>OX376306.1:2435000-3804000 GCA_947369205.1 Cantharis rufa | reverse complement strand
TGAATTTAATTTTTATTTCGACGAAATTTAATAATTATGTAACCGTTTGTTGTTGATGTAACTGCTGATGGATGTAAAGACACTCGGAAGAATTTAATTTAATTTTAAACGTTTTCCAAAACGCGTTGGGATAACACCTGACGTGTTATTATCGCTTGGTGAGGTCTATCCCTTTTTATTGTCGGTCACGAAGAAAATTTTGGTGTTTTTGAATTTTCCCGCCATACCTGCAAGCTTGTTGGGCACCACTGCAAAATTTCAGCAGTCTAGGTGGTCGAACAGTTTAATTATTCAGCCAGAATTATTGCTTTATATATACTGCAATGTTTTTGTTCCTCACTTTTGGGGATGATTTTGTCAAAATTTTCTAAGGTTGGTAGTGTATTACCAACCCTTAAGAATTAAACAAAAAAAGAATACGACATGGCGAAGTGTTAAAATAATTCGATTGGCCAACAAATCAAAGTTTATTTGTTTAATTAAAAATCTCTTTTCCAAAATACCGTACGGTTTGTTCTATAGAAAGCAACAACACGAATCACATCTAATTTCATCAACGCTCGCGTATTTTCATGATAAATTGATCGCTAAACTCGCCTATTATTAATTTTTTTGTTCCGTCAACTTACAGTTACATTAGAAAAAAATCTATTACGTCGTACCGCTATTACAAACGCCAAGAAAATGGTAAACAAAAATTGGCAAAACTGACGCCCACACGCGTATTTTTTCGCGCACATTCCAACTGTCAAAAAATTATTAGCCTTATTTAATTCAACTTATTTGCAGACTTAAATAAGTAAGCCCAAGAGATTAATCAGTCAATGGAGGTTAAAGACCGGGGTCGGTCGGTAAGTGAAAAACATAAAAATTCGTTTAGCACTGTTGCCAAATAATTAATCAGGTCCTTTTTGTTTAACTCCGAGTTCAGCCTTTTGGAAAATGTTTAAGAAAAGTGTCCGGGCGCTGCCTAGAGGCTCGAGAAAGCCTCAGTCGATAAACGTCGAAGATAAGCATCAAGTTTCCGTGTAAGAAAAAAGTGTGGGAATGAAAAGTGAAGAATATAGATTACCGACCAATTTTCAGAATAACAAAAAATGTTCGGTAACTTTGAGATTAGATTAGCATAATGAGAAGCGAGTTAGCGAACCGAAGTTTGAGAGGCATTCGAGTGGAAACTACATGTGTTTACATGATACGCGAATATGAGCATAAAAGCGATGTTTGCTTATTTTTTATACCAACTTGTTTGCTTTAAATGTTATTTATTAATTTTTAATTTGTTCCAATTAGGAGTTCCGTACCAACAACTGCACCGAACGGTTTTAGTTCGGTGCCAACGCAATTGAACTTTCGCTTCGACTTTTAACGATTTGCTAATGCCCAAAGCGACTAATTTAGAACTTATTCCTTTTTATTACTCACTCAAAGTACCTTGTTATATTTTATTACATAAAAGGTAAACACCTTATGTATTTCGTCTCGCAGTTTCTCTTTAAAGGCGAGAATCATTAATTAGTCCAGTTCGAAAATAAAATTTAGAAAATTATATTTTGTCTTTGAAAAAAACATAATCAAGTTTATCGCTAATATCTCGTCTCGTATTGCTTTCACAGAAAAAAAAGCGATTACCAATATTAATCACAATTAAATTCTCTACAAAAATGTTCTCATGTACATTTATCGTACAATGAGTAGTTTAGAAGTTATGGCCACGAGAACCGTACTATCTTGGGTACTAAAATGAAATTACTAAAATAATGGTGTTGCCACCATGTAACATCTTCACATCTCTCTTTGGAGTTTTTATCAACTTTTGTTATTCACAGGGACATTTTTATATAGAATTAAATGCTGAAATACGTAATAGACAACAAAATAACAATATTATTTAGCGATACCGACGGTAGCTGGCTATAACTTTCAAACTACTCATCGTACGGGGAATACTCTTCACGACATTTTTGTAGAGAATTCAGTTCTGTTTAAAAAAGGTAAGATGTGTTTTCAGTGTAAAACTAACAGATAATGAGATATATACAAAATAATATTTAAAATTTTATTTATTCAAAATATTAAGAAAGGAAAGCGAAAAATTGAGTATAATAGTAGAAGTCCACGGCAATTTTTAAACCGGGTGTTTAAATGGAATTTTTTTGGCTTCACAAAATTTATCAATAGTAAATACTAAATAGTGAGGCTGTAAACGCTCATCATAAGTCTGCCAAATTATAAAAATCTATCTTAGGATATTTTACATGGTCCTTCGAGCCGGATGATGTAAAATCTCCTAAGAGAGATTTTGAAAATATGCCGGACTTCTGAGCATTGGCAGCCTCACCAACGAGTTATTAGGCTTAATAATACCCCCCCAGGCAAACGAAATTATTTAATACGCGCCTTTTGTGGCTATAACTCTTAAACAACTCATCGTACGAAAAATACTCATTAGAACATTTTTGTAGAGAATTTAGTTTTGTTTAAGAAAGGTGAGAAGGGTTTTCATTGTAAAACCAACAGATAATGAGATATTTACAAAAAAACGTAATTTCAACCTAGTGGTCGCATAAATAACATTTAAAATTTTATTTTTTCAAAATATTAAGAGAGGAAAGCGAATAATTGAGTAGTAGAAGTCCACGGAAATTTTTTGGATCAAACCGGGGGATGTGGGGGGGGTATGGAATACCCCCAAGTAAACAAAGTTATTTAGCCTGTGCCTTTTGTGGCTAAAACTCTCAAACAACTCATCGTACGAAAAATACTCATTAGAACATTTTTGTAGAGAATTTAGTTCTGTTTAAAACAGATAATAAGTATTTTTAGTGTAAAATTAACAGATAATGAGATATTGTAGAAAATGTGATCAAACCTCAGGTTCGGCATTGGTAATTTCAAATTGTAAACAGAAGCAACGCAAGAAAGCTAATTATATTTTATTTAACATTGCAATGTTATTGTTTTAAACGTAATTAATCCGAAAAAATATTTAAAAAAATTTTTTTCGGAGCCACCCCACAGGCAAACAAAGTTATTTAGTTAGCTATGCTGATGGTAGCCCGCGCCCCTTATGACTGTAACTTGCAAATTACTCATCGTACAAAAAATAATCATCAGAATATTTTTGTAGAGAATTTAATTCAGTTTAAGAAAGGTAAGAGGTTTTTTCAGTGTAAAACTAACAGAAAATGGGATATTTACAAAAAAAACGCAATTTCGATCTCGTGGTTGCATATAATATTTCTTTTTGTAAATAATCCAAAATTACATTTAAAAATTTATTTTTTCAAAATATTAAGACAGGAAAACGAACAATTGAGTAGTAGAAGTCCTCGGTAAATTTTCGGGTCAAACCGGTGGGTCTGGAATACCCCCAGGCAAACGAAGTTATTTATCCCGCGTCTTTTTTGCTATAACTCTTAAACAACTCATCCTACGAAAAATACTCATTAGAACATTTTTATAGAGAATTTAATTCTGTTTAAGAAAGATAAGAAGTGTTTTCAGTGTAGAACCAACAGATAATGAGATATTTACAAAATAACGTAATTTTCAACCAATTTCAGATTTTTGTTTAAAGTAAATAATCCAAAATACTATTAAAAATTTTATTTTTTCAAAATATTAAGACCATAAAACGAGCAATTGAGTACTAGAAGTCCACGGTCATTTTTATTAGGCCAAACCGGGGGGTCTGGGGGGTATGGAATACCCCCCAGATAAACAAAGTTATTTATCCCGCGCCTTTTGTTGCTATAACTCTTAAACAATTCATCCTACGAAAAATACTCATTAGAACATTTTTATACAGAATTTAATTCTGTTTAAGAAAGATAAGAAGTGTTTTCAGTGTAGAACCAACAGATAATGAGATATTTACAAAATAACGTAATTTTCAACCAATTTCAGATTTTTTTTAAGTAAATAATCCAAAATACTATTAAAAATTTTATTTTTTCAAAATATTAAAACCATAAAACGAGCAATTGAGTACTAGAAGTCTACGGCCATTTGTATTAGGCCAAACCGGGGGGTCTGAGGGGTATGGAATACCCCCCAGGCAAAAGAAATTATTTATCCCGCGCCTTTTCTTGCTATAACTCTTAAACAACTTATCCTACGAAAAATACTCATTAGAACATTTTTATACAGAATTTAATTCTGTTTAAGAAAGATAAGAAGTGTTTTCAGTGTAGAACCAACAGATAATGAGATATTTACAAAATAACGTAATTTTCAACTTCGTGACTGCATATTTCTTTTAAATGAATAATCCAAAATTATTTTTTCAAAATATTAAGACAGAAAAATGAACAATTGAGTAGTAGAAGTCCACGGCAATTATTCGGATTAAACCGGGGGGTCTGGGGGGTATGGAATACCCCCCAGGCTAACAAAGTTATTTAGCCCGCGCCTTTTGTGGCTATAACTCGTAAACAACTCATCGTACGAAAAAAAATCATTAGAACATTTTTGTAGAGAATTTAATTCTGATTAAGAAAGGTAAGAGGTACTTTTAGTGTAAATCTAACCCAAAATAAGATATTTTGATAATCCCATTGAAAATTGTTTTGTTCTCTCAAAATTTATTTTTGTTGACTTTTCTGGCTGAACGCAACTATTGGAGTATTCGGATAGGATTGAAATTAATTTTATGAGTAAACGGGTGTTAAGAACTATTGCAAATAACCGATCCGGCGTAATTTCGATATATTTAGTAAATTATATTGGCCAAAAATAAAAATAAAAATTGTGCATGATTTTGTAATAAACATTAAAAAGGCAAAAGTAATAGGATTGCAAGAGAACATTACCAGTTCCTCTTTTTGCTAAGCATTATCTGTTGCGTCCAGACCAGAACCTCTTTTATGGGTAATCCAATAAATATCGAATTTAACCAAACAAGATAGCACTTGAGTCACAATTTATTTAACGCGCGAATATTTGTTGTATATTTTCGGATTAAGTTAATTGAAGTTAACGTATGTTGCCTCTTTTAAGAGAATAAATTGCAATTATATAGAAAGCCGCCCGATAGCTCAGTCAAGTCGAATGTTTTATCTTTAAGTGTTAAGTGGAATGGTAACCACACAAGAGAAGATGCAAATGTTTTGTTTAGCGTTGAATGAAGAGAGACGAAATCCTCTTCTTCCAATTTTATAACACAACATTTATCTATCATCGTGAGTGTGTGTGCGAGATTATACTTTGCATCCAATCTCATTAACATATAATAAAGTTGAGTTACGTCGGATTGTTACATTTTTTATTGCCTAATTAAAGCGCTTCAATGGAGCTGTGCGTGAATAGGATGAGTGGTGACCGCTAATTTGCGTTATTCATCGTTTTAAGTGGTGCCAACATTTTCTTCGCCTAACTTTTCTACTAGTTGGCTGCCCTTTTTCAGTCGGCGGACAAAGGAACAATGCCGCCCGCCTTGAAACGTCGTTTTTTCGCCACTTCTCCATCGCTTTCTTCGCTGCGTTAGAGAGATAGAAGGCCAGGCGTAGCGTTTATAAGGATCAATGAGCTTTGATCATATCTATCAGCCGCGGCACAATCTGTTGTCCTGTCAAATGCTTATAATCGAGACTCATCGATTCTTATCGAGTAGTTATGGTATTTTGCTGGAATCGTGATGGGTATTAATTTTGCATCACAAACGCTCGTCTTCCACTAACTCTCGTTTCTTTTAGAAATCGAGCATTCCAGATCCTTATTATTATTATTATTACAAAATATGACACATTGTTCTACCCACTGGATACGAAACCTGGATTATTTATTGCTCGATACAGTCACTCGCAATCTACACATGTAGTCCAGTGTTGGTTCTATGGGTTAGGCTTCACTCGCATGATATATTAGTTTTGAATCTTTTAAGTAGGTTGGGCTTTTTGTTACGAAGGTGTGGTTGATGGAGAAAACTTTCGCAAAAGACGTCGTCCGTTTGTTGTTCGCACGCCGCACTATTATCGTTTCGGTCATCGCAAATCAAAACCAGTAGTAGGTATCGAAACGGTACGCACCAGCGATGGGCCAATAAAAACAGTCTCCCGAGAGCTTAGATAGTTTCGTGGAAGAAATTCCATCTTTCGAGCTTGCGTGCCAACAAACTAAAAACCATTTAATAGTCGCTAATTTTTAAATTTTAGGTTCCCTCGTCGGTTCTTGCATTTGCATGTTGTTTCTTCATAATCGAAGCTCCATTAACTTCAGACCTCTCTCCGAGGGTTGCAACTCGTGCGCTATGAAATTATAGTGCGATTTTCTTCCTCTAAACTCACACACTTAGCTGCGTCCGGCCATTTTTCACCCGAACGTGTTTGGTACCTTTTGGTATGCATATGAGTGCTTGTATGCAAGGACGGCCGTGGTTATAATAAGCAATAACTTAAACAGTTATTTGTAAGTGTCGTGTTGTTTTGGCGTCTTGTAAATTATGGGACAGATTTATTCGCGTGGTTTTCATTCCGGGATGACAAATGGTTTATGGTACAGTACGGTTACCCTCTTGCAACATCAAACTTTGATCTTTTGTGCTCGCCTACTGTGTGACACAGATGCTTAAATTGTTCTGTGTTTCTCTTATGGAGAAATTACCATTCGTTTTTTAGGTCGTTTATTATTTTTTTATTGGCAATTGTTCACCACGTGCTAGTCAGAGTTCACGTTTCGCTTTCGTAACCGAATTAGCATAAAAGATGTCGGTTTCGAAATACTTGCAAAAAGAACAGTGAGAGGTTTCCCCATTCTTTTTTCGTCGATATCTCATCTTCTCTTCGTTTTACACTAAAAACTGTTCGGGACATTTTTAAGCAGAATAAGATTCTCTAAAAAAATTAACTTCGGTAAATTTCACCTACGGTGAGTCGTTTAGAAGTTATACCTCGAAAACCAGTTGACTGCTTTTTAATTCTTCAAAAACAATCAATTCACCTAATGTCATTCAAGTGTCAAACTTCATCCTAAGTAATTATTGTTATAACCTCAAAAAAAGGTAAATGTCAAATTGACACAATATAAAATATTAACAGGATAGTGGCAGAACAGTCGATAAAAAAAATCGCGATTTGAAGTTACTTTCGTTTTTTTTTGTCGATCCTCGCTAGGGAAAGTGACGATTTGCCGAGAAACACTTTTACGACCAAGAATGCAACTCCTTAATGCGCTTTCGGTGTTCAACTAACCATCACTTGATGCCTATCTCGCTGAAGAATTTCGTTATGAAGAATCGTGTAGCCTTGCTTTGCAGTAGCCCGAATATACGAACCAATAAACGTAATTTTAAATTTCATAATTAACAAATTACGCTGTAATTAAGTAACCATAATAATTAAAATTTAAAGATATTTTAAAAAGCGTAAGGTGCGTAGCTCCGAATCGGAGACTACCTGAACCAATTCTACCTGTTCCGACCGAGGCACCTTGATTTTTTCGTTTCTTAGAATTTCTTTATTTTTGGGTCGCATTCACATTTTTTATTGCGGCAGAAACAAAGTGCGTGGTACGTGAGTTATCAAAAATAAGATTAAAAAAAAGTTGTCAGGTGTGGGGTTCGAACCCACTCCCGAATCCGCACTATTTTTTTTTTAATTAAATTCTAAAATGGAAATAATCCCATAACAACGTACACCGATAAAATCGTAAAAAAAATATGATGAAAAATTCATGGCGAAGAAAGCAAGCAACGTATAATGGTGCCCTCGTTTATTACAAATTTATATATGACATAAATTTATTGAATGTGCGTTACGAAACTCCTATAGACTATTATTATTTGTAGCAAATTATTGCTTCTAAGCGCCATGTAATAATTAAGTGTGAAAGAAAATATTAATTTTGCTATGAATTATTTAAAAAAAAAATAATAATAGATCGACCTTAATAATTTAATTTATTGCTCAATTTTATTTGCCATTCTAATAACAGGAACTTGATTTTTTCAAAATTTTATTCATGATGTAAATTAGTAATAATTATTGTAAACTATGAATTTTTAATTAAAATATTACCGGGGTCATTCGTAAATCATTTGAGCACACAGATCTTAATCGATCGAAACAAATGCAAGTTTACCTACTGCAACCTCGAAAAGATCAGAGTTCTATGCTACTATCAATCAATCATTTTGCAATCGGAAAAAATCAATCAAAGTTAACTATTTCGGTTGGTTACCCCCTTATATATGAAATGTAAGATAAATTGGGTCGCTCTAATTTGCCTGAGGGGGGCCGGTTTCAAAAACAATTTTCGGTAAACTTCCACCACAATTCGAAGGGGTAATTGCTGAGGAAATCCGGTGTGCAAGTGAAAAAAATCTGAAGAAATCCTAAAATTGGAACAAATCTTACATTATATAAAATCAGAAAAGGTATCCTTAGGAAATCCAAAGTAAACTTAAGAGCTTTTTTAGTTGTTTCGACTTTTTCGAAAGAAAATCTTTGAATAAATTTTTTCATTTTCCTTTCTTTAATTTTTAATTTATTGAATAACATGTTTCCCGAACAAAATAAAAAATCAGACGAGGAAAATGAAGAATTAATGAAAAAACAATACAAGCGGTTACTAATAATCAGTGACGCGCACAAACGGATTAACGAGATTCTATAGAAATACCGTGTCGGTTCGTCAAAATTTTAATTTATAACCCTGATTCAATGAACATTTACATGATATATTCGGCAGTTTTTAGTTCGATGTTCTTAATCGTCGACAAACAGTAGATTATATAAAAGAAAAATTAAATAATTTAATTTTGTTATTCACGCCTGCACTGCCCGAATATTCAGATCTGAATGTTAGGTTAGGAAATGAGTAGAAAAAAGCGTAACTGTCAAAACCTGTAGTACACCGAAATCCAATTTTTATGTGATAACTCGAAAACGGTGGCAGATATCAAAAATATCAAAGAGGTAAAAAGTGTTCAGCGTAAAAAATCCAATACTTTTAGTCTTTTAAAAAATCTTGATGTCTTGCACTGATTTTGAGTTATTAGTAAAAAAAAAAACTTGTAAACCCAAGTACGATTCTTTCTACTCTCTCATCTCATTCTTTCTACAACAACTTGAAAACGGCGAAAGATATCAAAAATGTCAAAGAGGTAAAAAGTGTTTAGCGTAAAAAAGTCAACGTTTTTGGTGTTTCAAAAAAATTTGGTATCTTGCACCGTTTGCGAGTTATTACAGAAAATCTGCATTATAACGCATTTTGCAACATTGCGACTAATTTCAATTTTTATAACTACTGAGAGGGGAATCTAACTGAAAGCTTTCTTCTTTCCCCCCCCTCTCAGGAGACGTCAAAGATTAAAAATACCGTTCGATGACAGCTTTGCGCATTTGTTTTTCTGAAGAAAATTGAAATAAAGAAAACTTACAAACTAAAACATTTTTTCTACAATAACTCGAAAACGCTGAAAGATATCAAAAATGTCCAAGAGGTAAAACATGTCCAGCATAAAAAAATCAATGCTTTTAGTTTTTAAAATAATTTGATATCTTTCACCGTTTCTGAGTTATAACAGAAAAACTGTGTTATTACAAATAAAAATTTTCAATCTTTGCGACTAATTTCAATTTTTATGGGAGGGAAACTCAAGCTTTTGTTTCCCTTTTCTAGATACGATGTCATTCAATGACAGCTTTGCTCATTTGTTTTATTAACGAAAATTGCGAAATAAACAAAAGAACGGGGTCAGAACTTGTCAACGATTCGCCCAATTCTTTCTACAATAACTCGAAAACGGTGCAAGATATCAAAAATATCAAAGAGATAAAATGTATTTAGCGTAAAAATCCCCACATTTTTTGTCTTTTAAAAAAACTTGATATCTTTCACTGTTTTTGAGTTATTGCTGAAAATCTGCATTTTAACAAAATACATTGAAAATTCCATTTCTTCTAAATGAAAGAGAACGCCAAAAGTAAGAGGGGATATTAATACCACTCGAAGATAATTTTGTTCACTTTTTTTATTGTAGAAGATTAAAAAAAAACAAAATTCAAAACCAAAGAATTATGAACTCGAGTACGATTCACCTCCTTCTTTCTACAACAACTCGAAAACGGCGAAATATATCAAAAATGTCAAAGAGGTAAAAAGTGTTCAGCGTAAAAAAGTCGACGTTTTTAATGTTTTAAAAAAATTTGGTATCTTGCACCGTTTGCGAGTTATTACAGAAAAACGGTATTAAAATAACATATTGATGAATATTTTGCAACACTGCGACACTGGGAACCTAAGTAAAAGTTTTCTTCTATGTTAAACCCCCCCCTCTCAAGAGACGTCAAAGATTCGAAATACCGTTCGATGACAGTTTCGCGCACTTGTTTTTTCGAAGAAGATTGAAATAAACAAAACTTACAAACCAAAACATTTTTTCTACGATAACTCGAAAACGGTGCAAGATATCAAAAATGACAAAAAGATAAAAAATGTTCACCGTAAAAAAGTCAACGCTTTTAGTCTTTAAAATAATTTGATATCTTGCACCGTTTTCGAGTTATAACAGAAATATTGGGTTATTAACAACGAAAATTTTCAATCTTTGTGGCTAATTTCAAATTTTTGAGAGAGAAACCCAAGCTTTTGTTTCGATGACAGCTTTGCTCATTTGTTTTATCAACGAAAATTGCGAAATAAACGATTCGTCCAATTCTTTCTGCAATAACTCGAAAACGGTGCAAGATATCAAAAATACCGAAGAGACCAAATGTGTTCAGAGTAAAATGACGAATTTTTTGTGTTTTAAATTATTTTTGATATCTTGTACTGTAATCGGGCTGTGATATTTTTTTACTTGCACAAGCACAAACGAAGAAACAACAAGAATGAGTTTTTTCTTTCTATTTAATGAACTGGTTTATTAAATTGCGTTTAACACCCATTTGAACAAAAAGCGTAATTGTTTATTTCCCACGATGCTAGAACGCAATGTTCCGTGCCCAAGGTTTCTGGAAGGAGTCGGCTCGGACGCTCTAGCTTCATTCATCAATCAAACTCTGCAAATTTGCGAGGAAGAAAAAATAAAAGCCTCCCTTTCGAGTTTTTTCTCGAAATTTGTGATCTACCACAAGTGAAGTGTTTCAAAACATGCAAGAAAACCAGTTCCACGAGAGTCGTCGTAACCGAGATAAAATAATTGCATTATTAAAATAAAATACGTCCAATTCCGATACTAACCGTATCACATTTTTAATTAATTTTTTCGAAAAAGCCACATAAATTTTTGGCAGAAAAAGGACCAATAATCGTTACGTTATTAATTAAGAAAAAAAAGTGTAACCAAATTTTGTACACGGTAATACAATTTCGTCGACGAGGACCCCCTATGAATTTTTAAAAACGTTAATGTTAATTTATTGCCGTTATTTTTAGTTCAACTTCTTCAATTTGCATATAATAAATTGGTTATACAAGTAAGTTGTGTTCCTCTTTTTTATTGCCATTAAACATTTAAATGAATAACAATGATAAACGTTGTAATGTAATCTTACATCTCGAAAAAAAAATTTTCTAAACAAGTTGTGGGTTTTTAATTGCTCCGGAGTAGCTAAATCCCGCTGGCGGCGGCAGGCACGCAACACGCGAAATTTTTAGAAGGAAGAGAGCAAAAAACCTCACTGCCCGAATTGTGTGTCCATGAAAAAAAAAAGGCAATAAAATTGAAAATATTATTGATTTATGAAGAAACGCAGTGCACATTAATTCCTTTATCTAACATTGGAACGACGATCTTTAAAATAACAAGCTAATAAATTAGACAAACTTTAAAATTAGTTAAAACGACAAAAATGATAAATTATTGCCCGTTTATGGAAACCAAATAAATTATTTTAATTTGTACAATTTACTCCGACGAGCTTATTTGTGTAGTACCAACATAAAAACATTTTTTTCCGAATCGCCCCGCGAGTACATTACTTTCAAGCCGCAAATGTGCAATTTCTCCTTTTCTGTGCAGTAGTTATCTCTTTATGTTGCGCGTGATATATGGGATTCTCGTATTACAACACAAACCTGCGCAATTATCGCGAATACCTTTTTCCTTACAACTCAATAAGTCAAAAAATCTCACCTTAGTGCTCGACGTCTTCGACGATCCGCCCAGAACGATTGCGTAAACCTCAATTTCGTAGGTTTCAATTCCGACTTCCCTGTCCAGTTCTGCAGCAGTTGAGAGGACTCCTAATTTTGTATCGATGTCAAACAATCTGTCCACTTGAACGCCTCCCCCGGTCACATTTGTCACATAGTACTCGATGTCGGCGTACGCGTACTTCGCGGAAACCGTTAAAATACTCGTACCGGGAGGTTCGTTCTCGTAAACACTACCGAAAAACGTGGGACTATCGAACGTGGGACCTTTACCGAACCCGCTCGTAGTGATCACCGTGATGTAAGCTTCCACGGATTTCCGTTCGTTCTGCACCGCCTCATCGGTGGCCTTGATAGACAATTGATAACGAGGTTCCGGATTGGCTATCGTCTTCTTCAGGGTGAGCATCCCGGTGCTCCTGTGCAATTTGAACAGCTCCGTGTTGCCGCTCAGCAAATCGTACGTTACCAGCCCGTTCGTGCTCGAATCCAAATCTCTAGCGAAAACGCTCATTACAAAGGCACCGTTTCTTCCAAAACCGCTCTGCGGTGGTAACACCGCCGAGTTCATTGACACAAATACGGGGGCGTTGTCGTTTATGTCTTCCACTATCACCGTCACTAATTTGTCTGCAGAAAGTCTACTGGTGACAGGTTGCGCTTGATCAGTTGCAACTACCGTCAATCTAAACGTATCAATTGTTTCCCTATCTATCGGCAGCAGGGTGTGAATTATGCCCGTCACGGGATTGATACCGAAATATCTCTTATTGTCCTCGGGCTCTTGATGATAAATCGCGTAAGTCACTTTGCCGTTTTTATCGGAATCTGGATCTTCGGCCGATACAGTTACTATAGGAGTGTGCACCAATATTCCTTCTTTTATTTGACGCACGATCGCTGTATTAGGAAACGCTGGCGGATTATCGTTCGCATCTTCGACCACAATAGTAAACATTATGGACGTCGATAGTCGTGGATTTCCATTATCTGACGCCGTTATATTTAACTGATACGTCGTCAGCTCTTCATAATCCAACGGTTTGTGCAAAAACAGCGTGCCCGTTAAAGGTTCGATGTGAAAAGCGTCTCTTCGATTTCCTGCACTTACAGAAAAGGTAACCTCGCTATTGATTCCTAAATCCGCATCCGTTGCTCTAAACTGAATCAATTCCGTGTTAACAGCTGTGGTTTCTAACACGGTTATCTTCGTCTCCACTTGGGTAAATTCCGGCGAATTATCGTTCTCGTCGAGAACTTCCACCAAAACCGTCGTCGACGAACTTAACTTATTCGAAAGGCCCGCATCGTGGGCTATCACCGTCAAAATATACTTGAACGTCGTTTCCCTGTCTAACGGTCGGGCCAGGACGATTTGGCCGGTCGATTCGTCAATTTCAAAGCGTCCGTCATCGTTTCCGTCAGATATCGAATAAAAAACGTCGCCGTTCAATCCCTCGTCCGCGTCGGTAGTGTAAAGGCGAACCACCTGAGTTCCGATCGAGGAACCTTCGGAAATTTGTACTCTGTAAGGCGTTCTTAGGAATTTAGGTGGATTATCGTTCACATCTGTTACGTGCACTTGAATTTTAACTCTATCCCACAATCTCGGATTACCGTTATCCATTACGGTAGCTTCTAAGGTAATAAAGTTTTGTCCCGTAACTTGCACAAGCTCTTCCCGGTCGAAAACGTGAAGCGTTTTGATAAAACCATTTTTAGGATCGACAGCAAAATCGGACTGGGAATGCGACAAAGAAAATATTAACTCGGCGTTGCGACCGATATCGCGATCGGTGGCCGTCAGTTTTCCAACAAAAGAATCCGGTGGTTCGTTTTCTCGTATGCTAAAAGTAAAAGTGGTATTGGTGAATTCAGGTTTGTTGTCGTTCTCATCGATTACGTGAATCACAACTGGAACCATCGACGACCTAGATGGGTTCCCTAAATCGCGCACGGTTAGCGTCAAAGAGTAGTAATCGCGTATTTCCCGATCCAGCGCACTCTTCACGTATAGATATCCATCGGGAAACACTTCGAATTTACCCTCGCCATTCCCGTCCGTGATGGCGTACGTCATGCGACCGTTCACGCCCAAATCGACGTCGCTTGCGGCCAAAGCAAAAAATCTCTTATTCACAGGGGTGGATTCCAACAGAGAAGTCTCGTAGGAAGTGTGGTCGAAAATAGGGGTATGATCGTTAACGTCTTCGATCGAAATCATTATCCCGTGTTTCGAAGACAAGCGGGGTTCGCCGCCGTCCGTGGCGGTGACTTCTACGTGCAGAACCGTTCCAGGATCCGATCTGATCGGTTTATTTAGATAAATCACGCCGGTCGCTTCGGATATTCTAAACTGATCGTCTGGATTGTAACTCAGACTGTAAGTTATTCGACTGTTAACCCCTGCGTCCACATCCCTAGCTCGGGCCAAGTAAACTTCTTGGCCAACTGCCGCATTTTCAAACAACTTGACTTGATCTACTTCTCTCAGAAACGTCGGTTTGTTGTCGTTTAAATCTAATATCACAATGTTAACGACGGTTTTCCCGTAGGATAGTCCCGTACGAGCCACAACCGTCAAACTGTACACCAAAGTTTGTTCTCGATCGATTTTACTAGCCGTGGTGATTTTACCACTAAACTCATCGATCACAAAATTTTGTTTCGAATCACCGAACACAATGGAGTAACTCACGTGCTCGCTACTTCTCACCCTCACTTTCCCGACGTCACGTCCCAACTTGGGCAACTTATCGTTGTGATCCTCCAAAATTTGAAACTCATACGCACCGTAGTTGTCAAATTCCAATTCTTCCATGTAGCCTTCTTTGATAATTTCAACTACCGCATCCTCGGCGGCTCTTTTATCCCCGTGGTCTTTTGCAGAAATTTTTAACTTGTAGATCGGTTTGCCGAGATTTCGTAAATTTCCCCGTAGGGTCACCACGCCCGTCCAGTCGTCGACCGAAAACAGACCTTCACCGCCGCTTTCCAGTTTAAACGTTATCATTGCGTTTTCTCCCTCGTCGACGTCGGAAGCGGAAACCTTCAGGAGCGAGGCTCCAATTTTGGAATCCTCCGAAACGGACACGAAGTATTTTTGCGGATAAAATTCCGGATTATTATCGTTGACGTCCAGTATGTTGAGATAAACGACCGCCGTGGAAGATTGCGAAGGTATTCCGTGATCTTTGGCTATGATGTTGATTTCGTATTTTGCAATTTTTTCGCGATCTAATTTAGATTTTGTGGTTAATTGACCGGTAAGTGAATCCAATTGAAAAGTGTTTGGATAGCGTTGCTGAACGGAAGAATGTAAAAAATATGTGACGCTTCCATTAGTTCCTTGGTCGTGATCGTCCGCTGTCAGCATGGCCACGAGGGTGTGAGGCGGTGCGTTCTCGGACAAGCTGACGTTGATGCGAGCTTCGGAAAATTTTGGAGCCTCGTCGTTTTCGTCCAGAATGGTCACCTTTAGCTGGGTGTAGGTCCACTTGGGATTTGGTCCTCCGTCTCGAGCCGAAATATTTAATTCGACCGTACCTTGCACTTCGCGGTCAAGAGCAGCCCGAGTCGTTATCAAACCTGAATTAGAATTTATTAAAAACCATTCGTGTTCGTTGCCCGACACAAAGGCGTAATGAATTTGTGCATTTACTCCTGAATCTTCGTCCGTGGCGGTGATACCTGCCACGTAAGTGCCCGGAGGGGCTAATTCGCTTAAAATTGCAGAATATTCGCTTTTTTCAAATACGGGTTCATGGTCATTCACATCGTTCACGTGGATTATTAGAAAGGAGGTGGCGGTGCGCGAGGGCGAACCCTTATCTGTGGCCACCACGGTTAAATTGTATTTACTGATTTCTTCGCGGTCCAACACCCCGTTAACGCGCACGATGTCGAAACTAGGGGTGTAGTCTAATCGGAAATGTTTCAGTTCGTTACCGGAAACTATGCGGACCGTCGTTTCGCCGTTGAGGCCCTCGTCCATGTCCACCACCGCTACCGCAGCCACCACGGTACCGTTACCGGCGTTTTCGTCTACAGTAGCAAATTCGGACGTCAATGGAAAGTATTTGAAACTTATGACCGGATCGTGATCGTTGGCGTCCACTAAATTAACGGTTACGTAAGTCCTGCCGTCCTGGCGCGGCGAACCGTGATCGCGAGCAAAAACTGTAAATACACAACTCTTAGGACAACCACCTCCCGGTTTAGCGGTATGAGGACAATTTTGTTGAGGACACTCCAACAGTTCGGTGGTGGAAATGACCCCAGTTTCGGGGTCGACAGTAAATTGATGTTCCGTATCGGCGAGATAATAGGTTATTTTGGAGTTATCGCCCACGTCGTTATCGGTGGCCATAACTTGCAAAACGGGAGTTCCGGGAGGAACACTTTCGTTTAACGAAACAATGTAATCGCTGTGATCGAAAATGGGTGGATTATCGTTCACATCCAAGATTGTCACATTCACTTGAAGGTATCCGTATTTGGGCGGATTTCCGCCGTCCCGCGCCGAGATATTTAATAAATAAAAACTGAGAGTTTCTCTGTCCAGTTTTCCGGTCGTTTCCAAATGAAGATAGGAGGTTTCGCCCGTCGGATTGCCGGTGACGACAAGTTTAAATTTGTCATCTTTATTGCCGTCGATGATTTGGTAATCTTTCGAAACGCCGTTCGCACCTGCGTCTTTATCGGTGGCCGCGTCCAAGAGTAAACGCGTCCCGCCGGTCGAACTCTCGGAAAAGGAAACCGCGATGCTTGGTTCGGGAAATTCGGGAGGATTATCGTTTATGTCCAAAACTAGAATTCTGACTTCGATCGGATACGTCGGCTGACTGGATAGTATGACCAAATCGTATCTGTTATTTACGATGGCTTCGCGGTCTAAAATTGCGTTAGTTCTAATTTCACCTGTTATGGGGTCCAAGACGAATTCTTTGGGTGGTTCGTTAAAGCGGTAAGTAAAATCCGATTCGATTGGAATTCGACCCACGACGGTGCCTTTTGGTTGGCCTTCCAAAATTTGTAACGTCACTCGCGTGTCGACCGCACGAGATTGCATTTGCGATGAATATTCCAATCCGGGATCTCTTCTTCTGAAACGACCGGGTCCCGGACCGGGACCTTGCGCACCAACCAACAGCAACGTACAGGTGGCCAAAAGCCAACAATTTATTCCCCACATTTTAGCCGAATAATTTACTTCACTTGTTCAACATTTTTCGAGTAATCACGAAAGTCCGCACCACCACACTACGCGCATCCGGAAAAAAAATTGTTAGGGTTAATCGCTTAATCGACGATTGAAATCTCCGCGACCGAACATTTAAGTTCCGCAATCACAGCGACATTTCGGCTTCGTTTGTTAACAGTGCGACCGACACGTGTGTCTGTGTTAGATGCTGCAGTGCTCTAACATTCCAACGGTCCCTTGCCCCGTCCAGAAACCCGTTCAGCCTCTGGAGAAGTCGCGAGCTCGCTCACTCTACAGGTGAAATCCTCGCCGGTTCTCGCTCAAGCTGGTATGCAATATGGCCGGCCGCAGACGAGATCAACAGGGATCCGTTCTAGCCTTTATGTCTAAAACTTTAATCATATAAAATACCTCAAGTAAACTTCCGTGGCGCGCAAAATTTTGCACAATTAAAACCGTCCGGTCGGAGGTAATTAAAATCTTCTGGTGTCGAAAAAAATTTTCAATCAAAACAAAATCCTCACTTCACACAAATAAAATTCACTCTTCGAGTGCACGCACAATAAAATTTTTAAATTTGCTAAAACGATGACACCGCTCGTACAATCACATTTCCACATTTCCGGGAAACAATCTTACAATATTTACTTCGTGGTTCACTCAACCGCGCGCGAAACTCGACTGCCACTTTACTACCATTTACCTGGGGAGGAGTTGGACGCCGTGACCAATGATAACCTGCCGATGTTGCCAGGTAACTCACCTGCACTTGAGATATTTCAACTAAACATAAACAATATTTATGAGTGTGTCAGTTCGGCCAGGTTTAACTCGTAAATCTAATGCGAGAATTTTTTTCTCTATTCTTAAGAGATCGGAATCTAATGCTCCACGTTCAAAAGAATAAATAAATTCATGTTTCTCGGTATTTTTTGTGTTAACCCACACTCACTCCAATAATATCCATCTCAAAAATTTTGATTTTGTTTCAATTTGCCTACCGCCGATAATAAATTTGGTCTTCGCAAAAGCGCAAGAGAATGCACGTAATCGCCGTTGTCATTAGCGACTGTTGTGTCAACGGTGACTTGTGCCGCAATAAAACCGGTAGGGTTTTAAGAAATCCAAAATTCAGGTATTTTTAATTCTTAAAGATTCTCTCTGCGGGATGTCTTGGCCCCGGCAAGCAAAAGTGACATTTTAAAATAAAAGGAAAGTTGCTCTTTTATATAGAAAAATGTAATCCTCCGGAGTCGTATACAAAAGTTTTGAAAATAAACCAGCAAAAGCGTTGTCTCTCAATTTCCGGTGAGAATTAAAAGAAAAGCTCAAAGGAATTTTTGGATGCAAAACTTCCCAAAGTTATGAATGAATATAACGAAGGACACTTGGCACAGACGCCCCCCGGGCATCGTCGGTACGGAATAATTTGGCGTGTAGTTGAAAAACAAATGAACGAATAAAAAAACAATCAACTTAAATAAGTCGCTACCTGTCACCTGTCACTAGCTAGTTACATTTTAGGTTGTTTCGTAAAACAATTGAATGGTTTTTACAGATAAAACATTTGAAAAGTTAGGAAACCAGGGGTGTATTTAGCCTATTCGTTCAAATCTTAGGAAAACCACTATAGCAGTGATTTTATTCTTTCTTAGTTATTCTTAACGAAAGTTTGTTTTTTTCTATAAAAATAAAGCCTGATTTCACAATAAAATTTAATCTGACATTAAAGTTTAATGTGATAATTAAGTTGAAATTAATCGTTTTCGTTGGTTCGTTTGACTCTAATCCTCCCTCATTGAATTTTAATGACAAAATAATTTTTATTATCAAAACGACGCCTAATTGTTTCAAGTATAATAATTATTAAATTTGTTCAAGACAGCGGCGGCTCGTAGTTTACCATAATAGGGATGCGGCGAAGACTAGAAATATGAAATCGAAAAGTAATTCTACCTAGGGGAGGTTATAATAGCAAGCCAGTGCGACATGCAGAATATGATAGTTATATCATAACACAAATAATATGAATAGATTAACGAGATTCCCGCTATCTGGGAATAACTACGCGCTTCAAATCCTGTGGAACTTGTGGGTTACATTTTACTAGGTGATTTTTTATTAAAACATATTTCGTTAATCCACTCATGTGCGTCAGCAGACAGATCAGGTTTACTTTTTGTTTAGATTTTTAAGTTGTGAAATATTAGGTCAAAATATTGACTGGACAAAAATCGAACTAGTAGTTATGGGCTGTTTCGTCAACACTCTAAATCGTTTTCAAATTGGCATTTAAGCTTAAAAATTTTAATCAGCGCTTGCGTCTGACAGTTTCAAAACCGATTTCGAGTGCTGACTGCTTACAAAAAAGAACAAAATGAACTATTTCCAAAATACGACGCGGTCATTAGCTTAATAAGTTAGCCGAACAACTGCTGACACCAATGTACTCTCGATTCGAATTCGGGGAGAGTCTAAAACTCTCATATGACCGTCTCTGTGCTTCGGAGGGCACGTAAAGTCGGCGGTGCCCCTGGGTAGATGTTTGCCGTCATCAACTATTTAAAACACAGGAAAGTTACAGGCATTCCCCAATCCGGATTAAGCAACCGTGGGGTCTAAATTTCAAAAACCTTTCTTTTAGAAGAGATCACTTGTCTGCATTGGACAGAAAAGGTTGTAGAAGAAGATTTCCAAAATGTTCTAAAATTTCGAACAAAATTTACTCGTAAATTTATAGGGGGCGCTAATAAAAATAATTTTTTTGAAATTGTAAGGACATTATTTTCAACATAAATTTGGATTCATACACCAGAACACACCGCATGTCACCATCCCTTAAGATTGCGAGGGATATGTACCCCCCCCCCTTAAAAAATGATACTTTAAGTGTGTAAAAAAAATAATGTATCTCTAACTGTTTACAAGAACTGCACACAATGTAAACTGTAAGTGTTAAACCGGGGGGGTCTGGGAGGTATGGAATACTCTCCAGTGCACTCTCTACTCTCTAAAACTGGGGTTTGATTCTGTTTCAAACGCTGGCAGGCATTTCATATCGCCCAGGTTTCGCTGTTCTAAGAACCAATTAGAATAGGTTAAAGCTGCTGAATAACAAACAATCAACCCAATTAAGAACATTATGTGAATCAGAAATTTGCAGTCACACACTGGAACACATCGCATGTGACTACTCCATGAGACTTGAACCCCCGCCTCTCCACCCTTAAAAATGTTACTCTCAACTGCATAAGAAAATAATAAAATAAATCACAAAAACATTCGTCAATGTAAGTGTTAAACCGGGGGGTCTGGGGGGTATGGAATACCCCCCAGTGCACTTTTCTAAAACCGGGATTGATTTTGTTTCCAACCCTGGGAGGTATTCCATATCCCCCAGACCCCTCCCCCCATCATTAGATCCCATAAGAATAAGTTAGTGCTGCCGAATGCCGAATAATCAACCCAATTAAAACACAAGAAGGAGGTAATGATGGTACTGTTACCCCCCCCCCGCCTTGCTGATTATGAGTCTTCAATGTACTTGCAATTCTGCACGTTTCAAGTATGGAATAATATTTCATTGTTTCATGACTCCAGCCGAAGCCGAGCGGAAATCGCTGAGAAAATCCGATGTGCATAATATGGAAGAAAATTCGAGGAAACCTTAGAAAAAAAAAGCTCTAAAAGGCTTTTGTCTTTTGTTTTTTCAACTTTTTCGAAAGAAAATCTACATCTTTCCAAGAAAAAATCCGGGAAAATCTTTCAAAACTCTCGTAAAAGGAAATTAAGTATATAAAAAGTTGCCTCGTGACTCACTCCTTGCCCGAAGCCATTGTTTATCGAATTATCAATGCAGATTCATCGCTGGGTGTGGATGCCAATTTTCCAAATTCAGTGCTGAAAAGTGAGGGGGCGCTAAATCAAAACTGGCACTTAATGCAACTGTTCCCTTCAATCTACGCTAACCAGCTCTAAAATTCAGGTTAAAGATATCCCCCAATCCCAGTTATCTACAAGGTGGGGCAAAAGTAATCTTCCAATGTTCTTTTGCTGAAATTTTTTTTATAATGGAAAACTTTGGTTCTGCTTCTTTCGAGAAAATGATATCGGCCAAGTTCTCGCATTCCTGGCGAATATTCTCCTTCAGGGCTTCAAGAGTCTGACGCTTGCTGACGTAAACTCGCGACTTCAAAAAACCCCATAAAAGAAGTCTGGAACGGTTAAATAAAAACGAGAGATTAAGCAATTATCCCGCATTCTTGCGGAGTAAACCGATTTCTATTCTGCGTTTGTTTACTTCACTAATGTCAAAACTGAATTGACATTTGGCGCCACCAGTTATAGCGTTTTCCAATACTTTTGTCCCACCCTGTACAAGAAAACAGACAAAAAGATTCACCTGTATTGATTTTTAAAGAGGGGGGGGGGGCATGGATCCCATTACCCAGCCAAAATCAAAAAACTTTAGAATATGTCCAAAAGAGTCTTTGTGATTCACGATGACGTCACAAATAAGTGAAATGAGGAGCAACAAAATTTGACATTTTTCCTAATTTTCTTATTGGAGGAAAATCGCGATTCTATCAAATGACGCAATAATAATGTGGATAATTTTTTAGAAAAAAAAAACCGTTACAATTAAGCAAGTTCCATTTAAATTTCTGTACTTACCCTTTTCCAAGAAGAAGCTAACCTCAAAATCTTCTTTGGCGACGCACTTTATGTTTCCACGGCACTCTGAGTTTGTTCAGTTTATCACAAATCGAAAACGGCACGAAAAACATCTGTTCACTTAAATCAAACCGGGAAAAATCGAGTTTTCATCGCTGACGCACCAAGTGACGTCACATTTTCACAGTCCTTTGATAAATGCGCAATTTTTACTGTTTGAGTTATCACATATTAAGGATGGAACAGGAAGGAACTTAATCAAATAAATTTTCCCGTTATTTTCACGTTTTTCACGGATATTTTCAAGTTTTCTGCACCCGCGATCGAACGACCCGAAACACTCCGCGTATACTAATGCAATGACGGAGCGTAGTAGGCCGATGTGTCAAAAGTTTTTGTTTCAAAAATTAGTCGACAAAAGAATGACGAATACAACTCTACGTCGACATTATGAAACTTTATAATTTTTGATAAGACATTTGTTGTCTAAACGTCTTGCAATGTACACGTTGTTGTCGAACGCTTGGTTTAATTTCGTTTAATTTTTGAAAATATCCGCGGGAGTTTTAAAAGCGATTAAAGTATTGTCGATAATTAGAAAACCTAATTTTCGTAAAAGACTTTTAAGTGTAGTGAAATTGTAAAAAGGTGTTCATTTGGAATAAGGTGTGCAATGTACGTTTAGCCCAGTAGTGTGGACCTCCATTGCAATGTGAAAGGACTACACAACGAGGAGCAGAGTCACAAGGTAAAATTTAAAATTTATAAAAATATGTTTTTAAATTATAAGATTATCTAAATTAAATTTCTAAATTAAAAAAAAATCTCGAGAGACCTTCAAAATTTTCTCGCGGAGCACTGGTGATCCGCAGGCTGGCGACCGCTGGTCTAAACTAATAAAGATATAAATATAATATGCTATCACTGACTTTTTGGTAGAAAATTTAATTTCCTGGCGTCTTTTGTATTTTGCGCCAGAGCACCAAAAATGGTGCTGCAAAACATAAAATCCTGGTAAGGGATTTTTCAATTGGATTATGTTAGTGGATGGCCCCTAAGTGTAAAACCGGGTTTTCGACCTCAGATAGCACTCGTGTCAGCCGCCATCATGAAAAACGCGTTTTTATTATTATCTCGTAAACGGTGCGCCGAACAATAAAAATGATAATCACCTTTTTTGTAGGAAATTAAACTTCCTATCATTTTTGTTTGAAGATTTTTTCTCAAAAGTCAATACTTTCCAAGATATAATCAGAAAATTTAACAAAAACTACATTTTGAATATTTCAACTGACTATATCTGGAAAAATATTGACTTTCGAGAAAAAATCTTCAAACAAAAATAATAGGAAGTTTAATTTCCTATAAAAAAGATTATTATCATTTTTTATCATACGGTGCACCGTTTACGAGATAATAATAAAAACGCGTTTTTCGAGATGGCGGCTGACGCGAGTGATATCAAGAGGCCGAAAATCCGGTTTTACGCTTAGGGGCCATCTACTAACATAATCCAATTGAAAAATCCCTTACCAGGATTTTATGTTTTGCAAGTACACTTGGAGCCTGGACTAACTGTTATCTCAACATTTGGAATATAGTACATTTTTCTTTTAAGGATGATTGCTGGAGTAGTGGAGGGATTTGACTTAGAACATATTTAAAAAAAATTTTTAGTTTGTATAACATCAGATCTGCATCCCCTCCTCGGCAATGTAAAACTGGTTCTTAGGGCAAGTCTAACTTTTCCTTTTAAACTTTGGGATTTTTTATTAAAATAAATCTCGTTAATTTATTCATGCGAGTCAGTGGGAATTTTGGGTTTTGTCGAGGGGAAACCGCTGGAGACATTTGGTGTTGGTGTACAAGTACACTAATGGGAATTTTAGGAAATCTGGAGAAATTTTACCAAATCTCATAAAAGGAAATCTGGTGTACAAAAATTAGGTCTATGATTTCACCCTTGGATTTTCAAAAATATTTTGAAACTTTAAAAAACAAAATTAATCATAAAAATATTTTTATTTCCGTAAATTATTAAAATTTACAATTAATTTCTAAATTTTATCGTGGAAAATCATGGATAGAAAGGGTTGCAGTTGCGGCATAGTACTTCTGCGGCGCGGTGTAATGAGGGCTGCATGCAAGAGCGTTAGAAAATTACAGAATAAACTAGATATTGCGTCACGATTACAAGGAAGTTTAAAAATCGGCTACGCATATTCAAGTGCACTTGAATTAAATTAAATTGCTTTTTAGAGCAGCAAAACGAATTATTTTCTGTAACAGCCATCAACACATAAAGCGCGTTAATATATGCAGACATGCAAGGGCACTTGAGGTGTCTTCAACTTATCATACTTCACCTTAACGGCCCACGCGTTTGTACACCGAATAAATATATTAAGAGATCTACAATAAAATTGCTCGACAACAAAAGAATTTAATGATCACTAAAATGTGAAATGACGCAGGAAGACAGAAAATGTCGAGGATTTTTTAAATTAAAAAAATTTAAACAAAAATTAATAAAAACATCATAAATTACCTCCTATGCTATAGGCAACCCTAACTACCTCACATGGATTTTTCACTAAAATTTTGCTTCTTTAATAATTAAATAATATATTTTCCTTAAAAAGTAAAATATAAATAGATAATTAGTATAAAGGTCATGTATAAAAAAATATTTTAACTTCGGATTATTTAAATAATTGTAACTGTTACTTAAATACTTTTAAAATAAATAATACGAAGTATGTATAATATTAAATAATGGTTTTAAATATTTAAATACTAAAATGTTTCTGTCTGTTTTTCTATTATGTACAATTTTAAAAAAATTAACAAAAATCCGACGACTGATTTGCTTCTAGATTGTGCCTGGAGTGTAAGTGATTGTTTAGGGAAACTTTCTGTTTGAATGCTGTATCACACAGATGACAGGTAAATGGATTATCGCCGTTGTGTTGCCGCATGTGCGTTTTTAAAGCGTAGCGACTGGAAAAATACTTTAAACATTGCCCACAAGGATAAGGCCGCTCCTTATTATGTTTCATGCGAATATGTTTATGAAGGTCGTGATTGGCATAGAATTTGTGACCGCAAATATCACACTGAGCGTTCCTAATATTCATGTGTACTTTCTTGTTATGCGTATTGTAATGATGTCGTGATTTAAACTCTTTCGGACAATTTTCGCATTTTATTATCGGATTGTTTTTGTGGTGGTAGTTTATGTGGCCTCGTAGGCTTTCCCGATTTTTAGCGATAGTTCCACAAATTTCGCACTTGATCGGAGGGTCACTGTGTTTTTGAATATGTCTTTTAAGATTATCTCGCCGCATCGTCACCGGACAATGGGGGCACTGTTCAACGTTGTGTTTCATTTTATGTTTCTGTAAATTTCGTTTTGTAGAAAACCTTAAATTACAATCCGGACACGGATATTCGCCCACGACGTTATCACTGCTCTTATCGCTACTCGATTCTTCATTACTGACCTCAAGGTCGAGGGGAGTATTATTTGAAATACCTGAATCACTTACGAAACTACCACTGCTTTTTTCTGCAAAAGTTTCATACTCTGCACTAGTTGTGTCTTCATAAATTTCGCTTTGATTTGCGAAATCCTCCTGCACGTACTGAAAGACAACATTGTTTTGATCGAAATCGCACCTTGGATCTTCGTCTATGACTGGCTCACTTTTGTATACTTCCAGCTTAGGTTCGATCCTAAGGTAATTTTCATCCTGGCAGACTTCGTAAGTCTCGGGGGCAGAGTATGCGGCTTCGATTATTTCATGATTGTTCAAATTTCCTCCTTCTCGTAACCACTTGTCTGATTCCACGACGAGCTGTTGAAAATTATAAGAGGTTATTACATTATCCACACAAGATTGGCAACAATTCTGTGGTAGTTTGTCGTTTAGGTCAAACTAAAAAGGAACATAATTAATTGCGAGGTTATGTTCGAAGAGGAAGCCTACTTTTAATGACGTTAGGGACTCTATTTTGTTCAAAATCTTACTGTCGAGCAGAGAAAGAAAATTTTCTGATTTTTTCAGACACAAACGACACCAAGATAACGACATTGTTTCCTTTGTTTATAAAAAAATTAAAAAATACATAAACGTCAAACTTAGGAACAAAGTTTTGGTGGAAGCCATCCGGTGGCGAATTCACGAGGCTTCCTGACAAACCGCGGTTTTTTAAATGTTGTAATCAATCGAACGTAAACTTTGTGTTATCTGATTTTATGCGAAAAAAAAAGAAGGAATTTGTGTAAAAATGTACTTACATCATTTCCAGAACTGCTGTCCATCTGCAGTATATAGGGATTACCGTCGAGATCATAATATACAACACAAGAATTAAAATCCACTTCCATTTTATTAAATTAACTTTGGTTGTTCTTCGTTTAATGCAAATTAGTGTAATGGTTCCTTTTACCAGCACTGAACTTTCAAATGTTATCTTACAGTTTGATAAGCATTTCAGTACCAACTTAAAATCCAAAAATTTTAGGGAGGGAAGAGTGGTATGAGTAAATTTGAAAATTGTATAGATGGAAAATCCAGAACCGACTTTAAAACACCAACAGTTTTTTTAACTCCGAAAAGGAAAAAAGGAACTTATTCGTTCTCATCAGAATACCACTGACGCGCACAAACGGATTAACGAGATTGTCGCTCACATGATTTATATAAAAAAATTATGATTGGTAGATTTCTTATTACTAACATATAAATGAAAAACTTATACATTTTATTCAAAATAAATTTATTTTACTGATCCGGAGACCATTGAATGGCAGTGTCAGTCAGTATTTGTTCGAAAACAACCACACCTGTAGTCGAAATATCGTTAATCCATCCATGATCGTCAGCAATAAAATAATTCCACTAACCAGATTTATATATTTCACCAGTGGCGTAGCCAGGCGGTGGCTTGGGGGGTCCGGCTCCCCGAAATAATTTATTTTATTGTAATTTTCTAACTTTCTATTAAGCGTTTGACCTTAAAAATTTAAAAAATTTTCGTCTGCAACGCTATTACAAAACTCACTTCGTTCGTGTCCCCCCCCCCCCCCCGAACTAAATTCCTGGCTACACCACCGTATTTCACACTCAGGCTCGCAACAAGTCTAATTGGTGCTTTTATGCAGTGCCGAATTTTAGGTCAATAACTAACCAATGATTAATGACTATTAAAAAATCATAACCGGTGACTTTGAATGCCTACAGCGCCTGAACTAATAAAGATAAATATATGCTATCAAGAACTTTTTTGTAGAAAATTTAATTTCAAACAACATTGTTCTTACACATTTTATCTTATTTGTTACAGTTAGCTCAGTGTTTCGAATATAATACTTTTCTTTGTTAAAAATAAATACTGGTGTACTGGAGGGTATTCCATACCCCCCAGACCCCCCGGTTTGAAATACATTATTATATGTTGTGGTAGTAGACACCGGAAGGACTGGGAGGAATACTCCTCAAAACATGTTTTAAAATATAGTTTCCTATTTGTAAAATTGCCCAAATTAATAGAAATTCCTTATGGAGGAGGGGGGGGGCAGTTTCAAAACCAGTTTGGAGTGCTGACATGCGTACAAACAATGGCACAATGACATTCAAACATTCTCGTTTATATTTAAAAATTGCTACTCTCTGCCACAATTTGTTTTGGAAGCCTGAAAATAATTTACTTTTTTGACTAATCTTAATGTATTTCGAGTGGAAAAATGCATTGGCGTACATATAATTTTATGGAGTTTCAGTTGAAAATTTACTCATAATATTTATAGGAAACACCAACGAATTTATTTATGATGGAATAGCAAGAACACTATTTTTTCAAAAATTTGCAGTCACATCACTTCCATGGGAGTGTCCTCTACCATCCGTAAAATCTACACCACTAACAGCCAGGCCCGGACTTAGAGCGTTAGAGCCCCAGAGCCCCTAGGAACTTGACATTTGTCCCCCCCCCCATCTTGAAGCTATTTTGGAAATTAAGCAAATTAAATGCACTATAATGGCTATGCGAACCTCTAACTCTTTACAAAAACTCTTAGTGTCGATTTTACATTACTGAGGAGAGAGGAGGAGGAGGATTGGTAACAATATTTTAAAAAATGTTTTGATGGGTATTCCATACTCCCAGACCTCCCGGTGACCAGCAGTGTGGCGTAAAGCCTACACCGGCCGACTGGAAAGCGGGTGACCGCGGTTCAAATCCTGGTCGAGTCAAACACGCTGCTGTGATCTAAAGCCCAAGATAGATCTGTGGGCTGTGGGGAAGGCAACGGGAAACCACCACAATAATTAAAATTCCCTAGTAAGTCATCTTGGCTCAGCCAAGCTTGATCACGACGCTTCTGACAAGAAGTATACGACGAAGAAGAAGACCTCCCGGTGCCTACTACCACAACATAGAGGTGTATTTTCAAACCGGGGGGTCTGGGGGGTATGGAATACCCCCCCAGTGCACTTTAGTGATTTACAACTAGAAATTAATTCTGTTCCTGGACAGATCCTGAAAGCTAATTAAAATAAATTAACGCTGCCGAAAGGCGGACAATCGCCCAAATGAAGACGGTAATAGTTGTACTACAACCTCCCGGTACCTACTTCCCTAGTAAGTCATCTTGGCTCAGCCAAGTTTGATCACGACGCTTCTGACAAGAAGTATACGAGGAAGAAGAAGACTTCTCGATGCCTACTACCACAACATAGAAATGTATTCTCAAACCGGGGGGTCTGGGGGGTATGGAATACCCCCCAGTGCACTCCAGCGATTTACAACTAGTGATTAATTCTGTTCACGGTAGATCCTGAAAACCGATAGTGACCTAGACTACGAAAAGGGACCTAACGTCGGAAAACTAGTTTCCCGGTAGAACGCGTTTAAAGATTTCAAGTCTGTTTCGCCGTGTTTGCGCGTTGCTAGGCAACTATAATTGTACTTCTGCATTCCCCGCTGTCCATTTAGGCTCTTTTACACTTTTTAAAATGTTCATTACCCCGTGTTGCCTTTACAGGGAATATTTTCGTAGTTAAAAAAAAAGAAAACTGATTCAGGATCGAATGAAGCCTACAATGGAAGAAACGCAGTCTGAAAAAAAAATAATTTTGGATTTTTTATTTCTATTATTTTTCTAGTTTTTATGCCATCATGTTCATTTTTGATATCAAGATTTTCTCTATAAGAAACGTCAAAAAAGTGAAAAAAAAATTTTTTTGATGATTTTTCAAGTTTTTATGATTTTACGTTCAATTTTGAGATTGATTTGTGAAGTGAGTGATGAAGATAGAAACTTGTGATTCGGGCCATTCAAAAGAGCGTCTTTTTTTCTATAAAAATCACCAAAAAAGTGTAAATTGATTTTTCCGACGTAAGGTCCCTTTTCGTAGTATAAATAAATTAATGCTGCCGAAGGACGGTCAATTGCCCAAATCAAGATACAGAAAGAGATGGTAATAGTAGTACTACTACCACCTCCCCATAAAGGGAAATTAGGTTCTTTATTAATTATAAATCCCCCCCCCCATTAAACCTCCGGAGCCGGACATTTGAACGCGGCCGTTTGAACGCAGGGCCGTTTGACGTTTGAACGCAGGGAAGTTTGAACACAGGGACGTTTGAACGTTTGAAGATGCAATTGACTCCCCCCCCTTTATTAAACGTCTCTGCGTTCAAACAGCCGCGTTCAAATGTCCTAGACCGTTAAATTTCAATCGCTGAAGCTGAATACATGCACTAACGATTTTCGATATGCGATTTTTGTTGATATTTGATTTTGATTGGTTAAATTTCAATAAACGGTTCAAATTTGATCAATCAAAACAAAAATCGCATTCCGCAAATCGCAAAACGCTAGTAAATGTGAAAGCTTTAGTGTAAGTCTCCTCAATTCTGCAAGTTTCGAGAATCTCATAATATTTCAAGACTGGAGTCCAGCTGGATACTTCGGCTGAAGCCGAAGAGGAATCGTTTGAGAAACTTGGTGTCTGAAGAGCATAGGCGCAACTAGGCTTAATATTTTAAGAGGGCTAATTTTAATTTTGGGACGATAATCCCCTCAGCCACTTCCAATGCGGATTTTGCATAAAAAAAACTACAATATTTTTGTAGTTGATCTCACACAAATAAGAACAACGAAAACCAAAAACAAAAAAATCAAAATTTCACTAATTAATAAAATAAAAAACTTACGCTGAGGTTCGCATGGTAAAAAAAACTTTAATTTTGTTTCAAAAATAACACGAGGTGATTCTAGTCGACTCTATCTATCATGAAGAACATTGGCATATAATAAACTAATAAAGTCGTTTTACAATTGTACAAAGGGAAGGGTAGTTATAGTACCACAATCTAAAGAAAATTTTACAGAAAATGTCTCGACTTCGTCTTTTCACTGCTTTAGCGTTTTTACGTCCATAATAACCTTTACATTATTGTTAATCATGGGCGTACCCACGGGGGGGCAGGGAGGGGCAGCTGCCCCTCCCTGGATCCTACCTAATACGTGTAGTACCTGTAATAAATGTAATAAATGCACATTTCTATTTATGTTGAATTATTTATCAACAGAAAATTCCTGATTTGCCCCCCCCCCTAGGCCAAAAGCTGGGTACGCCCATGTTGTTAATATTTACTGTAATTAAAGGCGGTTCAAGTAAAGTAAGCCAAGTGTTTCTGTTTCTTTTCTTACCGTTTCTCCAATTTAAAAAATTATATAATACTAAAGGATTCTACCCCGGGGGGCGCTTATACATAACAAAAAATATTCAAAAAAAAAGTTTGTAACCCCTCATCCAGAAAACGTTGTCATTGGCTATTGCTTAAAAGAAAAGAACCAATCACGAACTCAAAGGTGTTGCATAAAAACGAAGGAATCAAACCTTTTATTTACCTATCCACAATTTATAGTCGAGTTCAACACATGGTCCTTCGAGCCGGATAGAATCATTCAAATTACTATATTTTAAGCTATCGAATCTTTATTCTAATTATGTCTTTATGAAAGGTGGCATCCTATTGCCATCCCAGTAAATGGTCACCAATTGCATTTTTTGAATTCCCAGTTATTCCAATCAGAAAAATTCAGAAAAAAATTTTTAAAAATGGAAAAGTATTTACTCTTATAATTTGGTAGCTATAGGGCGGTCGGGGGACCTCGGGGCAGCTTATAGAATTTTTTTATGATTGTGGTCGTTTTTTCAAAATTTATGGAACAAAACCTTCAGTTCTGTCATCAATTTTTGCTTGTTTGCAGCATTTGTTTTTTCAGAAAGCTGAGAGAACCTTCATAAAATCCCGACTCTATGAACTGCGTAAAAGCTAGTCGGGGGAGTGCGACGCCCTATCGCCCTTCCTGTACCAGCCGCCACTGCATGTACAGGAAAATAATTTAATTGAAATGCGTTTAGCATACTTGCATTTTAAGATTTCGGTTTGGGATGGGTCTGATGAGTAAGAAAAAAAAAATGCGAAGGTGAATGACTTTTTACGTTTTTTATTTTTTATTTAAAATTTTTCCTTTTATCCTCCTCCTCGTAAATATAAAATATAGCCGATAGGATTAACGAAATTTCGCAAGAACAGATAAAAAAAGAACTTAACAATTTTATCGATAATACCTAATGAAAAGGAAATGATAAAATTTTTTTAAAGAATTGATTATATTTTTTTAATTGTTGCATTGTCTAAATATATTTCCTGCTCTTGAAATAATCTCACGGTAAGATTGCGAGGAAAAAATAAATTTTACTGGCGAAAAATGTAAATTTAGCGTAAACTACATATTCATTCAAATAAGTAAACAAATTGCGTAGTTGATTATTTAATAACTTCATCCAAAATTAAATAATCAGTATGCACAAGCAAGTTTCTAGGTCATCTCGAATTTGTTAATTTTGGAAAAACCGGATAAATTTAATTTTTTCGAGAAATAATTCTGAAAATTTTTGAAAAAAAAAGCTCCGACTTGAATCTCACATTATATCACGGTCAATATTATTATTGCAAATATAAAATTAGAACTACACAGTAATACTTGGCAATTATAAAACTGAGATAATTCAAATTAAACAATTTAAGTCGGAGCTACATAGGTTTATTCTGATGAAAATGTATAATTTGTAGATCATCATGACCTGACTAAATTGTAAATTAATTTACTTGAGTAACTGTTCCGGTACTGCTCTATCAACTTTTCACATTTTACCCTAAAATATTATTTTTTATATCTGTAATCCTTTTAAATCTGTAAAACCTGCATCTGCAGGGCGAGTTTACCTTCTGACCGCCTCGTTGGCTCCGCCACTGGCCAAGTACCGCTCTTCGCATAAAGTAACCGATAATCATAAGGCATTAATGCATTAATTATGTTTTCAGTTATTTAGAAAGTGTTAGTTAAAATAATCAATACGAAATATTTATTTTCTTGTCGAAGCGTAAAACTTAGAAAGTCATTTTTTTTTCTAAATTATTGATTACAAAAAAAAATAAATGAAATCAAGAAGTTGGTATAGTTTCAACTTTCCAGTTGTTTAAATTAAGTTTAAACTAGAGAACTGCATTTTTATTTTGAATCCAGTGGCGTATCACTGCGCGAGTGCCGGGAGGATCGGCGCACCCACCATATAAAAATCATTTTAAGTGCAAGCAAAGGTCAAAAGAATAAATAAAAGGAAAACATTCAGGTATTATTTTTTAGTAAAAATTTCGATTACATTGTTTATCGTAAAATCTATATTAGTAGACTTTAAATTTGTTACAACAATCAAGTGTGTTCGTAAGCCGAACCGCTTTCAATCAATTGTAAAAATTTATATTATCGCAATATTTACTGCAATCTGAATGTCAACAAATAAATATTTTTACTTTTTTTTAGCAAAGCAGGATTATTATCAAATTTTATCTAATCTGCAAAGTTGGAATTATTATTGATCCTTTTCTTTGTCTAAATAATTGATGGATTGCGATATTTATTAATAAGTAGCTTAATCGCCCATAAAAGATAACAATTTTTACAATTTTAATTTTTTTCAATATTTTGCGGTATTGCTTTAAATAATTATTAATATTTAAAATCGAAATAAAAAAAAAGAAAAATTTGATTTTGAATTTTTCAACATTTGTTAACTCAATTTCATTCATAACTCGAAAGGCGTTAGTTTTAGACAATAAACGGTTAGAATGTAATTTATAGATAATTGGACACTCTTTAAAAAAGTACTGAACCATTTTTACCAAAAAATTGATAGTTTTGATGCTACGGTGCTTTGAAGGTAGAAATTCAAAAAGTTGGATTAAAAGTGGTTCAAGCCCCCCCCCCCCAATCGTTTGAGATAATGACTAAAAATCAGGATGTTCGAAATTAACATTTGAAAGTTTCTCGAAATATAAAAAAAAATTTGTAAATTTTTTTTTATTTTTTGACCTTGACGTTCTGTGAATTGGTCAGACTTACGCAATTATAGAACCAATTCTTAAATCTACAAAGAGCTGATGCACACCGGAAGACCGAGCTAAAAAATTCTGTCAAGTCCGAGATTCGAACCCAGAATTTCCGCTCTGTAACTCAACCAGTAATCACACCAATCCACTGCTGTGGTTGTTTTGTAAATATTAACGGACACAAGCAGCTGTGACGTTATCGTTTTAATACTATTGTATTACGGGATTAAGCTGTCTCTTGGCTGTCTTGATCTTCAAATGTTTTAATAGAGTGATTAGATTGCCCAAGTTGTGCGGCCTGAAGGCCGCACTGACGTGTCACTTTTCCGAAATCTCCTAAAAAATTTTAGGTGAGCAATAATAATTTGCGTTACAGAATACAGAAGGGATAACAGACAGACAAGGGTTTTTATATTTTTTAAGGAAAATTTTCTCAAAAAACCTTCAGATACGTCAACATTATTTTTTTACATGTCACTTTTTCTACCACTACAATTTTTGATCGTATTTTGTTTTTGAACTGTGACGTCATCGAATTTTTTAACAAATAGACTACATTATGACACTGAAAAGTTTTTGAGAAAATCAGAGAGATTATCGAGAGATATTTTAACAAAAAAAAAACTTTTGAAAAATATCATTTAGTAGCAGGAATTTGGTTAATCCATTCGTGCGCATCACTGGAAGACAGATAATGGCTACGATTCAAAACTAAGGACAGATCCAGGCAAAATTCATGATGCTCAAAGAAGGGGGGGGAGGGTAAATAAATATATTTTGATAACTGATAAGAATTTAAATGAATTCAGTAGTTCCCCCCCCCCCCCCGTTTAAACGCTCTAGTCTAAAACTAATTTTATTTTCACTTTGTCAAAAGTAGTTGGTCTCTCCAAGGTAATTTTATTGCACATTACTATCCAAAAAAATGTGGCCTATCCAAATCTGTCAAAAAAAATTAGGGTTGCTTTTTGAAAAAATTGTCGGTGACGTCACAGCTCAAAAACAAAAAATGTCGATGGCGGAAAAAAAAAGTTTAAAATTAAGGTTAACGTGTTTGAGGGTGTTCTCAAAACACCCTCTTAAATTTTTTTTGCTAAATTAGTTTCAAACTTTACGAGCTCACTGTATATTATGTCATTATGTGAATCTGTTTATTTGTTTTTTAAACTTCAATATTTAAGTTCAGTGGTTGTCCATAAAGGACGTCCGTAATGCTCATAGACCTTTTAACCACATCCCCTGTTACCAGGCCCATGGCCAGGATTTTATTTCGGGGGGGGGGGACTCGTAAAAGCCTTTTGTAAAAAGTAAAATTTTCGGGGGTTTCCTTTCCGGGAATTTTTATTATTACAAATGTTTTTTTTACATTTGGGTGTGGCACGTGCCGCCAGGTGCCCCCTCTGGCTACGGACCTGCCTGTTACACCCCCCCCCGAAACATTGATGGTTACAACTTCAAGGTTCACCTTGTTTTTCTAAAATCCGATTAACCCCTTTTGTCTCTAGGCATAAATGTCCTTTATTGATGACTCCCACCCTCCACAGTATAAAATCGTACAAAGCATCTCGGCATGTGCCACTGCCATTCGTTTGTAATGAAACGTACGGCCGGCGCTGGCGACTTATTCAAGACCAAAATCAAATAGAAGAAGTTTGTCTGGTTTTGTCCCACTCATGTGAGGCTGTTTATTTGTTTGAACTAAAATATGCAATTCAACAAACCATAAATGAAGTTGCGCCACTGCCATCCGTTCGTTACAACTGCCAAGACTGGATTTATATCGAGAGACGAAGATAACCCAAAAGTTACTTTGATCGTAACTGACGTGAAGCTGCATGTGTGATCTTTAAACTTCAAAATTTAAAAACAAAAAATAAGCTTGCGCCACTGCCATCCATTTGTAATTAATTATATGGCCGTCAATAAATCAAATAATCAAGATCGTAGTAAAATTTAACGGGGTTATTCAAGAGTTTGTCTCCAGCGACTTTATGACTAGGCCAAAAAAAACATAATTATGTTCATGCGCCACTGCCAGCCGTTCGTAATTGAGCTATAGTATCTATCGCAATAGTATTTAAAATGGGGGGAGGGGGTTAAACCAAATCATTAATTTGCTTATAGAACTTAAAATATAAAATTGAATAAATCATAATACGAGCGTTGTGTTAATTCAAATGGGGGGGGGGGACAGAAGAGTTAATTCAGTTTTAGTAATATCATAGAGCAGTGGCGTATTGAGAGGGGGGCACAGGGGCAATTGCCCCCCTTCCCAAGGATAACTCGGATTGTATCCCAGAAGCCCTCTGTGATAAAAATAATATTTTATTTTTTAATCAAATTTTGTGTATATACTTTAGCTTGAATTTTTTTTGATTTCTGGAAGTTGTCAAGAGTGACGCGCATGATCGGATTAAAGAGATTCCGGAAAATATTTAGTCTGCCCCCCCAAAAGCATTTTCTAAATACGCCACTGTCATAGAGGTTCCAATTTGTATTCTTGCAGTTCAGATTTCGTACTCTTTCGATCAGAGCTACCGGTATTAAAACAAAAACCAGCAGAAAATGGTATATTATACAACAAGGGGATAAAGTTACAAGAGAAAAAAATTATTTAAGTAACAAAAGTCACTTTATTCCCGAGTTATACAAATACTATTTATTTCAGTTTCCCGAATAATGCAAAAAAAGGTGGTAATTAGAAAAAAAATTAAGAAAAAATATATTTCAGCATTAATATATTGTGTATTTTTTATCAGCCTTAGGTCTAGGATAAGTACAAAAGTTTTTAATATTATAAAATACTGAAAAAAGTCCTTAAAAAATCACTTTTCAAATCGTGTTGGTTTCGCCCCTGTACATGATGGCGCCTAGAATCATCTAAAACTTATCCTACATATATTTTATACATAAAATTGCACATAAATTACGTTATTTGTTACAAAATGTCCCCCATATTTTACATTAAACCACATAAAAAGTTTGAATAAAAAATGATATTATGTATATATATACAAAATCGACAGGTACGCCACTGGAATATTCGTTTTTATTAAAAGGCACCGCGTGACGCGAAATGCACATTTATAGGTGACCGTTAATAATTTTTTTTTCGAGATCTAAATGCACCGGCGATTTGAAAATTTTTCCGCCAACCAAGCCCTTTAGATTTTCTCCGGCGTATGAAAGGAGGGGGGAAATTTCGACAATCTTCCCTTCGACGCTACCGCCCGCATCTTCCACGTACTTTTTATGTAAATAAAACAAATCGTTGCGCGCAGTGGTGGCGCAATCCTTTTTGGCGTCGTCCTTATTTTTGAGCGGGCTGAATTCGGTGTGTCGCGGGACTTCCCACGTGACGAAGCGCCTGCTGAATTGAAAAACGTCGAAAACAAATTTTTCGATTTTTATGCCGTTAATTTCGTTGGGTTTAATTTTAACGCCAGCTTCGTTAACGAAGGCGATCTTCTTTTTCGCTACGTGCAGTTTCAATTGTTTTTCGTACTTGTCGGCGACTTCGATCAGGAAGTCCGTGGAGAAGAAGTGATTGCAGATGTTTCCTGCGCTGAATATTAAATCGCCGTTTTTGTCCCGCAAATTTGCGACCCGATCGCTGATTTCGCTGTACTCCACCACCTGGAATCGATCGTCGACTTGGCAGACGACGCCCACGGCTTCCGAAGGATTTGATTTTTTGACAACCTTCGCCCCGCAATCGGCGTTCTTATCAACGCAATAGCCCACGAAAACGGGATCTGCGACTTTAATCAAAATATTGTCGACGCTGTGAACGTGAACGTAACGAACTCCACGCTTTTTCATGTCTTCGAGAATTTTGTTTTCTTTGAGCGCTCGGAAAGTACCTCCGTTACCATCGGGCGCTAAAGCGACTTTATTTTTATCCTCCAACAAGATGCGACCTTGCATGTCAAAACAAGGTAATAAACCTTGACCAAACTGGACAACATTGTTAGGTTGCAACCCGAAATAGTCATTACGTTCCAAATACTCAGACGTCGCCTGTTCTGTGGGTCCACTGGTCATAATGTACCAGGTGATTCGTCCAACTCGTCCAGTTCTAATTTTGGCCATCTCTTCCACCTTGCGAATGCGTTCCGCCTGCACTTGGAATAGCGTCTTACCGGAAGGAAGCCCAATGGAACACATTCCTTTCGGATGGTCAACCCCAAGTCGGGTTCCTTGACCACCGGCGAGCAACAATACACCTACATGTCCTTTTGAAATTTCTTCCAAACCAACGCGTCTGTAATAATCCAGCTGCTCAGGTGTAGACCTCTCTTCCGATTCGAACTGCGCCGCTGGAATGGGCTTCATCCTGCCGTCCAAATTTTGAACATCCTCGCCGAGGGTCCTTTGCGAGTCGACAAAAATTTCATTTACTTCTTCAAAATTTATCGTGCGGAGATGGTCGGCGAATTTTTCTTTCTCTTCGCCATTTAATTCGTCCCAAAACTGCAGCAAGTGACTCTGGTTTGCGTTGCTCAAGCGGTCCGTCAAATCATTAAAACTTGTCATTTTAAATTACTAGAACAACCGATCGAACCGAGACAACAACTTTCACTGACATTTACTTTAAACATGCAATCACAGACACGTTGCGTTTCACTTCACCTTCCACTACTATCTCGCATTCCCCATTCCGTAATATTACAAACAGCTGGCAATTTTAGTGGCGCCAAATTTTGAATTTGTTGTGCCCGATTACGTAATAAATAAAAAAACTGACAGCGATTATTAATAAGGGCGGTGTGCACATTTCGAACGGCCAGCATCACGAAAACCACGCCGCCACCTTTTGTCGTCGAGAAAATTTACCGTTAGCTGATTTTCCGGAAGTACATTTTCCCAACGTCGCAACACACAAATTCGGCGAATTAATAAAATACGATTGATCTTCTTTTTATTGAGCCCTTACGCATGCACGTGACGTCCGCGACGTTGCCGATCCGCTTTTTTTCTTTTGTTATGATCAAAACACAAAAAATCATATTTTTTCTTCTCGACTTCAGCGGGGTTATTTTTATTATTTAAAACTACAACAGTCAAACGATTTTGTCAAAAATGTCAAACTTACGCTTGGTGTATTTATGTGGAATTTTTGAAAATTTTACAACTAATTCCTTAGGTCTTCCGTATTTAATTTAATAGATACAAGTGACAATTGCTCATAAAAACAAATTCGAAACGCCAAAAATTTATTTTGACGGATTCGGTTGTCAAATATCCCCAACTGACAGACCAGTGGCGCAGCATTGTAAGCCAAGGCGGTCCCGTGTTTGATACTGTTTTTTTTTGTATAATGTTTTTACAAAAACAGTGGAAACTAATCAAAAAATCTACAGCGGAGACGGATGTATGATTTTTACCATTACAAAGACGCACCCGAATGGATTAACGAGATTCCCGCTATCAACCGCTCGCCGTTGTTTTATTTTATTATTCTTAAATTTATTATTAATATATAGAAATTAAAAACGGATAGCTTGATTCAAAGTAAGTTAAATTAAAATTTAAAAAAACTGACGCGCATGCATGGTTTACCGAGATTCTCACTTTTGCAAGATTCTCTTCCATTTAACGTCAAATTTATACGTCTGAAAGATACTTACCTAATTTTTTACTATGAAAAATTAGTCACGGTTGATTTTTAATTACCAATACAAAAATTAAAAATTTATATTTTGTTTCGAGGGGGAAATTTGGTGTGCAAGTGAAAAGATATTGCAAAAAATTTTGGGAAAAGCTAAGAAATTTTAAAACATTCAAATGAATTTGATTTCCCATTTGTATTTTTTAAAATTTGGTTCCCACTGAATTTTCTAGAAGAAATTCCCTGACTTTTCCAGGTTTTCCCTGACCAAAAATTTAAATTTTCTTTGATAAATTGAAAGATAAAATAGTAACGTTAAACCCGAGAAAATACATAATAAAAAAAAAATTTATTTTACAATTTTACAAAAAAATTTTAATTTTATATTTTTCCTGACTGAATATTGAATTTCCCTGATTTGGAGCTAAAAATAAAAACTTCTCTGACAAAATTAAAAAATCTTGAATTCCCTGACTTTTCCAGACGAGTGGGAACCCTTTAATAGGAAATATAGAAAATTTTAGGAAAAGTAGAAAATTCTAGAAAATCCAAGATAATCTTATTTTGAAATTTTGGAAAATAAGGAACCTGTGTAAATGTACCAAATCTTGGTAAATCTCAAAAGAATTTATAAAAATCAAGAAACCCTGGCGATTTTCAGTAATCCAATAAGAAAATGTCACGATTCAAAGAAATCCGAGGAAAAGTAGATAATCCTGAGAAATAGAAAATCTTATAAATTTTTTCTAGGATATATCTTAGAAATTACAAGAAAAATCTATTAAGAAATCCTGAAAATCGTAAAAAATCAATGAAAATTATATCAGAAAATCCCAAGAGAATTACGGAAAACTTAGAAAATCGTAGGAAACCTACCGAGAACCTAGGTAATGTAGAAAATTAGGTAGTACGAGAAAAAATACCCAAAAAATTATTGATTAAAATTCATCATTTTTGCGCATATGAACAAAATTTTATAAAATATCAACAAAAAAATTAATAAAACGGGAATCTCGTTAATTCATTCATGCGCGCCAGTAGGTAGACAATGGGAGACCCTAGACAATATCCGAAATCACAGGAAAATAAAACTTTACTCTTCAATTCACATTTTGAAATGTTGCATCACATAAAACTACGTACGTACATGATATTTTGAAAACTTTTGAAACCCCCAACCTGAGTTAAACAACATTTTCGGGAATTGACTTTATTGTCGGATTTGAGCGCACGAAACTAAAGTTATTTTACTATACATTTTATTTTAAGGAACTAAAATACATTAAAAAACTAAAAACAAACTTATGACCTATTCTGAACCTGCTCTTCGTCGTTTAAATTTACGGTACTTTGCGTGTTACTATTTTTTGGTGGAATAGTATAATTAAAAGGTCTCGATTCGCTTTCGTAAGCAGTTTTGACTCTTAAAATGGCCGTCCTATTTAAATTTTCTAGCTGAACGTGCTTGACCGCCTCTTCGAACGTTTCTATTGCTTGAGAAAAGTTGTTTTTCGAAATTAAGATATCTAATAAGCAGCTGTAGCTGTTTCCAAGAGCACCAGGCGTAACGTTGACTTGATGTAAGTGCGCAATGAGGTCCGTCGCAAGAACCTCGTCGGTGGTCTGTCGCGCCTTTTGCAAAACTGCTTGGAACATGATGCGCTGACTTCCATGCAAATACTTACTCCAAATTTCGGCAGCCTTTTCTTTTTGTTTTTCTGAGAAATAGTGCATCCACAAAGCGTTCATCGGCGCTAGGACGCCCCGCTCCGCGTATTTTTCCGCCAATCTTTCACCTGAAATAGAAAAAACAAAGTTAAGGTTCCAGATCTGTTTCATAGATCTCATAGATTTTCACTTACATTTGTCTATATGTTCAGGGCTTCTTTCAAAAATTCCCAAAATTCCACCTCGAGGAAACCGATCCGCGATGGTAGCCACTTCGTCGTCCTTAGCGTTAACAATTTCCTTCTCTAAAATATCCAAATACTCGTCGATCCTTCCAGACGTCAGGTAGGCGTGACAAATTTTGTTATCAAATGACAGCAATTTTTTCTCTTCCAAACCAATTTTGTCTCCAATCATTTTGAAATCTTCGACGTGACCGACCGAAGCGAGCCTGCTCAGTAAGAATCGGAAAATGCGCACCGGAATCACACCGGATTTATTTAATATTTCTAGTGCTACATTGGTAGCTTCGTTGAATTTATTTTCGTGCAGAGCTTCCTCGATGGAAGACGATTGAATCTTTCTATTCGACACTTTCTCCGTTGACGTTTTTTGTTGTGGTCGTCGTAAGATTTTTTTGGGTTGTACCGCTTCCACCGTTTCGTGCGGAATGGCGAACGGAACCGCCATTTCAGATTTCTTCAAAAAGTGGCCCAGTTTAATCAGAAATTCGTCGGTCGGCGAAACGTCTTCTTCTTGCATTTGCGTCCACAAACCCAGTGCTTTACTGGTATCGTCGTTTTTGATGTAACACAGCAGAAGTTGGTAGTAAATGTCGCACCGGTCGATACTGCTTAGATCTTTTGTGGCTTCTTTCAGACCTTCCAGTGGAAGAACTTTGCCTTCTTGTTGGTAGTATTCGCAGGCATTGCTGATACGTTTCTGCCTGGTGGGCAAACCTGGCGTTTCTAAAATTTTGCGAGCCTGTTTTACTTGTCCGCATTCGACGAATGCGAAAACGAGGTCGTGAAGGCTGTTAACTTCGCCGTGAATGCTTGTACTTAGGTCGATTAGTCTTTGCAGTTTCTCGGCGTCTTCGAGTTTGATTAAACGACTTGTCAGCTCTTTCTTGAAGGGGGTTGCTCGATATTTCGTACAGCACGACTCGAACGCTTCCATTGCCTTGTCCAAGTCGTCTTTCAGAAGGTGAATCTTGACAAAAGGTCCCAACACGACGCTGTTAACCGGAATGAAGTTGTTTGTAACCAAAGTGTCGAAGAGAACGGTAAGTTCGTTTTCCTTCCCTTCGTCGGCTAGGGTATTCAACAGACGCCAGGCAGCGTTACTGTGGGCGAAGGAACCTTTCGTTTCGTCGTAGCTTCCTTTGCGTTCGCTAAGCAAATCGATTGATTGATCGAATTTGCCGTTCTTGATCAATAGTCCTACATAACTGATCAGTTTAATGTCGTCCAAAGTAGCGTCTTCTTGCATGTCCAACAATTTTTTGTAACACTCAGTCGCCTTGTCCAATTTATCGTGATGAGAGTAAAGCTCCAAGAGTTGGGCGTAAATTCCCGCAGAAGGAATAAAATCTGAACTGCTCTGCATGCCAGTCAAGACCTCTTCGGCTTTTTCTAGATTCTTATCGCGACAATACAGCGTGAACAGTTTCCTCTGCAATCCTACGACGGGCTCGTTTTTCTTTACCAAATTTTCCACCAGGCGCTCCAGCTGCGATACACTCATCTGGGTGTAAGGGGTATAAGATGGTGATTTGTGCTGAAGAGGTTCGGGAGTTAACTCGCCCGAACTCAGCGTGGCTAGCAAATCAGCCAAGGTAGAATTCAAATCGGCTCCCAGAGAGGACTGCAACTGTTCGGCCACTTGAGGCGACAACCCCAAACCTTCCTTTACCAATAATTGCAGCACCGGTTCGATCACTCTCAAAAACGATGTCCTGTTAACCCGCAAATCGGAAACTATAATACCCGCGACTTCGTTTGCGTCTAATTTCTGTCCTTCCATATTTGAACCGCCCCTATACTTTAAACTTTCGTAAACGTGTCGCAAAATCGTCATGTAAGCCTTGTAGTTGTTCGTCGAGTACAGCGACTGTGTCAGGGGGCGTTTGATCATGTCAGGGTAATACAGTGCGTTCAGCCCAGTGATAATGATAGCGGCTTCTTCGATATCGCCTTTCTGTAACAAGGAAACCACCAGGTTGCACGCAGACGAACCCGCCGAAACGTTACCCTCTCTCAGTTTTGAAAAAACTTCCATGCTCTTCCCTTTTAGCGATGGGATGACGTACTCCCTGATCGTTTCGCCATTTGGCGTTATGTCAAATTCGTTCATTTTTAGCAAAACACTAATGATTCCGTCGTCAGATGATTCCTTTGCCTTTGCCAATAGAAGCGGCCAGAAAAAGTGCTGTCTGATTTCGTGACCACGTTTCAGTAACTCTTGCATCAACAAATATGCCAAATTTTCGTTTCCAATTTCTAAGCTCATCAATGTTGCTATATGTAAACTGCGGTCGCTCAATTCCTCCGATTCGATTTTATCGCATATTTCTACAATTTTATCAAAGGGAGCGTTCGTTTTTACCAGTTGGCCAACAAAAAAGCTTCCGGATGCCTGGGCGGACCCGTCTTCGTTATACCTCCTGTTCATGCTCTTGAGAAGCGCGTATGCTGCGTCGATTTCTTTAGCGTTGATTAAACGTAAGATGGCATTGTAGGCGTCTTGGTTGTACCCCGCGTTTTTGCTGATCAGCTGCAAGATTTCGGGTAGATGTTGATGGTGTCCGTTGGTTGCGAGCACGTGAATCACGTCTAAGTAATCTTTTGTTTTCAGTTCAATCTCTTTGGCTAGGTATTCGTCACGTAAACTCTTGATCGATTCCATGTCGCCTCGTTTCGCGTACGCACAAAGCAAAGTTTTGTACGTTTCAGCGCTCGGTTCCAAATCGGACTTTTGCATTGTGTTGAGAATGTTTTTAGCCCCTTCCATGTCACTGAAAAATATAAATTTACAATTTACATAATATTGTTTCTTTTTAATTAAATATAAAATTAACAACTTAAGTCAAAGTTTACTCACCCAGCTTCGGAGTGTCCCAAAATGAGTGCATTAAAAACATTTTCGTTAATTCCCAACTTTTTTTCGTTCATGTATTCCAATATCTTCGTGGCACCATTGATATCTCCCTTCTGGCAATAGCGAGTAATTAAATTTTGGTACGTCACCCGATTGGGTTCAATCCCTTTAGAGTTCAGTTCTGTTAAAAATTCTGTAGGGCAAAATTCATGTTCGTTATCCAGATAAACTTTTAGCAAAGAATTGTAGTGCGAGATGTCGATGGGAACCCTTAGTTTTAGGATGTCCCAGATTTCGGTAACAAATTTCATTCTCTCGTGGGGCGATTCTTCGGCTAGCAAACTCCCACATAACCGAATCATCAAGCGCGAGTGGTAACTCGACACCGTGGGTGACATTTTCATCTCTTCGAGAAGACTATCAAACTCGCGTCGAGTGATACGTCCAGATCGACGTACCTTGACGTCGATCTGTTGTAGCGAATTGGCGAGAGAGCGTTCATTTTGGAATTGTGTAAACACAAATCTAGAAAACAAAATTACAGAAGTTAGATTGCGTAATGTTTAAAAATCACCGGTAAATGTGAAAAGGTTTGTTTGGTTAGGTCGTCGCGACTTACCTTGACTGCTGAAATGCAGGAAGTTTGCTGACAGGGTTGTCATTTTCGTTGGGGGAATTGACGAGGTGCCTCGAGAAACTTGCAAAAAACCGTGGTATTTTTGATATGGCAAACGACGAACGTAATAGCGAGGCCATTCTTGATAAATTTCAGGTTGGACCTCTCGTGTTTCACGTTTTTTTTCAACTACGCCAAACTAAATTGTGCGGTTAGGGTATTTTGTTTTGTAACCATAATTGTTTTCACCAGTGGCGCACTCTCACGTTTTTTTTTACATTTGACATTTTCTGACGCTAGGTGTATATTGAGGAAGGCTAATTTTTGAGCGATTATAAACTTTAATTGCAAATAATTTAACATTTTTTATAAGAATAATGTAACAATATATTATATCTACAGCATAAAATCAGATTATTTAAAAATTATGTGCGAGTAGTACCAAAGATTAAGCTAGAAAGACAACGAAAAATATGAAAAAGAATATAAGGACCCCGAACACTTTGATCATCAACCACCGGTTTGAAGTGACCGACTGAAAATACTTTAAAATTTGAGTGTGAGCCGCGTCTATATTCATAGAGGCATCTTCGACGTTAGAGTCGATTCGTTCCACCATTTCTTCTTGCTCTTTCACCATATGAGCCAACTGCTGAAAAATACCTCCCAACTCGACAATGGTCGATTCGATATTTTGCATAGTTTCCGCACGGTCGCGCAAGTAATTGTCCGTGGCGTCATACCTCATCATAGTTTGACTTCTCTGCGGAATTAAAGCGGTGTTTTCCAAGTCTATGCTGACTTGGTCTTCCTCTTGTAAAAAAATGCTACCTAAAAATATTATTTCGTATTACACGAAAAACATGACTGCTTGCTTACCTTGCCGATATCCAGTCACAGCCGAAGGCGGAAGGCTTGTATTCACTGTACCTTGAGAAAATTGATCCCTTCTATTTTTCTGATGCTTCAAATTTTCGGTACGAACCTCTAAAATTTGCTTAAAATCTGTGGACATGGCCGCCAGTTTTGATTGTAACGCAAGAACTACATTGCACGAATGCGACTGTATGTGTTTCCCGCTTTGTTTTTGCTGTCTGGATAATTCTTGCAGTTGGGCTATTTGTAGATTCAAGCTGCCCAAGTCGCCCTTGATCATATAAGTTAAGTCTTGTATTTCTGCAGAGCGATCGTCAAATAGCGATTTTCTTTTCGCCACTAGAAGAAAATAATATTATTACAATATGGAAGTGAAAATATGTGAAATGCCTGCTTACGGAGTGTTAATTTTTCCAACTTGGAGTAAGTGCTAGCGATATTTTTGCCCACATTTCTGGCTATGAGCATAAATTCGGAATGACTTTGTATAACTTTGGCCTTTCTGGGATCTCGAACAGAGACAGCTCTGGCAATATTTCTGCCCTGCAAGGACCGGATGGTGGTATTGAATTCGTTGGTTCTGTCTCGCGCAGTCATGATGGGTTCCGGTTCGACGTAACGTTCCGTAAAATCTTCTTCTTCTAAATAAGCGTTTGTAACATTATTTGGATAAATTGCACTGTTGTTATCGTACACTGGGCCACTGTCACCAATTACAATAAACGGCTCTGTCTCGGAGCCCGTACGGCGCCGTCTAGCTGGCATTGCATTCTCAATCAACTAATGACCAACTTAATTATCTTACACATTAAAGGACACCTAAAACTTAAAAATTAAAAAACTGCTTCGTTAGCACTTCATCTGACATGTGTCACTTTTTGTCGCAAATCTAGAAAGTACACGACTACCAACTGACGGTGACAGAACCGGATTTAGCGAAAACTATTTTAAGATCGCGGATGAGTTATGCAAAATTACAAATATACACAGCCGGTCCTGATTTTTATATTAGATTGGCCAGCTTGCGTTTTGACAAGTGATTTGAACACGTAGCCTACTAAAAGTCGATTAATTTCAAATGATCATTTTAAACACAAGAAACTAGAAGTAATAAGCGCAGAGTCATCGTGAAAAAATGTCGAGCGTTCGTCAAAAACAGATAAGCAAGTGATTTTTAAATAAAATATCCAAAAATCTCTTTCTAACCTAAAAATTCACAGATGCCTTAAAACAAATGTTAAACCTGAACCAGGTTCAGGGGAACAACAGAAATGCCGTTGCGGAGCCCGTATGGAAGGTGCTGGTTTACGACAGGGTCGGCCAAGACATCATCTCGCCTCTAATTTCAATAAAAGAGTTACGAGAATTGGGTGTCACTCTTCATGTGTACGAATAATTTTCTTTGTGGTTGCCTTCCGGTTCATACCTTTGTTTTAGGCAGTTGCATTCCGATCGGGATCCGATACCGGAAGTTCCTGCCATTTATTTTTGTGTCCCGAGCGAGGAGAATCTAAATCGAATAAGTCAGGATTTTCAGCGAGCAGTTTATGACGTTTACCATTTAAACTTCATTTCTCCAATTTCTCGACAGAAACTTGAAGATCTGGCAGCTTCATCTTTACAAGCTAATTGCGTCGCTAATATACACAAGGTTGGTCAAAATTTATTGTCGGTGAAAAACCTCAATTTTGTTCTTGTAGGTTTATGATCAGTATATAAATTTTATATCTCTGGAAGACGATATGTTTGTGCTCAAACATCAAAACAGCGACAATTTATCGTATTATGGTGAGTTTGCCTCACTATGTCCAGTCGGAAATTTCTCAAAATCTTTTTTCAGCAATAAATAAAGCAGATATTAAAGACACCGAGATTGATGACATTATGAACAGCATTGTAGACAGTTTATTTTCAGTATTTGTTACCATGGGTAAGTAAACCGAATAATTATATTTCCAATAATATTTAATAATAAATTTAGGAACCGTGCCGATAATACGGAGTCCCAAAGGTAACGCAGCGGAAATGGTGGCTAAAAAGTTGGACAAAAAATTAAGGGAAAATTTGTTTGATGCTAGAAACAATCTGTTTCACACAGACACCCAGATGGGTAGTTTTAACTTCCAGCGGCCGATTTTGATAATTTTAGATAGGAATGTGGATATGGCGACTCCGCTACACCACACGTGGACTTACCAGGCCTTAACTCACGATTTGTTAAATTTGGCACTAAACCGAGTGGTGATAGAAGAATCGTCGACTTCAGGAGGTTAAAAATTTACCTGTCATTTATTTGGCTTGGATTTACCTACTTACACTTTCAGGTGCCAGAGCGAAAAACAGAACTTGTGAGTTGGATTCCAGCGATAAGTTTTGGTCTACCCACAAAGGATGTCCGTTTCCCACCGTGGCCGAAGCAATACAAGAAGAATTGGAAGAGTACAGATCGTCGGAAGAGGAAGTAAAAAAGTTGAAAAGCACCATGGGTATCGAAAACGAAGACGACTCCGCGCTTTCCATGGTCTCAGATAACACGGCACGCATTACATCAGCAGTGAACTCTCTGCCACAGTTGCTTGAAAAGAAGAGGCTGATCGATATGCACACCACCATAGCTACAGCAATCTTAAATTACATAAAATCGAGAAAGTTTGACACATTTTTCGAGTTAGAAGAGAAAATTATGAGCAAAACCAACATAGAAAAAAGTTTATTAGATATTCTGGCTGATTCCAGTATCGGAACACCTGAAGATAAAATGCGATTGTTTATTATATTTTTCATTTGCACGCCTCACATATCCGAATCAGATTACTTGAAATACGAAACTACATTACAGGAAGCTGGTTGCGATTTATTACCTTTGGCCTATATTAAACGCTGGAAGTAAGTAGCCGTTTTTCTGTAATTCAGTCAAAAACAAAGGGGTAAATATATATAAAAATTAAATTAAAATAAAAATTGCGAAAAATTTTTTTTACAATTTTTTGCTTATAGGACTTACTCGAAAATATCTTTGGGTCCTAATCAATATGAAGGGGCTGGAACCAAGACTGTGAATATGTTTTCTAAACTTGTTTCCCAGGGATCGTCATTTGTGATGGAGGGAGTGAAAAATTTGGTGGTGAAACGACACGTAAGTAGGCTCGAGAATTCTATTATTCAATTATAGTCCAGGTGCTAGAGCCAGTGGCGTGTTTAGAAAATGCTTTTTTTTTTAATTCTTCTTTAATCCTTTATTCTTCTTATGGATTACGGATAACGGATTCATGTTCATGCGCGTCAATGGTAAAACTTTTGACAACTTCCAGAAATCAAAAAAATACAAACAAAATTTTATTAAAAAATAAAACATTATTTTTATCAAAGAGGGCTTCTGGGATACAATTAATTGCCCCTTTGCCCTCCTCTAAATACGCCACTGGCCAGAGCACCAAAAATGGTGCTGCTAAACATAAAATCCTGGTAAGGGATTTTTCAATTGGATTAAGTTAATGGATGGCTCCTAAGTGTAAAACCGGGTTTTCCGCCTCGGATAGCACTCACGTTAGCCGCCATCTTGAAAAACGGGTTTTCATTATTATCTCGTAAACGGTGCACCAGGCGATAAAAATGATAATAACCTTTTTTGTAGGAAATTAAACTTCTTAACATTTTTGTTTGAAGATTTTTTCTTGAAAGTCGATATTTTTCAATCATTAAACTACCTTGCGCAAACTCACTATTATTTGTCTACCATTGACGCGCATGAATGGATTAAGGAGAGATATATTTATAAATGAGCCTCACAGTCGAGGGAGAAATGTGGTGTAAAATCTGAGGTAATTTAGGAGGTATCTTATCTTTAGGTAAAAGGAAATGTAGGATACAAAAATTTGTTTTGTGATTCAAAAATCACAGTAGAGGGACTCTCGTTAATTTGCTAATGCGCGTCAGTGCTAGGCAGATAACCGATAAGATTTAAAATTATTTTTCTAACCTCATTTTTACAACTTAGAACTTGCCGGTTACGAGAATTGTGGATCACTTGATGGAGTTCAAAAACAGTTCCGAAATGGAGGACTACCACTATTTGGATCCAAAACAATTAAAAGCAGCAGAAATTCCAAGAAATCGTTCACCGTTCCAAGATGCATTTGTTTTCATTGTTGGGGGAGGAAATTATATTGAATATCAAAATTTGGTGGATTACGCAAAAGTATTAAATTAATTTTTTGTTTTTATCTAATCTCTAATTTCTGTTGTTTTTACAGCAAAAAACCACGTCGGGTAGCATTAAGAGGATAGTTTATGGTACGACAACTTTAAATAATGGCAAACAGTTCATGCGACAGTTGTCTCTCTTAGGTCAAGAAATTTAATTAAACGGCCAGGCGGTAAAATTAATTAGGTTATGAGATTGTTTATGTATTTATATTTTAAAATTTTAATAAAATAAAATTTCCACTTTGCAGTTAATTTCAGTGTAGTGCAAACTACAACTATTGTTGTCGAATCTCGTTAATTCATTCGAGCGCGTCAGACAAATGACGGATAAAATCCAAATAATTTTAAATAAATATAAATAAAAAGCCCCATGGCCATGGCCCCGTAATACTAATATTATAAATTTAATGATTTACGAAATATTAAATTCAAATTTTAAATTATCGTTTAATTTCGACAATCTCCGTTGATGGCAGCGCCGCAGTATTTTGACATATCAATTATCAGATGTGCAATGTCAACAACAACAATAATGAAAAGGTGAACAAATTGTAAATTAATTTGGTAGGATCAAATTCCAGTTTTACTTTTTATAAAAATACTTACAAGAATAAATCAAATTAATCATGGAAGCTGTCATGGAGAAACCAAAAATTAAACAGGTAAAATATTGACTTCCTTTGTGGTTATCTTCAAATTAATGCGTAATTTTCTGTGTTTTAAGAAGAGGAAAAAAGTTAGGGAACGCAAGGCTAGTGAAAACGAGGAAGATGTTAGTTCTTCTTCAACGACCGAACAAAAAACAAGCGAATCAAAGGAAGTTTTACTAGAAAATGGAGACTGCAGTGGTGAGTCAACACAACAAGTGGATGTCTCATCAGAAAATGTCGAAGCTAATAGTGGTGAGACTGAATGTGAGATTAAAAAGGTGCAAAACAAAACGATTAAAGAATGTGCAATTCCCGAAAACCCATACCAAAGACTTTTAAATACAAACAAAGAATTAATGCAAGATTTGCAAGCTGACGAAGCCATGGTAAGTTTGTGTTTATTTGTTTAATGTCAAAATTTTCACTGGCTCTATACAGGATGTTTCAATAAAATAAAAATAGTAATAAAATTAGTCAGATCTTTAGTTTCTTCTTTATAGGCGGAATTAACAAAAGCAAAAACCAAAGTGAGGGAGGCCATCACGCAGAGTTTGATTCGGCCTTACACGGAATCACAGCTGGCTTCCCTTTACCATAACAACGAATTGGAAGCAGTCGATCAATTTGTGTCACAGTTTCTTGAAGCCGAACTGAAAGGTTACGCGTCCAAGCGCCACCCTTTGTATGGCTTATTAGAAAATTATCTGGCGGCCCGCAGTAAAGTTTCAGGAAATTTCGATGACTTTGATCAACAGAGGGACGAGTACAAGAAAGTCGGCGTACAGATTTGGACCATGGAGGATGCGACGGTGACTGGCCGTGCGGTTTGCAATGACGGGGTGACTGTAAGTGCCAGCCAGACCTATGTCAAGTCTACATTTCATCGATCGATTTTTCAAAGTGTTGAAAGAATTTTAAACTCGGTTAGAAGGATCACCACCGAGACTCATGTGTTGTATTCGTATTTAGCTGAAATCTCACGCCTTCAGGTAAATTACCTCTGACGACTCAACAAAGGTAATATTTTAAATTTTTTTTAGATTGAACTTTACTTGTACACTTTGTCAACGTTGTGTATAAATGGCGCTCAAGTCCATAAAGGTTCCCAGGTGTCCTTGTCGACTAAGGAAGTTTCAAGTCACTTTGCGTCGGTTTTGAGTGACCTGCGTTTGTGTATTTCGGTTTTGTTTTCGTTTCAAAGACGACAAATCAGGGACAGCGGATTTAATAAAGAATCAAAAAGTTGGTTGAGCCGACTCGTGGCTCTGTTGTTGAGGATGGCCAACTGGCAGGATCATTTGTTTTTACTCCACCATATCTTACGGTAAGAAATGTCACAATCAAACATTATTTATTTTGCATAATTTTTAGGTGTCCGGCAGGCGTGGGATCATGGGCCGCCCACTACATTCAGGTACCTCTAACTGACAAATTGGAAGATTCACCGTTTGCTAACTATGCAGTTAACCATGTAGTTACAATTTTTTCCGTCATTTTAACCCCCGTTCAACAAAGAGGGCAATTTTTAGAACAGGTAAATAGATTTCAGTAGTGGTAGTATACCGGTTCTGGCTCACATTTTTTATAAACACAAAAGTGAACCAGAAGACCAGAACCGGTACACTATCACTAGTCAAATGACCCCAAAACGCTATAAACAAAATGGACATTATCTGTTTTATCTGTTTACCACTGATGCGCATGAGTGGATTAACGAGAGATATTTTAATAAAAAAATTTCTATAGGTAACGTAAAACTCGTTTACTCGCTCATGCACGTCTGTAGATAAGATTAATTAAAATTGAAATTGTTTTTTTTTGTAGTTAAGCCAAGATACCGCCGAAGATGCGGTTTGGACTTTCGTCGAAAGTGACTCGGACGACGACGATCTTACTGAAAATTCCTTAAAAGAAGACGACTTGGTTCGCCTACTGAATCAAGTGCCACTCGATAACTTATTTAGGTGCATGTTACTGATTCATCAAAAAGATGGAAAGGTAAAATTCCCAAACCTCACGTAATTTTTTACTTTTAAGTAATCTAATCTTTTTATTGTATAGGATTATTACGATTTCAGTCGAATAACAGACCAACACATTCTTAAATTTTTATCGTTTTCAACTGTTTTATTGAAGATTTTGATTCGGGGTTTGCAAACTTATGAGGAGGTGAGGTATCGGCAGTTTTGTAAACGGTTGTGTCGGTTGGTGAGACATGTAATGCAGTACGTGACCGATTTATGGGAACAGTTCAAAAGTTGGGAGCACCATCACGATCAGGCCATGTTGGAACGCTTGCAGGTCGAGTACGACGCGTTTTTAATCAGAACCGCCAGTTGTTTGTTCAAGTCGCAGAAATGCGGTGCCTGGCACTTCTTAGCTGCATTACCCTACCATTTGGTGTCTCTACCTACGCTTTGGAAAATATTCTACTTGTTACACGGAGATTATGACAGCTCCAAGTTTGACTCCACCGATATGTGCAGTATGAGACTTCAGGATGACATCTTCAGAACGCAGTTTGAAGAAAAATTAGCTCATTTGGACGCTGAAGAATCCTGCTACTTGCTCAACGCCTTGTGCAACATGATTTTGGCAAGAAAGGACGAAGATATGGAGTTTATCGAAATTGCCTCCATGGATTTAATGATGGTAAGGATAAGTCTGATTTTTTCTATTACTTTCACGGTTATTTCAGGTCGGTTTTGTTAGCGATATCACTCGAGAGACTTGTTCAAAGAATGTCGCCTTTTTGCTAGCCCACATAACTTCGAGACACCCTCACCTGATATCCAACATCATCAAGTGTCTCAGACTTAAGTTTTCAATAATCGGCGAGTTTAGCTTGTACCATTTGTTCGAAGAGCTACCCCTTTTGATTTGGAAACCGACTCAAGTCGACGCGGAAACCATCATCGCCTGGTTGACTCAAAATTCGATTACATCCAACGAAAGTCGCTGCGCCCGTATGATTCTATCCAGATTAAATTGGGATTTTGCAGAGTCGAACACATTATTCCTGCCCTACACCCTACACTTCCAAGTCGCTTTGGTTTTGGCTCAAGTGGTCGAACACGATCCCGCCTACTTGCCTTGGGCTTGGCAAACAGCCTACAGACTACGTTTGCACTACAACGACAAAGGATTAACCGATTTATCCAAAATTTCCGATTTAAAAAATCTGGAAGTGATAAACAGAGGCGTCCGCGAACGAAAACCATTTTCGTGCTTCCTCGCACTTTTGATGACCGCATGTGGTCACCTCGTACCCGTAATTTGTTCGCACGGCTTTGCCCTAATAGAAATAATATTAACAAATCAAAAATACGACGCAGTTTTGTTTCTTATACACTTGATCGTGCCGCTGTTCCTCGATTGTCAAGAATCTCTGATTAACAGCGAAAAGTTTCAGGAAATTTTAGTGGCGCTAATAAACGTCGATCGGTCTTACATGAACATGGCCAAAAGCCTGGTGATTACACAAACCGAAGTGGTTAAACAATTCGGCAACATGATTAACCATCAAATTGATAATTTTAGGTTCTACAATTTAGATAACATGAAGTATTTGGTCAGATTGTGGGCCAGTTCTTTGGTTTCCATCCAAAATTGGAATAAAGACAGTGGCGTCCTCTATCTATTGGATGTTGTCGTCAAAGCTTCCTTCTTTCACACCGACGCATTGAATTCTGTGGTTAACATTCTGCGGGATTTATTGCAGGTAAGATGCAGCGAGGTAAGGCACAATAAATTGGTGGAGTCAGGTACCACTGGCTTGTGGGTTTTTTCTAATTTTTTTTTCTTTTTCTTAGTGCGTCACCCCTCAAGAAACTAACCTTTCCATTTCATCTCTCTTTAAATGGGCGTCCTTGCCGCAGGGCACACTTTTGATCTCGAGTTCTTTGCCTTCTTACGTTTGGTTGGCTTATATACTTATTACTTTAGAGCACGAAGAACGCGAAAGCAACACCGGCTTATGGAGGGAAGTGCTCAATCAACTGAACTCTCAAAAAGGAAAAGTCAATGTTGACGCTGCCATAAAGGTAAGTTCACAGAATGAATGGATTAAGGAGATTTTTTCTATTTTCTAAAATTTACTAAGATTGCCTACATTTCCTTAGATTTCCCAGGCTAGCCCCCTCTCCCCCATGACTCACCAAAACCAACAAAAATTTGACAAAAACACCAAAAATTAAAATTACACTTTACCTTTGCAGAAAGCGGCGTCGATTGTCAAAGTGCCTTCTTTTACTTCTTCCTCTTTGTGCATCTACCGTTGGGCTCAACAAGCCTTAGACACCGAACTGGATCATCCGCTCCTGCCGTTACTGTGGCAGAAATTTTTTATATTGTACTTAACGAGAATTCCAGTTTCTAGGTGACACTATTGCACCATTGCTTATTTTCGGCAAAAAAAATTACGTTTTCATTTTTAGTGCCATCAGTAAGGGTTGTTTGGGAGAGAAATTTTTTAATGGTATCATAAATCTGGGATTTCTCAAACGGCTCAAAAATAGGCTAAAAGAAACTGTCGAATTTTATTCTAAGAAGACTGAAAACTGTGATAACGAAGAAGAAGATAGTGAAGACATAAATTTAGCTAGTAAGAGATTTTTTTATCAAAATTGCTTGAAAATTTTTCGCGCGTATAGTTTTTGGTTGGAAGAACCGCGCGTCCAGGAAAATAATCTACATTTGCCCAGCCTACCTCCGCAGTACGAAGCAAAATTTTTGGCTTTGATCATTCAAGGCAGTCTGGTATTATTTCTTTCTGATTTGTGTTTTTCGTTGTAAAGCAAGCTATATTTTTTAGGCGCCTTGGTTTGAGTTTATCGATTACGAGGCTGTGAAATTAGAAGAAACTGCCAACATTAAAGCGTGGAAAACGGCGGTTTTTCGCGAAAAATCCAAAGCCAACCGTGCAGTACGAAGTGTTCCAAATAGAGAAAGCACGAATCCAATGGAGAGGATTTTGGCAAGACTGACTATGTATGATACGCCTCAAGAGCCTCCAGAAGTGGTAAAATCGGCTCCGGTATTACCGCCGACCAACCCAAAGACGATGTCCTTGATCAAGGATTTGGAACAGCAATTCGAAACGCTTCGACATTTTGCACAGTAAGTTTACTAAGACATTTTCTTTTGGTTTTATTTCAATTTTGATTTACAGCAATCACACTCTATTGGTTTCCGATTACAAGACTTCCGATTTGAATTATTTGGAGTTGGTAAAGCAACAGTACAATTCGGTTTTGTGCAAAGCCGTGAAGAAGGTGTCATGTAAAGGTCAAGGGCAGGTGGGCTGCACCGGACAGGCAGTTATTCAATTGGAAATGAGCGTAAGTTGAGAGTTTTTCTAAAATATTTTTGAGTTGGCAGCTTGTTTTTTTGCTTTTCTTCTCATTTAATCAGATTAAGTATTTATTTATATATAAAAATATTTACATAAATTTTATACCAACCGACAAATTGGTCGGTTTTGATATTTCAATTTTTCAAGCAATACAAAAAATGTCCTGAAATCAGGTCTTCTTTTCCATGAAAATATTGTGTTTCTGTCATTTTGGTAAGGGCCTTTCACCCTTTTGTCGCCTTTCGCGATTTTGTGTCTACAAATTTATCCTCGGGACGTCATTTCGATTTGGATTCTGTGAATTCTGTGAATCATCTGAGTCAGATGAGAATTCTGGCTCAGATTGGTCAGATTGGGTCAATTGGTCGTGCGAAGTTGGTTTTTAGGGCCAGGAAGGGGTGGAATAGATCTGGGGGTGTTTCCCTGTATAATTCATCCAAGCTTGCATGAGGGTTATTACCATGTAGACACTTACCTCCGCTCGCTCGTCCTTATACAGTTCGCATTCCATAATTAGCCCACATACAGGCCATAGTCCGTCTGCAGCTTTTCCCAGTCTTTTAAGATGCCTTCCCAATTCACCTAGCCCTGTTAGAATTTGTGCGTTTTTGAAGGTCCCGTTGCCTGGAGGAGGGTAGTTCGCCTTTGGTATGAAGGAATGAGTTATTCTTCCATACTTTCCGTTGTCCCACCTTTCCTGCCAGGCAATTATTACACTCCTTTCGAGTGCTTTCTTGATAAGGGTCTTATACCTGTACTGGGTTGGGTCGAAATTGTGACCCAAGAACTGTACGCAACTCCTGCCGCCTCTGAAGAGACGATCCTGTAGCATTTCCTAATCAGGCGACCACAGAGGCCATAGGTTGACTGGAGTTTTGCTTTTGTGTATCGTTCATTGACTCTGTGGATCCAGATCTCGCTTCCGTAAGCAACGATTGGGACTACTGCCTCCTGGTAGATTCTTCTCACATAGTCATAGTGGCATAGGGACGTTTCGACCTCACCGTTTAGTCCCCGCCGTTTCGCCCCCACCGTTTTGCCTCCGCCAATTCGCCCCCGGCGCCGATTTGACGTCATCACACTGACGCGCATGATTGGATTAACGAGAGAGATATTTTATAATACTCTTTTATAATTTAAAAAAATTTGTAGGAAGCTCGATTAAACAGCAATGTTGATCACCAAATACAAACGAACCGCAACAATTACGAGTCGTTGATTGCAAAATCGATGCAAACGCCAGCACAATCCCTATGTACAGCAGCCGTCAGCATTCAAATGTCGATAGAGTAAGCTTTGGCGCGTTACTTCGCGCTCTCGTAGTTTCTAATCATTGTTATTGTTTACAGAAACCTAGCCAAGGATGTCAAAGGCAATACGGCTTCTCCCGAACCAGGAGTCGAACTTTTTTACCATATTTTGTCAACGTTCAACGATGAAATCAATGCTTTTTCGCCGACTAAACATTTTTATTTGTACTGCTTGGAACAATTGGGAAGGGTAGGTTTCAAAATTTTGAATCAAATAATTATTTTTGTTAAATTCGTATTTACTACAATTGTTGTGTTTTTTCTTTTTTTTTTTTTCAGAATTTTATACACGGAGTGGAATACGAAACTCCCCGATTATTAAATACAATCTTAGGCAATCCCGCGTCTCTTAATCTTCTAGTGCCTCATTTTTCACCCGTAAACGTTGGAAGCACAAACTTCCTTCACATGTATTCCACGATCTGTAAAGAAGTCGGTCAACGTTACGACGTTTTGTTCCAGCTCCTTCAGAAGGTAAGTTTCAAGTTTTATCAACAAAACAAAATAAATGCTGACTTGAATTTCCAGTTTGACATATCAAATTGGTTGGTGACGAAACAACCGAAGCTCGTACAGCGGGTAGAATTTATCAAACTCGTCGTTCAAGGTTTGACGTTACTAAATTTTGAGCCCGTAACCGACTCGTTAGCCGTACACGAAATTTATCGCGAACATTTGGTTTGTATTTTTGAGTATCAATTTCCCGAACACCACATTGACGTAATAACCGGATTACTCAACGTCAGCCAGGGAAGTGGCGACGGTGAATCCATATCGACAACAGTTTGGTACGACATTCTCAACTCGCTGGCCAAACCCAAAACCGTGGTAACAAATGCGCCTCAAACGTTGAGGATTTTCGCACAGCAACAGAAAAAGTTAAACTACGAGCAGACTTTTAAAACGGCTCATATGTTGGGCGAATACTTTAAGCGGGAACGCCTACAGTATGGTTTGTTTGGTTTATATCCAAAACAGCAAGGTTACGTGGAGGTCTTGTCCCTATTGGCAGGAATGACGGGGCACGCTTTGATAGCGAACTCTTTGACCACGCATCAAGGAATGTTGGGTGATAAGGTCGTCGGGATTTTGTGGGGAATTTTGAAAGAAATGTTTGCGCCTTGGGTGGTTCCCTATTGGGTGCCTAACATGAAAGACAACATGGCGAATTGGATGCAACAATTGACTGACGATAGATCGGTTTTGCTGCCGTGGAGAGTCGCCGATGGACCATACGCTCAAAAAATGGTTCAGACGTTTTCTGAATGCGTCCTATTTTTGAATCACACAATACCAGGTTACTATTGAGACGTACAGAGTAGGAATAAATTAAAAAATTGTTTTTCTTTTTAGGAAGTAACTCGATTTTTAATCACATCTGGCAATGGTATGTGGGTAATTTTGCCCACACGTCGGTGAAGGAACACATTTTGAATCCAATTCATGCTTCTTTTATTGCTTTACCTTGGAATAACTTTTGGCCTTCGGTGAACGACGTCGAACTGATGTTGAAATTGGTGGAACAATATTTACCGGAATGCCACATGTTTTTGGGACACATCTTTTTTGACATACCATGGACGAATTGGATCAGAAGTGTTGCTAGTGGCGGAAACGATGCGGTGACAGTGAAGGTGCATCATTGTTTGTTACATTTGATGATCAAATTGTCTAAGGAACCAAATGTAAGAAATCATTATCGTGAGAAGGCAGTGTCCCTGTTTGTTCAAGCTGAATCGTTTAATTGGGACATTCTCGAACCGGTGCTATACCAAAACATTTTGGATTGGTACGTCATGAGTTGTGATCCGTTGGTTTTGTTCCTCACCGATCCGATCGAGTTGGATTTTCAAGTTATGAAGTAAGTGATTGATACTTGAAAACATTACTGATTTCTATATTTTATTTTGTTGTTGCAGTTTCTTACGAGTTGCTGGCCATTATCACAGAGCACTGGATTCTCCTACTGAAAAACAGTTGCACAAACGCCATATCTACGTAAGAAGTTACGTAAAATTGATTTCCGTTTTAACTAGCAAGTGTAAAACCGCCATAACAAACAAGATGGACCAACTTGGTGCTACAATTCGTACTAATTTGTTGCACATGGAAGCTGTTGTTAAATCCGAAGCGGAATTTGTACTTCTACTGGAAGAAATGTTCGGCATGTTAAGCTTGACTGTCGTGAAACAAAACTGCCGTGATTGTTTTGAGTGGTTTTATACTAAACCAGGCGACAGCGTAGTACTGAGGGCGGTCTTACAAAGTTTGGGTTCCGTACCCGAAAATATAATTGCTGCCGATTTGTACGAAAACGCCATAAACGGTTACTGGTTCAACAGCGATTTAGATAGATGTCAAAATTCTTGGCAAGACCTTGGCAGTTTAGTTAAACCCTACGCGCCACGCCAACCTGGACTTGAGCAAGTTTTAGTTGCACAAGGTAACATTTTGACTCTAAACGTTTTGCTGGTCAAGAAGATATCGACTTGCAATACCAACGGCGTCGGGATTATGAATACGGTTTTGCAGTGGTTACAAGATTTGAAGATCAAGTAAGTATTTTCATGGACGCGCACGAGTGGATTAACGAGAGATATTTTGATGTTTTTTTTAGTTCTTTTCGCGAAGATAAAGCCCCGCTTTTGTGGTTCCAATTGCTATTTTTAGCCCAAATAAACTGTCACAGTAACGAAAGAGATGTGGCTGTTGTTTTGCAAAAATTTTCGCAACTGCTCCTGCAGTTGGCGGCCGAAAAAGGTGTCGGCGGTTGGGGAAAGGGATTTTTGGGTGCTTTGGGGATTGTCAAACAAGATACGATTTCGTTGAGATTTAAATTTTTGTGTCGCGCTTTGGCTGGATATTTGTTAGCACAACTTCCTGATACGAAAGGACAAAGTAGGGTTGTGAGGAATTGTGCAGATGCACCTGGGACTGTTGGACAACCTGGTGGGAACACGGAGTGTGTGAAGGTCTTATTAGGATTAGATTTTGGACAAACTCAGGGTGAAATAAAAGGATATGCCGAGTCGGCCCTGAAAATGGTGAGTTTAGTTCCAGCTCTCGGTAACGACTAATTGAAATTTTTTTGCAGATTCAAAATTCCAAGAACTCGCTTCATAATTCCCAGGAGTTTTTAGCTATGTTAGTCAATCAATTGTACACCAAGCCATACCTAAAAGACATCGGTAATTGATTTTTTACATAAATTATTCTAAGATAGAAAATATTTTATTATGTGAACTTATTACGTCTTTGTTGTGAAGTTTAAGTTCTATTTTATATTTTGTAACCTTAATGTTCCTAATAAAATACAACTTGTTATATCACCTGCATGTTTTTGAAAATTAAAGCTGATGGCTTTTGCGTTGTGACTTGCGGTTACGACACTGTATATTTTTGCAAACCTAACCTCAAAATTTTCTGTCAAGATTCGAAGGCGAGTATTGAAATCGCTACAAGTAAAGTAATGCGGCGTTGCCGCGCGACTGCTTCCTTCGCGATGTGTCAAAATTTGAATATTTTGGTAACCTAAAAAATTGTATTCGGCGAAACCGAATTTTTTAGTTTGTAAAATAGAATAAATTTGCTATTTAATGAATTAAAAAGAATATTACATTTTTAATTCAAATGAAAACGAGGTTAAGAAAAAGGTTATTCGCCGTTTACTAATTCTAAATTTTAGGAGTTTAATTATCTTCTGAAATTATGAAAACATTTAATTAATTATACAAAGATTAATCAAAATAAAAGATTGTAAGGTTGTATTTGTCAATCCTAATATCTGCATATTACTTGAAACCGTATCAAAGCAGTAGTTGGAATTCATGATCCAGGTCTCTACTGATGCTACAGGCAATAAAAACTACTAGTTTTGATTGAACTACTTGATAAAAGATTCAAATGTACTGAGAATAAGTTAAAATAAATTCAGATGTAATTAAAAGTGTTTAATTCGGTAATGGTTTATTTTGATCTGCCATTGTGAAGTTGCCCTGGCTAACTTTTCAAACAACACTATTTAAATTAATTATTTATTTATTACAAGAATTACAAAAAAACGTATACAGTTTTAAAGATTTTCCACATTCCATGTTGTTTCGCTACTATCCGTTGGCTGCATTTGATGTCTTCGAATTCTATCGCTGAGGTTTTTCTTTTTCTTTTTTGAAACACCCATGACTTTCCGTGGACGACCACCAACTTGCCTTTGGCGACCTAAGTTTTTATCCCTATTTTTTCTTCTGGGTGGAGCAGTCGGTTGAATCGGTATTCTCCTCATTCTATTTCGCCTTTTAAATTCTGAAAAAGATCAAATAATGAAATGGATTTATCCTAATTAATTTATTATGAATTCTTACCAGATCCAAAGTTGATAAGTGCTGATGCAAGTGCAGATGTATTCATCTTAAGTGCTTTGTTTAAACCGGTTGATATCGCTGGAAGCATCTCGTGTGGAGAATTCTTGAGACACTTTTTCATTAAATTTGAAAACTCATCGCACATTGGATTTCCTTTATCTACCAAAGTTTCCGAGTCGTCTATGAATAATACTTCATTAATAACTGAACCTTTTCCTGTGGTATCACAAATTGGGTCAAGTTCTTGTTCAGGAAGCTGCAATGGGCCAGAATTGTAATGTACCTCCTGAGTATACAGGGGCATTAACCAATCTTTTGGTGGCTCCTTTCCCATTGCAATAAAATAATAACACGATTTTGTACTATCAGTATCTACAGCTATCAAATACTCATCAGAAGGATGCAGCATACAAACCCAAGTAATGTGCTTACACATTCGGCCAGTAGCACCTTCAACACAAGTACAGATTAACACTTCTGTGTTAACAATATAATTTAACCTTTCTTGAGTTTCGCTAGGAATTAAATATATATTATTTGCCACTTGTTGAATCTTTTGTACGATTTCTTCTTTGGGCATTTTAAAAGCTTTCCCAAAAAAATTTTTTATAGTGCGGTTATGTGCTGCATCTAATAGTCGCCTTTCATAATATAATGCAAATTTAGTTAACATAAAGTCAACCATTTGTACCAAGTTGTATGCTTTGACTCGTTCAAAAATTTTTTCTTTTAAAACACGAATTGCTGCTTCGGAAATGTTATTTGTATTGTTACCTCGAACTAAAAGGTTTCGTCTATACGACAATGCCCAAAGTTTTTTACGATCCCAATAGCCATTAAGGTATTCAACATAATTTTGATATTTTTCTGCATTCTCCAAAGCAATTTTATACATTTTCTCGCATTCTTCAAGATTAGTTGCATAGAGTATTCGCCTAAAATCTTGATAAATTACATACCGATCGTTTGCATCAATACCATTTCGAGATTTAACTAACCATCTCCAGACTGCTTGCAATACATGAAATGTGCATAATAAATTTTGTGATTGAGGCCATATAGACGAAATTGCTGCTTGTTCAGCTAAAGAATCATCTGTTATAAATATTTGTGGGCCGTTTACATTGCCACCAAACAGATTTTGTCCCACCATTTCCTTCATTAGGGTAAAAGCTTTACATATGATATTTGTCGATTCTGATGATGTAATAAACACACCTAAAGGCAATCCACCACAAGCACTATGTGTTAGCAATACAAAAACACGACTATTTTCGTTATCAATAGTTCCCGATGAATCCATGAACACCATTTCTGATGCTGCCTTAATTCTTTCATGAACTCTTTTCATCAATGGAGAACAAATGCTAAAACAAAACTTTAGGTAAAAAAAATATATACTATAAGTTTTATAGAAAACATACCATATCACATAATCTGATTCAGAAAAAATAACCCTGGCACAATTGCTATCTCCCATTTCTAAACCATATCGTATTAAGCGATTTTCGAGAAATACTTTAGCATCTGAATTAAATTCAAGTGGTCCATACTTTTCCTTAAATTCCTTTCGAAATAAATAGTAGCAATAATTATAATCCGGACAATATTTCCTATCTGCTAAAAATTTTTCATAGTTTTCGTAAGTAAGCTGTATTTCAGATTTCAAACTATCCAATGCTGTTGCAGGTGTATGGCCGTTTTGATAATATCCGATTAGTTTATTCTGCGTTTCTTCTGACACAGCTCTAAATCTGAGTGAATCGGCACTACGTAAGTTATGATTGTGGGATGTTATGGCAACAATCTCGCAAGGAAACAAAGGATTGGGAGCAGCTTCAGGATCTTTCCCTTGATATTTTCTTTTACTCACTGATCTTACTTTAACATTTAAAGATGCTCGACAATTTGTGTTTCGTGTTCGATTATTTTTATGTGGTTCATAAGTACGACTGCATTGAGTATTATGCTGACAATGAAGATCTTGTCTAAACAATAGACGCTTTCCAGTACAACGACGAGTACTTGAAATTGAATAGGTAGCACAAGACTTTGCTTCGTATATACGTAGCCATTCTTCGAACTCATGCCCAGATTTAGCACCAATTATAAACGAAATTTTTAACAGGTCTTCTTCTATAATATCAACGGAGCGAATTTTTGTTGGTACGTTTGGTAACATTTCCCATAAATCATCTGGTTATATGGTTTAAATACATTGAATATTTTACTTACCAAAATCTCGTCTTCTGTTGTAATATTCTTCAAGTCACAGTCTGAAAAATCGATTACTTTTGAATGTTCTTCCATATTTGTTTAATTGATAAATTAGTAGCAGTGAACAATTTCTAATCTAATTTCTAATAATTTAATATTTATTGAATGTAAGTACTTACTTATATAGCGACACCATAACCCACAAATTAAGTTGGCACATGACATAAGAATTCAAATTTGACAATTTGAGTACGCCGAGGGCAGGTGCAAGGCGAGAAACGAACGCGCTGCGTTGCAAAATAAAGCTATGCGCGCGCATGTTACTTCAATTGTAGCGATGTCAATACTCGCGATTCGAAGTTGCACTTTTTGAACAGATATGGGTGTTTTGTGTTGAAATAAAACTTTTGAAGATGAGTGGGGTGACTAACGCGGAGCCGTCGATTTCCACGTTCGACAACAGCTTGACTCTCGAGTTTGGTCCGCTCGAGACAGTTCACCGATGGAATCGTATGCCAGAATGTGACGAATTTGTGGGGGCTAGGTAAGTACAACCAGTATTTTGAGAGGTAAAATTTAGTCTGACAAAACTGATTTTCTAGGCGAAGTAAGCATACGGTTGTCGCCTACGAGCATGCGATATATGTTTTTGGTGGTGACAACGGAAAATGCATGCTGAACGATTTGTTACGTTTCGACACAAAGGAAACGTCGTGGTGTCGTGCCGTCACTTCAGGCCCACCTCCGGCTCCACGCTACCATCACTCTGCTGTCGTTTACAACAATTCTATGTTTGTTTTCGGTGGTTACACCGGAGATATTCATTCTAATTCAAACCTAACGAACAAGAACGATCTTTTTCAGTACAATATCGCTTCGGGACACTGGAACGAGTGGAAATTTTTAGGTAAAACTCCCGTACCGCGTTCTGCACACGGAGCAGCTGTTTACGACAACAAACTTTGGATTTTTGCTGGCTATGACGGAAATGCCAGGTTGAACGACATGTGGACTGTTTCGATACTCGTAAGTAATAATCTGAGCTTCTAACTTGTGATTCATATAAAATTAAATTTTTTGTTGTAAATCAGCAGTCGCCGAGCCTGGACGATACCAAGTTTATCGGAATTTGGGAAGAAGTCGATCAGAAGGGTGAATGTCCACCGACATGCTGTAACTTCCCGGTGTCTGTGGCGCGCGAGTGCATGTTCGTGTTTAGCGGACAAAGTGGTGCGAAAATTACCAATTCTCTTTTTCAGTTTAATTTCAAAAATAAAACGTGGACGCGAATTTCGACGGAACATATTTTGCGTGGTGCACCCCCGCCACCGGCTCGTCGGTACGGTCACTCCATGGTTGCATTTGACCGACATTTGTACGTGTTTGGGGGTGCAGCCGACAGTACGCTCTCCAACGATTTACACTGTTTTGACTTGGATTCGCAGACGTGGTCGGTTATTCTACCTGCAACGGATTCGTTCGTCCCCTCCGGACGACTATTCCACGCCGCGGCCGTCGTAGGCGACGCGATGTTCATATTCGGCGGTACCGTGGACAATAATGTGCGGAGCGGCGAAATGTACCGCTTTCAGTTTTCAAACTACCCCAAATGCACTCTGCACGATGACTACGGCAAAATTCTCGAATCCAGGCAGTTTTGCGATGTGCAATTTCTAATTGGGGAAGAGGAAGTCAAAATTTTGGGTCACTTAGCTCTGGTGGCGGCCAGGTCGTTGTATTTGCGAAATAAAATAAGACAAGCCAAAGAAAATCGCGATAAGCACCTGGAGCTGCTGTTCAACACCACGAAAGTTCCTTGCACGGATATCCCATTGCTGGAGGTTAAATTGCCTGATGCTAATCCGGAAGCCTTTCAAATGGTGCTGAATTACATTTACATGGATTGCATTGATCCTACGAAAAAGGCGAAACAAGAAAAAGACGAAGATCCGTTTAGCAATCGGATTGTTCTGCTCATGATGGACGTTTACCGTCTGGCCTTGCAGTTCAACATGATCCGGTTGGAGTATCTGTGTATCCAGTATCTGGGAGCGACGATATGTTTGAAAAACGTTCTCGAGGCGTTGCACAATGCTAATCGGTTAAATTTGGATTTTATTAAGGAATTTTGTCTGAGATTCATAGTGAAGGATCCAAACTACAACGCGATCGTAATGAGCAGTGAATTTGAAAATTTAGAGCGGGGTTTGATGGTTGAAATTATAAGACGGAAGCAAATGCCACAGCCCAAGGTGCATTTGGACAGAAATTTTGATGCCTGCGGTTCGTCGTTGGAACAAGACATGTCCATGTTTTTGAGAAACACCGGAAAGGAATTTTGCGACATCGACTTGGCGCTAGATGGCGTATTAATTCCTGCACACAAGACAATTTTGGCCGCAAGATGCGGTTACTTCGAAGCCATGTTTAGGTCGTTCATGCCGGCGGATAACAAAGTTAGGGTAAGTTTCATTCGAACCTTTTTACCACTGATGCGCATAAATACATTAACGAGATTCCCGCTACCATTAGACCTGGGCCATTGCCAAAAACGCAAATCTGAATGGCCCGGTAGGGTCCCTAGATTCTAGTATTTAATTTTTGTTTAGTGAAATTTTTTTTGAAAAACTGATTTCATAGAAATTCCGAAATAATAATCTGAATCTGAAAAAAAATCTAAATTTGACCGACTGCATTTGTTTTAATGTTTTAGCGCCATTTGTTTGTTTCAACTGGTTTGTGTCTTTCGCTTTCTGCATAATTTCTTATTTTCGGATTTTCTGTGAAAACATGGTTTTCCGAAAAAATTTACTAGACCAAAGTTGTAGCCCGTTAAATTTGCTATTTCAATTGATCTTTGTTTTTTTTTGTAAGGCTTTTCGTTCAATACATACAGGATTCGAAAAAAAAATTAATAAATAAAACTTGAAATTTTTTAACATTTTTTCTCTTAATTTAATTAATATCTCGAAATCCGTTGATTTTAGACGATGTGTGGTTATAATCTAGTTTGTAGATAAACGAATGCTCTTTAAAAAATTACTAATACATTATCATTGAAAAATCAATAGTTTCGATGCTATGGCCGTTTAAAGGCAAAAATTTCAATATTTCATTGAAGAGGTTCGAGTTTTTGGTTTAACCTGGGAATCTCGTTATTGTATTTCTATTTCCTTCTTTTAATTCCACCTTGCACCAAGAGCAGAGCCAAGAAATTTTTGTGCCGTTGCTCTCCAACACTTGGGCTAAGTTAATTCTTTAGCTGATATCCGTAAAATCAATTACCAAACAACAATGTATATAAGCATAAAAATCTAAGAATCTATGTCAATAAATTAAAAATTAACGATCGGCTTGTAATCTAAATAGTTAATTCTTAATATATTCTGTACAAGACGATCGTTAATTTTTAATTTATTGGCATCAGTTTTTATACATTGTAGTTTGTTTATAAATATTTATGAAGTGTGATGAAACTGAAAAACGCATTGTTTTATTTTTGAAAGGATTAGAAGTTAGGACTTCTGAAACGAAATCCTAGACACTGATTTTTTTTAAATCCTAATTTTTTTTGGTTTAAAAGAAGGCAAGAGGAGAATGTCTCCACCTTAGCCTGGGCTATTTTCTGCTTCGTTAAAAATCCTATGTTTGTTATTCCAGCTTTTTGAACCAAGACGTAGCCTACTTTAGTCCTTGTTGGTTCTACGAGCACTACTGATTTATTTTAGTAGGATGCTAACCTGGCTAGAACGCCTACAAATTGATATTATCCGTTTTAGACCCAACATCGGAATAAATCACATGTTTCTGATTTTTTTGGTATTTTATAAAGGCTAATATCCACTTGAGACAGAAAGTCTCGAGACTCGTATATAAACCCATGCTAATACTAGTCTCAGAAACTTAGGTATTAGCATGGTTTATATGAGAGTTAAAATCAGTTAAAATATTTCGAGGTTTTTCGAGCACCACGAAGTTAGCACAGATCTTTCGAAGCTGCAAACTTGGTTTGCAAGCTTACCTTACATACCAAAAAATCAGAAACATGTAAATTATTTCTATGTTTGCCCTATTTTTTGTCTACCGTCAGTGGTCTATTTAGAACATAGCAGAGCAGTTATCTCATTGACAATGAATGAATGAAAAACAAATCAATGACTATAAATCCGAGGGATAAATCACCCGGGTAGTCTTGGAAAGTAGCTTATCCAATAAGACGGAAGGAGAAAAGCCCTGAACCGAGTAGCCCTAACCCTCAAGACCTCTTTTTGAAAACAGGTCCCCTGATGGAAATATTTCTCTGAAAACTCTTTAATTAGACTTTTGCAGAGTTTCTCAGAGTTTGTAGGACTTCTGCAGACTTTGTTTTACTTTTTCAGAGAAATATTTCCACCGGGGTCATCTATAGTATTATGGTATTCCCAAGATTTTCTGATTTACTAAAATTTCCTCGGATTTCTTATGATTCTTTCGGATTTCATCAAATTTTCTCGAATTTCCTATGTCTTCTTAGGATGATCTTAGCAGTTCTTAAGATATCCTTGGGTTTATTAAGATTTTTCAGTAAACAATTACAATGCTTAGGAAAATGATTTGCTTCTTGGTCACTCGATCAAAAAAAAAAAGAAATCTATTTATTCCTTATTATTAAAATTCAAGGTAACCGTCGTATTTATTTGTCTACTAAAATTCAATTTATTTCACACATTAATATTAAGATCTATAAATCAATCAAATACTTAGTAATGCTCGTTAACGATCAATAAAAACTGCTACATAAATTCCATAATTTGATATTTCGTCGATGACACCAAAAATTATTAGAAAATAAGTAACAGTTGTAGTTTCACGAAAAACATGATGTAGAACAAATAATGTTAAAAAAACAAACGAAAATATAATTTTAATAAAATTTCCACCGACGCCCATGAAGAGATTAACGAGATTCCCGCTACCATGATTTTTTTTTTTTTAGTTAAGGCAGCCTTCAGCGTAGATTTTACCAAGTGCGTTGGTTTAGAAACCTACTCACTTCGAAGACTCCCGCTTCAAGTCCTGTGAGAGGCTCTCAGGTTGCATTTTTATTAAAATATCTCTCGTTAATCCATTCATGCGTGTCAACGATGGAATTAATTGGCAGAGCAAAAGATTTTAATAAACAAAATTGCATGGTTTGTTAAGATTTTAAATATAAAAAATTTCAGATTCAAATTGGTGAAATGACGCCTTCGAGAGAATCTTTCGACTCACTGTTGCGATACATTTACTATGGCGACATCAATATGCCTCCGGAAGATTCCCTGTATTTATTTTCCGCTCCGTTTTTTTACGGCTTCACAAACAACAGACTGCAAGCGTTTTGCAAGCAAAACTTAGAAATGAATGTCACTTTTGAAAATGTGATACAGATACTCGAGGCGGCCGACCGAATGCAGGCCCTCGACATGAAAAAATACGCTTTGGACCTCGTCGTTCACCATTTCACCAAAGTAGCCAAATTGCCGCGCCTAAAAATGCTAAGCAAGGAATTAATTTTAGACATTCTCACCGCATTAGCCAACGACATGAGCGACCCCAAAATGCTGCAAGACGTTTCGTCCATCAGCTTGAGTAGCGATACGTAAAGATGGAATATTTAGTGAAATTTTTTAGGGCTCCATGGATTTTATGGAGCGCAAACCTGTGTGATGTGATAAAAACTATCGAAAGTATATAATAAAATTTTTATTTCTTAGAAATTATTTTTAGTTAACCAATACTTGACAGCGTTCACGTGATCACCGCGAACTCTTATGTAGCCAGCAAATTCGTTCACCTGTGTCGAAAGCGCTTTGGTATTTTGAGATTCCAGGAATTTCCGCAGGTCACTTTCCAATTGCCAAATGTCTCCTTCGATTTTTCTGATCCTGGTGGTTCGTTTGGTCTCGTGGTAGGCTAACTCCAAATAAACTGGCATCATGTGATTTTTTGTCCTTCCGACATAATACGGTTTGTCTTGTAGATTTGGAAGTGGAGGTTTCCATCCTGAGTGGTACGTTGATCTGGGGATCGGTTCGGGAACGCACGGAGATGGAAACAACCGCTCCACGTAGGCCCAATCTATTGGCGATTTCGTTACTTCATACTTTATGTTGGTCTTTTTTATGTCTTCGACAAATTCCGAATTGTAATAACTGGATTCGCGTTTTTGAAAAATCTGAAATTAAATTATGTCAGATTTTGCGGTTTTAAATTCGGCGATTGAAGTTTTACCCCACAAATGTTCTTGTTTTGCCTCACAAGGGCTGAACATCGCACAATAAACGACATTCTGAAAATAAAATTTTGCAACACAACCTCAAAATTCGGCACGACTGTTTGACAACTACGTTGACAGGCGCGCGATTAGTTGCATAAAGCATAGGCGTAACAAAAACCCTTAACATTATTTTCAGATTTAAATTTTTTTGCGACAAAATTACAATAAATTATTAAATTTTAAAAAGAATCAAGCGGAGGTAAATTATATAAAAACGCAATAATTATTAGACGACAAAACAGTGACGTCACCAGTTACCGGTAAATTAAATTATCTGTTTAATTTTGTTTATCTTTTGTTTGATTTAAAATTTTTAATATCAGTTTTTTTTGGCGCTAAATTCAAATTCTAAATTAAGAGCGGATGTTTTATTTATTTATTTATTTACTTTTTTTTTTGATAAAATAAAATTCAGTTTTTCTCGAAGCTTTTGCGTGTACATTTAAATAAATCTCGAGGGTGTATCGATCATTGGCGAAGGTTGAAAAATAATCTAGATAAGCAAAGGTAATCAGATTAATTCCTGAGTAAACTTATGTTTATTTGGCATTGTTTAAAAAAAGTTTGAAATTGCTTTGTTTCGCACATTCCCACGGAACCGGTTATTCCAGTGACCGCTAAACAAAATTTTTTTTTATTGATTGTTAAACGAAATCAAAAGTAAAATTAGCCGACCTTGCCGAATATATTTTTGTTTGATCAGGTTGAGTGTTTTTACTATATAGGATATTTTAACACATACGGTGTGTGTGGTGATTCTACGTAATCAATGATTAACCAAGTTGATTTAAGTAAACATCAAGTTTTGTTAGTTTTGAATTCACAATAGCGGCGAACACTTGTGGCATTGATAATAAGTTCAAATACGAAATTTTATTCTAATTTGTTGTTTTGACATTGAAAGGTTGAGGAATAAGTGAAGTGCATTAGAAAAATGGAAGAGCCGGTGCAGAGGGCCGTTTTGCTGCATTTACCCAGAAGTACAAAAATCGACATAGAATTTAACGACATCGCATTCGCCGTCAAACAGGGACGAAAGGGTAAGTTTTTTCAAAATTTTATATTGCGCGATTTTGTTTTGTTTACGTCAAAACAAACTTTTGTTTTTTATTTTCGACTGTCACTTGTTTGAATTCGAAACGACTTTTGTTTTTTAATTTTCGATCGTCGATTGTTTCAATAATTTGAAAATATTTTGAAACAAATTTAATTTTCCACGACTACTACGTGATCGATAAATTTATCGATATTGATTTTTTAAAATAAGGAATCACCAAAGTTCAGTGTTGGGTCAACAGATTGGTATTCAATATTACTTAAAATGCACATACTGATTATGAAAATTACGTAAATAATTAATAATCGTAATTTATTAATTTGTTTCATTTTTTAATACTAATAAAGTTGCGTAGGTAGATACATATTTTAATTTTTTAAATGAGAATCATTGATCACGTTTGTTTTTCTTATTAAATGGTAAATTTATTTGTTTTCAATTTAAAATGAATAATTTAGATGTTTGTAGTAATTATTATTGTTAATACTAATAGTAATAATTATATTTTATAATATTATCTTCTAGTTTGTGAAGGTTGCGTGAAATATACTACTACATAAAACTTCCGTTGAATTTCATAATTTTCCAAAAAATAATTTTGTAATTTGCAAAAAGCAACAAATGAAAGCTACAAAATATCTTGCAATTTTTTATTTAAAATTTAAGTTTTCTATTTTTTCATTTGACCATGACAGTATTTCCCTATTTTTGTTTCTAGTCCAGTTAATGAGGGAAATGTCGAGATTCTTTTTAAAACGGTGTTTTTAGGCTCTTTTTAGACTAGTTAAAAGGTAAACACACTAAAAGTCACTAAAAAGCCCTCACTTGAGTAATCTAAATAATAAGGGGGGAATGCCGGATTTTTATTTTTTGCTTATATCTGGAAAACGGTTAGTCCTAGCCAAAAATTGTTTCAAATAAAAATTGAAGCTGATAAAATTTCCTACAAGAAAGTATCTACTTGTTTTTTGCGTATCTGCTTCAGTTTTCGAGATATTTGAAAATTTTAATATTATTGGACTAATTTTCAAAAAAGCAACAAAAAAAATTGTTTTTGTTTAAAATTTTGGAATTTTATTTTTTCTTAAGTTTCCTTAATCTTTCAATTTTCTTTGTGTTGCAAAAAAATTACACAATTATTGTAAACCTTCTGACCCTGAAAGTCTTTCGCTACGTTGTTATGATTAACAATAATTATTTAATTAACGAAACAAAAATAGAAAATTAAATAAATTAAAACGGAGTTAATCAAATTTATCAGCAAAAAGCAAAAAATTTTTTGTCTTTTCCCAATAGTAAATTTTCAAGCTACAGCTTTGGTTTCTTAAAATTTTTTGAAAAATTAATCTAATCCACATAAAATCCGAAAATAAATTATGAAAATTATCAAAATTCATTTTTATTGCTTTTCAAAATTATTCAAGTGTACTAAGAAGTACGGGGAGGGGGGGGGGAATTAATTAAAACAAAGAAGATCCCGAATTTTGGTTTTTTGCTTATATCTCGAAAACGGTTAGTCCTAGCCAAAAAGTGTTTTAAGTAAAGATTGAAGCTGACAAAATTTCCTACAAGAAAGTATCCACTTATTTTTTGCATATCTGCTCCAGTTTTCGAGATATTTGTAAATTTTAATATTATTGGACTAATTTTCAAAACAGCAACAAAAAAATTGTTTTTATTTAAAATTTTGGATTTTTATTTTTTTTAAATTTCCTTAATTTTTCCATTTTCTTTGTCGCAAAACAAATATTAGACAGTAATTATTGTAAACCTTCTGACCCTGAAAGTCGTTTGCTATGTTGTTACGATTAGCAAATTATTAAATTAACAAAAGAAAAATAGAAAATTAAGTAAATTAAAACAGCGTCAATCAAATTAATCAGCGGAAAGCATGAGTTTTCGACACTTTTTTTATAAAAAAATGAATGCCTTTCATAAATTTTCAAACTGCAATTTGGGTCTTTTTCCATTTTTTGTTTTACATTATAATCTAATCTACATAAAAACTGAAAATAACGAAGAATAAATTAGCAAAATTATCAAAATTTATTTTTGTTGCTTTTCGAAACTACTGAAGTGTACTTGATTTTATTTTCAAAAAAAAATTAATAAAAGCAATTTTCATCATTTTGTTTATTTATTTTTTTATATTCCAGTCAATGAGGGAAATATCGAGATTCCATTTTTTTGAGTTTTTTGAGTTTGAACTTAAGTTTTGCGTATCTGTTATAGTTTTCGAGATATACGCACGTGAAATTCGTTAATTTTTATAAACTCGCCCTTTTAACTTTTTTACGAACACTTTTTTACCAACAAATAGCCATAACATGACCAATTTTTACCCTAGAAAAATAAAGAAAATACTAAATTATAGAGAATTAAATTATCTTTCACTTTGTTATTTGCAATATTTTTGTAGGACCCTTACTTTTTCAGCAAATCGTAAGAAATCCATTTTGAAATTTGATTTTTACAAAATGGCGAAAAAGAACTCGGTCTTAAAAAAATGATATCTCGATCAATTTTTGACCAAACTGGACGAATTTTATTATTCGGCAAGCTTTAGATGTATTTGAGCTAATTTTTAATTTACAATATTTTTGGCTGGGTTTTATCAAAATTGTGATAATAATGCAACTTATTACCTTGTTACTATAAAAACACATTGACGTCGACGATTTGGTCTTGGGAATTTTAGTATGTCATTCAGTAATTTTAGAATATCATTTTAACCAATTTTCAGACTTCCAGAAATTTTTCAATTTTTGAGTAATATACTTATTTTTAAAAAAATTAAAGCAAAAAAGTAAAGCGGTTAAGAGGCAAAATTTATCAGAAACGTCTTTTTTTTTAATTTACCAATTTCACGAAAACTATAACAAATACACAAAAAATAAGTACAAACTTTTTTGTAGGAAATTTTATCAGCTTCAATTATATACATAACCATTTTTTGGCTAGCGTTAAACGTTTTCGAGATAAACGCGAAAAACTAAAATCCGGGACCTTAATTAAATAAAAATGTAGAACATTTTCTATTTTAGAAACTGAAAATTATCCAGTGGTGGCGTTAAAATCTTTCTCCCCCCCCCCCCGCAAAATGAAATTAGGCTTTCAGCACGAAATAGCAATAGATAAACTAATTAGTCAAACGGGGGGGTGGGCACAGATTCAAAAAATTTTTAAAATTAAAAATTATCAAAAACAAAATACAGAAATCCTTACAATGACATTTTAAAATTTGTTTCGTTTCTGTGAATTTTCCAGGATAAAAATTAACAAAGGAAGGTTGACGGAAGTTCAGTGACTTGTAAGTACCACTCGGTAAACGAGTTTTATGTACGCATCCATTGTAATTCTTGTTATTTAAAAAAAATCGAAAAATAATTTTTCCCCTAAGACGAGATTCTAGCCCGACTCTGCTGCAGCTATGAATTAGTGAACCTTGACTTGAACGGAAAGAATTAATTGATTCTTATATAATATATTATGGTATTTTTAATTAACCACAAGTCAGGACTGTATTAAATTTTTTTTACAGAAAAAAAGGAAATCTTGAAAGGAGTGTCTGGCAAATTCAAATCTGGCGAGCTGACCGCCATCATGGGACCCTCGGGAGCGGGGAAAACAACCCTACTCAATATCCTGACAGGATTTCAGTGAGTAAATTTTGCTTTTTGGTTGGCAACAACCGCATCTGCAAGGACGAAAATAATGAAGTTTTGAATGCGAAAACTTGTTTTCTTAAATTTTAATATTTAAATGTTGTTTTAAACGAATTAGCCTTTGGTGCTTTTACGTAAGAAGGTAAAATATTGTAGCAGTAGGTACATACCTATATTTAAATTGTTTTACAAGTTAATTAATTTATTATTAAATTAGGTGGTTTTGGCCTTGGAATTTAAAGAAATATAATTTGCTCATCGGCAAAGGTCGACGAGGTGCTAAAAGTTGCAAATGTTAATAAAAATTTGAGTAAAAAGTAGTAATAACATTAACACATGATTTTATCAATTAATTTCCACGGATGTAACTCGCCGCGAAAATTAAATCGCGCGCGTCAATGGAATTTCTGGAAAAACATTAAAGTGTACATCGAGACGAGTTCAATGATATATAACAATGTAACATTTGGACGATTCAATCTTGAGATATATCGCTATCAAGATTGCGCTCTAGAAAATTCAATGCGGGATATCTTAAAAACTATTGCGCCAATTTGTACTTTGTTACATATCGTTGAACTCATCTCGATGTCTACTTCAGTATTATCGTAAAAAATAAATATGTTATATATAAGAAAATTTGTTCGGGATATTAAAAAAAATATTTTGCGTAATTATTTCAAAATTGTTCAAAATGATGGATTTTTTGGAAAAATATTAAAGCGTATACCGAGACGAGTTCAATGATATGTAACAATGTAACATTTTGAAGATTCAATCTTGAGATATATTGGTATGAAGATTGCGCCCTAGGAAATTTAACTCTGGATATCTCAAAAACTATTTTGCCGAATTGCACTTTGTTACATATCGTTGAACTCGTCTCGATGTCTACTTCAATATTATCGTAAAAAATAAATATGTTATATATAAGAAAATTTGTTCGGGACATTAAAAAAAAATTGCGTTCCCGCGCTTGACTGATAATTTTAAACAAAGAGTAATTATACTGACATTTTTTACAATATACAGCAATTATTTGCAATAATCACCAAAAAGATAATACTTATATAACAAAACTGTAGTTATCTAAACAACCTTGCAATTTTTTTTCAATTGGTAGCAAAAAAATTATATACCGGTCAGGTTAGAATATCATCAATTTCCGGTGCTAGATTAAAATCGCAATTGCGGTTGTTTCATTTTGCAATTAAAATTAATAACTCAATTGGACGAAAAATTAAAAATTAATTTCAAATTTGAGAGTATCGGAAAACAAAGATTAAAATGGTTTTTTTTTCTTTTTCAGGTCGAAAGGCATGACGGGAACGATCAACAGCGGGGGCTCTTCGAAAAAAAGCAATGGTTCGAAACAATACCGAAAGGAGTCCTGCTATATATTACAAGACGACCAATTAGCGCCGTTTTTTACGGTGATCGAAATCATGACTATGGCGGCAGATTTGAAATTGGGTCAAAGTTTATCGGACAAATCGAAATTATTTGTTGTGAGTTATAATTTTGTTTTTTACGTCAACAAGTACGGGGCCCGTATTTTTAAAATAATTAAAATACCTTCACACTGCATTATGAATGACTCCGCTTTATGAATAATTCCAATTACGTATTGTTACAATAAATTAATCGTGACTGATTACAATAATTAAATAAACTATTATTTTTTCATAAATCATCGTCTCGGTATTTTATAATTGAAACGCAGGGGCGGACTAAGATAACGATAGTGACGCACAATCAGATTTTGCTTTCCCCATTGATAAAATATTGACCGTAATATTTTAAACAAATGACGATCAGAAAATTGTTTTGAGTTTGCCCTTGATACATTTTTCCGTTTTACCTTTTTTTTTGTATTGTATCAGACCTGACCGTGCCCAATCCTCGATTTATCTTATTTTGCCGAACTTTGGCCGCAGCAATTTCAATGCTAAAAAAATTAAATAAAAAAAAATCCTAATCTAAATTGCCCGATGACCCAGATATCGTGAACGAACGACCCAAATTTAGGTCAAGTTTGTAGGATTTTAATTTGAAATAAAAAATTGAACAATCTAATTCGATCGGATAACCTCAAGATCAATTTTATAGTTTTTTCCGGACACAATTAAAAAGTATCTGACCTCTTTTTAGGAGCAGAGATCAAGTTGAATAACTTTTTCGGTTCCAGATTGACGATATACTAGACACTCTTGGATTGATGACCTGCAAGGAGACGAGATGCAACAGATTATCGGGAGGACAAAAAAAGAGACTGTCAATTGCGTTAGAATTAATAGACAACCCACCGATTATGTTCTTGGACGAACCAACCACGTAAGTTTTTGAATTGAACAAAAAAAATTTTTTTTTGAGTTATTGGCGTATATCTCAAAAACGGTGCGTTTAACAGAAAATTACATTTATATGAAAATAAAGGTAATTAAATTTTCAACAAAAAAGCCTTAATAAATTTTCGTCGTAGCAGCTGTAGTTTGCGAGTAAATGAAGTCTGAAGAGAAGCATTAGTATTGCGCGTCAGTAGAAAAACTATAGTACTTCTGCCACACTTGTTTTTTTCCAAGTCCAAATTTGATTTATATTTTCAGTGGTTTGGATAGTTTGTCATCTCTTCACTGCATCAGCATGCTAAAAGCGCTGGCAAGGGGTGGTCGGACGATCGTTTGTACGATCCACCAACCTAGTGCGACATCATTCGAACAGTTTGATCACGTTTATGTAATGGCCGCCGGACACTGTATATACCAAGGGGCGAGCCAAAATACGGTTTCTTATTTATCGCACATGGGATTGTTTTGTCCGGAATATCACAATCCAGCAGATTATTGTAAGATTCCAACTTATTTTCGACTAAGTAATGTAGTTCTATTGTTGTAGTATTAGAAGTTGCTAACGGAGACCACGGAAATTTTACGTCGGAATTAGCGACAGCAGCCAAAGATTCAAAATGGAGGAGTTCGTTTACGGCGCCGTTATGTAACTACCTATTTATATTATTTGTTCAAAATTTAACCTTTCGTTTTTGTCGCAGACGAAATAGAAGAAGAAAGAACAACATCCGATGTAAAAACTGCAAGTAACAAATCGATAGTTTTGGTGAATCCCCCGAGCGAATGGAATAAATTTATTATTTTGCTCAATCGGTCACTTTTGCAATTACACAGAGATTGGGTAAAAGAAAGAGTTTAGAATAAAATAAATCACCAAGAGTAATTTTTTGCAGATGGTTACACATTTAAAGTTAGTGATCCATATCGTAATAGGAGCATTTATAGGATTATTTTTTTTAAATGTAGGAAATGACGCTTCCCAGACGATACCAAATTTTAGTTATATGCTTGTGACGTGCGTGTATTTATGTTATACTTCCATGATGCCAGCGGTGCTCAAATGTAATTTGCATTTTTTCTCGAAGGATGTTTAGAGTTAATTTTGGCCATTTCAGTTCCGACGGAATTACCAGTATTAAAGAAGGAGAGGTTCAATAATTGGTACAACCTCAGGACTTATTACTTTGCTTTTATGGTAGCAGACATTCCGATACAGGTAGGTCTACCATCTTGAATTTGAAAACAATGGCCAAAAAAAAATTTTTCAGATGCTGTTTTCTTCCGCTTACACGGCAATATCTTACTTTATGAGTTCGCAACCACAGGAATGGTCGCGATTCTTTATGTTCCTCACGATTTGCATGCTGTTGACCATAACTGCCGAAAGTTGGGGCTTCATTTTTGGGACCCTGGTGGATCCAATCGTAAGTAGAAACAAAAACCGAAGAGAACCATTGTTAGCTTCATGTTTTCAGAACGGAACATTCCTGGGAGCGATATCTCTAGCGTTTATGATAGTTTTGGCTGGCTTTTTAGTGTTTTTCACTCACATGTCAAAATTTTTCTACATAATTTCCTTTGTTTCTTACATACGCTTCGCACTGGAAGGCTTGGTTTACTCTGTTTATGGACAAGATCGCGGGACGATTCCTTGCCCAGAAGACAGAATTTTCTGCCAATACAAGAGACCCGAGATATTACTTAAAGAAATTGGAATGAACGATAGCACGTTTTGGCTAAGCGCCGTGGTCCTGTTAGGCACTATCGTAATTTTAAGGACAATTGCTTATTGTACATTAAAAAACAGTTTAAGCAAAAATTAAATAAATTTTATAATAGGCATACAATTTAGTCTGGTGGTTCACCACGGCAACTTAGCAAATGTTTCATCACGGCTGTAAGTTTGTTTTCCACGTTTTTCAGATCTGTCAGTAGTATATAATTGGGGTTGCCTGTATCCCCCCATTACTTTTTCTCAAGCCACACCCATTTTCCAAGGTCGGTATATACCGCTTAGGCTGCGCGCGCATCAACCTTGGAGAGTGGGTGTGGCTTGAGAAAAAGTGGGGGGGGGAATACAGGCAACCCCAATTATATACTACTTCTGTCTAAATTATTATTGTTATTTGTTGTTATTCAATGTTGTGTATAATAAATTCGATATTCGTTAGATTTTTGCATATACCTATCTCGAAAGGGCGCAACAAAAAAACTGAAGGTTTCTCGAAGGTGCAATACAAACCAAAAGATTTTTAAGAATCTCGTTTTTCTATTAAAATTTTTTAATTTCAGATAAAATTACAACAAATGGCACAATGATGAATGATTGGCGTTTACGCGAAATTTTCAGTTAGCTTCGACCTCGTCGACTTTCACCATAGAGGCGCTTTTATTCTCGAATATCCTCCCGTATTTTTTTTCCAGTTTACTAACAAAGTCCTCTTTTAAGTTTTGCAAACACCTAAAAATGAAAAAGTAGGTAAAATCATCGGTGGTCGCCTGTTCTTACGTACATCCGATAAATTGGCGAATTTCTAAACTTTCCAATATCGTAACTGGGAGCGTGAGGCTTATGAATGATAAAAACGTTTGGTAATACAATAAACTGGTAACCTTGAGCTTCCAACTCCATAATATGCGAGACTTTGTTCCATCCGAAACCCAGAAAACGTTTGTCGTATTCCGTCACGTTACTGTTAACTATCACATAGGGCTCGAAATCCGGTTGCCATTTCACCTTGAAAAACAACAAAATCCCACTTGGCGAAAATCAAAAGTGGGTATCTCACCTCGTATGCGGTTTGAGAGGTTTTCCACCTGGAATAATTTACCGGTGCATGTCCGATAGGCCAAACATCGTAACGAAAAGTAAATATCGACTTATTTTCGAGCATCCTGAGTAGTTCTCGCTTACCCTTCGGTAGAACGCTCCTGTATCTTTGAGTTTCGAATGCAGGAACTATGAAAGCCTGAAAAAGCGACATGTTCAAAATTTACCTTTTTTTACGACAGGTTACCTTTTTAGCTGTGGTTTTAAATCGGCCGATATAGCGCTTGAGCATTGAATACAGTCCAATCACCGGGATGAAGTCGACGTCGGCTAAAAACGCTAAAGGAGTGTTAACGTTCCGTAGACCAACGTTTCGTAACTCGTTGATCGGATAATGATCTCCGTCTTTAAACACTGCGTGATAAGCAATATCCACACGATCTTGCAAAATTTCCGAATTATCAATGAACTTCAGACACTCTTCCAGTTCTGGATCGGTCACATAGAGCGTAAAACTCATGGGACCTGTGGTGCAAATTAATCGTTTAGGTGCGATCAGAGACGACGGAACGGGACAGGACTTGGCAGGAGAGGTGAGGATCGGGGAAACTTCTCACCCTTCCAATATTGGCACAACTCTTCGATCATGTACAACCTCTCGTAGGAAAGATGAACGACAAATGTGACGTCGTTTTTGACGGGTTGGTATTTGTAATCGCGCACAAACAACCAAGTGCGCCACAAATTATTCTGTGCCTGATGAAAATCGGAACAAACGTCGATGACGTTGCTCTGTAATAACAACAACAACCGCATCTTACAAAAACGTCACGTAGGTACTCTAGTACGAAACTCACCATCGTATTTCTACTGCTGTTGCTGCAATCAAACAACTGACGCCTAAACAAATTACCGTTCATTTCAACATACGATTTAAAAATAATTCTAAAATAATCACCATCTTTATTAATTACATTAATTTTTTTTGGAGAGTTCCAATGAATAATCTGGGTTAAAAAGAAAACAAGTAACGTTAGGAAAACTGGTGCAATTGTTCGTGAGGTAAAGTTGTTCTAATATTTAAGCAGTTAATTTTAGCGGAATGGTTAGTCTAGGGGCATCATGTTTTTTCGTAACAATCTAGATGTCATACATCATTGCATTCTTTTGACTCATATGAGGGTCTGAATGAGCAAAAATTTTAAAATGGAAAAAAAAGGAAATTTAATTCTGAACAATTTTCTACATAAATAAACAGTAGTCATAACATAAATTTAACTTTAAAACAGATTCCTGCCCGTGATTTTCAAATTCGGACAGGCTTCGGGGATATAGCAGCAACGTAGCTAAGAATTAATTAGTTATTATATTCTTAACATATGCCCCTAGACGAAGTAGTGCATTAGGATCAAAGAAGAAGATTAGCTTGGAACATCCTGTCTCATTCATAGATATAAAAAAAATCGGTTTCTTCTTGATACTTTCACAAAAAAAAAACATGTCAATATAATTATAATTATGCTATATATCAGATGTATTTATTCAGAGCCGGAACTAGGGTATGATGCGCCAGTGGGGACTTTGAAACTTGCGCCTCTACTGGGGGGTCTAAGAGGGTACCCCTCAGCATATAGCGCCGCAGATGTGCGTGAAGTTAGCCCCGCCATTTTCAAAAATTAAAAAAATGAATATTGTGCCGGGCTGTGCCCGATGTGTGCCACGTTGTGCCGTATTTTATTTATTTTGGATTTTATAGAGATTGCTTATTTTTGGGCAGAAGTTAGCCCCGCCATTTTTGATTTTTTTTAAAATCGAAATTGTATTAGATTCTACTCGACGTGCGCTGTTGTGTGCCGTAAATCATAAAATTTAATTTCACGCACTTGCGCCGCAGGATGAAATTTTCAAGGTCAAGCGCTCTATTGTAAAGTTAGAAAATCGCGATACAAAAATATTTTCTCAAAAAGATAGGTTTAATGAAGCACATTTATTTAAAAAATATATTAAAGGACTAAGCACGCAGGTGGACTAAGTACACGTGGTCAAGGCCACGGGTATCCCCCAAAACCTCCCCTCAGACACGGCCCTGCCCACCAGGACCGTACATCGCGAGGAGAATTTATTTATATTTTTTAAATATAATTTTAAAATTGAAAATTTGGCGCCCCCTAACTAGCTCGCGGCCGTCGCGGGCTCCTCTCTCGCCACATCTTAGTTCCGGCCCTGTATTTAGTAATATAGTTTCCTTCTCTAGTTAGCTATAATATGCGTGCACATAGGAAATCTAACTTTCTTCGACTTCAAAACTGAGAAATTACTTAATTAAATAATACTTAAGCACATTTATGCAATATCTCGAAAATTTTGTGTACACACTTGTTTGGAATTTAGAGTCAAATGTACGAATTTTTTTCGAGATATTTACCCCTCGACATTTTATAAGCAATTGTAAGAATCGGACACGTGCATGCAAGAAAAAGCGTTTGTCTTGATAGAAAAATCAAAGAACTTACCTTAACTGAACTATTTGCGTAGCACAACCGGCTGTGTGTAAAATCACTGAGCTGCATATTCCACTCGCAAGGCATAGGATATAATAAATCTGGGTTTTGTTTTATGATCGCATTTATTATATCCTGATCGGCTAACTGTGTAGCTCCAAATATGGAAGCAGTCTTTTTGGCTACTTTTGTCCACAATTCGTTCCAGTTTACTTCCTTCAAATTTTTTAAATGATATAAAATGACGCCCGTGTTGTATCTACAATTTTCAATCCGTGATAAAGAAAACGGCTATGAGATAAGGATAATTACCCTCTCGCAAGCGCGGGCCAGGGATTTGAGAAGAGCCTCAGATAATAATTGCTTTGATTTTCCACCAAACCTAAAACCTACAAACGAGAAGATAAAAAGGAAGAATTAAATTGCATTCCGCTTACTTCATCTGGTTTAAACTTAAGAAATAATTCCCACAACTGGTAAATATCACCCATAAAAGTTAAATCTGTGTCTATTACTATAAGCTTATCGGTAACATTCAATGGCACAATCTTTGGAAACATCAACTTTAACAGACCATACACTCCAGAGTAATGACTATTTGGCACCCATCTCACTTGCTGTATGTAATCGTTTACGTTATAAAAAGTTAAATCAACTAAAACAAAAAAATATCTAAATTGATCCAGTCAAGTTGCGGTCGCTTACCTTGAGGAACATTCCAGGTGTGAAATAAAACTTTCAAAACCTTCTCTGAGGCTTTGTTAACCAGAATGTGAAAATGTAACGGATTATTTCGATGAAAATAAATTGACTTTAGCATAGTATAGAAAAAGTAGTTGGCTTTGTAGCCGCTACAAACAATCCCGACGTGAATGGTTTCACACTTTTGAACGTTAACACTGGTTTTGTTCAGATCCAACGGCCGAAAGTAGTTGCCGTCGAACTCGTTTAGATTTTTATGGATTTTACGCATCTTAGTCAAACGGACGTCATCTGGTCCGATGCTAGTCTTATACTCGGGTCTAAAAACTAAAATTTTGTCGTTAATTTTTGACCCGAACAAGGAAAACGTCAAAAAATATCTAACCTAAAATTTAAAAAGGCCAATACTTGCCTGGAATGTATTGCGTTAGAAAGTTTAGGATCAGTAATAACAAAATAAAGAAAATGCATGTGACAGCTATCCGGTGTCGAGTAGCAATATGAAAAAATCCATAGTGTTTTATCGAAGGTATGATTGGCTTCTCGTTCTAAAAATAAAAATTTATTTGCATGCTAAATCAACATTTCGGTCATGTTTACTTAGATAGACAACACCTCTTCACTTCCAGTTCAATATTATTTGATTAACAGGTAGGTACTTCACTGGTTGAACATTCACAAGTCCTCCGGGTAGTCGGCCTTCTTCAATGTGATATTTATTTCTATCACAAGTCAAGATTGTTTACTAATTTACTATCACAGTAAACATAATAAAAAAATAATAAATCTTTTTATCTCGTTAACGAAAATATCATCATCAAACTTGCGATGCGGTTCTCAAAAGTTTATTTACATTCTTTAAATATACAGGGTGGCTCCCATTTTTTTCGGAAAAGATAAACAAAAATCTGTTAATTCGGTTGGGGTTTTTATTTAAAACCCCCCATTATTTATTACAGTTTGGAAGTATGTAAAATAAATTTTTGCGGTCCTTACGCCGCCACTGGAAACTATTCGTTTATTCCCGCTTCGCAAAATTCCAAAGTGCGTTTCGTTCACAGATGGCGCCACCATCGTCAATTGTTATCAAGCGTTTGTTGTAGCGAATTATTGCGTTACTCGATCTCAAATTTACAAATTGAACCATTATACGCACGTTTTTTTAAATAATTAAAGTAACCACAACGTATCAATAAATAGGTGAGTTATAATTTTATGTTATAAATTTCTCAATCGTAACCGATTAATTTTAATAAATTTGCATTGAGTGAAATTCAAATTTAATTGTTATAAATTTTAACGTTCCCGTTTTACAAAATGGTTGTTAATTATGTGCGTAAAAAATGTTACGCATTTCGATTCTTTTCTTATTCGATTCCGCCAACTTTTAGCTTCCATTTCAGCGTCAGGTGGTTTTTAGGTTAAGTTTAATTGTTGTCAACAATCAAACTTTTATGATTGAGAATTGTGTGTTGTAGGTGAAAGTATCGTACACGATGAGTCTACCAAGCGAATCGAGTGCTGCTGGACAGCAATACAATCTTAAATGGACCAATCATACGCACAGTGTATTACAAACTTTATCGGAACATTTACAAGAGGAACTCTTAGTTGATGTTACCCTGTCGTGTGAAGGACAGTTTCTCAAAGCCCACAAAGTGATTTTATCGTCCTGCAGCCCCTACTTCATGGTAAGTCGATACGAGGTTCCCGCCTCGTCTTTCACGATTATATTTTTAGGAACTTTTCAAAGTGCATCCAGGCAGCAATCCCTGCATTATACTAAACGGATTTCGACTTGAAATTTTGAAATTCGTCCTTAATTTCATGTACGATGGGGAAGTAAAGGTTGCAGAATCAGATTTAGAGGAATTGCTGCTTGCGGCGGAAACTTTAAAAATAAAAGGTTTGGGTAAAGTGAGGCGAGAGACAAATGCAACAGAAAATTCTTCTCAGGCGTCGGAAACTCGTACAAGTACCCCTGCTGTACAAGAACCTGAACCCACTCAAGAACCTCGCACTCCAGAACCTCCTGTACTCATTCAAGAACCTTCTACGAAGAAACCATCAAGTCCAGTTCGCGATAAAAGCATATTGAATCCCACTAAAAAACGCAGAAAACAGTCACTTTCACCCATGGATGTAAGGGTGGTAAATTTTCGATTTAATTGCAAGATGAATCTTTAATGTTTGTTTTTTAGGTTCGGGAATCGTCCATTGAACGCACAATAAATGGCAATGTCTACCTGGAGGAGGTGAGTTTTTAAGTTTTAATTCAATTGTTGTTACGATTTTTTTACTGCCTTGAGTTTAAATAGGCAAACTAAACCTCTTCAGTGACATTGCCGATATTTAAAAGTATCATTAAAATTATTAATTATATTATTTATTATTTAAATAATCTTGGTGTGCTATTCACTATGCAGTACATAGGCGATCACTTGTCTGAGCTTTAATTTAATTAAAGAGGTGCTTATAGAACACATTTTAAATTTTTCAACTGACTATATCTTAAAAAATATTGACTTTGGAGAAAAAATCTTCAAACAAAAATGATAGGAAGTTTAATTACCTACAAAAAAGGTTATTATCATTTTTATCGTCCGGCGCACCGTTTACGAGATAATAATAAAAATGCGTTTTTCAAAATGGCGGCTGACGCGAGAGCTATCTGAGGCCAAAAACCCGTTTTTTTTATTTTTTTGGTTGGGCTTGGGACAAATGGCGATAATGCTTTAAGAAGCATCTGTTGTGCGAAAATTTACCAACAGGTGGCGCTATTTTACTGGAAGTCTTTAAGTTAATTTAGGAATAGCATTGTTTTTTGGACTGTTTTTGAGAAAACGAGTAGTTTTTCGAATAAAAAATGTTTTCTAAACATCCGCAATGTTTGCTATCTTATCGTATAATCAAATTTAATTGTCTCCCACTGACGCGAATGAATGGATTAACGAGATTTCTACTACTATGATCCATGATTTTTTAGTTGGGGCGACCTTTAGCTCAGAAACCTGTTCGACTTTCCTATTTTAGAGGCCTTGTAGGTTACATGGAACCTAGTGATTTTTTTAATATAACTACATCTCGTTAATCCATTCATGCGCGTCCGTGGAAGACTTCCAGATATGCCCTTATTGGATTTGGTGATACCTGGCCCTACGACAACTCGTTCTGGGCAACTGGCCGTGACAATTGCTGACTTGGCGACAGTTGGCCCTAGTGACAACAGGCCCTTTAAGCGAGCGGTTTATCTCTATTTTTACTTCACTAACCGACCAAGTAGCGTTCTAGTGGCTGAAAATGATTTTAATTGATTTCTTATATTATCCTGAGAAAAATCTTCTAAATTCACCTTATTTTTTTTATGCGGTCGTTCAATAGTTATAAACAATCTTCTGTTTTATAAATCCAAATTCAGGAAAAAAAATCTGAAAAAATTCAAAAGGCTTAATTGGACCAAAATACACATTTTTTGTGTCTTTAACTTTTCTTATAAAATCTCTAGTTTTTAAGATACAACTCAATAAATGGTGAGAAATGCCTATCTTTGTGATTTTTTTTCTCAGAAACCAATTATCCAATCAGACTAAATCAAAAATGAAAATATTTAGCCAACCTTAAACTATCACGACATATTTTTTCTTTTTGATTTTTATCGTTAGTAACAGTGAAAACTGTATTGGAGTAGAGGTCTCGGGTCCTCTGGGCGTAAGTACGTCCGTAACTCCGTACGTACATTAAAGGACAAGCTGATGTACAAATCTTCTTGTACAGCGTACAGCTAAAACATGTTCTTGTTTGGCTTTAGATTTTAACAGCTGTATTCATAAAAATGTTGTAAAACGCTCTCTAAACTAATTTTAGTTAGAGCGTGTTTTAAGACTTAGAGAGCGTTTTAACTTTTGTTCATTCATAAACGGTTTCTAAACCTATTTTAACTAGAATGGTGTTAAAATACCGATTCTAGTGAATTTGGTGTAATTGAGTTGGTGTCTTGTGACTGTATCTGTAGTAACTGTAGAACTTTTTACAGTGACTTTATAGAAACAGTGGCGACAAACGATGTCCGACTTTTGATTGGCTACAATGTTTTTGCTGAAGGCAGAATAAAAATTAATTTTTTTACGTTATTGGTGCATTTTATTAACATGGGAAATGGAAAATCTTTTAATTTAAAGCATATGCCATTCTAGAGCATATATTTTTTGTTTGAATTTGTAACATCCTGGGCCGATTTAGGGGCTCGTGTCGTCACTGTCACTGTAGAACTTTTAATATATCAGCGCCACCTGTTTTTTGAATAAAAAATGTCATTCAATGTAAAATTATTCAAATTTGTCAGCGCCATCTGTTGCTGATCTATAAAATTACAAAAATATTGCAGAGAAAAGGTTCCCGATTTTTTGCGTTACTTTCTCAGGTTTTGAAAAAGAATTTTTAGAGAATATAGAACAAACTTAAAATAATCTAGAACAACAAAAGAAATTTAATCTTTTTTCAAGTACGGGGCTGGTCTTAAATGTTGCTCTTCTTCCCACGAAAGTTCCACAACTTGCAGAAGTTATTTTATGGAAACTTGAGAATAGTGAATTTTTTTCTATTTAATGCTAAGTGAGACGAAATATGCTTTTTATATGAACATGAAAAATTCGTTAAATTCATGCTGTGGATGCTTATTTCAACAAATTTAATACAAAATATCCAATGGTGAAACAGCCAACTGTGAAATGTCCCTGTAATATATTATGCGCAGAATCCACCAATTCAAATTGTAATATAAACAATGTAAATAGTAACTTAGATTCACTCATTCGCTTGTTAGTAACTTTACAGAGTATACAATAAATAACAAATACAAAAGTGGGTATTATTTATTCCATTCGGTCCACGACATCACAATTGGCGACGAGAATAAAACGGAATTGACATTAATTAATAGTTAAAATCGCAAGGAGCAATAAAAAGTGAAAAACATTTAAAATTTGCAAGGAGCAATAATAGTGTTTAAACTTTTGTTTTTTTTAAACTTCACACGGTGTGAGGTAAAGTGACTATTAATAATTTTTATAAACAATATTTGTTATTTTTTTTTAAAACGAAGTGAGTCAAAATAGTGGAAAAATTGCAAGGCGCAATGTCGACCACATTTGGAAAATTGTCAGAATACAAAGCCGATCAAAGTTGGGAAGTTTACGCGGAATTGTTAGATCAATTTATGCGAGCAAACCCAGTCAAAGAAGATCGCAAAGTGGCAGTATTATTGACATTAATAGGACAATTTGCGTATAAAGTGTTAAGAAGTGTATGCGATCCTGTATTACCGAAAGATAAAACTTATGAAGAACTGTGCGATATTTTAAAAACGCAATTTTCAACCAAAGTTCCGGTATGGAGAAGACGTATCGACTTCTTTAATTTAAAGCAAGGTGCTGCAGAAAATGTTACGCAATGGTATGTGCGAATTAAAAATGACGCGATTAACTGTGAATTTGGAAACCAATTAGAAGAAGTTTTAAAAAATAAGTTTGTCAGTGGATTAACCAATGAAGTAGTTTTAAATAAAATTTGTGACGAAGATCATAAAAAAACATTGAAAGATTTATTTGAAATTGCTACAAGAAAAGAAGCGAACATTTCTCATGGTAAACAATTGGAAGTGAACGCATTAAAACCACGAAGCGGGGGTAGTTCCAAGATCAGTCAAGAAAGAAAATTCGTCAAGAAAGAAAATTCGTCATCGCCAACGTCCAGCAAAGGAGAAAATTGTTATATTTGTGGTTACGGTAATCATAATTTTAGTAAATGTAGATATAAGACATTTAAATGTAAAATTTGCCATAAAATAGGTCATTTAGCTAGGGTATGCAAAAAAAAGTTAAGTGATAAAAATCATTATTTAGGTGATACAAGTATTGAGCATAATAGCAGTGACAGTGAAAATGAAATTTCTATGTACTGTATAAATGCAACAGAGTTAAATTTTGTAGAACCGTTAATGATCAATGCCGATATAGAAGGTATTAATTGCGAAATGGAAATTGATACAGGAGCAGGGGTGTCGGTAATTCCTTTTGAATTTTATAGGCAAAAGCTTCAAAGGTTGAAGTTACAAAAAACTAAAATAACTTTAAAGACATACAGTAATGAAATAATAATTCCTGAGGGCAAAATTAAAGTAAAAATAAATTTAAATAATCGGGAAAAAGTATGTGATCTTTTAGTAGTAAAAGAAGGGTCAAGGTTATTATTAGGTCGAGATTTATTAGAAATATTTAATGTCAAGTTCAAAAACATTAAAAGTTTTAATTTTAAAACAGAAAGTATAAAATTTTTAGAAACGGAAAATTTAAAAGGTTTATTAAATAAATTTAATAACTTGTTCAAGGAAGAATTAGGGTGTTATCATTATGAAAAAATTAAATTAGAAACTAAACCAGAATTAAGGCCGATTTTTTTAAAACCAAAACCTATTCCATTTGCTTTTAAGGAAAAAGTAGAAAGGGAGTTAGAAATGTTGGAAAAATCTGGTATAATTAGTAAAGTGGAAAATAATGAATATGGAACACCGCTAGTTCCCATCTTAAAATCCAATGGTAGTTTACGTTTATGTGCTAATTATAAATTAACAATAAATAAATATTTGGAAGATTTTAATTATCCATTACCAACTGCAGAAACTCTTTTTACTGCAATGCAAGGAGGTGAATGTTTTACAAAATTAGATTTTAAAAATGCATATAATCAGTTATTGTTAGATGATGAAACTAAAAAATTATTAGCTTGGAGTACGCATAAAGGTATTTATGTGATAAACAGAATGCCTTATGGTACAAAACCAGCTTGTCAAAAGTTTCAGCAAATCGTAGAAAAATGTTTACAAGGATTAAAAGGAGTCATAAATTTTGTAGACGATATTGTAGTAACGGGTAAGGATAAAAGGGAACATTTGGAAAATTTAGAACAAGTATTTCGAAAATTACAAGAGGCAGGATTTACGCTTAATTTGAGCAAGTGTAGTTTTTTTCAAAAAGAAATTAAATATTTAGGGCATATAATAAGTAAAGACGGCATTAAAAAAGATCCGGAAAGGATAAATGCAATGTTGAAAGTGCCGAGGCCAACAAATGTTAGTGAAGTTAAAGCATTTAGCGGTATGATAAATTATTACGGAAAATTTATTGCAAATGTAGCGCAAATTTTGGAACCTTTATATAAATTGTTAAGTAAGGATACTGAATTTATATGGACAGAAAAGTGCGAAAAGGCTTTTCTTTTAGCAAAAAAAGTAGTAGCATCTGATCAAGTGTTAATACACTATAATCAAAAATTACCAATAAAATTAGCTTGTGATGCATCATCGACAGGTATTGGCGCGGTATTATTACATACGTTAGAAGATGGTTCAAATAAACCGATATCGTTTGCGTCTCGTGTTTTAAATAAAGCAGAAAAAAATTATTCGATGATTCATAAAGAAGCTTTAGCTTTATATTGGGGAACAAAGAAATTTTATCAATATTTAATGGGTAAAACTTTCACGTTAGTATCAGATCATAAACCATTACAAACAATTTTTGGTGATAAAAGGGGTATTCCAGAAATGGCGGCAGGAAGACTTCAACGTTGGGCATTATTTTTGTCAGGATTTAATTATAATTTTAAATTTGAAAAGGGAACGGCAAATGCAGCTGCTGACGGATTGTCACGTCTACCATTAGAAATTGAAAATAAAGCATCTAAAGAAATTGAATATGTCAATTTAGTACAAAATTCATTTCAAATAGATTGGGCATCAATTAGGGTAGAAACACGTAAAAATAAAGTATTAAGTCAGGTAGTACAATACATTAAAAATGGCTGGCCTGTAAAAGACATAAATGAGGAAATTAAACCTTATTTTTACAGAAAGAATGAATTAAATATCGAAAACGGAATATTAATGTGGGGATTTAGAGTCATAATTCCAGAAAAATTTAGAATAGGGTTATTAAAAGAAGTACATACTACGCATTTAGGTATTTCAAAAATGAAGAATTATGCAAGGTCTTATTTTTGGTGGCCTTTATTAGATTCAGAGATTGAAAATTTTGTTAAAAGTTGTTCTGTTTGCATGTTGCACAGACCAGAACCAGAAAAATCAAAATTAATTAAATGGACAGAAGCAGATAGAGTATGGGACAGAATACATGTAGATTTTCTAGGTCCATTGCAAAGCAAAATGTTTTTAATAATTACGGATTCAAAATCTAAATATCCTGAAATTTTTGAAATGAGCAATACAAGTAGTCAAGCGACAATTGAAAAACTTAGGGAAACTTTTGCAAGGTACGGTATACCTAAAGTAATTGTGTCAGACAACGGTCCACAGTTTACATCGGAAATATTTTCAAAATTTTGTGTTAATAATTATATTAAACATATGACGTCAGCACCATTTCATCCAGCAACAAATGGAGCGGCTGAAAATGCCGTAAAATCTTTTAAAATAGCAATAAAAAAGGCATTAGCGGACAAAGAAAATAGTAATGTTTCAATGTCAACTTTAATGAGTAGATATTTATTTTTTTATAGAACTGCAATTCATAGTTCAACAAATGAAACACCAGCTAAATTAATGTTCAATAGAGAAATACGAACACGATTTGATAATTTAAGACATAACGATTCAAAAGTAAATGAAAATCAAAAGCAATATTTTAAAGGTACTAGGGAAGTAAATTTTAAAGAAGGAGAAGAGGTATATGTAAGAGATTATAGAAATCCAAATAAAAGGATTTGGGAAAAAGCAATTATTGATGAGGTGTTAGGTGAAAGAAATTATTTAGTTAGAGTTTTTAAGGGAAATTTAATTTGGCGAAGGCATACTAATCAGATTATTAAAGCCGGAGATTATTATTATAAAATCCAGCAAGAAAATAACGAAATAGGAAATCAAAGTAATAATAGTAAAAAGCCATTAGTCATAACTGAAACAAATGATGTAACTTATCCAAATGAACAAATTTTGTTAGGCGATAATGTGAATTCTGAAAACAATAGTAATAAAAGTAGCTTAAGTACTGAAGTCAAGGAAAAAGTTGATGTCACTGAGTTACAGGAACCAAGTAAAATTATAGCAAATTCGGGGTCAACAGAAACATCATTAGTTCAAAATAGACCAAAACGAACTATAAAACCACCGACCAGATTAAATTTGTAATGCCATAATTTTTATGTATTTTTAGAATAAGAAATCTATTATAAGTTTTATATTGTATTCTTTTTATAAATTTTAAAATGTTAATAAATTTAAACATAAAATTTAATTGTTAATTATATTAAGATTTTCTTTTATTAAATGTTATATTCAAAATATATTTTCAAATTGGAAGGGAGGTTTGTAATATATTATGCGCAGAATCCACCAATTCAAATTGTAATATAAACAATGTAAATAGTAACTTAGATTCACTCATTCGCTTGTTAGTAACTTTACAGAGTATACAATAAATAACAAATACAAAAGTGGGTATTATTTATTCCATTCGGTCCACGACATCACAGTCCCATTACCGATTTAGCAGGGCAAAATCTGCCCAGTGTAACATCTAAAACTTCCTCCACATTTTGGGGTAAAATAAATGCAAATGCCCTATTTCGGGATTTTCAAGCTTTAAATGCACACTGACTTACGATGACCATCATCAAATTTGATCTGATTTATGAGGTCCATTCCAAGTTCTTGAGGTCAAATGTATTTCACCCATGCAAATAGGATCATTTAGGGTTGTGTTTATTTTTTAAGCTGTAATTGGATTTTCGAAAAAAATGTTTGCCTCCCGTTACCTTACTCTCCAGTTTGGTTTACCAGAAGTTCTCGCACTATTCATCACCATCTGAATCATCTAATATCTGTAATACAATTTTGTAGTCTAAAATAAATTTTAATTTACAGAATGGAAGAATGGCCAAATTAATGAAACAGTCATACGATTTACCATCACAAAACGAAGTTTCAGATAACAAAACAGTGGACAGATATGGAACAAAAATACCTAGACCGCCTAATGCTTTCATGATTTTTGCAAACGATTGGCGAAAAAAATTAGCTTCTGAAAATCTTGGTATTAAGTTGTTTCTGAAAAAATAGGTTTAATATTAATCCATTATTTTCTGTTTAGGTGAAAGTAATAAGGAAATATCCGTTCGTTTGGGAACTATGTGGAAGGCTTTGCCAGTTGCCAAGAAGGATGAATATTATGTCGCAGCGAAAAAAGCAGACGAAGAGCACAAAGCCAGATATCCAGGGTACATTTTTTTTTAACAAAAAGTATTAGTTTTATTGTTTATTTTATTTTTAGTTATTTTTACAGTCCGAAAGAAGCTAGAATTAGAAAGGAACTGAGAACAGAAAAACCTACAAAACCAACGACCGCATCAATTGCTATTCTGAAAAAAGACTCTAATGTGGGGTTGCGTTTATCCTCCCACACCAACAATGCCGTTTACGAAGTTAGTAATTAATTGATTTTTAGTATTCTAGTCGCTAAGCTTTTAGTTTTATGGGTAGTTGTTGAGCAATGCTTTTTATATCGATTTACAAATTGCAATAAGACATAAAATGTCATTTTTAGATCCAAGATGAAAGCCTGAACGATGAAAATAGCGATTCATCAAACGACAACTTATTGATCGACGATTAAACCCAAGCTACATATTGGTTACTTAATTTATTTATTACATAGGATGATTTGATTTATCCTAACCTTCCCACTCGATGAGTTATTTTTCTATGAGGTGTTATACGATTGTTCCATATATTTTTTTTAGCATGCCGACCATTTTTTTGTTACCGATTTATCTTGTTGTTGTGAAGTATTCAATTTTTTGAGTATAACGTTTACAAATAATAGTTTTACTTTAATAAACCCGAGCTTCCGATTTCCCAAGGTTTTAAATTATTATTAATATTTTTAAAAAACTGGACGGTAATAAAGGTACGGGCTATAAAGCCCTTGACTGGATAAAAAATTACAATTTAGTGCAAATGTATTTATTTCCTATTAGTTTACATAAAATCGCACATAATTCGAACAATTTGGACCTAGAGAAATGTGCGATTCAAATAATTGAAATCAAAATAGTAACAGAAAATTATTTCCTATTGGATTCGAAAATTTGACTAGCATTTGACACCTGAATAATTATGAAAGAATACTTTTTGTAAAATTCGCCCTAATCGACGCTCCCTCTAATTTGAAGGAGGGTAAAAGCTGGAATTTGAAAGTTCTCACACAAAAATTAGTGCGAGGGAGCGAACCCTAAAACCTACTCATGAAAACCGAAAATACATAAATTTGAGTAATCTTTGGAAAACTACGAATACAAAAATAAAATTGGATACAACTACAAAAAATAATAATTAGCCTCAATATGAAGCGATTAAAGTGTCTTATACACAATAACTAAATAATTTCTTTTAACTAAAGCAACTACAAATATAAAAATTTTTAAGAGCCACGTCCAGTGCTGTAATAATTACAATATTTAGTATAGCACTGGGCGCCTCTCTTAGGGTAGTGTCTCTCGAGCTTTAAAACGTACCTCAGCTTTTTCTGGCACCGTTGCTTTAGGAAAGAAACCTTCAAGAAGAAGAGATGATATTTCTGAAGATCGAATTTTTTTAAACAAAGTAGCAACCAATGTTTTTCTGGTTTTGCTAGTAGACAAACAAAGCCAATTTTGGGATACTATAGCCAAGTTGACTTACTAGGGAATTTAATTAATGGTAGTGATGGACACGAGACTTCGAGACGAGACCACTTTTTTTTTGTTAGACCGTTATGCATGCGTCATAAAAAATATTACGTTCCAGCAGTTGCAATATTCTATGTAACTCAGTCATCCAGGATAGTAAAACTTAATTAATCAATTTGAATCTGAGACCTATGAGACTTTTTGAGACGAGACGAGACTTTTTCAAACGAGACGAGACTTTTCGAGACGAGACCTATCTTTTAACGTTCGAGACGAGACGAGACCAATTCAAGTCTCGTCTCGTGTCCATCACTAATTAATGGGGTGGTTTCCCACAGCCTCACAGATCTTTAGATCATAGCAGTGTATTCGACGCAACCAGGAGTTCAACCATGGTTACCCATAATCAAAATTTGTGTTCAATTAAACATAGAAAAAAAAAGTGTCCTAGAATCGGCTTTGTTCTGTCATCTACTTTTACTTCCACCTCTCCCTACAAAAACTACAATCCAAGTATAGTCCAGGTGCCAGAGCACCAAAAATGGTGCTGCAAAACATAAAATCCTGGTAAGGGATTTTATGTTTTGCAAATACACCTGGCGCCTGGACTAGAACTTAGTAAAAGAGAGCCTACGATTTAAAGGTTGAGAAACACAAAGTACAATAGAAAAAAAGGTATTTACAATTTTGTTACAAAAACCGTAATTTTCAAAAACCAATTTGGCAATTACTAGCTGAAAGCGTTCCCGGTTTAACATTTCAAGCGAGACACGTGCGTAGAAAAGTTAAAAAGTGAATTTTGGTTGGGTGCCTCACCGGGAACGCTTGAGAATCAATTCGATTGGACGCAAAGAAACAATTTTTTAATATAAATAATGAAAGAATTTTCAAATTAACGAATTTATTTATTAAATCTATTTTTTTAAATTAAATAAAATAATCAGTTTTTAATATCACGTGGTTTAAGCCGACAACAAAATAAATTAAAGGCGGCGGCTTTTAGGTCTTAACAAAAGAGTAGCTAAATTTTGGAATAGTTCTATCTAAATTTTTGTAATAAATGAATGATAAAAAATAAGGAGGAATTCCGCCTCATTCTTGTTTTAACGACTAAGTAGTAGCGCAAAATGATTAAAAAACTTAACAACGTTTGAAATTTCTTCTCTAAAATCAAAAAAAATCGTAACATACGAAACGACGATCACACAATTACCTAAAGCCTACTTTTATGTACAAGTTCGAGACAAATTTGCAAAAAGAACTAAACTGTAATTGGCGGTCTAATGTTCTTGTTCACTATGTAGAATTTATGTTTCTCGCCAACCAAACCCCAAATGACGGCGACATTTTCAATTATGACGTTAATCGGGATGGTCAGTAAAGCTCCGCACATGCACAGTATAAAACGCATAAATCCAAACCGGTAGATCGAAAACGATTTTATGACACCAAAAACGTACATGTAAATATTAACGGCCCCAATGAACGCGCACATAAAATCCATGAGAGCCGGACATGGAATCGGACATAGTGCAGCCAACACCACGTTCGACGTCGACAACGGCAGCGTCACCCACGAGTAACAGGAAATCGCCAGCAGCCACTTCTTGCTCCACGGAATCGTTTTTGCATGCACCACCAGCAAAATTCCCTGAAGCCATCTCTTCCTCTGTTGTACGAAGTCCCATAACGTGAACGGCGATTTTTCCCACATTTCACCCTCGATGAAGTTGAAAGTGTAGCCTTCGTTTAACGCCCGCATCGCAAAGTAGCAATCCTCTGCTACCGAACCATCGGGACCATTATCAAACGACACTGCTTTCTCCGCTCCAACCTGAAATTAGAAAATTAATTAAACATTTTCAATCACGATACTGATTTTTTGTTCATAAAATATTCTGAGGCACGCAACGAAATTTATTCTGATATTGGATGAATTAACAAGATTTTTTTATAGACTCGGAATCTCGTTGTCCCGTAAAAAAAAAGTTTATAGGAGAATAATAAATTTGTAATAAAATTGAACTACAAAAAGTCTACTGCAGAAATGTAATTATTTAAAGCACTGGCTGCTTTCCCTGTGGGGTAGGTGTGACAATTGTACAGCTCAGGCCCGTAGCCAGGATTTCACTTGGGGGGGGGGGGCACTCATAAAAAGCCTTTTGTAAAAAGTAACATTTTCGGGGGATTCCCTTCCGGTAATTTTTATTACAAACATATCTCGTTTTTTTTAACATTTCGGGGGGGGCACGTGCTCCCCTTGGCTACGGGCCTGGCACAGCTGATGTAATGGAAAACAAATGAGAGGGCAAATTAAAAGAAAAGTCATAGCAAGCGATTATTTTGGTGGTACGGATTCCAGTCTAACCTGTTTTGCCTACCGTTGCCATCCTAATCTGTTGCAATGGGAAGCAGGAACTCAAACGAATAACCGACAGAAAATTATCATGTAATCGTAAGGAAAACAAGTTGGAATATATTTTTAAGGGTTCCGTTTCAATTTAATTGGCAATATTGAGATAAAATTAATCTGTCGACTAATCGAAGCTTCCGTTTGGCTACTTATCGCGTAGGTGTGATTTGTTCGCGTTATCTCAGGGAAATTACCTATTTCATTGGTTTAAATTTGAAATTTTAAAAAACCCAGATTCATATCTCTAGCGCAGCCCCGCGAGCTTTAATTACTGTAAACTTTTGGTCTGACATTTACACGAAAGCGTTTCCCCTCGAGTTAAAGGGCGAACGACCTTTTCGGTTAACGACCTTTCGAAAAATTTATGCCGACCGAAATAAAATTTATGTAAATTCTATAACAAGTTTTTTAGAGGTTTTACGCAGTTTCGGTAGTGTTTTAATTTCAAATTTTCTTAATATTTTTGGTGAACGTACGGAATGCAAGGTTTCGTCCTTTGCCCACTTCACTCTCGCGTGATATTTCCTAGTATCTTAAAATTCCAGTTAAAATGAAAATAATAATTAGTATAATATTATGCAAATGAGTTAACAATAATAATTATTATTAACATAATTTTCTGAAAATGAATGTTGCGCTGTATTTTCCTGCACGCATTCTTGAAAATCGATTAAACCTTGGACCGTTGATTACAAATTTTAATCGACGTTTGGATTGGACGTTGACCACCCGTCATAGTTGTTTAATTTTAAATTTTAATTAAAATTACATTTACCCACTCATTCGTGGCACAGTCGATACGAAGAGTTTAAAAATTCAATTGTCGCTGTTATGCAACAAGGATCAGCTAGCTCGGTATAACTTCGCGAATGGAATTCCGCTATGTAATAAATTATCATTCATAAAAATAATATCGCTAATGCATTCCAATGACGATTTCCTTCGAAGGAAACCAATAATTTATTGAACTTGATTGTTATTTTATGCGTCGCAGGTTTATCATATTAATATTATCTTAAGGGGAGGTTACCGTCGAGAGGCATGAATTTGCGGACAGGCTGTAAATTCTAAAATACTTGAAATATGAACATATCCTTTTACCTACTTATTCTAAACACTTTGAGGATGCAAATTATGTAAACAAAAAAAAATCGAAATTTTCTTCCTCGTGAACCTGTAACCTTGCCTTAAGAAAATATCACAAAATGTGTAAAACTTGAAAAATATCGAAAATATTGTCAGTTTATTTTTTTTTAATTTCTTACTATTTCGCAGCGTTTCCAATAGCAGGTCGCGTTGTATCTGTTTTTTTCCGCTTTCGGGACAAGTAGGATGAACAGTTGACCACCTATTGCTATGCTTTTTAACAGGGCCGTAACCAAGGGGGCACGTGCCCTCTCCGAAATATTAAAAAACAACATTTGTTTGTAATAATAAAAATTCCCAGAAGGGGATTCCCCGAAACTTTTTACAAAAGGCTTTTTATGAGTACTCCCCCCAAATTGGACTGGACTGCATTTTAGTCAAACTTCTTGGGTAAAGAGTATTATAGAATATAATAAATAAAATAATGGGGGTCCCCATAGACTCTCCCCTTAAAATATACATTGTCGGGTCGCCTACGAATTTCAATCTATTTCTGTACCACAACAATTTCATTAACTGATTATACGCCAGTTGCGATGGCGATGACAAGTTTACGATGGTAACTAGCATACATTTGTGCAACAATTAGACAATGTCACAACAATATCCTAATCAATTATATACAGATAATTATAATAAGTAGTCTGATTTGAACCAATGTGTTAGAATTTGTTTCTATAAAATATGAAAAATTAAAATTAATTAATAGACTAAATTAGCTTTTCTAATCCCAGAATTATATTTTAAATTGAATTTCGTTAATTATAGCAGAATTTAACTTAAATCCCGTCTTGATTGATCCGTAATTTTCGATCCGTAATCCCCTTCGGGGATGTTTTTAATTAGTGGAATTTTAGAGCGCAATGCTCAATGCGCTTTCGATAGGGCTAAGCTTACGGAAACTGCCAATACAGTAGCAGGTATCAATTCTTTGGACTTTTGATTTTCGAGTTAAAAACTAGCGGAATCCCGCTAACTTAAATTTTTTTTCAAATGTTACCTTATGAAAAATGATTTCCGTTTTTTCGGGACACTAGAGGTTAAAAGGGAATTCCGCAACTCTAATTTTGTTTTTAATGTTTCCAGGGATGCCGGGAATAAAAAATAGTATAATTGGTGTAGAAGTGGTTCGGGCACAGGTTGTGCGGCCTGAAGGCCGCATCGACCATACCTATTCGGTAACCTCTCAATTGTTTTACTTTGGCGATGGAAGGAATATCAGACGATGTTCCCTGAGCATGGACAATGGAAGATGGCGTATTATGTCATCGCGACTTATTTTTACTCCTAATTTTTTGTCGTAGATTCCTTGGTCGTGTGGAACGAACTGGATAAACATTACACTTTTGAAGTAAATATTACTGCAATTGAAGTAAATTTTACCACAAATTTAGTGAAATTTACTATTTTACCACAAATTTAGTAATATTTACTTCAAATTAATGCGAGATTGATTTGCACTTCAATTTGAAGTAAAAATTACTTCAAAACACTGACAATTTTTCTCTGTGTGACCTCAAGGAGGCTGGCTCAACACAAAACAGTATTCTGTTACTGTTGCTGGTGAGAGCTACAGAACCATAATCAACGACTTCTTGCTGCTGAAAATTGACGATTTGGGTTTGGAGAATAATGGTTTCATTTGCACGGCGTATCTTACACATAGCACGAGCGACAGTGGACATTTTGTTTTGGCGATGCTTACTGATCCGCAAGAACGCCTGATTTTACCGTTCCAGACTTATTTCTTTGGTTTTTTTTAAGTCTAGAGTGTATAATATACGAACAAGCCACAGACCTTGGTGGCCCTAAAGGAGAACATCCCACAAGTAGAGGATAATTTATTGCCACTCTAGCGGCGGCCACTTGACAGAAGATCTTATCTTCAAACTTTTGTTCAAGTTGTGAAGTTCAAGAAATAGAGGCATAGAACTGACGCGCATGAAGGGCAAAACTGTTCGAAATCATGAAACGGTCGAAGAAAACATAGGAAAAATAAGAAATGATGGCGGTATGTAGATAAATTATTTTGTAAACCACGAAGCTCAACCCAGTTCAAAATTTTGGGTGTAATTCCGGGGGGTCTGGGGGGTATACCCCCCAGCGCACTATATCTGTATTCAGGTGTCAAAAACTGAGGAGCTAAGCAGTTGCAAATCTTGATAATTCGTAAGAAAATATTGAGACCTTAACCGAAAAATTGTCTGATAGTAGGGCTTCTCAGGTAGGATCACGGGGCTTCAGAAAAACAAAAATTATTTACGAATTAAACAGTGCTAATACTAGAGCAGGAATCAGTGGTCGTAGAACGGGAGATACGTTTAGCATAAACTTGGGCTTCCATGTAACTGTCTTTCAGGCAGAAATGTTGCGAAGGGCTTCAGAGCCGGATTAAGAATATGTGAGGCCCGGGGCTAACTTTTTTTGGAGGCCCCTTGGTCTTGTATGTTTTAACAAGATGTCCCGCAAGCGAAAGTTTTTGATTATTCAAAGTCAATCGCGATTATAGTTTTTTATTATAAAACACAGGAGGTATACATACACATTTATTTTATTTTTTAATTTAATTTATTTTAATCTATGCTAATCTAAATTTTGATGCTTCAATTTGTTTTGAGTCTCTAGAATATGGTGGCCCGGGGCTGCAGCCTCCTTAATACGGTTCTGAAGGGCTTATGAGAATAAGCGAATTTGCATCTTAACCGACAGCACCAGGATACTCGACTTCATTGAGAAGACTAAACTTCATTCGGCGATGATGATAATAATAATAAACAGTGACCATCTTATCTTGGCAGCCAATGGCAAACCACCAAGGTGTCTGCCAAGGGAATCCTTTAAAAGAAGTAACTATTATGTTCTTCCGGAAGGCGGAAGGAATCCTATCAGAGGATTAATGTCTGACCAGAGTTAAGCCAGCTCGAAGATTTTGCTTCATTACTTTCAATGTAGATCCGCCACTTAAGAGAAATCCTAACCAGTGACGTCATATATTAGGCTTTCAAAATTACTCCGCAATTGCTTGCAAATGCAATGTATTGTTATTTGTATAATTGCAACAATCCTTCACCCTGTAACCTACTAAGTTTCAATCGACCCCTGATCTTTGATTTAAAAAGTTTTACACAACTGCACTAATATGTCTTCACATTATTTTGATTCTCATAATCGGAGCTCTGTCATCGCACCTTAATTTGCTATCTTTTATGGTCTAGCAAATTGTATCCTTTTATTATGCGTTAATTAAACGGAATTGCTTTATTGTAAGCCGTTCAAATATCATAAATTCCAAAAATTTTATGCCGGTAATTATTTGAAAATAGATTAAAAGCATTACACAAATGTTTTGAGATTGTAAAAAAGTAATTAACGCCGGAGTCATTATGTTAATGATGCGCCCGTATATTTTTAAATCTTGCGCCATTTTTATTGCAAAATTAGTTTGCATTTTTTTAATTGGAGAAATTATGGCGCTGTGCTATTTAAAACTGAAATGTTTTTTAATTGGCACAATTTGTAATCTCATTTGCACGTCACCGATAAAGGAAAATTTCGATCTATGCAGGTGATATCACCTAATTTGCAAAATTTAACACGGAAGACCTTGACGTAATTGGGTCGATTATTGTAAACGAATCTTTTATTGTGAGGTAACATTGGCAGGCTTCATAGAATCGTTGGCAAATGGAGTTTTGCGTGATTGTACTTTAAACCCCATTTACCTTAATTTCCAAGCAGCTAATTTTAGTTCGACAAGTTTGTTTGGAAGTTTGAAAATTGCCAATTTATTTTCGGAACTCGAACAGTAAACCGCTACTCGTTTAAACGAGGAACCCTTTCCAACTTCGATTAAAAACGTATTAAGGGCAAAAAGTTTAGTATTTCGGCTTTGCAATGTTTATGCAACTTTCTAATCTCTAAATCTGAAATACTGCCCTGGTCAATTTTGTTTTGATCGTCCTGTACAAATAGGAATGAAACAAATGCGCGATTGATATCACAGCAGATGACCGATAGTGCAATTTTATAACCTCACATGTTTAATTTGTTTTATTTCCGAAACACAAAATACATTTTGTTATTATGAGTCTAAGTAAAAACGAAAAAGTCGATATGGATCCTTCTCAGTCAGCAAAATCTGATGATAAAATTCAACGGAATTTGAAAAAGCTTTCTTTTCAAAAAAAAGTGGGACTGAAAAAGCTTTTGTCGTGCGAGAGTTCAGCCGAGACGATCGAAGATTTGAGACAGACACATAAGGAGAGGTCAAAACAAGAAAGACTGGAATTGGCCTATGAGAAGATTATAAAACATCCGGAAGAGTGCAACGGGTCGGAGGATGAATCCACAGACGAAGACTATTGCCCAGAAAATAGCAAAGATAGTGTAAGTCTTTCAGAAGAGGACTCGTCAGATGATGATTATACACCGGCTGGAAACTTATCCATAAAAAGTAACGAGTAAGGTCCTAACTTAACTTTTTGGGAAGTAACTAAATAATAGAGTACTTATTTCAGTGTGGACCAAAATGATTCGGAAGGAAAAGAAACTGAAGAAGGGAGTTTCAGAGAGGGAGCAAGGAGGTCCAGGAGGTTGGCATCTAAAATGGCTTAGTAGATTTTTAAAAACCCATTATATTTTATAAGTTATATACATAAATAATTTCAAGTTTTACATTGAATTTTGACTTTCCCAAATCCTAATCCAAGGACGGGAAGCTTTTTTTTAAAACTTTTTGAGGTATCTAATCGGAGCACCAAAGTACAATGACATTTAAACTTATAGAAATGGGGCAACGCAATTACACTCAATTGAACTAATTAGAAGTCATTAGTAAAAATTTCTTATTCGGTTGAAATTCAGCTGCCGACTTACAAAGGAATAGTCAGGATCCTATAGAATTTAATTCCCCCCCCCCTTGTTGTGCAAATTAATAAACGGAAGAAGTGGGCTTTCAACAAAACTTTCTCCAAGATGCAATTGCACTCTTACAAAATCGGACACAAACTACTAAACACCTGATTTCGCTTCCAATTAACTCGGAAACACAACGACTGCGCCGTAATTAAGTAATAACGCAATTTTCGAAGAAAAATTTAAAAATAAATGTAGGTTGCTACTTAAAAAACTAACGAATTTATAAGGATTCGGCTAAACCGACAAGAAGGATAATCCAAGATGATATTTTCGATTAAAGGGCAGCCGTATCGATTAACGGCGGAGACTAAAATCAGAAAACCCGCAACGCCAACGGAGAGCGACAATGGCGGTACATGCGGGGGGCCGAGAAGTGGGGCGATAAAACATCGGTCGCTTTAAATTGATAAAATGAGGATGTGATGAGAATAAAAGAATTGGAAGGCTTCTTCGCCTTACGCTATCCTAACCAGCTTAACCAGTCGATATTTTAAAATAGAATGCAGCAAGCTCTTGGCCTGATATGACTGCGCCCGTTAAGTCAATTTCCGCACGTAGAGAATTAGAGCGAATATTGCTCGTTAGTTTGTGTTGATTTTTGGAATGCATCGTGACTGTCGACATAATTACATCCCGACACGACCCCAACCACTTAGTTGCGCAATCTGGGGGTGTCAATAAAGACGACTCGTGTTATCGATTGTTGTAGATAATATTTAGCAGAATAGAGCGAGCGCTGCGGTAAATCGTCAAATAAAGCAAAAATGTTGTTAGCGTAAACGTCGCCGAATCAAAACACCGACCGCTTAAACGTTACATTTTATCGATTCTTTCTATTAGGAAATAAACGCGACGACAAGAGAAATTACTTTTTACATCGAGGGAGCGGATAAAGCAGGAAATAGGAAATTAGTGTCTGTAAGGGTGGAGACATCTTTGAGATGGATAATGTTAAATTTAGAGACGGAAGGAAAATGTCTAAGTTGTCAAAATTTAACCGCACAAACCACGTTACCCCCCCCCTTTGCAGGGACGGTCAGTGAGCAAGATTAGCACCTGAGTCAAGTTCAGAAAAAGTAAAACTGGATCGAAGGGAAAGGTGGCAATTCCAAGGCAACCTGCACGATATTATGTGGTGGTCAAGATCACGAAGAAATGAGGAAGTGGAAAATTGCCTAGAGGATGAATGCGTGAGCCGGAAATAAAAGAGAGCGAATAAATCAAATGCAACAAGTCAGGTTTTCAATATTTTAAGAATCCAGCTTTTTCGCGACGGCGACGGAAAAAGTTAATTAAAAATATTATTTGCAAGTTTTTAATTACAAAATTTTTATTTATGCGTCCAAGATAAACCCAATAAATTTATCCGGTTATCAACATACAGTATAATATGCATTATAAATTAACTGTTACGTAATTGACAATATAGCAACGAATAATATGTAATTATGTCCTAATTAAAATTTTTATCGCTAAAAATTTTGTATCGAGAAATTCAAGGTTACATACATGGTTGCCATTAATTTTTTGGAAGGATATTAACCACCCACTGCCTGCGATAACAAAAAACCAAGTGCGTAGGTTATAATCATGTAGGCGGTATTCCTTTTTAGATAATAGGCCTGTTAGCAGTAATGCTTGTAGGTGTAAACCCCCTCGTTAATAAGGCAGACTACGTAAGCAAAACCCCATGAATACTTTATTACATTGGCACGTTTCCCCTCCCCTACGGAAGGAAATCATGAAAGTCCCCTAGAATCTCTTCAACCCCAAACGAGATTTAAATGTACTACGCTAGAGAGGACCAGCGCCATCTGTTATGTGTATAGAATATGTGGCGTCCTCTATTAACTTGCTTGCAGACTATTTATATAATTAAAAAAAAATCAGTAGCACTATAACCCAAATGGGTTTTGGCTGACCATTTTATTTTATGAAGAGTTTTCAAGGCAGGTTACCTCGGTGGTTTGCCATTGCCTGCCAAGAGAGGGCGGTTAGAATCAAGTTTTAGATTTACTCGTTCGAACGAAGGATCTCGACTTAGCAGTCTACGTACTGAAGCATCAGACTTTAGCAATCCTCTATAATATAATTAAATGTCATATAAAAAATCTAGCCGCTGCGAGTGTTGAACTCGCAACTCCCAGGGACTCAACGAAGCGCAAGACATACATTAGCATGGTCCACGATCGTCGTAGGCCCCACGACTATCGTAGGGTTAAACACAATCCAGAAGCCGTTCCAACAAGAAAATTACCGAAATCCAATTTAAAATAAATTCTTCTCATTTCTACACCTATTTACGTCTATCACACGTACCGTCAACAGAATGAGCAAAACAACAAATTTTATGTGCAAAATCGAAACTTTAAAATGGATTATTTATGTGCAACTCGATTGGTTGAGACTCGCTTAGCTGTTAATCCGATCATCTGAGCGTGACAAACATTTTCAAATTATGTAATAGATTTAGTGATATCTCCTAAAAATCTGTAGGCCTGAAACGTACTATAAACGACAAGTGAAATACAACTCTTCGATTGGTTCTTGCGGTCCTTCATTGGACCGCAAAACGAGAGAGGTAATGACCGTTAAACAGCAGAACGCACTTCTTATTGTGCTTAATAACTTAGTTATTATTGACAGGGCAAAAATTCGACACTGTGATTGGTCTAGACCAAATCGAATGACGTAACCGAAGTACAATCTTGAATTTTAGCAATAAATAAAACCAAAAAAAATTGTCACCAATCAGACAACAGCAATTCAAATTCAACATACAGTAGCAGTCATGGAAATTGCATCGGTAATTATTTCAGAATTAAAATCACAATTCGAAATAAAAATTCAAAAAACCGCACACAATATAAGCACAATACACATACAAAGCTAGGTTTTCAAACCGGGGGGTCTGGGTCCCCCCAGTACACCAGAGATTGTGGGTAAAAAAAAAATAAATGTTATTGAGCTTATGGATTTCAAAGCAGAAATCTAACTTCTAAAATCGAAGATTTCTGATTTGAAATTCAATAACACATTTTCTTTTTTTCAACACAATTACTGATGTGCTGGGGGGTATTCCATACCCCCCAGACCCCCCGGTTTGCCAAAACCTAACTTTCAAAAAAGATAATTTAAATTTAGTTATTATTGTGCAGCATGATATAATAAACTGTATCATGATTGTGCAGTCTGCAGCGGCGCAGCCCAGGGGAGGGGGCTAGGGGGTTGTAGCCCCCCCAAACAATCTTCCTTTTTTTTAATAATAATTTCGCCCTGAATTATTTCGTAAATGCCGTTCTTCTATTCCCAATTCAATTTAAGGTAGGTAACAGTGGTAACACAATAATTATACTCGAAAATACTTTTATATAATTACTTTTTCCAAAAAAATGCCCCCCCCCTCATAGCAAAATCCTGGCTGCGCCACTGGCAGTCTGAAAAAGGTATGCTGTCAGAAACGTATAAAAGAGTTAAAAAGAGTTTTATAAAAGATAATTTTAAATTTAATATCCTCTTTTGGGGGGGGGGTCTAGGACTTTTCGGTGCAGCCGATTCCCCGTAGTCAGTTCGGCGTACACACCAACTGACACCTTTCGCTCTTTCGGCGCAAGGATGATTTGCCGTATCCTACTTCGCGGCTGCGGCGAAAAATATCTGCTCCGAATTGGGTTACGTCGAATCGTCCTTGCACTGAATTCTCCCTGCGCCGAATTGCCTTTACGCAGTACTGGTTACGTCAAACCGACTGCGCCGAAGAGTCCCATTCCTGTATACTTAGCTCCTTCAGTTCATAATTTACAGTGAACGGTCATCTATACAATATATTGGGACATTAGGAATTATTCCATTCCATCAGCCTACCGGTTCAGGGCCGGATTAAACATTTGTGGGTCCCCAGGCCATATTTTCGGGGCCCTCTGGAAAATTATTACTTGCATATCGGGTTAGTGAGCGTTTTTTTCATTAATATTTACATTTTACAATAAAAACACAAATTTCCGACCTTTTATGGGGCTAGTGACCTTTATTTTTTTTTTAGCTTTTTCGATCTTTTTGTGGCGGCCTCTAGGCAGCTGCCTTTTCTGCCTTATGACTCTTCCAAAATAATAAATACAATTAAAACAGCCCGCGAGTATTACATTACTCCCCCCCCCATTACTATCACTACGTCCAGTAATATTGGATATAAGAGTCAATAATATTTTACTCGGGACTTCCCAAAATTTCCCCCGTGACTTCCCCTTAGAGAGATTAAACTACAATTTAAATAAAATTACTCTTTGACCTTACATTTCTAGTCCTCGTCGCCCCCTATTATAGGAAACTGCTAGCCGCCATTGTACTTTGTTTCTTGCAGTTGTCTTTAAAAATATATTAATTTGTTGAAATGCAATCTATAACATTCTACTACATCGATCTTATCGTCTGGAGGGGGGGGGGTATGGAATACCCTAAATTGTTAGACCCCCCCCCCCGCCGGTCTGTGAGTTTCAATTGTTTGCTTTCTTTAACTGTATTCTTGATTTAGATCTCCTTAAATAGACAACAAAAAAGCTAAATCCGCTATTTTTTCTATAATGCACCAAAAAAAATACAAGGTTGTGGAGACTCAATGCGGCCTTCAGGCCGCATAATCTGGAAATCAAAGAGGGAAAAGGGTAAATAAATATATTTTCATAAAAATTTAGGAATACTTTTCAAATTTTCACAAAAAACCCCGTTTTTTACCCATCTCGCAAGCCGTAAGACTTTTTTTTAGGTTTCTTCGTTTTTATAATGATAACAGTCAATAGTCTCAGCGCGACGGCAGGGAGGGGGGGTCAATAGTTTTATTTGACCTTTCCAAATGTAACCGAAGGGACAATACTAAAAAACACAAAAAAACGCAGTCGGGTCGTACACAATGACAACATTAACTTTCCGAACTGATAACCATCAGCAGTACAAATATTTATCATGAACGACCATTATTTACATAATTCACCAGCCTGCATGTTTGTAATAGTAGCAAAAATAAATATTCATAATTGCTAGAATCGATATTTTAATATGTAAAGTAAATTTTAATAATAAGTAAACAGCACGTTTTACGTGTTAATCCAATAAATAATTTACCTGCCATTGTTCATGTATACAGGCGGTCATATCGATTTGGCCTCCCCCCTTTGACAGTGAAATTCAAAATTATCGCTGCGGAATATTTTAAAAACTCGTCATATCACGCTAACGATAAAAGATGCGATCGATCTAACAGCAGGAAATACGGCATTCATGAATGAATCATGAATAATTACCGGAATGTGAATTATAAACAGTTGACAAACTGCGAATTCCAAAAATTCGCCCGATTATTTATAATGGAACGCCACGTAACTTGCAGTTGTTAACAAAAGCAGTTTATTGGAAAATTAAAAAAACAATTGCTGTGATTCGATAACCTTTAGGGGATTTCCGATCCAACAAAAGAAGCTGGAAAGTTCCTGTTACAAGAAACATCATTTTATGGTTGCTTAATTTTCATCAACATTAAAAACGCATCATTGTTATGCGTCTCCCATTGTTGTCCGTAGTGGAAGCGGCCTATCACTTTCGCCACCATTAGGAAGATAATTGAAATTTCAGAAGATAAATTACCAGACGATGAGGCCCCATATTTCTTTATTAAATCCGAATTACACGATAAACCAAAATTTAAAAAAATGAGGAAGTCAGTTTTAATTTTGACCACGTGCAGTGCGATTGTTTATGTTGTGATTGGTTTTTACGTAAATTCGAACCTTGAGTAGCAGTCAAAGGAAGCGATTAACTTTTTAGTTTCCTGCCTTGAGGGAGTTAAGTGTTTTAAAAAAAATTGACACAATTTTAATCGTTATTTAATATTTTTGCCATAATTCTGACTCGGTTTGGCCCGAGTGGAAGCCCTTTTGCACATCACATTCTTATTCAGGTATAATAAATCCTGATAAATATCAGGATTTTTCGTCTAAGTTAATGTACGATAAGAAAAATACATAGGATAGATTGTCGATTTACCGCAAAGGTGTCGCAACTCCCACGGCACCTCGCGTTACAATAGAACGCACGCAGATAAAATAAACCGATAAAATATTAATTGACTGTTTGCATTTCTATAATGTGCTCATAATAACATAAAAATAAATATTCGAGACAACCTTGGCCTAATGTATTGGTATATGGAAACTGCAAAGGGGGTGGAGGATCCGGCTCGAAGGCCCAGAACGAGTTCGTCATGGCGCATCAGTTACACCACTTCAATTTAATAATTTAGCAATAATTAGCACTTTTAATTTAAAAGTTTCCATCCGTTCCACATATCCAATAAATTAAAGGTTAAATTATAACGTTTGACTGATGTCCGTTGAACTGTGAAGCATTTCGGCAAGTGGGAACCTGGAACCCTCGATAAAGTGCAAAGACGAAACCGGTATACATTTTTTTTTACGGTTCCTGACCATTACAAGCATTTCCGTTTACAAATTATTTAATTTTATGAAAAATTAAATTCACGAAACTTTTTTGTTACACTTCATACTCAAGGCTTTTCTGAAGTTGTAGTTGTTCGACCAGTGCACACGCAAAGGATTAATTATTTAAGTTGGGTTTATGCATTATTGTATCGCGTAATATTAATTTATTTATATGCAATCAGTACAGGTGCAGTTCCGGCGGCATCACTTCAATCCCTTTACGGGAAAATGTTAATTTTAGAGCGAAAATCGTGACCGCGACCTGGAACTAGCCGGGGTCAGCGGATTGAAACTGACGTTATCGTCGTGGGAAAAACGTCTCTTACCGTCCTAGTAGATTTAAAACAAAGACTCGACGTATTTTTTCAAAGCTGGAGTGATATTTGCCAAATATTTACACCTACAGCGATGCACCCAGTGATCAGAGCCAAAAATTTTGTATATTAGATAAACAAAAACTGAACTATTTTTTCTTTCAAACATTTCGTTTGAATAAATTACGAATTATTTATACTAATATTAATAAGGTTTAAGGTAAACATATTATGTAATTACCACTGGATTGGCAAAACGATTTTGACCTCGGATAAATTTCGCTTGCCATAATAAAAACTTTGCTTTAAAATTCAACAAATAAAATTTGAAGGTTATGATAATTGGAACTCGAATGGAATAAAAAGCAGAAACAACAAATAATAATTATCCGGCCACAATCAACTACAACTGTCATTTATACGCTTCTTTGCGGTGGGAAAAGGAAACGGATAGTTGAGGTTGCGTCAATTGAAATCGGTTTCCGTTGACAAATGCTTAACCAACCAATCTCGAAAAGATACCAACAACTTCCACGTATCCATCCCTGATGGTAGTGGGCGGAGATCAACAATATATTGCTATGGTTCACCCTATAGGACCTTTCTTCTCTTTGTTGCTATGGTGAATATGTTAGCAGTAACAGGGAATTCCAAATGAACTTCTGAGAAGTTATATGGATATAGAAGATACTTGTGGATAACCTTACGGTAATCGTGCATTTGCGTGATCAGACGTGGGGGAAGAGTCACGCGTGCAATATTCTTGAAATTGCAAAGAATCGATGACCTCAAGGTCGGTTCTTTGAATTCCACCCACAGAAAGATTTTGTCTCTTCTTCGATACGAAGAGAACGTTTTACTTTCCAATTGAACCAATTATGAAAAAATTCCCCAAGTGGTGACACACTAACCGCAAAAAAGTTTAATGAGCGCCGATATCATTTAATTCGGTTGCGGATCACCGAATTATATCTTATCTAAATACCAAATTGAAAAGCTTCCTTGACCTGTCACGGTTAGCCGTTGATGAGTAACTTGACGGAATCATTCCATTGGGGGAAGATGAATGTTCGAAACGTGGTAGTGCAACATTCGATCTAATTTTAAGTGGAAGGTCATCCAGTACATTGAGTCATTGATAATACAACTGATTTAAAAATATCAAAGCTATAAATAATCTCCTCGTTTGAATTGTCACGACCCTAGTCGTTTCCGTCGTAAAATTGCAAATCTGGAGGAAATTTAGGAAACATTCCGGTATCAACGTTCAAGGCAAGTTCACCTGTCCTTACCGAGGCCACGGTAAAACTTCACTGAAGTTCTGAATTTTTCCAGATCGAATAATGAAAAATCCATTTGTTCCGATAGCTTTTAAAATCAAGATAAAAATAACATTACGTCAATTAGATAATAAGTCTCCGTTGAACGTTGAACTAATTGTATCTCTAATCACAATTTCAATGTCACAACAATTGATATCAAGTCGGTTTCGCTCCAAGACTATTGCAACTTGGTTCACGAAACTAGCAATTTACGTCTAAAATCAGAGTTCCAAAGGATAACCTCAAGGTGATTTTGCAATGCACGAACTAAAAATTAGTTAGGTCGTTAACGTTAAAACTTGAAAAAGCAAAACTTGTTTTCGTCTAACCGGTGCATGCATATTGCGGGATATTCTGAGAGCAAAAAGAATCGAGAATTTTTGATCGAGGCTTGGAGTTTCCACCACACGCGGGTTTTACCTAGCAAAACAACTAAAATTAAATTAATTTTTAGAAATAATAAATCTAGGCAAGATGCAACAAGAAGATACAGATTGGTTACTGTATATATGATACAACTGTAAAACTGCGTCTGACGCAGTCTAAATATTTGCAATTCAAAAATAAATCGTAAACTAAAAGTGATTTACACGTACCAACAATACATTTGGCAATTCATTAATAAACGTACACTTGGCAAATAACGCTAAAGAGTTGCTAAAATAAAATCTCAGATTCGCATAAATTTCAGATCTATTTGCATCATCAACCGTAATGGCGATCGTAAAAATGAATTGTTGATAATTGTTCGCGATAAAGTAGCGCACGAATCGCTGTTTAAAAATAGGAGATTTCTTTTTGTTAACCTTGAAAACGGTTTTAAAAATGATTCGTTTATTCTAAATGGGGGCCAGCGTAAATTTTCGAAATGGCTGCACTTACATTCTTTTGCATTTCAGGCCCACGTGCGGACCATCTAGCATAATAGTTTTGCTCTATTTGCTTCTTAAGAGCTTGCAAATTTTAAGTTGGCAACGCAGAGGATTGAAGATCAAGACCAATCTATATTTGGCACAGTACATCGGTGGTACGAGTAAAACCTTGACGACTAAAACCATCTGCGTTCTGTGTTTTGATAGATCTCACGGTCAAAAATTCATATTTTACTTTTTCGAAAATTTTATTAGTCCAGAAGAGCCTCCATTAACTTGTCATAGTCATTGGAAACAATCGTAACTTAAGTCCAATAATAATTGTAACCAGATTTTCTGTAATTTCTTCCTAGATTACCCTTCGAAACAGTAGAGCGAGAGCATAAAAAAGTTTACCTATATCTCTAAGGATGTCTTCAGTTTTGATGTATTATCTCAAATTTCCCTTCACTTGTACACCAGATTTCCTCCAAAATAATCTGCAGTAGTTAGTTTCTTTCATTACAATTTTTATGATCATTGCATGTTTTTCCAAACGAAATGCATGATAATGATCATGGGTCTAGGTAGTGACCTGCACGAGCAGAGTGATGAAACCCCCGCATCCTCAAACCAAAATACTAAATTATCATTGTTGAATTTTAAAGTTATTACTTCACTTTTTCAATTTATGATGACGTAAAGTGGTAGGTCATTTCCTAAGATTAATTAATGTATCGCAGACTCCCCAGTAGTGGATTTTCACTTCGATTATCTGAATATTATTACCATATTTGTCCCTTAGGTATCAGTAACTGTGGCTAATTTTAAATCTGAAGAAGTTTTGTGCTTGATTTTATTAATTAGAAGCCTTTGCAGAACAAAATATAAATACAAAATTTTTGAAAAATATCGCATACAAACGGAGCCGGACAATTGAACGCGGCCGTTTGAACGCAAAGATGGTTGAACGCGAAAAATTAGATGCAATGCATCCCGTTCCCCTGAAATAATCAGTTTTGAGTCCACATCAAAGGAGATCCACGCCCTTCCTGGTAGCACACTTTATGGAGTAATAACGGTCTAGAGGGATATTTTTAGCGAGTATGGCGTTTGTCAAAACAGCCCGGAGCGGAGAGTCGGTTTTGACAAATGCAACTACCGCAAATCTCGGGTCCACCCTAAAATCTAGACATCTATTATAGACTATCAGTTATTTTACAGACCTTTACATGGGAGAAGAGAGAGTCAAAAATTATCCAAGTGGTTCAAATTCCCCCCCCCCATAACAAATTTCAAGTATTAATTTTCATGTCAGGGCTCAGGGATAATGGGGAATTGTTGCAATTATGCCCGTACTAATAGTCCTGGATTGATCCCTGATGCAGCGATCTTCGTCCTGTCACTCCTCAAGCTATCCCAATTGCAGGATAAACTCAAATATATGACAGGTAAAGTGTCACTGAATCTAGCCATATTAGGCCAGAGGATAAGGCACATGCTCTGCTGCTTCATCCGCTCTGTTGCATCTCTGACACATTTACATCATCTACAGATCTAAGTACATATGTCCCCGCAAATGTACCTAAATTTGCCGTGGTTGGGGGGGGTGCATGTTTTGCAAAAGCAGTGGGCGTGTACTGATGGGATGAAGACTTCGGAATGGCTGAGTCATCCTGGGTGCGGAATAGTTCTCCTGGATCAGACAACACTAGACTTTAGCCTGGATTTCCACTCAAATGGCAATCCGGACCAGTCTACCCTGACCAATTGACTGTATTGAAGCATCCGAGGTTCGGCAAGAGGAGTCCTTAGGGAAGGATCGACTGTGCAAACACTTCACCTTCTTTGAAGATTCTTTGTACAGTAGTGACCAGATCCTTTAAGGCACTGTAGGTAAACTGATTTGATTGTATTAGTTCGCTACAAGCTCACAGCGTCTATGACTCGCATGAGCAGATCAACGAGATTGGTCCATATAAAACGTCTCCTTTTCATCTGATATTTTCAATCGAGTCATGGAAAGTGCTTCCACTCCAATCAACCATTAGTATCTTGGCTTACTGTATTCTACAGTTGAATGCTAAGAAAGTATACATGAGTAAAAGTTGGTACAATCTCCGTGATTTACTCGAAGCTACTTAAAAGCCTCTTTTAAATAATTACAAAAAGACGAAACCGTGTTAAAACCTCGCACATTTCTCACGCAGAAATAAAAGTAAGCTTTGTTCTAAGTGTTTTAAGTGAAACTGGAATGTATAATTCTGCAAAATATATATTAATTAAAACATCTGCTACAATTATGTCTACTTCCGCCACTTTCAAGGTCCCATTAATCCTAAGAATTCATTTCTCACGTGCAATTATTGCTCGATCAATGGATCGTTTAAAGATCTCTGTTCTTGAAAAACTGCTCTTTGTTTATGTTCCAATTAAAATTCCAAGTGGCAAGTACATAAATTTCTAATTTAATTCTAATAATAAATGTCGAGTAGATGTAGTCGGGGAGCTACAGGTCCCCAATTTACTTTCAGTCCATCTGTCGGGCGTTTGTTTAAATTTGATACATCGCAGCCAGAACAATCGGTGCAGAGGAAATTCACCAGACTAAAATATACAAGTAGTGATGCAAGTTCAATGGCAGTGGCCAAGGTCAACAAGGTATCAGAAGAGTTGCGAATGTGGTTCCCGGGGGCCATTTTCTTCCGATTTTCCGCTTTACCGACTTCATTCAACGAAAAAAAGTTATTTCTTCAAAAAAAAATTCTAGTTATTATTCCGTTGCATTCCAACAGATCACGTCCGCGCTGTTTGGGGGGGGGGACTTCTTCTCTATACACCCATCTATTATGTTTCCAACTTCCATCACCATCGAGTACATAGCGCGATAAGCTAATATCAATAATAAAATTGATAAACTCACAATGGGCAGGATAAATGGTGGCGCTTGCCGATTTAATGACAAACAACAATCGCGTGTTGTTGTGCAAATATTGAAAATCAAGTTTGTCCAGACGTTTTTATTTACCTAAAAAACAAGAAAAAAATGTAGTCGTCGATTTCTACTGTATAATTTCCTAATGAACCTGATTGGTAATTAAAAATAACAACAACCTGCTCGAAAATAAAACATTTACGTAAATCACATTCGTTCCAAGTTAACAAGTTTCTAAATTAGCGACTACACCGTGACCTAGTTAATCATTAAACAATTATTACAATTATTAATAAAAAAAAATTCTTTTGGCGAAATAACAACACAGTAAACGAATATTAAGTCAGAGGGCAATTGATAGCACAATTGACACGTCATCGTTCAAAAATTCGAATTAAAACATATTATTATTATTTCGTGCAATTTTTTTCGGTTTCGTGATCAAATTAGACGCACCGTTAGGAGAAAAAACAAGAATGCAGAAAGTTTTAATGGATTACAATCGACCAACGCGAAATTTGACAATGTGTTCTCTCTCTCAGAACGGTAAACAGTAAATTCATTATTGACGCGCCCGATAGAATAAACGAAATTCCACGTTTCGAGCAAAATTTTGCAATTGGAATGGGTTTTTAAGGTTAACCCTGTTTTGAGTCCGAATAAAAGCCCAAATCGCATGAGCGGATTAATCATCAACAGCCCTTAAGTCCACTCCTAGACCATCGGTCCCTTTCTCTTTCAGCATTTAGACCCCACTGCAGCTTAAACTGGCTTGGGGAATGTCAGTAACTTTGTATTCGTTGGTGGTGGCATTACTAAATCCAATGGGATCGCGGCGACGCGGCTTTACCCCTCTGAAGTACGGAGACGATCATACGAAAGTTTTAAACTCTCCTAATGCGAACCGGAAAATACATATTTAACTTCTTATTAAAAAAATCTATATTTTTACCCGACAGCATCGGTTACCCCCTCCTGGATCCGCCTTTGATAAATTTTAACCCTTTATTGTCTAAAATCAACAGTTATGAATATACCAAATAAAAAAATACTGCAGACCTTACCAAGCCTAAGCTGAACCACGGTGTAAATCTTCCTTTAGTTTCTCTGACGATATTGAATATAAAATAGAATAAACCATGAGATTCCCGCCCGGGGATACCCCCAGTCTAATATTTAAGAAAAAAAAATCATTGTCAATTTCCAAGTTATTTAGATGTTTTCTGTTTTTCAGATGCAGAACTTATGACAATCTTATTTTTTTATTTAATTTTTAAGCGGTTCTGTACATCCCAGATATAGAAAATATTTTCTAAGAATAAGCTTTAAATTGAAAATCACACTAATATTATTAATTCAATTTTTCGAGACATCGGGCGGGTGGCTGCGCCGCCCCTTTTAAAAGCCTTTAGTTTTTCCAGTCGGTTTTTTCGATTCTAGGCTTCGAACTTTAGCATAAGGAGATTTTTCATATTTTATCGAATTGTCTAGCCTGGGGGTATATCATATCCCCCAGACTCCTGGTTGGGGGATGTATGGTTTATTTGTTGTATAATGGGTTCATCTGAACTCGCAAGGTGAGTACAAGTACAGAGAGTGGAAAATCGTTGATTTTAGACAATAAAAGGTTAAAGTGTAATTTGTATAAATTTCTCATTCTTTAAAAAATTAACAATGAACAATTTACGTTACGCTGGTTCAATTTTTAATAATACGAATCATCTTGTCTGGCCCCTGTCACCCCCCCCCTTGTGGTTTTGCTATTCTGATGTAAAATTCACACTCTGGTGGTTCTAATTAAAGGTCCACAGTACGAAATTGGAATCAACAAAAAAAATTGAAAATCTTAAATTATACAGGGTGCCTTCGCAGCCGACGTACACCTCGAAGCTGATTAAAAGGGAATCGCTGTGGAAATCTGGTGTACAAGCGAAGGTAAATCTGAAGAAATGTAGGAAATCTAAATAATCTTAGAAAATAGGAAATCAAAGATGTAGAAAATTTTAAGAATATTATAGATTAACTTTTTCTTTGCTTATGTAACAGGCTGTTTATAATTAAAAAGCGTGACGTCATAATAACTAGACTCTTAGAGTCTTACAGTTAAAGGTAAGCTTTAATTGTCTAAAATCACCTGCATTCAAATTATGGCTTGCAGTCATGTCATACAGAATGGGGTAAACCACGCGATTCCTGACCGGGTCTGGGAGGTACGGTATACCCCCAGGCAAGGTGATTTCTAGTTAGAGCCTTAATGGAAGCTACTAAAAGTCTCAGATCTTAAACACTTAAGATCTGAGATATAAGAACTTAAGGTCTGAAAGGTAGCTACCCTGTTACAAAACCTTCCATGGGAGCTACTTCAAGTCTCAGACGAATGACGGGAATAAGTACGGCGTGAAGCCTACACCGACCGATTAGTCAGTCATCTTGGCTTTGGGCAACTTGATAAAAAATAGACCAAAAGGCAAAAGTAGAACTAACCTGTGTTACGACGAACGATCCTTTCCAACTGAATAAGGGTTTGTGGAACATGTAAAACTGGAGTCTTAACTTTCCCATGTCATCTGCCACTCGAAAGCTATCGGCGAGAGTGGTCACCCAATTAACTACATCTTCGTTGGCGTACGTGATGAGACCTTGTCCAAAATGACTCTTTCCGTCCATCACGAAATTCAAAATACCACGAACGGAATTTTCCGTGAGGAGAGTCTCCTCGTCCAAATGGACGATCCAATCTGTATCGGCTAGGATATTGACCGAATCTTCCAGACAATACTGTAAAGCACGCGATTTGAATAGCGAACCAGATTTGGTGCGGTAGGTAGGTGGAACGACGACTTCGCGAATTCTTCGATGCTGCTGAAGACCAATTTGCTTGTCCGTGACCACTTCGATCAAGAAGTTTTCTAAACCTGCTTCCAAGCACTTGTTCATGTTGCGGTTGACGTTGGACCGCACCAGTTCCGTGTAATCGCCTCTGGTCACAACTCTTATACAAATAAAGGGGGCGAGCAAGGGTGAGCCCTTTAAGGTCACTTTATCCGGAAACGCATTGTATAAAGTCATTCCGACGAAATTAAATAACACTTGTGGAAGTGGAAGGAATGTAATTAGCCTTAACAAGTACAAAACTATGGTCCACATGTAGCCGTACCTGACCCAAGGGTTGATTTCCAACGTCGCGTCCGGCCATAACTTAACACCACCGGTAAATACCTCGAACACTACGATCACAGTAAACAACGAAAAACAGTGCATGTAATGCTTCGTTCTACTACTCCACATTTTTTCGACAAAAATTTACGAATCTACGATGAACATGCACGAAAACAAAATAAAAACAACCGCACCACCACCTTCGGGTACAACCTCGCCCCTAAATTTACAAAAATATAGCTTCGTCGTCACAATTTTAACCGATACGCCAAGAATAAAACATCGAATTTATTAATATCACAGCAAAAATGTTTACCTGTATTGCTACTACTACTTTTTAGCCGGTAAAAGTTAGCTGCTTTGCCTTGAGATCGCTCGCTGGCAGAGCAACTAACACTTTCGCAGCGGCGTCTGTTACCGAATGATACAATTGGACGTAACTGAAAGGGTCATCGCAACCATTTCAAAGACCGACCAGACTACAAACAGTCGCTGGGTTGCCACACTTGCGCATTAGCATTACCATTTCGTGACGTCACTCAAAGCATCCCGAAAGAAAATTTCATTGCATACAAGTAATTCCGTTAAAAATTAAGCAATGCTTCAATTATTTGATTAAATTAACTTTAGGGACTCGTGCACTTAAAAATTGAGTTTATTAAAATTTTTACGCGCGGAGTCATCTGGCGGTAAAGTATCATACCGTACTTTTAAACAAAAGCGTGTCGACTAGAAAACTACTAATTGCGAAGACTTTCGTTTGTTCGGTTTGTTATACGCCATATTAGTGCAGCGTCAGATTCTACGAATCCAGTTCCAAACAAAACACCCGACATAACCTCGTTTTTTGCACTTTGACATTTGGTTTGATTTTTGAACGATTTGGGTGCTTCTGTGCATTAAAACGATTGAAAAATGAGCAATTATATATTAGGTAATCGTTCTTGAAGTTGTGGTGGATATTGTTAACAAAATTTAGGTACTCGATTTATGCAATGTTTGAATTGTGTTTTGAACTTAACTGTCCGTTTCAGCAATAACAATGAGCTAAACGAACATTTGTTACAGTAGGCACGTTTTTTGAAGATTGGAAAAATGCAAAAATCCTCTAGTAGAAATGGTTTTAATGTTAAGTTTGATAACCTGGCTCTCGGTACACAGTCCTGTCTTTAAATGTGGTAAAAATGTGTCCACAAATGAATATAAACCACTGTAGAGGTAATAAGATTTTTAAAATTTGACTGGATAATGTTATAAACGTTTCAGATGCAAATAAAGGTAAATAAATATGGGAAGTGACACCGGAACAGGTGCAGTAAACGAATTCCATAGCCGGGACTAGAATTCATGTTGCAAGGGCAATCCGACGCATGGAGTGATACAAAATTCTTGATTTTACACCTCACACTCTTAAGACTTATGGAATAATAGTTTGATTGATTGGAACGCTCATAAATTTACACCCACCACCTGTACGAAAAGTGCAGGAACGTTTTTCTTCGGAAATTGAGAACGAGTAGGATTTTAACTTGATTTATGAACTATACAAATTCCTTGGCATGAATATTTTTGACTACTGCAATTTTTTGTTTTCTTGATTTTGTTCAATTATTATTACAGAACATAGGTAAATAAGCAGGTTTCGTAGTACGGTTTTCAAAATAAAATAAATTTAAAAACAACCGATTTTCTCCTATTAATTTAAAACCTCGTCCTGTTATTATCATTATTATATCACATAATCACTTTAGATCTTCGTTGGGTACAAATGAAAGGATTTATATTTAAAACTTTTTTATTTATCAAGTCTCCTTTTAGCTGAATATATTTATTCCAGCGATGTAAATAGTCCATCGATCAAACAAATTGGAAGATCACGGCAGTGATGTAATGGTTATTGTACCACAATACGCACAGTTTATCCTCCATGCACTTATGGAAATGTTATGATGTGCATCAATGCAACCACGTGATAGCAAATTACTTGACCTCTCTTCGAGAATTCCAAATCAACAAGTAACTGTAAGAATTTATAAGGAATTTAGAAACAATAAAATTATTGTAAACACAATCATTACCTTTATAGAATGTCCGTTTCTTCATTCTCACATAAACATTTGGAAATAATTAAATATGAAGTCACTAATGCATGTATGTACCTTATTTTATATAAAAATTTGTATCATTTACGAATCCACCAACTACCAACCGAGGAATTAAACTTATATTAAAACCATTTCTACTTGAGGATTTTCTCATTTTTCCAATCTTCAAAAAACGTGCCTACTGTAACAAATGTTCGTTTGGGTCATTGTTATTGCTGAAACTAACAGTTAAGTTCAAAACATTATTCAAACATTGCATAAATCGAGTACCTAAATTTTGTTAACAATATCCACCACAACTTCAAGAACGGTTACCTAATATATAATTGCGCATTTTTAACTCGTTTTAATGCACAGAAGCACCCAAATCGTTCAAAAATCAAACCAAATGTCAAAGTGGAAAAAACGAGGTTATGTCGGGTGTTTTGTTTGGAACTGGATTCGTAGAATCTGACGCTGCACTAATATGGCGTATTAAAATTTTAAGACAGAAGCGGATTGTGAACAGGCCCGCACTGGTAATTTTCTTCTAACTGTCAACAACTTTACCAAGGTAAAATTTACAAGGATTTTCTTTCAAAAAAATATATAATTCAAAAAAAAAATTTCTTCGGCTTTTTCAGATTTTCCTTCATTTGTACACTAAATATTTCTAGCAACCCCCCCCCGGGTTCAAATATCCAATTTTAATTTTTTAATTTTTTTGTAGTAGCAAAATTAATTAATTATATTTTGAATCCTCATGCAGATTTAAAGTTGTAAACTGGACGGACTTGACCTTATGGTCCCCTTCTGAGCATTTATGTTAGATTCTAGTTCCTGTTTCATACTCTAGTGATGAGCTATGTCCTTCAGTTATACCGCAATACACCGGGGGTCTGGGAGGTATGGAATAACTTTCAGCCTGACATCACAGATGTAGTAGAACTCTAATTGATGAATAATACATTTTTAAATATAATATTATTTTAATACCTAATTTGATTCATATTGCATCTATTATGTTGGGCTGAGAGGTACTCTATACCCCCCCCCCCAAACCCCCCGGTTTGCAACAGTATTAACTGAATGGCTTAGCTAACTCTGTGTAATTTTAACCTACCCGTTGACTTAGAGTGAATTTTTTTTTGATATTTTTCTGTAATAACTCGAAAACGAACAAAATATCAAATACTAACTGGATACCCGGCTTTGCCCGGGGTCTCATTAAATATATAATACTTTGCCTTAGTCTGTGTACTCCAATGCTTTCCAGTCTTGCTTTCCGTTGCTGGTTTTTTTATGAAGTTCAAAATATCTTTTCTTTTTGATTATGTGAATCTCGTTAATCCGTTTATGCGCATCAGCTAATTTTGTGAGATCTCACTCCCCTTTCAACTTTTTTAACATTTTCTTGCACAAGAACCTAGCCGTAGTCCTACCGAGTAAGTGTACAAAATTTGGTTCAAAGGCCCTAGGAGTGTATAACGATCAAACAAACAAACTTTCCCTTTTATATATTATTAATTGTCGTGTTCCAAAATTAATTTATTTAATTTTAAAATTTTATTTTTGTATTTGAATTTAATTTGTTGTAGATATTTTGTCAAACTTTAGATGTTTGTATTGTTGTTAGCGCCAATAATTTTTCTGTTAGTGCGAGGGGCGAGTGCCCCTTTATGGGGTTAGTGGGCTTTCTTTTATCTTTTTTGATCTTTTTGTGGCGTTAATATTAATATTATTATTTATTAATATTTCAATTTGTCACGTCAACAGCCAAAATTCCGCCCTTTAGATTTGCCGCCCCGGACATACGTCCGGGTTGTCCGCCCCCTACAGCGAGCCCTGATAGCGAACGGACGCGTTTACGGAGGGTCTCCATAGAATTTATAATTTGCGTCTTACATTTACAATTCTTAAGAAATCACCGAAATTCTGTAGATTGCACTTTCATTTGAAAAGGAAATCACTAAAATTATTTGAAAATCCTTGGAAGTCTTTGGAATTTCTTGGAAATCGTTTAAATTTCTTGGAAATTGTTAGAAGTCTTGGTATTCCTTGGAAATCATTGGAATTCCTTGGAAATCACTGGAAATCTTTGGAATTTTTAGGAAATCGTTGAAATTCTTTGGAAATCATTGGAAGTCTTGGAAATCTTTGGAAATCGTTGAAAATCTTTGGAATTCCTTGGAATTCTTTGGAATTCCGAGTCTTGTGTACAGAAAACAAAGGGTAAATACTATTTACCTCTTGTCATCCGCTATCTGTCTAAAATTGACGCGCATTAATGACGAGATTAACGAGAGACTTTTCGATAAAAAATCTGATGTAGTCATCTTCATGGCTTCTAGACATATTCTACATATAGGTATATATGCACACTCATCATGCTTATAGAAAAACCCTTTTTTTTAATTAACATTTTTTGGTTTAATTGAAAAGAATTATATAAAAAAAATGCATTTCTTTAAGTTTTCATATACCGATTTTATCTAAAATCGGGTCCTATCCATTATTTGCCTATCGCTGACGCGCACGAACAGATTAGCAATATTCTGGTTATAATGTTTTTTGAGTTAGAGAACCCTAGTGGAAATATTTCTTTGCAAAAGTAAAACAAAGTCTGCAGAAGTCTTACAAACTCTGCAAAAGTCTAATTCAGAGTTTTCAGAGAAATTTGTCCATCAGGGAAGCCTTCAGGGCGCTCTGGCTTTTGCAGAAGAGTGAGAACCGTGCGGAGGGAAGATGATGGGGGTATGAAATCCCCCCAGGGTAAGTGATTCAAAGTAAAGACAGGCAAAGTGAAGACATTGCTGGGGAAATCTGGTGTACGCGTGAAGAGAAATTGTAAGAAATCCTAGAAAATAAAAATTTTAGGGATATTATAAGAGGTTTTTTGGTTTTGTTAACTGTTCAAGGGGAGGAATCCAGCTTCCAGGAGGAAAACTTTCAAAAATGATGTAAAAGAAGCTAGTGTTCTTGAGACTCTCTTTTTTATTATCCAGAAATTGTTTTTCCTTTTTTTCGAATCCTTATTCAAAGGAAGTGGGAGTCAAAACAGTTGGTAATGCAATAACTTTCTTTTAAATCAATTTGTAAGTTTGAATCTCATCCGTTATCTGTCAACCACAGATGCACATGAATAGACTAATAAGACTTTCGTTACGCTGATCCAGTTGGGCGGCCTTCAGAGATGTTCTTACCAATCCCGATTTTCTTAGGTTTTCAGATTTTGACGAAAATATCCGTTTTGACCTTCCCTGAATCCATTTTGACTAGTTTTGAGTGTCCACATCAGATTTTTCATTATAATAAAACTGAAAGGAAGTCTGGACGTTAGATTTTTGACAACATGAATCTGTATACAGATTTTTAAATCAATCCCGAATGGTTGGCAACACACAGCTTCTCGATTCTCAAGCATCAATTCATTGGCAATTATCATTCATCTGTTATCGTAGATAGGTTAAATATTTAAAAATACTTAAAAATATCACTTCTTTAATAACAAGACTAGACCAATAAAATAGCACCGTTTGACCGTTACAATAGTAACAAATTTTCTACAATACTAAAAGGAAATGCCCTCAGCATCACCTTGCTCTGAATAAGGCCCTGGGGAACGGGACCATACGTTCGTGAGTCCTGCGAGATTTTCTTATTATCACCTTCCAACCAAACATGTCCTGGTGGAACGATTACCGTTCTTAAACCGTTTTGAATTTTATCACCGGGCACACCAACAATTCTTTTGCACACCAACGATTTAGGATCGTAAGGATACTTGGCTATAATAACATCCCCCTTTTTTATCCTATTAAAATGCACACTCAGTCGCTCCGTGAGTAAAATATTGCTGCTATATATGGTCGGTTCCATCGAAGGCCCATAAGCCTAAAACGAAAATGTTAGAATTTTTTATGCGAAAATCTTTCTAATTTATTGTTACCGTTCTCAACGTAGCGACGTTTTCTAAAAACCAATACGTGACAACTCCGAGTCCCACAAATTCACAAATGGGCCCCGAATAAGCATCGAAAAACGACTTAAAATAACGGCTCATTTCGTAATAAAAACTCTGCAATTGGATAACCTCAAAATACAACCCGTTCGTAATTCTTTCGAAAAAGTCGCGGCGCAAAAGTCAAAAAGGCCATGATTATTTCTAAACTTGACAGTTGCAGTAAATTTTTGGAAAATTTGTCGTGTTGGTATCACTGAAAGATTATTAATAAAAGTTGGAAGGGGTAGCGATTAAATTCGTCTTTTGTTCTAGTCAGTTGCTGTCAGTTGCGCGACGTCTATTGTGGAAATTGTTACGAATTGCAATAGATTCCATCAAATTTGAATGACAGTGACGTTTTACAATTTCAACGTTTCCGTACTAATTGATAAGTTACGCGTGTGTGCGACGTTTTAATTTAAAATTGTGTTAACGGGAGTGCGAGTGTATAGTCCAAGTTTATTTTATAATCTTATGTGAACAAAATTCACTCACAAAATCATGCCAAGTCTTTCGTCAGGACATCTCAAGATTTTTATTAATTTTTCGTTTTATTTATCTTATTGAGATTTTAAAGAGGAATATTTTAAAATAGAAGGTTAGTTCCAGTTTTTTTTATTTAAGTTATTTAAGCGCCTCCTTGGCCCTATTTTTTCAATCAGCTGATTTACATCAAACATATCCTACTTTGATTAATTTGTTGATTTTGAGGTTATTGATCTATTTTTTTTAAATTCTTGTTTATGTAAGATTATCTCGTATCGTCTAAGAACTGGAGTTGTTTTGTTTTCATTTTGTCAAATTGCTCGTGGAAAGGTACTTCCTTCAATAATAAGAACAAGGAAGTGCGGAAGCGGTCAGTGTCACCGTCTTTGTCCATATTTTTTTTATTACATACAGGATGCTTACGAACTTCGTTGAACTGCACCTTCAGAGGTGGGGGCTACCAGTCTTGAATTTTTCATTTTTTAAATTGGAAATTACGCAATAAATTTTAATTTCCATTTAAAAAACTACGACCACAAGGATTTAACAACCATTTAACGACAACCAAATTTCCAAAATACAATTTTGGTGTTGACGTTATACTTTCTCTCAAAGGTGAGGAAATTTTTTGGTTAATTATGAAAATTGCTAAAATTATTCGGTGGAATAATAAAATTTACATTACTTTTCGTTTATGTGTAGAGAGTGAGTCAATAAGCATTGAATTTGTGTTTACGAAATTCCGGGAAATACACTGATAACTTTTTCGGTCGATGTCACACGGAGAGAAATAAAATACGACAGGGGCGAAATTTTGCATTTTTTAATGTGGAGGGTAGTCAGATAAATTTTATTGTCCCTCGTTAAGTTTGTATAATATCTTGATGTGACAGCGGAAGTCTGTTAGAGTCTAGCAAAGTCAGACCTCTCAGTCAGACAATAGTATATTATTCATCAAGGGGTAAAACTCATTATGGTGCAACTTAAACTTCGACCTCGCACAAAAATTCGACAAATACTTTCGAGTTCACTAGATCGAATCGACAACTCTTATCGAAATTGAAATTAATTTATTTGCACATTAAAAGGCAAATTCTTGGCTATTACGGACTATGGCTTCCACGACCCCTCCCTCTGAAACTACTGCACTTCACGAAGTGCATTGTAGAAGTTTTTTCCATATTTCTCTATGCTGTTTTGCTTCCCACTGGCTTAATCGATGTAATAACATCGATTAAGTTTAAGTGTTTATAGCAACACTTAAATGCAAAAATGTAGACGAAATTTTATATTTTTTCTAGTAAAACATTTAAATGAGATTAGATACGGCATTTTTTCTCTCTGACTCTTAATAGGGTAAGGATCGTCACCACGGGAATATTTGCATGCAAATGTTGACCTACTTTGCTTCGTGAAAAGTTGACTTTATTTTTAAAAAAATCTTGTTACTATATTATTTTTTAAACGTCTCGCAATATGTAACATTTCGGCTAGAGAAGTTCAAGTGTCTTAGACGAAAGCAGTGGCGTACGTATGCAACTGCAATGCGAGGGTCAAGATTTAGAAACAGAAAAGTTTGAACCTGAGGACTGATGTAGTTTGCAGACCGACGAAAATACCGGCATTTGATGTAAAAATTTCTAACCAATGAGAATTCTTGAAAAATATATATCTTAATTCTCATTGGTTACCATTTTCATTTGTTTTTATTAATAAACAACTTGTCGCTGTGCTTTTGTTCTGCTTGGAAAACAATGTCGATGCGGTTTTATCGCCTCCGATGTTATCTAACAGCATTTAATTAAAGAAAAATTTCAATATTTCCTCTTCCGGTAAAATGCGAATAAATAAACTAATGCAAAAATCAAGGTCCGTAAAAGAACCGTAATTTCTTATTGTGTAATTCACCAGTAACACGAAAACCTTGACTCGTTCGTGTTATTTATTGCTCACTCATTTGAAAATTTATAAAATCACTTTCTTCCACGAACCACACCGTGAAAACGTATTAAATTTTTCAAATTTTTCCCCATCAACAAATTCATATTTTTATTTATTTGCCAAACTTAAATTATATTGTCTCGTCTAGACGTGATTGTTGTAAATCTAGGTGCAATGCCCTGTATTTTTGTTTGGTCCAATTGTTTTTTTTTTTTTTATTGTATTAGCTTTTGTAACGGATAAAACTATTGACGTAGAAACGGGAATTATTTTTAAATATGTCAAGAGCAAACCAAATTTAGGAGAGGTCATCGTTTCCAAGTCAAAATCAAAGAGCCAATAGTATGTAGGCTGAGCTGGTCACTTTCATTTTGAAAGTTTGTTATTACATAATTCTTGTCCAAAATTCGCCAACCCTCGATTATGAGGTAAATTCCATTTTTACGATCCAAGTTGTTCGCATAACTTCATTGACGTCATCACTTTGTGGTGTACGTGCATAATACAATATTTACAATTATTCCAATAAATGAAATAGGAAACTATTTCCAATAACATTGGATTTGTGGTTGATTTCTGTGGTTTGGTGTGGACCATAGATTCGCCTCCAGTGTACCTTCACTTTTGCTCCCGTTTGCAGAGACCATCAGAGCAAAATGCTTTTTTTTACTGTAAAAGGAAAAATAATTGAAATAGGTGTGAATCGCGTTCTCAAGGTTAATTAGTTTTAACGATGGCACGAACATTTGCAGTAATTTACCATAGATGATTAAATTAATGTCCCTTCTTCCTACGACATCGGAATATTTTACATAAATATCGAAGTAAAATATGTTTCCAAGTTTTTTTCCTTTTTTGTGCAAAAAGTTTCTAATCTGAGTCATCCTAATGGATTTGCTATTAATTACAAAATTAAACAATTTTATCTTGTAATCTTTGCGTTTTTGCGTGGGCAGTAATTTGCCCATAGTTCGTAAATTGGAAAATTGCAACACTAATACCTGTTATTTTTTATGGTTTTTCCCTCGACCAACCTATTTGGCTCTTTGTGGAATTTAAGATTTTTTTTTTAGATGAAGAGTCATCGGGATGAGAGTAACTCACGATTGTTTCTAAGAAAGCAAAATTATTGGATAATTTTCCTCACAAAAACTAGTTTAATTTGAAAGAAAGACTAGATATCATTGGTCTGACTGTCAGCAGTAAGTGGCAGTATCGGAAGTATCAGGAAGTACTAGGAAACTTCTTACATCCAGTATATACTGCTTCTATGCATATCCTATCGATCATCACATGGTTTACCTAATTTTTTTACGGATATAAGTATGGGAGAAGCTTACAAGAGAAGGCCAGAACAAGTCACCATCTCCAGAAAGGAAAACCCGTGTTGCCTTACGAAGAAAGAAAAGGTAATATTACGAAGAGAAATAGAATCAAACAAAAGTAAGGCATGAAAAAGGCTAGGAGTGATACTGTAAAGGATAAAGATAGAAGAGCGATCATGGAAAGTGAAAAGAAAGAGAGTACTTTGAAGAACTGCTAAATATGTTGGACCAAGGCACCAAGGTGACAAATCAGAGATGAATGACTACCAGACTGCCGAAGTAGAAGTGCAAAACCCAATCTAGGCAGAAGTTAAACTAAGTTTCTAAGAGAGGGCGCCACTAGAATTTTATTCCTATGATTTTCAGTGACTAACCTAACCAGTGAGAATTAACCTTCAAACGATACGTGTCAAGATTTGACAGCGATCTGTCAATTGGTTCGTGAGTTATAGCATTTTGAGTAAAGCAACTTTTTTACTTGTTATTGGAAAAACAAGAAAAAAAAAGGAATTTCGTGTGTTAATGAACAAAAACTTGGCTTGATAAGTGTTATTCAGACTCTGCTCCAGCGGAAGCAACCATTCGTAAGTAGTGGTTTGCTAAATTCCGTATAGGCCATACGAGCATCGAAGATGATGAGCGCAGTGAACGTCCAAAAGAGGCCGTTAATGACGAAAAAATAAAAAAAATCGACCAAATAATTTTGGATGACCGTAAAGTGAAGTTGATTGAGATAAGACTCTATAGTCTTTAGAGTTTCTTACAGACTCTAAAGATATCAAAGGAACGCGTTGGACATATGGTGCTTGAATATTTGGCCATGCGAAAGTTCTGTGCAAAGTGTTTCAGAGCAGTGTTTGGAACTCTTCAACCGCAATAAAACCGAATTTTAGTGTCGATATGTGACAACAGATGAAACATGGCTCCATCACCACACTCCAGAGTCCAATCGGCAGTCAGCTGGGTGGACTGCACGGGACGAACCCAATTCAAAGTGAGGAAAAACACAACAGTCGGCTGGCAAGGTTATGGCGTCTGTATTTTGGGTTGCGCATGGTATATTGTTCATCGATTATCTTAAAAAGGGAAAAACAATCATTAGCGACTATTACATAGCATTGTTGGAGCGTTTGAAGGGTGAAATTGGGAAAAAACGGCCCCATTGCAAGAAAAAAAATATTTTGTTTCGCCAAGACAATGCACCGTCTCACAAGTCTCAAACTCAATTACTTTCCCACCTAGAGCTCCTCTAGATTTGGCTCCCAGCGACTATTTCCTGTTTGGAGACCTCTAGAGAATGTTCGCTGGGAAGAAATTTAGAACCAAGAAGAAATAATCACTGAAACAGAGGCCTATTTTGAAGCTAAAGAGATACCGTACTACAAAAATGATATCGAAAAGTTGGAAGATCGCTATAATCGGTGTATCGCCCTCAAATAATTGAATTGAATTTTGCCAAAAAATTTTTTTCTCTTCAAAACGATATGAACTTTTCAGCCGAACTATTGCGAAGGTTACAATAGAGAAGAATAATTAGACAATCAGACGAAAGAACTATCAGACAACAGAGACCGCGATCTAATGCATCTGTAAGAAAACTGGGAAGAGGCAGCGAGAAATAGAGAGAGAGAGAGAGACTAGCAGAGGATAAAACTCAAAAAGAGCTATTCAGCCATTTGAAGTGCAGTATTGGGCAATATCGGAAGCATTAGGCATTATTATTGAGTTACAAGGGATATATTTTTTGGACTAAAGTTAGATTCTAATAACTGCATAATACTGCCACTTAATACCTCAAACTATGGTTTGTAAGAAGCAGTAGCAGCAGGCGTCAACGGCAACGGGTGGTGCCGCGCTGATTTTGTAGCTACACTGAACGGCTTAGGCTTCTTTAAATTTGGTAGAGCTCTAGTAGAGGGAGGAGGCATGTTTCTTCTCATCTAGAAGAAACATGCCCCCTGCTATTTATGTGATTTGCAGCGAAATGTGCGCTCAAAATTTTAATTGACGGCCAATTTGCCGTTCTGAGCCGCAAATGTGATTATTAAGCAATATCAGAGAGTATCAGCAGTAAGCGGCAGTATTATCAGTAACTGGCAGTATCGGAAGTACTAGATAGTGAGACACACAACAGGTATCCCAGACAACACAAACCCATCTTATGGATGACCGCTGGATGTATTGACAGGATAATGTGGTATCCAGAGGATTTCTATACACAGAGAGAAATATGTGTTACTAATCCACACAATTGTGCAGAAAAGTTACACAGTTGCGTACTTTTTATGCACAATTGTGTGGATTAATAACACAAATTTCCCTATGTATGTTTGACTGGTAAATACAGTGGATATCTAGTGGACGTTCAGGTGTCACAAAACAGATAATCTTGTATCCAAAGAATATCTATAACTTCTCTATTCCTCGCGGGGCCTTTATCTCCTCATACTTATGCTACCGCATGGCCGCTGATTTTTCTACAGCTTTGCTCATAACTCGGAAACCGTGCTAAATAGAAAAAACAGGTACATTCTAACAATTGAAACTATTACGGGTTTTATGACGTAATAATGTAAGCATGGGGCTCCTCTCGATTGGGTTATCGTACTTTTTCCGTGGACTTTGACTTAAAATTGACTTTGTATTTACATAGTTGGTATTATGATCTGATCGCCGGCAAGATAATAAATTGAGTATTGTTGAACTAAATTGAATTAAGTGCTGCTATCATTGTATAGTAAAAGATGTTAGAAATTTATCAGACAGATACGCTTATGTAAATCTTCGTTATCTGCAAATTATCGTTCGTTTAATTTCAAGTAGAAGGTAGCAACGTTTTATCAATTGAAAGACGATTTAATTTTGTATGCATTCCACTCCAGCTCCTAAGAGCTCTCAAGTAGTGTTCACTATGAATTTTTTAGTTTCGATGGTAATGTTGCCAGATCTATTTCCTAAAAACAAATAATATGCGTTAAACAAAAGACGGTGTTGCCAGGTGTACAGAGAATTCCCTAGATCTAGGGAATGTCTTCACCGCTAACGCTGCTTTTTCATTGTCTCTCACACCCATCGGAGTATCTTCTTGCTAACTTTCCGGCTGCCCTCGCCCTCCTCTCTGCATAAGTTTCGTTTCTATAGGAAGTGAATTTTCTTTTATCAATTTTTTACGCCGGCAAGTAATTATTTAATTTGTAATTTAAATTATTGAGGTATTTGTGGTAGTTGTTTGCGTCAATGCTTGCTATTCAAAATTATGCACAGATCGTAGCCTAGCGGGTTCAGCTTCAAATGGATTTATCTTAAATAAATAGAAAACATTCCACCGCATTATGAATTAATTTGTGTACTAATTTCGTTTGTTGTGTAATTCAAACGATTTCAATTGTTTTAATTATTACCGATGCATTTTACTTATCTACTGATTAATACGAACGAGCAACCCAATTTATAATAATGAAAAAATTCCTGATTAACTAAACGCACGTGTCGTAGTGCTTGCGATAAAATTTAACGATTTTTAATTAGTTCGTGAAAAATGTACCTACTCTTATTTTTGAAAAAAATTTTGATAAAAAAAACTGCTTAGAGTCTCTTTGGGGGGAGAGGGGGGGGGATGTTTTTTCTAAAATTAAAAGTTAAAAACTCCACAACAGACTTTCCCAAAAATTTCAAGGTCAAGAGACAAAGTAATTTTTATTATTATAAAACAAAAGAGGCCAAGGTGGTGAAAATATAGAACCAATTTTTTTGTGGGCGTTTTTGTTTATTATTTGAATACTTTGAATATCTTGACGCTTCAATTGTTTAAATTATTTTAAATTAACTCAACTGGAAACAATCGCTTTCTTTATGGGAGTGCGATTTAGACACACCGACGGTGTTTTATTTCGGATCGTTCCTTTGTTTTTGCTTCACCACCGTCGTCGTGGTATTTTTAGACTTTGAACCAAGACTAACTTGAACTTACACGGTGGTGAGTCAACGGCATTCCTGTTTTGTTCGTTTTTGAAAATTTGGAAATTTCGTTTAGTCACAAAGAGACTGCGAATGTTAGAATGCTACTAACTTTTTATTTTGTATTTATATACAATTTTATGGCAGCCCTGTAGCCAGAAGGCAGGCATATTTACTGACGACGAAATCAACTGTTTTTGAAATGCGTTACGAGATTCTGACAAATTAAAAGTTGGTTTATAACGTTAAGAGACATGACGGAATCTTGTTAATCCATCCCTGCGAGTCGTTGGTGCTGGGGTAGTAGGGCATTTTTTTAAACTTTATGTTTTGAAAATATAACTTCTCCGCAGCCCAAGCCAATATAATTAATGAAGTAGAATTATGAATGGTAAAATACAATTTTTAACATCTCCATCAGGCTAAGATCAGCCTGATAAGGAAAAACAGGATACCAACCCTGAAGTACCTAGGCATTTTTTTTGTAAATCTTGACGTCAAGGTAAAGGTATTAAACTTTTTATTTTTTATTACGATAATTGTTTTTTCGTGTAAAAAACATATTAAACAAATTACGAGCGGGTAAATTTTTTGTTTTTATTTTCCAACGTCGTTACACCTTGTTCCTAATAAATATAAATAATGTTACTTCTGTTGTGAAATTGTTGCTAGCCATATTCATGTAGTAATAATAGCAAGGTTTTGCAATAACATTAACATGTTAAGCATAAAAACATTTCTATTGGAGTAATAAAAGTGCAATTGAATTGTTCGAGAAGTGTGGGAACAATTAAATCGGCAAATCAAATTATGATTCTAATTGAATTTTCTTATTTTGTTTCAGATGGGGAGAATGTGTGGAAAAAAGTTCCGGCTCATCGTGATGCTATGGATGACTCTGTTTTATTTTTTGGTGGAAATCGTGGTCGGATACATCACAAATTCGATGGCCTTGGTGGCGGACAGTTTTCACATGCTGAGTGACGTCGCGGCACTTGTGGTTGCCTTTTTATCCGTTAAAGTAAGTAAAGGTCTTTGCGGTTAATACGAGATTAACAATTTTTTATTTAGATGTCGCCGAAGAAGTGGTCGAAGAACACATTTGGATGGGCCAGAGCGGAAGTACTGGGAGCGCTTGTGAACGCAGTCTTTTTAGTCGCTTTATGTTTTTCGATAACCGTCGAAGCCTGTAAGCGATTCATCGAAGTCGAACCGATTCACGATCCGGTCCTTCTGATCATCGTGGGCAGTATCGGCTTACTTATAAATTTAATAGGACTGTTTTTATTTCATGGTAAGTACGATTTCATTTTGCTAGTTTCTTTCTTCAAAAGTTACTTTTTTAGAACACGGAAGTTCGCATGGACATTCGCAAGGAAGATTGTCCAGGAGCCGTAATCGTTTAACTCATATGGCTGTGACAGACGATAACGAAAATGATGCCACTTATCCTAGTCCTCCACCGAGCGTTAGTCCTAAGGCCGCTCACGGGCATTCTCATGGGGGCGGCGCAGCCCAAATGAACATGCGAGGAGTATTTTTACACGTTTTATCGGACGCCTTGGGTTCTGTCATTGTGATATGCTCGGCGCTTATATTTTGGCTTACCGATTGGAAGTACAAATACTACATCGATCCAGCTCTTAGTATACTGTTAGTTTTGCTTATATTGCATTCAGTGTGGCCACTGCTGCGAGATTCCGCGTTGATTTTACTTCAAACGGTTCCGACGCATATACAAGTAGACGCGATGCAAAGACGCCTGTTAACCAAAGTCGACGGGGTGCTGGCCGTGCACGAATTCCACGTCTGGCAACTCGCAGGGGACAGGATTATTGCGTCGGCCCACATTAGGTGTCGTAATCTTTCCGAATACATGCGAATAGCCGAGAAGGTTAAAGAGTTCTTCCATAACGAAGGAATTCACTCGACGACGATTCAACCCGAATTTGTTGATTATCACGAATTTCCCGAAAGCACCGAAGAGGGCGAGCAGACCGAAGATTGTGTTTTGGATTGTCCAAAGACAACTTCCAGTGACACGTGCGTTTTGAACACATGCTGCGGACCTTCGAAACAAGTGAGTATTGAAATTGCCATTGTCGTTTAAATGTTCTCATTTTTCTTCGCATAGCACTCGGAATTACGCAATCGTAATGACCCTAACAACAGCTAGCACCAGAGAAATGTTGCAATTATAGAAGAATACTCAATTTTATGGTTTTAATTTTACCCGAATTTTAATTCTTTAAATGTTTTAATCTCGGACATCTTTGTACATATAAGTTTTATTTAATAAATTTTTTATTACTGGAAAATACGAAACTCGAAATGTAATTGTTAAGTATTATTTTAATTTATGTATTGTTGCGGCATCAAAAATCAGGTGAAGCATGGTTTGGTTTATTTTTTATGCACCGTACAGTTAACTTTCCTAGAACGGAACCGGTACCACAAGACGAATTTGTGTGCTTGCATTTTTATTTTTATCAAGGGGTAAACATCTCGAAAATCATTTGTACACATTTCTACGGCACTCCAACAATTTCAAAAGATTTTTTTTTTTTTCCGAGATTATTACCCCCTGGTTTTTGTTGTCCAATCATTTTAATTTTTTAATTTTTTTTTATTATTCAAGTTTAAAGAGTGGATGATAAAGTTGGTTGTTTTTTAGGGCCGGGACACACCATCGCCAGGCGACACGCCATACTTGTGTAGGCAACGCAACAGCAACATGAGCCTAAATCGTTTGCAAGAAGTAAACGAAGTGGAGAGAGGGGCTCTTTTAGATATAGGAAGTTCATCTCAACAAAGTAATTGCGGTTGTGGTCCCCACCACCCGCCAAGTTACGAGCAAGCAATGTCTGTTTGACATTGGATGAAATAGAGTATTAGTTATTTAATTCTGTAAATGTGCATTGTCGAAAGAGTACCTCTCATCCCACGGTAATTAGAACGTCGCCACGACATCACAACTGCATTTGGTATCCTTCCACTTACCGTGGCGTAATTTTTAATCGATTCATTGCTGTCCTGTTTATTTTTATCGTGCGTGTTCGACGAACGACCGACGACATCTTCACACTCCCAGAGATACGAATCAAGTGGTTTTAGTGCTTATTTAATGCCAGAAAGGAGGTGGGATGGAACGTTTAATTAAATTAAAACGATAAATAAATTTTATGTGATTTTTACCCATTAATTTATGACATTATTGTTAGTGTCACAATAAATACAACAAATTACTTAATAGATTAATTATGTAACTAAAAGATTTATCGAAATTTTTTTTGTATTATGCGACAAATTGTATTTTAACGATTTGTTAAGTTTAAAAATAAAAATTGTTTCTAGAGAATTGTTATCGCTTCACACAATCCCTGAGGGATTTTTGAATTTCGAAATTCAAATTTGTCTTATTTTACCTTTTTTAGTTTATAAAAAATATGTTTTGTAATTCCTATTTCATTTTATAAAACAACTTCGGATTTTCTGTCTACCATTGACGCACACGAAGAGATTAACGAGATTCCCACTTGAGCCGGCCACCCAGGGATATTATGATTAGTCCAATCATGCGCATCAGTGGTAGACAGATAACCAATAAGATCTCTAAATTCTATGCAGAATATGTTTCGAATAACGGATGATTTAAATCCATTTAATCCATGATTTAATGATGATTTAATCCAAATAAAAAATATATTTTAGGCCAGCAGCGCCAACCTATTAGTTCGGGGAATTCAAGAAATATAGGGGAAAGTTGCCTAAAACTGACAGTCTTTTGGTTTTTTGTAACTAAAACTTCCAAATAGAGACAGTTAAAAAACAGAAACTTTCTATGATTCTAAATCTGACCTCCCCGTCTGTCACATCAGACCTCAACAATTTTATCAGAACCAAAATATAATAACTTTATTGTATATAATTACAATAAAAAATACAATTTTATAGAAACCGGGGGGGGTATGGAATACCCTCCAGTACACTTAAGAGGAGCTAATTATTTATTAATTTAATAATTCGGTTTAGGTAGCCGTGGGGTCTTAATGCCCGAACCTTTCTCGAAAGAGGCCGATGTTCAAGAGTGGACGAAAAAGGCTAATGAAGAAGAAGTGTACTGGAGGGTATTCCAGACCCCTCGGTTTGTAATCCACGATTCCAATTTGTAACGTTGAAACGGTAGCGTCAAAAAGTTCTACACCCTTAATAAAAAACACTTTTTGGTAGTAACGTCGAAGGAATACAAAATTTTATAGAAACCGGGTGGTCTGGGGGGATACGAAGTATGAGAAGGTCTTTGGCCTAGTATAACGTTAAACCATTTCTCTCTGAAAAAGAGACAGATTATTCTCTAGTGGACAGAAAAGACTGAAAAAGACACTTATGCCCGTACTAATAGTCACAAATTAATCCGAGATTGCAAACCCGATCTTCAAGCCCATCTGCACAGTCCGGATCTGCAGCGCACCATCAACGACATCGGACTGGAGGAGTTCCTCAGGAAGCTGTGCAACGCCGTGATGCCCAAGAGGGGCCTACTGGTGGACCGAGGAAATTGCCCTGACAAGAAAGCGTTGCAAGAACTAAAAAGACTGCGGGAAACACTTGCATACAAAATCAAAGAGAGCAAGAAAAAGAAATGGAAAGAACTCATTGAGAAAGCGAACAGGGATGTTTGGGGAAGGGCTTACCAAATAGTGACCAAGAAACTGGGCAGGCCATTCATACTTGCCCTGACTGAGGCTCGCCCCAGAGAAATTATCCAGACCCTCTTCCCAGAGCATCTTCAGTTGGCATACCGCATCAAGCCGGTGGACGGAAAAGTCCTGCTCTTCAATGAGGATGAACTAACATGTAGAGAGTACGAGGTCCGCATTTTTGTAAATTTTCCCACTTATCGTGCTGAAAGATCAGCCCTCGAATAACAATTCCCCAAAGCTGTTCGGCCAGATGGCCAGAAATTTTCGTGAAAATCGACTTTGAAATATTGACTAAGGTTTATGAAGACTAGATGTAAAGCAAATGTCAATAGGCGTTTCGTGGCGTTGAGGTTAGCAAGCAGTCTCATAAATGATGGGTCCCTGGTTCGGTTCTCACTTTTGCCAACCTTTTTTTTTCTTTTTAATTTCATCTCTCGTTGAGGGACCAGGTAAATCAATAGATTCGATATCCGACATGATATTTACTTTTTAGTAACTACGCTGTATAAATGTTGAAAGTTTTTTCCCTTTAAAACATATATGAGTCGATTCTCGGGTGTAAGGGAAGGGGATGAAATAAAACAACTGTTATCGGTCGACTAGTTTCGACCTCTATATGAGGTCATCTTCTGGACTGTAATTAAACATATCTGAGTACAATCAAATAATTAACAAAATTAAAATAGTACGTCACGATAAGATGGTATCTCTTGTTAAAACCCTAATTTGGCAATAACACATAAAATTACGGAGGCATTCAACGCTTTCGTCAATTGACAATAACAATTATCTAAAATATACCTAGTACAAGATTAAGCTTAAAAATTGTAAAATTCACAAAATTATGACAAATTAAAATTTAGAACAAAAATCTCGTAACCATAGATTAGAAAAATCACGTCGGTTTTAGTCAAAAAAAGACTAATTAAGTTTTTGGCGATTTTTGAAAAAAACGTAAGGTTAACCCCTTTGGTGTTTTTTCACCCAAAAATTGAAAGTTTCAAATCCACACATTTTTTGGCGTTTTCCTATGCAGTTTTTTGAGATAAATCGACTGACGCAGGCAGATTTGCCGTAAGTATAATATTTTAGGATTTATGCGTCTTTAAAGTTGGAATTATTTGAACGTCATTTTGAACCACTTACGAGCGTTTTCCTCCAACGATACCGCGTTTTTCGAACTCCTCGCATCAAATCACGTCGGTTTTAGTCAAAAAAAGACCAATTAAATTTTTGGCGATTTTTGAAAAAAACGTAAGGTTAACCCCTTTGGTGTTTTTTCACCCCAAAAATTGAAAGTTTCAAATCCACACATTTTTTGGCGTTTTCCTATGCAGTTTTTTGAGATAAATCGACTGACGCAGGCAGATTTGCCGTAAGTATAATATTTTAGGATTTATGCGTCTTTAAAGTTGGAATTATTTGAACGTCATTTTGAACCACTTACGAGCGTTTTCCTCCAACGATACCGCGTTTTTCGAACTCCTCGCATCAAATCACGTCGGTTTTAGTCAAAAAAAGACCAATTAAATTTTTGGCGATTTTTGAAAAAAACGTAAGGTTAACCCCTTTGGTGTTTTTTCACCCCAAAAATTGAAAGTTTCAAATCCACACATTTTTTGGCGTTTTCCTATGCAGTTTTTTGAGATAAATCGACTGACGCAGGCAGATTTGCCGTAAGTATAATATTTTAGGATTTATGCGTCTTTAAAGTTGGAATTATTTGAACGTCATTTTGAACCACTTACGAGCGTTTTCCTCCAACGATACCGCGTTTTTCGAACTCCTCGCATCAAATCACGTCGGTTTTAGTCAAAAAAAGACCAATTAAATTTTTGGCGATTTTTGAAAAAAACGTAAGGTTAACCCCTTTGGTGTTTTTTCACCCCAAAAATTGAAAGTTTCAAATCCACACATTTTTTGGCGTTTTCCTATGCAGTTTTTTGAGATAAATCGACTGACGCAGGCAGATTTGCCGTAAGTATAATATTTTAGGATTTATGCGTCTTTAAAGTTGGAATTATTTGAACGTCATTTTGAACCACTTACGAGCGTTTTCCTCCAACGATACCGCGTTTTTCGAACTCCTCGCATCAAATCACGTCGGTTTTAGTCAAAAAAAGACCAATTAAATTTTTGGCGATTTTTGAAAAAAACGTAAGGTTAACCCCTTTGGTGTTTTTTCACCCCAAAAATTGAAAGTTTCAAATCCACACATTTTTTGGCGTTTTCCTATGCAGTTTTTTGAGATAAATCGACTGACGCAGGCAGATTTGCCGTAAGTATAATATTTTAGGATTTATGCGTCTTTAAAGTTGGAATTATTTGAACGTCATTTTGAACCACTTACGAGCGTTTTCCTCCAACGATACCGCGTTTTTCGAACTCCTCGCATCAAATCACGTCGGTTTTAGTCAAAAAAAGACCAATTAAATTTTTGGCGATTTTTGAAAAAAACGTAAGGTTAACCCCTTTGGTGTTTTTTCACCCCAAAAATTGAAAGTTTCAAATCCACACATTTTTTGGCGTTTTCCTATGCAGTTTTTTGAGATAAATCGACTGACGCAGGCAGATTTGCCGTAAGTATAATATTTTAGGATTTATGCGTCTTTAAAGTTGGAATTATTTGAACGTCATTTTGAACCACTTACGAGCGTTTTCCTCCAACGATACCGCGTTTTTCGAACTCCTCGCATCAAATCACGTCGGTTTTAGTCAAAAAAAGACCAATTAAATTTTTGGCGATTTTTGAAAAAAACGTAAGGTTAACCCCTTTGGTGTTTTTTCACCCCAAAAATTGAAAGTTTCAAATCCACACATTTTTTGGCGTTTTCCTATGCAGTTTTTTGAGATAAATCGACTGACGCAGGCAGATTTGCCGTAAGTATAATATTTTAGGATTTATGCGTCTTTAAAGTTGGAATTATTTGAACGTCATTTTGAACCACTTACGAGCGTTTTCCTCCAACGATACCGCGTTTTTCGAACTCCTCGCATCAAATCACGTCGGTTTTAGTAAAAAAAAGACCAATTAAATTTTTGGAGATTTTTGAAAAAAACGTAAGGTTAACCCCTTTGGTGTTTTTTCACCCCAAAAATTGAAAGTTTCAAATCCACACATTTTTTGGCGTTTTCCTATGCAGTTTTTTGAGATAAATCGACTGACGCAGGCAGATTTGCCGTAAGTATAATATTTTAGGATTTATGCGTCTTTAAAGTTGGAATTATTTGAACGTCATTTTGAACCACTTACGAGCGTTTTCCTCCAACGATACCGCGTTTTTCGAACTCCTCGCATCAAATCACGTCGGTTTTAGTCAAAAAAAGACCAATTAAATTTTTGGCGATTTTTGAAAAAAACGTAAGGTTTTTAGGGTAAAAAAACCCCTTTGGTGTTTTTTCACCCCAAAAATTGAAAGTTTCAAATCCACACATTTTTTGGCGTTTTCCTATGCAGTTTTTTGAGATAAATCGACTGACGCAGGCAGATTTGCCGTAAGTATAATATTTTAGGATTTATGCGTCTTTAAAGTTGGAATTATTTGAACGTCATTTTGAACCACTTACGAGCGTTTTCCTCCAACGATACCGCGTTTTTCGAACTCCTCGCATCAAATCACGTCGGTTTTAGTCAAAAAAAGACCAATTAAATTTTTGGCGATTTTTGAAAAAAACGTAAGGTTAACCCCTTTGGTGTTTTTTCACCCCAAAAATTGAAAGTTTCAAATCCACACATTTTTTGGCGTTTTCCTATGCAGTTTTTTGAGATAAATCGACTGACGCAGGCAGATTTGCCGTAAGTATAATATTTTAGGATTTATGCGTCTTTAAAGTTGGAATTATTTGAACGTCATTTTGAACCACTTACGAGCGTTTTCCTCCAACGATACCGCGTTTTTCGAACTCCTCGCATCAAATCACGTCGGTTTTAGTCAAAAAAAGACCAATTAAATTTTTGGCGATTTTTGAAAAAAACGTAAGGTTAACCCCTTTGGTGTTTTTTCACCCCAAAAATTGAAAGTTTCAAATCCACACATTTTTTGGCGTTTTCCTATGCAGTTTTTTGAGATAAATCGACTGACGCAGGCAGATTTGCCGTAAGTATAATATTTTAGGATTTATGCGTCTTTAAAGTTGGAATTATTTGAACGTCATTTTGAACCACTTACGAGCGTTTTCCTCCAACGATACCGCGTTTTTCGAACTCCTCGCATCAAATCACGTCGGTTTTAGTCAAAAAAAGACCAATTAAATTTTTGGCGATTTTTGAAAAAAACGTAAGGTTAACCCCTTTGGTGTTTTTTCACCCCAAAAATTGAAAGTTTCAAATCCACACATTTTTTGGCGTTTTCCTATGCAGTTTTTTGAGATAAATCGACTGACGCAGGCAGATTTGCCGTAAGTATAATATTTTAGGATTTATGCGTCTTTAAAGTTGGAATTATTTGAACGTCATTTTGAACCACTTACGAGCGTTTTCCTCCAACGATACCGCGTTTTTCGAACTCCTCGCATCAAATCACGTCGGTTTTAGTCAAAAAAAGACCAATTAAATTTTTGGCGATTTTTGAAAAAAACGTAAGGTTAACCCCTTTGGTGTTTTTTCACCCCAAAAATTGAAAGTTTCAAATCCACACATTTTTTGGCGTTTTCCTATGCAGTTTTTTGAGATAAATCGACTGACGCAGGCAGATTTGCCGTAAGTATAATATTTTAGGATTTATGCGTCTTTAAAGTTGGAATTATTTGAACGTCATTTTGAACCACTTACGAGCGTTTTCCTCCAACGATACCGCGTTTTTCGAACTCCTCGCATCAAATCACGTCGGTTTTAGTCAAAAAAAGACCAATTAAATTTTTGGCGATTTTTGAAAAAAACGTAAGGTTAACCCCTTTGGTGTTTTTTCACCCCAAAAATTGAAAGTTTCAAATCCACACATTTTTTGGCGTTTTCCTATGCAGTTTTTTGAGATAAATCGACTGACGCAGGCAGATTTGCCGTAAGTATAATATTTTAGGATTTATGCGTCTTTAAAGTTGGAATTATTTGAACGTCATTTTGAACCACTTACGAGCGTTTTCCTCCAACGATACCGCGTTTTTCGAACTCCTCGCATCAAATCACGTCGGTTTTAGTCAAAAAAAGACCAATTAAATTTTTGGCGATTTTTGAAAAAAACGTAAGGTTAACCCCTTTGGTGTTTTTTCACCCCAAAAATTGAAAGTTTCAAATCCACACATTTTTTGGCGTTTTCCTATGCAGTTTTTTGAGATAAATCGACTGACGCAGGCAGATTTGCCGTAAGTATAATATTTTAGGATTTATGCGTCTTTAAAGTTGGAATTATTTGAACGTCATTTTGAACCACTTACGAGCGTTTTCCTCCAACGATACCGCGTTTTTCGAACTCCTCGCATCAAATCACGTCGGTTTTAGTCAAAAAAAGACCAATTAAATTTTTGGCGATTTTTGAAAAAAACGTAAGGTTAACCCCTTTGGTGTTTTTTCACCCCAAAAATTGAAAGTTTCAAATCCACACATTTTTTGGCGTTTTCCTATGCAGTTTTTTGAGATAAATCGACTGACGCAGGCAGATTTGCCGTAAGTATAATATTTTAGGATTTATGCGTCTTTAAAGTTGGAATTATTTGAACGTCATTTTGAACCACTTACGAGCGTTTTCCTCCAACGATACCGCGTTTTTCGAACTCCTCGCATCAAATCACGTCGGTTTTAGTCAAAAAAAGACCAATTAAATTTTTGGCGATTTTTGAAAAAAACGTAAGGTTAACCCCTTTGGTGTTTTTTCACCCCAAAAATTGAAAGTTTCAAATCCACACATTTTTTGGCGTTTTCCTATGCAGTTTTTTGAGATAAATCGACTGACGCAGGCAGATTTGCCGTAAGTATAATATTTTAGGATTTATGCGTCTTTAAAGTTGGAATTATTTGAACGTCATTTTGAACCACTTACGAGCGTTTTCCTCCAACGATACCGCGTTTTTCGAACTCCTCGCATCAAATCACGTCGGTTTTAGTCAAAAAAAGACCAATTAAATTTTTGGCGATTTTTGAAAAAAACGTAAGGTTAACCCCTTTGGTGTTTTTTCACCCCAAAAATTGAAAGTTTCAAATCCACACATTTTTTGGCGTTTTCCTATGCAGTTTTTTGAGATAAATCGACTGACGCAGGCAGATTTGCCGTAAGTATAATATTTTAGGATTTATGCGTCTTTAAAGTTGGAATTATTTGAACGTCATTTTGAACCACTTACGAGCGTTTTCCTCCAACGATACCGCGTTTTTCGAACTCCTCGCATCAAATCACGTCGGTTTTAGTCAAAAAAAGACCAATTAAATTTTTGGCGATTTTTGAAAAAAACGTAAGGTTAACCCCTTTGGTGTTTTTTCACCCCAAAAATTGAAAGTTTCAAATCCACACATTTTTTGGCGTTTTCCTATGCAGTTTTTTGAGATAAATCGACTGACGCAGGCAGATTTGCCGTAAGTATAATATTTTAGGATTTATGCGTCTTTAAAGTTGGAATTATTTGAACGTCATTTTGAACCACTTACGAGCGTTTTCCTCCAACGATACCGCGTTTTTCGAACTCCTCGCATCAAATCACGTCGGTTTTAGTCAAAAAAAGACCAATTAAATTTTTGGCGATATTTGAAAAAAACGTAAGGTTAACCCCTTTGGTGTTTTTTCACCCCAAAAATTGAAAGTTTCAAATCCACACATTTTTTGGCGTTTTCCTATGCAGTTTTTTGAGATAAATCGACTGACGCAGGCAGATTTGCCGTAAGTATAATATTTTAGGATTTATGCGTCTTTAAAGTTGGAATTATTTGAACGTCATTTTGAACCACTTACGAGCGTTTTCCTCCAACGATACCGCGTTTTTCGAACTCCTCGCATCAAATCACGTCGGTTTTAGTAAAAAAAAGACCAATTAAATTTTTGGAGATTTTTGAAAAAAACGTAAGGTTAACCCCTTTGGTGTTTTTTCACCCCAAAAATTGAAAGTTTCAAATCCACACATTTTTTGGCGTTTTCCTATGCAGTTTTTTGAGATAAATCGACTGACGCAGGCAGATTTGCCGTAAGTATAATATTTTAGGATTTATGCGTCTTTAAAGTTGGAATTATTTGAACGTCATTTTGAACCACTTACGAGCGTTTTCCTCCAACGATACCGCGTTTTTCGAACTCCTCGCATCAAATCACGTCGGTTTTAGTCAAAAAAAGACCAATTAAATTTTTGGCGATTTTTGAAAAAAACGTAAGGTTAACCCCTTTGGTGTTTTTTCACCCCAAAAATTGAAAGTTTCAAATCCACACATTTTTTGGCGTTTTCCTATGCAGTTTTTTGAGATAAATCGACTGACGCAGGCAGATTTGCCGTAAGTATAATATTTTAGGATTTATGCGTCTTTAAAGTTGGAATTATTTGAACGTCATTTTGAACCACTTACGAGCGTTTTCCTCCAACGATACCGCGTTTTTCGAACTCCTCGCATCAAATCACGTCGGTTTTAGTCAAAAAAAGACCAATTAAATTTTTGGCGATTTTTGAAAAAAACGTAAGGTTAACCCCTTTGGTGTTTTTTCACCCCAAAAATTGAAAGTTTCAAATCCACACATTTTTTGGCGTTTTCCTATGCAGTTTTTTGAGATAAATCGACTGACGCAGGCAGATTTGCCGTAAGTATAATATTTTAGGATTTATGCGTCTTTAAAGTTGGAATTATTTGAACGTCATTTTGAACCACTTACGAGCGTTTTCCTCCAACGATACCGCGTTTTTCGAACTCCTCGCATCAAATCACGTCGGTTTTAGTCAAAAAAAGACCAATTAAATTTTTGGCGATTTTTGAAAAAAACGTAAGGTTAACCCCTTTGGTGTTTTTTCACCCCAAAAATTGAAAGTTTCAAATCCACACATTTTTTGGCGTTTTCCTATGCAGTTTTTTGAGATAAATCGACTGACGCAGGCAGATTTGCCGTAAGTATAATATTTTAGGATTTATGCGTCTTTAAAGTTGGAATTATTTGAACGTCATTTTGAACCACTTACGAGCGTTTTCCTCCAACGATACCGCGTTTTTCGAACTCCTCGCATCAAATCACGTCGGTTTTAGTCAAAAAAAGACCAATTAAATTTTTGGCGATTTTTGAAAAAAACGTAAGGTTAACCCCTTTGGTGTTTTTTCACCCCAAAAATTGAAAGTTTCAAATCCACACATTTTTTGGCGTTTTCCTATGCAGTTTTTTGAGATAAATCGACTGACGCAGGCAGATTTGCCGTAAGTATAATATTTTAGGATTTATGCGTCTTTAAAGTTGGAATTATTTGAACGTCATTTTGAACCACTTACGAGCGTTTTCCTCCAACGATACCGCGTTTTTCGAACTCCTCGCATCAAATCACGTCGGTTTTAGTCAAAAAAAGACCAATTAAATTTTTGGCGATTTTTGAAAAAAACGTAAGGTTAACCCCTTTGGTGTTTTTTCACCCCAAAAATTGAAAGTTTCAAATCCACACATTTTTTGGCGTTTTCCTATGCAGTTTTTTGAGATAAATCGACTGACGCAGGCAGATTTGCCGTAAGTATAATATTTTAGGATTTATGCGTCTTTAAAGTTGGAATTATTTGAACGTCATTTTGAACCACTTACGAGCGTTTTCCTCCAACGATACCGCGTTTTTCGAACTCCTCGCATCAAATCACGTCGGTTTTAGTAAAAAAAAGACCAATTAAATTTTTGACGATTTTTGAAAAAAACGTAAGGTTAACCCCTTTGGTGTTTTTTCACCCCAAAAATTGAAAGTTTCAAATCCACACATTTTTTGGCGTTTTCCTATGCAGTTTTTTGAGATAAATCGACTGACGCAGGCAGATTTGCCGTAAGTATAATATTTTAGGATTTATGCGTCTTTAAAGTTGGAATTATTTAAACGTCATTTTGAACCACTTACGAGCGTTTTCCTCCAACGATACCGCGTTTTTCGAACTCCTCGCATCAAATCACGTCGGTTTTAGTCAAAAAAAGACCAATTAAATTTTTGGCGATTTTTGAAAAAAACGTAAGGTTAACCCCTTTGGTGTTTTTTCACCCCAAAAATTGAAAGTTTCAAATCCACACATTTTTTGGCGTTTTCCTATGCAGTTTTTTGAGATAAATCGACTGACGCAGGCAGATTTGCCGTAAGTATAATATTTTAGGATTTATGCGTCTTTAAAGTTGGAATTATTTGAACGTCATTTTGAACCACTTACGAGCGTTTTCCTCCAACGATACCGCGTTTTTCGAACTCCTCGCATCAAATCACGTCGGTTTTAGTAAAAAAAAGACCAATTAAATTTTTGGAGATTTTTGAAAAAAACGTAAGGTTAACCCCTTTGGTGTTTTTTCACCCCAAAAATTGAAAGTTTCAAATCCACACATTTTTTGGCGTTTTCCTATGCAGTTTTTTGAGATAAATCGACTGACGCAGGCAGATTTGCCGTAAGTATAATATTTTAGGATTTATGCGTCTTTAAAGTTGGAATTATTTGAACGTCATTTTGAACCACTTACGAGCGTTTTCCTCCAACGATACCGCGTTTTTCGAACTCCTCGCATCAAATCACGTCGGTTTTAGTCAAAAAAAGACCAATTAAATTTTTGGCGATTTTTGAAAAAAACGTAAGGTTAACCCCTTTGGTGTTTTTTCACCCCAAAAATTGAAAGTTTCAAATCCACACATTTTTTGGCGTTTTCCTATGCAGTTTTTTGAGATAAATCGACTGACGCAGGCAGATTTGCCGTAAGTATAATATTTTAGGATTTATGCGTCTTTAAAGTTGGAATTATTTGAACGTCATTTTGAACCACTTACGAGCGTTTTCCTCCAACGATACCGCGTTTTTCGAACTCCTCGCATCAAATCACGTCGGTTTTAGTCAAAAAAAGACCAATTAAATTTTTGGCGATTTTTGAAAAAAACGTAAGGTTAACCCCTTTGGTGTTTTTTCACCCCAAAAATTGAAAGTTTCAAATCCACACATTTTTTGGCGTTTTCCTATGCAGTTTTTTGAGATAAATCGACTGACGCAGGCAGATTTGCCGTAAGTATAATATTTTAGGATTTATGCGTCTTTAAAGTTGGAATTATTTGAACGTCATTTTGAACCACTTACGAGCGTTTTCCTCCAACGATACCGCGTTTTTCGAACTCCTCGCATCAAATCACGTCGGTTTTAGTAAAAAAAAGACCAATTAAATTTTTGGAGATTTTTGAAAAAAACGTAAGGTTAACCCCTTTGGTGTTTTTTCACCCCAAAAATTGAAAGTTTCAAATCCACACATTTTTTGGCGTTTTCCTATGCAGTTTTTTGAGATAAATCGACTGACGCAGGCAGATTTGCCGTAAGTATAATATTTTAGGATTTATGCGTCTTTAAAGTTGGAATTATTTGAACGTCATTTTGAACCACTTACGAGCGTTTTCCTCCAACGATACCGCGTTTTTCGAACTCCTCGCATCAAATCACGTCGGTTTTAGTAAAAAAAAGACCAATTAAATTTTTGGCGATTTTTGAAAAAAACGTAAGGTTAACCCCTTTGGTGTTTTTTCACCCCAAAAATTGAAAGTTTCAAATCCACACATTTTTTGGCGTTTTCCTATGCAGTTTTTTGAGATAAATCGACTGACGCAGGCAGATTTGCCGTAAGTATAATATTTTAGGATTTATGCGTCTTTAAAGTTGGAATTATTTGAACGTCATTTTGAACCACTTACGAGCGTTTTCCTCCAACGATACCGCGTTTTTCGAACTCCTCGCATCAAATCACGTCGGTTTTAGTCAAAAAAAGACCAATTAAATTTTTGGCGATTTTTGAAAAAAACGTAAGGTTAACCCCTTTGGTGTTTTTTCACCCCAAAAATTGAAAGTTTCAAATCCACACATTTTTTGGCGTTTTCCTATGCAGTTTTTTGAGATAAATCGACTGACGCAGGCAGATTTGCCGTAAGTATAATATTTTAGGATTTATGCGTCTTTAAAGTTGGAATTATTTGAACGTCATTTTGAACCACTTACGAGCGTTTTCCTCCAACGATACCGCGTTTTTCGAACTCCTCGCATCAAATCACGTCGGTTTTAGTAAAAAAAAGACCAATTAAATTTTTGGAGATTTTTGAAAAAAACGTAAGGTTAACCCCTTTGGTGTTTTTTCACCCCAAAAATTGAAAGTTTCAAATCCACACATTTTTTGGCGTTTTCCTATGCAGTTTTTTGAGATAAATCGACTGACGCAGGCAGATTTGCCGTAAGTATAATATTTTAGGATTTATGCGTCTTTAAAGTTGGAATTATTTGAACGTCATTTTGAACCACTTACGAGCGTTTTCCTCCAACGATACCGCGTTTTTCGAACTCCTCGCATCAAATCACGTCGGTTTTAGTCAAAAAAAGACCAATTAAATTTTTGGCGATTTTTGAAAAAAACGTAAGGTTAACCCCTTTGGTGTTTTTTCACCCCAAAAATTGAAAGTTTCAAATCCACACATTTTTTGGCGTTTTCCTATGCAGTTTTTTGAGATAAATCGACTGACGCAGGCAGATTTGCCGTAAGTATAATATTTTAGGATTTATGCGTCTTTAAAGTTGGAATTATTTGAACGTCATTTTGAACCACTTACGAGCGTTTTCCTCCAACGATACCGCGTTTTTCGAACTCCTCGCATCAAATCACGTCGGTTTTAGTCAAAAAAAGACCAATTAAATTTTTGGCGATTTTTGAAAAAAACGTAAGGTTAACCCCTTTGGTGTTTTTTCACCCCAAAAATTGAAAGTTTCAAATCCACACATTTTTTGGCGTTTTCCTATGCAGTTTTTTGAGATAAATCGACTGACGCAGGCAGATTTGCCGTAAGTATAATATTTTAGGATTTATGCGTCTTTAAAGTTGGAATTATTTGAACGTCATTTTGAACCACTTACGAGCGTTTTCCTCCAACGATACCGCGTTTTTCGAACTCCTCGCATCAAATCACGTCGGTTTTAGTCAAAAAAAGACCAATTAAATTTTTGGCGATTTTTGAAAAAAACGTAAGGTTAACCCCTTTGGTGTTTTTTCACCCCAAAAATTGAAAGTTTCAAATCCACACATTTTTTGGCGTTTTCCTATGCAGTTTTTTGAGATAAATCGACTGACGCAGGCAGATTTGCCGTAAGTATAATATTTTAGGATTTATGCGTCTTTAAAGTTGGAATTATTTGAACGTCATTTTGAACCACTTACGAGCGTTTTCCTCCAACGATACCGCGTTTTTCGAACTCCTCGCATCAAATCACGTCGGTTTTAGTCAAAAAAAGACCAATTAAATTTTTGGCGATTTTTGAAAAAAACGTAAGGTTAACCCCTTTGGTGTTTTTTCACCCCAAAAATTGAAAGTTTCAAATCCACACATTTTTTGGCGTTTTCCTATGCAGTTTTTTGAGATAAATCGACTGACGCAGGCAGATTTGCCGTAAGTATAATATTTTAGGATTTATGCGTCTTTAAAGTTGGAATTATTTGAACGTCATTTTGAACCACTTACGAGCGTTTTCCTCCAACGATACCGCGTTTTTCGAACTCCTCGCATCAAATCACGTCGGTTTTAGTCAAAAAAAGACCAATTAAATTTTTGGCGATTTTTGAAAAAAACGTAAGGTTAACCCCTTTGGTGTTTTTTCACCCCAAAAATTGAAAGTTTCAAATCCACACATTTTTTGGCGTTTTCCTATGCAGTTTTTTGAGATAAATCGACTGACGCAGGCAGATTTGCCGTAAGTATAATATTTTAGGATTTATGCGTCTTTAAAGTTGGAATTATTTGAACGTCATTTTGAACCACTTACGAGCGTTTTCCTCCAACGATACCGCGTTTTTCGAACTCCTCGCATCAAATCACGTCGGTTTTAGTCAAAAAAAGACCAATTAAATTTTTGGCGATTTTTGAAAAAAACGTAAGGTTAACCCCTTTGGTGTTTTTTCACCCCAAAAATTGAAAGTTTCAAATCCACACATTTTTTGGCGTTTTCCTATGCAGTTTTTTGAGATAAATCGACTGACGCAGGCAGATTTGCCGTAAGTATAATATTTTAGGATTTATGCGTCTTTAAAGTTGGAATTATTTGAACGTCATTTTGAACCACTTACGAGCGTTTTCCTCCAACGATACCGCGTTTTTCGAACTCCTCGCATCAAATCACGTCGGTTTTAGTCAAAAAAAGACCAATTAAATTTTTGGCGATTTTTGAAAAAAACGTAAGGTTAACCCCTTTGGTGTTTTTTCACCCCAAAAATTGAAAGTTTCAAATCCACACATTTTTTGGCGTTTTCCTATGCAGTTTTTTGAGATAAATCGACTGACGCAGGCAGATTTGCCGTAAGTATAATATTTTAGGATTTATGCGTCTTTAAAGTTGGAATTATTTGAACGTCATTTTGAACCACTTACGAGCGTTTTCCTCCAACGATACCGCGTTTTTCGAACTCCTCGCATCAAATCACGTCGGTTTTAGTCAAAAAAAGACCAATTAAATTTTTGGCGATTTTTGAAAAAAACGTAAGGTTAACCCCTTTGGTGTTTTTTCACCCCAAAAATTGAAAGTTTCAAATCCACACATTTTTTGGCGTTTTCCTATGCAGTTTTTTGAGATAAATCGACTGACGCAGGCAGATTTGCCGTAAGTATAATATTTTAGGATTTATGCGTCTTTAAAGTTGGAATTATTTGAACGTCATTTTGAACCACTTACGAGCGTTTTCCTCCAACGATACCGCGTTTTTCGAACTCCTCGCATCAAATCACGTCGGTTTTAGTCAAAAAAAGACCAATTAAATTTTTGGCGATTTTTGAAAAAAACGTAAGGTTAACCCCTTTGGTGTTTTTTCACCCCAAAAATTGAAAGTTTCAAATCCACACATTTTTTGGCGTTTTCCTATGCAGTTTTTTGAGATAAATCGACTGACGCAGGCAGATTTGCCGTAAGTATAATATTTTAGGATTTATGCGTCTTTAAAGTTGGAATTATTTGAACGTCACTTTGAACCACTTACGAGCGTTTTCCTCCAACGATACCGCGTTTTTCGAACTCCTCGCATCAAATCACGTCGGTTTTAGTAAAAAAAAGACCAATTAAATTTTTGGAGATTTTTGAAAAAAACGTAAGGTTAACCCCTTTGGTGTTTTTTCACCCCAAAAATTGAAAGTTTCAAATCCACACATTTTTTGGCGTTTTCCTATGCAGTTTTTTGAGATAAATCGACTGACGCAGGCAGATTTGCCGTAAGTATAATATTTTAGGATTTATGCGTCTTTAAAGTTGGAATTATTTGAACGTCATTTTGAACCACTTACGAGCGTTTTCCTCCAACGATACCGCGTTTTTCGAACTCCTCGCATCAAATCACGTCGGTTTTAGTCAAAAAAAGACCAATTAAATTTTTGGCGATTTTTGAAAAAAACGTAAGGTTAACCCCTTTGGTGTTTTTTCACCCCAAAAATTGAAAGTTTCAAATCCACACATTTTTTGGCGTTTTCCTATGCAGTTTTTTGAGATAAATCGACTGACGCAGGCAGATTTGCCGTAAGTATAATATTTTAGGATTTATGCGTCTTTAAAGTTGGAATTATTTGAACGTCATTTTGAACCACTTACGAGCGTTTTCCTCCAACGATACCGCGTTTTTCGAACTCCTCGCATCAAATCACGTCGGTTTTAGTCAAAAAAAGACCAATTAAATTTTTGGCGATTTTTGAAAAAAACGTAAGGTTAACCCCTTTGGTGTTTTTTCACCCCAAAAATTGAAAGTTTCAAATCCACACATTTTTTGGCGTTTTCCTATGCAGTTTTTTGAGATAAATCGACTGACGCAGGCAGATTTGCCGTAAGTATAATATTTTAGGATTTATGCGTCTTTAAAGTTGGAATTATTTGAACGTCATTTTGAACCACTTACGAGCGTTTTCCTCCAACGATACCGCGTTTTTCGAACTCCTCGCATCAAATCACGTCGGTTTTAGTCAAAAAAAGACCAATTAAATTTTTGGCGATATTTGAAAAAAACGTAAGGTTAACCCCTTTGGTGTTTTTTCACCCCAAAAATTGAAAGTTTCAAATCCACACATTTTTTGGCGTTTTCCTATGCAGTTTTTTGAGATAAATCGACTGACGCAGGCAGATTTGCCGTAAGTATAATATTTTAGGATTTATGCGTCTTTAAAGTTGGAATTATTTGAACGTCATTTTGAACCACTTACGAGCGTTTTCCTCCAACGATACCGCGTTTTTCGAACTCCTCGCATCAAATCACGTCGGTTTTAGTAAAAAAAAGACCAATTAAATTTTTGGAGATTTTTGAAAAAAACGTAAGGTTAACCCCTTTGGTGTTTTTTCACCCCAAAAATTGAAAGTTTCAAATCCACACATTTTTTGGCGTTTTCCTATGCAGTTTTTTGAGATAAATCGACTGACGCAGGCAGATTTGCCGTAAGTATAATATTTTAGGATTTATGCGTCTTTAAAGTTGGAATTATTTGAACGTCATTTTGAACCACTTACGAGCGTTTTCCTCCAACGATACCGCGTTTTTCGAACTCCTCGCATCAAATCACGTCGGTTTTAGTCAAAAAAAGACCAATTAAATTTTTGGCGATTTTTGAAAAAAACGTAAGGTTAACCCCTTTGGTGTTTTTTCACCCCAAAAATTGAAAGTTTCAAATCCACACATTTTTTGGCGTTTTCCTATGCAGTTTTTTGAGATAAATCGACTGACGCAGGCAGATTTGCCGTAAGTATAATATTTTAGGATTTATGCGTCTTTAAAGTTGGAATTATTTGAACGTCATTTTGAACCACTTACGAGCGTTTTCCTCCAACGATACCGCGTTTTTCGAACTCCTCGCATCAAATCACGTCGGTTTTAGTCAAAAAAAGACCAATTAAATTTTTGGCGATTTTTGAAAAAAACGTAAGGTTAACCCCTTTGGTGTTTTTTCACCCCAAAAATTGAAAGTTTCAAATCCACACATTTTTTGGCGTTTTCCTATGCAGTTTTTTGAGATAAATCGACTGACGCAGGCAGATTTGCCGTAAGTATAATATTTTAGGATTTATGCGTCTTTAAAGTTGGAATTATTTGAACGTCATTTTGAACCACTTACGAGCGTTTTCCTCCAACGATACCGCGTTTTTCGAACTCCTCGCATCAAATCACGTCGGTTTTAGTCAAAAAAAGACCAATTAAATTTTTGGCGATTTTTGAAAAAAACGTAAGGTTAACCCCTTTGGTGTTTTTTCACCCCAAAAATTGAAAGTTTCAAATCCACACATTTTTTGGCGTTTTCCTATGCAGTTTTTTGAGATAAATCGACTGACGCAGGCAGATTTGCCGTAAGTATAATATTTTAGGATTTATGCGTCTTTAAAGTTGGAATTATTTGAACGTCATTTTGAACCACTTACGAGCGTTTTCCTCCAACGATACCGCGTTTTTCGAACTCCTCGCATCAAATCACGTCGGTTTTAGTCAAAAAAAGACCAATTAAATTTTTGGCGATTTTTGAAAAAAACGTAAGGTTAACCCCTTTGGTGTTTTTTCACCCCAAAAATTGAAAGTTTCAAATCCACACATTTTTTGGCGTTTTCCTATGCAGTTTTTTGAGATAAATCGACTGACGCAGGCAGATTTGCCGTAAGTATAATATTTTAGGATTTATGCGTCTTTAAAGTTGGAATTATTTGAACGTCATTTTGAACCACTTACGAGCGTTTTCCTCCAACGATACCGCGTTTTTCGAACTCCTCGCATCAAATCACGTCGGTTTTAGTCAAAAAAAGACCAATTAAATTTTTGGCGATTTTTGAAAAAAACGTAAGGTTAACCCCTTTGGTGTTTTTTCACCCCAAAAATTGAAAGTTTCAAATCCACACATTTTTTGGCGTTTTCCTATGCAGTTTTTTGAGATAAATCGACTGACGCAGGCAGATTTGCCGTAAGTATAATATTTTAGGATTTATGCGTCTTTAAAGTTGGAATTATTTGAACGTCATTTTGAACCACTTACGAGCGTTTTCCTCCAACGATACCGCGTTTTTCGAACTCCTCGCATCAAATCACGTCGGTTTTAGTCAAAAAAAGACCAATTAAATTTTTGGCGATTTTTGAAAAAAACGTAAGGTTAACCCCTTTGGTGTTTTTTCACCCCAAAAATTGAAAGTTTCAAATCCACACATTTTTTGGCGTTTTCCTATGCAGTTTTTTGAGATAAATCGACTGACGCAGGCAGATTTGCCGTAAGTATAATATTTTAGGATTTATGCGTCTTTAAAGTTGGAATTATTTGAACGTCATTTTGAACCACTTACGAGCGTTTTCCTCCAACGATACCGCGTTTTTCGAACTCCTCGCATCAAATCACGTCGGTTTTAGTCAAAAAAAGACCAATTAAATTTTTGGCGATTTTTGAAAAAAACGTAAGGTTAACCCCTTTGGTGTTTTTTCACCCCAAAAATTGAAAGTTTCAAATCCACACATTTTTTGGCGTTTTCCTATGCAGTTTTTTGAGATAAATCGACTGACGCAGGCAGATTTGCCGTAAGTATAATATTTTAGGATTTATGCGTCTTTAAAGTTGGAATTATTTGAACGTCATTTTGAACCACTTACGAGCGTTTTCCTCCAACGATACCGCGTTTTTCGAACTCCTCGCATCAAATCACGTCGGTTTTAGTCAAAAAAAGACCAATTAAATTTTTGGCGATTTTTGAAAAAAACGTAAGGTTAACCCCTTTGGTGTTTTTTCACCCCAAAAATTGAAAGTTTCAAATCCACACATTTTTTGGCGTTTTCCTATGCAGTTTTTTGAGATAAATCGACTGACGCAGGCAGATTTGCCGTAAGTATAATATTTTAGGATTTATGCGTCTTTAAAGTTGGAATTATTTGAACGTCATTTTGAACCACTTACGAGCGTTTTCCTCCAACGATACCGCGTTTTTCGAACTCCTCGCATCAAATCACGTCGGTTTTAGTCAAAAAAAGACCAATTAAATTTTTGGCGATTTTTGAAAAAAACGTAAGGTTAACCCCTTTGGTGTTTTTTCACCCCAAAAATTGAAAGTTTCAAATCCACACATTTTTTGGCGTTTTCCTATGCAGTTTTTTGAGATAAATCGACTGACGCAGGCAGATTTGCCGTAAGTATAATATTTTAGGATTTATGCGTCTTTAAAGTTGGAATTATTTGAACGTCATTTTGAACCACTTACGAGCGTTTTCCTCCAACGATACCGCGTTTTTCGAACTCCTCGCATCAAATCACGTCGGTTTTAGTCAAAAAAAGACCAATTAAATTTTTGGCGATTTTTGAAAAAAACGTAAGGTTAACCCCTTTGGTGTTTTTTCACCCCAAAAATTGAAAGTTTCAAATCCACACATTTTTTGGCGTTTTCCTATGCAGTTTTTTGAGATAAATCGACTGACGCAGGCAGATTTGCCGTAAGTATAATATTTTAGGATTTATGCGTCTTTAAAGTTGGAATTATTTGAACGTCATTTTGAACCACTTACGAGCGTTTTCCTCCAACGATACCGCGTTTTTCGAACTCCTCGCATCAAATCACGTCGGTTTTAGTCAAAAAAAGACCAATTAAATTTTTGGCGATTTTTGAAAAAAACGTAAGGTTAACCCCTTTGGTGTTTTTTCACCCCAAAAATTGAAAGTTTCAAATCCACACATTTTTTGGCGTTTTCCTATGCAGTTTTTTGAGATAAATCGACTGACGCAGGCAGATTTGCCGTAAGTATAATATTTTAGGATTTATGCGTCTTTAAAGTTGGAATTATTTGAACGTCATTTTGAACCACTTACGAGCGTTTTCCTCCAACGATACCGCGTTTTTCGAACTCCTCGCATCAAATCACGTCGGTTTTAGTCAAAAAAAGACCAATTAAATTTTTGGCGATTTTTGAAAAAAACGTAAGGTTAACCCCTTTGGTGTTTTTTCACCCCAAAAATTGAAAGTTTCAAATCCACACATTTTTTGGCGTTTTCCTATGCAGTTTTTTGAGATAAATCGACTGACGCAGGCAGATTTGCCGTAAGTATAATATTTTAGGATTTATGCGTCTTTAAAGTTGGAATTATTTGAACGTCATTTTGAACCACTTACGAGCGTTTTCCTCCAACGATACCGCGTTTTTCGAACTCCTCGCATCAAATCACGTCGGTTTTAGTCAAAAAAAGACCAATTAAATTTTTGGCGATTTTTGAAAAAAACGTAAGGTTAACCCCTTTGGTGTTTTTTCACCCCAAAAATTGAAAGTTTCAAATCCACACATTTTTTGGCGTTTTCCTATGCAGTTTTTTGAGATAAATCGACTGACGCAGGCAGATTTGCCGTAAGTATAATATTTTAGGATTTATGCGTCTTTAAAGTTGGAATTATTTGAACGTCATTTTGAACCACTTACGAGCGTTTTCCTCCAACGATACCGCGTTTTTCGAACTCCTCGCATCAAATCACGTCGGTTTTAGTCAAAAAAAGACCAATTAAATTTTTGGCGATTTTTGAAAAAAACGTAAGGTTAACCCCTTTGGTGTTTTTTCACCCCAAAAATTGAAAGTTTCAAATCCACACATTTTTTGGCGTTTTCCTATGCAGTTTTTTGAGATAAATCGACTGACGCAGGCAGATTTGCCGTAAGTATAATATTTTAGGATTTATGCGTCTTTAAAGTTGGAATTATTTGAACGTCATTTTGAACCACTTACGAGCGTTTTCCTCCAACGATACCGCGTTTTTCGAACTCCTCGCATCAAATCACGTCGGTTTTAGTAAAAAAAAGACCAATTAAATTTTTGGAGATTTTTGAAAAAAACGTAAGGTTAACCCCTTTGGTGTTTTTTCACCCCAAAAATTGAAAGTTTCAAATCCACACATTTTTTGGCGTTTTCCTATGCAGTTTTTTGAGATAAATCGACTGACGCAGGCAGATTTGCCGTAAGTATAATATTTTAGGATTTATGCGTCTTTAAAGTTGGAATTATTTGAACGTCATTTTGAACCACTTACGAGCGTTTTCCTCCAACGATACCGCGTTTTTCGAACTCCTCGCATCAAATCACGTCGGTTTTAGTCAAAAAAAGAGCAATTAAATTTTTGGCGATTTTTGAAAAAAACGTAAGGTTAACCCCTTTGGTGTTTTTTCACCCCAAAAATTGAAAGTTTCAAATCCACACATTTTTTGGCGTTTTCCTATGCAGTTTTTTGAGATAAATCGACTGACGCAGGCAGATTTGCCGTAAGTATAATATTTTAGGATTTATGCGTCTTTAAAGTTGGAATTATTTGAACGTCATTTTGAACCACTTACGAGCGTTTTCCTCCAACGATACCGCGTTTTTCGAACTCCTCGCATCAAATCACGTCGGTTTTAGTCAAAAAAAGACCAATTAAATTTTTGGCGATTTTTGAAAAAAACGTAAGGTTAACCCCTTTGGTGTTTTTTCACCCCAAAAATTGAAAGTTTCAAATCCACACATTTTTTGGCGTTTTCCTATGCAGTTTTTTGAGATAAATCGACTGACGCAGGCAGATTTGCCGTAAGTATAATATTTTAGGATTTATGCGTCTTTAAAGTTGGAATTATTTGAACGTCATTTTGAACCACTTACGAGCGTTTTCCTCCAACGATACCGCGTTTTTCGAACTCCTCGCATCAAATCACGTCGGTTTTAGTCAAAAAAAGACCAATTAAATTTTTGGCGATTTTTGAAAAAAACGTAAGGTTAACCCCTTTGGTGTTTTTTCACCCCAAAAATTGAAAGTTTCAAATCCACACATTTTTTGGCGTTTTCCTATGCAGTTTTTTGAGATAAATCGACTGACGCAGGCAGATTTGCCGTAAGTATAATATTTTAGGATTTATGCGTCTTTAAAGTTGGAATTATTTGAACGTCATTTTGAACCACTTACGAGCGTTTTCCTCCAACGATACCGCGTTTTTCGAACTCCTCGCATCAAATCACGTCGGTTTTAGTAAAAAAAAAGACCAATTAAATTTTTGGAGATTTTTGAAAAAAACGTAAGGTTAACCCCTTTGGTGTTTTTTCACCCCAAAAATTGAAAGTTTCAAATCCACACATTTTTTGGCGTTTTCCTATGCAGTTTTTTGAGATAAATCGACTGACGCAGGCAGATTTGCCGTAAGTATAATATTTTAGGATTTATGCGTCTTTAAAGTTGGAATTATTTGAACGTCATTTTGAACCACTTACGAGCGTTTTCCTCCAACGATACCGCGTTTTTCGAACTCCTCGCATCAAATCACGTCGGTTTTAGTCAAAAAAAGACCAATTAAATTTTTGGCGATTTTTGAAAAAAACGTAAGGTTAACCCCTTTGGTGTTTTTTCACCCCAAAAATTGAAAGTTTCAAATTGTAGAAAAACGTAGTAGTCCACTTATGTTTTGTATGTCACTAATTAATAATTCACATGTAACAGTTTGTCATAATAAACCAATTATTAATCTTAGTATTAAATTCATTATAACAAAAGGTTATGGGCCCTCATAGTGGAGATGCTAAGATTCCAACTCTTACGAAAGGAAACTTTAATATTTGGAAGAAACGAGTCGAATTGTACTTAGATTCTATAGATATGTTAACACAGGTTAATGAAAATATGTCATTAGCGTTGAGTGCAGTAGATCAATTGGCATGGAAAACTCTGGATAAAAAGGCAAAAAATGTAATTGCTGGAGTTGTGCCTGATGAATTTTTCGGTATTATTGACGGAAAATGTACTGCTAAGCTCATGTTTGAAGCATTGGAGAATCATTTTAGTGTGAAAAGTGTAACGCAGCAAACATATATCAAGAGAGAAATAATGCAGCTATGTCTAAAAGGACAAAGTATGGCAGATCATTTTCTAATTTTTGATGACTTGATAAGAAAGTTGAAAAATGCTGGTGGAACAGTTTCTGATAGTGACGAAATAAGTTATCTTTTTTTAACATTGCCTGAAGAATATGATGCAGTGACTTCTGCATTAGAAAATTTGGAGATTCTAAGTGTGAATATAGCGAAGTCCAGATTGATAGCAGAAGAAACGAAGAAAAAAGGTCGTGAAGTTCTAGTTTCTGAAGGAAATCCTGCAGCTTTCCATGGTCAAAAGAAAAACAAACCTTGGAAAAAGCACGAGGTGGTATGTTATGGTTGCAAATCTAAAGGTCATAAAGTTGCAGATTGTCCGAAGAAAAAAGGTAAAAGATCACATATAGCAATAAATGAAAATGTAGCTATGATAACAGAAAAGTTTGTTGAAAAAGAAAATATAGTTGTGGGAACTGCAAACATTATTAAAAATGAAAATTGCGTCGTATGGTTCCTCGATTCTGGTGCAACAGATCATCTTATTAATGATGTTGATCTGTGTAACTCAATTCAAGATTTGAAAAACCCTGTTAAAATCAATACTGCAGATTCAGAAACGTCAATTTTTGCTACGAAAAGAGTTAAATTAGACTGCTATAGTAACAAAAATGTTTCTTTGTCTATTAGTGAAATTTTATATGTACCAAATCTGAGATGCAATTTATTGTCAATCAAACGATTAACGAAATTGGGTATCACTACTGTGTTTCATGAAAATTATGCAATCATGAAGAAAAATGGTTTCATCATTGGATATGCTCGTGCTAAAGGTGATTTGTATGAGTTTGTTGTTACAATGAAGAAACAAAGTATGTTGAGTAGTTCAGATGAGGAAAATCTTTGGCATCGTCGTTTCGGACATTTGAATATTAATAGTTTGCAGAAGTTGGAAAATAATGAAATGGTAAATGGCATGAAGAAGATTAAAGGTAACACTGGTATTTGCGACTTTTGTCAAAAAGGTAAGCAATGTAGAATGCCTTTTGATGATCATCGTGAACCTACAAAACGTATTTTGGAACGGGTTCACTCTGATGTATGTGGACCTTTAAAAGTTTCTTGGAAAGGTAATCGTTACTTTGTCACATTTTTGGATGATTTTTCTCATTTTACAATGGTTTACTTAATGAAAAATAAATCCGAAGTATTCCAAAAGTTTAAGGAATACGAAGCTTCTGCAACTGCTCTTTTTGGTACTCATATTTCGAAATTTAGAATTGATAAAGGTACCGAATATGTGTCAAATAACCAAAAAGCGTATTATTTAGAAAAAGGTATTATGTTGGAACAAACAGTAGGTTATACGCCACAACAAAACGGTGTTGCTGAAAGGCTTAACCGAACTTTAGTTGAGAGAGCTCGTTGTATGTTGTTAGAAGCAAAAATGCCAGTCTACATGTGGGGAGAAGCAATTTATACTGCAGCTTATTTAGTAAATCGCAGTCCAACTAGAGCTTTAAATGTTGATAAAACTCCTTGTGAACTGTGGTTGGGGTATAAACCAGATGTATCGAAGTTAAGAGTTTTTGGTTGTAAATGTTTTGCCTGGGTACCAAACCAAAAACGAGAAAAATTCGATCCTAAGAGCAAAGAGCAAATAATGGTTGGTTATTCTACAACTGGGTACAGATTATGGAACAAGAAAGAGAGAAAAATCATAGATGCCAGAGATGTTAAATTTGACGAAAACAGTTTTCCATTTGATGAACCATCAAAAACTTTGCAAAATGATTTTAGTTATATTAATGAAGCAAAAGAAAATCTTGAAAAGAATGCTATTGAAATAAGAGAGGGTAATCCAGAGATTGTTATTGATGCACGAGAAGCTCATATAGAAAATATTCATGAAGCAAGAGAGGGAAATTTGGGAAATGTTCATGAAAATTCTGGTATTAGACGTAGTACTAGAAATCGTCGATTTCCTGCTAAATATAATGATTATTGCTGTAATGGTTTTAACGCGTTCCCTGTGTCAAATAGTAGAACAAGTGCTGAACCGAAGCCGGTTTCTAGCAAAAGCGCAGAGGAGTGCGCTTTAACAGTTTCTCTTTTAACAGAGGAGGATGTTCGCAGCGAAAGTATCAATAGACACTCAGAATTTGAACCTAAGAATTATGAAGAAGTTTTTACTAGACATGATAAGAAAAATTGGTTGAAAGCAATTAAAGAAGAATTGGTTTCTTTGGATCAAAATAATACTTGGAATTTGGTTAGTCGACCAGAAAAAGTCCGAGTTTTATCATCCAAGTGGGTATTCAAATTGAAAGAAAATCAAAATGGATTATCCGTTCGTTATAAAGCTAGATTAGTAGCTAGAGGATTTCTTCAACAAAAGGGGATTGATTATGAAGAAACATATGCACCGGTGGCAAAATACACTACCATTCGTATCATTTTAGCAGTGGCTGTACAACATGGGTACATTATACATAATATGGATGTAAAGACAGCATTCTTAAATGGTGATTTAGAGGAAAATGTGTATATGGAAATTCCTGATGGCATAGAAAAAGATGAAAATGTTGTTTGTAAACTGCAAAAATCACTCTACGGTTTAAAGCAATCACCTAAGTGTTGGAATGAAAAATTTAATGATCATATGATATCACTTGGTTTCACAAGATCTAAACATGATTATTGTTTGTATGTGGATTATTCTAAATCAAAAATAATAGTTGTGTTGTATGTAGATGACTTATTAATTGTAGGTGAAGATATTGAGACAATAACAATTCTAAAAACTCACCTGAATGAAAAATTTATGATGACTGATTGTGGAGAAGTAAAGAATTTTCTTGGTATGAATTTTAAAATTACTGATCATGGTTTATGCATATCTCAAGAGGAATATGCAAGAAAAGTTTTGGAACGTTTCTGTATGGAAAATTGTAAGGCATCACATACACCTATGGAGAAAAATTTATCATTGGAACGATCAAATGAGATACTAGATAAACCTTATCGTGAATTAATAGGTAGTTTAATGTACCTTATGATTTGTAGTCGTCCCGATATCTGTTTTGCTGTTGGGTATTTGTCACGTTTTCAAGAATATGCTGGAGATGCTCATTGGATTGCAGCTAAACGTGTATTGAGATATTTGAAGGGAACGATAAATGAAGGATTAATTTATAAAAAGAAGAATGATTGTGATGTTTTGATCGGGTTTGTCGATTCGGACTGGGCTAGTTGTAAAGTCGATAGAAAGTCTGTTTCTGGTTATATATTCAAAATCTATGGAAAAACTGTCAGTTGGTCTAGTAAGAAGCAAAGTGTAGTTGCATTGTCTTCGGCTGAAGCAGAGTATATTGCATTAAGTTCTAGTATATGTGAGGCTGCTTGGTTGAAAGGAATTCTTATTGATATTGGAGAAGTAAAGAACGATTATTGTATTGACATTTACGAAGATAATATGGGGTGTATTGGAATGGCATCTACAACAGAAAGCAAACGTGCCAAACATATAGATATACGCCACCACTTCATAAGAGAAAAAGTTTTCAGCAAGGAAATAAATTTGAAGAAAATTGCTTCTGGAAGTCAAGAAGCAGATATATTTACAAAGGCATTAGAAAAAATAAAATTTAATGAAATTTTGAGAAAAATAGTGGCCTAAGAGAGGGTGTAGAAAAACGTAGTAGTCCACTTATGTTTTGTATGTCACTAATTAATAATTCACATGTAACAGTTTGTCATAATAAACCAATTATTAATCTTAGTATTAAATTCATTATAACAAAACAAATCCACACATTTTTTGGCGTTTTCCTATGCAGTTTTTTGAGATAAATCGACTGACGCAGGCAGATTTGCCGTAAGTATAATATTTTAGGATTTATGCGTCTTTAAAGTTGGAATTATTTGAACGTCATTTTGAACCACTTACGAGCGTTTTCCTCCAACGATACCGCGTTTTTCGAACTCCTCGCATCAAATCACGTCGGTTTTAGTCAAAAAAAGACCAATTAAATTTTTGGCGATTTTTGAAAAAAACGTAAGGTTAACCCCTTTGGTGTTTTTTCACCCCAAAAATTGAAAGTTTCAAATCCACACATTTTTTGGCGTTTTCCTATGCAGTTTTTTGAGATAAATCGACTGACGCAGGCAGATTTACCGTAAGTATAATATTTTAGGATTTATGCGTCTTTAAAGTTGGAATTATTTGAACGTCATTTTGAACCACTTACGAGCGTTTTCCTCCAACGATACCGCGTTTTTCGAACTCCTCGCATCAAATCACGTCGGTTTTAGTCAAAAAAAGACCAATTAAATTTTTGGCGATTTTTGAAAAAAACGTAAGGTTAACCCCTTTGGTGTTTTTTCACCCCAAAAATTGAAAGTTTCAAATCCACACATTTTTTGGCGTTTTCCTATGCAGTTTTTTGAGATAAATCGACTGACGCAGGCAGATTTGCCGTAAGTATAATATTTTAGGATTTATGCGTCTTAAAAGTTGGAATTATTTGAACGTCATTTTGAACCACTTACGAGCGTTTTCCTCCAACGATACCGCGTTTTTCGAACTCCTCGCATCAAATCACGTCGGTTTTAGTCAAGAAAAGACCAATTAAATTTTTGGCGATTTTTGAAAAAAACGTAAGGTTAACCCCTTTGGTGTTTTTTCACCCCAAAAATTGAAAGTTTCAAATCCACACATTTTTTGGCGTTTTCCTATGCAGTTTTTTGAGATAAATCGACTGACGCAGGCAGATTTGCCGTAAGTATAATATTTTAGGATTTATGCGTCTTTAAAGTTGGAATTATTTGAACGTCATTTTGAACCACTTACGAGCGTTTTCCTCCAACGATACCGCGTTTTTCGAACTCCTCGCATCAAATCACGTCGGTTTTAGTCAAAAAAAGACCAATTAAATTTTTGGCGATTTTTGAAAAAAAAATAAGGTTAACCCCTTTGGTGTTTTTTCACCCCAAAAATTGAAAGTTTCAAATCCACATTTTTTTTGGCGTTTTCCTATGCAGTTTTTTGAGATAAATCGACTGACGCAGGCAGATTTGCCGTAAGTATAATATTTTAGGATTTATGCGTCTTTAAAGTTGGAATTATTTGAACGTCATTTTGAACCACTTACGAGCGTTTTCCTCCAACGATACCGCGTTTTTCGAACTCCTCGCATCAAATCACGTCGGTTTTAGTCAAGAAAAGACCAATTAAATTTTTGGCGATTTTTGAAAAAAACGTAAGGTTAACCCCTTTGGTGTTTTTTCACCCCAAAAATTGAAAGTTTCAAATCCACACATTTTTTGGCGTTTTCCTATGCAGTTTTTTGAGATAAATCGACTGACGCAGGCAGATTTGCCGTAAGTATAATATTTTAGGATTTATGCGTCTTTAAAGTTGGAATTATTTGAACGTCATTTTGAACCACTTACGAGCGTTTTCCTCCAACGATACCGCGTTTTTCGAACTCCTCGCATCAAATCACGTCGGTTTTAGTCAAAAAAAGACCAATTAAATTTTTGGCGATTTTTGAAAAAAACGTAAGGTTAACCCCTTTGGTGTTTTTTCACCCCAAAAATTGAAAGTTTCAAATCCACATTTTTTTTGGCGTTTTCCTATGCAGTTTTTTGAGATAAATCGACTGACGCAGGCAGATTTGCCGTAAGTATAATATTTTAGGATTTATGCGTCTTTAAAGTTGGAATTATTTGAACGTCATTTTGAACCACTTACGAGCGTTTTCCTCCAACGATACCGCGTTTTTCGAACTCCTCGCATCAAATCACGTCGGTTTTAGTCAAGAAAAGACCAATTAAATTTTTGGCGATTTTTGAAAAAAACGTAAGGTTAACCCCTTTGGTGTTTTTTCACCCCAAAAATTGAAAGTTTCAAATCCACACATTTTTTGGCGTTTTCCTATGCAGTTTTTTGAGATAAATCGACTGACGCAGGCAGATTTGCCGTAAGTATAATATTTTAAGATTTATGCGTCTTTAAAGTTGGAATTATTTGAACGTCATTTTGAACCACTTACGAGCGTTTTCCTCCAACGATACCGCGTTTTTCGAACTCCTCGCATCAAATCACGTCGGTTTTAGTCAAAAAAAGACCAATTAAATTTTTGGCGATTTTTGAAAAAAACGTAAGGTTAACCCCTTTGGTGTTTTTTCACCCCAAAAATTGAAAGTTTCAAATCCACATTTTTTTTGGCGTTTTCCTATGCAGTTTTTTGAGATAAATCGACTGACGCAGGCAGATTTGCCGTAAGTATAATATTTTAGGATTTATGCGTCTTTAAAGTTGGAATTATTTGAACGTCATTTTGAACCACTTACGAGCGTTTTCCTCCAACGATACCGCGTTTTTCGAACTCCTCGCATCAAATCACGTCGGTTTTAGTCAAGAAAAGACCAATTAAATTTTTGGCGATTTTTGAAAAAAACGTAAGGTTAACCCCTTTGGTGTTTTTTCACCCCAAAAATTGAAAGTTTCAAATCCACATTTTTTTTGGCGTTTTCCTATGCAGTTTTTTGAGATAAATCGACTGACGCAGGCAGATTTGCCGTAAGTATAATATTTTAGGATTTATGCGTCTTTAAAGTTGGAATTATTTGAACGTCATTTTGAACCACTTACGAGCGTTTTCCTCCAACGATACCGCGTTTTTCGAACTCCTCGCATCAAATCACGTCGGTTTTAGTCAAGAAAAGACCAATTAAATTTTTGGCGATTTTTGAAAAAAACGTAAGGTTAACCCCTTTGGTGTTTTTTCACCCCAAAAATTGAAAGTTTCAAATCCACACATTTTTTGGCGTTTTCCTATGCAGTTTTTTGAGATAAATCGACTGACGCAGGCAGATTTGCCGTAAGTATAATATTTTAGGATTTATGCGTCTTTAAAGTTGGAATTATTTGAACGTCATTTTGAACCACTTACGAGCGTTTTCCTCCAACGATACCGCGTTTTTCGAATTCCTCGCATCAAATCACGTCGGTTTTAGTCAAAAAAAGACCAATTAAATTTTTGGCGATTTTTGAAAAAAACGTAAGGTTAACCCCTTTGGTGTTTTTTCACCCCAAAAATTTAAAGTTTCAAATCCACACATTTTTTGGCGTTTTCCTATGCAGTTTTTTGAGATAAATCGACTGACGCAGGCAGATTTGCCGTAAGTATAATATTTTAGGATTTATGCGTCTTTAAAGTTGGAATTATTTGAACGTCATTTTGAACCACTTACGAGCGTTTTCCTCCAACGATACCGCGTTTTTCGAACTCCTCGCATCAAATCACGTCGGTTTTAGTCAAAAAAAGACCAATTAAATTTTTGGCGATTTTTGAAAAAAACGTAAGGTTAACCCCTTTGGTGTTTTTTCACCCCAAAAATTTAAAGTTTCAAATCCACACATTTTTTGGCGTTTTCCTATGCAGTTTTTTGAGATAAATCGACTGACGCAGGCAGATTTGCCGTAAGTATAATATTTTAGGATTTATGCGTCTTTAAAGTTGGAATTATTTGAACGTCATTTTGAACCACTTACGAGCGTTTTCCTCCAACGATACCGCGTTTTTCGAACTCCTCGCATCAAATCACGTCGGTTTTAGTCAAAAAAAGAGCAATTAAATTTTTGGCGATTTTTGAAAAAAACGTAAGGTTAACCCCTTTGGTGTTTTTTCACCCCAAAAATTGAAAGTTTCAAATCCACACATTTTTTGGCGTTTTCCTATGCAGTTTTTTGAGATAAATCGACTGACGCAGGCAGATTTGCCGTAAGTATAATATTTTAGGATTTATGCGTCTTTAAAGTTGGAATTATTTGAACGTCATTTTGAACCACTTACGAGCGTTTTCCTCCAACGATACCGCGTTTTTCGAACTCCTCGCATCAAATCACGTCGGTTTTAGTCAAAAAAAGACCAATTAAATTTTTGGCGATTTTTGAAAAAAACGTAAGGTTAACCCCTTTGGTGTTTTTTCACCCCAAAAATTTAAAGTTTCAAATCCACACATTTTTTGGCGTTTTCCTATGCAGTTTTTTGAGATAAATCGACTGACGCAGGCAGATTTGCCGTAAGTATAATATTTTAGGATTTATGCGTCTTTAAAGTTGGAATTATTTGAACGTCATTTTGAACCACTTACGAGCGTTTTCCTCCAACGATACCGCGTTTTTCGAACTCCTCGCATCAAATCACGTCGGTTTTAGTCAAAAAAAGACCAATTAAATTTTTGGCGATTTTTGAAAAAAACGTAAGGTTAACCCCTTTGGTGTTTTTTCACCCCAAAAATTTAAAGTTTCAAATCCACACATTTTTTGGCGTTTTCCTATGCAGTTTTTTGAGATAAATCGACTGACGCAGGCAGATTTGCCGTAAGTATAATATTTTAGGATTTATGCGTCTTTAAAGTTGGAATTATTTGAACATCATTTTGAACCACTTACGAGCGTTTTCCTCCAACGATACCGCGTTTTTCGAACTCCTCGCATCAAATCACGTCGGTTTTAGTCAAAAAAAGACCAATTAAATTTTTGGCGATTTTTGAAAAAAACGTAAGGTTAACCCCTTTGGTGTTTTTTCACCCCAAAAATTTAAAGTTTCAAATCCACACATTTTTTGGCGTTTTCCTATGCAGTTTTTTGAGATAAATCGACTGACGCAGGCAGATTTGCCGTAAGTATAATATTTTAGGATTTATGCGTCTTTAAAGTTGGAATTATTTGAACGTCATTTTGAACCACTTACGAGCGTTTTCCTCCAACGATACCGCGTTTTTCGAACTCCTCGCATCAAATCACGTCGGTTTTAGTCAAAAAAAGACCAATTAAATTTTTGGCGATTTTTGAAAAAAACGTAAGGTTAACTTACCCTTTGGTGTTTTTTCACCCCAAAAATTTAAAGTTTCAAATCCACACATTTTTTGGCGTTTTCCTATGCAGTTTTTTGAGATAAATCGACTGACGCAGGCAGATTTGCCGTAAGTATAATATTTTAGGATTTATGCGTCTTTAAAGTTGGAATTATTTGAACGTCATTTTGAACCACTTACGAGCGTTTTCCTCCAACGATACCGCGTTTTTCGAACTCCTCGCATCAAATCACGTCGGTTTTAGTCAAAAAAAGACCAATTAAATTTTTGGCGATTTTTGAAAAAAACGTAAGGTTAACCCCTTTGGTGTTTTTTCACCCCAAAAATTTAAAGTTTCAAATCCACACATTTTTTGGCGTTTTCCTATGCAGTTTTTTGAGATAAATCGACTGACGCAGGCAGATTTGCCGTAAGTATAATATTTTAGGATTTATGCGTCTTTAAAGTTGGAATTATTTGAACGTCATTTTGAACCACTTACGAGCGTTTTCCTCCAACGATACCGCGTTTTTCGAACTCCTCGCATCAAATCACGTCGGTTTTAGTCAAAAAAAGACCAATTAAATTTTTGGCGATTTTTGAAAAAAACGTAAGGTTAACCCCTTTGGTGTTTTTTCACCCCAAAAATTTAAAGTTTCAAATCCACACATTTTTTGGCGTTTTCCTATGCAGTTTTTTGAGATAAATCGACTGACGCAGGCAGATTTGCCGTAAGTATAATATTTTAGGATTTATGCGTCTTTAAAGTTGGAATTATTTGAACATCATTTTGAACCACTTACGAGCGTTTTCCTCCAACGATACCGCGTGTTTCGAACTCCTCGCATCAAATCACGTCGGTTTTAGTCAAAAAAAGACCAATTAAATTTTTGGCGATTTTTGAAAAAAACGTAAGGTTAACCCCTTTGGTGTTTTTTCACCCCAAAAATTGAAAGTTTCAAATCCACACATTTTTTGGCGTTTTCCTATGCAGTTTTTTGAGATAAATCGACTGACGCAGGCAGATTTGCCGTAAGTATAATATTTTAGGATTTATGCGTCTTTAAAGTTGGAATTATTTGAACGTCATTTTGAACCACTTACGAGCGTTTTCCTCCAACGATACCGCGTTTTTCGAACTCCTCGCATCAAATCACGTCGGTTTTAGTCAAAAAAAGACCAATTAAATTTTTGGCGATTTTTGAAAAAAACGTAAGGTTAACCCCTTTGGTGTTTTTTCACCCCAAAAATTTAAAGTTTCAAATCCACACATTTTTTGGCGTTTTCCTATGCAGTTTTTTGAGATAAATCGACTGACGCAGGCAGATTTGCCGTAAGTATAATATTTTAGGATTTATGCGTCTTTAAAGTTGGAATTATTTGAACGTCATTTTGAACCACTTACGAGCGTTTTCCTCCAACGATACCGCGTTTTTCGAACTCCTCGCATCAAATCACGTCGGTTTTAGTCAAAAAAAGACCAATTAAATTTTTGGCGATTTTTGAAAAAAACGTAAGGTTAACCCCTTTGGTGTTTTTTCACCCCAAAAATTTAAAGTTTCAAATCCACACATTTTTTGGCGTTTTCCTATGCAGTTTTTTGAGATAAATCGACTGACGCAGGCAGATTTGCCGTAAGTATAATATTTTAGGATTTATGCGTCTTTAAAGTTGGAATTATTTGAACATCATTTTGAACCACTTACGAGCGTTTTCCTCCAACGATACCGCGTTTTTCGAACTCCTCGCATCAAATCACGTCGGTTTTAGTCAAAAAAAGACCAATTAAATTTTTGGCGATTTTTGAAAAAAACGTAAGGTTAACCCCTTTGGTGTTTTTTCACCCCAAAAATTTAAAGTTTCAAATCCACACATTTTTTGGCGTTTTCCTATGCAGTTTTTTGAGATAAATCGACTGACGCAGGCAGATTTGCCGTAAGTATAATATTTTAGGATTTATGCGTCTTTAAAGTTGGAATTATTTGAACGTCATTTTGAACCACTTACGAGCGTTTTCCTCCAACGATACCGCGTTTTTCGAACTCCTCGCATCAAATCACGTCGGTTTTAGTCAAAAAAAGACCAATTAAATTTTTGGCGATTTTTGAAAAAAACGTAAGGTTAACTTACCCTTTGGTGTTTTTTCACCCCAAAAATTTAAAGTTTCAAATCCACACATTTTTTGGCGTTTTCCTATGCAGTTTTTTGAGATAAATCGACTGACGCAGGCAGATTTGCCGTAAGTATAATATTTTAGGATTTATGCGTCTTTAAAGTTGGAATTATTTGAACGTCATTTTGAACCACTTACGAGCGTTTTCCTCCAACGATACCGCGTTTTTCGAACTCCTCGCATCAAATCACGTCGGTTTTAGTCAAAAAAAGACCAATTAAATTTTTGGCGATTTTTGAAAAAAACGTAAGGTTAACCCCTTTGGTGTTTTTTCACCCCAAAAATTTAAAGTTTCAAATCCACACATTTTTTGGCGTTTTCCTATGCAGTTTTTTGAGATAAATCGACTGACGCAGGCAGATTTGCCGTAAGTATAATATTTTAGGATTTATGCGTCTTTAAAGTTGGAATTATTTGAACGTCATTTTGAACCACTTACGAGCGTTTTCCTCCAACGATACCGCGTTTTTCGAACTCCTCGCATCAAATCACGTCGGTTTTAGTCAAAAAAAGACCAATTAAATTTTTGGCGATTTTTGAAAAAAACGTAAGGTTAACCCCTTTGGTGTTTTTTCACCCCAAAAATTTAAAGTTTCAAATCCACACATTTTTTGGCGTTTTCCTATGCAGTTTTTTGAGATAAATCGACTGACGCAGGCAGATTTGCCGTAAGTATAATATTTTAGGATTTATGCGTCTTTAAAGTTGGAATTATTTGAACATCATTTTGAACCACTTACGAGCGTTTTCCTCCAACGATACCGCGTTTTTCGAACTCCTCGCATCAAATCACGTCGGTTTTAGTCAAAAAAAGACCAATTAAATTTTTGGCGATTTTTGAAAAAAACGTAAGGTTAACCCCTTTGGTGTTTTTTCACCCCAAAAATTGAAAGTTTCAAATCCACACATTTTTTGGCGTTTTCCTATGCAGTTTTTTGAGATAAATCGACTGACGCAGGCAGGTTTGCCGTAAGTATAATATTTTAGGATTTATGCGTCTTTAAAGTTGGAATTATTTGAACGTCATTTTGAACCACTTACGAGCGTTTTCCTCCAACGATACCGCGTTTTTCGAACTCCTCGCATCAAATCACGTCGGTTTTAGTCAAAAAAAGACCAATTAAATTTTTGGCGATTTTTGAAAAAAACGTAAGGTTAACCCCTTTGGTGTTTTTTCACCCCAAAAATTTAAAGTTTCAAATCCACACATTTTTTGGCGTTTTCCTATGCAGTTTTTTGAGATAAATCGACTGACGCAGGCAGATTTGCCGTAAGTATAATATTTTAGGATTTATGCGTCTTTAAAGTTGGAATTATTTGAACGTCATTTTGAACCACTTACGAGCGTTTTCCTCCAACGATACCGCGTTTTTCGAACTCCTCGCATCAAATCACGTCGGTTTTAGTCAAAAAAAGACCAATTAAATTTTTGGCGATTTTTGAAAAAAACGTAAGGTTAACTTACCCTTTGGTGTTTTTTCACCCCAAAAATTGAAAGTTTCAAATCCACACATTTTTTGGCGTTTTCCTATGCAGTTTTTTGAGATAAATCGACTGACGCAGGCAGATTTGCCGTAAGTATAATATTTTAGGATTTATGCGTCTTTAAAGTTGGAATTATTTGAACGTCATTTTGAACCACTTACGAGCGTTTTCCTCCAACGATACCGCGTTTTTCGAACTCCTCGCATCAAATCACGTCGGTTTTAGTCAAAAAAAGACCAATTAAATTTTTGGCGATTTTTGAAAAAAACGTAAGGTTAACCCCTTTGGTGTTTTTTCACCCCAAAAATTTAAAGTTTCAAATCCACACATTTTTTGGCGTTTTCCTATGCAGTTTTTTGAGATAAATCGACTGACGCAGGCAGATTTGCCGTAAGTATAATATTTTAGGATTTATGCGTCTTTAAAGTTGGAATTATTTGAACGTCATTTTGAACCACTTACGAGCGTTTTCCTCCAACGATACCGCGTTTTTCGAACTCCTCGCATCAAATCACGTCGGTTTTAGTCAAAAAAAGACCAATTAAATTTTTGGCGATTTTTGAAAAAAACGTAAGGTTAACCCCTTTGGTGTTTTTTCACCCCAAAAATTTAAAGTTTCAAATCCACACATTTTTTGGCGTTTTCCTATGCAGTTTTTTGAGATAAATCGACTGACGCAGGCGGATTTGCCGTAAGTATAATATTTTAAGATTTATGCGTCTTTAAAGTTGGAATTATTTGAACGTCATTTTGAACCACTTACGAGCGTTTTCCTCCAACGATACCGCGTTTTTCGAACTCCTCGCATCAAATCACGTCGGTTTATATAAGATACCGAACAAGGCAAACCAAACCAACAACATCAAACATTTGGAGCTCCCGAGCTCCTACAGGCCAATTTGTTTGCTGGACCACATTGGAAAACTCTTCGAGAGGCTGATCCTAAACAGGCTACAACAGGTGATCGAGGAGACCGAGGGCCTTTAGGAGAGACAATACGGCTTCCGAACAGGCAGATGTACCATCGACGCGATAGACAGCGTGGTCCGGAGAATAAAAGAGGCAAAAGGAGGTACACGAAGAAAGAGGCGGTACGCGGTTTTGGTGACGCTATATGCCAAGAACGCGTTCAACTCTGCGAGGTGGCAATCGATCTTGGACGAGCTCGAAAGGAGGGAGGTGCCACCATACCTCCTCAACATCTTGGCGAGCGACTGTCGAGACAGAACACTGGTAGTGGGTATGGTATGGGATATGGGTCTCGGCAGTTCAAAGGGTGACTTACAGGCGCCTGTAAAGCTGGATCCAGACACTGCGAGGCTGCCGCGCGCGGCTGCTGCGCGAGGCAGGTGCCTCGCTCAGTGGGGACCAATTGTGTCTCAGCTAGCGCGAGCCAGAATTTTCAAGGCTGCTTCAAATGTATCCCCTGCGATTGCGTAGTTGCCTCTGTAGAATGCATCTCCAGTTAGTTGACATCTTATCATGGCATCTGAGTATATAAATACCGTGTAAACGGAGCATGGAAGTTATAAATCCAATCTTTTAAAGAAATAATTAAAAATTTTTTTTAAGAAAGAATAAATAAGTTCACGGATAAACCTTTCTTATTTATTTCAAAAATATTACCAGTTACACTTATTCTTTAAGTAGCGTGAAAACGTTAGTAAAAGATATATTGGTGTTATTGTTGTGAATATCATAGCACTTACCTGAGGTTTATTATTTCTGATTTATAAGTTCGAAAAATAATTACTAAACGAAGTCGATAAACTAATAATAATTACCTACCTACAACTTGCATAATGTTTTTTTTACATCTATGAAAATTTTATCATAACATTCATTCTTTCTGTAATTAAATAATTGTAGTACTAATCAATTTTATAATGATTACCTAAAAGTAACTAATTATGTATTTATTTTATTATCAATTTAGTTAGTTTGCGATGTTCTTTTACAATTTTGCATTTTTATTTGCCGATTACCTACTAATTAATCAATAAAAAAAAGAAAACAATTGTTTGCTGGAAAATAACAACATATTCCTATTTTTAAACTAATATGTATAAAAATGACGTGTTTAGACAATGACAAGTTAGGCTAAAATTTTAAAAGTTTTAAAATTTGAAATGCACATGGTCATAAATTATGTAATAAATAACACCTAAAATTGAACACTTAATGGCAATATATCTTCAATTAAATACCCAAGTATGACAGTAATGTTAACTTTATCCTGTTTGGAAACTTTGTTTATTTACTCGACCACTTTTGTACGTAGTCTTTTCTTTGAGTCGACCGACAAAATTTGGCTCGCAGCGAGGCAGCTCCGTTTTGTATCTCCGTTACTGTAAACATGGGCTAGACCATTCCGATGTGGCTAGCGAGGCAGCTTTGCCTCGCTCGACACATGTCTACTTAATGAAATTCCTATAAGAAAATTATCGTCCACACAGCGCGAAGCGTGCCGCGCGCGGCAGCCTCGCAGGAAACATGGTCCACACAGCGCGAGGCTTGTATCCCGAGGCTGCCGCGCGCTTCAGCCTCGCAGTGTCTGGATCCACCTTTAGAGACAACATAGAGAAAGTGCGCGATAAGGATATGTAAAGTCTATAGAACCATATCCACGGAGGCGGTACTCGTGTTGGCGTCCCTTCTGCCAATCCACCTTAAGGCGGAGATAAGAGACGCCAAGGGGGCGCAAATTTTGCTTCAGCTTGGGGCGCAATATCCTCTTGATCCGCCTCTGCCTCCATCTAAGGGTCAAGTAATAATATGACTAATAATTTTTGAAAAATACGTAACGTTAAAAAAGGAAAGTTCGAGTTTGGGAGCTTTTTCCATCTTTTCTCACGTATTTTGAGCAGATAAATCGAATAGCGCATGAAGATTTCTTCCGAGAGCATATTTTTTTATTTTAGGTAGCTTTAAAGTCAACAAACTTGGGGTGAATTTGACCCCAACTTGTTTCTCAGTTTTACACTGCATCAAGAACCTCCTTGAAGAAAATTCGAAAGGAAATTGAAGGAAACAAGTAAGTTTTTTTTATTTTGACTAAACTTTTTTTATATTTTCTTAAATAATTTTACTACATAACATACTATCGAGATAAAAGGAACAATAAAAAATTTCTTTGGTGCTTCTTCAAGGTCATTTCCAATGCCTTATTTTGTTCGAAACATTCGCAAAATCAAAAAATATTTGGTTTATTTTACCACAAAACCAGTTACCCTCTTCCTCGTCCCTTTTCCATTGATGACGATATTATTGAAGCACGAAAAGGTTCTATCACTAAAATTTAAAATGAGAGGAAGACTAAACATCATGAGCATTTTAACCTCAGACGAATTCTCGTTGACGAGAATTTTTACAACAACAGTGTCACGATAATTAAAAGTAAACAAGTATTTCGAGTTCATTCGAAAACGAATGAAGCCTACAGTCGACTCGCACTCGCCATATTTAATACATTAAAAATAGGAAGACACCTACAGTCATCGACTACAAATATAAAAAAAATCAGTACAAATAAGCCGCTGCACCCTCGACAGATTAGTTCGATGTAATGCTCTCTTGTTCATTTTTCATCACTGGCAGTGTGACTTTGTCTGGAACTTTCTCCACTGGCGTTTCAATTTTTGCGTCCAGTACGCTTAACGCCAGACCCAATTGGGCACCATAGTAGGTCGTCATTATGATTAACTAAAATAAAAAGAATTGGTAATAAAATGTCGAGACTAACCTGACGGGATTTACTTGTGCATAAGGAAAATCTCCTTTAAATTGCACGGTGCCCACAAACAAGTCCGACACTGCAAAACTTATGGCACCCAGTAAGGTGCACACTTTACTCCACGTCACTTCGGAACTCTGCAAGTTTGTAAGTGTTCTCCACACCACCGTCATTAAAGTGAACGCATAGAGTGGGATCCCAATTAGTTCCAAGCCTTTAAGATTTGGCAAGACATATAAAGTTCCTAAAAAGAAACTGTCAGCACAGAAGTTGCAAAAGGAGCTTTGAAGTACCTGCAATTCCGACAGAGTAGGCTGCTGCGCCGACGCTTGCGTTGAGAGGTTTAAATCCAAACGCGCGGATGTAATGCAGGTGTCCGATTAGGAAACAAACGGCTCCGATATCGAAATAACCTGGCCATACCAGAAATGCGTCACCAAACAGGCAGAACGACAAACCAATTATCATCTTTTTTGAATATTCGTACCTGAAAAATCGAGACATAAAAAAAAGAAAAAGTCACCGATTGTTAATTTAATTATGTGCCAATGATAACTTCAAGTCAAAACCGGTTGATTATAATTTATTATAAATTTACAAAATCAATAATTGTGTGAACTTGAAAAATATGATTTTGTAATATAACTAACATATTATTTATTTTTGTTTAAATTTTTTAATGGGCAATTTCTATAATTTAAACTACAATTTTAATTGTCGTAGAAAATACTTGTAATTTTAAATTGCGAAAAAACTTTTTGTATCAGAAATAATTGCATGTTGAAAAATATATTATGTGCACAATCCACATAAATTAAATTTATTTTTTCTAGTCACGCCGAAATTATATTTACATAATTTCATTAGATTTTGATAAAACTTTTTTGATTACGGAATGTTAGTGGCGGTTAGTTCGTAAGAGCGATAGTGCGGCCGCCCTATTATTATTTTTTTCATAATATAAGTCGACTGATTTATTTATAAATAATATAACATTTTGAATCTTGATAAAATTTAGAAATTGTAAATTTTAATAATTTTGAAAAATTAAAAAGTAAATTTTAGAAATAATTTTGTTCTTCCAAGACTCTCCGATCTAAAGTCTTAATTTAAAATTTCCTGAGCTTTCCAGGTATTCCTGACGAGTTATAGCAAATTCACAGAATACAATATACTCTTTTATTCGGGGGAGGGGGGGGGCAGTTTTATTTCAATATATTGGTTTTAATTTTAAAATAAAGTAATAAAATAAAATTTGCTCTCAAAAGGCAATGGCAAACCATGGAGATAATTTGTCATGAAAACCTCTACACCTAATAAAGAGGATTATATAATGAACATCAAAAAACGGATCCTTATAGTATTATGATATTAATTAACGTTGTATAGGTAAATGAAAAACCTAATAATTGTTTAAATAATTAATGAATTCGTTATCGACGAAATTATTCAGTTGTTATTGTATTTATATTATTATGTAATAGTACATATTATTATTGTTAATATAATATCCCACATTTTTCCTTGAAACAGCGTGGGACGCCCCAGATGTCCTTTTATTTATTTTATTCAAATTAAATTTCAATACTTTGATTTAGCAGGTAGAAAAAAGATTAGGACGCACATGAGTGGATTAACGAGATTTCCGCAACAAGAATTATTATGTCCTCGTTCTCATTAATCCAATTATGCGCATCAGTCGTAGACTGATATCCGACAACGGATAAGGTCGTAGACATTTTTAAATCTTATCAATTTGGCAAATAATTCTTAAATGATTTTGAAAGTTAATGTACATAGCTGTGGAAGAATGCCGTAAAGCCCTTTGGACCGCTACCGAACAATAAAATCGCCATAACTCAGTTATTTATTAACCGATTTTAATAAATTATACGTCATTTGATAGATAATTTAATCCTTAACAAATTCACTTTTATTACTCTTTTACATAAAGTGTATAGTTTTTGAGTAAAATTATAAAGTATGTAAAAATTAAAAATACACTTTTTTATAAGTGTTTATAAGATAGGCCGATTTAACGATTTAGACTATTTTGAATCAAAAATTCAAAATGGGGGGGCTGGGGAAATGCCCATTTTAGATATTTCAAAATATCTGAAAAACAAAATGGGTACAAACGAAAATAATGAAGGTACAAACAGGTACAAACGATTTAGACTATTTTAAATCCAAAATTCGAAATGGGGGGGGGTGGCAAAATGCACCTGATCGATGATACACAGTGTATCCTCTTAATAGAGACTGAAGGGTCAGATTAAGTATTTATTTATAGTAAAATAATACAAAAGTTTAGTAACTGACAAATTGGTCAGTTCTATAAAATACACAAAAATTTAATAAATGAATTTCTGAGACTCAGTATAGTCGTTGTTTCTTCCTTTTTGGTTGGTAAGGGCCTTCCACCCTTTCGTCATCGAGTGATCTTGAGTGTCTGTTTTATTCTCGTTTCTTGCTATGGCTCTTAACTGATATTGGTTCCCTCATTGTGATTGTTGCACTTTTCGGTTTCCCTAATCCATATTTTGCCTAGGTTTTTATACGATGTCTTCCGTATTAGTGTTCCACCCTGTATTGATGGTCTTTTCCTGGTCACTATTGCTCCTAAATTGTCTTGATAAGTCCTACACACTTTTCTGCTTTCACCAAAATTCGCGTCTTAGACCCTGTATTTGTGAGTACAGGGTCGTGCTGAAAATTTCATAAAAAAGTAATCTAACATGTCAATTAGCCTGGATAGAAAGGCTTGCTATTTCTGAAGATTTCCCGCAGCCTTCCGTTAGCAGGGGATCCTGAAGAATAGAGTCCCTTTGAATCTGCTCCGGTCTTATCCTGCCGGGAAGAAGGGGTATGCCTGGGTTTTAGAATTACGGGAGCAAAGAGTTGTCTGAAGGAGAACCCGAGTCCGATAGATAATCCGACTCGGAGGGAGAGTCTGAGAGTTGGGGTTTCTGAAAATCAATTTTGTGGGCCAGGAAGGGGTGGAACAGTTCTGGGGGTGTTCTAGAAAAAATCTAACTTCTAAAATTTATGATTTGAAATTCAATGACACATTTTCTTTTTTTGAACACAATCCCTGATGTGAAGAAATTGTATTTTTGAGCTTATGAGTTTCAGACCAAAAATTTAACTTTTTATCTATTTTTTTAATTCGGGAATAATTCCCAATGCAATTTCCATGACCGCTACTGTAATATTTTTCTTGCATTTTCGTTTGTCTTCCAACGCCAAGTTTCACTATTCTGAGAGATGACCCTTGTCAGGGTTCTCGGTTGGCTAAGACCGATAATTTTTTAGGATATTACGTAAATAAACAAATTGTGAAGATTAACTTCAAATGTTCATTAAAAAGTCATCTTATCATTTTTTATTATTGGATACAAAGTTTTTGGATAATTACAACTACATATAGAACCTATATTTCTCTATAATGAAAGGTTTGTAGAATTAATAAAACTTGAAAAAATATCGTTTTGATGAACAATAATGAGATGATGACATATACCATCAGCTTGTTTTGTTGTGCTGACCTTTGATAATATCAAAAGAGGAAATTATAATTATTATCAGTCGTTCTATTGTTTCCAAATGCTAATATTTACAAAAAAAATATGATTTATACTCTCGATTAAATTAAATCCAGGAAACATAATTTAGAAAATATCGGGAAAAAAAGGCAGTACGCCCCTGCTAACTTATCTATTTTTAATTAACCTGGAGTAGCATCAATATTGAATAAGGCGAACGCTTGTTTTATTGATAAAATCGTTAAACCACGTTTCGTATTGGGTAGTTTTTGTCGAAAAAAAAAACTTATCAATCAGGTTATACATTTTCGTCAGAGCGACGAACCGGTCTAGGGGTGCCCGGTTGTCTTTCGCGTGCAAGTAATATTTTCATCAAAATTAACGCAAATTTCAAGGTCGCGCCTAATGTTATTAGCTGTAATTATGAAATTATGTACTGACGCGTATCCTATCTATTTTACACATAAATATCTACATTTTTTATTCAATAAACTGATAAGTTTTATCAAAGCATTAAAATCGAATTACAAGCAACTGCTTTATAGAAGAAATACCGCAAACAAGGTCAGGAGTTCTCGTCAGCAGGGCCGGCTCTAGGAAAGGCCCTTTTGGAAAGTATTTGGGCACGTCCGGACCTGCTCATCACAAACGATAAATTATTTGCGAGAACTATAAACCTTTAACTGTTGACCTCTTTAATACGGATGACGTTAGCACAATTAATTCTATATTTCTATTTTTAAACAGGTCGAAGATTTTTAGAAAATTCGGTGCAGGATAAAAAAAGTACTTACTCACTTCCTGAACTTTTGGTCTGTAAGATGATGAACACGATAAGTCCGCTGATTGGTAGGCATTTTAAAATGGTAGCCAAGATTGAGGGCTGATCGTGTGGAATAAACACAACAAAATAGATTGCCAGAGTTTTGAAGAACGGCACCAGCTTCGGTCCCACGCTTTTTATCTGAAACAAAACAAAATTTTATAAAAAACCACGGAGCGCTCCCCCACCCCATTCCTAAGTGCGGTCCTGTAATCTGCACTATTTAAATTACACCGTGCAAATTGAAGACACCAATCAGCGCAGTCGTTCGAGTAAAAGTTAGATAAGAAAAAATAAATTGCGAATAATTATTATTGCTGTTGTAATTCATTGTTTACTAACAAAATAGTTTTATCGCGTGTTAAATGGAAACGACATTTTAAATAAGTAAAACAGATTTATGATTTATTAGTGTAATATTAAATTTTCGAATTTAATTATAAATTTTTTGTTTATTATTGTAGTGTCAGAAAAACTCACCACCTGAGCGGCCGACGTCATTTTTGTTAATAAAAACTTGTGTCGAAAATAAAAAATTTGAATATCGATCGTACGGCGATTGTTATAAACAAAACACAAACGGTAGTGGTTTATATTAATGAACTCATAACCTCCAACCCGTGAACTGTCAACATCAGCTGTCAGGTGTGCACGTCAAACAACCAACAAAACTCCACTCGACTGAATAAATTTCGTTTTTAAAAGCAAAATTTATTTTGACGCATGCGTGCATCAGGATGTTCGAAAGATTCTTTTTCGCTTTGTATGAACGCAAATATTTTTCGGGTGCAGGACCGACCTTGGAAATGCAAAAGTTCAACCTAATAATATGGGTTATCGGAATCAGCAGCAAAACGAGAATTTCGCTTTTAATTATGTGACTGATTTGCACAAATTTGAATAAAATTATAATTGAAAAGTTTTCAAGTTTACGCATACTACGGAATTTAACGCTATTATTGCAAAGGGAGGGGGAAATAAAAATATAACAGGTTTAATAAACAACAGTAAAATTCAAAATTTTTATTACTTTGCGTGTGAACGAACCTTTAAATAAAAATAACTTTTTATGTTTTTATCTAAAAACGTTGGCTCGGAGTAAAATTGTAAAAATTGTATTGGTAACAGATAATTATTACTTACAGGAGAATAATTCATCCCTGATTGGTTGCCTACAAATGAACCGCCCAATCAGAGGTCTGTTTTTATAAACAAAAGAAAACTTCATAAAATTTTCGTTGTTTTCAGGTAGGCGTTTTTAGCTTTTTGGCGACTTTAAGGTAGAAAACGTCTTATCGACGACTTGAACGCAGTGCCGGATTAGCCATACAGCAGATATAGCAACTGCTACGGGCCCCGCGCTGCTAGGGACCCCGCACTTGGAGTAGATAATATTTAAAAGTTAAATCTGAAAAAAAGAAAATTAGAATTTAGAAATTTTACAAATTCAATATTTTCGTAGGCGCGAGGCCCCTAGCTTTTTTCAGCAAAAGATAAATTTAAAAAAAATGAAATTTATAGAGCCAAAAAGACGTTGTTGAAAAAAAGACTTTAAAAAAAGGAAGAGGTTCTCAATTCGTCTGTATATTATATCTATTTAATTTTTATTATCGTAAAAAATCCAGGGGCTCCTGGGTAATATTTACTATGGTCCCCGCGCTGGCTTAATCCGGCACTGTTTTAACGCCGACAAATAATATAACAGGGATGATTTTAATGAGTAAAGAGATTGAAAGATCCCGTCTTTCTTGATCTGCATTTTTCGAGTTCAAACCGCTTCATCAGCGGCGTAACTACGGGTGTTTCATGTGCTTAATCGAACAAGGGCCCGGGCGTTAAAGGGCCCGGTTCTATGTTAAGTGTGCGACTACTATTATAAAACAAATTTGGGGGCTAAGTTTGACTCTACAGCACAGGCCCTTAGCTGCATTGTTACGCCACTGCGCTTCAGGGACGTTTTTAATGATTGAAGCGACTCAAAGATCCCGTCATTTTTGAGTTGCGGCTATTTTGGAGATATTTTTAGCGGTTCACCGATTCACTGTTAAAGTAGATCTACAATTTTCGAGGACAAAGTCCGTGCGTAAAAACGTGCCCGTACTAATAGTCACGGATTAATCCGAGATTCAAGATTAATTCTCGAAATAGCAGTTGTTGCTACGATACGGTCTAAATTCCAGTAATCTCACTCGTAAATCCTAGGATTATCTTGAATCTCGGATTAATCCGTAACTATTAGTACGGACATTAGTAAAACTGCCGTTGAAAGAGAACTCCGGGTTATTACGCCGATAAGAAATAAAGACTCTAGGGCAAAAATTGACAAAATGATCTCAAAACAGATTGGGCGGTCAACGACGATTTAGCCGGCGGCGAGAAGGGCCTGCGGCGCAAACGACATCTGTCGGTATAAATACCTGTCAGCATATTTACCGTTGCCGTATTTGCTGTCGGCGTAATTACATGGAACCGACGTTCCATTAACTTCTATGCAGGCGCGCATACAGCATTTTGCTTAGTGAAGGGGGGGGGGGTAAATTATGTTCGATTTTACTTAAATTTCGGAAAATTTGTCTAAACAAAAAAAATTGAAAAAGTAACTTTAGTATTCTTTGAAAGAAGTTCAGTCTCTCGGCAACGAAGAACAGGATCATGTGCTTCCACGGTCAGATCGAGCAACACAGACATCAAGATTTTTCTAAACGGCACACCTAAAGGCAGTCAAAGAATACAAACATTTAGGCATGATTCTGGACAAAAACTGTTTTTCCAAAAACACATCAACATGGTTTCCAGGACCAAGGCAACGAATTTCATCTCAGGACTCCAACGCAAGGCGATTCTCTCAAGAATCTAAGTGAAAACGAATTTTGGGAACACAACTCCTAACTGGACACGAGTCCACGAACGAGTGAGTTCGGCAGACTCCTTAAGAGATTAGGGAAGTCCCCAGACGGACTGTGTCCAAATCTGCAAAATCCTGGATGAGCCCCTGCATAGGATCCTGGACTGCACCTTATACAGGAAAGAAAGGCAGATGATGGAAACTTTCTTCGCAGAAAACCCTCCCCTCAACCTGGCAGAACTGCACGGGGACCTACTGCATGGCTTCACACCCCAAGAGGTATTACAAATAATTATTGAGGTATTCTATATACTATATCCCCGGAGTATTGTAGTATTGGGGGGGGAGCTGGAGGTCATCCAACCAGTATTTAGAGAGGAGCAAAAAGGCAATTGCCCCCCCCCCCAAGGATGACTCGGATTGTATCCCAGAAGCCCTCTTTGATAAAAATAATGTTTTATTTTTTAATAAAATTTTGTTTGTATATAGTACTTTAGCTTGAATTTTTTTGATTTCTGGAAGTTGTCAAAAGTTTTACCATTGACGCGCTAGAACGGATTAAAGAGATTCTGGAAAATATTTAAGTCTGCCTCCCCCAAAAACATTTTCTAACTACGCCACTGCAGCCAACAATATAAAAACAAATTCAAGCTGAGCAACCAAAACGCGACCACACGGCGTTTATTTTGTTTTTACCCCTGCCTTCCATTTTTTTCGGCTCACTCTTGTTAATATACAGGGTGTCTTCGTGAACATGGAGAACCTTTGAGGTGGGACGATAAAAGACACTTTTTAAGACAAATTTTCAAATAAAATTTATGTCTAAGACCATACCCTTGGGGGGGGGGGTATCCCTTTAAAGCAATATTTTGAATTTATGATTTCAAACGGCCACAGCTCCGATATTATTGATTTTTTAAGCTTAATGGATTAGAACATTTTTAAAGACCATTCGCTTATCTACAAATTAGGTTATAACGCCTTATCGTCTAGAATCAACGAATTCCGAGTTATAAATTAAATTAAGGGAAAAATTGTTTAAAAAATTAAGGTTTTACTTTCTTTACTTTTCTTGCGAACCTCGTATCTCTTAAACGAAACGTCTTAGAAAAAAACCGACAGCCCACACTGGATAGGGAATTTAACGGGTTACAACTTTGGACAAATAAATTTTTTTGGAAAAACAACCGTTTTCACAGAAATTCTGAAAATAATGAACAAGGTGTACGGACACCCTGTATAAAGGTTACAACAAAACTTTGGGCGCCTGATAAATTCCATATAAAACCTTTCGATAAATAATTCCAACCCCTGGACACCGGTGACCTATCCAGAAGCAGAGCTTGATGACAGTGGCGTAGCCAGGAATTTAGTTCGGGGGGCCTACGAGCGAAGTGAGTCTTGTAATAGCGCCGCAGACGAAAATTTATCAAATTTTCAAGGTCAAACGCTTAATAGAAAGTCGTCAAAAGAAAATCGGAGCCCGGAGGGTGGTAACCTACGCCCCCCCCCCCTTGTTGTAACTTTTCCCGGATTTCAGGATTAAAATTCGAGCCCGGGGTGAATCACCCATCCCCCTGGCTTCGGGCCAATCTATCTGGGACTGGTACTAAAGGGATATTTATCTTTTTACAGCACTTTTTATGAGTGCCCCCTATCAAAAATCATAGATCATGGTAGCGGGAAACTCGTTAATCCATTCATGGACTTCTGTGGTACAGATTTAAAATTTTTAAATTTTAAAATTTAAAAAAAATCGTATAACCCGTAGCGAAACCGGGTATAAATTCTAGTAGTATATCATAATTATTATTGTAAACATGTTGCCATTATAATATTAAATAAATAGAACATAATTAAGTAATTATTCATAAAGAAATAATATAGAGAGTTAAATTTAGATTTAATCTGATCGTTTTTTTTTAATGTCCATATACTGGTATTTTATAGATTTGTATTTTAATGATACAATCTGCGTTTTATAATATGAAAAACAGGGTTTTGTTTTCATTCCAAGAGTAAATAATATTTTTCTTATCTGCTATGTAAACAGGAGCGGTCATATTGATTCTTTCAAAAGGGGAGCATTAAATTATATTATGCAACAATAAAAATTATCATCCAAAATCACTAAAATAATGGTCTACCCCCAATGCGAAATTAAAGCCCCTAAAATAACTATTAAGCATCAGTAAGCATATTACCTAGAAATTGTTAAGTTTGTATAAGTGCGAAGCCTTATGCGATGTAGCTTGGTGTCGATCCACGTAATTATAATTCCCATCCAATCAGAACGCATTAATATCAAGTTTCACTACCAATAAATAGATTTTATTTCCCCCTCCCCTTCTCATCATAAGTATCATAATAATCCGCCCCACTGTGAAATGTGCCCCGTACTCCCCTATATTTAAAACAACCGATAAAGACAAAAACAAAATTTAATTTAAATTTGATGCACGGAAAATCGCCTCTATACGTTGCTGTGCACCTGATATAACACACAGACATTTTCTAAGTAAGGCGAAACAATATACAATCCAATTTGATTATGTTAACCTTCTGATATTCATGTACTCTTGGTATAATGTACGAAATTTTTAGCAGCAGTGTTAAACAAAATAAAATCGAATATTTGCATTCTTAAATCTTCTTTCATTCGTGCACTCCTGGTTGAAAACACAAAATCTCGAAATTTTAGCAGGACGAAATAAAATTATATTTTTAACCGTCTTTTATACATAAACTCCTGATAAAATGAACAAAAATTTTGAACCTATCGCACCCGGAAAGTTAAAATAAAAATTTCTAATCTTTGTTGATTTATGTGCTTCTGGTCGACAGCTCACAAGTTTTGAAATTGTTGCAGCGCAGCGGGTTGCCAGATAGCAAAGTTTTGAAATTTATTACCTGATCAGATTTATGTTGTCCTGATGTAAAACACAGACAATTTGAAATGTTTCAATAGTACAGAATTACTAAAGCAATGCAGGATACGCTTTGGATAAATTCACGAAACTTGCTTCGTTCTGGTTGTCTTACCGCCAGGCGCCGCCAGGAATCAGATCCAAAAAAACTCAACTATCAGAGTTGACAACCGGTCACTTAACACCAAAATCTGAAAAAAGTAGGTAAATATTAGAAAAAATATTTCTCGTCGTTGCCCTTCTTAAATAGTAAACTACGAGCCGCCGCTGGTTAGTGTGGTTAAAATCGCCAACGTCAAGTGTCAAATCTGACAAAATATGACAAAACGTGACAACACTGGAGTTTAGAAAATTTGATGTAAATCTTATCACTCAAAATTTTATAATCAGTTTGTTTTTCCACTTAATAATTAATGTATCAAATCCTATTAATTGTTGCACGTATGCAACCAATCCGCAATGTTTCTTGATTGTTGCGTATTTTGAAAATAAAAAAATCACGCGCAAGTTTTATACGTCACCACAGAAAAAACTGTGTGAATAAAAAATGGTAACTGTAGGTGCAAATTTTAAAAAATTAAATGTCGGAGTCGTCCGTTTGCGACGGCTCTACTCAGCCTCAGCAAGCAGTAATTCAAGGTCAGTTTGACTTACATTTAATTAAAATTTTTTTCCTTTCAGTTCCTTGAATACTTTTCAAAATCAAAACAAATTTTTGTTTATATTATAAAACAAAATGTTACTGACAGTGACATTAGAGACGCCGATTCCAGGGTTGCAATTCTTTCGTGACCAGCCATTATAATTATACAGTTGATCTTAAAAGAACTCGGACACTCATATGTTAATGCAATGTAAATTGTAGTATTCAGTGACGTATTTAGAAAAATGATTTCGAGGGGGCAGACAAAATATTTTTCAGAATCTCGTTAATCTATTCGTGCGCGTCAGTGGTAAAACGAAGTTCCAAAAATCAAAAAAATTCAAGCTACAAGTACCTATATACAAACAAAATAATATTAAATATATTACATTATAAATATTAATTTATTAATAATTTATATTTACAATACAATATCCAATCTCCGATTTTCTTATCAGGGAGGGCTTCAGGAATGCAATCCTTTGGGAAGGGGTAATTGCTTCTCACTAAATACGACACTGGTACCATTTGAAGACTCTTTTGTCATATAAAAACCGATTTTACAACAAAACTTTTCAGATATTTTTTTGCAATTTTCACTCCCTTCGTTTTCGTGTGACAGTGACTTAAAGAAGAGTGTAAATATTTTAATAAAATTAATATTGCTCTGATATGGGACTTTTTTTAAAATTTTTCAGTCACCGTCACTTAGAAACAGTGCGACAACATCGAAAAATGAACAAAAACGAAGGGAACGAAATTTACAACAAAAAATGTCTGAAAAGTTTTTCTGAAAAATCGATTTTTATACGATAAATATGTCTTCAAAAGGTAAAATTTACATTGTTAACATAGGAGTGTCCGAGTTCTTTTAAGAGCAACTGTAGGACCTCATTCGTTTCAAACGAGAAATATCTAAAATACAAAGTCACGAGGTAACTTGTAACTTAAAAGCCTATTCCAAGTGAATAGGTCTCTGAGCCGACGACGCACGAAAAAAATCATATTTAAAAAACCTCGTTAATCCATTCATGCGCGGCTGTGGTAGACTGACCGACCGACTGAAGGATTTTTCTTTTTGCAGAAATTACGATGTCGTGGTGGTTGGTGGAGGAATAGTCGGCGTGGCATCCGCTCGTGAGCTTCTCTTAAGACACCCAAACTTGCGGATGGCGGTAGTCGAAAAGGAACCGACACTGGCTTTTCACCAAAGCGGTCACAACAGCGGTGTCATTCATGCAGGCATTTATTACCAGCCGGGATCTTTAAAAGCCAAGTTATGCGTCCAGGGCTTACATTTGACGTACGACTACTTGAACCAAAAAAATATCCCCTATAAAAAAGTAGGTAAATTAATCGTGGCCACGAATGCGGTCCAAGAGAAACAATTGAAAGAATTACACGATAGAGGCATTAAAAATGGCGTGCCCGACTTGGAAGTGGTGGACGATAAACGCATCAAGGAGATTGAACCCTACTGCACCGGTGTACGAGCGCTGTGGTCGCCCCACACTGGAATCGTGAATTACAAATTGGTTACTGAGAGTTACGCCAAGGATTTTAAAGGAGCCCAGGGCGACATCTTTTTAAATTTTGAAGTGAGTTAACAAGTAAACTTTACAAAACTAAAACATTTTTTTCAGGTGGTAGATTTTAAAGAAGGGTGCGATTCGACTTACCCAGTCGTGATCAAATCGAAAAATGGACAGGAACTTAAATGCAGTTATGTGTTGACGTGCGGTGGTTTATACTCGGACAAACTGGCGAAAATTTCTGGATGTTCCGACAAACCAAAAATTGTTCCCTTCCGAGGGGAATATTTACTGCTCAAGCCGGAAAAGTGTCATCTGATTAAAGGTAACATTTATCCAGTGCCAGATCCTAGGTTTCCTTTCTTGGGCGTCCATTTCACTCCGAGAATGGATGGCAACGTGTGGTTGGGTCCAAACGCTGTTCTCGCCTTCAGAAGAGAAGGATACTCGTGGTTTGACGTAAATTTAAAGGAACTGGCCGATACGGTTCAATACTCAGGCTTTAGGAAGTTGGCAGCACGGTTTGTTAAACCCGGGATGGAGGAAATGATCAAATCTATTTTTATATCACAGCAGCTTAAAGATTTGCAAAAATTTGTTCCGAGCGTTACAATAAAAGACGTTACTCGCGGTCCAAGCGGAGTTCGTGCGCAAGCGTTGGACGACGGCGGAAACCTGGTCGACGATTTTTGTTTCGACATGGGTCAAAATCGTTTAGGAAAGAGAATTTTACATTGTAGGAACGCACCGTCGCCCGGCGCCACCAGTTCTCTGGCGATCGCAAAAATGATCGCGGACAAATTGGAGGCGCAATTTCAATTGCCACAAACGGTGCCAGTGTAACAAAAATAAATATTTTTAAATTGTAACCTTGTTTATTTTTTGAGATAAAAAACCACACATCCCACGATATTCAATGTGCATAAATACATTTATGTGCAAAGTTGTACACATGAATACATATTCTTATAAATACAGCTTTGGTTTTTAAGGGGCTCGCATACCAGACTGATATAAAAACCTGGAGCATTAATCCGGGCAGTGTTTCTTCTAGTATGCAAGTCTGTCGAGAAAAAACGATTACAGACTTTTAAAAATAGGGGAATTACCGTACTTAAAATATACATTTCAGACCGAATTTCATTTTTTCTTTACATCAAGATGGAAAAAGCGTAGAGGAACTCTTCTAAGGTTGGTGTAAGAAATGAGGTGAAACAATGGTCGGCGAGCAGTTATTAAAACTAAAATATTTTTTCTTTACATTTTACGTTAGGCCTCTGTGGGAAAAAACACCGATCATTGCCCTCAAACGGAGTTGCATGCGTGCTTAAGGTATGAATTATAAGATGCTCGGTGGCGGTCGCTCCTTGAAAATCATACCTTTAGAGAGTGCTCGCGGACGCTTGCACCAAACTATTTCGTTAAAAAAGCTAAGAACTTGTAAATTTTTAGCCAAAACTAGGCTGGACGGTTTGTAAAGTTTAAATAAAATATTTACTCGTGTAACATACAACATTAAAATTTTCTGTTTGAAGGTTTTCCTCAAGCGGTAAATATCCAAAAATTTTTCACGGAATTTCAGTGATTTCCCAGAAATTCTAGGAATCCTGGAGAAACTTTGAGAATCACTAAAACTCTTTGGAAATTACTGGAAGAGATATTTACCCCTTGGTTTTCCTAACTTGACCATTCCATCCACAAAACATTCAGGTAACAATTTTAAACCACACCTTTTAAAGTAAAATTAGATTAAATTTGGAAACGCCGCCTCATCGCCCAATATGGGGGCGCCTTTACGTAAAATAAAACGAGGCGGAGTTGCCAAATTTAAATTCAGTTAACAAAATATTTTTTAATATTATTTAAAAAATTTCACAATATACAAGGTGGCGCAATATATGGAAGTCGTTGCCATTTCGTTCACTATCCTCTCACCATTTTTTAAGTGTATAAGCTAACAACTCGGGAAGCACTGAACAGGGCCCATCAATGCTAGAGGCTATCACCTGGTCGATATCATCTTTAATTAATACTCTAGGCAAAACATAATGGAAGAATATTTTCCGCCACCTTGCAATAATGCCGGCTACATTTAAAACCCCACGCAAAAATAGAAGTAAAATTTTGGAAAAATCAAAAACCCATAACCGTTTCGCTTGTTGCGTGGGTGCAATTCAAAATAAAAAATATTTTTATACCTATACAATTAAATGTTATCTGCTATATTGTAAAAAAATACCCGACGTTGATATAACTAAGTGTCTGTCTTTAAAATCTAAGTAAGCCGTCATGTGAAATCCCATGTTTGATAAAACCACTATGTACTCGAACAAGGCAAATGCCGAATACACTAAAACAAAATAAAATGAGCTACAATTGGCACAGTCGACATACTCTTACCATATTTTTCGCACCAAGTATTATGCCGTATAAAAAAATAAGTGGCCGCAATAATGCAGGCTATGTTCAAAATTACCAATTTCTTCTTCCACCGTAAACTCTCAATTTCGGCTAAATTTCTCTGAAATCTTCGACAGCGTCTGTTTATGGTCCACGCCAACATCATATAAAATTCGGATGTTAAAATAAAAGTTATAAAGGCAGCTTTATGGATGGCTAAAAAATGAAACCGTCAGAATGGTAAATGTAAACTTGACCTAACGTGACTTACGATAATTTTTCGAGGAAGTCCAAAAAGACAAAACGATCAATGCGACGTTTTCGACTGCATTCAAAATAAAAGTAAGCACTGCAAGAAAAAATGCCCAACCGTATAAAACTTCCTTGTGGTATTGTAAGTACGCTATCGCCACACAAAATCTTGGCAGTGCGTGCAAAGCTATTGCGATTTGCCACACTTCGCGCTGAGGCGAAAAATTGCCTATCGCCGACGAAATTGACGGTAAAAAATTGTAAACATTACAATGTGAAAACGTCGTGCTTTCGAAGTTGTACACAATGGAATATAAAACGCAAAATATAAACGCGAAGAATGGTAACGACAGGGTGGCCCATGCAAATTTTCCAAACGGAATGCTAAAGCAGTATGTCGAGTCGTAATCGTCCGCCAATAATCTATATCTTGCCTCCTGAGACATTCTTTTAATTCATTATTTAACACTTCTTAATTTTTAAAAACATATTTTCAGGTTATGTTACTGTTGTTGACAGTTTCCGAAGATTAGAGTAAGGATCGCTTTACACTTATCAATATCTCGATTTATTTTAATTTTCACTAAATTTTTCTCTTCTTTTTTCGATTAGGCGATTTATTCCGCTCGAATAAATTAATTTTCTAAATTTTGTGTTGTTACATTTTTAAATTTGTCTTTCTGAAGCAGTGGCTCGTGGTATTTTGACAGGAGCGTCGCAATCAAATTTAAATGTACTATTTTGTTGCATAGTTTAGTTCTCTTCTCCGTTTAGGTCCATCTGACAATTTTTGGCCTGTTCACTGTCATACAGGGTCACACGAAAATATCCTGCAGTAACATCGGTAGGGGGAGTCGTTGTAATTTGTGTCTGGTAATCTTTTATTTGTTACCAAAACTAGGTAATCTCATGGTACTATTATACAGGTATGTTCTTACGCAGAGAGAGATAGCAAGCTTGGGTAATCTCTCTCGCACCATTATTCCAAACGCCGCCATTTTGGTAATTTGTTCCACGGTCCAGGGATGGCGTTGCTTTCAATAACACTGCTATTTTCCATGCGCAAATAAATTTGAAATTAATTTGTCAAATGTCAAGTCTTCAGCTGGTGTTTTATTAAATCGGCATTATCGTAAAACATAAACAAACTACCTTATAGTTGCTTGTTTTACTCTACGTGTAAATGCCGTACCTGTACAAAATTCTACTTGTTTTCAAATTAAAATGCTTTCTTGTTTGTGGCAATGGAAAACAACATCGTAATACCGGAGGAAGTTCTTTTGTGCATGGCACGGTGCATGACATGGTTTAGGATCAGACGATTTAATACCAAGTTAAAGGAAGAAGTCTACCTTCGAAAGCAAAATAAAAAACTTGCAAAAGTTGCGCAAAAAAAATTATTTTAATTTAACGGCAATTAATAATTTTTAATAAAGTTATTTTTATTTTAATGTTTAATTATTTATTTATTTTATTTTAATCAAAATAAAGTTTTTATGAATTTTCAAAATCTACAGAAGTATCGTTCAAATAACTATATTTACGGATTTTATATTTGAATAGAAGGCGGGATAAATCTAAGATGGCGTCGTTTGGAATAATGCGCAAAGGAAACCAAAACTCGTCTACAAAAGGAACATACCTTGTATAATAGTACCATGGGTAATCTGACCAAAAATGGCTTGTCAGTCAAATGGTACAAGGGGCAGCTCGCACTCCGCTCCCCTCTTCGTAGCCAGGCTGGAAGGTAATAACAAAGCAAAAAATGGATCAATGCGCTGAAGAGGAAGAATTGCTACCAGATATTACAATCAGTGCAGAGGAAGAGTGCCCCAAGGATCTGCCGAGCGTATAGGACCATTTCCACCATTGCTGTCCTCGTCATTGCGTCCCAACTGCCACTCCATCTAAAGGCAGAGCTGAGGGATGCAAAATCTCAAGAAACGCAGCTGGGGACACATCTTAGTCCAACCAACATAGTGACAAAGGCAAAATTGCAAGACGAAAGGGAAGCCCAAGCAAGAGCCCAAGAAGAACAAAGACCTTATATTGCTTGTCGATTTCTATTTACAACTTAAATTAGTTTGATATAAATTCACTTTATAAATTTATTAAACCACAAGCTATGACCGTTATAAAATCCATATACGGAACTAAATGACAGCCAACGCAAGAGTGCTGATTTAAAATTCTAAATTCTTGCAACTGTCTCATCACTTGTTTGATGTGTACATTGATTTTTTGATTTGCGTGGCGGACTCTCAATAAAGTGCATTGTTTCTGAGTAAAGAGCTTTTCGGTATTCTCAAAACCTTCAGCGACAATTATAAAAGTTCCAGGTTGTAAGAAATTCAAAAAACCCGATTTTGTAACGAGGAGTGCGTCAGACGATCTTCCTCCAAATCCGGTCGATACGAAATTCACTATACCGTCCGACGTCGACGACACTAGATATTTTAACGTATTTGTCCTTCTTGATACGGACCATGTTAATTCTTGCTTAACTTTGTCAATCGGTTTTTGAATTTCAACTTCTAAACAATAAATAATGTGATGGACCATGCCGAAACGAGATTTCAATGTAACCGGTAACAATTCCTGTATTTTTGCTTTTTCAGGCCATATTATAAGTTCCTTCATTAGTTGGCAGATGATAGGTACGGTTTTTAAAAAAGTATTGCTTGCAGCGCTCTCGGACATACCGTAAGCATCTCCTAGTTCCCAAAACGTCTGGGAAAGGCGTATTTTCTGTAATGTCAGAAATATGCTGGTAGTGTCCAGGTGGGAGTATTGTTCGATAAGTTCGATTATAAACATGCATTCGTTTCTTAAACCTATATACCTCCAAGAATTCGAATTTATAATTCCAAATGTATGTGATCGAGCTTTAAATTGATTGGTGGTGCTCGGTTGTGATGCTGCATAATACTGCAAGGTAGAACTGTTCAATTCGGGTGTCTGCGTTTGTTCACTTCCGAAATGGGGCTTGACCATTACACCTACATCTTTTTTATTATAGTCTTCTGTTTGTGAAGACTTTGTGTTTGTGGCTTTCGTTACACTCGTGCAAGAACTGTTTTTTCGACAATCAAATTTGTGTGGCAGAACATCTTTTTTCATAATTTTTGCTCCACCTGTCAGTCTCCACCTCATGAAATTTTCCATGTCGTTTTCCAGCTGCGGCAGATACACAAAATTATAAATATAGAATATATACGCAAATGTTTGGTGCTTACTTCAAAATGATCTTCGCACACAAAATATCTAATCGTTCTTGGCATGGAAGAATATAGTCCCATGGCTTTAAACCACAACCGTCTACGATGCTCGTTTTTCGGTATCGCAATGAAAACTTTTTCCGAAGTATTGGAACTTGTGTTGGAACACCTTGGGACAATGCACGCGCGATTTTTCATATTTTCATAAGACATTATCACAATTTGTGATATAAACACAAAAAATTAAATTTTAAGGTTATGTGCGTTATATGAAGAAAGATTCGACTTACGTTTTAAATTCAGTGGCGGATCCCGCTTACTCGCAGGTTGAAACTTGAAATAAAAATCTTACGTGCGCCCATGATAAATACTGTCACTCAAATTTGCGCAGTGGTATTTGACAGCCTGGTGAATATTTGACGGTAATCTTGCTATCGATAATTGTAATTTCAACAAATAATTCAAATTAATTTAGTTTAGGTACTGCCAGACTCCAAAAACAAAAATGGCAAAATTGGCTTCACAAGTAGGCCCCTTGGTTCAACGTAAGTGCCGACAAAAATGTATATTATGTAAGTTATGTAATAGATATTTTCAACTATTTTAGAGGCCATGACGCTGGCTAGACCCAAATTAAACACATTTATGAAGTACGCCAAGGTGGAGTTAACGCCCCCCACGCCAGGGGATATTCCTCAAATTAGGGCCGGAATAGGTAAAATAATTGGTGGATTCAAACGTGGAGATTGGAAGAAGACGAACGTTCGAGATGCCTGGTTAAATACACTCGTAACGGTAGAAGTCATTTGCTGGTTCTTTGTCGGCGAATGTATCGGTAAACGTCACATTGTCGGCTACGATGTTTAAATGTAGTGAAATCCAGTAGTAGCGTAATAAACGTATGTTAATTTTTTTGATTCGTATGTTTAAGTTAACCTTAAAATTCTTGGTTTAAATAAACTGTAAATTTAAATAACCAAATTATTATTTAATATCAAATCATGACAATCAGGGTTCGCTCATAAATGGAAGGAGGTAGGTACAGGTCACACTGTGCCAAATACAACATAAAATATATAACTTGTGAGCTGTGATTTTGTGTTAACTTCAACTTTTGGGAAGTGACATGATTTCATTTTTCACTTATACCACAGATAAAGTACTCTTTGCTAAAGCTAAAACAAACCAAACCAAATCCTTCAAGTGACGTCAAAAAAATGTTGACATTATTGCCAGGGGCGGTGCTGTGAAAATGCTGTTTTGAACGATCGCAGGCCGCGCCGCTGCATTTTGACATTTGTTGACTTTAACCCAACTTATTTTTAAGTATTTCAGTTGTAATATCTTCCTTGAATTAAAATTAAATGAAAGATTGCTTCTTAAAACTTGTGTAAATAAAATATGGCCCCGAATTTTTTTAAAAATAAATGTTGCTTTGTGCGAGAATGCAAAAATACCTCTGTTCAGGTACCGAACAAACTGTTTATAACTGTTCCCAGAAGTTATTCGCGTCAAGTTAATTGGTTCAAAGCGGTCGGACGTGATGTTCCTACTTCAAAAACCAAATTTTACTGTTGCGAGGATCATTTTAATGTAAGTACGTAAAAACTTATTAAGACGAACTTAACTTATTTGGTTTAGCTCAAGGAAGACATGGAAAACTACATGCGCTATAGACTTATGGGAGGTAGGGTCTCTTTAAAAAACAATGTACTTCCACACATATTCGATTGCAAAAAAACGTCTGCACCAAAACGTCAAAGAAAACTTTCACCTACAGTAAATTACGTGATCTCCAAAAGAATTGATGATGTAAAATCTATTAAATCTACAACTGCGCCATTCAAATTTCGCAGTCAAATAGAGAAAAAACCAGAATTTACAATTGTTCCTGGTAGTGCAGCAAAAAATTATGTCAACTTTCCGTTGTTGGATTCAATGGATGCCGATTCCTTCTCTTATATAGGTCTAAACACGGAATTCATGTTTGTTATCGATCTCATCAAACGGCACACGTATCTGACCTCCACTAACATATTACTGACTTTGCAGAAAATTCGTCTTTCTCAGACGTTTAGCAAACTAGGAGAAGAATATGATATGTCACAATTTCGTGTTAGAAATACATTTGTAAGATGCGTACCTGTCATCAGCAAACTAATGAGAGAATTTATAACTTGGCATCCGAAAGAAAAAATACAAGTACTATTGCCTGCACCGTTTAGGGCTGATTACAGCAAAGTACAATATGTTATCAATTGTTTTGAAATCGAAATTGAAAAACCACACGATGCAGTTAAACGAGATTTAACATGGTCGGATGATAAAAAAGCTAATACGTTAAAATATCTAATATCGTCTACCCCTGATGGTGTGGTGAATTTTATATCAACTGCATTTGGGGGAAGAACGTCAGATGCAGTCATAGTGCAGAAATCGGGATATTTGGATTGTTTAGAACCGGAAACCGTTATAATGGCAGATGGAGGTTTCCAGAATATAGAAGATCTCCTCACCCAGAAGCAGTGTACTTTATTGAGACCACCTTATGCAAATCAAGACATCGTCAGGTACAATAGACAAGTGATTAGTTGGTTAAAAGGTTTCAAATTTTTAGAACCGCACTCCTACGTTAGTTCCGAGTTAATTCCATACTTAAATTGTGTAACAGTTATAGTTTGTGGTTTAATAAATTTACAAAGTTTGGTGAAGCAATAAACTTTGGTATCTACTTGCACTGTACATATTTCGGTATTTTTCAAGAGCAAGGTTAACAATGCAGTTTGAAAAATACAGAGATATAAAGCATTTATAAATGCAGAAGTCCTAGGTAAGAAAATATGTTTATTGTAATAAATATTTGGTAAGATAAAAATACTTTTACTAAAGTGACAAATAAAACAGCAGAGTATTGAAAATTAAGATTTTTTTTCACTGTCGCCGTTGGAAATTTATGAGGTTTATTTTCAAGAGATGGGAAACAAATCTCTAAATTAGTTAGCAGATTGGAGGCGATTCGTGAAGAAAAAGAGGAACTCTGCCGTGGGGAGAGTTTTATATGATCTGTATGGGAAAAGAAGAGAGTGAGTGAGGTGGGCTCCATCAAGGTTGGCAATTACGTCACCACCACCCGAGAGGAGGGAGTTCAGCTCTTGCTTAACAAGTTCTTCCCTCCACAAGAGGCAACAGTCGAGTTTTCTTCTTCAGAGACGTCGAGACGCCGATCGCTTTTTTAAGAGGATAAATATAGCAATATATTTCAAGATATGGTAAATCAATACATATTAAAAAAAAATTTGTTTATTAAAAATTACAAAAACAGTTAAAATTTGGTCAACATCCATACATTTTTTCTTGTATTTAAATGTACAAAAATGCTTACTTGGTTTGGCAATTACTTGGAAGCCTTTTTTCACAATTCGACGAATAACTTAATTATGCTGGGGGATATTCTGGCGAAGTAGGACTATAACTCGGAGAAGTGGATGAATATGCAGAAGAGGTAGGCACATAACCCGAAGAAGTTCCTGGAGAATAGCTTGACACAGTAGGATTATAAGGTGGAGAGAAAGGAGAATATGCTGGGGAAGTAGGACAATATGCTGGGGAAGTAGGATAATATGCTGGGGAAGTCGGACAATAACTGGGAGATGCTGGATTATAGCCAGTTGATGTAGGGGAATAGGCATAGCCGGGCGATGTGGGAGAATAGGCATCCTGCTTTTTGCAGGAACGTAATTTTGCATTTTGACTAGAAGAAACTGCAGGATGCAAATTTTCTAAGTTGTCAATGTTCAACAGCAAATCCATACACCCGGTTCCCATTCGCGCCAACTGTCCCAATATGATATTTTCAGAAACACCCTTCATCGGATCGATTTCGGCGTGACAAGCAGCCTCCAGTAGAACATCCGTGCTTTGTTCAAAGGAGCACCTCATTAACGCGCCAGTGTCTAGTTTATTAATACCGTGCCGCGTGATCGGCATAAGATCACCTTCGGCAGTCATAATTTCACATAAAAGAGCCAGATGCCTGTGGTTCACGTAGAGACCGTAGTATTCTAAAACAGCTTTAATTTCCCTTTCTATGGTCCTTCGTGCAGCTTCCACACCCAGCACGGAGGAAACTTCCCAAATATCGTTCGAATAAGTACGCACGTGATCGACATCTGGATCCAATAAAATTCTGGCCAAATTCGTTCCATCAGTTTCTAACACCCATTCGGTTGTCTTTAGAAGTTCTCCATTTTCCGCCACAGAGATTCTCTTCTTAGTATCCAACTGTGGTTTATGCATGTAAGCTTTAGATATCTTCTTGATGCCTTGTAAGGTTATATCCCGAAGCAGAGTGTTTTCGATGTTCTTCAAAAACTTTTCGTCTTCAATTTTTTCGTCTATTTCTTCCTCGTGTTTTTCCAGTTCATTCATAATTCGGATACGTAGTACTAATTTGTCTGCATTGTCGTCGCTAAAAATACAAAACAAGTCGTTTCCAAAGTCGTAGCCGATTATTGCAGCAACCTGTTGCATAGTTAACTTCTTGTCGGTCATTTTCTTTGAATCTAATTCTATGCGTAACAGCCATGGTGACATCTTGGTGGTATCGACATCTAGAAGTTCGTAATTAAGTTGCACAAACATTTTGTCCTCTTCGATAACGGTATTTCGTGGATCTGGGTCGTAGTAAATTGCAGTGTTGGTAGTTATCGACTTGAGAGTGGTGTGTTCCAATCGCCGCACGACTTCCTTCGCTTTCTCCACATCGTTTGCAATATGTTCTTTCAGGAACACCGTAACGGAAGGCGCTTTTGGATTCTTCGAAGCGTTGATGATTTCCTTCAATCGTGGTACACCAAGCGTTACATTTTTAGACGACACCCCAGCAAAATGGAAAGTGTTCAAGATCATCTGGGTGGCAGGTTCCCCAATCGATTGGGCAGCTATCGCGCCCACCATTTCGCCAGGTTCCACCAATGCGTCCTGGAACCTGGTTTCGATTTCTCCAAGAATCCATTCGAAAGCTTCCGTGCTTAATTTATATTTCTCCGAAACCAATTTTGAACACAAAGTCGATCGCAGTAAGGTTCGAAAGAGTAGCGTAGCGTTCTCGTTGGTTTCTTTCGACAATTGGGTTTCGTCATCGTTCAAAACGAATTTTTTCAATAAATCTCTCACGCCTTGCACGATTTTCAACGGCGATAAGTCAATAGGATTCTGCTTATCAACACGAAAGATTTTTTGAGCATTCCAAATTAATCGTTCCAAATTGCACGGCAACACAACCTTCGATTCTCCAGTAGGAATGATTTGTCTTAATATATCTCGATCCCTTTGTAACTGATTCCATTCTTCTTCAAATTCGGAAATGACGTTATCGGAAGCCAAAAGATCTAAGTTTACGTCTTCTGTAAAATTTTTGTTCAAGTACCTTCGGTCGGTCGGATCGAATTTAAAGTTCTTCTCGAAAGTCGAGTTGTCCAATTTGATTGTGGGAAGGGTTTGAAATTCGACTTTTTCACCAGCAAGACCATCTTCTCCATAACTAAGTTGAATTAATTGCTTGGTTGCACTCCGCACAGATCCGTCGTATTGTACCATAATCGATTCCATAGCTTTTATTAATCTACGCTGGATGTACCCTGTTTCTGCCGTTTTGACGGCCGTATCGATGAGACCCTCCCGACCACCCATTGCGTGGAAAAAGAATTCGGTCGGAGTGAGACCGGATAAATAGGAATTTTCCACGAAACCCTTCGCTTCGGGGCTGTTGTCGTCTTTTATGAAGTGCGGCAGAGTGCGTTTAGAAAAACCAAACCGAATTCGTTGACCTTCTACGTTTTGCTGACCCACGCATGCCATGATCTGGGAAATGTTGATGTCGGAACCTTTCGAACCCGCAACCACCATAGCTTTCAAATTATTGTACTCGGTTAAGGATTTCTTGGCGGAACTGCCAGTTTCGTCGCGGGCTTCGTTCAAAATTTTGTTCACTTCGTTTTCGAAGGTTTGCTTCAGTGTGTTTCCGGGCGTCGGTTCCAATTCCAGGCTGTGTACTTTTTGCGTCACTTTGCCGACGTTCGCTTTGGCATTTTTTATGACTCTCCGAATTTCCTCAAAAGTTTTGCCGTCGGCAATCGTATCGGCGATTCCCACGGTGTGACCTTGAACGATAAGTAACCACTGATTTAGGACGGTTTGTATGTGACCATAGAATTCCCCGCAAGTTTCGTGGCCCAGCTCGAGCATGCAGACGTGCAGTAAAGATCCCGAGCACGCACCCAAAGTCTTTTTACATAAAATTCCCATCAGCAGTTCGCTGTTCTCGATCAAAACCTTCGTATCGCCTGGCGAAATCCATTTGTAAGGCCCCTGGTCTTCTCCATCTGGATGAGTGGCATGCGTCCTGAGCAAGTTCAAACTTCCGGGAATAATCAAACTGAACAACTGCTTGCCTGTCCACAAGGGCTTGGGCTTCATTATCGCCGGTTTTGGAATGATTCCGTTCCAAGTGGGCAAAAACATTAAAAAGTTCATCAAATTTTCTCGAGTTATGAAAACGTCACGTTTCGTTAGTTTCATCGCAGCCGCCAAAGTATCTTGCACGATTCCCATTACCGGTTTGTTGGCTTGCGGAGTTATAATTTGTCGGCTGGTGATGTGCAAATTGTCAACTTCCGCTGTAGTTAGGACACTTTGAGGAACATGCAAATTCATTTCGTCTCCATCGAAATCCGCGTTGTAGGGAGTAGTGCAACTAAGATTCATTCGGAAGGTGGAATAAGGGAGCACTTTCACTCGATGTCCCATCATACTCATTTTGTGTAAAGTGGGCTGTCTGTTAAAAACTATCAAATCGCCATCTTGAATGTGTCGTTCCAAAATGTCGCCACACTTTAAACGTTTTTTGGCTGCGTTAAACCGCAAATCGATGCGGATTCCATCTTCCGAGATGATGAACTTCGCTCCAGGATGTTGGTTGGGACCCCTTCGCGCCACTTCTTGCATTTTTTCAATATTGTGTTCGTTGATTCTTTCCGGAAAGGTTAAATCTAGAGCAATTTTTTGAGGAATTCCCAGTTCGTCAATTCGCAAATTAGGATCGGGTGTAATTACCGTTCGGGCTGAAAAATCGACACGCTTTCCCATAAGATTTCCTCTGATGCGACCCTCCTTACCCTGAAACCTAGAAGTTATCGATTTTATTGGCCTTCCAGATTTTTTCGTGGCTGTTGCCACATCGGATTTGCTATTGTCTACCAAAACTGCTACGTGAAATTGAAGCAATTTTATGTTCTCCGCAAGTATGTGTGGAGCTACGCCGGCGGCTTCGTTATCTCTCACTTCGATATTGGCTTTCAAAATGTCGACATATTTGTGGGTTAAATCGTCCTGGCATTTCATCGAGTTGCCCATCTCAACGGCCGGTCGAACCGAAGGAGGGGGGACTGGTAAAACGGTCAGGATCAACCATTCGGGTCGAGAGAACTTGGGATGCATTCCCAGCGCCAAACAATCTTCATCGGAAATGTTCTTAAAAATATTTAACACTCGTTCTGCAGATAATGAAATTTTCTTATCTTGATTAAAATCATCTGTCTCTTTCCATTCCGCAATCAGATCAAGACCCACTTTCTTAATTTTGGGTTGACACCGACCACAGCCACTTTCTTCTTCAATTCCCCAGTGACTTTCCACGTTTTCAAATGCCTTTCTTATTCTGATTTTCTGACCTCCGTTGCGTACAGTTTGGGTTTTACATAATTCAGACACCAAATCCAATCTAATTTCTTCTTCAATTTCCCAGTCGCTTTCCACGTTTTCAAATGCCTTTCTTCTGATTTTCTTACCTCCGTTGCATACAGTTTGGGTTTTACATAATTCAGACACCAAATCCAATCGTTTTCCCAATAAACCATCGTCGGTGGTTTTCATTATCTTTTGAATTTTTTCATGTTTTGGACTGACCAATAATTTGCTGCAACTAAAGCAGACACATCGCAATATTTTAAGAGTCTTCTTGATAAAACTGATATGGAATAGTGGTTTCGCCAAGTCGATGTGACCAAAATGGCCGGGACATTTTTTCCAGCATCCGTTGCACGTCGGACATATCGGAATTTTGTCAGATGGTCCCAATCTGGGATCCATAAGACCACGCAACTTTGGTTTATCTTCTTCCATTATTTCTGGACAAATAATGCCGCCTTCGATCACGGACGTTTTATGAATTTCGTCTGGGCTAAGAATTGCAAATTGCACCGATTTTACGGTTTTTATAGAAGCTTGAAAGTCACTGGCGGCCATTATTATTATAACCTATTTAATTTTTTGTTTTCGAAATTTTTCTTATATAAAAAAAATAATTTTTAATGCGGTTGGATTAAAGGGATTTTAAATTGATTTTAATCCAAAACTGAATTGAATTTTTTGCGTAAATCTCGTTAATTCGTTCATACGCGTCAGTGGTAGACAGATAACGAATAAAATTTCGATAAACTTGACAGGACAGGAGTTTGACGGCCACAGAACATGTAAATTTCGAAACCTCCAACTTTTTTGCGCAAAAATTCGCCACCCGGCTTTGCCGTGTGATACACCACTGGAATGTTTTTTTCGTGTTCCACATTTACGAAGTTTCGTCATCACTTTTCTTGCAGTAAGGAAGATGAATAATAGAGGTTTGAAAATTGTGCATTGTTGATTTTAGATAGATTTTAAAAGGACATTTGATTCAAACAGGTGGAGGTTTTGTAAACAGTAGTAGGCGTACGTGGTTTTCTGGAACACCTTTATTTGCATAGAAGTTATCAGGGCAATATAGATAAGCGATTATTGATAAAAATATGTCATTATGGCTAATCTAGGTGATGACAACAATTGGTGAGTTATTATTTTGTAAAACAACCATGAATGGGTTCAATAAAGGTGGTCCTCGTTGCAGGGTCTCCGACTTGGAAAATGCACTTTTGGAAGAGTGCTCCGCAACCGACATCTATTGCATATGCAAGGGTAAATCCCTACCCGAAAATTTACGTTCGGAAGTTTGGCAAGTAAGAGCTTTCGTTCTTAAACTCAAATTTTACCTTCAAATGTCAACTTGACAAACATAACCTTCAAATTGTAAAATAACAAGGAACTACTGTCAAGATTTGCCTGTTTAACTGTTAAATTCAAATGAATATCTTCCATTGTTTTATATTTTTAGATCTGCTTAGATGTGCGGGACAAGGGAAATCAATTGGATCACTTCAACGAAGTGTTCGACCTTCCAAACCAATCGATCTTGAGAGAAGACTGCGCTAGTTTTGTATCAAAATTAGGAAATGAGGAAGAAGACAAACTGTCGGTCGTTTCCGACCTCGAATCTATCTTAACTTTTTATTGTAAATGTAGGAATTTAAAATACGAACGAAACAACGGATGGATCGACATATTGTTGCCTCTGTTGGCTCTCAAAGTGCCAAGATCGACGACCTACAATTTGTTCGAAGCCATTCGCGACACCTACATACCCCAAAGTTCGAATCGTAAAAGCGGGAATGCGTTTCATATTTTACGCTTGTTGCTGTTATATCACGATCCGGAGTTGTGTTCATTTTTGGACACAAAACGGATCACGCCGGACATGTACTGTTTGATGTGGTTTCAGTCTCTGTTTGCGGCTACTTGTAGTCTTCCGGTTGTTATCAACATGTGGGATTATTATTTCCAGCAATCCGATCCCTTTTTCATATTTTTTTTGTCCTTGATTATGGTGATAAACGCGCGGGAGCAAATTATTTCGATGAAAAACGAAAGTAGAGAAGCCATCGCTGCGAGTCTTAGCAACATGCCGTGTGCACTAGAAGCGGACGACGTGGAAGATTTCTGTTCTCTGGCACAATATTATGCGATGAAGACGCCGACTTCGTTTCGTACCGACCTCATGCAAGCTTTGTATAGCGGCCTAGGAGAAGATTCGGCCCTCGTATCGCAAGCCCTATGCTTACCCATCTCCGTGCACGAACTGGTACGATGGTAGCTTAAAAACCTGCAACCTTTTCAATTCTCACTTTTACAGGTCGAAAATTCGGGAACTCTCAGAAGCAACAACATGGATGCAGTTCGTTTCTTTCTCGTCGACTGTCGCCCGGTGGAGCAATACAACTCCGGGCATTTACCGACCGCCTTTCATCTGGACTGTAATCTGATGTTGCAGGAACCAAGTGCTTTCACGACGGCCGTTCAAGGTCTGTTGTCCTCTCAAAAACAAGCAATTGCGGTTAATTCCAACGCAGGTGAGTTTTAACCGACCGAACTGGCGTGGGAAAATAAGTAACTTACTTTTTTAGGCGGTGAGCATTTATGTTTTCTGGGCTCGGGACGAAACGAAGAGGACCAGTACACCCACATGGTGGTTGCGTCGTTCTTGCAAAAACACACTCAATACGTTTCACTGCTTACCGGCGGTTACACTGCCATTCACAACTACTTTGGTAACCAGGTCGAGGAATGTTTACAAGATCACAATCCTGGCACGTGTATTGTGTGCGCGCCGATGGTCGTACACAAAGAAGTAGACGATAACTCCAAGTACGCGCCTTCAAGCGATCTTTTTGGAAAAATATCGGCTGCAATGAAGTCGAAATCCGCCGAAGTCAAAGGAAAGCTGTTTGATTACATCGTGAATCCTAACAATAACGCAGTACAAGAGAGACATGTTTCGAGTTCGGATAAAATGGGCAAGCGGTACCGAAACGTTGCGCCCGTTTTTAGCATCGACGATGATCAGGATAACGTGGCGAGTATACAGGTAAGCCTTCCTTACTTAACACTTTCTTAAAAATGGTAAATTAAAATTTCTTAACCTAGGGCGCGGGTGACGACGAGGACGTGAAAGAGATCGTATCCATCAGCGGCTGTTTGAAAAATTCGGAAGTTGTCGAACATTTCCCGTGCCAAGAAGTGAAACTAAATGGTTTTATGTACAAAAGTCACCTGATAGTGACTCAATCGCACCTGATGGTTTTACGTGAAGTGCCAGATTCTAAAGGATTAGCCGAAGTCATAGTCAGGCGGCCATTGTCGGCCATCGTAAAAATTACGGCGAAAAAGCGGCACCCCGAGTTGATTACTTTCAAATACGGCGTTCCCGACGGCGAATCGTTGCTGATCTCCGACATGGACCGATTTCTGATACCCAACGCCAATAAGGCAACAAAAGTTATCTCCGAACAAATTTTAAAACATCTCAAAACTAAAGAATAGAAAATTACGTAGAAAATATTAACTTATTGTGTCTTAGAAACCTGGTCGGTTTTTCACTGAACCCAGCTTGATTTTGACAAATCCTTCCAATTAAACATTTTTAAAACGATACCAAGTCTCACATCACAGTTTTTTGTTTCGCAAAATTAAATTCGTCCTGTTTTGACCATCATCACATCAAAGACAAGTTAAAAGTCATTGCATGTTATTTTAGTATTATCAAATGATTATTAATACATAAATAAATAAATACTTAAAGGCCTATTAAAATTAAAAACTTAGTCGTAGCACAATTTTGCTCTAGCTGACGATTGTTACCACTTGCTTGCATTTTTTTTTGTTTTATATTTTTAAGTTTCTGTTGTACATTAAATAAATTTTAAGAAACATTTTTGTAATTTAATAACCATGCGAATCGGGGTCTATGGGTGATTTTTGGTGGTTGCCCAATATTTACAATAATAATTACTCGGAGATGTACTGTCATGATGTCACATAGGAGAAAATTCAGATCTTGTCCAGTGTTCGTCAACCTACCAGTCGTGGATCAACAAGAAAATTAGAGATATTTTGAGTTTTGAAATTAGTAGAGCAAGAAAAGCTATCAAAATTATTGCGAGTGAGAACAAAAAACTAAAACAAAAGAAATTTGAATTTTATTTCCTATCCGAAATGGGGCGTCATATTTCTTGTAAAATCTTTCGTTTAAAAGATACAGGGTCTTGAAAAAAACAAAAAATAAAAAAAGTTTGAATTTTTCAACATTTTTAACTTACTTTAATTCATAGCTCGAAATCCGTTGATTTTAGACGGAAAAAGTTTAAATGTAGTTTGTAGATTATTTCACGCTCTTTATATAAAGCACTAAACCATTTTTATTAAAATTCAATATTTTCGGGGATATGGCCACGCGAAGGTGGAAATTGAAAAAAATACTTTAAAGAGGCGTAACTCTCGAGGGTTTCAATTTAGAAAAAAATTTTTGTTAAATATTGTTCTTAGAAAAGTGTCCTCTATCACCACCCAAGTTATGTAAAGTGTATCCGGGGATACCCTGTATAAATAAAATTGAATTGGTTTGTTGCTAACGCCATAACTTGAGAACGGCTGGACCGATTAGGCTAATTTTTTTTTCAAATGTTCGTAATAGTCCGAGTAAGGTTTTTAGGGAAAGAAAAATTGGAAAAGTTGCCCGAAAAATTAAAAAATCTACGAAAAACTAAAATTACTTCATTTCTATTCTGATAGATGGCGCTACGTGTGGAAATGTCGTTTGACAGCATTTTTAAATTTTGTGTTTAGTATTTAAAAACCAGTATAAAAAGCATCCTCATCTTCTCTGAGTTTGTAGGACATCTGCAAACTTTGTTTTACTTTTTCAGAGAAATATTTCCACCAGGGACAGTTTAAAGTTAAAATTTAAGTTCAGTTTTATGGAACTTGCCCTTATTTAAGGCAAAACAACGTTTGCCGGGTCAGCTAGTTACATTTTTTTATAAGCGAAAATATTCTCGACGGCTGAGTCAAGTGGGAATATCGTTAATTTGTTCATGCGCGTCTGCGCATGTACGCGCAAATAAAATTGGGATGCATTCACTGTTGTATTAGCATAGATCATCCCTATTGGTTAATTTATGATATTTTGTTAATTTTGATAAAATGAAATAAAATAATTTGAATTTTTAAGAAATGATGGGAAGAACCCGCCCCCTTCCCCAAAAGCTTGAATAAGGACGCACGTGATTAAAAAATCTCGACCATTTTTATCATTCCTTATCAATTATCGTTCACTTGTCAAAAACAGCGCTCGTGTCGGATAGGAATCGTGCAGCAAAGTAACTTAAATGTAGAAAAATATTTTGTAATAAATTAAAAACTGAAATTTTATTCGTTAGTGCCGTTTTAGTTTTAGAAAATTCAAGTTGTGTTGTGATTAGAAGTTAGTGTACCTGTTTCGTGTATTAGGAAAACTTGTGAGGTTTGTAATTTTGTTGGGCGACTGTAAGCGAACATAACCTAACAAATTGTTGACTTTTCGAAATTCGATAATCTAATCATGTCGTTTCAGTAGAATTAAGTGTAACTTGTCGACTTAACACTTTAAAAATGTCGTCGTCCAGTGGTAAAATTGCCGTTCCTTTCTCGAGGTGGCAAATAGCGCTGGCGTTGGGCGCAACCGGCGCAATTGGACTTGGTTATTGGTATTTAAGACAGCAAACGAAACCGAATAAAAAAATTCACTTGACCGACACGAAAGAAGCGGTGTCGTTGGACGACGCGAACGCAGATTTGATTCAAGAAACGCCATTACAACAAGCAATACATTACAAATCCGAAGGGAATGTCTGGTTCAAAAAGGGCAAATACGACGAAGCTATCTCTTTTTATAACAGAGCCATCGAAGTGTGTCCTCAGGATCAGTCGCACGATTTAGCTACGTTTTATCAAAACAGAGCTGCCGCTTACGAACAACTGAAGAAGTGGAGTTCGGTCATTTCTGATTGTACAAAAGCATTAGAGTTTAATACAAAATACGAGAAGGCGCTGTATCGGCGAGCTAAAGCATACGAAGCCACAAAAGACTGGGAAAATTGTTTGGACGACGTCACCACAGTTTGTCTGCTGCAGAATTTTCAAAATCAGAATGTCCTTTTGTTGGCCGATCGGGTTTTGAAAGAGTTGGGTAAGAAACACGCAGCCGAAGCCATGAAGAATAGAAATCCTGTATTACCTTCACGACAATTTATCAAGACGTACTTTTTGTCCTTTTCCGAAGATCCGGTCTATAATATGCTGCTCAATACAGAAAAACCTTTGGGAGAAGAGGAACTTAAAGGTAAGTAATATTTTAAGAGCTCAGGAACCGTTGGTTCACTCCGGTATTTAGCACAGACAGAGAAACCTAATAAACTGAATTTTGTTCCAACAAATTTTGGTTAACTGTTCTCTTCAAGGAGTTGGTTTCATTTTTTTTTATTTACCCTACGAAGTCATTACTGTTTCTGAGAAAAAGATTTTTTTATTTCTAAAAAAAAATTAAGTCAAATCGATAATCGATGCCAAGGCCATTTCCCCATGGTTACCCGGCTACAACCTGTAACCGAAATGACCAAACTTTTTTTTTTCAGGTTTCATGAGAGCCAAGCTGGACTTTGCGGTTGAAAATTATGAAGACATCATTCCGGCATGTACAGAAGAAATCAACTCGAGCGAATCGGAATCGAATTACATAATGGAAGCTTTATCGCTTCGCGCTTCATTTTATTTGTTGATGGGTTCCTATAAAGAAGCGCTAGAAGATTTTAAAGCGATTGTCGATTCGGCCGACTGCGACGACAAGATTAAAGTGAACGTATTGATAAAACGCGCCTCGTTGAATATGCAACTCGATAATACCGAACAATGCCTGGCCGATTTCGAACTCGCCGCGAAATTAGGTCCCGAAATCGCCGACGTGTTTCATCATCGCGGTCAAGTGCATCTTTTGCTCGATAAAACGATGGAATCGCAACAAGATTTCGATAAGGCTGTAAAATTGAATCCCAATTTTGCGGTCGCCGCCGTGCAAAAATGCTATGCCGATTATCGTCACCACATGCTTGCGCACGACATCACCATGGTCGAGAAAACCTTGAACGAATTCAGAAAGACTGTCCAACGATTTCCCAATTGCTCGGAAGTTTACGTGTTATACGGACAAATTTTAACGGAACGTAACGATTTTGCAAACGCAGATAAGCAATACGACAGGGCAATCGAAATCGAACCCAACAACGCAGTCATTCTCGTACACAAAGGTCTCTTGTTGTTGCAATGGAAGGGCGAAATCGAATCCGCGGTAAAATTAATGAACAAAGCGATCAAACTGGACGACAAGTGCGAATTCGCTTACGAGACGTTGGGCACCGTCGAGGTACAAAGAGGCAATTTACTCATCGCAATCGATTTGTTCAACAAGGCTCTTGGCTTAGCTCGCACCGAATTGGAAATGGTTCACCTCTTTTCGTTACGAGACGCCGCAGTTTCACAATTTAAAGTGACTACACAGCTTACCAACGGCACTGAAACTTCGGTTCCCTTGTCATAGAGAAATATTTTTTTCTATTATATTGTGTAAAATTTATAGTTCGTTCCAAGCATTTTTTATTAGTAAATAAAATGGAACTGTTTTTTATATATTTGTTATATTATTATCCACGTTGCGTGGAAATTATGAAAAAGCAAATATAAAATTTAATTTTACAGTGTTTTTATTTGCAGATAATTAGTTTTAGGCTACCCTCTCTCATTGATGACAGTTAGCTATATAGGGGAGGACATCAAATTTAATTTTCCAGTATCCTGATTGGATCTGTTTACCACGGACGCGCCGACATATTAACGAGATTCTCTAATATCCCAGTTTATCTTTTTACAAAATGCTGAGCTCAGAAACAGTGTTTCCAGTTTTTTTTTCAAAAATTTTTCAAATAAAAATGTAAATTCAAATTCGAATTGAGGTTCATATATTATGAAGTCGCCCGTTTCGTCGCCAATACAAAATTTTCAGTCGCATGGACAGTGCTCAAGTCGCCCAAACTGGCAACACTGCTCAGAAATCCCCCATCTTTCTAGTAGTAACAATAAGTAGGTTTCCATGGGAAGCTCGTTAATCCCGTTCAAAAAAACCATAACTTTAAAACTAAGGCATTTTTATTTTTTATCGCGCGACTAAATAAAATTAACGCAAGTGCTCTAAGCTACAGCTAAAGAAAAATTTTTCCAATCCTTTATTCTTTTGTTTTCACTTAAAATGCTCCAATTGGGCGAAGGTTTTTCGGCATTCAACCAATTAAAATCGTCCACGGACGTCCAATTGTTGGTGGTAAAATCCAGACCAGACGTATTAAAATCTTCTTTGATTCCTGCGTAGTCGTGATTATAAGGAGCCAAAAATATTTTGTTACAATCTTCCATAATGGCCCTACTTGTGACGTGCAAATAAACATCCACCTGAGAGGAACCGTGGAGTCTCAACTGCTGACATGCAATTACCAACTTACAGTTCACACAATTTTCTGCAAAAATCGACGTCGACACCGGTCCGCACAGCACTAGACAATTAGTCAACCGACTCATGTGCAGTGTGGTTGGATTTCCGTACACTTGAATCACACAACGTTCCAAATTTCGTACCCTCACGTCCTTCTTGTACACGCTATCACCTTCCAACACCAAAACCTGACCAATTTGATTTTCAAACTCGCAGTCATCAAAAATCTTCCGTTTACAAAAATCCAATTCGTCTATCGAAACCTCCAACTTAGCTTCTTCTTTGTTTGTAGCCTTTTTCTTTTTAAAACCAAACTTTTTCTTCGGAAACAGTTGCTCTTCCAAAATCTTCGATCGTGTGGTCAGGTATTGCAAACTCTCCTGACATCTTTTCACATCGTAACTCCTCAAGAAGATATTCGACGCCGCCACGTATTTCTGCAGATCTAAAATCCGCTTAGACACATTGTCAAATTGAGGAGCTAAATTGGACGTTTCGATTTCAGTGCAGGCATCCAACAACTTTTCAATCTCATGCCGCTTCTCTGCAAAGGTTTTTTCGAAAAAGTCAATGTTTTCGTTCAACGCCAGTCCTTGCTTTTTGTCCTCGCGCTTTTTCTCGATGTCTAGACGTCGTTCGACATCCCGCTTGTTGATAAGATTGGAAATTTTCACGCACTTTTCGTCAATTTCATCCATAATCGCGCACCGAAAAACTACAACTACCAAAAAGTTATTTACTTCTTCGAGAGCAAATCTTCCCTTTCTTGTTTATCTATAGAGTGTAAAGGTTTGTTGGTCTGAGCGGCTGCTTTTAATACGTTTAAAAATTGCTGATTCTTACTGGTGACTTCGACTGGTGAATTTTTGGCAGATTTCTGCAAGAAAAATCAAAAGTGACTTATGACATTTGTGTCTGACTTTGACAACAAACTTTTGAAAAGCCATAAATTCTCCACATCAAGCTTAGACACAACTTTAATGTCGAGAATTTACTCGACAAGCCATAAGGGGGAAATTTAACTCACCTCTCGAAGTTCTTTACTGAAATCGTCGCCGGGAGAAAGTACTACCATAAGTCCAAACCCTATAGCCGCACTACTCACAAGCCACACTAGAGACTTTGCATAAGGCCCCATCAGTTCCTACTTCAACGCCCAATGCTGATAGTCGATTTCTCTGGTATTGCGGTTGCCAAACTTCTCGTCAATCCAGTAATAAGTATCGAGCACAAACGGGAATTTCTGCCTGGTTGTGTTGCGAAAATTTCGGTCGGTGTTCAATTTGTTGAAAACGGCGTAGCAGCCAACGAAACAGATCCCTTCGACGATGAATAGAACTTTCGCACCTTTGATTAAAATTTTTCTATAACCAGATGGTTTGGGCGATTTTACTAACATATTAAAGTAAAATAATTATTAACAATAAGCGATTTCATCACTTCAACACCCACCATTAAATTTGTAGATCATTAGATCATTGCCATTTATGGTTATGCCCGGCTGTCAAAAGAACAAAAGTTTCTGCCCTTAAAGGTCGCGTCACACAGGAGCATATAAAATGCCTCGCTTTTTCAAAAATAATACCAAACTTGGTAATAAAATTTACGATTTCCAAGACAAAGAAATATTTTCACAGGGTAATGGCTAATTACACGTCCAACGTGTAAAAGTGCAGTGGCTAACTCACGTCTCAATAGTCTGAATTACAACTTTTGCGACTAAAAATGTTTATAAATAGGATGGAGGGGTGGGGGAGAATTTTTTCAAAAATAATTACATTGGAATGTTTATTTCCAGTCCTCCCCTGAATATTAAGCTCAATGATAACCATTTTCCAGCGTACGAATAGCCACTTCCTTAAACTAAATTCGGGCGTTGAGGTAGCCACTGCATTTCCTGTTTATTATAAGATCCTGTTATTTCGTTTTTTCTAATTACGATGACGTATACCGAAGAGTACATCAAAGACAAATTGTGTAAAGAACTGAACGCCTCGTACGTGGTGAGTAAAATTCTTTTCTTTTCAAAGATTTAAATTATAACCTCAAAAAAATGTGCACTGTAAACACCGGTCTGTGGGCTTAACGCCACATCAGCTGACGAATTAATTTTAATTTTTAAAATGCACTACAAAAGTGAGTTATGGTTGTGTGCATTTGGAATACTCGCGGCGGTGTTCTTGCGCTGTTGTACTTCTTTGCATCCTCATTCGGGTCAAAGTAAACCTCCAATGTTTGGTGACTACGAAGCCCAGAGGCACTGGATGGAAATCACTGTAAATTTACCTCTCAAAGAGTGGTATCACAATACAACCTCGAACGATTTACAATACTGGGGTCTGGATTATCCACCGTTGACTGCATACCACAGCTACCTGTGTGGCATCGTTGCTGCTTTCATCAATCCGAACTTCGTGGCCCTGGAAGAGTCCAGAGGTTACGAAAGCGAAAACCACAAGCTATTCATGCGCTACAGTGTCTTAATTGTCGATTTGTTATTGTATACACCCGCAATAGTCGCATACTTCGTAGTCACAAGCAAAGCTTGCAAAAAAGCTGTGCAGATTGGTAAACAAAAAATCAGTCAAATCTCAACCAGTTTAGCAATCATTTTAGCTCTCTTTTACCCCGGTTTAATCCTAATCGATCATGGTCACTTCCAGTACAATTGCGTCTCATTAGGTTTTGCCGTATTAGCAATCACCTTCGTTTCCATCAATCAAACCGTTCTCGGTTCCCTCTTCTTCTGTTTGGCTCTGAACTATAAACAAATGGAACTCTACCACTCCCTACCGTTTTTCGTGTATCTCCTGAGTACGTGCATACCAAAACCAGGTCAAAATTACCTGGACGGACTCAAAACGTTCACAAAAATTTCTTTGACGGTTTTGGTAACTTTCGGGATTGTCTGGCTACCATTTTTGTTCGATTTAAACGACACCCTTCAAGTTCTCCACCGTTTATTTCCAGTTGCCAGGGGCGTGTTCGAAGACAAAGTCGGGAACGTCTGGTGCACCCTGAACGCCGTCTATAAATTCAAAAAAACTTTCACCAATCCACAAATGGTCCGCTACTGCACAATTTCAACCCTCGTAGCGGTTTTACCCTCCTGTGCCGATTTGTTTCTAAGACCCAACGTCAAAAAGTTTGTTCCGTCTCTCGTCAACTCTTCCCTCGCCTTCTTCTTGTTTAGCTTCCAAGTTCACGAGAAAAGCATTTTATTGGCCGCGATTCCCGTCCTCCTCCTGATACGTGTCGAACCCCTCGCATCCTTTTGGTTCCTAATCGTTTCCGTTTTCAGCATGTTCCCTTTATTCGTCAAGGACGATCTAGTTTTGGCCTTCGTCGCCCTCGTCACTTTCTACACCGCAATTTTTCAAGCCAGTTTGGAACTCGACACCAAAAACGACTCCAATTTCTTGTTCCGCTGCCTGGACAACGTTCGAAAGATTCTCAACAACCAAATGAAAACGAACGAGAATTTTTTCGACTACATCAACAGAAACGGTCAGGTCTTTTACGAATTCTTCAAGTACGCAACCTTGTGCGCTTCGCTAATCGGTTACGTTGTGCTGATCTTTTTAACTTTGACGTTCGATCCTCCACCGAATTATCCAGACATTTTTCCGCTACTCATTTCGGCCTATTCGTGTCTACACTTTTTGGCATTTTTTGTTTACTTTAATGTAGTGCAGTTTAAAATACCTCAGGCCGCCGAAGATGTTAGGTTTATAAAATTGAAAAATTTGTAAATTTTTTTTATATTATGTAAATATTATTATATTTTTGTTGATTTAATAAAAATGTTTATTTGGATATTGTGTTTGACCAACCTAAATAACCTGATGTTAAAAATCACAGAGAGGTTGTTTCCATTCAATTTTATTAGATATCCCCAGTGATTCCCCCTAGCTTTCATCGGTTATTAGAGATACAATGGCAGAAGAGTCGATTTTACTGTCAAGATGCATGCTTTACAATGTGCAAAAAAAAAACTGAAATTTGAAACATTTACAATTTCGTTAATCGTGTGAGAGGTTGGTAGCGGGAATCTCGTTAATCCATTCATGCGCGTCCGAGGTAGACAGAGATACCGCAGATGAGATCTTTTTACATTTTAAATATTATATAATTATTTAATTCTTAGTCTTTTTTAAAGCTGGTGGGGCTGGGAGGTACTAGCGTGGACATTTTAAGGCAGTAATCTAATCTAGAAATTTAAAAAAAGTCAATTTCCTTCCTTTCATTTTTTTAAGTTTTTCTTTTATACTCTTAAAAGTCTAAGAAACGTATATCTCAAGTTCTATTTGACCAATTAACTTCAAATTTGGTGTGTACCTTCAGCATACGTTGCTGTATAGTTCCTACATTGAAAAATTTTTAAATTATTATTATTACTATTTTTTAAAAATTAAAATCTTGAAAAATTTTTATAAAATTTATTATAAATAAATAAATAATAATGTAATTTTCTATGAGAGGGGTGGTACTTTACCGCTCTCCTCGTGCCAGCCGCCACAAATATTATGTTAGTGTCGCTTTTTATTCGTACCATTTTCTTATTATTCGTTGCAATGGCAAAGGGGACCATTTTTAAAAATAGAATAAATGCGAAGAAAAATGATTTCGGAGTAATTTTCGATCAAAAACGGTTGAAATCTAGAGCCCACTTTGATTACGCACGAAAATAATTTAAATATAAAAAACATTTCTAAGAGTTTCGTGCCATCCTCCCTCCAAAACCACCTACGTGCGTCACTACAACAAAAGTTATTCCTTTATTTTACTACAACAAATCAATTTTTCGTTCAAGGTTTTTGTTTTATTATTCAAAATCCAATCCTGACGCAGGCAATTTATTTTATTTTTATAATAAATTATAATTTTAAATGCCATTAGAGATAACATTGATTTCACAGGAAGTGACGGACGAATCGGATGGCTGCGGCGGTAAATTTTCGTGCATCATAGTTTCCGAAAAATTTCAAGGAAAGGCGCTTTTGGCGCGACACAGGTGATATAACATTTCAATATTTTTTTTGTCTTACCTACGGTGATTGCAGGTTAGTAAATAACGCTTTACAAGAAGAGCTAAAGTCGATTCACGCTTTTTCCCAAAAAACTTTCACTCCTCAGCAGTGGGAAGAACATAAAAATCAAAAATGTTGAAAACTAATTCATCTTCCAATACCAACGAACATCCAGAATCTTCACTCTCAGGTGAGTTTTAATTTTAATTTAAAGGTTGGCGCACACTAAGCTAAATATTACCGCAGAAATTTCCTTCTCAATATCTTCACCTGGTAAAGTAATTCTTCACGGTGAACATTCCGTTGTCTACAAAAAATTAGCGATAGCTGGTAGTTTGGGTTTACGAACCAAAGTGACTCTGCGTGAACTTCGCAACTCTCCTGACTTTCTCATTCAACTGGTACCTCTGAATTTTTCGTGCGGCTTAAACCTCGAGGTAAGAATAACTCCAAAATCATCATCAGCTTTACAGTAATTTTCTCCAGGATTTGCAAAACAAATTTTTATCCGATCTGACAACTTATAACTGGGAAACCCCCGAATCGATCGATCATGGCGAACTTTTAAAACGCGTCGACGCTTACGTTTCCACGATTCCTCTAATCCTCTCCACCCAACAAACCCTTTCCCTTCGCTCGATTTTGTATTTATTTGCTGCAATTTTCGGTTGCGTCCAAATTCCTATAAAACCTTTCGTTCTATGCGTCGACAGTGAACTCAGCCTTGGATCTGGATGCGGCAGTTCAGCCTCATTTGCAGTCTCACTCACTGCCGCTTTTATCCAGTACGTTCGGTTGAAAGCTTCCACAGCGGCGAATGTGTTCAAGAAAGACTGCAAACAGACCAAACTTTCGTTTGAAAATATAAGTCAGTTTGACTCGAACCATCTAGAAGTAATTTCCAAGTGGGCCTACTCCGCCGAAAAAATTACGCATGGTTTACCGTCTGGTAAAGTTTCTTTTCTTCCCTTTAACCTGTATTTTTTGAATTATTTTCTTTTAGGAATTGATAACACCATTTGCACCTACGGTTCCACCCTCACGTTTAGGAAAAACCAAGGTCACACTTTACTAAACTATGGTGGTTTTAAGTTGCTTCTAGTAAACACGAACGTTAAACGAAATACTAAATTGTTGGTCGAAAAAGTGGCAACACTGAAGAAAAATTACCCTAAAATTGTCGAATCGATTTTGGAAAGTTTGGAGGAAGTTTCCGTAAGTGCAGTTGATCTTTTGGGAAAATTGAATGCGGCCAAAACCGAAGAAGCGGTGAAGGAATGTTATGAAAAGTTAGGGGAGATTACGGATATCAATCAGAATTTGCTCCGAAGTTTGGGGGTTTCACATGCGACTTTGGATAAAATTTGTTTGATTTGCAAAAATTACGGTCTCTGTGGAAAACTAACGGGAGCTGGTGGTGGAGGTTACGCAATTGCAATGTTACCCCCGTATTTTAGCGAAACTAGCGCGATAATTGAGGAATTGAAAAGGGAAGGTTTCGAAGCTACGTTGACCAGTTTGGGTGGAGATGGAGTTCGGATTGACTGATTTGAAAGATTTTTGTATATTTTTAAATTTAGATTTTGGTTAAATTAATAAAATGTATTGGAAGATTACCAAGTTATTTAAAAGTTTGTTTTTTTTATAATGCTTCATTGGTTTAGATTTTAGAAGAAGAATAAATTAAAATTTTGTCATTAGCTTTGAAAATGAATTTCTCCCACAAAGCGCAATTTGAACTGTCAGGCACATGCTGACACAGGTGTGTCGGTGGCCTTCTGCAGATAAAATCTCGGTTCATGAACATAACGGGAGTACCGTAGGGATTGGCCCTGCATGTATGCCGAGGTATTCCGGTTCCAACTCCTGGAAGCGGTGATCCTCGTTGGATCATCCACCTTATCATCCAGGATGGAGACGCAAGGATGGTGGGGGTCTAAAACCGACAAAGCCATAGCAACCATCCTCAACTAGATTGCAGGAAAAGAATTGGCCCTAGTCCCAGCACAGTCGGAAGCAGTTAAGGCGCCACTATTGCAGCATTTAACACAGTGTTTTGGAAAAGTTCTATTTATTCCGTTAATAATAAATATTTTTAAATGATTCAAAAAATATTAATTAGGTAAATCATTAAACTGTTTCGATAAAAGATTAAAATTTTAAAAATACAACGGCTTTTTATGCAATAACGTCTTTAAATATGTACAACATTCAGCGCTTATGTATTATAATTAATATAAGTTATCAACAAAAAAATTACTTATCGAAATAGAATAAACCTTTACCTGTTGCTATAAAAAAAATTAAAATTTTTTGGTCATTAATCGAGCAGTAAATTGCACGACGAAATGTACTGTTTTATAATTTTTCTCCATACAATTGCATATATTGTAGGGGTAAAGCAAGTTTTATTTCAAATGCACATCGTTCAGACCAGTTGGAAAAAGTAAACATGGTATTGAGTTACTGGCGTGTTGATTACATTTATAATAACACACGATTAGGTATCTTACAACAAAATGCTAGAACGTAATTTCTTGAAATTTACACAAACCAATTTGAATGTTTGTCAAAAACGACCTGGGCCAAAGATGGTAACATTTTACTAAAAGATAACTTTTTAAAAATCTTTAAAAAAATAAAAGATGGGTACATACGTATACATCTTTTTACGTCGATTTTTACATAATTTTAGAAAAAATTTGCATTTTAAATTAGGTTAATTAACAGGCACGGAACTAGCCCTGTTAGACTAAGTGGGCCGAAGCCGGGCCCAGTTATTTTTAAGGAGGCCAAGAAAAAAAAGGTAATGTACGTGACCAATAACAAAAAATAATGCAATAATGCGATTATCTTAAAAAAGCGTATGTAAAACATTTTAAACTTAATTAGTCAGAAATAAATCACGAAATTATTGGAACGAAAATCTTCATTTGCCAGGGTGGGCACAAGAGTGGGCCAGCACAACTTTTAGATGGGCCATGGCCCACCCTGCCCCCCCCCCCCCCGTAGTTACGTGCCTGCTAATTATAGTAAAATTTATTGTATTCTTACGCAGTTTGTTTATTTTTGAGTCGCCATTAAAATTCACAAAATAATCTTGTTATTAAAAAATCTAGCTTTTGATCCAAATCCAACTAGATCCAGTTTAATTTTGCAGCCAATACTCATACTCTTTCTGTACTTATTAGTCAATTATTTTATTTTAACTAATTACTAACACATAAAATTGTACTGTATTTACACACTAAAAACTCAACTAATATACATACGTCATAATTAATACACTAATAACTACATTACTACTTCGTTTAAAGATTGTATTTACTATACAGTAGAATCCGGTTATAGCGACGGCCAAGGGACCGGCGATATTACGTCGTTCTAACCGGACGACGCACAAAACGGTTTGAAATTTTCACGGCGAATCCGGGCAGCTAGTTGAATAATATGCGTGTAAAATAAAAAAAAAAACAAAAATTTAAACTTTAATTATAATTAAATCTAATAGGTAAAGTTACAAGCTAATAAACAATTTAAAATATAAAAACATGATTGTAATGTACATACATAATAATGTAGGTACATGTAGATAAGTATATAAAAAACCTACTGGTTTAGAAAAAAAAAGTTATAACACAGCTAAAGGTAACAAAATACGAAGTGATTTACTCTGGAATCTTAATACATAAAATCCCAGCCCGCTGCTGCTGCTCCAGCGTATCATTTTTTACCAACCAAAAAATATTAAAGTACCGACGACGGTACTCCCCCTGGGACGAGTTGCACATCAATCGAGTTTCCAACCAATCGGGTCTAGAGGCCCGTCCGTGGACGGGCTTTCCAGCTAGTAATAATTATAAAGTGCATAGAAGGCATTTTACTTGTGTAAGGCATTTGTGGGGGCGGAAATATAATGCAAAGTATGCATTTGCGCTTGAAATTTTGAATTATTTTGAGACGAGCGTCGTTTTAATCGGACGATTTTTAATAAATACGTGGCTTAAAGCGGTTGGTCGCTTTAACGGGAATCGTACTAAACGGATATACTTTCGCAGGATGTTATATGAAAACCAAACTTGAGGTTGCACTTACGTCGTTAAAAGCGGTCGGTCGTTATAAACGAAGTCGTACTATTCGGATTCTACTGTATGTATAAAGTATTTACTCAGTTTATTCGGTACAATCAATCAGTAACCGTAGATTGGTTACTAGGTTTAATTCTCAAATCCTTAATTTTTAATTTTTTCGAATGTTGTGGATCAATTAATTCGGGTAGTACGCACTTAAAATAAAAATGTTTTTAATGAAACGACCAGTTTTTCCCAAAAGTTTTCATCTTTACAGTGGCAACAATTATTATTAATACACCCCTATGTTAACCATGTAAATTGCACATTTTGAAACCGTTTTTTGACATATAATACTCGCTTTTACAGCAAAACTTTTCAGATATTTTTTATTGAAAATTTTAATCTCTTCAGTTTTGTTTCTATACATTTTATTATTTTATTTTGCCGTTTACGAGTTACAGCGACTTAAAGAAAACTAAGTAAAAAAGTTAATAAAATTAACATTGCTCTTATGGGAGTATTTTACAGAGTTTTCTTCAAGTCGCTGTAACTCGTAAACGGCAAAAGAAAATAAAAAAATGTATAGAAACAAAACTGAAGAGATTAAAATTTTCAATAAAAAATATCTGAAAAGTTTTGCTGTAAAAGTGAGTTTTATATGTCAAAAAACGGTTTCAAAATGTGCAATTTACATGGTTAACATAGGGGTGTATTAATAATTGTTGGAGCCACTGTATATAATATAATATCCCGTTCCAATCCATAAGGAGTCCAGATTACAAACGCGCAATATTCACGATTTCTAATATTAAGTTGTCCCTGTACTTGATAATAATATGGATGGTTTTTGTTTAATTTTACATTGTCATGTATAATTTTAGCAAATTTAATTTTTTTATTAATAATAATAACTCAAACTTGAAAAAGTTGATTTACATGCTGTAGTTGCTATGTAAATTTAGTTAGTACCATTAGTCATCTTAAACGCACCAATTCTTTGTCAATTTTATGTTATATTTTTGTAACAATTATAGTGTTTACTTTTTCTGATTACATTTAATAATTCTTCCTCTGCATTTTGATTCCAATTAATAACTGGACCATCAAATTTTCAATAGTATTAAACCTTATTGTAACACCTATTTTATAATATAGAAATGAAGTTGAGTTTATACAAAAATGATACCTCAGCATAGAATCTGATATGTTGTTTATAAACTTAGGCGAGATATAGAACAAATCTCTATCCACAAGAAATTTCTTCTATTACACGTCAATATAATTGTACAACACATCATCAATTACCTTTATATACATCTATCTTTTCTTGAACTTTACGGTTTTCACCAACAATATTTTACAGAATAGGAATAGCAGCGCCTTAAACATCTGCATCTACGTGGACAGATCCCTCATCAAATAGCGGCCAAAGCAGATGCATTAGTGGCTACCATCGCTCGCCTGATAACATCAGAGAAAGTCCACAAAAACAAAGATTAGCGCAATCATAATCATGTTGTACTCGACTTTTGTGACATTTGGCTCTGACCATAAAACATAGTCAGTAGGAAACATAGAGGTGGGCCCTCCCTCCCGCACATTGGAGGTGGGCCTATGCAAGGTGTCCCCACTCTCAATGTACACAAAAAAAAAGAATCTTATTTTATTTTATTAAAATAATTTAAAATATTAAAATAAATAAAAAAATAAATTTTAAAATAAATATTTTATTTTATTAAAATAAAATAAGAACAAACGATTAAATTAAATTTAATTCCTATTGCGTTTTCTTTTCCGTGTTTTCCTTTTAGTGTTTGAAGTAATTGCCACATCACAATTATCAATATTAGGACTGCTGATATTGGTAGGTTTACAAGCCTCGATTAAAATTCTGAGATCGTCATCCCCTAGGTAACTAAATATTTTTTCAGTGCAATCGTAAGAAAAGTCGGGAAAATCGTTCAAGAGAAAATAAAATAATCGATACCCTTGTTCCAGTAACTCTTTTCTTCCTAAAGCTGATATTAAAATTTTTAAATCTTCATCACTTAGATATCGAAATATTTTTTCGGTACAATTAGATGGTAACTCGGGAATTTTGTTCAAGAGAATACGAAAACACTTCTTGCTTTGTTCCAGTAACTGTTTTCGTATTTTTCCTTTTTTAAAACTACTTTTTATCATATTAACATATATTGGAAATTTTGCTTCGAGATGATCTGATTGGAACACCCGAACTATATTTTCATTTCGTGCATACATTGCCAATCGATCGCTATCCTTTGTCAATATATCGTAATATGACACATTGGTATTAGTAATTTTCTCACTCTTCATATATTCAATTTCTTTCTTACATTCATTCCAAACATCACCTAATTCGTTACTGTTACTAATCGAATGTATATTTCTTTCATTTAGATAAAAATTAGCAGTTCTCATCAAAACTATATGTCGTTTAAGAATTTTAACAATTCTTTTACAAGCGTACATGCCACGAACATAAACAGAAGTATCATTACGATAACGACGTGTAGCACAATTATAATCATTTGCATGCATATTCGAAAATGACCCGATTCCTGCTTCGGCACAGTCAAGCGGTGTCTGATACTTGTTATTCTCAATATTAATATCACAGCTATGGTTTAGAAGATCTATAACAACTTTTTGATGCCCTTCCTTAGCAGCAATGTGTAGTGCCGTTCTTCCAAATTTATCTATGGAATCAATATTGGCACCGAATTTTAGGAGAATCTTCACAACTTTCGGATAATTATTTTCAGCAGCAATATGTAGTGAATCTACTTCTGCGCCGCATCTCAACAACACTTCTACAACCTCTTCATGACCTGCACGAGTTGCAATATGAAGCGCAGTCGTTCCATCCTCCTGCTTAGCATTTACCTTAGCTCCTCTGCTCAGAAGCATTTTGATAATTATTGCATTGCCTTCTTGAGCGGAAATATGCAATGGAGTTATATAATTTTGAATTGTGGAATTAACATCTGCGTTATATTTCAAGAGGGCTGCAATAATTTTTACGTGTCCGGTTGCAGCAGCAGCATGAAGTACTGTATCGCTGTTTACATTAGCTCCGCTACTCAGAAGCAATTTGGTAATTTCTTCTTTCGTTTCTATGTGTTCGCTTTTAACAGCAGTAATCAGTAGTTTGGAATCATCTTTTACATTAGCTCTATGGCTTAAAAGTAACTCGATCATTTTTAAATCACCGTTCTCGGTTGCATAAAATATCGGAGTCCTTCCAGTCTTATCTTTAATGTTCACATCAGCTCCATACCTAATCAGTAGTTTGGTTATCTCTTTCTGTTTGTGTTTAATTGCAATATGTAAAAGATTATTACCATCTTCACCGTGCTTTAAAAGTTCTTCAACAATTTTAAAATATCCTTTCCCAACAGCATCATGCAGAAATAAGTAAAAATAATTGATAATATCTGGAGTGACTGAAAAACCATATTGAAGCATATTTTCGACGATCTGAGGATATTCCTTTCCATAATCACAGACTGCAGTATTAAAAGCGCTTCTGTTACCTTCATTATTCATATCCGGACAATACTCCAATATACAGTCGACAATTATTGGATTTTCACTTTCAACAGCCGCTTGTAGTATAGTGTCGCCACCTTCAATTTGAGCATCAACGTTGGCTCCGTATTTCAAAAGTAGCTCAATAACTTCTTCATGTTGTTGCCAAATTGCACGTCGCAGTGGTGTATAGCTACGATTAGCACCTCCCAAGCTACACTCGGAATTAACATCGGCTCCATGCTTTAAGAGATCTTCAACGACTTGTAAATGCCCTTCCCCGACTGCAATATGAAGAGGAGTTTCACCATCAACCATTTTAACATTGACTTCAGCGCCTCTGCTCAAAAGTAATTGAGTAATTTCTTCGTCACCTTTAAAAGCAGCAATGCACAATGGCGTATAACCTTCTTTAAATTTCGCATTCGACGCAGAATTAACAGACGCTCCAGCCTTTAAAAGACGCTCAACAATATGTAAACATCCATTTTCGACTGCAATATGAAGCGAAGATGTACCTTCGTTGTCTCTCATGTGAACATCAGCTTTCCGATTCAACAGTAATTCGGTAATTTCCATTTGTTTATCGCTAATTGCATTTTGAAGCGGAGTTTCACCACACCGGTTTTTAGCATTAATATCACTACCGTCGTCTAGAAGCCACCGAACTACTTCTATGTTGCCAATTCGAACAGCAAAATGAAGAGGAGTGTTAGGTTCTTTATTTATTAAAAATAATTTAACAATTTCCATTTTCCTATTGTCAATCGCATTTTGAAAAGGAGTCTGTTTATCCTTATTTTCAGCGTCAACATTGGCACCGTACTCTAAAAGTACCTTGACTAGTTCTACGTCACCATTTATAACAGCAAAATGAAGCGGAGTATCGTGATAACCGGATTCGATGTTCACTACCGAACTCTTTGTTAAAATTAATTTAGCAACAGCCGAATGTTTGTTTTCGATGGCATCGCAAAGTAAATAATATGCTGCCGGCCAAGCTTTTGAGCAACTGAAACCGCAAGAATTAATTAATTCTGTAACTTCCTCCAGTGTTCCTGCACGAACTGCAGAAATTAAACGATCCCCCGGATACTCGTTGCCTAACATGACCAATTTTCAATCGTTAACCTACAAAGATTTGGGATTACAACCATACAATACAATCAAGTCTAGCCTACTAAGATAATTCACAATGACTTTCTCGAGACCTTTTGTTGGACAAACTGATATTTTAAGTTGAAAATGCGAAAATTCAAAACATTTACCTTTGCAACGTAACCTAAATTCAAACTTTTGACGTAAGCATAACCTAACTCTTTGTAAATTTAAAAATTATTTTAAAATGATCATCTGATCTAATACAACATTCTTTTTCAGTTAGTCATCAAAATTGTTATGCTAAAAACTTTTCGTAAATTTTCAGAAACCGTTCGAAAAATGTCTTGTAAAGTTGCGGTTTGTCAGTTCACAGCTACGAACAACAAAAATGAAAATTTAAAATGCGTGAAAAGATTGGTTTCCGAGGCCAGTTCCAAGGACGCGAAGGTAACGGACGTTAAATTTGTTGTTATTTTCTAATTCGTAAAATTTTAGATTGCATTTTTACCGGAAGGCTGTGACTACATTGCAACCACGAAAGAAGAGGGCAATGCGTTAGCCGAAACTTTAGACGGAGTTCTAATGAACGAGTACAAAGGACTGGCACAGCATTATAAAATTTGGTTGTCGATTGGTGGTTTCCATGTGAAAAACGATAACGAAGTGAGTTCGAAAACATTCCATAAAATTAAAACTCATAAACCTATTTTAGGAAAAATTAAGAAACTGTCACGTTTTAATCGATGATGTGGGCCAAATACGCGCGACTTATAATAAAATGCATTTATTCGACGTTGAAATTCCAGAAAAAAATTTAGATTTGAAAGAATCTAGCTACGTAACTCGAGGAGAGAAAATCGTGCCACCCGTGACGACTCCAGCAGGAAATATTGCTTTGTCCATTGTATCCTTTTGTCATAAGTTTTATAAACCAAAGATCAATTGCGTTACATTTCCTAAATATGTAAGTGCTACGATTTACGGTTTCCCGAACTCAGCATCATTTTGAGGAAAATGGGAGCCACAATTTTGACGTTTCCATCTGCTTTCACCAAAGATACCGGTCAAGCTCACTGGGAAGTTTTGTTAAAAGCCCGTGCAATCGAAAATCAGTGCTATGTGATTGCTGCCGCTCAGTATGGTCGCCACAGCGACACCAGAATTTCCTTTGGGCAAGCCATGGTAATTTTTATACATTTTTACATATTATTTCATTTTAATTTTCTTTGCTAATTTTCAGATAGTGGATCCGTGGGGTGCAATAATAGCCGAGTGTCCTAAATACACCCCTGAAACTGAAACCAACGAAAGCGTTGCTGTGGCAACCATAGATCCGAGCTCGGTTGCGAAAATTCGCCAAGACATGCCAGTGTTCGAGCACCGTCGTGACGATCTGTATGAACTATCAACTAGTGCCAGTATTACACAAGAAAAAGAAAATGATTTCATGTTTGCAAATAACATAATTTCCTCCAGTACGGTCTTCCTGTCCACAGACTTATCGTTTGCATTTACAAATCTTAGATGTGTTGTACCGGGTCACGTTTTGGTTTCTCCAATTCGTAAAGCGAAGCGTCTGCAAGATTTAACGCCGGAAGAAGTCTCGGATCTTTTTAAAACAGTAATTAAAGTTCAAAAAGTTGTCGAGAAGGCTTACTCGGCGCAATCGTCTTGCGTGTGCGTACAGGACGGAAAGGACGCCGGTCAAACCGTACCGGTAAGTTACACTCAACTTTTATAGTACCAACTGATCTATTTTAATTTCAGCACGTCCATTGTCACATTTTACCTCGAAAGGTGACCGATTTTGAAAGAAGCGACGATGTTTATACCGAGTTGGCTAAACATGATCGGGACGAGAATTCTCCTCATAGAACAGACCAGGAAATGAGTCAAGAAGCGAGTATGTTGCGGGGCATACTCAATCAATCAATGTAAATAAAAATATTTTAAATAAAGGAATTTTACATTAAATTTTTAGTTTTGCCAGACAAAATTTTGGGAACCACTGGCATAATTTCATTTGACCTGTCAAAAAAGTGTGGTTTGTTTTGTAAAACATAACCTCATATAATCATGTTGAGTTTAACTCAAAAACTTGCAATTTCTTCGTTGCGGTTTTCAAAAAGTAAGTAATTCTTTGAAAGATTCCGTTTTGGCTTGACGTTTTTAACTTTCTAGCATGTTTACCCGCTTTAAGCGAAGCCCCCGTCAGGGCATGCAGCTCCAAGCCCAGACGAGCAAATTTGCCTTACACGGATTACAGACACGTTTATCCTGAATTTCTACCCGATCCAGATGTTAAATTCCGGAACAGCTTGCGCGAAAAACTTGAAAGAACCGATATGCTGGCGCGACGATCTCAAATCGACATACCCGAGTTTTACGTCGGTAAGTTGTGGTTTACGTCTTTGTTTTGGTATCCTAATCAAGTTTTAAAGGTTCAATTTTGGCGGTGACCTCCTCTGACAAACATTCGCCTTCGTCTCCACACAGATTTGTTGGTATTTGTATCAAACGAGAAGGTTGCGGTTTGAGAGCCAAATTCATCCTTAGGAACGTTATAGATCAACAGGTTTGATTTTAGTTTGTTTACGAATTTTAGGATAATTTTTCGCGTTTCAGGGAGTTGAAATTTTATATGAGGTTTACGATCCTACATTGATTAAAGTCAACGTTCTGAAATTGGAGAAACGTTTGGACGACGAATTGTTGTATCTGAGAGACGCTTTACCAGAGTACAGTACCTTTAATCCTAACATGGAGATGGAACTGCATCCGGAAGGAACCCCAATTCCAGTGAACACAACTCAAGTTATATTGAAGCCTAGGCCGTGGCTCCAGCGATGGGAAAGAGAAAACTTGAAAGGTGTGAAAGATTTAGAGGTTCCCGATTTCATGAAGGAGAGGGCTCTGAAGAGAGCAACTCCTTGGGTGAAGTATGACTTGATGAAGAATTACATGTGAGTTTTCAAAGTTGGGTGAAATTGTGAATTTTAATTTTTTATTTGTTTAGGAAAACGATTCCGGAGGAAGAACAGTCGGAAATATTTGCAGAAATTCAAGGTCAGTTGCAACAGCTCGAGTTGACCAGGTATAAGCTGAAAAGGAAACGCACGTTCGTGAAACCAGTCAAGAGGGCATAATTTAATTTTCATATTTTAAGGAATTACTGTAAGAATTTTTATTTAATTCATTAAAAAGTTTTCGTTTTGAAGGCTTATGAAAATTGCCAAAATCCCTAAGCCCCTTTAATATTTAGAGACTAAAATTCGATTTCTCAAAGTTTGTTGTTCTACGTAAATGTTAAATTTAGCCGTTTTGGGAGAAGCTGAAAAACATAATTTCCAAAAAAATGTGTGTGTATGTGGTCTAATTTTGTTTTTTACTCAAAAAGTAATAGAAGTCGTGAGACATAGTCGATGGTTTCTAGATTGGTGAAACTAGACTCAATTATCTGTAAATCTATGCATAGAACAACTTTGTAGCTACTATAGTCCAGGCACAAAATGGTGCTACAAAACGTAAAAACCTGAAAAGGGATTTTTCAATTGGATGGCCCCTAAGTGTAAAACCGGGTTTTCGACCTCAAATAGACCTCATCTTGAAAAACGCGTTTTTATTATTATCTCGTAAACGGTGCACCGGACGATAAAAATCATAATAACCTTTTTTGTAGGAAATTAAACTTCCTATCATTTTTGTTTGAAGATTTTTTCTCGAAAGTCAATATTTTTCAAGATATGGTCAGTTGAAAAATTCAAAATGTGTTCTACAAGTTCAATTATTTAATTTTTTTTGTATCTACAACTGACTATATCTTGAAAAATATTGACTTTCGAGAAAAAATCGTCAAACAAAAATTATAGGAAGTTTAATTTCCTACAAAAAAGGTTATTATCATTTTTATCGTTCGGCGCACCGTTTATGAGATAACGAGATAATAATAAAAACGCGTTTTTCAAGATGGCGACTGACGAAAATGCTATCCGAGGCCGAAAACCCGGCTTTCACTTAGAGATCATCCACTAACAAAATCCAATTGAAAAATCCCTTACCAGGATTTTATGTTTTACAAATACACCTGGCGCCTGGACTACTAAGGGCTGAAATCGCTACTGAAATCGCTGTGATTGAAGTAACGTGCTTTAATTTTGCACCGCAACGCGTTCGTTTCTTGTGGTTTCTTCCGTGCAACTGAATGACTGAGTGCACAAGAATTTATTTTAACTTATTTCCAGTACATCTGAATCTTTTATCCATGGTTATAATCAAAACTAGTATTTTTGATTGTCTGTAGCATCAGTAGAGACCTGGATCATGGGGTAAATATCCAGTAAAATTTCTGTACACAAGACTCGGAATTCCAAAGAATTCCAACGATTTCCAAGGAATTCCAAAGACTTTCCAAGAATTCCAACGATTTCTAAGGAATTCCATTGATTTCCAAGAATTCCAGTAATTTCCAAGGAATTCCAATGACTTCAAATCAAAGTGATTTCCAAAGAATTCCAGGGATATCCAAGGAATTCCAATTTCTTAAAATTATTTAGCCCTTGACCTGGATCATGAATTACCACTACTGCTTTGATACGGTTTCAAGTAATATGCAGATATTAGGATTGACAAATACAACAACCTTTTATTCTGATTAATCTTTGCATAATTAATTAAATGTTTTCATAATTTCAGAAGATAATTAAACTCCTAAAATTTAGAATTAGTAAACGACGAATTACCTTTTTCTTACCCTCGTTTTCATTTGAATTAAAAATGTAATATTCTTTTTATTAATTCATTAAATAACAAATTTGTTTTATTTTACAAACTAAAAAATTCGGTTTCGGCAAATACAATTTTTTAGCATTTAAAAAATAAAACACAATTATGTTAAATTGATATAACCTATTTCGGCTATAAAATGTACAGGAAACGGCCAATTTAAGATTTTGTGATTTTTGGGACTTTTCATAACAAAGTTGACCCTGTTCCGGTTTGAATCTGCTGCAGAAAATTTAGGACCTTTAATATTAAAGTAAAGGGCTTAAGCAAAATAACTTCATTTCCCAGTTTTATCTCCACACAGACCACTTTTTCACAATGACCTGGACCAAATTTACATTCTCTAGTGGACGGTAAGCCTCTCAGTTTTTGAAAATAGTTGAATAAGTGACACTTTAACCACAAGGGGAGATAAAGTATTATTATTTCTACTGAAATTACTATCAAGATTGCGAAGTAAATAATAAGAAAATTGCAAAGACGGATAACAAAATTCATAGGTAGTCACCTTCTCGGTAAATAATAAACGCGATAACACTGCCGGCACTATACAGTTATCACGTGTTGCGCTAGAAGAGACACAACGTACGTAGTTTTAAATCCAACAGGCGCATGAGCAATGATAACGTTTATACGTTAAAACTAACATGCGCGTGCGTCTGATAGTTTCAAACAGCTCATAACTGTAGAAACAAATTGTTATATTATTCAAGTTTTTTTGAAGAAAATTAGCGATAATACTAAATATATCTAATACACTTAGTTAAGGTAGGTCTAAGAAGTCGAGAAAATTAATATTTAACATTGCATCAGCTTGACTTGTATTATATTATTATGGTCACACCCAAAGCCCATGAGCCGTGACTCATTTTTACCTTTTTTCGCGAGATCCTTTGGAAAGCTTGAAAAATTCCCGAAGGATTTAAATTGTTTTTAATTTTGCAGTTCAGGAATTTTTTTAACTTTTAAAAAAATGAGTTACAACTTCGTTCTTTGGGAGTGCCGATATATTACTTGTATAGGCTACGATTGATTGTATAGTATGACTAAAATTCCAAGTTCTTTTTAGGTCGATGCCGATTTTCTGGTAGCTCTTTGTTAAGGATACATAGAGTTAATTAGTCACGAATAATAAATTAGTCTACGAAAGAAGATAGTCAATTCCATCATGCTTCATAAATTGCTTTATGATCTCATCGAGAAAGGATGTGTTGAAATGATTGAAAACTTGTTAAAAATTGGTACCGATGTTAATTTAAAATTTGAAAAGGGTTATATGCCGTTGCACGTCGCAGCTATAAACGAACGAGAGGAAGTAGCCAAATTATTGATAAGCTATGAAGCTGATGTAAATGCTCAGGATGGAAATGGTGATACTCCAATATTTCATGCAACCAAGAATGGCGATTTAAAAATGATCAAGTTACTTTTAATTAATGGAGCTGATGTAAAAGAATATCCTGAACTGTTAAATAGTGCTGTGGAAAATAGACACATAAAAATTACTGAAATTCTTTTACAACATGGTGCCGATGTTGACTGTAAAGATATATATGGACGAACAGCTCTGCTGATTACTGCTCTAGATAAAAACTTATTAGGAGATTTTTGTGATGTTAAAGATCCCTATCGTGGTGATGTTCAGGGAGAAATTGCCAAATTGCTTCTAAGTTGGGGAGCTAACGTAAATGCTCAAACTCGAAGCGGTTATACCGCACTTCAATCTGCTGTTGAAAATGAGTACGTGAAAGTTGTGGAAGCTTTGTTGGAATACAAAGCAGATGTTAATCCCGCAGCACTCTATGCATCTGCCAGTAAAGGCAATGCAGTAATTACCAAAATGCTTTTAAATAAAGGAGTCGATATAAATGCAAAGCAGGACTCGGGAATGACTGCACTTCATATTGCCACTCTTGAAGGCCATAAAGAGGTCGTGGAGGTATTGTTAAGAGGCGGCGCAGATGTTAATTCTAAAACTGATTTGCACATGACACCACTCCATTGTTCTGCTGTGTATGTGATCCATTCACCATCGTCTAGCTCGATTGCTCAAGTCCTCTTAAAATTTGGTGCCGATATTGATTCCATAGATAAATGTGGTAGAACGGCACTTCATATTGCTTCACTGAAGGGGCTTACAGATATTGTTGAAGATCTTCTAACGCACGGTTCAGATGTTAATATTAAGAATAAACAGTTTCAAACACCGCTTGACTGTGCCTGTAATACGTTATTTTCAAACAGGTTGTTAGTGAGCTATGACGCAGATGATGACATTTTTTTTGATCCTAAAAGCTTCTATGCTTGTGAAATTACTGTGCAAATTCTTAAACAGCATATAATTAAGATGAAAACTGCAAAGTTATATCTAACAAAAACAAATTTGCAATCCATTGATTACAGAAATGAAATAACAAATAATTTTCAGGATGATTGCGAGAAAGAAGTAGCCTATATGAAAAGTCAGAAGATTGACAATACCAATGTTACGTATTATAATATCTTGACAAAGGATATAAATCAATTAGCTCTGATTGTACGAAATGAAAATATCATGCAGGTCTTCAGATCCGAAGATCTTACAATTAAATTTCCTAATTATGGTAGTATGATTGAAAGTAATATTAGAAAGGGTACAATTCGAAAGGGGCTGCTGGAACAAAATGATAAGTTTTTCGATATTCTCATGAACGGTACTCCTGGGTTACCGTATACTTGTGTTGAAAATATATTTCATTATCTCGGCAATGAAGATCTAAGAGTGTTAATCGAGACTTGTAAACCTACTAATATCAACAGCTCTAATAATATTTAAAGATATTATGATAATCTTACCGATCTCACAATACTAAGTCAGAAAGAGAGGCTCTCGGAAGTATCTGTGATATTTTAAAGTGTTTTGTAATTTATTTTTGTTTAAAATTTAATAGATTGGTAATATACAAGGTTTTTTTTTATATTAGGATAGTTAAAAGTGGCTTCTAAAATCTGCGACTTGTTGTTTATATGCAAATTTTTGATATTTATTATCATTGGCGCAGCGTTTTGAGTGAAAGGTCGCGGTTTACAAAAATAAAGGGAATGAAATTTGCAACAAAAATTGTCTGATAAGTTTTGCTGTAAAAGCAATTTTTATTTCCTCGAAGTCCCATTTTGTTGCAACCCGCCTGCTAGTTACGCCACTGCTAACAAATTCAAACTAAAATTTTTAGAAAACAAACCTTGATAATTTTCACAATTAAAAAATATACAACGGCCTTCACGGTCTTTTTCACAGATTTTTAAAAGCGTTAATCAATGATACAATTTCAAAACAACAAATATTTGAAGTTTGTGTGACGTTTCGTTTTTTTTCTCATTAATCGACCCACCTTTGACCTCTGTCAAACCTCAAACGTCATTTGTCAAAATATCTTTCGGGATCACTTATAAATACTTCATGTGTGTTGTTTCCTGTTGTAAATGATTGGATTGTTGACCAACAAAAGCAAATACAGGTAATGTAATTTAATTTATAGAGCAGCCAATTTTGGTGTAATCTGACAGCGCAGTTTTTATCAGCTGACGTGTGTCAAAATAAAGTTTCTCTCGGGAGAAAATAAAAATGCAAATTTTACGTCGGTTTGCTTCAATTACAAAAGAATATTGTTCGATGTAAATTTACCTTCCTCATTGTTTTCCATCGTAAATTAGTTATGTCAAAGAGGTAATTACGCATGCGCAAATGCCCATGTCGAAAGAGGACAGACAGCTGTTATGCGTATTTTCCAGCTGATCTTTGTTCTATTTTGTGCGTGAATTCTAAATAAAGCAAGAACGTGAAAATCACTTCGCTGATAAAACTGATCGACGTGTTGGTCAGAAATCGATGTTTATATGGCTCAATTAATTTAAATCATTTTTCAAAGGAAATAATCGTGCGTTAGGTTGTGGGCACCTGCACTTATACGTCGAGGTGCGCCCATTTAGCTTTTGTTTACATTTTTAAGTGGACGCAAATTATTGGATTTGCGTTACGATATTATGTTTGGCGTCCTTTTTGACTTGACCAAAACAAAGATCTATAAATAGTTTTACACGTCAGTGTGCATTTACTACAAACAAAGGTGGATTAAAAAGTCAACATTTTAAAAATAAGTCTGGCCTCTACTAGCGAGTCATCGGGGGACGACGACGGTGGAGAGCCGCCTCGTAAGAAATCCCGAAAAGACACTTCGTTTTGTGATAAAGAAAACATGCAGTCGTCCTCCGTTACTACTAAAAGTTTGGCTCACAATGGTACTGCTCCCGATACGATTTCAACGACAAACGGACACGTCGAAGGAAATATAAGCAACGGAATCGGATCTTCTCTAAACGTTGTGCCTCTTAACGAATCCAGCATGGGTATTGTACGTTTAATTGGACAATATTTGAAGTCGGAAGGCTTGCAGTGAGTTGTTATCTACGATTTCGCCACAACAAATCAACTTGACATTTTTACAATTTTTAGTCACAGCGCAGATTTGTTGATGTCAGAATCCGGATGTCGATTGGACCATCCGGTTGCTGCCAGATTTCGGATACACGTAATGGACGGTGATTGGAGTAAAGCGGATCACGATTTACAAGAACTCAAACCGCTCCTCCCGGAGAAGAACACCATAGTTGTAAGTATTATTTATTTTTTTATTTGCAGAAAATTTAGCTGTTCTACAGCTGTTATTGTTTTTGTTACCAATATTTACACTTTCATTCTTTGTTATTGGCATGACTAGCAAGTTTGGAAATCTTTCATATTGCAATACTTTCGTTTGGAAATAGATCGGAAATGCATTTATTTTGTTTTTTTGAAAGGTTTTCAAAAATCACCGAGTCGTAGATCTTATTCTCAGAATAGATAGGGGCAAGGAAAAACATGGTTTTCAGTTTTTGGTGTGGATATTGTTTCTTATTCGTCTAACAGATGAGGGAAACTAGATCATTTTTCTGCATATTAACAGCTTAGCCCTAAGAGAACTTGGCTAATTTTTTTACATTTTTGAAAATCCTCTGTTAAGGAAAACAAGACTAATTCATTGTTAAATTTTAAATACATATAAATTATTATTATTGACAACTTCCAGGTGGAAGCTTATCTACCGGGATTAATTATTAGTGTAACACAGATTCCGTAGTAGAATTAAAATGCTCATGCATGGTAAGATTTTTCTTTTGAGGTACTGCGGTTATTCTAGAGTTCTGTGATTGATTTTATCAAATGGGAATCTTTCACTCTTTCTTTTTATTTATTTATTTATAAAGATTACAATGCAATAAGAATAGTTTATTTTAATAATTAACTACTAGAGTTACTCAGGCGATTTTCACCTTTTCTCTGAATAAATTTTTTTAAGCCACGTCCATTGAACTTTTAATCTTCTTAATTTTCCGCTCAACTACAGGGTGGCCCGATATTTCAAGGTTTCTGCCGACATCCTAGCTAACCAAGAATACCCTAAACATAGCGTTAACATTTTTATTTATATTTAAACAAGTTGCTCTTAAGAGTTAAGGACTGATTACTCTATCCTATCCTGGACCACTCCTTGTTTTCCCCCCTTTCATGTCGATGCCTTCGTAGATAAGTGGGATGTCTTTGGAACTAGAAGATGGTTCTGTACAAAGATTTACAAATAATTGAGTCTAGTTTCACTTTTTTGTCATCATAGTCCAGTCAGTACATCGTGAAAAAGGGGTCTGCATGAAATAACTCTGAATTATTTTTTTTTTGTTTAAACCTTTTACTTTAGTATCAGTAAAAAAAGAACTTAAGTTTTCGTTTTCTACAACAGCAGGGACAAATTTATCAAGAAAGGTCCTAAAAGCAATTAAGTCTTAAATTAGCCGTTTCCTGCACATCCTATACCTAAAATTAAAGTAGATTAAATTTTGTCAGGGAATTTATAATTTTTAAGCGAAAGTCTGGGATAATTTTTTGAAACTGAGAAACAAAATATATTTTAAAATAGTATATTAAGAAACTAGTTTTATAAGTGACGTTTTTAACGCACGCAATCCGTTTAGAAAACGAGCCGCGTAGCGGGGAGTTTTCTAAAGGATAAGTGCGATAAAACGTCTTCTAAAACGAGTTTCTTATACTATTTTTTCTATTTTGCACTTTATACGCCCTAAAAATATTAAAATTGCGCATTTTATTAAATAATAGTAAATTTGAATTGTTTTTTGTATTTTTGTGATAGTTGGTACCAAAAAATTTGCAGGTTAGGAGATCGCATAAAAGTTTAAATAAACGAAATTATACTTGCAATTTACAATTTTCTTTATTATTATTAATTATTTTATAGACAATTAACATTATTTTGCATCAATTTATAGGTTTATAATATTATTTATAGTGACATCATTAGTTTTAATTTTCACTGACGTTTAGTTACCAACATTTTAAAACAAAAAATTGCGTTTCAAAATATTGTCCATTTCGATACGCGACTGGGTTTCGAAATAACTTTGTTTTAGATGCAAAATAGAAAAATTACTTTTTTATTAAATTAAATAAAAAATAAAAATCTTCAATTTTTATCAGGGGTTTTGTTTCACACATCAGACTTAGAAAATAAATGTTCGTACAAAAAATGTTGAGAATTTTGTCTTCTTCAACTGTGTATTAGACATTTTTTTCGTAGAATCAACTGCTGAAGAATTATTTTCAGAAAAACAATTTTTTGTACCTTTCATCGAAGAATGTATCAAAATCGTTGTTACCCCATCTTTTGTAGGGCAAAGATCTTTTTTTTGTCTCTACTGACTGTACTCAGGAACTGATGAGTGGGGTCTTTCTCTTTTCCGATCTTGTATCTGCTGTGAACATGTACTAAATATAAAATGTTTTGCTAATTCTCCCCACACTGTTCCCGATGCGAAATTTAGTACTCGAAAATCTAATTTACCAGTACGGATCTGAGGAGATGAATTTCTTCAATAATATCGAAACGCGTCATTCGTTAAGGTTGGTTGAATTAATAATTTGGCTGCTGTGTTTCATTTAGTGCAGACTCTGAGAACGACCATGACTGCCAATGTGCTTATAATTATGATGAATGCTATGTTGGAAAGATTATTATCTATGAAAATAGATTACGATAATGAACGAATCCTCAATTTTACATTTTACTAATATTAATTTTATTAGATCGATGTTGGTTTCTGAAAAGCTAATTTTTCCCATCTTTCAGCTAAATTTTCACGTAAAAAAATTAAATTTTTTCTACGCAACAGCTTCGTCTCATTTAAATTTCGACTTAATTTTTTGCTCCCAAATTTGACTTTTGTTCTTCCAAATTCGCCACAACAAAATCATTGTTGCTCGCACTTGCAACGTCGCTTTATTAAATCGCAAAATATGGATAATAAAATTTTAAATATGAAATCATTCGAATGGCACGTGATTCCTTGTGTATTTTTACAAATTTTAAATTTGACCACTTCAAGTTGATATTTTTAACCCGATTCGAAATTAAATTTTAAAGGGGGCCACACACACACTTCGGTATATTTCTTTACACTTGGTGTACCCCCTACCCATATTGTACTCAAATGAACAATTTGACTGATGACAGAAATTTATAATATGCACAACGCATTGTGGATTTCGTAATATGCTCAGAACGCGTTGCGGGTAAATTGATTTGCTTAATGGGAATTTATGATTTCTTGGGCTTAATTGAAAATTTTCTTGCAGGAAATGAAATTTCTTTTACTCGAACAAAAATATTTCGAATACTTAGAAGATGGGCGCGTGTTAGACGCGCTGCACGTTCTCAGAAACGAATTAACTCCGCTACAACATAACACGTCTCGTGTTCATCAACTTTCAAGTTACATGATGTGTTCCAACATGCAAGATCTGCGCAATCGCACAAATTGGTAAATTACGGTAAGTCAATCTGTTGAGAAATTTTATACTTTGCAACTTTCAGGGAAGGAAAAGGTTCCAAATCGCGCAGCACTTTAATGAGTAAAATGCAATCGTATTTGCCCGCCAACTTAATGTTACCACCAAATCGTCTTCGTGATCTGCTCGATCAAGCAATCGAATTACAAACGCTCCGCTGTCCGCATCACAACACCTCGAAAGAATTTAATTTCGAAAACACTTCACTGTTTATCGATCACATTTGTCCGAAAGACACGTTGCCAAGTCATACTGTGCAGGTAACTTAAATAAAAAGCGAAGAAAATTGGGTTGCTAATTTTTTTTTAACAAGGTGGTTAGCGAGCACAGCGACGAGGTGTGGTTTTGCCAATTTTCGCCCGACGGAAAAAAGTTGGCGACGGGTTCAAAAGATATGAACATTATCATTTGGGACGTTGATCCAGAAACGTATACCTTAACGCAAAGAAACTTACTGGAGGGACATCCTTACGGTAAGTCGATTTTCTTCCATTTTCCCGCGGGTTCGAGGTGGTGTTTTTAGCGTTGTAGTTTAGTGAGTGAACTTTTCTTTTGTATGGTATAGGATTTTTAGGTGCTGCTTTCATTGCTTGGAATCCTGACTCCATACATCTTATAGCGTGTGGACCTGAGGAAAGCCAAGAAGTGTGCTTATGGAACATCGACACGAAAAAATGCGTAAAGGTGTCTCAAACTCCAGATGATATCTTAACATGTTGTGCTTGGAATAAAGATAGCAATAAATTTGTGGTAAGGAACCGCCTCACGTACCAATACAACCCGACATTAAATTGCAACGCTTTTTTTAGGTGGGAGGTATTCGCGGCCACTTTTATCAATGTGATATGGAAGCATCTATTTTGGACACCTGGGAAGGCGTGCGCGTAAATTGTTTATGGGTTCGTAGCGACGGCAAGAGCGTTCTTGCTTCGGACACGCACAATCGAATTCGTAGTTATAATTTCGAGCAAGTTTCAGACGAGAACGTGTAAGTTCGAAATATTTCTCCGTTGATCTTTTTTTATCCACATCATTTTTGTAGGATTCAAGAAGACCACGGTATTATGTCGTTCACAGTGGACAAAAACGATCGTTTATGTCTCATCAACGTGGCGACACAAGGCGTGCACTTATGGGACCTGGAGGATCGTTGCTTGATTAGACGTTTTCAGGGCGTCACCCAAGGACACTTTACTATTCATTCCACATTTGGTGGTGCCAATCAGGAATTTATTGCCAGTGGTAGCGAAGATTATCACGTGAGTTGCAGAAGGTGAGTTTGAGTAAATTTTATTCTCATTTTTTAATTTGTTTAGGTCTACATTTGGCACATACGGCACGAGAAACCTATTTTGGTTTTGGATGGTCACACCAGAACAGTGAATTGCGTCGCTTGGAACCCTGTTTACCACAACATGTTGGTGTCTGTGGGCGACGATTGTACCATCCGAGTATGGGGTCCTCAAGATAAGGTGCCTAAACCGTCAGGTAGGCCAAACTAATTCCTTTTTTGGCGTTCCGATCTTATGTACGCCTTTCTAGTGTCTTCATCGAGCAGCGATTCGAGTAACAATAGCAGCGGTAGCACTTGGAACGATATGCTCTCATAGTGTGCGCCATTTCACACGCGTAAAGACTGAAATGAATCAAATAAATCGAAAGTGTTCGCTCCATATTACTACATACATATAATATCTCGTATCACAATTTTTTTTAGTTATCTATTCGAGCGTGTATCGTTATGTGCGCGAGTTATCCCCACAGTGCAATGTCTCAATATTTGGACGATCCAACATGTAGATTTTAGTAAAATTTCTCAAATATTTATATGCATTTTTCTATCATAATTTTGAAGCTCAAGCGTGCAACTGCCACTTTTACCTTTCTCCAGTTTCCTCTAACTTTTACAAACTCGTGTCTGTCCCCCGCTTTCTTTCTTCGTACTGTCGCTTTACAACATGAACTGGTGTCGTCCTGTATTTTTCCAAAATAAAACACCCCGACTAACAATTAGGTTAAAAATGTTATTATTGGGTTTAAGCTATAGGTTAGGTTGTGTTTAAAGTCGGAAGATATTAAAAAAAATTGTGGCTCGTACCATTTTAGGATTTTCAAATTGAAATTACTTGGTAGGTTCATATTAATTATATTTCGATAAAAATAATAATATTAATGATATGGTGTGACGTGTAATGTTAAGGTATTTGTGCGAGTTTTTGTATTAGGAAGAAATAAATTTATATAATTAGTTATTTTTTAAAACGAAACAAATTAATTTTTTATCGTAACGCTTTGTTATACAGAAATTTTTAAATATTGCACTCGATTGCGTGGTGGTACAGCGTTTTTTTGGAAAATTATTAAATTGTTTTCGATTGACCCCAAATTATTTTGTAATTAAATTGATTTGAGTTTAGTTAGATTTTAGTTTAATTTTACGAAAATTATTTGAATATTGAACTTTAATTAATAAAATCTATGTAAAATTTATGGTTTTTTAATGACCTCTCTCCTGAAACAAGTTTAAGAATCTAGAGATCTCCTAAGATCCTAAGAATCTCAAAAACCACATTGCCTCATAATTTTACTGGTTCTCCAATTGGGAATTGGTCTTCTCACAGATGTTTCCGATTTTCGTCGTATTTATCTACCACTGACGGTCACTACAAATGGTTCAGCTGTGTTAAAGCCACTTAGATGACTAATTTAAATTCACCTTCTTCGTAATTTTATCGAAAATTGTACTGAATTTCTTAAATAAATTTTTATTGCAATAAAAAATGTACAAAAATTACAATTTGAGAAGTAAATAAATTAATTTTTACATCAAATCAACAGACAAATTTCAACTACTTTAATTTTCTATACACAACGAACATTCTGGTTCCGTTTATTTGGTCTAGAGCGGACCCAGAAATTACTTCTACTTTAAAAGAGCCATTTGTTGAACGACAATCGCATCAACAAGGCTGGTTTTACTAATAATAAATATTAGTTTTATTAAATATCTTTTCAGGGTTCCCACTAATTTTTCAAAATAAATTTCCTGACTTCATCCTTGGAAAATTTCAATAATTCACAATAAAAACATAATTTTTAGGATTTATTTTGTCTTTCCCAGTTTCAAAAATGTTTCTCTGCTCCAAAACCTTAACTTTCTTAAAAATCAAAAATTCCTAGACTTATTGTGCAGGTTTTACAGACGAGTGGAAATCCTGTTTTTTTATATTTAAATAATTCAAAAAGTATTTAATTATTTGGAATAATACTGTCGAAATGTATTTAAATATTTATAATTATTTAATATTATCCAATTTATTTAAAAGATTTTTTCTAGTATATATATAAATATTCTTTGAAATAATAAATAACGCTGGAGTATTTAAATGTTAGATAATTTAAAAAAATACAAACATCTTGAGATTTTTTAAAGCAGTCGATTTTGACCCAAGTTCAATTTTAAACCGTGTTTGAAACCATTTATTTTCAGAATATGACAAAAAGTCACTCTGTGACGTTTTTTTTTAAACCTATATTTATCTAAATGAGAAGAAATATTCTGGCTTATTCAAAGGAACACTGCATAAAACGAAATTTTGGACTTGAAAATTCCCGAGTGATATAATATTCTAAATTTGCTTTTACTCAGAATTTTCGTTCACATTTAGATACACAAAAGATTAAAAAATAGCCATACACAGTGGTTATTTTACTTTTTGTAAAATTCTGAAAACAAATAGCATAAGCCTCACTTTTGATAGACAACGCTAACAAGACACATACACACTTAGCAATATAAAACGTTCATAATATTCAATCCATGATCATGTCATCTGTACTAGGGGGTAATCTAATCTACTAATCAGTATTCTATAGACAATCTTTGAAAAGCATTGAAAATGATTACCCCTTTGCATCTATGCCATCTCCCAGCATTAATTTTTGATTATTTAGACCTATTATTCAACTGACATGAGAAAACAGGAGACTATAAGCCTGAATAAACAAAAATAAATACTTCCCAATCCTGCAAATAGAAAAAAATCCACCCATCACATTCACTCTAGCATTCCTTAACTAAACCTAAAATTTTTTTTATCACAAGCTGCTACATCTGGGACAGTTTTGGTCAAAAATGTGGAGTATATCGATTGCGTTGCATCACTCGCACCGCGTGTTGCATTGGTCAAAGTGGTAGATCTATCAAAAATAATTAGACGAAACCTCTAGGAGCTTTCTAAGCGTTGGTGTTTTGTTTTCACCCGACCTACCGAAAATTAATTGTTTATAAAATAAAAATCGTCGCTTTCGTTGTCTCATACTCGTTGCCAAGGTGATTGTCGCGGAACATCATCGAACTAACGAAGATTCTTTTAAATAAAACAAAAGCACAACGCAACCGAACAAAAAGGAACTTGAACGTCATCACTTGTTGCTCTGCTGAATTATGAGTTTATTCTTTTGTCTCGTAACCGTTGCTTGGGTGATCGCCGCCTGCAATTGCCTCGGAACAATTTCGTGGCGTGCGTATCGCGTCACTTTCGCGATCAAACTCTTCTTATCCATCTGCTTTCCGTTACTCGTCTGAGCGACTTGAAAGGCCAATGCCGCCTGTTTCGAGGTCTTCACGACGCGCGACATGACTCGTTCGCTTCCACCGTCGTCATCGTCATTATCGTCGGGAATAAATCGCCGAATCACCAACTGCAACTTGTCTTCGTGTTGTTGCTTTAACGAAACTATCCTGCGTTCCGATTCCAAACGAACCCGTTGTAACGCGTGCGTTAAATTCTGTATCCTATAGAGAAGATTTTCGTTCTGCACCTCCATCTCGCTCAATTGATACTCGAGCCGTTTCGTGCTCGACCTCAAATCGATCACCTTTTCGAAGTAGCGCTTCAAGAGGACGCGGATTTCGTTGGTATTAAATTTCAACAGTTGTTCTATCAGAATCTTTTCGACGTTCTCCTGCTTATCCAATATCGACTCGTCCAACACCACGATAGTGCCACACAACAATTGATTCTTGTACTCGATGGACAAGTCCACGATTTCAATCGCCTCTTCGCACCTGAAAATTTTCAACTCTTCCGATTCGTGCAGTAACTTTTTGTTTGATTTCGCGTCCATACTATAACGTTGTTGGAGTAAAAGGTCGCGAGTTTTGCGTAGCTCTTTAATATCGTACTTGAATATCTCGTTGCTTTCCGTTCCAATTGACCTAGCGGCCAGGACCAGACTCAAGTTATTCTTTTTGGAACCACCGACATCAGAATCCGTGCTCCTTTTGCACTTATCCAATTCTATTTCAAAACTCTGCTTTTGTTTTTCTTCCTTCTCCTTTTGTTTCTTCAGCTGTTGCAGTTCCTTTTTCGAATTGTTCAGGCTGGATTCCAGCTCTCCAATCTTTTTAACGTCGTCTTTGGTGACGTCTTTGATAAACTCACTTTCGCTTAATTTTTGCGTTATTCTGCACACTTCTCCGTAATACTTGCGTTCCATTTCTTGATCGTTGACCGATTTGGCGTGCATCAGTTTCGAACGCGCTTTCGATTCTTCCGTGCGCAGTTTGTTGTAATTCTTTTTCAACTTGTCGCGCGTGGAGGAGTTTTGACTTTTGTACGTCAGCAACTGCTGTACGAATTTCTCCTTGGTTGCCACCGTCAACTCCAGCTGATTTATCTGGGACTCGCAGCGCGCGATTTCGTCGCACGTTTGTTGCAGCATTTTCAGCTTTCCTTCGTAACTTAATTCGGAAACTTTGGTGTTGGATTTAAAGCTATCGTCGGTGTTTTTTGAAGAAATCAAGTGGAGGGGCGACATTTTTTCGGTTTGATTGTGAATGCTGGCGCGTCGACCGCGCGCCCCTTTGGCGTGAAATTCATTGTAGGACGATTCGTTGCTCTTGGTTTTCACGATCGTCACGTGCTTCCGGTTGTTTTCCGAAACCAAACCGTCCGTTTTTGATTTGAAACTTTGCATTAGGTCTTCCAATTGTTGCACGTTTTGGGTTTCTTCTTGTTCGACGCATTCGCTCTCCTCGCTGCTGCTGTTATCCTGACTCCCTTCCATTTCTTCCTTTATGATGTCGAGAGAACGAGGATGTTCCGACGTTTCGCTGATGCAATCGTCACACTCCTGTTTCAAGGTTAACCATTTTGAAATTTGCTGCATTTGACTCTTGGTCAAGCTGCCGTTCAGGATTAAATTGTTAAACAAGCTTTCGGCGTTGGAAACCAACTGTAAAAGTTGATTTGCAGCAAATTGCAAACCGAAAACGTCGGTGTTATCACAAGAATTTTCGTATGTGGTGTAAGAATTTATCGTAACAAAGTTTTTTACCATTTGGGAACGTCGGGCGAATTCCAAAGTGTAAAAGGTTTCCATAAAGTCACAAAATAAGGGAGTGACGCAACAGATTACTAGAGTTTTCGCTCGACCACCGAAAGAGTCTTTCAGAAGCATGGTTAAAGCTGACTGATTGTAAGGGGCTACGCCGGACTCCGAGAGAGCCCAAACGCACTTTTGCAACATATTTAGACCCGAATCCGAGAGCACGGTCTCTGTAATTCCGTTAGTGTTCATCAAGTACATTGTCTTCGAACTGGCCAAGTCTACAAAACTGGCGGTTGATATTTTATGTTGCACGACCGAATCCACCACCCAGTTTTGTTCTAAAGTTACCGTAAACAATGTGTGGACACTTTGAGACGTTAAATTCGACATTCCTAACTGTAAAACTTCAAAAGCTTGTCCCACATTACCGCATTGAACGCTGCCGACCCCCAACAAATCCTGAACGTTCTCACCGCATATTTGAGACCACGTAACATGAACCACATAATTTTTGTCCTTCTTCTGACTGACTAAACCGAATAATTCGCGTAAAAACCTAGGAATTATTCCGTATTCGCACTCACTCAATGCACAACTTAGCGCTGGGCCTAAAAGTGTGTATGATTTACCCGAACCAGTTTGTCCGTATCCCACAACCGAAACGTCACAACCTTCTAGAAAGTAGTTCAAGAGGGGCGTAACGGTGGTCGCAAAGAGCGCATTTTGATTGCAGTCTAAAGGTAAAGCATAATTCACGGGAAATACGTGAGAATTGACGGAATTGCACAAATGCACGGAATTGTTGTAAATGTTCGGGGAAACGCACAATTCGTTTTCGTTGTCGTAAAATATTGGGCATACCCGCACCGCCACTTCGACATTATTTTCCATTTTGTGTTAATTTTCATAAATGGCCAAGATTTTTGTTACACAAACACCAAAATTAACCTAAAAATTTCTAACAGTTGGTTTTGACATTTAAAATTCGTTATCCAGTGGCGGCTCGTGGGTATTAAAAGAGGTTGAAATAGTTATTTACGGGGGGGGGAGGGGAAGGTTAGCGACATACATCTATGAGTACTGCTTGATAATATTATATCTTCAGATAATTAATGTCATCTAAAAATTTTTATTTATGTCCTTCGAGGTAAGAACCGTAGACCAAAATTTTGCACTCCGATTCCTCTTTTTTGTTTTCGATACCTACAATTTCTTTAGCAAAATTTCTCTACAGTCTACCTCTCGATGGCCCCCTTTCCAATAAAAGTTAACCCGTTTAAGAAAGTCAAAAAACCCCGCCTGCTTTGTTTTGTAAAAATGACGCCACTTAATTTCAAACGGCGAAATTTGGTTTTTGGTAAATTAAATTTTGTGAAACTTACATGAAGTAGTCTGATGATGGACCATCACAGCAAAACCAGTAAATCACTTCACAGCACAAACACAAGTTCAGTCAGTAAACGCGAACGTCCGCACATCACTGCGATTTTCACAAGACTGATTCATAAAAGCCAACTACGTCTTTTTGTATGTTTGATTCTTTATTCGTCATCGCCGCCACTAAAACGTCACTGACACAACATAATATCATTTTGATTAAAAACTTAGGGGGCCGTGCATTTCAATTGTTTGACAACTTCGCGGGTGACAGTTTGAAAATTACTCATCAGCCAATGAACGATTCGATAGAAAGAGACAACGTGAGCGATCTCTTTTTGAAAGTTCAAGGTTTGACCCAAAACAAAACATACGAGATGTAAACCTTTATTTACGTTTTTTTCAAAAACTACACTTTATTTTTCAAAACTGCGATGACGTAACGAACGTTTCAAGTTACACCAAACTGCGGGATAAGTTTTACCCCCAAAATGTATTTATTGAGCGAAATTCATTTTTGGAGCTCGCAGGACGACGTCGTCATAAAAAACACCGATTTTGGGGCCTTCAAGTAAGTCGGTTTTCATTTATTTCATCTGTCAATTTTGGGGTTATCGTTTTAGGTATTATTCCAAAAAAGACACGCAGGATTGCATTTTGAGTGCTGGCAAAAAATTGTACTGCGAGAAGAGGGGTTTAACGTGGAATCCTGTAAACAAACGGCCTTTTAAAGTGAAAGATAAGCTGAGGGAGTTGGAAGTAAGGTTCCGATGTGGTTTTGCTTGCAACGGCTTAATGATTTACTTTTAGGAATGCCTACTGCAAAATAAAGTCGTTTGCAGTTCTTTTAACGTAAATGAAATACAACTGTTGTTGTCGAGGGGAATTCTGGTTACAATCTTTACGAATTTGAGTGACATTACCAATATTTCGTTTAATAAAGCTTTGGGTGCTCGACTACAAACCGAATTGATCAGTGATGGTAAGTCCGAACATTTTAATTTTTTTACTTCAGGGCTGTGTTTGGAGGTGAACATATTGAAAGTCCCCAAACATTGGGGTACAAGGCATTTAGTTCAACTTTAAAATACATTTTTTAAGGTGCAATTTCTGGTCAGCACGTAGCCTGCATTTGCACCGACGGTCGGGTATTATGCATGGGCGGTTTGTGGAAAGACGAATGGGTAATCGACGGTGGTCCCAAGCGTCGCATTTGTTTGCACGAAGAAATGCTGTGCATTTGGGGTCGCGTGAACGCCGAACATCCTCAACCTTGGGCGCCAATTAAAGACCATCAAAAAGCAAACGTCATTGTCTACTGGATCGGATTAAAAGGACCGGAATTGTTGGCGCACAAAAAGACGGAAGGCGAGCCAATTGATATTGTCATCAGTAAAGTACAAACCAAAGTTTTGATTTCGATCGAACAGAAGGTGTCTTTAAGGGGAGCAGTTTCGGTGGAAGTAAATGCTCTTGAGATAGCCACGCTTAAAAAGGTATCAGTAATATCCGTTCCGCTACAAACCCAAGTGAGTTGTTGCAGTTTGAGTGATGACGAAGAGCGTTTGCTGTTGGGATGTATCGACGGTTCCATCGCGCTTTTAAACCGGAATCGGGGATCTACCCAAATAATAAAAACTACCATTATCCCGACGCTTGTAACCTGGTACCAAAGCGGAGCGATCGTAGCAATTTCGAACGAAAAAGGGCAGCTGCAATATTTCGATACGGCTTTGAATAACGTCGGGTTACAGTTGGTTGGGGAGGATTGCGCGCCGGTTGGTCTCCTCGATTTATCCAGTTATTTCAATAAGCAACCGACGATTACGTCCATAAAATGGGGTCCGAAAGAGCTGATTGTCGTTTTGGAACACGGACCTCTGATCCTGGTCACACAGCCAGAAAACATTCTCAGCTTTATCTCCATCAGTTTGCATTATTTGAATAACAATAAATTTGAGAAGGCAATCAGGTTTCTACTGAGTTGGGAGTGGAACGAAGACAGCTTCAATATCTTACAGAAAATTGTCACTCGGTTGCTGAAGTTACCACTGGACAAAGAAAACGCCAGACACTTGCAGGACGCTTTGAGCTGTTTTCACAGCTCTCCTGTACCATTTGACCACAATGTCAGACATAAATACGGACGTCAGGTAGGAAAAGGTTTATTTTAGGGTTGAAAATTTAGATAATGATTTTTTAGGTGCGTGCACTAACTAGGAGATTCTTTTACCAGTTGGTCCGCTATAAAATGTTTGATGTTGCATTTTTGTTGGCCGTGGATATCGGACACCACGACTTATTCATGGACCTATACTACTGTGCAGTCGATATTGGGGAAAAGGAAATGGCGGCCGCTGCACGGGCTCAAGCGTCTGCACTTCTAAGCAAATGTTCCAGCGAAGGTAAAATATTTCTACCTTTGTTTAGCAAAAATTCCAATTTTTTTTTCTAATAGCTTCCTACTGTTCTCGGTCGTCCTGCTCTCAATGCTCAGATTCCTATTCGGAAAGTAGCGAAGATAGCAGCAGCAGTTTTAACGAAAGTAAAAGTAAACCGGTGCTACCAAACTTATTGTTACAGTCTGACGACAATTTGTTGAGCACCAACTTTAACGACATCGAACCATCACGTCAGTCGCCGAAAAGTTTAAGATTACCTCAACTAAATACCCCGAGACCACCTCTATCTGTTGTAAACAAGATGAAAAGTGTACGGTTACCCCAACCAGACGAGAATTTGTTGAGTACCAATTTTAACGACATGGAACCCAGACTGTCCTTGCCAAAGAGTCTTCCAAAACCAACCTTCCAGAAAAGCAATTTTTCGCGACGCGACTCAATGAAACGAATCAACTCTATACCTCAAGTACCTCCCTTACCCACAGCACCCCCGCTTCCCGTAGCACCAACCTTAAGTAATTTCAATTTCACTCCACATTATAAAATTCCCTCGCCGCCTCTTCTTACGAAACCTTTCATCCCGCCCCCCATGGTACCAAATTTTGAGTACCACCGGCCTACACCTCAAGTTGCGTTCGTGCCACCGCCTCCACCGATAACAACAAACGCGGTCAAAAAACCACAAGCAAAGGTGAAATTCTCCGACACAGTCACCGCCTTCATTGTTCCAGAAGTGAAACGGCCCGTCAGGCCCGCGCCACCTGCACACATCACAAACCCCCAAAAAGAATTAGCCGACAGTTTGCCTCTATGTCACCCAAACGAAGACTACCTAAAAGATTTTACCCCCATCAGGCGTAACGAAACCGACGAAGAAAAACCGAAACCTCCACGAATCAAAGTTGTACATTTTGGGGTCGTCTGACCGCGAAAAGATCGTTTGCAACGTTTTAGTTGCATAATTTATATGATAATATATTTTTATACATTTTTAACACAAAAATAAATATTTTAATTATTGCGGAATTTTTTATTCTTATCCGCCAACTGTCTATCACTGACGCGCACGATTGGATTAACGAAAGATAATTTTAAAAAACTAGGTAACAGCCTTACAGGATTTCAAATAATAAGACGTCTTGAAGAATAACTTCCGCTTATAAATTCTATGACAAAATTTTTACAATTTTAAATTCACTGGCTTTCAGACTCTGAGCTGAAATCGGGAGAATTATCCGTTTTCTATCTATGAATGGATTAACGGGAGAAATCTTAGGGTTTTCTTGTTTTTTGGGATTTCGTATATGATTTTCTACATTTTCTCGGATTACGTATTTTCCAAGATTCCTAGTATTTGAAAGAAAACTGAATTTTTAAAAAGTTTAATTGAAATAAATGTTTTTTTTGTGAGGGTCGCCCGAAATCTCGCCTAGGGCGCCCGCATTGCTAAAACCGGCACTGATTGCATACTTTCTAAGATCTTGGATTTCCTTAGAATTTTTCAAATTTCACCAGATTTCCCTTCACTTGTACACCAGATTTCCCCAGTTAATGCCCTCTCATCTTAAAATTTTTAGTAGTCTAATGGACGCCTGAATAATAATTCACACCTGCCATTTGTTTTTCTGGTCCGGGCCTGCCCTGGTGTACTTCATCATTTCGCTGTCAATCAAATAATTTGCATATTTTCCAAAATCTTATTTCATAGTTGTCTGTTTACATTTTTTCCCCTTGGATTTAATTCAAATTTGTACAAAAATCAAATTTTTTATTCAAAATTTGTATTTTTTATTCAAAATTTGTATTTTTGTCGCATGCTGTACACAGGCCATTACCAAACAATCAACCTAACCTAACTTTTATTCACACCGACATTTTAATTTCATGAAGTAAGTTTAAATTTCGCAAATATGAACAATTTAGTGAGACGATTATTTACGAGAGTCAGCCCAAAGCAGCTTGCAAGTTGTACCAGGCTCTGCACGAAGACTTCAAATACTGCCGACTTATACGAACCTGATTATTTAGAGGTAAAATTTAAATATTTTTTGCAACTTGATTTTATTTTAAATTTATAGTTATTAAACCCCGAGTACCCCCTTCATCCGCTTTTAAACGTAGAAATCACTGGCCACGATTATCCGTTGGTCGAAAACTTTCAAAAGTTGGCCCACAAAATTTGCGAATTGACGGATTTGAATGCTGTCGACGGTTGGGGCACTCCCGCACAATGTTTAAAAATAGTGAATTACAAAAGTAATAGCGAAATAAAGAACGCCGAATATGATTTGAAGGTCTACCGACGACTCATTCAGATAAAAGATGTTCCAGCATATCGAGTAAGTTACAAGACGAAGACGGTGCGATTCGTACTAAACTGTGTTTTTTTTTGTAGGTTTCTACATTTTTGCGACTGTTAGACGTTGCCGCACCTCAAGGCCTAACGATACAGGTCGTAGAGCATGCAGAACATTACGACGAAGAACGATACGTCCCAGATAGCGAATTGATAGCTTTGAAAAATCAATTAGAAGACATAAGCGAAGCCCGGAAGAAGTAAAATGTAATCCAGTTTTGCTTTACAGTTAGTTAAATAAACTTAATATTAAACTAAAACGAATTTTTGGGGTTTTCACCAAATATTACCTTGATTTTGAAATTTATAGATGCAAAAAACAAAAAGCACTTAGAACATAATATGTTTTTTTTTTGTTTTTATTTACACACTAGGAACCTCGGGACACCTGTCGCCAGGGACACCTCTTGAGGAAGTACCCAAAATATCAAAGTGTTAATATCTCTAAGTGAAAATTTTATGTCCACTTTTTTGGAAAAGTCAGGGAATTTAAAATTGTAAAAATTTTGTCAGAAAAAGTCGGAATTGTTGATTTTTAAGCAAAAGTCAGGGAAATTAAGATTTTGGGTCAGGGAAACTTTTTGAAAGTTTGAAAAACTGTCGAGGTTCAAAAATTCGGGAAATTTATCTTTAAATATGAGTGGGAACCCTGTTGGAATTTTTGGAAAATCCCAAGTATGATTCCAGGGATATTTTTATCAAGTACTACGTGGGTTCAGAGACCTCCCACGTCGAGCTCTTAGGTTACATGTTACCTAGTAATTCTTTCATTTAAATATCTCTTACTGATTCATTTTATAGCTGTAGTCGAAAGCAAAATATTTACAGATTTTTGATTGACAATTACGGTTGTTCCATATAATTATAATTTGATATATGTTCAATATAAATTGTCAATTTAATTTGATATGACGCCCAGCTTCCATTCATTATACCTACCTACATTAGGAGTAATCGAAGAGTAATAATAACAAATATTTCCTTTGTGGGAATTTAATTAAAAAATAGTTACAATGTAGGTAATTAATTCGATACTTGACCATTTCGGCATGATTTACCTCATTTATCTTGTTGCTACATTTATAAATTCAGCTTCAGCAGGGGTAAGTTTCAGTTTTGGATGTCCAAAAATACAGTAAAGATTTTCAGTACGACATAAATGCGGTAATTGTTGGAGACGAATTTTTCAATGATTTTGATGGAAATTTGAGATACAGTCACTGTGACGATGCTTCCAAATTGTCTATTAAACTGGCCAAGTTTGAAACGTCTCCATCACAGTACGACGTGCCCGGGAACATTTCTATGTCAGTTGACTTTTCAATTTTAAAAACGCTTTTGGCGCCAATTACGGTGAGAATACAAACCACATACATCTTCCAGTCTCAAACCCTAACTGTTACTTTCAGTTCGATGTGACTATTTCGAAGGATATTCCGCTTTTTGGCTACATAACTCTTCCTTGCATTGGAAATTTCGGATCCTGCACCTTTAGTAAGGCTTGCCATATTTTGGAAACATACCCAAAAGATTCTCTTCAATACCGAACAACCTGTCCGAAATGGTTGAGAGAGTCTGGTGTCGAGTGTAAATGCCCATTCAAAAAGGTAAACCGTTCGGGACCCTCCAGAATAATTTTGATTCATTTACCTTTTAGGGGCGTTACAAAGCTAAGAACGTCATGGCTGCTATAGAAAATTCACTTGTTCCAAAATGGATTGCCGCCGGCGATTATAAAGTGATGGTCAAGATCACAGAAGGTGAAAAAATGGCAGGTTGCTTTAATTTTCAATTCCGGTTAAAATGATTTTTTTTCCAAAATTTCCGTTGTCCCAGGTCTTACCCGCCACTGAGGTGCATGAAAAAATTAACTACAGATATCTCTCGTTAGTCAGTTTTTTTTGTCTAAAAAAATGAAAAGTCAAATCCAAATTACATTTTTTATTAATGCAATAATTAAATTGTGTACAATAATATTACTTCTACATTTTGATTTAAAATTTTCGTACTAAATAAATTTGAGCAACGCTAATTTGAGTGTGAAAAAGTTTTACATCAAATTTGCCCTTTGCTAAATCACAAGTGTAATAATTACCCTAAAAGTTACTTAATAGTATAGTATACACCAAGGGCCTAAAGTGGGTTTCAGATTAGTCCGGTGGCATACACTACCCTATTTTTTGCACTCCCGATCATTCGTTTCAAAATAAACTGAAGTAAAAGCGACACTTTAGTCTTTGAAAATGAAGAGAAAAGTAGTTATTTTACTCCCGGGAGTGTAAAAAAAATTGGTTAAACTTATAATTTTTTAAATAAAAGGAAAAATCGGGAATGTTTTGTTCGTTTTCACGTAGTATAAGTGCCACTGTATCGGAGATTCCGTTTGCAACCCTCCCAAAAATAATCTAGTGAGATAAAAAATTTCAAAAGTGTGCATTCTCAAGATCTGTTTACGAATATATATCGGGGAGGTCCATCCCCGTCCATGTGCAAGACATATTGGTCGGAAAAGATGCAACACGTGAACGTGCCTTTGTGTGAAGAAACATCGAGACGACCATCAAGTAAATAAAAATATTTACAAGAACCTATCAACTACCATGTACTAAAAATTCAAGTCGACTGATATTACTTTGTTTATAAGTCAAAATTTGTGAGGTGTGTCCAGATAAATGTAAACGATTTTCATTTGTTTCACCCTAGCTAAGTAAAATTATTGTAGCTGCCTCAAATTTTATCTGTCTGTCACGGCTTTTAAATATCTCTGCTGCCAAAATATATTGTAAAATTGTAGCAGATGAAAATTTTCAAATATTGTCGTGGGGGAAGGACGATTACCGATTGAAGTGTCAAATTTTGGTTTTGTGTTGGACAGTCCAACACCGAAAAATTTCGTAAGAATTCGAACGTTGTTTCTAAATATTTTTCAGTGTACGCACAAAAGTGGAAACCACCTCAACTACAACCAAGGCTCACGTTACGTGCCTCTTGGTGCATAAAAATCCTACAGTGACGATTTGTATCACAAGACATGAGCGTGAATAATACTGACAAGTTTGTTTATTTGCTTAGTGTCCTAGGACGGGCTTATTGACTACCACAGTTAACGACTGCCCAGTCCATCACTGGTAAATCTTTTTTTTTGGACAAATCGTGCAAGTTGTAATTGGTAAAAATTCCTCAAAAAGAAAGAAGTGAAAATTTACTCAATACGTCGATATAAAAACTACACAATATACTACTTACGTAATAATACTACTAAATTTTCAAAAAAAGGCTCCGTTTCGACTCACCCTGTATATAACATTAATATGAAAGCACCCGTACAATAAATTACGCAGTTGAGATTCAATATATTATAACAAATAGTAGGTAACAAATTTTTGTTGTAAAAATTATTTTTAACGATAAACATACACAGGGTATTTCAAGAAATTCTGTCACAATTATATTGTAACCAAATTCTTCTCGAATGGGATTTATAAAGTCGCTTAGGCACTTCAAATTAAATTTAAAAATAAAATACTTATTTGTACACTACCCTCGATCTGCATATAAATGATATCTTACAATATATTATGTATACATGTATGTATATAAAAAAAAATGGACTAGAAAAGTTTGCTACGTGGTGAACGGAGTCGACCAACATCAGTAATGACAACAACAAACTGTAATTAAAAGGCTCGAACCATTTTGAATAACAATCAAATTATTAATAATTCGCATTTACCATTTTTTTGATGAATGAACAAAAACATCGGTTCGGGTAGGGGGAATCCCTTACGCGAACGTTTACCTAAATCTCGTAAATAACATGAGAACAAATAATTCGCAAAGCTCGAGGCACATTTAAGTTTGATTTTATTCGCAAGCCAATTTGCTATCAAAGCTACTCAGTGCGATAGCAAAGGCCTGTAAAGCACATACAGGATACCGATAATCCATCGTAAAAACATCTTCCGCCACACGTCCAAACTGCATTACGACATAATCGGAGTCGCTGTCGTGTACGATTTGAAAATTTTTAACAGACGCCTGCGTGACGCGTCCGTGGAAATTAAGTACGTAAGATTGGGTGTCGTCGTTCCAAACTGGCGTTTTGTTATGCAGTTCAATCAAGTTATCCATATTCTTTGCCTTCCAACTCTCGATCAGACCCTCGCTTTCGTCTTGAGGATACAAAATCACGCGCTGAAATTCCGGGGTCATGCCCGGTAAGATCACCGTCATTTTGCGTGGTCCCTTAAAACCCAGCACGTTCGTGTCGTATATGACCGCGGCCAATTCTTGGCGCGGCATCTTACCTTCCTTGTTGTTGCCTTTTCGGGGCGAAACTCCATTATCGAATACAGTAAATTGGGTTCCTATCAAATTTGATCGAAGCTTACCTAAGAATTTTACAATTTTTTTTAGATAAAATCAAATTCATAAAATAAAAGGGGCAGAAGCGTTAAAATAATTGGTGCACAAAAATTGTAAAAGAAAAATTTAATATAATCCGTTATGCCTACCACGGATGCGCATGAATAAATTAACAACGAGATTCCCACAACTATGCGATGTTTTTACAAAGTGCGTTAACTCCGAAACCCCTGGTTTTACAGCTCCGTGATTTTCAAATTCGGTGTGGTGATTCAAGGTTCTTACCTAGTGATTTTTTTAATTCAAATATCTCGTTAATCCGTTCATGCGCGTCAGTAGTGGACAAAATACAGGATACGATTCTAAAGAAAGAAAATCTTTACTACTGCTATCCTATATTTATGTATTTCACTAATGCGGATGGGTAAAACCAAGGGGTAAATATCCCGAAAATTTTGTGTCCACTCGTTTGGAATTCCCTTGGAAATCATTGGAATTCCTTGGAGTTCTGTGGAATTCTTTAGAAATCCTTGGAATTACTTGGAAATCACTGGAATTCTTGGAAATCCCGGAATTCTTGTAAATCAATAGAATTCTTTGGAAATCACTGGAATTCTTTAGATTGCACTTTGATTTGAACTCATTGGAAATCATTGCAATTCTATGGAATTTTTTAGAAATCCTTGGAATTCTTCTGAGTCTTGTGTACAGAAATTTTACTGGATATTTACCCCTTGGGTAAAACCTCTTTTACCATCAATCACAAGGTTTGTTAGTAATATTTCGTCTTCCATTTTTCCGCAATACCTCGAAAACAACGAAAGATAATATAAAAAATGTACTGCAGATCAAAAGTGTTCAGTGCAAAAAATCTGAGAAGGAAATCTACTGTAGAATGCAAAGTAGAAGCAAAAAAAAAAAAAGTTCAACTGTATATTTTTTTAATGTATAAAAATGATTCTGTGCCCCCCCAAATAAAAATCCTAGCTACGCCACTGTTCAGTTTGAATGACGTTTATGTTGAATTTAAATTTAAATTATGATTTTTAAAAATATGTCGTATTCATTTTCGATAAAAAAGCAGCCTGTGTTGTCTTAATATTTTTTCGTCGACATCATCATTTCGCTTTTCCAGTTAGTCGTAAGACGATCACTCCAGCAGTGATTCAATTCATCTCTTCTCATTTTACCAACCCAATCCCCCGCACAATTCCTCTACCTAACCAATTTTGACATTAATTTTAATCAAAAATTCGATGGGGCAAGACGAAGGAAAATATGAGAACAATATCAAAAACTGCCCCCATTTAATTCAAGATTGCAGCAAATGTTTGTATTTTAACGCTGAACACTTTTGGGCTGGTCGACATTTTCTTTATCTTTTACCGTTTTCGAGTTATGATTACTTTAAAATAAAAAAAACATACTAACCTACAAACGAATCTCCGCCTCTGGATAAGTCAGTGGGATCGGTGGAAATCAAGTAATTGCTGGTGGCGCTTTTTTTGCGTTTCCTTCCGGCTAACAAAAATACTTTTTTGCCATATTCCCGTTCTAAGTGCAAAAAGTAGGTAGGATACAATCCCCGATCCATTCCCTTACGGTCTCGCGTGATACGGCACTTGTATAACATTTTCTGAGAGGCTGGTTGAAGAACAAACTTGTCTATATTCCCTTCTACGTCGCCCTCAATCTCGGGCGTCTGTAATTTCGAAAATTAACCAAAAATTTATCGCCTTTCCGATTACTCACCGAATTAAGCTGATTGTTAATTAAGGTCGCTTGTTCCACTAAAGGATTAACTATCATATTGCCATTGCTCGGGGTGGAGGCCACGGGAGTCGATTCCTCGTCTTCGATATCCATCAAATCGTTAGAAGGCTCGTCGGTGAGATCTTCGATCTGAGTGACTTCGATGTGTTCAGAATTCGACAAAATCGAAATGACTTGATCCGGATTATTGTCGTGGGTCATTGTGTACTGTAAGGGTCCATCGTAACCGTGCAACTCTCTTCTACTTCCGCTATTTGTGCGAATTTTAGCCGACGAATTTCTCGCATCCGATGCTTGAATCATGGCAGCATTTTGACGCTTCTTTTTGATTTTCTGTTCCATAATTTGACGCTACAAAGGAAAACGATCGATTTATTGAAAATATAAATAGAAATCAAGCACATACTTGCTGTTCCAATTTTTGGTTTCTTACGTCCATTTTGTTACGAATTTCTTATTCTTGCGAACGCCTAAAAATTATTTAACGATTTGTCAATAAAATAAAACGAATTGATTGTATTCACATTGATTTGTAAAAACATAGCGGTAGTTAAATAGTAGTTGTTTACATGTCTACAAGACCTAGGTGATGGGGGAAGTAATGAGGGATCACGTGATCGTGACTCATTTTATGTGATGTGCGTTCAAGCGGGGTGTTGTTTTATACCGCGTGAGTAATAAAAGATGAGCGGTTGCATACCTATCTGCGGGTGTCAACCGCTGTTGCTTGGCAACGGTTTACTTTTCAGGTTAGGTGACAGATGTCAAATTAAAAAAACGTTATTAAATTCAAGCGAAAATGAAGGGTTTAACGGTATATTATTTAATCGTCAAGGGTAATTATTTTATTACATAATATTAGGAAGTTATTAATTTTGTGTGCAACATCCTGTATTTTTTAAAAAATCCAAAATGACGTCTCTGTATGAATTGTTGTTAAATTCGGTCCTGCTTACTTGCGTAATTGCTATTGGTCGCAAAAGGAGGAGGAAAGAAGTCGAAAACCTTGCACGAGAAAGAGAGGGAGGGTAAACGTCGTAAACGTCATAATTTGCGTATAGTCACTGACAACGTGTCCCCTTTATTATCAATTTTATAATATTGTATATGTGTTTTTTACAATATCCGTTAATAAATACAATTCGCGTAGACCAAAATGACTGAACTACCAACAAAAAGCGATATCGAAGCAGTGTTTCAACGATTACGCGCTATTCCAGCAAATAAGGTAGAAATTTGACATCTTGTAACCTATAATTACGAAAGTTTCTTTAAAATTTTAGACCTGCTTCGATTGTAGCGCCAAGAATCCGACATGGGCCACCGTAACGTATGGCGTTTTTATTTGTATCGATTGTTCGGCTGTTCATCGTAGTTTAGGTGTTCACTTAACGTTCGTACGGTCGACACAATTGGACACCAACTGGACGTGGTTACAATTGAGGCAAATGCAAGTTGGAGGAAACGCAAATGCAGTAAGTCAACTTACCGACCCTTCGATATCGATGTAAACTAACGTTTGTCGCTATTCAGGTGCAATTTTTCAATCAACACAATTGCAACACTTTGGACTCTACGAAGAAGTATAATTCAAGAACGGCACAGTTGTATAGAGATAAAATTCAACAGTTAGCACAAAGGGCTCTACAAAGTAATACTCAGGTCAGTTTTATTTTATAAAGTCTGTAGAATTTGATAACATTTGGGGTGTGTTTGTCTTTCTAGTTAAAAATCGAACAGAGTGGGCTTGGCCCTGACGGAAAAAAGGTAAAAATGCTTCATTTTTGCTTCTTTTCTGGGAAAAATAACAATTTTATTTTGCTTGCTTTAATTTAATCCACGTTTTTATGTTGTTTTGACACATTAAATTTGTAACAGTTACACATCCAACCGTATGTGGAATCAAAAGAGGAAAAAGAGGTGGATTTTTTTACCGAACACGAAAGTTTTGAGTCTCCCACATTGTCAGTCGTCGAAGAACCTAAGGTAATAATAATATTGTTTTACCATTCTTCTTATTTCCTCTTTTCGGCTGGTTTCTCTACCATGTAACTTAACTTTTTTTGTGTTCAGGTGGAAACGGTGAAACAACCGAAAGTAGCTTTACAATCAGGCGAAGGACCAACAGTAAATTTCAATCAAAATGTTGAACAACACAAATCGACGATAGGGGTTAGAAAAACTCAAGCGAAAAAGACAGGGGTGAGTGAAAACTGTTGGGGGAAGTTAATGAGGGCCCCCCTTGCACAATGCGTATTAAACTAATGTATTAAACGTATTATTTAAACGTAGATTTTTAGAAAAAAAATAGACTTCACCAATAATTAATCTTTGCTCTGCTTCGAATCTTTTGTAGAAAATTTGGGGGATTTAGTAAAGAGTTTAAGTAAAAAAATTATTAATTTCCGATTTATTTTCACTCACAAGTACTTAATGACTGGACTATAGTAATAAATAATAAAGAACTACTTTTATCTTTCCGATATTAGGATTTTATTGTGCAACCGGCCTTGGTTGTACCCAAATCTAGATTATAACATTTTGAACATTAAATTTTACAAGTTAGGAATTATATGAAATATACAATATTATAACACAAAATTAAATTAATTAAAGATTATAAAGTGAATCATTCAATCAATCTGTGGCAATCCAACTGAAGTAAATTGTTCTAAGCTATTCTGCAAATTTTAAAAGCAGCAGCAAATTGTTTTAAAACCTGCGCAAATTATATAAATAGAAGCATTTCAACGCATACGGGCAGTGTTAAGTGGGACAGTGAATATTTTTAAAATTCAAAAATTGAAATTATGCTTTACTTAAATAGATATTGTATTTCCGCTTAAAAAATTATTTTGAAGCTATTTAATGAGGATTTTGTTGCATAATAAATTATGATTCACTGTCATTTAGCCGAAAGTCATTTGACCGAACTCTTTTGACCGACAGATTATTTGGCTTTTGGTACAATTTTAAAATGTAAAATGTAAAACAAAAACTAAACATTCTCTTATCAAATCATGCCTTTGGAATTTGTTAAGAGCAATCGTGGAGCTGATCAACTTTTGAGGAACGGGAAATGCAAAGCAAAAGCAATCACCGAAGACGATTAATTTTTTCGATTTAGTGGCATGCACACTGGTCATACGGTAGAAAGTACTGAAGTCGCAGCAAAAGTTGTACTTGCCAATATCACTGACGTAGCGAGAACTTCCACCCAAAGCCCCCCCAACAGATTCTGATAAATGCTACTATTAACCTTGACACAGCAGTGGCCTCCATCTTTCTTCTAGCACATTAATTAAACAGATCGTTCGGAGAACTCGCAACGCTACTGGACCTGCAGTTCCTACATCTTTCACTAGACTCACAGAGTTAATAATCAAAGGAGATTATGCCAAGACAGGAAAAGGAGAGCCCTTCTTTTATAGTGGACTCGAGATAGTAGATAGTGGATTATAAATAGTAGATAGTGGACTATACCGGGTGCTGAATGAATTAGTCGAACATAGGAATTTAACACGTAAAAACTTACTATGAGTGCAACCTCATTATTCTGTGTATCTGCTGCATTCGAGAAGAATTGGATAAATCTTCTGAAATGCTAGGTGTACATCGAGTTCTTCTTTGGCACTAACTATCAATAATTTTCCATCGCTATATATTGTAAAACTAATTTGAGGATCTTTCATGCGATATATCAAAGCATGGAAGATATTCGGAGCACAATACCGTTGAAGGTAGAGAAGAGGATTGAAACTGTGTCCTATTCAAGAAAGATCTTGGCATTTCATATTTCTTGGGCATTTCGCTTTGTATAGGCAAAAGTGAAGTGATTGAAGAAACAGAAGAGTTGTCATAAGGTGTAGATGAAGTAAGCGGTGTGGATGGGGTTGGAAATTTGGAGCACTGTACCGTGGACGTGGAAGATAGAGATGCTATTTGAATCTTTGCGCCATTTAAAGAGGATCTTGGCACACTCCATTCCTTAAGCGGCATTTTGCTTTGCAAAGAAGAAAACGGTGTCTCCATAGGAATGGAAGAGGTGACAGGTGTGGAAGCATATTATAAGAAGAGTCTGGGCTCAGTGCTTTTGAAGGCAGAGGTGCTATTTGAATGCCTGTAGCATTCACGGATGCTCTAGATATGCTCCAGGTGGTTTTGGTAACCAACATGGTAAAATGCGATAAAAAATTGCGAAATTTCAAAATATGTAAAAATGCGATGTAAAGTTGCAGAATTACAAGATATGTAAATATGCGATAAAAATTTTTAACATGGGAAGGGTGGGGGGTTTGGTGGGGTGGAGTTGAAACGGAATGGGGTGAAACTATAAATCTTGTGTACTTCCGCGCTGAAAAATCTAATTCTTTTACATATAATTTGGTATAATTGTATATTTCATGTAAATCTAAATTTTGAATTAGGTTTTTAAAATTAGGATATTATTATTTTGTTAGTTTTAATTCTTTTATCTTATTTAGCTTGGTGGTAAGAAGGGCGGTCTGGGCGCCACGAAGGTAAAGACAAATTTTGCCGACTTAGAAAAGGAAGCCGCTTTAGCAGAAGAATCTCGCCTACGGGTGCAGGAAGAGACGGCTCAGGCTGTCGCGTTGTCGGCAAAGGAACAAGAAGAAAGACAGGCTGCAGTTCGGTTAGCTTACAAAGACTTAAGTTTGGAGAAACAAAAGAGAGAAGATCATTTGAAGAAAACTGATCCTCACAAAGCCGAACAGATGGAACGTCTCGGGATGGGTTTCCATTCGGCTAAATCGTTCGTATTTTGTCGTAGAAAAAACAATGTTGTGATTAGTTTCTTTTTTGTAGAGGAGTAAGCCACTCTATTTTTACCGATATGCAGACAATTGAACAGGAAAATGTTCCTTCAAAACAGAGTAGTTTAGCTTCACTTATGAAAATGCGAATGGTGGATTCGAATAATTTTCTTGACGATTTTTCGTACGCTTCTTCGTTTAGTATGGATCGTGACACCAAGGTACAAGATAACACCAACTCTTTGGGTTTCCTTTTAATAAACAATAAAAGTTCATTGGCTAAAGACAGTTGGGGTATTATCGATGAACCACTCGAAAAGCCTAAAAGTATTTCAAAACCAGGTATTTATTTTTTTTAGAATGAAATTTGAAACGAGAAGTTTTATGTGTGGTATTGTGCTTTCAGTGGATAAACCAATAAAGACGTCGAGCCGTAGTTTCGAGGTGGACAATTCGGATATTGCACAGAAAAAGTTTGGCAGTGCCAAGGCGATTTCGTCGGAGCAATTTTTTAATGATCGAGCAAATGATCATGAACACGAGGCCAATTTGAGTCGCTTCCAAGGTTCTTCGAGTATTTCGTCATCGGAATATTTTGGTACTAATTCTAAAGGTAGGTGCAACTGGTGACTGCTTTAGCTTTTCTTGATCGCTTGGATTGTGTGCATTTTCAGTTTTTTTTTGTTGTATTTAGTTTATTGCAATAAAGCATTTCAATTTTTATACGTTTTTGTGTGCTTGCTGTCCTCTCTCATGATTTCCCAATTTTTAAATGTTCTAAAATTACATCTTGGTTTAAATTTAAAGAAGATTGAAAGCCTTCTACATATAATTAAGTAAATCTGATGTTCCTCTTCCTCTGGACATGGAATAACATTAACCTTTTCGAGACGGTGGCAAGACAACAGTCTTGGTAAAGGTCACATGAGAGGTCTTTATTTAATTTTTTAGCGCAGTATTAGGAGCAGAATTATTTACTTTCATTTTATTTTTATATAAACATTTGGCATTTGAAACACTTTTGTTGTGGGCTTTAAAAATTAATTTTCTTATTTCTTCACTTATTTAAAGCACCTTTTTTAGATAATTTCCAATCTGGCAACAAGTTCCAAAGCATAGAACTGGACGACGTGAGAGAAAGCGTTCGTCAGGGTGTCACAAAAGTAGCAGGCAAAATTAGTTCTATGGCCAACGGCGTTATGTCATCGTTGCAGGTAAGTGGCGAAATTACTAATAGATAACATTATTTATTTAAAAATGCATATTTTAGGAACGTTATGGTTATTGAAGTTTTTGAAAGTTTGTGCAGCAGGCGTTACACAGTTTTTATTTTTGTTGCTGCAAAGTCGTTCAGTTTCAAACATTTTTATAGAAAATGTGCCTATAAAATAAACTTTTATTATCGTCTTAGAGCATAGCAAAATATATTTTTCTCTGGCGCCACTTTGCAACAACAACAATTTTTAAATGGGAAAATGGGAGAAACTATTTCTAGCCACAATTTGTATATAAACTTTAATTTTTTAAAAAACTTTTTAGTTCAATGTTTTTCTTTCCGTTTATGTTTACTAATTACTTTGGAAAAAGATATTTATTTGATGTTTTTTGTTGTACGGCAAGCTTTTTGTGATTTTATTATTGCGCATTACACCGACAATGGACATAAGAATTCGTCAGTGAAATTGACAAGGAAAATCAGGGCGAGTCTTATTTTTACTATACCAAGTATTCCATGATTTTAACAAAAATATCAAATATGTTAAGGAAATATTATTTATAATAAATTTTGTTTTAAATATATTAAAATATAAAAGAGCAGTTTTGTTGAAGGGTCACCCTTGTGCCTCCTTCCTTAGTCCGTTCTATGGAGGGTAGAGGTACCTCTACCCTCCATAGTCCGTTCCTATTTAAAAATCAAATTTCAAAAAATTTTAATAATGCGCATGCGTAGTACTCGTACAGGGTTCTTTAATTGTAAGGAATCTTCACCTATTGTTTACTAGAACTCACGCTAGGGTATCGGCGGGCTCAACAGCGTTCTTCTTAATTTTTTGCGGGACGAACAATAAATAAGTTCATTTTTCAAGTATACAATCGGTTAATTTCAGTTTTTTCAGGATTTGGACCATTTCTACTTTCCCGAACGCGATGATTAGCGCAATAGCCGAGAATTAATCTTCAAGTGAGTTAGCAATTTTTTATAAAAATTAAAAAATCGTGTCAGGACAAATTTTGCATCAAAGAAATTTTATATATAGAATTTTAATTAAAGTTTGGAAAAATTTGCATAAAATAATTGAAAATCCGTTTTGATTTATTGATTTGTCAAATATTAAAGCGATTACTTTTAAGCACACACAATTTTGCGGCCGTATTTACGCTCGATTTACACAACGTTTAATTTTTAATTTGCATTCAATAAAAGTACAAAAAATGCAATGGGATTTTCTGGAACGGAGCTGAAGAGTATCATCAAAAAGTTGATTTAAATATCGAAAACGGATTCTTGAATAAACTAAAATGAGAATCGGTATTGCTTAGTAAGTTCTGTGTGTGTATATAGGCCGGGAGAAGTACAAAAGGACTAAAAATGTACCCAGGCTGATCTAACACAATTCAATCAAGTTCGATACAAACAAATTGTTTGCACATGAAAATCCGGGAGTGGTTGGCTTTATCCGCTCGCAATGCACACCTGCTTGCTTACGCTTTTACTTTAGCAAACTGCTTTTTGCCTTTTTTTATTTACTCAATTTACAATAAGAAAAGCGCTCTAGATGTAAAATTCAATTGGGGTTAAAATTAAAAAAAATTCTGTAAAACCCATTCCCATCTCTGAGTTTACTTCATAAGGGATTGCTAGCCTGTTAGTCGTGTCAATTTAGAGTTTCATAAAAAATGTTTGGCGAGGGTAGGAGTTAAGCAACTCAAACTTTTGGCTGTAAAAATATTTTATTTAATATCGGAAAATATTATCGTTACACAGACGAATAATTCCTCAAATGCGTGCAGTTTGAGCACATCGTTGACTTTGTGTGGCAATAACTTGAAAACGCTTGAGTTTATACTAAAAATGATTAAGACATTTTTTATAGAAAATTTTATTTTGAATAATATTTATATTACCTTTTTTTCTGAAAAATGAAAATGAAACACTGTATTTCCGTCGAAACATAAGTACTAGGTACCCAGTTGACATGTTTACGTCAAAATCACGTTTATTTCTGGTTATATTTCGTCGAGGACGTGAAATGACTAAATACTGACGTTAGTGTGAGGTTGTTTTATGACCTAATTTTGACGTCAGAAAAGTAACGTCATTTCAATGTAATTCTGACGTCGTTTTTTCAAGACTTCCAATGATTTTCATCGATTTCCAAAGAATTCCAAGGATTTCCTAGGAATTTGATTTCCAAGCAATTCCAATGAGTTCAAATCAAAGTTCAATTTAAAGAATTCCAGTGATTTTCAAAAAATTTCAGGGATTTCCAAGGATTTTCAAAGAATTCCAAGGATTTTCAAAGAATTCCAAAGACTTCCAACGATATCCAAGGAATTCCAAAGATTTCCAAGAATTCCAAGGAATTCCAAAGATTTCCAAGAATTCCAAGGATTTTCAAAGAATTCCAGTGATTTCCAAGGAATTCCAGGTATTTCCAAAGAATTCCAAAGAATTCCAATGATTTCCAAAGGAATTCCAAACGAGTGTACACAAAATTTTCGGGATATTTACCTCTTGCCTTTCCGCGTCCCTTTCATACAAAATGTATAGAAGACGAGTAAGCGACGTGTCCGCGCCTTGTCTTTTCTATATGTTTTGCGCCGCGACGACGTTTCTATACGTCTGCGTCTTACGTCTTTTCTGTGTGTCCACCACCTTAGTTAACCATTGAATTTGGGTTAACTAACGATTGAAAAACTGGGCCTTTATGACGTTCTTAATTGTTCTGTGAGACGTTCAGGGGACGTCTTTGGTGACGTCGTATAAACGTCCTAAAATGACGTCTCTGGGCTGTGAAATTAACATGTAACTTTTACGTCACTAGTACGTCATTTCTTTGATCATATGACGTCAATACTCACCAATTATCGACGACAATATGACGTAACCATGTCAGTTGGGTATTGTTAAACAAGCTATTAAAGACGCCAAAATCGAAGAGTAGGGACAGATTCTGAAGGCACAGGCCATACCCCGCACAGGCCTTACCTCAGAACTTACCCAGGCAGTTAAAAGTAAGCAGAAGATCTCTGCAAAAGAGGCTTAAAATTTTGAGATCTTGACCTTGGGATCAAAGCTGACAGGGAAATGCAGGTTAGGAATAGCGGAATAAAGAAATTTTGGCCCAACTTTACATTTTGTTTAAATTAGCAACGGCGTAGCAAGGGATTTTGCGGCCCGGGGCGGTTCCTGAATTTGGCGCCTTCTTATTTGGCGAAAGTCAATTATTCTACCCAAATTTTGGGCTCAACACGTGACCCATCAAATTATTTAGTACAAAAAATATTGAAAAATTCTAATAATAATAGAAAAGGAGAAACAATTTTTTGTTTTATATTTTATTTATAATTATTTTACTACAAATTAATTTTTCTTGCCTTCATTTGTTAAAAAAAATTTATTTTTATTTAGAAAAAATGCCGCTTTTAAAAGGTGCGCCAGGAGCGGACCGCCCCCCCTCTAGCTAGGCTACTGCAAATTGGTAAAATGCTAACTAATTTTTTTTTCTTTGACAAAATTTAAATATGGTTCGGTTACCCTTATAATTAAAATTATTTCTATTGTACGTAGAACTTGACGTATTAATAATTACACGTGTAAAAAAATAAATCAATAAAATTACATTAAATTTGCATGAAGGTTACATAAGTGCCTCAAATAACAATTGATAAATATCAAAACAATCACATTTTACTGGAATTTTACTAGAAACTTGTAACAAACAAGAAACAATGTAATGCTCAGCAGATTCGCGCTTTTGGCGCCCACAACGTGGGGCGCAAATAAATTTAATGCTGTTTGATTATTTAATTAATTAATTTTAAATACAAAACTGAATGATTTTATTCAAGCTATTTTTTTTTCTAGTCAGGATTGACCAAAAGTTCCTGAAAAATATTATTTTTAAATAATTATGCCACTCAAAAAATAAAAAAGTTCAGCTAACCTTTTCGAACGTTTCGTGGGATTGTCCCGAGCCATTTCAGATTTTCCGTCCTCAATTGCGACTTCACCGATTTTAAGTTGTTTTAGAACTTCGTTTGCATCGCTGGAATGTCCGACTTCGGCAAACGGCATGGTGGCATCTTTTCCCGCCCACTCCACCAATATTCCTTCTCCTCCTGGATGCTGCAATAAAAAAACAAATTATATTTTCGTTCTCAAGTTACATTATTTTAAAAGATTAATCTTTTCTGGTAAAATAAATTTTCTGCAAACGAACTTGGAAATTAATCCACCGGAAACCTTACGAAAGCTTCTTATCAAAGTAATATAATAATTAGGTAGCTGAGGTAAATTTTGACTTACGCTGTGTCGAAATTCCGTTACATCGCAAACAAAATTTTTCACGACTATCCAGTACGGGTTCCCATTTTTTCCATTTTTTTCCTGGATGTCTTCCAGTGTGTAGTAAACTATCGCGTTGTCGTTGTTCATGCTTCATAATTAACAAAAATGTGTTCGTTAATTGAAGAATTTATTAAATTTTATGAGATGACTTACCCTTGAATCACATTATCGCTTCTTGACTGTTAATGTCGGTTTTAATTATTTATAGTTACGGAATGGAGAAACTCAATGAACTTATTGTAAGGTCATCTTTGTTGTTTAAATATTGACTGCTGATTATTTACAACAGTGCTTCCAAAACTTGAAATAATATAAAAAATATCTGTTTTTTGTTTGATCGCTATACACTCCTAGGCCCTTTGACCGATTTGAACCAAATTTTGCACATTTACCCAGTAGGACTACGGCTAGGTTTTTGTGCAGGAAAATGTTAAAAAAGTTGAAAGGAGAGTGAGATCTCACAAAATTAGCGGACGCGCATAAACGGATTAACGAGATTCACATAATAAAAAAAAAGGTATTTTGAGCTTCACAAAACTAAGGCAAAGTATTATATTTTCAATGAAACCCCGGGCGAAGCCGGGTATCCAGGTAGTTATTTATATTTTTCAGTTAAAAATCTTTGAGAACTTCAGGAAAACTACTTAAATACATGTAGTTTACGTTATTAAAAAAACCTTTGTTGATTGCTTGCCAATCACTTAACTTGAAAGATTATTTCACCGTTTCTGATTGACTGTTTACAATATTCCCGAAGAAATGAAGGAAATTTTTGGATCGAATCCTTGAAGCGGTTTAAAATAAATTTCGAACTGTTATTTGTTATCCGCGAATTACATCCGTTTTATCATTGGTATTCATCGACACACTTTGCAGATTATCATAAATTTCTTTGTAAAACCAAGTGATTGAAACGGATCATCCACTTTTTATTCTAATCGTTTAATCTGGATCGACTTTTAATTTAACCGCGCTAAATATGGAAATTTAAGTTCTATTTTTATAATTTGGAATTGCAACTTAAAAAAGTTGAAAAAATTTTCATTGAGAATTTGCAGAAAGCAAGGCAGTTAAGTGGATTATGTTTTTTGTGCGAGGCAATTAGGTAAATTGCTAAAATTACATTTATTGTTGGATATCTCACCGTGTCGCGTCGCTCTGACAAATTAAACATTTACTTAAAAATTAAGGTGCAAGTTTCTTTTTTTGGACTGAAGAAAAAAATTTTGTTCTCGAAAATTACGCCGGCATCAGCGTCATAAATATCATAATTTAAAGTTGACGAACTTTACGTAATTTAGTTTCTTGTACTTCACCGGTTTTGTTTAGTTCCAAAAAATTTCCGAATTACCTCATCTTGAAAATCAATTTTTTATTAATAATTTTCGAAAACTTCAAAATTGTAACTTCGGATCTTAAATTTATGAATATAATAAATAAATATTGGTATATTTTTTATAGCTTAATTGCGCGATGAGGTGTAAACGCTACCTTAAAATCCAATTATTTATCTTGAAAGTTCCAAAATTTCTACCGAAATTGATTGACCTAAGAAATTAGACGCAAGCTTAAGGGGAGAATAATTATAAAATAACTAAGAGCTAAAATTGCGTGAAGGAATCTTGGTATCGGAAAACACACTTGATATTATATTACTGTAATTTGGATGATAATGATAATAATAATTGATGTTTTTTGCATGATGTTCCATTATATAAATAAACAATAATTAATTGGTATTAATATTACATAATGCGAATACCTACGTGTAAATGATACTTTATTGTTATTCAAATATAATTTTGCGAGTTAAAAGGGATTCATAATAATTATGGCGGTGACGCGTAAATCAAAATTACACCGGCCTTAATCAAATTTTGTTTATTAAAAAATTTAAGGCGAGTTTTTCGTGCACTAATAAATTTGACCGCAGTTAACTTCTTTTGTGAAAAATAATTAAAATATTCCTTAGGAATACAAATGTCGGATCAAATACAATTATAGAAAATAAAACCTGAAAGTTTGTCTTTAGACAATGAACTCGTAACATTTCATATACTTATTTGAGAAGAGGAGGATTAACAGTATTCGTTAAGTAATTTTTGCTATCGACGCGCATGAAAAGATTAACGAGATTTTTTTTTTAATTTTTTTAAAATAAATATTTAAAAATATTTATTATTCTTACTAAACAAGAATATTTATGAAATATGAAAATCGAAATAATAATTTTTGCGGACTACATAACAAATTTAAATTAGATTTAAATAGAAAGCCGCAAACTTTTCATTACTAAATTGTCATGTGCGTTAAATAGAACAGCAAAACTGTTATTCTGTGAGTATATCATCAGTTTTAATTGTATTTATCTTGCATGTTAACTTTAATAATATATAAAGTGACATTAACAGAAGTTAGGAAATTAATAGTGAACCACAAAATCACAACAAAACCGCAACCGCACATCATTGATAATTTTATTAATTAAATTTAAATAAGATTACCCCGCTTTTAAAGTTTTGATTATTTAAAACATTTTGCTTCTCAACTGCATTTCAGCAGTTCCACGTTAAAATTTTAGATAATGAAATAAATGTCAACTCTTTTGGACTCGACATGTTTTTGTCGCAAAATCTACAACATTTGATGAAAGAACATCGCACTACACTCCAATTTCTTTGATCAATTTTCCGTTCTTTTAAAATATTTGGGTCCGCCGTTATAGTAGATGTTTGTATTTATATTGATAAAATAACGTAATTAATTTTGATCAAAAGTGTAGGGTGTATAATTAAAGTAAATTAAAATACCTCCACAAGAAAGTTGCGCCACTTTTATCTCAGCCTTTCGTCAAGCGCATTCAAAAAAACTTGCACCACTATTAATCACCCCTTACACGCCACTTTGTTAAACACAAATTAGTTTATTTGCAGAGTACCTACCAATGATGGGTTAAAACGTTCACTTTTCAAAGAGAATGCACAAGGAAACAAAAATTTAAAATAAATTAGGTTCGCGCTTCGACGTATTTTGCAATAAATTGCTTTTTGTATATTGCGATGATTTTTTTTACTCTTTTTCTTGGCAAAAATATTTTCTTGCGGCGTTCAACAATTTCACGAGGTAATTTCTTTTATAATTACGGTCGTAATTGCGCCAAATACTTTTGTTACTGTTTCACTTGTTTGAGGTTTATTAATATCTCATCCACCAAGGTATAATTTAAATTAGAATTTTCCATCTAAGCACTAAAAACATATTATGCTTAAAATTGTAATTTTAAAATAAAAACACTTTTGGTCGTGGAAATGTTTGTAAAATCGCTTATGGCATGTTTTACGTTGCAAATAATGAAACAGTCATAAAAGCTGGTGCTTAGTTGAAGACTTCGTTCCTAAGATTTAATTCTCTAAACTTTTAATTTGATAGGCTCAGTTCGAGATCAGAAGGCGGCCATAAGCCTAGTAAGTTAGTTTTCATATGACCATCTCCGTGCTTCGGAGGGCACGTAAAGCCGGCGGTCCCCATGGGTTGACGATTGCCGCCGTCAACTATTACAAACAGGGTTACAGGTATTCCCCAACCCGGTTTAAGCAGCCGTGGGGTCTTAATATTCAAACCTTTCTCGAAAGAGAAAGAGGCCGATAGTCCAGGAGTAAACAGAAAAAAGTGTCGAAATATTGAAGTGTAAAAGTGTAAGAGTTTATCTAAAACTAGCTATTACCGAGCATGATTGTTTCAAGGCAGTCATTAGCTTAGTCAGCTACTAAATTCGGAAAGGGTCCAAACTTTCTTATGACTCCGTCCGTGCTTCGGAGGGTATGTAAAGCTGTCGGCCACCCTTTGGCTGGATAATTGTCTCCATCAATTATTAAACAAGGTGTAACTCGGCTGATCGTAGCTCTAAGGCTTCTATACTCTTCAGGTTTAACCTGCCGCTAGTGCAGCAAAGACACAGATGGAGGTGAGAGCGAATCAGACAGCTCCTCCTAGCGCTCGAAATGGAAAAAATGCTCATCCCTAGCAACAGAGTACCAGCAATGTTGAAGAGCGAACGAAACTGGGAAAGGATCCAACAGCTCGTCTCAAGAATTCTCAAATGTAAGAAAGAAGAAGAAAGGCAAGAGTAGTCGCCGCTAGGAGGAACATTGAACAAGATCACTGGAAGTACTAGATCAAGAGGAGAACACACCTCTAGACGCGTGGAGAGCCAGGTCTGTTTATGGCCGACCAAGAATATCCGGAAGGAAAGTCGAGAAGCAAATACCTGCATGCCGTGGTAGGGGTGTGAGTTTAGTTCATGAAACCCCACACTGCCGACCAGATTTAGTTGGTGTCTGTTTCCAGATTCCCACATCTCTGCTCAAAACTAAAACAAAGGTTAGTTTAGGTTAAGGTTAGATCACAAGTTGTAATGTGGTGATGCTAAAAAGGGGCCCCACCACGAGAAAGGGTGTCTACTAGTGGACAGAGAAAGTGGCTCTAGCAAGGAGGCACTGTGTAAGCGCCAGAAGATACTACTTACGTTTGCGCAGGACGACCATGCGGCGACACAGGAAATCACTGCCAGACCTGTGCGAAGAGGCAAGAGTAGAGGCTAAAGAGAGAGGAAAATCAGAGATATCCAGAAGAACACTGGCTGAATATTATCGAGGACGTGAACGACGACGTCTGGGGAAGGGCATATTAGATCGAAACCAAGAAGCTGAGCAGACCATCCATCCTGGGCTTGACTGAGGCCCACCTGAGGACGATCGTCGAAACTCTTTTCCCAGTACATCCGGAGATTTCACCACTAGGTCGGTGGACAGAGATGTTCCACCCTTTAGAGAGGCTGAATTGAAATCAGCCGCACAGAAGATGCCCAACAACAAGGCACCTGGGCAGGACGGAGTGCCGTCGACTGTCGTCTGCGAACTGGCTGAGGCTCGGCTCGGGATCTTACTAGAAGTTTACAATTGAAAGAAGATACCTCAACAGCTGGAAGAAAGCGAAACTGTTGCTGCAGGAGCCGCTCTAGCCTTTACGCCGCCCCGGACAAAAACATAAATTTCCGCCCCTTTATGGGGTTAGTGAGCTTTTTTTTAGCATTTTTGATCTTTCCGTGGCACGGCGTCTCGGGGAATTTCATTAATATTTAAATTTGTCACGTCAACAGAACAGCCAAAATGCCGCTCTTTAGATTTGTCGCCCCGGACAAATGTCCGGGTTGTCCGCTCCCTACAGCGGGCCCTGGTTGCTGTTAAAGAAGAGCAAATCATTTAATTATAACAAGACATTCATCAAAAACTGCTTTAAATTGCATTAAGTCGAAGAACGGGAATTCATCTGTAATCTGCTATTGTAATTATTGAATTTCCATTAGATTGCCCAGGTTGTGCGGCCTGAAGGCCGCAATGATCGGCGACAAGCTTCTAGAGTTTCCGAGCTTGTATAGACCTATTTAGTTGCTGAACCATGTTGGAAAGCTCTTTGAGAGACTAATTCTGCATAGACTTCAACGGGAGATCGACAAGCCCGGGGGCCTCTTGGACAGACAATTCGGTTTCCAAAAAAGAAGATCTATCATCGACGCGGTTGATAGCATGGTCCATAAGATGAACACGAAAGTCATGATGTTATGCGGTCCTGGTCACACTCGATATTAAGAACTCCTTCAGGAGGAGGGTTCCACAGGGTTCAGTGCTCCGCTCCCTCATATGGAATGTGATGTATTACGGTATCCTCAGGTTCCTCACACTACCCGGGGTGAGCATCACATGTTTTGCAGACGACATGACAATCGTGGTCGAAACCGAGACGGAGGAGGAATTGGAGCACCTGGTCCCCACTCCACCTGGGGTGAGCATAATCAGTTTCGCAGACGACATAACGTTAGTGGTCGGGGCTCTAATGGAGGAGGATCTGGATTTCTATGCAAACCATAGCAGACATCAATAAATGGTTAGAAACTAGGGGCTTAAAACTCGTTCCGGAAAAAACTGAAGCAGTAGTGGTATCCGGAAACAGAAGAAGGAGATCGGTGCACTTCCTTTGTAAACGGCCAGAAAGTCGAGACGGGGGACCAGGTCAGGATGCTGGGTATCGATATCGACCAATACCTATCATTAAAGCCCCACATAATGAGAGTTGCCAAGAAGGCGATTAGGGCGACAGAGGCACTCCAACGAATCATGACAAACAAGCGAGGCTAGGGGGAAACTCCTGAGCTCCGTCGTGAACTTCACGATTCTTTATGCCGCTCCGATATGGGTCAAGGTGCTGAAGAGGAAGAATTGCTGCCAGAAATTACAATCAGTGCAGAGGAAGAGTGCCCTGAGGATCTGCCGAGAGCAGACCATTTCCACCGATGCTGTCCTCGTCATTGCGTCCCAACTGCCACTCCATGTAAAGGCAGAGCTGAGGGATTCAAAATTTCGAGCAAAATCTCAGGATGAATATGACAAGAAGTCTCTCGACATAAGCAAGAAATTCCAGTAAGGGAAGGTGGACGTTCCGCCTCATCCCTAACATCTAGCGGTGGGTTAACCGAACACATGGCGAGACGTCATACGAAGTGACGCAGACTCAAAGTGGGCACGGGTGTTTTAGGAACTATCTACATCGCTTCAAGCGAGCAAATACCCCCAACTGCTATTTCTGCGGGGAACTAGACGACGCGGAACATACCATCTTTTTCTGCAACAAATGGACTGAAGACAGGCAGATCGCCGAAACGCAGCTGGGGACACATCTTAGTCCAACCAACATAGTGGAGCTGATGTTGGGTAGCGGGAAACACTGGGGCATCATTGAGCACATGCTGGAAAAAATCATGACCATAAAGGCAAAATTGTTAGACGAAAGGGAACCCAAGCAAGAGCCCAAGAAGAACAAAGACCCGAGAGGGCGGAAGCAAGTTAGCAGGAGAATGATCGGAAGAAATGCGTTAGCGATTTCCGGCACCTCTATGAAGTGGGGTTTTAGTCGGTAAAAATCCGACACTACCACCCAAATTATCTGGGTGGTGTCTTTTGAAGATTTCCCCACTCCCGACGCACACAAAAAAAGCACCTGATCAATAGTACGGTGGTCTACATCTAAATATGACTGGATGGCCGCTAGGGGTCTTTAGCTCGTTCCGGAGAAAACAGAGGCGGTCGTGGTCTCGGGGAAGAGGTGAATCAGACCAGTCAGGTTTTAGTTGGGCAGGCACACTATTACTACGTGTGACTAGATGCTAGGAGGGACGGCACCCTATTCCACCGATGGTTGAAAGTTAATACCCTACCCCAGAATGTTCAAGGTAGAGCAGTGGAAGATTCAACAGATGAAGGTCAGGGTTAGCTTTTTGAGAATTAGTATGAGAACAATGGGGTATTAAAAATGGGTATTAAATTCTTAAGAAAAATGTAAAACGTACTATTTAATGATGGATGGGAAGATAACTTTTGTATACCCTTATAGATGTCTAGATTTTAAGGTGGATCCAAGATTTGCCGTTATTGCATTTGTCAAAACTGACCCTCCGCTCCGGGCCGTTTTGATAAACGTTAACTCGCTAAAATATCCCTCTAGAGCAGGGCTTCTTAAACTTTTTTCATTCACGACCCCATTTATGATTGCGAGTTTTCTAGCGACCCCATATAAATATAAAAGAAAGATAAATAAATATTTTTTGATGATAATATTTGACATTAAAATCTCTCGCGACCCCAGAATTTTGCTAAACCCATAGTTTAAGAAGGCCTGCTCTAGAGTCTAGACCTGTTCTACTCGGCAAAATGTGCTACTCTTGATGTGGACTCAACGATCCATTTTTTGATCCACCTCTCTACAATTCATACGCCACCTTGAATATGGCTTATCTATATTTAGAACGAGTATTGCAATATTGCAACTAACTTTTAAATTTCCCGCCCTCATTTTTTTTAAATAACAAAACGCAATTTTATAATTAATTTAACCAAATAGTAAAATAAAATAATCTGACTAAAAAATGTTAAATAAATATAATTAGGCGATTTGTCATGTAGATTTTGCTTTTTGAGTGGGACTGTAAAGCTTATTCCTCTCTGTGTATCAACTTGTTTTTTATTTGCAGAAAGCTAAATTTTTAGAGTTGTACTTTTACAAACGCGAAGTTGTAAACATCCGAGTTAAAAACAAACTTCGTTCCTTATCATCTCCGACCGTAGGTATTAGTTTTACTTGTTCACATTTTCGCTATACAACTACACCATAATTGCGATATGAAAATGAATGATAAGAAAATTACGGAAAATTAAATACATAAATTTGACGTTTTACCCCACTAGCCTACCTGCAATTTTCTGTTTTATCGGAAAGGAATAAACGCTTGGTCGCTTAATAATATCAAATCAAAAACAGAAAACAACAAATTTGTCGTGCAAATTTATTTTAAGTGACTCGAGAAAATTAAAAAAAAATTTATTTAACCTCGCTCACTTAATACTTAAATTTATTAAAACGTAAAATTGAAAATTATTCTGTGGAAAAATTATATTCGGATTAGTAACGCTTTCGCGTTTAATTTTTAAAATAACATCGAGAAGTGTTTGACACTTAACATTTACGGGTCAAGAGGTTGTTTTGCTAAAAAGTCTCTTGCGAGGACCGGTTTTACTTACAGTAATTTAATCTGGAAAAACGTGAGATTTGAAAGTGTCCAGTCTTAGAGTTATGACGATATCTTTCGTAAAAAGCAATGTTGTTTATAGAAGAGAGAAAAACTTGTTACGCTATTTTAATTAAAGTAACCAATCAGAACCGAGGTGGAATTTTAGCATGACATTTCCCTGAGTGGACTTAACCGAAAGCAACTACATATATTTGTAATGAATGCAGTCGTAGTTCAAAATTTCATTACAAAACTGCAATGCATTAAATTCATCAGTAATTATTTGGTATATTTCAACTGCGACTAATTGACACAGGAACAAATTGATTTGAGTGCGACCGGGTTTTCTTCATTTGCAACCTAGAAAGGCAATAATTATTAATTATTCTATTCCGTTTAGTATAGCATTTATTTATTTGCTAATCCTTTCTGTTTAAATAATCCAAACTCGACCGCAAAAAACGAAAATTCAAAATACTTTGGTATTAAGGGAGTTTCCATAAATTACGTAAGGACGAATTTTGTAATTTTTGACTCCCTTTTTTCCCACGTAAGGATCCTTAAGATAACTGATATATGTTTAGATTTTAGGATGAATCCGAGATTTGCCGTTGTTGCATTTGTCAAAAGCGATCATCCGCTCCGAACGCTCCGGGCCGTTTTGATAAACGCCATACTCGCTAAAAATATACTTCCAGTCTAGTCCTACTCGGCAAAGTGTGCTACCAGAAAGGGGGAGGATCTCCCTTGATGTGGACTAAAGGATTATTAAATTAGAGTAAGTACCTTATTTACTGACCATCAGTGTAGTCTACACACACGTAGACATATTGGATTATAAGATCCTTTGACCTTCGGTGCAGTCTACAATCGCCCATTATATTTAAACATAATAGGGAGGGGGATGCAATTGAATCTAATTTTTAGCGTTCAAACGTCTCTGCGTTCAATAACGTCTCTGTGTTCAAACGGCCGCGTTCAACCGGTCGCGTTCAATCGGCCGCGTTCAATTGTCCGGCTCCATCCGTAAAGATAACTTAGTTAAGCGACGATCTTGAAAGCTTGATTGCTTGTAGATATCATTACATGAGGCAGCAAACTTCTGAATTCCAATTATTTGGCTCAATTATCAAAATACCATGTTGATGTGAGCTTTAGTCATCACAAATGGAACTTCAGAAGAACAGAAGAGTTGCATTATACCTGAAACTTGCTGGCAGAGTCAAAAGGAATGGAATTCTATTACGAGAATCAGTTTAACTCAGTTCAAGTTTAGAGAAATGATGCACGCAGTAATTTCTCTCAGTTAACCCGTAGAAGATAAGGTCGTTTTATTTACTAGAAATAGGAAGCTTGGGAATATGATAATGCTTAGCTTAAAAGGAACCTTTCTCAAGATGGCGTCCGAAGTCAAGTACCTAGGAATTATATTGGACTGGAAGCTGAATCTGGAAAGAGTCTGAAATTTTATATGATCGTCTCCGTGCTTCGGAGGGCACGTAAACCCGGCGGTCCCCTTGGGTTGATGATTTGTCTTCATCAATAAAAATCCTAGGTTACGGGCACATCTGAGACGAGCCCAGCAAGATACCTCAGATGTAAAACCAAGGGGTAAATATCCAGCAAAAGTTTTGTACACAAGACTCGGAATTCCAAAGATTTCCAACGATTTCCATAGAATTTCAAGGAATTCCAAAAACTTCCAAAAAATTCCAACAATTTTCTAGAAATTCCAAAAAATACCAAAGATTTCCAGTAATTTCCAAGGAATTCCAACGAGTTCAAATCAAAGTGTAATCTAAAGAATTCCAGGGATTTTCAAAAAATTCCAAAAATTTTCAAGGAATTCCAATGATTTCCAAGGGAATTCCAAACGAGTGTACATAAAATTTTCTTGATATTTACCCCTTGTGTAAAACAATATCCTCACAGACTAATAGTGACTTCGGCTTCTCTTTGATAGAAGGCAGAACCCCGAAGTCAAGGCAAACAAGAGCAATCCTAGCCTTAAAGTGGAAGATGAAGAAGAAGAGCAAGCTGAATTTGGGCAACCATATTAACCATTAAAATCACCAAGTTTCTGGCAGTGTCGAAAAGCAATGGGAAGATCGTGGGGTTTTTCCCTGAAGATCGCGTTCTGGCTCAACACGGCCATAATAAGACCTATGCTATGCTACGGTGTATTATCGTTTGGTGGCCCAGAAACAAACTGACAACAACAGCGTCCTCTCTTAACCACCACCCACTGTGGCTTTGGAGACTCTCTTATGCCTTCCTCCGCTGGATCTCTATGTGGAAGAGCCGGCGGTGAGGGTTGCTCTTAGGATGCGGGCATGGGGCCTTTAGACCAATAGACAGGATGTCTGTGGGCATGCGCGGATCCTTGATGACTGCTCGGAAAGGTCAAATATGTGTGTTAATAGGAAGCACACGGATGGTTCAAAAAGCAATACTGGCTCTGGTGCAGGAATTTTCTCTTCTGAACTACAGCTGGATATAAGTTTAATGCTGGGTAGAGATGCCTTCGTTTTCCAAGCGGAACTCATGATTATACTACACAGTGCGGAGAAATCAACTCAAATATTCACAGACAGCAGAGCTGCTAGCTTTTATGGTACTCGGTCGCCATAAGATTATCTCGGTACTGGTGCTACAATGTATCCGGGCACTAAATGTGATATCAACACACAATGCCGAGGGGTAAATCTCACGGGAAGTCTGGTGTACAATCTGTGGGAAGTCTGGGGAAGTCCGAGGAAGTCTGGGGAAGTCCGGGGAAGTTTGGGAAGTCCGAAGTAGTAGGAAATCTGGTGTGCACAATTTTTAAATAAACAAAATATATTTTGTTAATTTGAAAATGAAGATTACAAAAATGCCCGACTGCCGGTGTAACCGGGAATATTTACCCCAGTGAAATTTTACCCCCCGGTAAAAATTCCCGGTAAAAATTTTACCCCCTAATCATTTTTTACTGGAGGTAAAATTTCCTTAGAGAATTTTTACCGGGGGGTAAAATTTCACTAGGGAATAATAAATAGGGGTAAAATAAAAGGGGGTTAAAATTCCCGGCTACACCTGCCCAGAGTGGGGAACTTCATAGACAAAAATCGATTAAAATTACAAACAGGAAATAAAAAAAAGTTATATACGCGTTATGACGCGGTGCCCCGTAATACGGACTCGTATCAGTCATTCGTTTGTAAGGCCTTAAGCTGAAGGCACGCACTAGCGATTTGCTGTGCGATTTTTTTGATTAGTAAAATTTGAACCTTTTATTGAAATTTAACAAATCAAAACAAAAATTGCATTCCGCAAAACGCTAGTGCATGTATTCAGCTTAAAAGTAATCCTATGGCGAAAATTCGGAAAAATGTTAGTTTTCCGCGAACGAGAGTGTGGTGTTTCGAGCTTTCTTAATAATCGAGAACAATTTTCTTTTTAATACTTTAGTGAAAAAAAATGTGATAGTGTTCAGGTTTGTGAATGACTTAAGTTTATTGGAAGGAACAACGAAGAAGCTATTCTGGCTTCTAGGAATAAGGCATAAGGACTACAGTGATAAAGGTAATTCGAAGAAAACCGTTTTCATCTGCAATGATAACTAACAAAAAATTTTCTTTATTATTGTAGGTAGGGCCCACTTCATGGATTTATAAGAAACTCAGGTTAGTAAAATTTTCTCTCTAGTGCGCAGTGGTGTAGCCAGTGAATAGTTTGAAATTGTGAAAAAATGCATTTTTCTTTAAATGCACGAACTGCAGTTAGAACTGCATTAAGAAATAGATATTATCGATATAAGTTAGGAAAACTAACATTCTTCCATTCAAGGCGAAGGCGAATATAAAACCAGGCGCGGATCCAGGGTTTCGTTTAGGGGGGGGAAGCAATTTTTGTGGAATTTTACTTATCTTCCAGGAAATTTGTTCTAAATAAAGAATTTGATAAACTTTTATTCATATAATACTTAATACTTGCATTTGAATAATGAATCATCTGTTCGTCAGTCTTAGAAAAAGAATTTAACAAAAACACATAGGTATAGATAAAAAAAAAATTTAATTTGAAGTAAGTATGTAGGGTAAGGTTGCCAAAGTCGTACCACCGCGTAAGTCGTACCTCTTAAATATTAGGCGTAATATCACACCAACTGCGCCCCTTCCGGCAAAACGAGTTATTCTCTGGTCAACTATATTGTTTTAAGGTCTAGGACAAGTAACTCGTTTTGCCGGAAGGGGCGCAGTTGGTGTGATATTACGCCTAATATTTAAGAGGTAAAACTTAAGCGGTGATACGACTTTGGCAACCTTACCCTACATTATAAGTTTTTAAAAAGTAAACTCTAATCTCTTCTTACCGTGTGTTTTTGCAAATCTTATGATTACGTTCTCAATATCAATAGAAATATGCCTATAGACGTGTATAAGGGCAAGACCAAGGAGGCGGTTTTCAAACCGATTGAACCAAAAAAGATTTGGTTCAATCAATTTAAAGCAATTTAAAATTCTTACCAAATTTTTTATACAAATACTGAAGCTCAATTTTTCAATAGTTTAGGCAAACTTCGCGATGGTATTTTTATCAGTAATTTTGAGTAAAACACTTGAACGAAACCATCGATGTAATTTACTTATAAGTATTAATGAGTTAATATCGATTTATGTAAACAGGTAGTGATATCTTTACGACAATTTAAAAATTTTAAAATCGGTAAAAATAAAGTGCTTGAGAGCTCAGGCTCAAGGGGGGGGGCAATTGCCCCTATTGCCCCCCCCCTCTGTATCCGCGCCTGTATAAAACTATCACACAATAGGTCCGGGGAAGTTTGGGAAGTCCGAAGTAGTAGGAAGTCTGGTGTACACAATTTTTGACCGTGGTTTACCCCTCGCACAATGCACAATGGGTGTTACAGTTGTAAAAATCCATTGAGCTGAACTTAAAACTAATCTTTTACACACAAAAAGTTTTTTGTCAATCCGGGGGGTCTGGGGGGTATTCCCCCAGTGCACACATTCAGTTGTCGGTGACTCTTCGGTCACAAGAACTCGCGTTGCCGATGGCCGGACAACCACCTTAATCGTCGAATATAAGATTAAGGCGGTTGTAAGCCGTCTAATTCTATAGTTTAGTAGGTTTAGAAAGTAGGAAGTTTAAGAAAAATTTTATTCAGAACTCGTGTCTCTAGGCGAGTGCGTCTCCACTTTGATTGCCCTCTTAGAAACAAGTGAAGTTGACGTTAGTGTGATTGACAAATTGAACCATATTGATTTCGTAAAAACTATAAAACAGGTAAAGTAATAAAACGTCAATTAGTGGGTGTAGTGGTAAACAGATTATAGTAAGCTCTGTGTAGACACGAAATGAAAAAAAGATAAAAATAAACACATCATATTAGCTCTCGAACCTAATTTGTCGATTGCTCAACTCAAATAAAGCAAACAAACGTGATATTTAATAAATTTTGAAATTTCTTACTGTTGACATACCTTTTGTCGTCTGCAGTGTTTTTTTTTGAAATCTCAGGTTTATTACAACATTATTTAAAAAAAAAATATCTTCTCGTGAAAGATTCGTATTCCACTCCGGCTTCTGTATCTTAATTTTTTTGACTCTGCGTAGACTGTAAATTTAATTATAGAAGTGGGCATTGTCAGTACAATTTTATGGTTTGCGCGTACTTCCCCCTACTCGCCGAACCTTTTAACATAAACGAGGCACTGAAATACAAAACACATTATCAATTCGAAGTTTTTTGCACCCTTTTAAGTGTATTGCATCCTGAAACGTGCTGAAATTTAAAAATTGCCTTGGATTAATTTCTACAACGATTTTATTTTTACGAAATCGTGACGAACATGTAAATTACCGGACATTGCGCGCAATTGACTCAGAGATGGCGACACTGACTAAAAGATTAAAAGTCAAGGTGTTGATGTTGTTTTGTTTTGTCATTTTGTGTTTTTTCGAAAGGGTGCATAAATTTTAAAAGCGTTTTGCTTATCAGACCTTTGAAGTCTTCGTTCTTAAGTTCCGAAGGGAGAACCGCCGGCAGCCGCAGCCGGATACGGATATATCTAATCCGATATTTGCCTGCGGGTAACATAATTGAGATAAATTGAATTTATATTTTTACTACAGTATTGTATAATATTGATAAGATTCAAATTATACTTGGGCTATATAGGACTAATCTCCCCCTAATAAAACAATACGACTGCCATATGCAAAAAGTAATTTTTGTTAAGCCCCCATTCGAATGTATTTTCTCTTCAAGTATTTAAAAACGTTCAAATAAAACGATTCGAGTTTATGGAAGTAAATCATAATTAAATCAATTTTTAATTACCTTCGTTAACTTGGTTATTAATAAATTGGAAGTATCTTTGTGATATTGTATTAGCAGGCAATGAAACGAAATTAAACTTAAAACGAAGTCGTCACTTAAATACATCATAAATAAATTTAATTTGCTTTAAAATTACTTGAATTAAATACGAAGTTAATTGCTTACATTTAATTATTTCTTCTTGTGCAGTTGATCACACTTTAGTCTGCGTACCTATTTGTGATTCTGTTCAAAACCACAGCGCTTTTACAACTAACTTCAAAGGCTACATTTCTTTACTGCACTCAAATAAGGAAATAATTACCAATTTCTTTGCCGCTAACGTCACCATACGTCTCCACCACTTTCGTTCCACTGTGTATATATTTTTAAATGCCAAAATTTCTTAATATTGTTATCGCGAATTTGTAAGGTGTACTCGTGCGACAAAATTAATTAAAAATTGTTTTTCCGACTTATCGTGGTTTGGACCCACGAGATTACAGGTGTGGATTTTGAATCCGGTTTTCTGCTTGAAAATATGACAAGGACAAGGAAAATCGATGGCGGTTGACTTGTAACTTGACTTTTCCTTAACAAGCAAACTTGTACTGACAAACTTTGTAAATATAGTAGAGGAAGTACAAACTTCAAAAACTATAACTTAAATTATTTACTTTTGTAAATTTGAATTGTAACTTCTCGAATAAACACATTTTGACTTTTGAAGAAAAGTTCTGTGTGTTCAGGTCTCAGTTTAATGTTCCTCGGCGTCCGTCGTTTTCTTTTTCAAAATGAAATTTTATGATTTTGAAAGAGCAAAAGATACACTGGGAGGGTATTCTACACCCCCAGACCCTCCGGATGTACAGTAGCAGTCATAGAAATTGCATCGATAAATATTTCCGAATTAGATATCAGACTTCCTCAATGGAAAGAGTTGGAATTAGAATTATAATATTAGAATTTTTTTTGTCATTTGACAAGTTGTAAAATTCCGAGACTCATAACTTTAAGTCATAGAGAATTAATACTTTTTGAATTACAATTAACACTTTCTAAATTTATTCTACGTTTTCTGAATATTAGTTGACAAATTTGTATTGCAGTTGGCAATTTATGAATTACTGGTGAAAAAGGTAAAGGTGTAGTAAACAGGAGAATTATGCCCGTATTAATAGTGACGGATTAATCCGAGATTCAAGATTAAGTTTCGAAATAGCAACTGTTGCTACGATACGGCCTAAATTTTAGTAATTTAGCTTGAGATACTGCACATCCTTAGCTATCTAGTACTAAAACTAGAAAATTGCTGCGGATATCTAATACAAATAAAAGAAAATTCGAAGAAAATTTAGGAAATAGGAAATTTAAGGAAATGTAGAAAGCTTAGAAAATTCACACTATTTTTTTAATCTTAAGAAATCTAAGGAAATAGGAAATCTATGAAAATGAAGGAAACCAGAAAATTTTAAGAAATTTAAAGAACTATAGAAAATCCAAGGAATCAAAGAAAATTCTAGAAAATTTTAGGAATATCTACTATAAATAAGCTTTTTGTCCTTTTTCCACTTTTTTGAGCAGGATATCTCTCAAGAATCTCGTAAAAGGTGCAACATTTGAAGGAGAATGATATAGAAAAGACAAAAACAAACCCCGCAAACCCGGGTACAAATGCTAGTTTTCAACATAGGCGCAACTAGGTTTAATACCTGTTGCGCTTCTTAACTTGAGGTAAGAGTCGCTACAGCTGCATATAAATTTTAGTGTCGACTTTCGTGGATCATAAAACCGAGAAAAACATTGCTGGGGAAAATCTATAATGTACAAGTGAAAGAAAATTCTAGGCAATCTTAGGAAATAAGAAATCTAAGAAAATGTATTTTTACATTTATAAATTTATAGGAAATGCAAACATTTTTTAGAAAATCTTAGAAAATTAAAGAAATTTAAGAAAATCTTAGAAAATTGAAAATTCTAGAAAATTTAAAAAGTCTTAGAAAATTCGTGGAAATCTAAGGAAATATGAAATACACAAAAATGAAGGAAAATAGATAATTTTAAAAAATTTAAAGATAGAGAAAATCCAAGGAATCAAAGTAAATTCAAGGAAATTTGAGAAAATCCTAACGCAATTCGGGAAGATATCTGGGGAAATTTCTCAAGAATCTCGTGAACGGAAATTTAATGTATACAATTTTTTTTATGATAAACGAAATGCAAATTAAACAATGTGCAACATATGAAGAAAAATGATATAGAAAAAACAAAAACAAACCCCGCAAACCCGGGTACGAATGCTGGTTTTTAACATAGGCGCAACTAGGTTTAATATTTTGAGGCGGCTAGGCTACAAGTAACAATCTCCTACTTTTAGTTTCTTATGTTTTTTTTTCAAATGTCTGTCAAGGTCCGATCCAACACCAAACGGCACCGAGACTGGCTTCAGGCAATTAATTTGGGGGCTAATTGTAATTTTGAGGAGCTTTTAATAGTAATTAATTGCAATAATAGTGAAATAGTTATTATTGAGGGGGTAATATTTTGCTCAATAGATTAGTATTTATAAATTTTCTTTATATTTCCTTAAATTTCCCAAAATTTTCCCAGCTTTAAAAGGGATTCACCTTTACTGCAGACTTTCGTTAAAAAAAAAATCTTCTGGATTTTCCTTAATTTTTGCGGATCTCCCGGGATTTTTCAGGTTTTCCCAAATTTTCAGAATTTCCTTCACCGTTACAGCAGAATTGTAATAAATAATGAGACGAGTAAAAAGAATGCTTACCGGATTTCCTTGAATTTCACTTGATTTTTACGGATTTAATCAGTTTTTCAAATTTTCATGATTTCCTAAATGATTTTCTTCAGTTTTACAGCGAACCGCTATAAAAAAGTAGAATAGCAAGAAAAGCTCAAGACATTGCTTTGGATTTTTTCAGATTTTCACAAATTTAAGGGATTTTCTGAGAAATTTTCTTTTCTTTTACAGTGGAGTTCTGTAAATAGAAGGAGAAAAGAAAGGTAATCTGAATTTCCTTTTAGATTCATCTTTACTGCAAACTTTTGTTAAAAAAGAGCTCTCCTGGATTTTCCTCAATTTTCGCGGATCTCCCGGAGTATATTCAGGTTTTTCGAAATTTTCGAAATTTCCTTCACCATTACAGTAGAATTCTGTGAAATACACAGAAGAGTAAAAGGGCTCCGAATTTCCTTAGATTTTTTTTTTGATTTTCACTTAGATTCTATTAGTTTATTAAAATTTATATGATTACCTTAAGGATTTCTTTCAGTTTTACAGCAGACCGCTATAAAAAAAGTAAAGACGCAATAAAAGCTCATGGCATTCTTTTCAATTTTTTTGCATTTTTTTGGATTTCTTCAGATTTCCACAAATTTTCGGGATTTTCTAAGAAATTACGTCTCTTTTACAGTGAATTTCTGTAAAAAGAAGAAAAAAAGAAAATCAATCTGAATTTCCTTTTAGATTTATCTTTACTGCTGACTTTTGTTTAAAGAAACTCTTCTGGATTTTCCTTTATTTTCGCAGATCTCCCGTGGTATTTTCAGGTTTTCCCATATTTTCAGAATTTCCTTCATCATTACAGCTGAATTCTGTGAAATAAGCAAAAGAGTAAAAGGAAAACTTAGATTTTCTTTGGATTTTCATTTAGATTTTATCAGTTTTTTAAAATTCATATGATTTCCTAAAGGATTTTCTTCAGTTTTACAGCGGACCGCTATAAAAAAGTACAGCGTAGCAAAAAAGGCTCATGGCATTGCTTAGGATTTTTTCGCATTTTCCGGGATTGCTTCAAATTTCCACAAATTTACGAGATTTTCTAAGAAATTTCCGTTTGTTTTGCAGTGAATTTCTGTAGAAAGAAGGAGAAAAAAAGTTAATCTGAATTTCTGAATTTTTTAGATTTCTTTTAATATTCGCGGATCTCTGGGGGTAATTTCAGGTTTTCCCAGATTTTTGGAATTTTCTTCATTATTACAGCAAAATTTTGTGAAATAAGCAGACGAGTAAAAGGAAATCTTACCGAATTTTTTTGAATTTTATTAGATTTTTTTTGGATTTTCACTGATTTTTTCAGTTTCTTAAAATTTCCATGATTTCCTAAAGGATTTCTTTTGTTGTACAGCTGACCGCTATAAAAAAAATTTAATGGATTTCCTAAGAAATTTGCGTCTCTTTTACAGAAGATTTCTATAAAAAGAAGGAGAAAAGAAAGTTAATTTGAATTTTCTTTTAGATTTACCTTATAACTGCAGACTTTTGTTTAAAAAAAAACTCTCCTTGATTTTCTTTCATTTTCGCGGATCTCGGATCGCGGATATTTTCAGGTTTTCCCAGATTTTCGAAATTTCCTTCACCATTACAGTAGAATTCTGTGAAATACGCAGAGGAGTAAAAGGAAAACTTACCAGATAGATTTTTTTCGATTTTCACTTAGATTCTATTAGTTTTTTAAAATTTATATGATTTCCAAAAGCATTTCTTTCAGTTTTACAGCGCACCGCTATAAAAAAAGTAGAGTAGCAATAAAATGTCATGGCAATTCTTTTGATTTTTTCGCAATTTCTCAGATTGCGTTAGATTTCCACAAATTTACGGGATTTCCTAAGAAATTTCTGTCTGTTCTACAGTGGATTTCTGTAAAAGGGAAAGTTAATCTGAACTTCCTTTTAAATTCCCCTTTACTGCAGACTTTTGTTAAAAGAAAATCTAACTTAATTTTCGCGGATCTCCCGGGATTTTTTCAGATTTTCCTAAATTTTCAGAATTTTCTTTATCATTATACAGCAGAATTCTGTGAAATAAGTAGAGGAGTAAAAGGAAAACTTATCGGATTTTTTAAAATTTCCCCTAAATTTTTTTTTGGATTTTCATTTAGATTTTATCAGTTCTTTAAAAATTCATATGATTTCCTAAAAGATTTCCTTTAGTTTTACAGCGGGCCGCTATAAAAAAAGTAGAGTAGCAATAAAAGCTGATGGCATTGCTTGGGATATTTTCGCATTTTCTTGAATTGCTTCATATTTCCACAAATTTTTCAGGATTTTCTTAGAAATTTCCGTCTCTTTTACAGTGGATTTCTGTAAAAAGAAGGAAAAAGAGGTAATCTAAATTTTCTGTTAGATTTATTTAGATTTTCTCAGATTTTCTTCGGTTGTTCTTTTAATTTATTAATTTTATGAATATATCAGAAGAAGGTCATTTTAAAGGCCTGTCGGCCGCCATGACCTTGTAGTCTTTGAATGGTGTGGAACTCGATTGCCCATCAGGTTGTTACTGTTCTGTAAACTCTCAATTTTTTAGACTGATTTATTATTTTTTAATTAAGATTATCTCTAGTTTGTAGCTTTTCAGATACTAGCGTCTTAGGCGGTTCAGCCCGGGATAGAACGTGCTCGTTCAGATCTTCATTATCTGTTCCAGTTTTAATATTTAATTAATCAATATATTCTTAATGGAATTAAATCAGAAGTTTTCAAACTTTTTTGGAAAAATTTCACAATAATTTATAAGCAAATGCGATAAGTAAAAAGTGGTTCATTTAAAACGTGTCGTTGCATAATTTAGAATTTGAGATGATCGTGAAAATCGACTCTTTTTTCATGATTAGGCGGAATGTGCGAAGGCTTATTCAATTAATCATCGGCGTTATTGTCGAAGATGGTCTCAAAAAAAAAAGAGAAAAAAAGTTTTTGATTCTTTCGCAAAATAATCTCTGGTTTTCACTTCCTTATTCTTCCAGAATTAACTTGGCGATAAATTTAAGAGAAATAACGGGCAAGTAGTATACAAATTAGATCAATTAAATTTAGTATATTTGAATGCGGAATTAACTTTTGATCAAAGTTTCAAATTGCTGTTTTAACCAAATTTGACGATTTAATTTCTCAAAGTTGATTTTCGTCTTAATTTTTAAGGGTTCTGCGTAAATTAAATTTTTTTAGCTTTCTCGGCAATTTTCGAATGGGCAGCAATTTGACACCCACGCGTGTATCCGGTGGATGCGGTGGGGAATCACTCTTATAAAACGGGTAGCATAAATGGTGTACGCGCGCAGATCTACAATTCTGTTGGTGGTGAAACACCCTTAAAAGCTCCACAGGTCTTTTGCCCGTCACGAAGTTTTCTTGTACCATCACGCACTCCGCTTTAGTGCTCTTACACTCCAGACATTCGGCGCGGTTTTAAAAACTTTGGTAAGTTACAATAAAACTTTTTTATTTTATCCGACTAAAGCTGTACAATAGTTTTGCGTTGCGAAAAAATGAATAATAGGTAATTTTAATCCGATTTATTTTTTTCCCTTTTTACGAATTCCATATTGCGCTCGGGAAGTATTATCGAAGAATTTTGTAAATATTTGAAAAAATATGTATATGCGAGCGAAAAAACTTCAGTCAAAATCGATACCACTTTTTAAAAATCAGTCGTATTATCCACAAATTTATTGTTTGGCCAATACAAAAACCATTTTAAGAGGCCACTTTTGCAAACAACCACTCGTAAGTTATTATTTTTTATCTGGTGTTTACAAAAAACTTACCGAAAGTTTTATCTAAACAAGCATAATTATGGCCAGAATCTCGAGTGGCAGTGGGATATTTAATAACTGAAGTAATTTTGTTAAAATTAAATAACCAATTTATCCCACTTGTGATCCGCGATTAATGAGATCAGATCGGGTTTGCAAAATTAAAACAAGGATTATTTCAATTGCAAGATTTATCAAACAATTTACTTTTGCCAATATTTACCTGATCGTTAAATTACAAATCAAACACGAGTTTTTATATATTATATATAGTGTAATTTTGTGACGAGAAATTTATTAGCTCTTCGAGACATTTCTTATTGATTTAATAGCTCGCAGTTCTCTTTATTAATTAAATATCGAATTATTTACTAATATCTGATTTATTTCGAAATTTCCTAGAGGTTAAAAAGCAAAACACGAACTCTCAAAACTTTTCTAAAAATTTAATTAATTGGGGTTCGTGACCACGAACATCAAAGCATTCAGCTTTCCTTTTGAGTTTTCTCTATCTCAAAAGATCTCTTAAAGTTGAAATAATAATTAACGAAAAATTATCTAACAAAATTGTCCGCGCAACTTGCTCGGAGGTCACTTTGTAGGCGAATGTGTAATTTTCGGACCTCTGACTCATCGATTCGGCGAAACACAAGACGACCTCATAAGGAATTAAGTCGGATTATCAAAAATTCACCTGCTATTGATTTTGTTTATAAATAATTGACGAAGCTTTTGATTCTCTTGCATATCAAAAATTAATGGACATTTAAACTTTTTTGTGAACATTTATGATTCGACGTAATATGTCGGAAACGTTTATTACAAATGAATCAAATGCGAAACCACAATAATTATTATTATTATTATTCTGTGATTATTTCAAATTTCGCGCGTGAAAGTGCTGGGCTGCACGTTCGCGAGAATATCTCTAAAATTAGGGATTTTTTTGTCGCCAAATGAACAAATAAAATCGGTTTAGTTTTATAAATGAGACAATAATTGGACTGAAAGTCGATATTTTCCGAATTATTCCGTTGCGCAAGGGTTTGACATTTGAATTCTATTTAAAATTATTCCGAATAAATTTAGCCTTCTTTCGCAAATAAGTTTGTTATCTACTTCGGATTTTCAATTTAAAAAGTATATTATACGTACATGTAACGAAACTATCGAACTAATATTATACTGATACTTCGATATTAAAACCAACTTTTATTAGTACGAAAGGAAATGTCAAACTATTTGAATCTGATTCGGAAATTAAAGCGGAAGTCGGTCTATTATATACGATTATTTAAAATAGATTGTACACAATAGCCATTAGTTAAGTATGCTACACGCGATACACATATCTGTATTTGACATAACTTTTTGTTGACTATTCGTCCTTCAGCAAGAAATTCTATGCTTATTTTAGTAGAAAAAGTGACTCTTTATTGTACTGTCAGGGTAAGTGATTACAAGATTACAAGACAACTAAAAAAACAGTTTGGCACCCCCCCCCCGCCCCTTGGACGTCTCCGTACCAAAAACTGAAACTGCTCTGCATCTGGAGCATTTTAATTTATTTATTACATCTGCAAAGTATGATCGATTCGGTTCCATAATTTTTTTAGATTTCACTAAAACTCGGGGAGGTACCCGGTAAACTTTGTCAATTCTAAATTCATAATTTACGACGCTGCCCAAACTGATTTATTAACAAGTAGGGGATCTTGCGGCGTTCCATGTGCTCACTTTTAATTATATAGCGGTTATAATTTAAAGGAAAATTATGATGCGGAATCTAAAATGCACGAGGGATATAAAAATTGATTTTATTACCCCCGATCCTGATTTATATTTCAGTGAAATCAATTTTCACGTTTTTTGTCGCATTCTCACATTAGCAGCTATACCACCCTTATCCAAAATGAAATTTAATTTGACGTTAATTTGTGAAAATTGAATTATAAATTAAGTGTGGTCCCCTTCGGCAGCCACGCGTGCGATTTTTTATAGGAAATTAATTAAATGAACGGATTTTAATTTGTGTCACCAGTTAAGGTGTAAACAAAATTTTTTAAAACTAAAATTTATAAAATAATTTTTGTCTACTGACGAGATCGCGTCATTTGCTATTTTGAATGCAAACGTATCATTCCTCTCTAATCGCCCTTAATTTTTTATAAATTTAAAATTAACTCTGGCTTTGTTAGCATTCTGTTTTAACTTTTTTAATTATTTAGATACATTTTAGTATTTCGATTCGAGATTAAAAACTAATTGAGTATAAACATTTTTGTAAATTACGAGATATGACTGTTGTTCGGTCAATCACATTGAAGGAATAATTAAAAATATGCAAAATATTAATAATTCATACTATAAAATATTAGAAATATTAATTTTTGCTTCACTAAATTTATAAAAATTAATCTTGACAAGTTTTGCTATTCAGAACAATATTTTGGTATGAAAAATTTGCTTAGCAACAGCACAGCAGTCCTTGGCACTCGGCAAAATTATCAACAAATTTATTATATTTTTTGATTTTAATATTAAATTGTGATTATATTTAAATGGCTGATTATACTGTACTGGGGGGTACCCCATACCCCCAGATTCGTCAAAGTTACAGTAAAGTTACTTTCTATAATTTTTATTTTTCTTTTGGATTATTTCCAAAAAATACGCACAACTGCATCTTAACTCATTTCTATCAGAAACACTGAGGAAAAAATTTTGTAGGGTATAGAATACCCCCCCCCCCCCTATTACAACATAATCAACCGTCTGAAGAATCCATCTTTGTCATCTCAATCAGACCGCTGATTGATTGCTTATATAACTTGAGTAAAATCAGAAACATTAGATGATTAGAAACATCCGAGTGGTATAGGAACTGCAGATATTTTAAATAAATCGGCTCTCGAAGCTGAGTTTTAAGTAGACAAAGTTAGCTGACCAGTGTAATATAACTTATATGATAGTTTTTTCTATCTACAACTCTGCTTCTAAAAAATGATGTATGCAGAGCGGAATACAAAAAATGTGAACTTCTGTTAAATAGAATTCAAGCAAAATTTTGGATGAAACTAGGAGGGGGGGGGCGTGATATACCCCCAATATTTTAATGTAATTCAGAATCAGTTTTGAATAATTTTTTGCTTCGAGCAAGAATCTGTATGACTGGGGAGTACAAATAAGAATTATAATTTGTAATGACTAATTGTACTGAGTTGAATAAAATCTAATTATTTTACATCACAAACATATTTTTCAGTCCAAGCGGTCCGGCAAAAGGATGTTTCTGTTTTACCGTATCTGATTATCCGGACACTCCCATTATTAATAATGTAAATTATACGTTTTAAAGACGTTTTTCAGCAATAGTTATAAGACATTTATTGTTGCAAATTTCATTACCTTCAATTTTGTTCCTATACATTTTTTCATTTTGTTGCATCGTTTCTGACTGAAAGCGGCTTAAACAAGACTCTGTAAAATTCAAAATATATTGTCATTTATATCTCGGAAACGGCGCCACAAAATATAAAAATGAATAAGCATTTTTTTTTATAAATTTTATTCTCTACCATTTTGTCTATATACATTTTTCTATTTTGTTGCACCGTTTCCGAGATCCAGAGACTTAAAAAAGATTCTGTAAAAATTTTGTAAATTTACATATTTACATTTTACATTTTTACAGACATTTTTTGTTGCAAATTTTATTCCTTAATTTTTGTTAATATACATTTTTTTACTTTATCGCACCGTTTCCGAGATACAGCGACTTAAAAAAGACTGTAAAAATTTACATATTTACATTTTTACAGACATTTTTGTTGCAAATTTTATTCCCTTTATTTTTGTTTGTATAAATTTTTTATTTCGTCGCATCGTTTCTGAGATACAGTGACTTAAAAAAATTCTGTAAAAATGTACATTTACATGAACTTCTGCTAGTAACTGTAAGTCCGCCCCTGTCAAAGAGTGATCTATTATTGCAGTTAGCAAAGATTATACTTCCACTTTTAAAGTGGAGTTTTACTTTTACTCTAAAAGTTTTACTTTTTCTTTTGTGTAAGTCGCTGTCAGTCAGAAACGGTGCGCCAAAATAAAAAAATGTATAGAAACAAAATTAAAGGCAATGAAATTTGCCAAAAGAAATGTATTATTAAGTTTATTAAATTTATATTAAGTGTCCGGATATTTTGGTTTTTCACTGTATATACTACGTTTCTGATTCAAATAGGTTAGGATTCTGTTGCGCGTATTTTTTTTAGAAAAAGTTCACAATAAAAATAAGAATTACCGAAAACATTTAATTATAACTTTTTCAAACCGGGGGGGTCTGGGGGGTATGGGATACCCCCCAGTGCAAAAACCCTTTTACAGTACCATACCTCTCAGTGCAATATAATCAATCGATTCAATTCTTAGAATATATTTCAACAATTAATCGTTAATTCTTATAAGTTCTATCATTTTATGATTAGAGATTTTTAACTCGAATATTACACGGGAATTATTCGGGAATTATTTATTATTATTATGGAGTGCGTTCTTCTTTAGCGAATTATCGCGAATTTTGCGAATTATCGGTTATCGCTCGGTCCCACCTATCGCGTAAGTCCGGGGTATTACTGTATAAATATTCATCAAAAACTTGCCTGTTTCTATAAGATTACCTCTGCCTGTGGCTTGTCCCTATCTTATAAAACTGGGGAACGGTCAGTCAATCGATACCAAGAGCACAATTTTCTGAGCATTAAAAATAAAATTATTGCGAATTTCCATTAGTTTTCGAGAAAACGCCATTTATTAAAAATCAAAATTTTCCGTGTATTTTGCATAGGAATCAAACCATGATTTCTACACGGGTACTCTGTTGCCGCTTACGCTCGGGGCGCTACGCGCCGTTTTGACGAACTCTCCTTTGCTAAAAACATCCCCGAATGTAGCTCCAACTCGCCAAAGGTGCTACTCGAATGGGGCGTAACTCATTTTAGGGTGCATCCAAGATTTACCTAAAACGCAGAAAAAGTATCCCTCTACCTCGTTGCAACTCGGTATAAGGGGGTTCTACTTCACTCTTCGCTAAGAGTATATCTGAGCACACGAACGGGTAACAGAATGCCTGACTGGAAATCGAAAATATGTAAAATTTCGATTTTTAAATGCCGTTTTGTCGAAAACTTATGGATCTTTAAAAAAAAGTTAAATTCGTGGTATCGACTAACTGACAGTGACTTAAAATGTTTTTTTGGTATAATTTGGTAATTTTTACGTTACTACCGAAGGTGTAAGGTCCTAAATTATATTAAAATATCTTTTTATATTATTTTTAATTAAAAAATTCGCTGATGTGAAGGCGACTAGCACTCAAAAACACGGATCCCTAAGAACTTGAAAATAACTGATATAGAAAGACGGCCTATCTGAGTTCACGTAAAAATTAAAAGCGTCCGTGAAGCCTCCCGAACTCAAAAATTACAGATCTAACACCGGGATCTTTAAAATCGGCTATAATTAACGAAAACTAATTTCAGAATGAGAAACTCTCAATGAGCTTACATCTATTGCTAAGCTGAGATGCCGGGTAAAGCATCGTCTACGTCACAGTAATAATTGAAATGTGTTCTGCCCTTGGCGTTATGTATATTATATTATTATGAAAGACTGCCGCATTAGTATCTAGGAATTGTAAGAATATTATAAACACGTAAAGTACGAAACAACTTTTTAAAGCTTTTAATGGCAAAAACGAAAGGAATAAAAATTTAGAACTTCTTACTTGGTGCTCCTTTCCGGGCGGTTTCAACAAATTTGCAACCAGACCGTGTTTATTTTCAGAAATAAACTTGCAGTGGTAGCCGAGCAAGGCGTTACGTTCCAGAGATTTTAATAAAGCTAACGAAGCAATAGCGACATATTTATAAAATTTCTCACGAATATTTAATTGTTGGCTCTGAATTATTTCGCAATTTATTCTTTATTCTATTGTCGCGAGATTTAATTTAAATCTTGGGGTGATTTCGCAAAATGTGAGTTGGTAGGATATGTAATAATGAATTGTGGTCTATTTTTTTAAAAAAATAATTAGATTAAATTTCATTCGTGAGATTTAATTTAAATCTTAGGGTGGCGCGGCCAAAATATGAGTTTGTAGGATAGGCAACCCACACTTCGCCAACTCCATTTGTTCTTCTGCTTGGCCCCCGTTTAGAGTTTCAAGTTGTAAAAGAGATGACCTTTATGAGCACGAAATGAAAATTTGAAAACCACACCCTCCAACGTCGTACTCGATTATATTAAATAGAAAGGGTCAAAAGTTATATCATCAAAAGCTGATGTGAGGCGTCAACTGAAATTTCATATAATCATGTAGAGTATTGGATGAAAAGGTTTTTGTCATTGTGTAAAAACCGGCGATGTTGTGTTAAAAGCACTTGAAAGTACATAGAGCCGATAATCAGGGTGTTTATATATTTTTCCACCCCGAAACGTTTTCCTTTATTGGCCATTTCAATTACATTTGTACTTAAGCCCCGGAATATAACGGGATTAAGAAAGCACATGGAAGTCTCAATAATAAAACTAATGTAATTATTATTGGGGCATAATTGCGGTAAATTGATTACGCATTAACAAAATATCAGTTTAACCTTTTTGTACGAACAAAAAGAACTCTCGCATTGTATTTTATGAATGACGTCAAGTTTATCGAATTTACTTAATCGAAATGGTTTTCATTTTTAATTTCTAAAGCAATTTTTATTACGGGCCCTCGAACAAAAATGTAAATTTGAACGCTCGGTGTGGTGCGTGTAATTTTTTAAATTTTTTATCGAAGAGTTTAATCAAAAGTAGGTAGATGAAAAGTGTAAAAGTTTTCAAAGAAAATTCAGCCAAGTATGTATAAGTGTTTTGAAGTAATTTATTAATAACTTCTACAGAAAATTTAATAATAATTCTTTTGATGTCAGTTTTCACTTCTGCACCCTTTTCTATATCGAAATATACTTTCGAGTCGGGCGGATCATCCCTGGATATAATTAAATATTTTGTATCATCATCTGGGGTATTCAATATCCACAGGTTTTTTCTCAGAGAGAGATTTTCTTGAATAACTTCAAGATGAGCATAATATCCTTTTCAAAAAAGCCCTTGGTCGATGAGAGGTTAATCTTAATGAATACTAGAGCTTCTTAATTCTATTATTATTACAAAATTTTAATTTAGGATCTAAATTGTTTATCCTGACAGTTTTCCTAACAACACCCTACCGTTACTTGAAATCCATCCTTGTAAGTGTCACGGCTTATAAAATTTTATTTTTCCGCAATATTAACTCTAATCCAATCCCATCTAATTATTTAAGCCACTGTTTTGATTAATGAATGGATTAACGAAATTCCATAAGTAAACTTATAAGTTAATATAATCTAAAATTAAATCAGTGGAACTGAATTGGTATATAACTCGATTGCTTAGATTATGCGGCCTGAAGGCCGCATTGATCCATAAAAACTTTTTGGTTTGCTTAGGTTGGTAACTTGAAATACCAAAGAGACGTGGACTTCAGTTATATAATAAATCTCGATTATCAAATTAACTCAAATAGCATAATATGCTAATATAAAGTATGAAGTCCACAGTTTTACGTTAGATTAAAAAAGAAAATTAAATTTTAAAATTTTAATTTTAGGATATTTTGCCAAGTCCGAGGTAGGTTTATAAAAAATCACGACAATATATAGTAAACTATATCGAAACGACTTTTGCTGACCTACCTGTTCATGCAGAAATTTAACAGCAGTATAAAAGCCGAGGGGGAAACCGCAGACCAAATTTTTGTACACCAGATGTCCTTTTATGAAATTTCCTTGGATTCTTAAAATTTCCCGGGATTTCCTTGGATTGCCAAAGATTTCCTTAGATTTCCTAAAATTTGTTAAGATTTCCTTGAATTGCTTAAGATTTCCTTGGATTTCCTAAAATTTCTTAAGATTTCCTAGATTGCCTAGATTACCTAAGATTGCCCGAGATTTCCTCGGATTTCCTAAAATTGCTTGAGATTGCCTGAGATTTCCTAAGATTTTCTTAGATTTCCTAAGATTGCCTAGAATTTCCTAAGATTTCCTGAAATTTCCTAAGATTTCCCGTTTCTTGTACACCAAATTCTACCTAAGATTGCCCGAGATTTTCTCGGATTTCCTAAAATTGCTTGAGATTTCCTATTATTGCCTGAGATTTCCTAAGATTTCCCGTCTCTTGTACACCAAATTTCCCCAGAGATTTCCCCGTCGATAGAAGCGTTAAGTCTACAGCAATCAATTGATCACCACAAACCACACCGTTAATTATATTTCCTAGTCAGTCATCTTGGCTTTGGCTAGGTTTAGAAGAAGACGGGAAATATAGAAAAAAACGAAAAAAGCCGGCAGACCTTAAGCGTTAATGGTAGCCACCGTCAACTATTAAGAACAGGGTTGCAGGCAAGGGCGGATCCAGGCAAAGTTCATTGGAAGGGGTAAATGAGGCTAAAGGGGGGTGGGGTTAAATCCAAATTTTTATAAAAATTTATGTATATTTTTCAAATTAGTTTTCTCCCCCTTGCGTTATGCCCTTGGTTACAGGTATTTCTCAATCTGGTTTCTGCAACTTTGGGGGGGGGGGGGCAACTATAAGATATAGGCTTATTTTCAAAGTTGAAAGACGTTTCCAGCAATAGATAGAGAGGTTAGGAAAAGTTAAAAAATATAGAAAATTCTGTCCCTTTTGCAGTTTTTTTTGTTTAAATTCAATCTATAACTATAATTCTACTACACTACATCTAATCCAACATTCTAACCGCCAGCCTACAACTTTACTCTAAATTCCTTATTATAAAAAACTAAAGTCTTTGTCTGCGAAATAACTAAAGTAAAGCGACGGTAATTGGATCGAGAGAGAAAATCACGTAATATATCAAAAGCGGACTTGGCAGTTCGGCGCCGGTCACCTCGGTGTCAGTTATTTCGGCGACGATTCCAAGAGATAAATAATTCTTCTTTTAATCCGCTTTTAGTCAAAAATTAAAGTCCCGCGCTCTTAATTGATTAAGGCGACGCTATGATTAAAAAAAAAGTGTTATCTCGGGATGACACAATATTTCTTAGCTTAGCTTTGGTGCACATCGATACAACGTGGATCTATGAATTGATTCTATATTTAAATCACAAGTCTGACCAATTGATGAAACATGTTCCGGATTGCAGTAACAATATTTTTCAAAAAAATTATAATTTTTAAAATTTATCGCGCAAAGTAGTTATTTTTTCATTGTTTAATTGCTGACTTGACCGGTCGCTCAGTAGATCTGTCGTCAAATAGACCATCGCTCAGTTGACAAGTCGCCCAGTTGACGAGTTGACCGTTGCCGAGTTGACCGGTCACCGAGTAGACCGTTTCCCACTTTATTACAGACAATTTTTTGTTAGAAAACAATTATAGGTGCACTGGAGGGCATTCCATGCCCCCCAGACCCCCCGGTTCCAAAACCCAAATGTTTATATAAAGGTTTTGTAATCACGAACAGTTAGGTAAAAGAAAATATTTTGGCAACGGTCTTCTGGGCAACTGGTTAACTGGGCAACGGTCTACTCGGCAACGGTCAACTGGACGACGGTCAACTAAACGAAAAATTGCCTGTAATAAAAGTAAAAACCCTTGGCATTATGATTCATTTTGTTTTAACATCAGCCGTTGGTCAAATTTAGAAAAATAATGCAAACTAGATTGACTAGATTGTGCGGCCTGAAGGCCGCATTAATCCGTTTGTACGTTCGTATTCCCGGAAATATATTATTCACATTTATTAATAAATTATATACTGTTGGGAATCACAAAACTTTTATACAAAATTTGGTTTTTGGAACCGGGGGGTCTGGGGGGCATGGAATGCCCTCCAGTGCACCTGCAATTGTTTTTAACAAAAAATTGTCTGTATAATAAAGTAAAAACTCTTGGCATAAAATACCTGATTTAGGTTTAATATTTTGTTTTATCAGCAGTTGTTGATCAAATTTATAAAAAAAAGTGCAAACTATAGATTGACCAGGTTGTGCGGCCTGAATGCCGCATTAATCCGTTTCTACCTTGGTATTCCCGGAAATGTATTATTCACATTTAGTAATTAATAAATATCTTAATACATAAAATCCCATCAGCACACTGCTGCTGCTGCTGCTCCAGCGTGTCATTTTTTGGAGAAAAAGGAAACAATCTCATTGGTCGATGGCGAAACGGCCACGGCGAAACGGCCACGGCAAAACGGCCACGGCGACGGCGAAATGTCCTAGACCGTGGTTGGAAACTCGATTGATGTGCAACTCGTCCCACGGGGAGTACCGGCGGAGCTTTAATAAATTTTGCGGTTGGTAAAAAAAATCGGTCTAGGACATTTCGCCATCGCCGTTTCGCCGTGGCCGTTTCGCCGTCGCCCATTTCGCCGTCGAGGTTTCGACATTTTTTTTACTTTAATCTATAACTCATAAGTTATAAGAAAAACTATAACATTTTGACTACAAAAATTAATATTTTCGGGGCTATGGAAAATTATAAATCAGAAAAGCAGAAAAAAAGCTCAACATTTTATATTTTTTTATTTAATTTTATATAATATAATTTAATGAAACTTTAAGTGTAACTTTTGATTTATATTTTTTTATTAACGACGGCGAAATGGGCGATGGCGAAAGGGCCACGGCGAGACGTCCCATTCCGTCCAAGCAATCGGGTCTAGATGCCCGTCCGTGGATGGGCCTTCCAGTTAGTAAATTATAAATTGTTCTGAATCACAACATTTTTATACAAACATTTGGTTTTTGGAACCGGGGGGTCTGGGGGGCATGGAATGCCCTCCAGTGCACCTGTAATTTTCTGACAAAAAATTGTCTGTAATAAAGTAAAAACCCTTGTAATAAAAAATATATGATTTATTTTGTTTTATCATCAGCCGTTGGTCAAAGTTATAAAAATAGTTCAAACTAGAGTGACTAGATTGTGCGGCCTGAAGGCCGCATTAATTTGTTTCTATTCTCGGAAATATATTATTCATGTTTATTAATTATGAAGATTTTACCATCACAAACAGACATTCGGTTTTTAGAACCTGGAAGGGGGGTCTTGGGGGCATGGCTTGCCCTCCATTGCATTTGTAATAATTGCTTTCAGAAGAAAAATTACGGTAGATAGTCGTCCACTTTAAACTATAAACAGGTCACCGGTCATGTATGGTCCCCAGAAGTTCTAGAAAAAAAAAAAAAGAAAGTGCTAAAAGTGAGGTTTCAGTTACATTAAGGGGGTTCCCCTGTTCCAAATGATTCTTTGGTAAGTTATAAGGAAGGCAGCAAATTCGCATAGATTTATATCAGAGAAGTGTTTTAGTGTTTTAATGCGGCCTTTAGGCCGCACAACTTGGGTCAATTATTCTTAACTAATGTTGAGTATAAATCAGTAATTTAAATTAAAGAAAAAAAAACTAATTTTATTAGGAATAAATTGTATTCAAAAATATATTTATTTTTATTTAATAAAATCTATCACAGAATATGTAGGAAAACCTTTTGTCGCTAAGGACCCCCGGAGGGTCTGGGGGTATGAACGTTATCCAGCACACTTTGTTGAAAATTGTTCGACCAGGGCGACACTTCCGATAAAAATATTAATAAAAATCGTACATTGCATGTTTATGGTTTAAGCTTTCTTTCAAATCTTTAGGGTGGGAGGACGAGGCCCTATCGCCCTTCCTATAGCAACCGCTACTAATTTTTTTTTTTTAATACATTGTTTAGTGTTTACTTTTTACTGTTAATTTAAATGTTGCTTTTATGCAAGAAAAAAGGTAATTCGTAAATTCATGAATATTCTCTTTAACGCTCGTGATATATCAATTAAATTCAAATTTATTCGGGAAAATAATACACATAAATGCACAAATTGTGCATAATAAATGCATAAATGCATACACAAATAATTAGAACGATTATTAGTTAATCACTGAAAGTTAAGGGAAATTAGTTTATAATTTCCAGAGATTGAACCTACGGTAATTATTGTGTTTTTTGTTCATTTTACATTTCCCTGGTAAATGGTAGTTTCTACAAAAAAATTGTGTGATCAAGAGTTGTAGAGTGTTAAATTCTCTACAAAAAATTATAAAAAAATTTATTTCTAATTTTCCGAATTACGCGAGAAAATTAACTAGAACACAAAAGTTCTATGTGTAATTTTGCAGGTGTACGCAAAATTTCGAACCGAAAATCACTGAATTGCCATTTGGCTGAGACTTACGTGTAGTCTGTTTTGCGTGGATGCAAACCGTAAAAAACTATGTAATACATAAATTAATTAAAATCCAAAGTGATTTACTTTTCTCGTTAAATTAATTTAAAACTTTTTAATTAGTTTAAGGAATATTTCGATCTCAAAGATTTTCTTCTTGTATCAGTAATAGTTTATTTCTATAAGGAAAACCATCATTAATTACCTACTTATAAATCACTGGAGAACGCCTGAGAGTTTTTACAAAATTTTTTTTTGCAAAATAATTCTCAGGGATCGAAATGTAATCGACGTAGATGTTAATGAGGTTACACAATAACCAATATCAGTTTACACTCGAAGATTAGGATTAGGCAAACCCCGAATTGGAAAATGGCTATTAACTGAAACAAACTAAATATTTTTCAGTGGACCCGGTGAAAATTTTCACTTTAAATTTCGTTAATGTAATTTTCTTATTTAGGCGGCATAAAGCGTGTCAAAATTAATTAAGTTTTTGATGTTCTTACGTTTTACATTTCAGATCGTCGGGGAAAGCGTCATTTTTATAAAATTAATTTTTCACGAAAAACTGTTGTTGGCTGGTGCTACCGAAACGGAGGGTTTAAATTTAACAATATACCAGCCCCATGGGGCTTCCAAACTTTGATAATGAACCATATAATTTCGCCAAGTCGAACAATTAAAGTGAAAATTAAAATTTAATAACATAAGGAGCTTATTGGGCTTAAGTCCTCGATCATTACATAAAATTTGAAAAATTTTATTATTCAATTTTGTCGAAGAGCTATTGAGTACGTGGCGGATATTCTATTTTATGTTAACAATATCAACTTCGGGTGAATAATTTTATGGCATTTGTATTTTTGCGAAATATTTATAACAATAAGTTGAAATTGTAAATTTTTGTCGTGGAATCGATAGTGCATAAGCGAGAGCTTTTTATCGGATGTTGTTAGAGTGGAATTTATAGCTTTGAAGTGTCTTTCTATAGAACCCAACATTTCGTTTGATATGCCCGAATTGAATTTTTTATTCGAACAGGAAAATGACCAACCTGTTGGTTTTCCAATTATCTCGACCAAATCTCACCCTAGTAATCCTAAATTAAATTATCACCGTGCTACGTCAACATTTGCTTTATAGAAATCTTACACGACAAATTATTCGTTTAAAATATTCAGAAGGAGAGATATTATCGTTCCGGAATTAAAGTAATTTTTCCAATTTTCCTTCGATCGACTGTCACGATTTATTGTGTTTTGTCGACAATCGAACACGAAATTCTTTTATGACGTCGGAGGAACATTAATTTTAGAGATAGAAATCGTGCGAAAACATTTGTCTCGCTTTGAGTAAATATGAAAGAATTAAAATTTTACGAGAAATCTCAAATTAAATAATGATGAATCTCCAAGTGAAGTGGCTGGTGTTCCATAAAGCAAAAGTTTACTTAACACGCAACCATAACACACTAGGTTTTACCGCGATTATCATATTCAGATTCCCACAAATAAAAACCAAGAAAGGAAGAGCTGGTGTTTCCATAATCCACTCGGAGTACAAAAAGCACGTTTCGATGGAATTAGCATAAAATGTATTTTAAACGTGAGAAAATCGTAAACTTTCAATTTAGCATTATTATTACAAATATTAAATCGGGCACGCAGTAATCACCCAACTAAAAAATCACACTCGGTACTTGAAATCATGCACGGCTTGAAAAATGTAAACAACAGAGGACTAAGCCTCAGATATTCAGATTGCGACGCGTTTTTGTTATTTTGGGTCGACACAAAACAAAAGTTTTCGGAGATAAACAAAAACCTGCTGTTTAAAATAGTTGGTCAATTGGCCAATCAGCGAACCTTATTTTGTTAAAAAACAAAATTTTAGTTTTTTGATTTATGATCCGCATTAAAGTTCCCTGCTCAAAAAATAAAAAATAATGAGATAAATTTTCGGGAAAGTATAAAAAAACAATAAAAGCGAAATTTATTTTATCATTTAATAAGATATCTGGTGTGAGGGGTGCATTTTTCCACTAAAATGTAAATATGCTCGAGGGTGTTGAACAAAAAGATTTACATCGGCATATAATAAATTTGGGGCGGCATATTTAGATTTGGTCAACGAATGCCGTCTTGGGATTTCAAAATTGTTCAGATTTCATCGTTCGGAATGCCGAAAGAGAATTTCTATAGCTAGTAAAACAATTGAGTGTTTTCCGTTTTGAATTATTAAATAAATTCTTCGAGATATTTAATTTGCGAATTTATGATACAATAAAATTATTATTTTACGATCTTCTCTTAGCAAATTAACCTAACCTCGAGTTTTCATTTCGTACACTACGATATTTCTTACAAACATCTAATTACCCAAAATTTTCCAAATTTGATTTGACTATCAGCAAAAATAAAAATAATGGCAGTTGATGTCACAACAAAACAACATACAGAACAACGGAATACCGCAAACGAAATTTAAAAAAAATCTTAATAATTCAATAATTGATTGATTGATTGTACAAACCAATGGCATGTTTTATTCGGAGCAAAAGTGACTTTTCGCATCTTGTCTTTGCTTGAAAAGCGTCTTATTGATCACCGTGATCTTATTTTTAGATTGATTTACTATTGTACCAGTGGCGGCGCGTGCCTCCGTATTTCAGGAGGCTATTCATAAAATATAAATTTCTTTGAATTTCCTAGAATTTCGAAAGATTTTTAAGATTTTCCAACATTTCCTGGGATTTCCTAACATTTTCTCAATTTTCTCTGAGAATTTCTCTGAGAAATCATCAGTAAAAGGGCCGTAACTAGGATGGAAAAGACACAATAGGGAGCGCAAAGCAGTGAACGCCGTTGCATCATCTATAGGCCGTTCTATGACAACGATTCTGTTTCTGCGGTAGCCTCACTTTATTTTTTGAATAAGTATTGTGAAAGGAGTATCTATCTTTTGACAGTTTTTACAATCAAAAATCTACTTTTTCACATTTTTGAAAATGTTGATAGTTTAATTAGTAAACCAGAACTTAAGGGGAGGCTAATCCTCTTTTGCCTCTTCTGACGAGCCGCCACTGCATTGTACTACATGGGATTTTTCACATAGGCGCGTTTTCTGCACGCCGTACGCTGACGCACAATTTTACGTCGGAATTCCTTTCCTTTCCTTTCATTGTATCTTATGGATGTTTTCACAAGGAACGTCGCGCGTTGGATTACACAGTTGCCATTCAAGTTTTCAAGTGCCAGTTCAGAAAACTTGATAAGCTATGGCAACAGCGTTCGATGTATACTGTGACGCGTTTGTTTCAATATACTGCTTCATGTGAAAGCAAAAACACGCTCTACGTCTTACGTCGGACGTACGACGCGACGTAGCGTGTACCTACGACGATTCAAAATAATTCTAGGATTTACCAATGAGATTACTGGAATTTAGACCGTATCGTAGCAACAACTGCTATTTCGAGAATTAATCTTGAATCTCGGATTAATCCGTGACTATTAGTACTAATGAGATTACTGGAATTCACGGATTAATCCGAGATTCAAAATAATTCTAGGATTTACTAATGAGATTACTGGAATTTAGACCGTATCGTAGCAACAGCTGCTATTTCCGCGACTATTAGCACGGGTATAATAGTCCCGGATTATAATCCGAGATTCAAGATAATCCTAGGATTTACCAATGAGATTACTGGAATTTAGACTGTATATCGTAGGAACAGCTGCTATTTAGAGAATTAATCGTGAATGTCGGATTAATTCGTGATGCGTCCGGGCTTTAATGTAATAATTTTTATTATTAGTTTTATTTAAACAATAGTTTATATTTTATTTTATATTTTAGTTTTTCTTCTAGAATTTTCTCAAATTTAATCAACAATTCTTCATAAGTTTTATTTTATTTTTCTTTAGAAACACTTACATCAAATTCATTAATTTTAAATTTTATTAATTATTATTATTATACAATTGTTGCAATTAATTTCTTAAAAACAGTTAGAAAATTGGACTTATGTACTGTCGCAATTCTTCGTAAGTCTTCCTCTCATCCGCCCAGGGCCGGCGCAAGCCAATTTGCCGCCTTGTGCCAGTTTTAGACTATGACGCTCTTAACGGGCGAGGTAACGAGAAAAGCTCGCCGCCGCGGCTAAGTAGCATTTATTTTTTTGAATTTAGGCCAAAGGCAAAATTTTTTTTATAGGAGCGTGGTCGTCATTTCATGGCTTTCATAGGAATAAAATATTGGAACTGTTGGATAGATGATGAAAAACAAACAGGTCGTCCGAATAAACAGAAGCACCAAAAGAGATATAAAATAATATCCAAAATTTCACATGCGAAAATACGAAAATTTGCCGCCCCAAAAATCTGCCGCCCTGTGCAAAAGCACCTGTTGCACATATGGTAACGCCGGCCCTGCATCCGCCAGTTTGAGACAAATTTAACATTTTTTCGGTAATTAGAAATTTTTATACAATAAAATAAATTGAAGATTTTTGTCAACAAAAACAAAATTATGTGTACTGTTCCCCCCCCCCAATCTATATGTTTTTAGCCAGGAATTTAGTTCGGGGGGGCCCTCGACCGAAGCGAGTCTTGTAATTTTTGTAAATTTTTTGTAAATTTTCAAGGTCAAACGCTTAATAGAAAGTTAGAAAATTACAATACAAAGATAATTTCGGGGGGAGGGGAGGCCCCTCCTGGCTACGTTACTGCCGCCTGGTACTATTTCATTTCCACATCGAAGGAGATCTACCCCTTCCTGGTAGTACATTTTGCCGAGTAGAACCGGTCTATATTTTTTGGGCAGATCCGAACTGCGTTAATCCTTAATCGGATTAAAAAATGGGTAACCCTTTTCTTGCTGACCGAACTGCGGCGAGGTCAGAAAAAACTGTAGGTTGAACTGCGGCGAAGTGTAATTACATTTTTGAGGATTATCCATTAGTTTTCGAGAAAACGGCATTTAAAAATCCAAATTTTACATGCATTTTAGATAGGGATTTTAACTAACACGAGTGTTCTATTGACGGTACGCGTAGCGCTTGTATTCATAGTTGTCTACCACCGTGGTCGACAAACGTTGAACTCGTTTTTAGGTTAAATTCTCGATTGCCTTGGTTGCGTTCGTAAAAACCGACGCTCCGCACCCTCCACTCCGGTCCTTTCCGCTCCGGGCGCTACGCGCCGTTTTGACGAACGCTGACTCGCTAAAAACATCCCCCTAGATACCTCTAACTCGCCAAAGATGCTGCTCGAAAGGGGTGAAACTCGTTTTTAATTATAAGCCTTTTTTAAATTTATTTAAAAAAAATTATTTAAATTTAATGTAATTTATAAGAAATTAGCCTAAAATGCACAAAAAAAATTATTTTGTTGCATAATGTTGCGTAATATTATAATGAGTGCGGTTGGAAGCAAGGGGTTCAACACGCACGATGTGTATCCGACCGAGCTACAATCCCGTCTGAACCGCAGTTCGGACTTTCACTAAACCACACCTAAAGTAACCACGTCGCAGTTCAAACCATTTTAAGTAGGGTCAACTTGACCGCGTCGCAGTTCGGAAAACCCCTATTTTTTAGCGAGTATGGCGTTTGTCAAAACGGCCCGGAGCGTCCGGAGTGGACGGTCGGCTTTTACAAATGCAACAACGGCAAATCTCGGATTCACCCTAAAATCTAGACATATATCAGTTATCATATCCTTACGTAGGAAAAAAGGAAGTCAAAAAGGAAGTCAAAAATTACAAAAATCGCACCTTCCGCTCCGGTCGCTCCGGGCCGTTTCGATAAATGCAACTACGACAAATCTCGGATTCTCCCTAAAATCTAGACATCTAACAAAATGAGAATGCGGCGAAATAGAAGGCGGTGAAATGGGAAGCGGCAAAATGGGGTGTATTAAAAAAATACGATAATAATATAATAATGGTAGCGGGTGTACGAGAAAGGCTAAAGGATCCATTCTTGATCCTCAGAAATTTAGTAGGCAGACATCCGAAAAATCTACAATTTTAATGCTTTGAAATCATGCGCATGAATTGATTAAAGAGCTGCGGGTCAGAAAAGATTATATTCTTAAAACGTCAATGGCGTATTTAGAAGGGGGCAAAGGGGAAATTGCCCCTCAAGAATGACTCGGTTTGCATCTCTGAAGCCCTCCCTGATAAAAATAACGTTTTTTTAAACAAAATTTTGTAGCTTGCATTTTTTTGATTTCTGCAGTTTGTCAGTCGGACTACTACTGACGCGCGCGATTGGATTAACGAAATTCCGAAAATATTTGGTCTGCTCCTCCTCCAAAAGCATCTTCTAAATACGCCACTGTAAAACGGGATGCTCAGATTGAATCTTGATATTATAAAAGTATTCGTTTACAGCTTTTCCACTAGTATAATTTGAGAAATCATCAATTGTAATAATTTGGATTTGCCGAATTATATTCAGAAAGCGTCAAATGAAATTCAGAAAGTAAAATTCACGTTTGTCAATTAAAATTAACAGACTCATCAAATTTTTAAACTTTTTGAATTTTTGAAAATGACGATTTTTTGAAAATAAGTTGAGAAATCTGAATTAAGATGGAGAAAGTGTAGTAGACATCTCTGGGTCAAAGTGCAATTTTACCTAAATTGTTATTGCTATATTAATCTTCATACCTTCATGTGTACTCACCACAATTTCGGGAGTTCTGAGAGGTATATCTGGTAACGGATACAGTGGCGGCGTTAATGGGAGAACTTTCGGTGTATACAGGGTGTCCCCGTGACCGTGGAGAACCTCTTAGGTGGTGATAGAGGAAGCTTTTCTAAGACATATTTTTAAATAAAATTTTTGTCCAAGTCCAAACCCTTGGGGGGTACCTCACTTTAAAGCAATTTTTTCAATTTATGTTTTCAAGCGGCCATTGCACCGATATTTTTGATTTTTTGGGTTTAATGGATTAGAGATTTTCTATAGAGCATTTGAATATCTACAAATTATGTTATAACCCCTTATCGCCTAGAATCAACAAATTTCGAGTTATGAATTAAATTAAGGGAAAAAATGTCAAAAAATTCCGAGTTTTATTTTTTTTACTTTTCTTGCCAACCCCGTATCTTTTAAACGAAACGTCATAGAAAAAAACTAATGGCTCAAACCGGATAGGGAATTTAACGGGCTACAACTTTAGCTTAATAATTTTTTTTGGTAAACCAACCGTTTTCACAGAAATTACGAAAATAATAAAAAAAACTAAATAAATTAAAAAAATTTATTTTAATAAATTTTCAAAATGGCCTCCCTCATTTTCAGCACACAAGCATGTTCTTTTCAAAAGGTGTTGCACTGTATTATTTGTAATGGTGCTTTTTTCGGTAAGTTCTTGTTACACCTATCAGTATTCTTTCCATTAATTTATGTTTTTTTAACCTACAAGGTGTAGGTTAAAAAAACATTATTTTCATTATTTTCGTAATTTCTGTAAAAACGGTCAGTTTCACAAAAAAAAAACTATTAAGCTAAAGTTGTAGCCCGTTAAATTCCCTATCCGGTTTGAGCCGTTAGTTTTTTTTCTATGACGTTTCGTTTAAAAGATACGGGGTTGGCAAGAAAAGTAAAAAAAATAAAACTCGGAATTTTTTGACATTTTTTCCCTTAATTTAATTCATAACTCGAAATCTGTTGATTTTAGGCGATAAGGGGTTATAACATAATTTGTAGATATTCAAATGCTCTATAGAAAAGCTCTAATCCATTAAACCCAAAAAATCAAAAATATCGGTGCAATGGCCGCTTGAAATCATAAATTGAAAAAATTGCTTTAAAGTGAGGTACCCCCCAAGAGTTTGGACTTGGACAAAAATTTTATTTAAAAATATGTCTTAGAAAAGTGTCCTCTATCACCACCTAAAAGGTTCTCTACGGTAACGGGGACACCCTGTATACTGGCGCGGTACAGAAGTATTTGTTTTTAAAGACTAAAGATTGCGACTTAAGAACATCAATTACAGAATATACCCACAAGACTTTAATCTTTCAAACCGGGGGGTCTGGGGGGTATTCCCCCCAGTGTTTCATTAATTCTATAAACGTAAATCAAACGAAAAAACTACAAACTGAAAGGAGGAGCTTCTACTTTTGAGGGGGGGTAAATCTTAAGAAAACTATAGACAACTTTTTTACCATTTTTAAAAGAAAATCTTGAGGAAATCCAGGAGGAAATCTGGGAAAATTTTTCAAAAATTTTGTAAAAATTTGCAATAATGAAATTGTTGATATCATCAGACGTGCAAAAATGTTCTGATTTCCGTGATGGGAATAAATTTTCCGCGGGTTGAATAGACGAAGGGGAATACGAGTTTGAAAACGGACACCTCGTATAAATTCTGCATCAAGCCCCTATTTGTTAACACTCTTTGGTGCAAAACTTCTGAACGCATCTCTTAATTGGACGTGTGTAAACAAAACCGGAGATGTAACCGGCAATTACTCTCCTGACTATTCCTTCACTAAAACGGGATGATAATTAGTTTGGCGATGTTTTAGCATTATAATATTCAAAACGTGATTTTCACAAAATTTCTTGCTGAAAAGTTAACATTCTCCCAATAGCGGCAGATAAATTACTATTTTGGCGGGATATTTAAAAAGCATTTAAATATGAAAAATCAATTTCGACAAATGTTTTAAAAATTTATAGTACCTATATACCTGAGCGGAATAAAAAATGGAAAACTTTACAGGAAAATAAAATATATGAATTTTCTTTTACTTTACAAATTTATACAATTTTGCCGAATCCTTTATTTAAATTTCGCTATACGAATCTTGGTCGCATAATATTTTATAATTTTGTTTTTGTTATTGTTTCATATTATTTAAATTCACACGTCACCGTTTATTTTCCCTGAAAGCACCCCGACGGGAGCTGTAAAGGTCAATTTCGAGTTTTTCAAGTTTGAACAAACTTTTCGGTCTAAATTGCATATATCTGATTTGTAATTTGATATTTTTTGTTAGCAAAACAATTATGTAGGATTTACTCGGTAAATATAAAACCGCGAACATAAACGCTTCACACTTTTATTTACCTTTTTGCGATGGCACGGCGGTTAATTTGCATTTTACTTTTATGAGCCCGAGAGATTCACAACCGCAATTCGAACATGAAAATCATAAAAGCTTCGGTAGACGCGTTAAAAATCGTTCTAAAACTTAAATTTATTTGGTTAAGCGTGTTAATTTTTTATTTTATTAAGTCCGGAGATTTTCAGCGAAGCAAACGACGCCATGAATGCTTTTTATAGTGCGGGAAATTTGAAGAGATTTTTTTAGATTTTATTCTACAATTTAAGTTGAATATGCATTTTAATGTGTCGTTTTATGTTTCATCATTTCTTACTTCACATTTTTTATTGTCCTGACGAATGGATCGTTTCCAACACCTAATACAACAATTAAAAGTTATAATTCAGTTTTTGACTTATAGATGGCACTATAACCTTTCGGAATTATTTAGTACTAGGTACAGTACACAAAGCTATATAATATTAATTGTGTATTAATTTTTAATGCCTCCGGGATTTTATGTGGAATGCTTTTTACCTTCAATTATCTAAATTAATAATTCACTTTGTGGTCTGATCTGGCAGCCTATCTGGGCATTATATTTATAGTTTCAATCCTAGACACAAAATGAAAATCTTTTGCAAAGATAACAATTTAATTATCTTGGGATAGCAAATGCCAAAAAATTAAAAGCCAATTTTGCATTAATTTTCAAAAAATATATATCGAAATTTTTGCTTATATATTATAGATCTGAAGACTGATCTATATTATAGGTATAGTCCACCCTAATATCACAAAGTTGTAGAACAAACTCTTGATATTTAAATAAAATTTTACGTGGGATTCACATAAGTCAATGCTTATTGTTTCAATTATACCTTAATTAATTACAGTTGTTTAGTTAAAAAAAATAATTAGAGAGCAAACTCCAAGCAAGGGATCTAGTTGCTAGATCTAATTTCCAATTAAAATATTTTTTTAATTAATATCTTTGATTTTCTTATTAAGTATTTTTCGTTTTAATTCAAACTCTTAGCCTCTGGACGATGCAAGATTTTGTTCAATTATACTGTGAAAAATTAACTTTATAACTGATTATGGCTTCATCTTCAGTCTAACAAGAAATTACACCAGCGGCGGCTCGTAGTTTGTTATAAGTGTTACAGCGAAGCGACGACGACTAGAAATGTGGGGTCAAAGTGGAAATTGCGTAATAAAATTTCAATTTCAATCTACACATCTTAAAAGGTATTGCATACAATAATTACTAGAATATTTGATGAAGGGGAAGAGGGGGTCAGTATTCTCTAAAAATAGTGTAAGCTAGATTGACAAGGTTGTGCGGCCTGAAGGCCGCAATATCTCTTTAATTTTCCGATATTTCCCGTATACAGGATGTCCACGTGACCGTGAAGAACCTTTGAGGTGCGTGATAAAGGACACTTTTCTAAGATAAATTTTCAAATAAAATTTTTCTCCAAGTCAATACCCTTGAGGGGCACTTCTCTTTAAAGCAACTTTTTGAATTTCTGATTTCAAACGGCCGTAGCTCTGATATTATTGAATTTTTAAGTTTGATAGATTATAACTTTTTTAAAGATCATTCGCTTATCTACAAATTAGGTTATAATCCTGTATCGTCTAGAATCAGCGGATTTCGAGTTATACATCAAATTAAAGGAAAAAATGTTTAAAAAATTCAAGTTTTGTTTTTTTTACTTTTCTTGAGAACCCCATTTGTCTTAAACGAAACGCCTTAAAACAAACCGTTAGTCTATAGCGGGATAGAGAATTTAACGGGCTACAACTTTGGTCAAATACATTTTTTTGGGAAACCAACCGTTTTCACAGAAATTCTGAAAATAATAAACAAGGTGTAGGAATATAAACTATTCGTAATCACAAAACTATTATATAAACACATTTGGACTTTGGAACTGGGGGGTCTGGGGGGCATGGAATGCCCTCCAGTTCACCTACAATTTTTTTTAAAGGAAAATTGTCTGTAATAAAGTCAAAAACCTATATGATTTACATAGATCTGACAATAATAATATAAGGTTAATATTTTGTGTTATCAGCCGCTACTGAACAAATTGATGAAAATAGGGTAAACTAGGTTGACAAGATTGTGCGGCCTGAAGGCCGCATTAATCCGTACCTCCCTTGATTTTTCCGGAAATATATTATTCACATTTGTTACTTGTAAATGTTTTTTTAGAAAAAAAAAGAAAATATAAAAATAGTGCAAATTAAATTTTTTGGTTTTTAGAACCAAAACAGGGGGGAAGGAAGCATAAAATGCCCCTCAGTGCATCTGTAATTATTGCTTTCAGAAGAAAAACTATGGTAGATAACCGTCCACTTTAAGCTTAAAACAGAAACAGTAAAATTAATATGTTTGGGCAAAATAAGATTAAATATTCTGTTTTGGCAGCAGTTACTGATTTAATTTATAAAATTAGTACAAATTAGAATGATCAGAGTGTGCGGCCTAAAGGCCGCAACCAACTTTTAATTTTCCGGTGCTCCCCGGGAATATGTTATTCATATTCAGTGGCGCAGCCAGGATTTTGTATCGGGAAGGGCTAAGCGATGCGAGCGAAACGAGCTACGCCGCAGGCAAAAATTTTTTGGAAAAAGGGGCGCGGTCATGTTATTTTCGAGTATAATTATTGTGTTACCACTGTTACCTACCTTAAATTAAAAGTCGAACCCAATAATTTATTTTTTTGTTTTAAAACATTTTTCATTGCACCGGTAAAAAGCGACTATGATCACCAAAAAAAAAAAATTCTCATTAAAAAAAAGGATGAATATTAAATGGGGGGGATACAGCCCCCCCCCCTTGGTTGCGCCACTGTTCATATTCATTAATAAATAATAAACTGTTGATAATCACAAAACTTTTATGCAAATATTCGGTCTTTGGAACCGGGGGATCTGGGGGGCATGGAATGCCCTCCAGTGCACCTGTAGTAAGTTTCTGAAGAAAAACTATGGTAGATAAACGTTCACTTTAAACTATAAACAGAAATAGTAAAATACTGATATCCGTATTCACAAAACTTTTAACGAGCCGTTAAAATTAACGGATGCTTTCTATTGGCTTACTTCTTGTAACAAGAGACAATTCCATTGGTTTTTTAAATTTAACAGCCTGTTAAAAGTTTCACGGACCTTTGTGAATACTAGTATTACACCCACTGGCGTACCTAGAACTTTTGCCGCCCGGTGAGGTCTTAAACAAAAAATAAAAAAAGACCTAAAAAAAGGTTATAAGGTCAAAAAAAGGTTCGTAATCAACATTTTTTTTTTCAAGCTTTTTTCAAACCCAAAATTTTTACATACCGCAAACTGCCGCCCCCTAAATAGTAGGTGCCGCCCAGGGCGGTCCGCCCCCTCCGCCCCCTCTACCTGTATTCAAAAAACTTTTAACGAACCGTTAAAAGAATTAGATTGATCCGTATCCCTCCCTTTAAAGCAATTTCTTGAATTTCTGATTTCAAACGGCCATAGCTCCGATATTATTGATTTTTTAAGCTTAATGAATTAGAACTTTTTACAGATTATCCCTTATCTACAAATTAGATTATGACCCCTTATCGTCTAGAATCAACGGATTTCGAGTTATAAATTAAATTAAAGGAAAAAATGTTCAAGACGTTCAGGTTTTAATCTTTTTACTTTTCTTACGAACCTCGTATCTCTTAAACGAAAAGTTTTAGAAAAAATTGACAACTCAAACCCGATAGGGAATTTAACGGGCTACAACTTTGTTCAAATAATTTTTTTTAGGAAACTAACCAGTTTCACAGAAATTTTGAAAATAATGAACAAGATGTACTAGGTATATATGTATGTATAAATTATAAACTATTCGGAATTACAAACATTTATTCAAGCATTCGGTTTTTGGAACCGGGGGGTTTGGGGGGCATGGAATGCCCTCCAGTGCACTTCTGGTGCATCAGGGCACCATTTTCTGAAGAAAAACTATGGTAGATAAACGTTGACTTTAAACTATAAACAGAAATAGTAAAATACTGATAACCGCATTCACAAAAATTTTAACGAGCCTTTAAATTTAACGGATGATTTCTATTGGCTTGCTTGTACCAAGAGATAATTTCCATTGGATTGTTAATTTTAACAGCCTGTTAAAAATTTTACGGACGTTTGTGAATACGGGCATTAATCTGATTTGGCAAAATAAGATTTAATATTCTGTTTTAACAGCCGTCACTGATCTAAAAAAATTTATAAAAATAGTACAAACTAGATTGATGGAATTGTGCGGCCTCAGTGCCGCAACAACCTTTTAATTTTTCGGTGTTCCCCGGGAATATATTAATCACATCTATTAATAAATTATGAATAGTTTGCGATCACAAAACTTTTATACAAATATTCGAGCTGTGGAACCGGGGGGTCTGGGGGGCATGGAATGCCCTCCAGTGCACCTGTACTTGTTTTCTAAAGAAAAATTGTCTGCAATAAAGTGAAAGTCTTGACAAGAAATATATAATTTAGGTCTGGTAATAAGAATAATAATATAAAGTTTAATATTTAGTTTTATGAGCAGCCGCTGGTCAAATTTATAAAAATAGTGCAAACTAGATTGGCCAAATTGTGCGGCCTGAAGGCCGCAATAATTCAGGATATATTTTATTAATTGAGATAGTCTTTAGCTTTGTAGGTTAAGCGACTCGGAGGTCTCCGGTTTGAATCTAGGGAAAGTCTAAAACTGTCATTTGACTGTCTTCGTGCTTCGGAGGGCACGGTAAAGCTAGCGATGTCTCTGGATTGATGGTTGCCATCATCACCTATTAAAAAGCAGGATTACTGCTTAATCTGGTTTAAGTATCCATGCGGTTTAAATGCTGAAATCTTTCTCGAAAGAGAAAGAGGACACAACATTCATATTTTTTATAAACCTCTAATTATATTAAAGCACTGTGTCATTCATAGACTACTTTAGACCTAAGAAATTCGTTTACAATACAGAACTCTCAGATACATAGGTTTACTTCGGCTTCTTATTTAAGCAGGTCAGCCTTTGGTTTCCAATATACAACGGTCGGCTTTCGGTATCCTATCTAATACATGGGTCAGCTTTGAGCATCAGCATCTTGTACTATCAAGTTTTTATTTAACTTAAAATTGATACTGCATTGCATCGTTCCCACGTTTCTGACTGAATTTTAAACAATTGATAATCATCAAAGCTTCCTCACGTCTCTATCTCTCTCTCTCTCTCTCATAAAGATATTAAAAATGATACTTTTTATGTTTAAATTAATTTTACAAAATTATACATTCATTGTTCTGCCACTATCCCGTCATCAATTTTTATTTACCACTCCGCTATTATAATAAATTAATTAATGCTTGTTAGATTTCAATTCGACATATGTCAATTACTCTTCTGCTATTATATTAAATTATAGTGTTTTTCACAGTAGCAACCTACTGGTAACGTAATCGCACAGAGTGGTCGTAGCACAATTTTGAAATGGGACCCCCGCGATGTTACGCCACTGGGTTTTCTATGTGAGTGATAATCCTTCGACTGAACACTACACACTTAGGGGAGAAGGATGATTATAGGACGAAGCCCTAAATAGTAAATAATACAAAAATTTATTTATAAAATCGAGGATGCCAATCACCCCATCGATAGTTTTTCACCTCATCTACTGCAAACGACATTTCTCCGCATTGGTCGATCGTCTTTTTATCTTTCAAATTATTCAATACAACTTCATTTAAAGTTTAAATTATTTTTAACAAGAAATTAACTTCGGCGCCATTATTTAAAAAGTGCGACAAACTCAATTTGGATCTCATTTGCGATCATTTGCAGTTTTATCAACTTTGACATTGCATTTCGATCGAGTTTGATAACTTTTGTGTTCAATGAACCATAAGTTGATTTCTGTATTACACAAACATTCAATTTATCTGCCACAAAACTTTCATAATCAAGTTTTTTTGTGCACAATGGTGAGTGAATGATATATATACGAAAGTTTTGGTTCTATTTTCAGATTTTTTAAAATACAAGTTTCCGCGACGATACCGTGGCAAAATTTTTCCGAATTTCCAAATTTTTCGAAAAGCTTTTAAGTTAATTATATACCGGATAATCAAACGTCGGATTCATTATTTACACTCTTGGATTCTAAACAATGTTAATTATACTGCGGAATATAATAATTGTAATTTATAACTGCTGGTACAAAAATGTTAATCATAATTATGTAGTTTAATTAGAATAATTTAATTAGAAATTTGCATGAAACTGAAATAACTGTTGCATTTCGAGACGTATTCGTGGCTTTCGGAATGCTGAAAGGCGGGAAAATTGTCCGACCAATCGGAAGTTACAAAATATTTTTGAAAAATAAACAGTTGGGAGCAAAACAACTACTGTTTGTAGTTCGAAAATTTTCAAGGACATCGGCCGTATAGGTTTTGAGTAATTGAGAAAAAATAGAAACAAAATTTAATCGTTAGCCGAATGTAAGTAAACTTTTTGCTTTAATATGGGTATTACTCCCTCGTGAAGTCAAATTAACAAAATTTGAAATTTAATCCCCAAAGTAAGTTTCTTTCATTTCGATAAATAATGCGAATACACAAACTTAGTCAATTTGTTTTACATTTCAAGTAGCAATTAGAAGTTTTAAGGTTTTGGAAAGTTTTAGTATGGATATCACAAAGGAACACACAAATTTAAATTTTTGATGTTGGCTTGATATTAAATATTTTTGATTCCAAACGCAAAAAGTGTTTTCGCTATTTCGATAAGAATTTTGTTTTATTAGGGGCGTGGTTAGTGGTGCTAAATTTTTTTCTCGTTTCTCATTGGTCGTCTGAATTAGTTAGCAAGTTAGTGTAATATTAGAAGACATTACAATTTTTCAAAATTATTTTTGTATGCAAACGACTGCATTTATATAATATCAAATAGTTTTGGTATATCCGATATTCACAAGTACCGAGGAAGCTTTTAACATAATAACATTGCAATTGCAAAACATAAACTTGAAAAATTTACTTATAGTAAACATGACAATCGTGTCGCGTAAATTTTAAGTCTTAAGTGTATTAAGTGTGTAAGCTCTAGTATATTGGATACTTATGCGGATAACGGTTTCAAAATCAATCGGTTAACTTAATTTGATGGATTTCATGGCCTGCTTTTAGTTTTTAAATATTTAGCACCAATCATAAACGGTTACATTACAAGAAAAATATATTAATCAAAAAAGGGTTCCTAACTTACCTACTTTTTAAATTCTCTCTTTTTACTATTCGTAAAATATATTTAGGTGCAAACGTCTTCACGCCGCGCCGTCTTAATTAATTTAATTAAATATGACAAGTAATTCTCAAAGAATTATTAACTTACAAGCTTAGTCCAATTTTGGGGAGGGGGTCTTGTCTGTTTTCTAAAATATGCTATAACTCATAATATGTAAACTGCCTTTCAAACTCCCTGATACTTAAGATTTATTAATCCTATAAATCGACAACACTGATATCAATGAAAAATAAAGATTTAGTTCAGAACAGAAAAAAATCGCAGCGTTGAGTCCACATCGAGGGAGATGCACTCCCTTCCTGGTAGCACACTTGGCCGAGTAGGACCGGTCTAGACTTTAGAAGGATATTTTTAGCGAGTACAGCGTTTGTAAAAACGGCCCGGAGTGGAGGTTGCGAACGGTCGGTTTTGACAAATGCAACCACGGCAATTCTCAGGTCCACTCTAAAATCTAGACATATTGCTATGATCTTTTCAATTTTAAACCATTCTTTATTTTTAAAAATAAGTATAGTCAAAACAAGTCAAAACAAGTACAGGGTGGGCTATAGAGAATTTACTATTTTAAAACATTCAGAAATTAATGTAGGTACCTAATCCGGGCGGTTTCCCAATCCGGGCACCTCTCAACAATAACTGTTACTGACCTGCACTAAAGTCGTTTGTTAAGTCATAGATTATTAGGGATTATTAAGAGTACTAGGGAGTTCTGGTGTCGTTCTGACTACACTATACTACACGTTTTGTCGCATAACGCATAAAGATCGCATAACGTAAACTCGACTTTACGTAAGTACGATTTTTGTAATGTTTTAGCCACCCCCCTCCATAATTCACGTAAGGACGATTCTTGTAATTTTTTAGTCCCCCTCTCCTGTGTCGGTACGTAATATTATGTCCCCCCCCACATTTTGCGTTTAAAACCGGTAGGGACTAAAAGGTGGGGGCTAAACGGCGGGGGCGAAACGTCATATAACCGATAAATGTTTAATTGCATTGTCATCTATCATCTACTGTTGATCTTTCCCAGAGGGGTCTAGGACAAATAGGCGCGGCCGAAAAATGCTCTAGCCACATAGGCGCCGTTCCATATAGGCGCCAGCCATTTAGGCGCTGAGCCATTTAGGCGCCGGTCAATTTCAGTCCAAGCAATGCAATTATACGTTTATCATCAGGCAGATTCAAACCTCTGTCTGTTGTTAAGATGTCAGGCGGAAATATTAACAACGGCGACCATATAAACTGATTTTTAAATAACTCTACTGCCAAGGCTGTGCGGCCTGAAGGCCGCATTGTAGTTTAAATTGTTGTGTTTTTAGTTTGACGATTTAAAACGAAACAAACGAAAAGAAACTGTACGGAAAAGGAAAATGACATAGAAGCATAACTTGATTCATTTTAAATAATCAAACTAAAGAAATAAAAATTTAAAGTCAATGCGGCTTTCTGGCCGCTCAACCTTGACAGTCCAGTTATTTTAGCGCCAGTTGGTATAGTCACTGTCGTTAATATTTCTGCCTGACATCCTAACATTTGAACAGATGTTCGAACCTGTCAGGTGATACATTTTTAATGCCATTGTCATATTATATCATCTGCTACTTTTGATTTCTCTCTCATAACTCTCTACATCTACTTTTCCCCAATAGAACTTGGCAAAGGCCTAATTTAATCCAGCTATGCTATTATGTTTTTTCTTTTTTTAGCACCGCATCACCTCGTTTTAAAAATTTAAAAATTTTTCATTGCACTGTAAAAAGCTACTATGATCACAACAAAAAATATTATCATTAAAAAAAAAGAAGAATATTAAAGGGGGGGGGGGAGCTAAAGGGTTATATCCCCCCCCTGGTTGCGTCACTGTTCATATCTTAATACATAAAATCCCAGCACTCTGCTGCTCCGGCTCCGGCTCCAGCGTGTCATTTTTTGGTGAAAAAAGAAACAATCTGATTGGTCGTTTTTTTTACCAACCGAAAAATATATTAAACCACCACAGGTACTCCCCCTGAGACGAGTTGTATATCAATCGAGTTTCCAACCAATCGGGTCTAGATGCCCGTACGCGGACGGGCTTTTTGCTAGTTCATTAATAAATTATAAGCTATTCGTAATCACAAAACACTTTTATACAAATATTCGGTCTTTGGAACCGGGGGGTCTGGGGGGCATGGAATGCCCTCCAGTGCACCTGTAGTAATTTTCTGAAGAAAAACTGTGGTAGATAATACGTCCACTTTAAACTATAAATAGAAATAGTAAAATACTGATAACCGTATTCACAAAAATTTTAACGAGCCGTTAAATTTAACGGATGATTTCTATTGGTTTGTTAATTTTAACAAGCTGTTAAAATTTTTACGGACGTTTGTGAATACGGGCATTCATCTGATTTGGCAAAATAAGATTTAATATTGTGTTTTAACAGCCGTCACTGATCTAAAAAAATTTATAAAAATAGTACAAACTAGATTGATAAGATTTCGGCCTCAATGCCGCAACAACCTTTGAATTTTCCGGTGTTCCCCGGAAATATATTAATCACATCTATTAATGAATAATTATGAATAGTTTGTGATCACAAAACTTTTATACAAATATAATACAAAGGTGAATTGTAATAAAATGCACTTTACTCGTATATATTTATTCAGATGTTTATTGGTGACACGCTTTGGCGCTTGAAGCCATACTTATACCAAACTACAAAAATGGCCAAAAACAAGAATTAAAAATTATTGTTTTTAATTAAAATTTTTTATGTAATTTAAAAAAGGAAGTTGATTTTATTATACAATTTACCTTAATCACATTAATTCGTAATAAAAGAAGAATGAATCACTTTTATACAAACATTCGGTTTTTAGAACCGGGGGGTCTGGGGGGCATGGAATGCCCTCCAGTGCACCTGTAATTTTTTTCTAAAGAAAAATTGTCTGTAATAAAGTTAAAAACCTATATGATTTAGGGGGGCGGTAGGGGCGGCACATTTTTAGGACGGCGGCACATATTTAGGCATTTTGCGGTATGTAAAAATTTCGGGTTTAAAAAAAGTTATAGTATGTTAAATATTTGATTTTTGATATTTGATTTAATGATTGATACCTCGATGACCTTTTTTTTTTATTTTGCCCATGTTTAAAATTTTAGTAATTTTGAAATTTAAATTTAAATAAAATTTTTTTGGCAGGGGGCGGCGAAATTTAAGACCGCCCCGGGCGGCAAAAGCTTTAGGTACGCCAGTGTCAGCCGCTACCGGTCAAATTGATGAAAATAGTGTTAACCAGATTGACGAGATTGTGCGGCCTGAAGGCCGCATTAATCTGTTACTATCTTGGTATTCCCCGAAAATATATTATTTATTAATAATGAAGGTTTTGCAATCACTTGTATTATACAAACATTTGGTTTTTAGAACCAAAAAAGGGGGCTTGAAAGCATAAAATGCCCTTCAGTGCATCTGTTATTGTTGTTTTCAGAAGAAAAACTATGGTAGATAAACGTCCACTGTAAGCTAAAAACAGTAACAGTAAAATTAATGTGTTTTGGCAAAATAAGATTAAATATTCTGTTTTGGCAGCGGTTACTGATCTAATTTATAAAAATAGTACAAACTAGACTGATCAGAGAGATCACTATCAAACTAAAAAACAGCTACATAAAGCTCACTACGGCCTTCAGGCCGCACAACCTTGACAGTCGAGTTATTTGAAAGCCAGTTCGTATGGTCGCTGTTGTTAATATTTCCGCTTGACATCCTAATATTCTAATCTGCAGGATGATAATTTTTTCATTTTTAAATTTTCAAAAATTTAACATAAAAACAGATACCTGTTATTCTGCCGTCATAAGGAAGAACACCGTAACTCTGAAAAAGTTGAAATCGAGATAAACGGCAAAAACATTTAAATGCAATGCAATAAACATAGCAATAAATGCAATTTAAGAAGACTTTTTTTACCTTTTAATGAGTATTTTTCTGTTTTTTATTGTATTAGATCTGTAGAATAACGTATCATATATACTAAGTTGATATTAACTCATTTTTCAAAAATTTCCGACTTACTGTGTTCTTACTTATGACGGCAGTATTCTAGTCCGGTGTTCGATCGAACAAGGGTCCCCGTTCGTTCAAGGGTCCAGTTTTATGACGATGACCAAAAACTTAAATATTTAAGTGGAAGACTGAAAAACAATGTACGTAGAGAAGGCTTTATTTTATTGAAGAAAGCATTGTCTGCTATCCAGACAGACATAGCCAACCTTTTTAAAATATCAGATTTTCCAATATAGATTTTCCGTCAGTTTACCCAAAAAATGAACGAGTTAGGGTCTTAGCTCTGACACTAAGCTCATTGTTCATCAATAAATCAGTATGATGTTGTAGATGTAGCTTGTAAACTGGTTTTATATCTTACGTGCACAGGACCTTGAATCCGACGCTACCGACGCCAGGGATTCCAAGATCTCAATTTTCTCACATAGAAAATTAATTTTGCTTGACAGCACAACTACTTTAAAAATTAGAGATTCGACACCGAAAACAAAGCAGAGTAGGATCTTCTTTTTGTTAAATATAAAGTAAATTTCTTAAATCTGCCGTGGAAAATTCGTCAACTGAAATAAATGCCATTAAATTTCAAGTTATCCTAAAGGATATAATCGCGTTAGTTTAGCATCCTCATTTAAATAGCGACAACGTTTTGATCTTTTCGGTGCTCACTGAATTGCACCATCTGTTACTAATTTTAGGAAATACAACTCGAACAACCTTAACACAGGCGTAAAATTTTGAATGGAAGCTAAAATACTTTGTGCGCTCAAAAATTTGTAATTGTACAAACAGGAGAGGTTGTGGAGAGTGAGCGGTGAGCAGGGTTGTCGATAGCTACCGAATTTTCTACAATAATTTATGACTGCAATTTTTCATTGTGTTAACGTATTGCCGCCGTGACCTATCGACGTTACATACTTTTTTTCCTCTTGCATACTTTCTTTAGACGAAGGAAATACACGAAATTCTTAAGCACGCCAAGTTTACAGTTTAGCGTGGAATTTCTGGCACTCAAAAGCCATCGTTGCTAACCACTAATTATTATCAAGACATTCTGGACATGTTTCAAATTTTACGTAGTTACAACGTAATTTAAGTAAAAACAAAATTGTCGGCCTGATCCTGCAGAAAGCGAATTTTAATGTTGCCTATTGTTTGAGCAGTCTATATTTTCATAATAAATCATTATTCATTAAGTGCTGAATAATTTAATATTACCATTAACGTTTTTTTGGATATACTTTGCAGCCATTTCCACGTTTATTTTGCTTGTTTGCAGAGTAAACATTTCGGCATCTGAATTTTTCCGCATAATAAATTTATTTGTTCGCTTATGAATCATGGGAATCCCGTAATTTAATTTTTACCAATCTAAACGAATTAAAATGTTTCTACGCGTACGAAAAACGTTAATTGATAATCTTCGTTTGTTTATTTTTCAATTTAGTGCGATTTTGGAAACTACAGAAAATGCTTACCTGGAGAAAATTTTGTTTTTATTAAATTTTACTAAAACCCCGCATTAAGATTATCAATTAAAGCACGCTAAGCTTCCGGAGTAATCGGGCCACTGATAAGAAAAAATAGCTTAATTAATTAGCACATTTTTTTCAATATTATGATAATAATGAAAATGTTTCCCACGTAATTAATAAAGTAACGCTCGTTTGTTTTAATCCGGCATTTTTGTTATTACATAACCGGGTGCGAAGGTGCGGTGCGATTGACGCATAATAAACGTCAAAATAACGTTAAAATGTAATCCGCATTTGTTTTATTCGCAAGAAACAAATTTGAAAAACAATTGCTGGAGAAAATAAAAGAGGCGACTCTAACTTAAGACTCTCTTTTATTTTACGATAAAACCTACAAATCGACCCGAAGTGTCACTTATAAATGTGAAAGTAAATTGTGAAGATTTTAACAAAGCTGTCGACAGGACGGAACTTTTGATGAAAGATAAGCGGACGGTTTGACTTGGCTTGTTTTCCCAATCTCACTTTAATTTTGAATCCCGATGCTTCGGTTTCAAGTTTCTAAATAAATTAATCAGCGGATTGATTTTTGTATACATTTCCCGATATAATATTGACATTTTTAGTGAGCAATCTCGTTTTTCCAATCGCACTTGACATAAATGTTACGAAAACTCGTAAAATGTTTCGTTTGCTTTAACATCGCTCGGTTACTTACAACTTTATTATGTTGGCTTTTCAATTAAAAAAATGTATACTGAAAACTGGGTGGGACATAAAAGCGGAACAGCCACCTCCTTAAATTTTAAACCGCTTAAATTTAAATTTTTTTTCAGTTTGGTCCTCGTACAATCCATTAACCATTCATAAAAGTGGCCATTTAATTTCGTATTGTAAGCAAATTTTGTATTAATGTCCCATTTGCCGTGCTTAATAATCCCGAACTTTTTGTAAATTATTTAAATTTTTTTGTATACGGAGAGGATTTTAAAAAATACATAATGCAGCATGATCTGCATCAATTGTACAACAGGATTGTGCCATTATCGATAACAGTGGCTTCATAATAAGCACTTAGCTAGTACAATAACCTTGCCACTCGTAAAAAATTTCATCCCAAGTTTTATCCACTAGAAAAAGCCATTAGTTTAGCAAGTTTGCTAAAAAAAAAACTATAAGTGTATAGTAAGCTTTAGATAATGAGCACTCGAGAATGTTAACTCTTTTATAACAAAAAGTTTATAAAAAGAAAATTTATTGCGATAAAATGTAAGTTTGAGAATTTTCGTTTTATTTTGCAAGTATTGCTTACACGTGAACTGGTCTCACGCCGAGTGCCATTGGATAATTTTACAGAGAATACATTTATACCAACAGGGTTACCAACTTGAGAAAATTAACAAGTAAAACAAGAGGTGGAAATTGGAAATTCAGGTTCAATTTCTTAATATTATTAATTTGCTTTGCCTGGGGGAATTACACACTCTCTAGACCCTCCGGTCTAGAGAGAGTTAACCCTCTGCGAAACAATTTCTTTCTGTTTTTGCATCTGAATCACGATGTTAATTCTTGGAATCTTCTTTTATGTCTTATTCCATTGTCTATTTTTTTTTATTTTCAATTTTGTAATAAATTTTCCAACTTTAAATTTTTACAAATGCATAATTGTCACATTTACCACACATGGAAATCCGTTACTTTAGATGTCAAATCACAGTAATTTATTTTTTTATGTGTCTCATCTTCATGTGACTTTTTGTTTCTTTTGCCTACAAAATCAGCGGCGTTCACTGCTTTGCACCGCACTCTCTTTGCGCTCTCCTTCTGCCTTTCTCCCAGGGCAACCGCATCAGTCCCTCCCCTCTTGTTACGGCACTGCTGCTGGTGTTTTCAAAATTACTCCGCAGCAGCTATGCATTAACTGAAATATCCGCATAACTACACAGGTATATGCCGCTATCGACTTAATATCTACATTAAGTCCTGAGCAGTGGCGTAACCATGCAGCCATGGGCCTGTGTCCTGGGCCCTCAAATTTTTTTAAAATAGCAATCTCACATTTACCATTATATTATGTATATAAAATATTTTATTTTTTGGTCGTGATAGAACCGGGCCCTTTAACGCCCGGGCCCTTGTTCGACCGAACACAAGGAACACCGTTAGTTACGCCACTGGTCCTGGGTACCCAAACCAACGTACAACACGAGGGGGAAACCGCAGACCAAATTTTTGTACACCAGATTTCCTTTTATCAAATTTCCTTGGATTGCTTAAGATTTCCTTGAATTTCCTTAGATTGCCTAAGATTTCCTTGGATTGCCAAAGATTTCCTAAATTTTGTTAAGATTTCCTTGAATTACTTAAGATTTTCTTGGATTTTTTAAAATTTCTTAAGATTTTCTAGGATTACCTAAAATTTCCTTGGATTTCCTAAGATTTCCTTGGATTGCCAAAGATTTCCTTGGATTTTCTAAAATTTCCTTGGATTTCGCTTCATTAATCTATAATTAGGTTGGTTGAATTTTCCTCGGATTTCCCGGGATTGCCTCAGATGTCCCCGAAATTTCCTCAGATTTTCTTAGATTGCCTGGGATTTCCTAAGATTGCCTGAAATTTTTTAAAATTTCCTCGAATTTCCTAAAATTTCCTGAGATTTCCTAAGATTTTCTGGGATTTCCTAGATTGCCTTGATTACCTAAGATTACACGAGATTTCTTCGGATTTCCTAAAATTGCTTGAGATTTCCTAAGATTTTCTTGGATTGCCTAAGATTGCCTAAGATTGCCTAGAATTTCCTAAGATTGCCTAGAATTTCCTAAGATTGCCCGAGATTTCCTCGGATTTTCTAAAATTGCTTGAGATTTCCTAAGATTGCCTGAAATTTCCTAAGATTTCCCATTTCTTGTACACCAAATTTCCCCCTCAGTACAACATATAAAGAGCATCATTCGAGTTAATTTTTTGAATATTTAAATAAATTGGAATGGAACCGAGGGGAATAATCGTTGAGGAATTCAAATCAAGGAATACAAGTGAAAGGAAATTTTAGAAAATCTTAGGAAATTCAAGAATATATTGGAAATCCTAAAAATCTTAAGAAATTCTAGGAAATTTAAAGAAATCGCGAAAAACTATATTTTATGAATAGCCCCCTCAAATAATGAAGGCACGAGCAACCACTGAGTGCAACCGTTTTTTTTATATAAAATAGCCAATCGTAATTGTCACGATTATTATTCAGCGAATTGTGAAACCGATTACTAGCATTGCATCTAGGTCGGCTTCTTCAAAGCCTCTTTCGGTCTTGTCTTTTTGTCGTCATTCCTTTCGTATTACACCTACGATTGGTCCATTGTACGTTACCAACCTAAAGAAAATAAATATTTATTAGAGAAAGACTGTTTAGTGCAGTTTTTAGGCCGCACAACCCGAACAATCTATAGTTAAGAGTTCGAGCAGTGAGAGCAATTGGATCTTTTTTTTCTTTTTTTTTCGATTTTCTTTTACGAGATTTTTAAAACATTTCCCTGAATTTTCTTTTGAAACACTAGAAAAAATATTACTAAAATTTTCTAATTTTTCGGGATGTTATAATGTAGTAAGAAATCTTAGCATTTCCTAAAATTTCTTGAGATTTCCTAAGCTTTCTTTTTCAAGGATATCCTACATCTGCGATTTCTTAAGATTTCCTCGGATTATAATTTCCTTAGATTTCCAATTTCATAAGATTCTCTAAAATTTCCTTCATCTCGGGTTTTCTATTTCATAAGATTTTCTTGAATTTTCTAAGATTCTAAGATTTTCTACCAGTTCCTACATTTTCTCGAATGTCCTATTTCTCAAGATTTCTTCATATTTCTTATTTCTGAATATTTTTATGAGTTGCCTAAGATTTCCTGAATTTCCTACATTTTTAAAAATTTTCTTAGAACTCTTTGGATTTCCTCGGATTTTACAAGATTTTCTAGTTTCCTATGGTTTTCTAAAATTTCCTTCATCTTGGGTTTTCTATTCCATAAGATTTTCTTGAATTTTCTAAGATTTCCTGAGATTTTCTACATCTGCTCAGATTTCCTATTTTATAAGATTTTCTTGAATTTTTTAAGGTTTCCTGAATTTTTTTAGACTTCTCAAGATTTCTCAGTTTTCTAACATTTTCTACAAGCTCCTACATTTTCTCGAACTTCCCATTTCTCAAGATGTCCTCATATTTCTTAGTTCTTAATATTTTGGAGAAGTTTCTTAAGATTTCCTACATTTTTAAAAATTTTCGTAAGAACTCTTAGAATTTTCTCGGATTTTCCAAGATTTTCTAATTTCCTATGGTTTTCTAAGATTTCCTACATCTGCTCAGATTTCCTATTTTATAAGATTTTCTTGAATTTATTAAGATTTCCTAGATTTTCTCAAACCTCTCAAGATTTCTCAATTTTCTAAGATTTTCTACAAGTTCCTACATTTTTTCGGATGTTCTATTTCTCAAGATTTCTTCTTATTTCTTATTTCTTAATATTTTTATGAGTTTCCATATAATTCTTAAGATTTCCTGAGTTTCCTAAATTTTTAAAACTATTCTTAAGATCTCGTAGGATTTCCTATTTCTTAAAATTTTCTCGGATTTTCCAAGATTTTCTAAGATTTCCTTCATCTCGGATTTTCCATTTCATAAGATTATCTTGTATTTTCCTACATCTTTTCGGATTTCCTCAGATTTCTTATGTTTTTACGGTTTTTCTAAGATTTCCTGAATTTCTTAGAATTTTAAAATTTTCTAAAATTTTTCTATTTCTTAAGATTTGCTCAGATTTCCAATATTTTAGAATTTACTTGGGATTTCTTATCTTTTAAGATATCTTCGGATTCTTCAAAATTTTCTAGTTTCCTAAGATTTTCTGATTTTCCTACAACTTCTCGGATTTCCGATTTCATAAGATTTTCTTGAATTTTTTAAGATTTCCTGCAGTTCCTTAGACCTCTCAAGATTTTCTAATTTTCTAAGATTTGTTACGATTTCTTACATCTTTTCGGATTTCCACAGATTTCTTATGTCTTAATATTCTTACGGTTTTTCTAGGATTTCTGAATTTCCTAGAATTTTGAAGTTTTCTAAGATTTTTCTATTTTTTAAGATTTTCTTAGATTTCCTATGATATCCTAAAATTTACTTGGATTTCTTGTTTTTTAAAATTTCTTTGGATTCTCCAAAATTTTGTAGTTTCCTAAGATTTTCTAATTTTCTTACATCTTCTCGAATTTCCTACTTCATATGATTTCCTGAATTTCTTAGATTTTCAAAAATATTCCTAAGATCCCCCCGAATTTTCTATTTCTTAATATTTCTTCTGCATTTACAAGATTTTCTAGTTTTACGGTTTTTGTATAATTTCCTGAATTTCCTAGATTTTTAAAAATTCCCTAAGATTTTTCTATTTCTTAAGATTTTCTCAGATTTCCTTATATCCTAAAATTTACTTGGATTTCTTATTTTTAAAGATTTCTTTAGATTCTCCAAGATTTTGCAATTTTCTAAGTTTCCTGAATTTTCTCGGATCCCCTAAGATTTTCAAATTTTCTCAGATTTTCGACAGTTTTCAGAGTTTTCTATTTCTTAAGATTTCCTCAGATTTTTGTTTCCTTAATATTTTTCGAGTTTCCCAAGATTTCCTGAATTTTCTAGATTTAAAAATATTTCCTAAGATTTTCTATTTCTTTAAATTTCCTCGGATTTTCCATTTTAGATAGAAATAGAGTAATTTCACGGAGATTTAATTTGGTTTATTTAAATGACCGTTCCCCATTGTTCAGTCCAAAACACATCAATACGTCAAAATTTAATTTTTTTGTAGTTTTACGCAGTAATTGCAAAATTACGTTTATATACAACATTTGCTTACTAAAAATTTGTTACTTTATAATTCACAAAAATTAGTTTTCAGGTTGTGAATGCAGTTTTAGCTCTTCTTGCCGTTTCAACTTAATTGGTGTTTTTTTGCAAAGTACTTATTAGTAATCCGAGAGTATTAGTTTCTGAATTTAAAAAAATTCAATTAACTCGTAATTGTTTTCTTAGAAAGAGTAGAAAATCGATTGCAATTTCCCTAGGGAATTTATTTTTCGGTTTTTCTGTGAAATGTTGTGATTTTCCAAAAAATCTACTGAATACCAAAGTTGAAGCTTTTTTTCTAATCGAAAAGCGGCGTTAATTGTCGGTTAAAAATATTATATGGTTTTCAAAATTTCCAAACAAAATGAAGCTTTTCGACTAAATAAATTAAATTAAGTGAAGTGACAGGAAAATAAGCAAAATGGAAAACTCAGAATTGGAGAAAAAAAAAAATAAAATATCAAAGCAATATCATAAAATGCTATATTATACGATAGCAAATTGTATAATATATCTCATGCGATGTAGTTGCGGTGACGCTGCATTAGAGTTTGGATTTTGTAAGATTTTATTTTCGATTTTTTTAAGTTGAAATTTTCCCGCTTAAGTGCACATTTGGATTTACCTTTTACTGAAATTTTCATTTAAAAATCTGCTAATTGAATAAAATTGCAACATATTAATCAATCGATACGCTACGCTTTACCGAAACCATTATACGTGAGTTTTGTTTGAAAACAAAAGTGGAAAACCTACAATTTCCATTCTTAATGTTAAAAATATAAAAAAAATTCAAGGCAAAATGCGAACGTCGTTGGCTTTAAAAATCACCATCGACAATATTGTTTTCCATTTTTTTTTTATTTTTGATAACAATAAATACAATAATAGTATTTTAGATCTTAACAAAATTTTTGGTGCGAAATGGCGTTATCTGCTACGACAGCAAGTTCCGAATCAAATACGCATCGTTAGTTCTAATCTCAGCCATTATTTTATTTATATGCAAAATTTTGTGAAACTTAACGTTGCCTTCATAAGGAAAATTTAACTATCTACTATTTGTTTAGTATTATATTTTGGATGTATGTCGGTCGGATTCATCTTCATTGTTCCTGTGGAACAAAACAACATTCAAATCAATATAAATGATAAAAAATTATAGCGCCTTAAAATCAGCTTTCAGTTGTACCAACTTAACAAAGTTTTGCTTTTGATTTACACAACTCAGTAAGTTACTTTTGTGAGCTAAATAAGCCCGTCTTTATGATTCCCGTCAACTAAAAATATGGTCCATTGTTTTATATTTTAGCTAAATTGCGCCCACTTATTTTTGTTTTATTGTAGTAGCATCATTTGTGGATTTTAAAATTGGGCGCCATTATTCAAATTTCATATTTTAATTAAATTTGAGCAAATATAATAATACGGGATCGTAAACCTTGTGACGTTAAAATTGAACGTTTTCTTCTTAAATCGATACCATTATTGGTAGTTCGTAATCTTGCAATCTCTCTACGTAAGCGTTTCCTGCAAATTCTATTGTAATGAGACACATATTTTATGTTGCACTAAGAAACCGCCATAAATTGTTTCCAATATTGGAAAGGTAAAAAGAAAATGTCGCCGTCGGCGTGAATAATTTATTAAGTTGGCATGATTGGAACGTTCCTGTTTTCCACCTAATAAAGCTCAAGTGTCATGTTTTCATGGTAAACGCGTATAAGTGCGAGAGATTGCCTCCTCCTTGTCGCTTTAGACACTGACGTGGAAGTGTCAATAAGACAAGTGTAATTAAGAGAACAACATGACCGAGCCGAGTGGAAATTGAGACCGTTTCGGGTATTTTAAGGCAGTTTTATTTTGTTTTTAATAAGAATTAAAGGCAATCCATCAAAATCCCGACAGCTTTCACACCACTGACTGTAATTGAATAAACAAACGAAATTCGAAAAGTAACTAAAGAAGTTACTATAATCTCAAAACAATGACAGCTAAAAAAAAGGCGTGGTTAAAAAGTAACCAAAAAAGTCACTGAATTGGTTGCCATTTTTGTTTTAATTGGATTTGATAATATTTCAGATTTAAACTTGCGAACTTAAACCATTGTTTCATCACTTAAGTTTTCATCAACAAGATTCAAATTACTAAATTTGTTTTAATAGACCGAGCACGCAATACGACGCTATACCATCATGTCGGATTATAAGTTTTGAAATTACGGAGATGAAAATTTAACTTTCCGGATTATTTTATTGTTCTTTCAGCTAAATAATCAACATTTTTAAGTATATCTGGTAGGCCCGCGTAGGACGTTTTTATAGTAAGAAGGGGGAAGTGTAACAACTAATGATTCATTAAACAAGTAATCATTCGAATTGAAAAGAAAATTACGGCAGTCGTATTTTCTTTCGAGCATTTTGAAAATTAACTTTTTATTTGTCGACATTTGTCGATAGGTTTCATAAAATGAGTAATAGAATTTGAAGTGTATAAAATGATCGTTACATATAACCCCACTTAGCGGTTAAGAAAGTAAACGTATCGCCACTTTTTACGAGAAAAATTTATAGTGGCGTATGAAACATTCGCCTTCATTTTCCGGTTTTCCTCGTTTGTAAACAAATTTTAAAATTATTGTAATATTTTAACCTCTGATATAGAGGTTGATAACAAAGTTCAAAAAATCGAGCACTTTTATGTCTCGATCTTGATATTTGCCCACTTAAATTGAGTTCGTGAAAATTAATTTGTTAATTTCTGATATTAATTCATAGCCAAGAGCCTCTGTTTATACAATATACAAAATATAATGTAATATACCCGTAAAGCGATTATACACAACTGCTACTAACATTTACGAAGCAACAAATTATTTTTGTCATAATAGCATGTGTTGCGTTACACTTGATTTATTTTCACATTTACCATTTGCTCATAACATTTTCTATTAAATTTTATTTAATTTGTTCTTACAATTTTTTTAAACAAAAAAGTTTGACATACGAGGGATGCCAAAATGAAAAATCAGTATGGTTGCATAGCAACGGCGTGGATACCTGAAACAAATTTACTAAAATAAAATTAAAAGAAATAAAATATAAAACAAAATAGATTTTTGAAATCTCATCGTGGTCACCAATGCAGTATAGCATAAAGTATAACCGGCAATTGAAATCCCACCGCTGCTACCAATGTATTAATGGAAGTTGAGTGAGATTCTTGAAATCTTCTAAGAAAAAACTTGCAATCCAAAAGTAAATTTTGGTTTGGATGGTTAAAAGTTAAAACTATTCTTCTTCGTTCTGATGAGACTTTCGTAAATTAAATATTTTCAAGCGGTCTTCAGTCCCAATTTGAGATAAATACAAATCTTAAAGAAATGTTTTTTCGTTTTTCTGGTTGGGAGGAGTGAGTTGAGCTATTGTTGATCGGAGTCATTTTCTACCGGGTCGGGTACTATCCGACGCAACCGTTTTGACGCGAGTCCCGGCTTGGCGCAGTCCCGATTCTCCGCGAGTACTGTTCGGCTCAAGTACAGTTTTAAGTAATTACGCCAAATTGGCGTACCAAGCGCGGAGTTCAGAATCGGCAAACGTTCATTTCAAAGCAAAAGCATGCGGAAAATTTAAACTTCTGATTTTAATTGGATGAAACGGTTCTAGACGAAGTTTTGATGGACATTGCTCTACGATACTTTATGGAGAGGTTGCAGTTGTCGTTTATTCCGTCGAACATTTCTCGTACGTTAATTCGACGTTAAATTAATTTTTTTATTTGGTAATATAAATTTGTGGAAATTTTTTTGACAAATTTTTTGTCGCTCTAGGAATACAATTTAATTAAACATTTACGTACATATAACATACTCGCGTTCATATTAATTTACATCAATTTACATAACATTTTATAATTTGGGAAATTGAGATGATTCTAATTTCGACAGACACTGAGCGGCTTTTGCGCGAAATGAAATTTACATTAATCTCTTCATATTAAATTTAATCAACGTTAGTTTGGAAATTGTCTAAATGTCTACCATGTATATTTTGATAATACACCCTAAATTTGTCGTTTGTTGCTTTAAGTTGATTAATGCGCAACAATTACAGTTACATAATTTTGAAACTTGTTTTTTTAAATAACCTGGGGTATTATTATTTTTTAATCGAACCACCGGACCTCGAATCTCTCGCGCGTGTACTTGTCGTTTTGCGGTTAATTATCGATTGAATAAGTTAAACCTACATTATTGATGGTACATAAAAAAATTAAGATAAGATAAATCGTCCCGAGTTAATCGCCACAAATTTAGAGCAATAAAAACCAAACAGCAGTGCTATAAATTATTCGGTCAATTTATTTAGCCAAGTTAATTTACTCAGAAGCGGTAATTTTTTAGTGGTAAACAAGAAATTAAGAAGGTCTGAGCTCTAGTAAGTTAAGAATTAATCTATTAGACGAATCTTTTCCTAAAGCAAAGTTCTACGATCATTAAGAATGGTTTATGCGATAAGCAACGCTCAGCGATTTAGTTGGCGCAGTCGGTAGACTGAATTATAAAATTTAGTTTGATTAATTGTCTAGGATTGCAACACTGTATCTTCATTAAATTATTAAGGTTGGTATGCTTGTGATAATTTAAAATTATAAAGCGATTTTGTTTTTTGTTTAAATGCTCCGCACCAAAAGTGTCACGATACTTTTTTTTATCGATAAAATTACCAATAGAAAGTTTGAGGTCAACGTCACATTGACAGATGTCACGATTATATTATGTAATAAAACAAATAATTCTTTTCGGTGTAAGTGTTACCGCCCATGTAATTGTACGAAATTATCGGTTTAATGGTGGTGTTCTTTTGTTTTATTATAGATATAAAGTTTTATAGATATATAGTTAGGACTTGAAAATTAGTTAGTGCTCGGAAGCGTGTCAATTTGTCACTTGGTAATTGTCTTAACGAATCTTCGATATTTACAAAAACGTCACTGCTTTGTACTAATCTTGGTTGCATCTATTATCACCCAATAAAATACGTAACATTCTATACAAATTTCAAAATAAAAACGAAAATTATTATATATTACCTATAGTTTTGATGTAATAATAAAAGTTATGACATTAAAATAATTTTATTAAATTTCATGTGCTTCCCCTCGATTGGATCTCACCTCAAGACGAAAGCTGATATTTTAATTAATTTTACTTATCGACGCATTCGATTGTGTCAATCAAACATGTCAACCGTCAAATTAGCGACGTTGTCAGTTCTTCACTTCCAAAAACAATTATTTATTAATTATTCAATTACTATTTTTGCTGATAATTGAACAATCGATCGTTTTTATTCTAAATAAACAAATTAGGGAAATGTACAAGAATTAGCTGTGTTTAACCAACAGCAAACTCTGAAAATATTCTATTTTGAAAAGTAATATATAGAAACGTTCGTAAATCAAATGAACAAATTCATAAATTCAAAAGGACGTTTTTGTTAATTTTTAAACGGAACTTACAAAAATCCCGATCGACCGGCATCACTTCCGCGACTTGACCTTTTCTTCTTCTTGACACTGAGTATTTTTAAAATAATTCTAAAATCAAATAAATATAAATGGATAGGTTTAAGACAAAATAAAAAAACAACAAAATACCTGACCGGGGGTCTGGGGGGTATTCCATACCCCCCAGACAATACTACTTGATAATAATAAAAAATTTATCTTACAATGAATTGACGAAAAATAGTGAAAACAGTTTGCTGTAGTTTCCTAAATAATAGAGTATATTGCTTTACTGGCAGTAAAAGTAGAACTTTTTATAATACATATTTGTGCGTGAAGTTGGCTCCGCCATTTTTGAAAATTTATAAACTGAATATTGTGCCGGGCGTACCACGTTGTGTCGTATTTTTTAAATTTTATTTTATTTCTTTTTGATTTTATAAAGATTGCTTATTTTGGGATAGAACTTAGCTCCGCCATTTTTAATCTTCTTAAAAAACAAAATTGTACTGGATTCTACTCGACTTGTATCATTTTTTATTTTTTCTTTAATTTAATGGTTTACAGTAAACCTCGAGTACAATCCAATACAATTTTGATTTTAATAAAAATCAAAAATCCCGAGACGAACTTCTATCGATAAAATAGTTTTTGAAAGAATTATATTTATTTCATTTACGGCACACAACGGCACACGTCAAGTAGAATCCAGTACAATTAGTACGCCAGTAAAATGGCGGGGCTAACTTCTACCCCATAATAAGCAAATCTCTATAAAACCAAAAAAAAATGCGGCACAACGTGGCACACATCGGGCACAATATTCAATTTTTAAATTTTAAAAAATTACAGGGCTATCTTCACGCACATGTAATTTTCGAGCTACTCAGAAATCTCAGTTTTGTAGATCTGTCAATTTTGAGTGCAATACGGGTAAATACTTGTATAAAATATAAACTTATGAAAATAGCCAATGGAATACACACATAGTACGGTTTTTGGTCATTTTTACCTGAATTTTTGGATAATCGCCCAAATTTTATTTTTATATTTGAAATTTATGTCATAAAATACCGTAATTTTATTAGAGAATTTTTGAATTCCGGGACACACTTTGCGTGCTTCTATTTATTTGAACTCGCAATAAATTAACAAACAGTAAAAACAGTAAAAAAGTCAGGTGAGGGGAATCACTGGGCTTGAGTGCGTATACATTGTACTACTATTTGGCAGTATTTTATAAAATACTTACTGCAACTTACTGTTAACTACTGTCTGGTACCGCTAATACTGCTTAATAATACTACTTACTGCTGATATAAGACAGTCATTAGCCTAGTAAGTTAGCCGAACAACTGCTGACTCTAAGGTACTCGGTTCGAATCCGGGAGAGTTTAAAACTTTTATTTCGCCGTCTCCGTGCTTCGGAGGGCACGTAAAGCTGGTGGTCCCAATGGGTTGACGATTGCCGCCGTCAACTATTAAACGCAGGGTTACAGGTATTCCCCAATCCAGATTAAGCAGCCGTGGGGTCAAATGGTGAAGTCTTTCTCTAAGAGAAAAAGGCTATATCCGACGATGGATCTTATAGCTTGATGATGATGATGACTGCTGAGTGCTGATACTGCCTAATAATTCAATTTACTGTCGCCACTATCAAATACGTGGAACCTATCTTACCGGAATAATCTTGGACCTATCAGGATTAACGGCAGTGAATATCAGCAGTAAGTGGTAGTCTTAAGCACTATCGGCAGTATCAGTTAGTAAAAGGTAGTGTTAGTCAGTCAGCGGCAGTATCACATAAGATCAGCAGTAAAGTGAAGCTATTAAGCAGTACCAAGCAGTATTAAATAGTATCAGCAGTATCTAGTAGAATTAAGTAGAAACAGCAGAATGTAGCAGTATTAGTAGCAGGGGCGGATGGGCCATAAGACGAACCGGGATCTTATAGCTTAATGATGATGATGATGATGACTGCTGATACTGCCTAATAATTCCATTTACTGTCGCCACTATCAAATACGTGGAATCTATCCTATCAGGATAATCTTGGACATATCAGGAAATAACGGCAGTAAATATCAGCAGTAAGTGGTAGTCTTAAGCAGTATCGGCAGTATTACATAAGATCAGCAGTAAGTGGCAATATCAGCAGTAAAGTGAAGCTATTAAGCAGTACCAAGCAGTATTAAATAGTAACAGCAGTATCCAGTAGAATTAGGCAGAAACAGCAGAATGTAGCAGTATTAGTAGTAACCGACAGTTGTTAGGAGAAGGTAATCGTACTACTAGAGTAGGTACTACATAATATTGCCTATTCCTGTACATATTTCAGTACCTACCACTTACTGCCTAATAAATTCGGGGTGGGGTGGGCTGAAATGCATCATAAAAAGAGTGAAACAATTTTGAAACTGATACCAAAAATACTCGAATTTATTTTGTGGGCGAAGGGGTGGAAGTTCCGCCACTGGCTTTATACTACCATTAATAGCAGCGCCCGCTGTAGGGGGCGGACAACCCGGATTTTTGTCCGGGGCGGCAAATCTAAAGAGCGGCATTTTGGCTGTTGACGTGACAAATTGAAATATTAATGAAATTCCCCGAGACGCTACAAGAAGATCGAAAAAGCTAAAGAAAAAGGCTCACTAACCCCAGAGATGGGCGGAAATTTGTATTTTTGTCCAGGGCGGCGTAAAGGCTAGAGCGGCCCCTGTTAAAAGTCAATATACACTGTCCTGCCGTAGTGATACATCCCCGGAAAAGCTTTTATTGTATAGTTTTTTTTGTATTTTTTCTATACTTTCTCAAAGAATATTGGAAAATTATGACGAACAATGCGGCCTTCAGGCCGCACAACCTAGACATTCTAGTAAGGCAAGGGTCTCGGTAAACTGGGCCAATGGTAAACAGGGCCAAAGGCAAATTTCAGGTTAAAGAGGAAGTACAGGGTGAATTTTTTTAGTATCATTTCTGAGAAACTGTCAAAAACCAACTATAACCTACCGACCTATTTACATCTTCGCCTCTGATCTATTTTTTCATTTTCTCTTACCTGATGGATGGATACTCCATACATCCCGGACCTCCCGATCGGGTTTCTCATATTTAGTTATTGAGTAGTATTGGTGATACTATTGGTATTGGTAAGAATACACCCCATTTCGCCGCCTTACATTTCGCCGCTTCCCATTTCGCCCCTTTCCATTTCGCCGCCTTCTCATTTCGCCGGCTTTGGCTAATGACGTTCGAGGTCAGCTTATTGAGAATTAGTAGGAGTACAATCGGGCGATTTAATAAGTTGAAAGCTTACTGTTGGTATTTAATTTTAAAAACCGTAGAATTATTTTTTATGGTGAATCCGTGAATTGCCTTGGTTGTCCTTGTCAAATCGGAGCGCTCCGGTCCCCTCCGCTCCGGGCGCTCCGAGCCGATTTGACAAAAACTAAACTAATTACAAATATCCCTGAAGACCGAAAGAACTCGAAAAATGTGAAACTCGTTGAAAACGTGAATATCGTTTTGTACCAGCAACCTACCGACGGATCCTTGGTTTTAAAAAAATGTAGCTTTTAAAAGCCGATCTACATACATTCAACAAAATTATGCAATTGCAAAATCAAATTAAAATTAAATTGGCGGCGAAATGGAAAAAAAGGTAGCGGCGAACTGAGAAGCGGCGATTTTACAGGCGGCGAAATGGGGTGATACCATTGGTAATACTACTATTATCAAGTAGTATCCCCACCGGAATTAGGTATATACCTATATTAAAGGTATAAAACTGTATAAAAAGTTCTACTTTTACTCCCAGTAAGACAATATACTATTATTTAGGAAAATACAACAAACTGTTTTCACTAATTTTCGTCAATTTATTGAAAGAGCAATTTTTTAATATTATCAAGTAGTATTACCTGGGGGGTATTCCATACCCCCCAGACCCCCCGGTCAGATATTTTATAGCTTTCTTATGCTGTCTTAAACCTATCCAAAAACTGTATATTTTAGGTAAAATCTGCTTTAGTTTGATTTAGAATTAATTTTAGAAATACGCAGTATCAAGAAGAAGAAAAATGGTCAAGTCGAAGAAGTAATGCCGGTCGATCGGGATTTTTGTAATCTCCGTTTAAAAATTATTATTTTCGTCCTTATAAGACAATATTATTGTTTAATGCTGGGAGCATTAAAAGTTACATTTATCTGCTTCCTAAAATATCGAAAATACATATATGTCATATGGGATATGGGATATGTCATACCTCCCAGACCTCCCGATCAGGTTTCTCATAGTTTGTCTTATTCTGTTTTAAACTTAAAAAAAATTTACTATCTATATCATTCAATCGATATCTGACCTTTTTAGTGTTATCCATTGCCGTTACCGACAGAGGGAAAGGCTTAACTCTTTTAATCCTCGGATTTAAATGGTTATAAACACTTTGTGGCCAGGGCTAACTAATTGTTGAAAAATTGAAGAGGATCGAAAAAAAAATATGAAAAATTGTACTTTTGATCTCAGTAAAACAATATACTATTATTAAGTAGCTACAAAAAACATTTTTACTGTTTGCCGTTTTGCTTGGGAGGTATTCCAACCCTCCAGACCCCCCGGTCCGATGTACTTTCTTTGAAATTTGGAAATAAAATAAACAATTAAAAATTCAAAAACCTTTGGTATTCGTCGAAAACCTTCAATTAACCCTCCTACTAACTGATGTGCATCTTCCGCAGTTGTCTTCTAGCCGTGCAACTGCAATTGCACTTAATTAATTCTTAATTTTATTAAACAGATTTCTGCGTTTTAAAATTTCAGCCTTCGTTCCGTTTTGTTACCAGATCAAAAAAACCTCCTGTCAAGTTATGCAAAATTCCGGGCAGGGTAAAACCGCGGGAGGCATTCAGACTTACTCACATCAAATATGAAACTCGTTACCCTTGGTTGCGTCTTAATTATGCTTGTCACAATCAAAATCTGAAATTAACATGTTTTACATTAAATTTGTTGTTTTGGTATAATTTACACATCTAACTTCAAATATGAATAAATTATACATTGCCGGAAACCCCTACCTTGAATAAAGTAGTACTTTCAACTTAAGAATTCAGTGTGTGTTGCTCATAATTTAACTTTTGTCAACCTCAGACCACCAGTGACGTCGTCATTTGTTTTATTGTTAGATATTGTTTATTTTAACACCACGCCCACTTTTTTGAGCTAACTCCGATATTCTGCATTCTGAAAACAATTTATTTTATGAAATCAATTAATTAAAAATTAAAAAAAAAATTAATTTGTTAATTTCTCTGTATTTATGTATTTTTCTCGCCAGTAGCTCTTAGCCTTGAAAGTGTAATAAATTAACATATCAGTACGATAATAAATGTTTATTTTATGATTGTTTAAGTGTCGAAGTGTATATTTAATTAATTTTAATTATGTAAACAAGGTCGATAGCTCAAGCAGGCTGCTATTGAGTCTCCGATTTTATCGGGAATACATAAAGCGGAGGAGGTCCAATCTCAAATCCGATGCACCTTTCCTTTATGTCGGCGCTAAGTACCACACGTAATTGGTTCGATTACATAATTTTAATTTTTCGATCTAATTAATTTTCTAATTTACCTTAATAATTTTCTAAATTTCATATTTTGAGAAAAATAATTTTTTAAATATATTTTGAAAATTTTGTTTTGCCGCGCTTATTAACGATCGCGTTTTCTTGTGACTTAATTAAATTTTCTGAAATTTACGTTTTAGCGAAAACTCGGAAAATCGCATTTCCGATTTGGTATTTCACTTATTTTTCGTAATTCAGGCCCAATTTCTTTCGATTGTTGTTTAAATTGCGAGGCAACAATTTGAATGCTATTTCCTGTTGAAGTTTGGTAGTCGGTTTAGCGTTTTTATCGAGACTGTCGAATTTTGTATAAGTAGGCCATGGTCTATTAACACGATTTTACGAACGAAACAGTCTTTCCATTTAGCAGGAGCACATGAACCGCGAGGATGTCCGAGTGGTGGCGTTGCATGCGAAACTACCGTGGTATAATGGCTGCACTTTCATTTGTTTCTCGTAAGTCGTGCGTCTTTTGTTTATTACAATAATTATAACCAAACTTACATCTTTCGGTTGGAAAAAATTATTTTTGGCAATAGGATGTTTCGGGGAGGGGCAATGCAATTTTATTTAAATATTTATACATTCGGTCACATCGTTGATATTATGCATATTATGATGATTTATGGAGGTTTAGTAACAAATGGATCTTTTCATTCAGTAGGAGAACATGAGTTCGTTAGAGAAATTAAATACAAAAATTAAAACAGGATGTTACGTGTCTTTAATTAACTATACGATTACCAAATCGTTGATAAATCTACATAACCGTCAGTTTAAAAGCAAGTGTCGTTCAATTTTACTTTTGATTTTAGAATAAGTTGATCTATGGTTGGATTAGGAAGCCATAGAATCGAAGAGTGTTTTCCCAAAATTTTGTTTGTTTTCAAGTTAGTAAAAATCGAAAGCGCTTTTCACTTTATTAAGGTTTCAATTAATTAAATTGGATCGAGATTTCTCCATAGAAAAGCAATAATTGAAAATTAATATAATTATTATCTTCGTAGGGACATGACGTTTTTAAAAATCGCGATGCCATTCTACAGTTCTGAATGTACAATTTTGAACTACTCTGTACATCACAAAGTTGTTACAAAATAGTGCACAAAACAAAGTAGGCCGTAAACCGCATTGTAGGTTTTAGGAACAAAATGTTCGTTTCGTCCAGCAGGAGAACATGATGTGGCGGAGCGCGCGGTACCGGAACACGTGGTTGTAAAATTTTTAAATTTTAAAAACTTCGAGAGTTGCATAAACGCGACGTCACCATTATTACATTTAAATCGGACATTTTTAAATATCGAAGTAGGCCATGAACTAGTTTAAAAGATTTTACGAACAAAATCGTGCTGCTCTGTATCGGGACGCGATAAAACGCAGGAGTACCTTTAAATATATAAAATTTTTTAAAAGTTTAAATCGCAGCTGTGATTTAAAATTAAATAAAATTGCTAACAAGAGAGTAGGAGTTACAGGATATTCAAATGTTTGTTGTTACAAGTTTTGCATAGCCAGCGCTCGATGTGCTTTTGTTTAAATTTTACAAAAACTCAGGTGTACGACGCAATTGTTTGAAGAAAACACACCGACTGCGTTCTAGAAGAAGCTGCAAAGTTGTTTTGTTTTTGTTGGTAGATGTCATTTTGAGGTTCTGTTTCCTATTCCACCATCTAACAACAAATTGATCTTCCCTGCTGCCAGGGCCGCAGAAATTCGAGGCGATCGGGCTACGTACGAAACATTTACCTTATTATTCTTCAGGACAAAGTAACAAAATTTTTTTAATTAATATCAGCTACTTTTTCTGAAGACCAAATCGCAACCGTTCGCGAGGTGTGTTTCCGCTAGGAAACCTGTTTTTATCGGCCCCCCCGGGCAGGTTGATCACAAGCACGCGTTATTTATCATCTTCACCAGCCTATCCTATCCACCTTTAGAACGAATTGATCTTCCCGGATAACAGGAAAACATAACTCGACCGGTGGTGGCGAAACAAAAATGGAGCCGAGACGCACAAACACAAAATTGTTGTTTCGAAAGTCTTTCGTGAAGACGTCTGAATTTTTGTAACAGCCTGCTAACACAGGAAGCACTCACAAACCGCCTACTTCAACAATTTGTTTAAACAAATTATTTTCTTCGTTTTGCCCGAGGGAAAAAACGATCACCTTCTTAGTTAAACATTTTTGCTTCTAACGATTTTAGCAACAAAATGATTTCATCTTTTAACCGGAGACCATAACTTGCCAAGAGGTGGAGTTACGTTTCACGAAGCTGTTGGAATTACGTCAGAATTGCGAGGTTTTAGCACCAGATTAGGGTTTAGTTCCATCAGGATCGCATGACCAGCGGCACAGGTTGAAACTCTATCGATCCCACGACGCCGCGCCGTTTTAATTTATTTAAATAAACAGAAGTAAAAGTAACATTTTGTTTCGGCGCCATTTTAATTCAATTGGCGCCAATTGAACCGGAAACAAAAATGGCCGATAATTGAATATTATCCCGCGTACCATTGTCAATTCGATTTGAATATTTAAATTTTTAGAGCAAAGAATTATTTACTGCGCTAAACGAGTCGGGTTGGTAATTTCAATTTACGTTAAGTAATTAACGGCGGTGTAGTGCGCAATTTTTTTAATACTCTTTTTTTAGCTCTTAATTATCCAATTTAAATGAAGTACGCGCAAATTAAAGCAAATCAAGTTTGGTGTAATTTAAAAAATTCATTCCAACGAAGCCGAAGTTTGCGCTCCGAGGTCGGTTTATTTTTGATTAAATTTGAAATTTACTAATAATATAATATTTCTGGCTTTGTTCGCTGTCGTAAATTCCCTTTCAGGGTCGGCTTTCGATTCTAGCCCTCTCTAAAGCGACGTCGAGTCGTTGCGGGTCCGCTGTCCCCAATTCCGTCACTGCTACCACTTATGTAGCAATCGGACAAACATTTGAAGTGGGGTCTGTTATTACTATACAGGTTTTCTCTCAACAAGACAAGGGTAAGGGTCGGAAAATTACACGACGAAACATGACTTTTCTTATTGCTAGTGATAACCGTAAATGTTAATTTGCGATGAAAATTATTAATTTTCTTTTTTTTTGTTTCAGCAATTATGCGCTATGTGATTTCGGCACGTGCGGGAACCTTAGTGTGGGCAGCAGTTTTGGGTTGTTTCATAAAGTCAAGTTGTACATTTGCTGCCCCCGATGAATCTTCACTGACTCAAAAATCGGGAGACGATTCTAATGGAGAGGTAAGTATCCTCATTGCGGACCTGCCCAAGTACAAATTTATTTTCCAACAATTTGCTCTCAATCAGTCACTTAACGTCAAGCAATTTATTTTTCAAAATATTTAAACTAACAGTAGACTTTTTTCCTTATTAGCTAGAATCGAGTATGTCAAAAAGGGATTGGAACAGAAATTTGCATGGTTGGGGCAAACGAGCATGGCAGAACTTACAAGGTGGATGGGGCAAAAGGGATTCCTACCCTCTTTATTATAACGACAAACGAGCCTGGCAGAATCTACAAGTTTGTACATTTTCTTATTTCCTCGCTTTAAATATAATTAAACCATTGATTATAAATTTCAGAAAAATACATTATGGAGTCTTTCCCGGTCTTCGTGTTCTATTTTTAATATTTCAATTTTACTTAACCTTATCGTTTTATTTCCTAATTATAATTTGTAATTATACTTGAGCTTCTTCGTTTCAGGTATTTATTGTTATACCCCAAGCGTAAAAAAAAAACTGAAGTTTTCAATTTAAAATTCCAAATCTACGAAAACAAAATTTCTATATTATAACAAATCAGACTCTCTCACTCTCTCTTTTGAGAAAGGTTTCAGAATTTAGACCCCACGATCTCTGCAACCCTCTTTTTTAATATAGCTGATAGCTTTAATCAGCAACCCAAGGGGCCCACCGGCTTTACGTACCCTCCGAAGCATGGAAACAGTCATAATATAAAAGTTTTAGACTCTCCGGATTTGAGCTTGATTGATTAACGTTTACATCTAATACTTCAAAGCTGTTGTCAGCATTTTCTGACAGATGCACAGCTTCCAGACGATCGCAACCAAAATCTAAAGGGCTCATGGCCCTATGGCAATAGAAACGTTTTTAGATTTTATTATTATGAAGTTAATTACAGTCCTGAACTTTTGGGATATTTTTAATTCGTTGAGCTACTCGGAGTTCTGCATCATTCTAGATCTGTAATTTTCAAGTTAAAGCGACTTGAAGAATGTGTTTAAAAAGTGGAGCGGTCCAGAGGTTCCCTGTCTAACTGAATTTGTCATTTTCGAGTACAATATATGCCCAGAAATACTTGTATATCATAAAGACACGCCCATGGCGGGATGAACTTTATGATAACAGCGCTTATACAGTAACTGCTTTCAATTTTTTTTTGTTTTTAAGCATTTTGACCTGAATGTTTATATGTTCCGTGAATTTTAATGTTTATATTTCTAATTTTTGTCGTATAAATTACCATAATTTTATTATAAAATTTGTAAAAAAAGTTTTTCAAAAAATAAATAGTAAATAGTGGTCACGAAGAAGATGTTCCCGCCCTGGCGCTTATATGTGTCGACTGCTAAACCGAGATCTCTGGTTCTATACCGGGTAGAGTAAATCCTTTATTCTGACCGTCTTCTTTCGGTAGGCAATGGCAAACCATCGAGATATCTGCCATAATAATCCTTCTAAAGGAAAAAACAGAAGTGGACATTATGTAATTTTTTTAGAATGAAAAAATGGAATGATCTTCAGTGCACATGTAATTTGTTGTCCAAGTAACTTAATTATGAGATATTTACAACTAAGCATTGTACTGGAGGGCATTCCATGCCCCCCAGACCCCCCGGTTTAAGAAACACAACGGTTCTCTATTTCTTCATACAATAATTAAGGGGATACTATCGACGGTATTTTATACATCCCAGACCCCCCTCCGGTGCGTGTTGCCGAGACTTGTCAATTAATTTAATAAAATTAACTAAAAAATATATAGTACATAAACTTTTTGTTCCTCAAACCGGGGGGTCTGGGGGGCATGGAATGCCCTCCAGTGCATCAGAAATTATGTTAAGTTGTATTCTAAAATTAAGTATCTCAGTATCTGCAGGTCAACAAATTACGAGTGCACTGGAGGTATTCTATATCTTCTGACCCTCTAGTGTAAATGTATTTGGTTTTGAAAGAGTAAAAGTTTCCTATCGGGGGCCGGTGGGGGAGAAGTGAGTATAAAATGCCCTTCAGTACATCAGTAAATTATTGTTTTAAAATTTTGACCCCCCGCGCCCTGGTTTGAAAAACGCAAAGCACAATACCTTTTTAGCGCCCCTACCCCATTCGGAATACAACTAAACATTGCACTGGAGGGCATTCCATGCCCCCCAGACCCCCCGGTTTGAGGAACACATGGATTCTCAATTTCTTCATACAATTAATGGGATACAATTGACGGTATCTTATACATCGCAGACCCCCCCCCCCCCGGTGCGTGTTGCCTTGTAAATCAATTTAATAAAATTAACAACAAAACATATAAATAAACTTCTTGTTTCTCAAACCGGGGGGTCTGGGAGGCATGGAATGCCCTCCAGTACATCAGAAAATATGTTAAGTTGTATTCTAAAATTAAGTAAGAGTGCACTTGAGGTATTCTATATCTACAGTGACCACTTTGCCCCCCCCCCAAATTTTGGCATTATAGACACTTCTGTCTTTATTTCAAGCCTCCCAGACTTCTCGGTTTCAGAAACGGTAGTTACAACAGCAATGAAACGTACATGTCGCTTCGATTCAGATTAACAAAAACAAGATTAAAAATTTATCATCGATGGAACGATGGAATCGATGGAACAGGCGGGCCCATAACCTGGGGGCACCTGAGGGAACGGACCCCCCTATTTGTTGAAAAAAAATTTTTTTTGAAAGTGAATATCGAAAATAAAAAAGGTATCTAGATATATTTCAAAGTGGAAAATAGTTTTTTTATTGTAATAACAAAAATTCCCAGAAGGGGAACCTCCGAAAATGTTACTTTTTACAAAAGGCTTTTTGCGAGTGCCCCTCTCCTTTGCAATAAAATCCTGGCTACGGGCCGGGCTCTTACGTAGGACGAAAGACTCAGAGGAAGAGGCAAAGAAGAAGGAAAACTCCAAGATGTTTTGTATTTGATTAATTTTACCTCTGCACGTCCGTGGTGTATCCAGCATTTGTTCACACGTGAGGAACCTACATTGTAAAATTGTACTGGAGGGTATTCCATACCCCCAGACCCCCCGGATCGTAACAGTTTTATCGGGTGTGCTTTCTGAAATTGTTATTACTTAAAATTCTTTTTAAGAAAATTCACAACAGAATTTTAACCGATTTTTCTTCAGTTTATGTTATAAATTATTCCACTAATGCCCGTATTAATAGTCACGGATTAATCCGAGATGCAAGATAATTCTAGGATTTACCAATGAGATTTCTGGAATTTAGACCGTATCGTAGCAACAGCTGCTATTTCAAGAATTAATCTTGAATCTCGGATTAATCCGTGACTATTAATACGGGCATAAGCATCTTGTAAAACTTCTAGAGATCAGGGGTTTGAGGGCGTGTAACGGCCTTATGGTCAGACTAATGGCGCCCCCTTAGCCTGTTACTCAACAGATGGCGCTCTAAAATTCTGTTGCACGTATCTATCTTAAATATATAATCAATGGACGATTTATATTTTCTCGATTACATCAAAGACATATATCGTACTTTATTATTTACAATTTTTTCTTTTTGAAGGGTGGTTGGGGCAAGCGATTTGTACCAGAAGACGAATACGCTATCAGACAATTGGCCGCACTACTTGAACAATCAGAACAGAATCCTTTGGATAATATCGACATTGCTGCCCTGCAAGATGAAGCCGACTTGAACGACGCAGATACATACAACAAACGAGAAATAAACGACAAACGAGCCTGGAAAGGATTAAACGGCGGATGGGGAAAACGCTCAGATAATTGGTCTAATTTTAGAGGTTCGTTAGATCGTTCCTTCATTCCCGTACTTGATTAATAAAATAATGTTTTTACAGGATCTTGGGGAAAACGTGATCCTGCCTGGACTAACTTGAAGGGAATTTGGGGAAAGAGGGCCTATGCCGACAGGGTCGCCCAGTAAACGTTTAAAAGTTGGTAGCTCGTCCAAGGAATTTCTTTTCTTAATTTCTGATTGCCTTATGTTTTAGATACAATAGATTACTAATGCATCCAAGCAACATCGTTTTATTATAAGTTAAATAATAAAGTAATTAAACTATTGTACTATACCAGTGTTAAGATTAAGTGTGTTAAGTATTTTTGGGAACATTTGTAATTATACCTTCAACCGTTGTAATTATTCTTGCTGATGGGAGAAATAAATATACATTTAACTGCTTGCATCATTATAATTGTAAATTAACTCGAAACCTCAGTGGAAAAAATCCAAATTATATTTTATTAAAGAAGTATTTATCTAATGTAAGTATACAATATAAAATACATTTCAATATGAAGAATTAAAAATTATGTCCAGGTGACCCCGCAATATTTTCTGTCCAAATTTAAGTTGTTTTCCAATTTATGTTTGTTAATGCATTTTATGTAAGGTCGACGTACGTAATCATTTTTGGTTGCAATGTAGCAGGGCATCGAAAGATTATATTTCAGCTCAACTGGCGTAGGGGAGTAGGGGTACTCCTCGCTGGTATACGACGAACAAGGAGCATTGATTATCAACAAAAGCAAATTGCTGTTCGTTACGGGCTGAATTATGTAGTTCCTAAAAATTAACTAATCCCACCGCTGCTACCAAAGGTAAAAATTAACCTACCATAAGCAATCAGGTGTTGTGAAGATGTTCTCATTGGTGTTTGCGTAATGCTTGTTCTGAGTGGTGTACATCCACATCTCTTTATCGCAAGGCGTGGGCAGAGTCTTCCTGATGGCGCGTTTATTGTACTCGGACGTTATCGCTCTAAAGCAAGGATTTTCTTTGGGTTTCCCCGCCCAGACGCTTTCGAGAAAACATGTCATCCACGCCAGTGCCCATTTAGTAATGTGGACGATGTTTCTAAAAAAACTTCTTACCGAATGGTCTCCCGCAGACGATTTCTTGCTTGGCAATTTTGGCTTCGGAGGATCGAGGTAGCAAATACTTTGGTAATCAAAAAATCTCGTTTGTTTGTAAACCCCATCTTCAACCAAATGTCTCATGATGTCTGGTCGGATGTTGCCTATAAATTCGCCCACTTCCTCTGCTTCCTCACTAACCACCACGTAAGCGTTGTTGTCCAGAATGAAACAGTGGAGTTCGATCGAGTCGCAAGTGTGCGGACACGGTCGTTTCTCGTCACACTAAAATGAAAAGCTCAAAATTTGGAACTGCAGGTTTCCAAATAACTCACTGTCGTGGTTATTTTCGTAAACATCTTTTCCATCAGCGAATAGTCCAACTGGAAGCCTGTAACTGCAATCGGAGATTTCTTGTTTTTATCGTGCTTGAAAATCGTCTGGCTTACAGTGATGTACTTCTTCTCCGTTTCTACCCCAACGTGACCTTTACTGCTGGAAAATGGAACGGAATACAGGAAATCATCCGGATGAGCGTAATTGTGCTCCACTGATCTTTTGTACCAAACTTCATCGATGGCCTTATTGTTCGCTTTGATGAAATATCTGGAAAAACCAAGAGTTATTCGGTTGTTGGATTGGAGGAAAGTATTACTCTTCTGTTCCGTTTCCAACTCCTGTTTTCCATCGCGTCAATCCGGTGTGAGTTGCGAAAAATACTAAGCGGATCTGATTTTCACTTAAAATTTCTTCCCTGAAAGAATTTAACTTCTAAGTCTCTTAGAAGGCCAGGTCTAACTATGCATACCAAGATTTGTGGACATAAACCCGAATATCGTTGTCTTCATACCACTTGGTCGCGTCTGCATCCAGTATGAGGTGGTTCACCAGCTCAGGACTACCTAAACATTTAAATTTTTGAATTTCTGATTTTCGCTTGCTTTTGGAAACTTACAATGTTCCAGCCATTGCCAGCCATTCCGTTCGAGAATGTTTAGATAGTGGAGCAACTCAGCTTCTGGGGATGCAAATTCGACTCTTCTGGCTCCGTAGTATTTGCAGTATAACCTAAACAACATCTTGGTCGTCAAGGAAACGATACAACAGTATAAAGGGTTGCCTACCACTCGGGATGAATTAACCACTTTTTCGTCTTCTTCAATCCGTTCAAGATGCTTCTGTTGTGCGAAATTCTGTTCGTTTTTTCAGTCTCGTATTTGACTCTTAAGCGACCGTACTGTTCGGGAAGGGCGACCACCAAACTGAAAGGTTCTATTTTCGTGTAGTAATAATGGCGCTTACTCAGGATAAGTCGCTTCTAAAATAGAAAGTTACTTAAAAACAGCTTCAGCTGATTCGAATCATACCGGAGCTGGATAATTGAAGACGGCTAGTTGTACGCAGAGACGTTTGAATTCAAGGACGTTTGAACGCAGGGTCGATTGAACGCCAGAAATTAGATGAAAAAAAATCACAGCGTTGAGTGCTAACCCCTTCTTGGTAGCACACTTTGTCGAGTAGGACCGGTCTAAAAGGATATTTTTAGGGAGTATGGCGTTTGTCAAAACGGCCCGGAGCGTCCGAAGTGGAGGGGACCGGACTCTCCACTCTGGACATGTTCGAACGTCTCTGCGTTCAAACGTCTCTCCGTTCAAATGTCTCTGCGTTCAAATGGCTGCGTTCAACCGGCCGCGTTCAACCGGCCGCTTTCAACCGGCCGCTTTCAACCGGCCGCGTTCAACCGGCCGCGTTCAAACGGCCGCGTTGAACCGGCCGCGTTGAACCGGCCGCGTTCAAATGTTTAAGACCGGAATCATACCATATTGTCTATGTGAGTTTTAACATCAAACAGTGCATCTCCGTCAATCTGGTTTACAATATCTTCCCGTACCTAACAAAAATGAGAAAATTAAAAATATCTTAATATTAAAAATACAGTGCAGTCATGGAAACTGCATCGTTAAATATTTTCGAATTAACATAACAATTCCCAAAGAAATTTCAATAACCGTACACAATATAAACACAGTACCCACATAAAGCTAGGTTTTTCAAACCGGGGGGTATGGGGGGTATGGAATACCCTCCAGTACACTAGAGATAGTACGAAAAAAAAACGTGTTATTGATGAGCTTATGGGATTCAAACCAGAAATCTAACTTCTAAAATTTAAAATCTAAGATTTCTGATTTGAAATTTACTTTTTTTTAGCACAATAACTAATATTCTGGGGGGTATTCCATACCCCCCAAACCCCCCGGTTTAAAAAATCTAGCTTTGTGATTGTGTTCAAAAAAGAAAATGTATTTTTAATATTTTTAACTTTTTATCTATTTTTTTCAATTCGGGAATAATTCCCAATGCAATTTTTATGACAGCTACTGTATGTCCGTCTGTTACCTTCAATAAAAGAGTATTAAAATCTCGCGGTTCGTTAAAATCGTCGATGATTTCCACCTCCGTCATGTCGACCCGATTGAAAGTCGGCTTAATGTTATTTTTGAACTGAAACAGACAAACTGTCAATTTTTTGCGATGTTCGTTTGTTTATTGTTTTCGTGCCTCCTTTCGGTGATCGGGATGTATCACCAGCAGGCCGTTGTTTGTCAAAATAAAAGCGTAACCGTTGACGCCTATCTGTAAAACAAAAGAACGACGTTATAACGGAGTAAAACAAAACAAAAGCTTGGCTTACTCTGTACGGCATCGTTAACGATTTGATGTATTCGATTGGAACGTCAATTCCAGCGACACCCAAAATGTCATACTAAAAGTTGCAGTAGATAAACAGAGTTATGCGTTTAATTTACGTTATACCTTGTTGGGTCTTCTGTCGTAAGCCGGAAGGGACACAGTTGTCATGTAATTGAAACTCCGTTCGATTAGATATTTTGAATATTCCTATAGGAAGGAAACCGATTAGTAGAGAGGCTATGCGGATTCTAGGACACTTTTAAATATTTAAATACTCACGTGATCTGGGTTCAACAAAATATGTTCGCTGACGTCATCCCAAATACATCCATAGTCCAGGTACGCTTGCTTTGTGTAATCAAGAAAAATGTCTCTCTGTACGTTCCCTTCGTGTTTGTTCCATAACCAATTAGTTAGCCTTCTGTCCGCTAGATCCACGTAAGTTCCAGTCCAAACAGGATTGGGCTTGATATCCGAGTTAAGGTTCAGTGGTCTTGACAAAACGTTTAAATATTTTAACACCTTTTCCGCTATATCGGACGTCAGGCTGATATTGACGAAATAACCTAAAGGTTTCCGTTGGTAACAAAACAAAAGTTAGCGAATAGCAACAAACAGGACAGATACGAAAATTTACCCATGTTTGCGCAAGCTATCCATTGCATTTGTATCGCATCCGATTCGGTCGTTCCGATTAGAAATGTGAAGACTCGAACCGGTGTATATAAAGAGTTGCCTCGATTGTAGGTATTGAAGAGTTCGGCCGGCCTGTAATCGTAGTCCACGCTGTCCGATATAAACATGATCATCTGATTGCAGTGAACTGAAAGCGACCCATTGCAAACAAATCAGTAAACCGACACGAAGCTTACCTTTCTTCGAGTCTTTCCGAAACTGAGCCAGAGTAGCGAAAGCCATATGGAATGCTTTGGTTAAATCGGCGGTCTTGTTTGGGTAGTGCTCATCTAAACTTTCGCGAAGCAATCTTAGGTTTTCTTCATGAGCCTAAAGAAAATCAATAAAAAAAATTCCTTGCAATCTGAAGCGAATACCTGCATCAACGTAAAGTTAAAACAATGCACCAGAGGGTAAGTTTGATTTTCAAATACGTAAACATTAACGTAGTCGTTGTCGCCTAAGGTATCCAAAATGTTGTTTACCAAATATTTTGCCGTTTTCCACTTGTGTCGCCACATAGACCCCGATTTATCTAAAAGAATTACGACATCTTTGGGCGAGCTAATAGCTTCGAGGTACCATGCCCGGGTTCGAAACTCGAAGGTTTTGTTGTATGGTTCTTCAGACCACTGAATGGCTAAAACAAAAGTTTAAGTCCAAAATTTTGATTAAACCTTACACCTACCTGGATAATGCCTGAGGAAACCGGAAGTTCCTGCAAAAAACTGCCACTTTAACGTGGGATCCTCTTTAAAGTTGGATTTAAAGACGAAATCTAAACCCTCCGAACACCTGACGTCGTTTAAGATTCGCTCAGCTGAAAAGTCTGCGTTAGTTTTGGAAGAAGATTAAGCTTTGGTAACATACTTCTATAGTAAATGTTGGTTCCAATTTTCAAGACGCTGTAGTTCAAATTAACAGCTTCCTCAAATTGAGGATGGTAAAGCAAGGGTAGCCTCCTATAGTATTCATTTTCATGCTCTATATACGGAATTATGGTACAATTATTTTGGGCGGGCTCCTCCCGCTTTGATCTGGAGTTCAATTTTTCGTGTTCCCAATTTGTGTCGATCTGTTGTTTTTTGAAAATGCTCTCTTCGCATTTGAATTGTTCATCTCTCTGGAAACAGAAGAGTTTGAGGAAATACAATGTTAGGCTGAGTTTCTTTATTTTTGTATTGGTTTAAAGTTGTCTATTTAAAGATAGCTATTGATTTCAACAAAATGTTCATCACAAAATACAAAAAAAAACAACTAAAGATGTTTTCCGAATTAATGGGTTCAGGTTACGTTCCGGTTAGGTTCAGGTTAGGTTCAAGTTAGCTTCAGGTTAGGTTCTGGTTAGGTTTAAATTAGGTTCAAGTTAGGTTTAAATTAGGTTCAGGTTAGATTAGGTTCAGGTTAGGTTGGAGTTCAGGTTAGGTTGGAGTTTAGGTCAGGTTCAGGTTCAGATTCAGGTTAGGTTCAGGTTAAATTCAAGTGAGATTCAGGTTAGTTTTGAGTTCAGGTTTGGTTCGGGTTCAGGTCAAGTTCAGATTCAGCTTAGGTTCAGGTTAGGTTCACATTAGGTTCAGGTTAGATTAGGTTTAGGTTAGATTAGGTTTAGGTTCTAGTTCAGGTTCAGGTTAGGTTCAGGTTAGGTTCGAGTTCAGGTCAGGTTCAGGTTCAGGTTATAGGTTCAGGTTTAGGTTAGGTTTAGGTTAGGTTCAGGTTAAGGTATTCGTGTGGTGATTTGTGATGAACTATGAATGTGATGTGATGAATTATTTAAATTAGTAAATATATTTAAATGTTTCTAATGCTACTACTACTACTATTGCCTATTTTAAATACTTTTAAAGCATTTCAAATTACTTACAAAGTATTTCAAATGCGAATTAAACGTTTTCTTTCATTTTAGTGCTTTAAATAAGATATCTAACGGATTTTTTTAAATAAATCCAAACTTTTTAAGGCTGTTTAGCAGGGAAGATCGGAAGAAAATTCCCCACCGGGGTGTAGTAATACATAGATGTCGGTACATTCTTGAAAAGTATCAACGTCTTCTGTTTCACTAAACCAAAGTATTTTGTTTTATTTGTTGATTCTGTAATATACCATCACATTATACACTTTACTTGCTACTGTAGCTCAGCTACCTACTCTCTACTACTATTTCTACTATAACACAAAAATTTTGTTTTGAGTTGACATCGCAATTGACCCTATAGGACGGTTGGCCTTGCCACTGATGACCTTCGAGAACTGCCCCAGGCAACAATTTTTAGGTACTTTTTTTTCGGTTTATAAAACTGCCCTTTAAAGACACAGAATGTAAAGGTCAATCCGGGGGGTCTGGGGGGTATGGAATACCCCCCAGTGCAACTCTTTCCTTTATCCAGGCCTTAAAACTAAACAGTCATTCAATTGCCAATATGGGGTGTTCCCCCAGTATTGACTAAAAGGCAAAAGTGCACTTGAGGATATTCCATACCTCCAAACCCCCCATATTAACGCTTACATTTTGTGTCTTCATTAAAGTTTGCAAAAAGTTTCAAATAAATATTTATATTTATTAACTGAAGATTATTACAATTAACTTTGTTAATTAACCATAAACCTCTTTTCTAACTAATTTTTCTTCTTAATTTTTTTTTTTAATTTTCTAACTAACCTCTGATAACCAACCGGAATAGATTATTTCGGCGTCGGATCATTTTGTCGCTGCCAAATAAAATATTTAATTTTTTAATCTCATCATGAGCGTTTATCGAATTTTTATTCTGATCAAGTTTCTGGGCATTTTTTAAAAAAATCCAAAAATAATAAGAAATAAAAAATTTAATAGGATATTTGGCGACGAAGAAAAGGCGACGGCGAGATATCCTAGACTGTTAACCCAACCTCTCAAATTATTAATTTTTGCCTTTAGAAATCAAAATGACACAAGCAACTGATGCAATTGTCATCAAGCAATGACCTAAATTCTGCTTCGGTTTGACAACGGTTATCATTTCGCGTGGGAGAAAAGAAGACTTTTTACCCTATGTGCATAAAACACCAATGAAGAGTATTTCAAATGTTCTCGTTTCCCTCAGGGCCGCGTTAAGGCATGTGAGTACCCTAGGCATATTTTTTTTGTCGCCTCCTTAAAATTAAAATTTGAACTTATTATAATAGCATAATATTTATTAGAAAAATAATAAATTTATTTACTTAAACAGTAGACATTTTTTTGTTCTTCGTTTATTTACTTCCCAGTTTACCCCCCAGACCCCCCGGTTTGAGAAACTTAAGATTTATTTGGATGTTCTGCGATGGGTTTTATGAAATAGGAATCAATCACTCTTTCAGATCAAATGCATCTGTAAGAGAGTAATTAAAACTCACCGGGGGAAGGGGCAATCAATAGCTTTGTGTGCACTGGGGGGTATTCCATACCCCCCAGACCCCCCGGTTTGAAAAACCTAAGATTTTTTTTGCATGATTTGTGATAGACTTTTTAAGTTGGAATCTTTTCTTCTTTTAGAGCAAATTCATTTGATGCCTACGACTCAACGCACCGGGGGGGGGGGGAGCTTAATAGCTTTTTGTCCATTTCAATAGATAACTTTTTTCGCGCGGCTGATAACTTTGAAAAAATTTTGACTGAAGTTAAAGCCGGACGAGAGTAGTCAACACTAAACTTACCTTATTCATATCTTCGAATAAAATTTCATCCAAAGTTTCGTTTGTCTCAGTATCAGTGATGTTCTCGGCATTGTAATAATCGTAGGTGCTCCCCATGCTGATGTTCGGTTTCTGGTGTAAAGACAAAAATTCGGCTTTGTCGACAATTTTCTGCAAAATATCAGTTAATATATTTTTCCTAAAGGCTATAGAAAATTATGCGTTTACCTTTATCAATTTTTCCTTACGTCTCATCATGGCATCGATTGTTGTTGCGATTTCCTTGGTAATGGTAAAGCCATTTTCCTCCACAATTATAGTTTTTTTGAAACTCTGAAATTTTTAAAATAAAAACTAAAAATATTTGAAGTTTACTTGTTACATTTTCCAGTCGAGATTTTTGAGTTACTTCGTTTGCGAGATTATGCAGATGATTTCCCAAAGTTTCGCCCCATTTCCTTACCCTGAAAACAAAACTCAAAAATGAAACGGAAAACTTAGATGCAATTAAGATTGAGAATCAATAGAGTCTGGACAGACTGGCGCCAATCCAGCATCTTTCAGATTTTCGCGTATCAAATTTTCTAATTTTCCGACAAACAATTTTCTTGTTTTTCTTGCACTTATGTTAAAATTATTATTTGAGTAAATTTTCTTACATTTCCACTAAACTTTTAATTTCTTCGTGTTGTGCATTGCACTTTAAGTTGGACACCAGAAGCACAAGAACGAAATTAATTATCACAGGTGAACCTTTCATCTCAATTTTCTTTGTGTAAAAATTATTGATTTATTTATTCATTGCTGATAACGCTTATCTCCAAACTTGTTTGAATTTTGGCTGCAATAAGACTGATCCGCAAGGGGGTTTCGCGCATGCACTAAATTAATTTCGCATTTTCTCTTTTTCAGTTTTTTTTTGAAAAACTAAAAATTAATTTATCTTACCTGCGTTTTCAATTTTTGAAAAACAACTTTAATCCGAAGTTTAAAATTAAGATAATGTAAATACAGTGGCGTAACCGAGCATAAGGGCTATTGGAGCTCGACCTTTCCTTCCTCCAATGTTTCCCCTTCCCCTCCTAACTGCTTAGGACAGTATATTTTGTTAGGAAGCCAGGTAAATTAATTTAAAAAAATAAGAAATAAATTTTTTATTTGGGTTTTTTGGGTCTACTAAGTATTTTTGAACTAAAAGCTACAGTTAAAGAAAATTACGTCCAGGTAACTCCGCAATATTTTCTGTCCAAATTTAAATTATTTTCTAATTTATGTTTATTGATGCACTTTATGTAGGGTCGACGTACATAATCATTCTTCGTCGCAATGTAGCAAGGCATCGAAAGGTTATATTTCATCTCGACTGGCGTGGGGGAGTAGGGATACTCTTCGACAGTATAAGACGAGCAGGGAGCGTTAATTATCAATAACAACAAATTGCTGTTCGTTACGGGCTGAATTATGTAGTTCCTAAAAATTTAAAATTCCCACTTCTGATGTCTGAAATAAAAAATAGACTTACCACAAGCAGTCAGGTGTGGTGAAAATGTTCTCGTTGGTGTTGGCGAAATGCCTGTGCTGGATGGTGTACATCCACATTTCTTTATCGCAGGGCGTGGGCAGAGTCTTCCTGATCGCCCGTTTATTGTATTCCTTCGTTATTGCTCTAAAACAGGGATTCTCTTTCGGTTTCCGTTCTTGGCCGACGTCCCTATAATACTGCACCCAGGATATTGCAAACCGAAATATATTTATTTCTTACCGTGGTGTTTCTTGGTTCTTTCTTACTTGGCATTTTTGGCTTCGGTGGATCTAGGTAACAGATACCTTGGTAATCAAAAAACCGGGTCTGTTTGTAAACCTCATCTTCTACCAAATGCCTCATGATGTCCGGTCGGATGTTACCTATAAATTCACCGACTTGGTCTACTTCCTCGCTTACCACCACGTAAGCGTTGTTGTCCAAGATGAAACAGTGCAGTTCTATTGAGTCGCAGGTGTGCGGGCAACGTCGTTTTTCGTCACACTAAAACAAACAATGTGGATTAGCAATTAGCGTCGTCAGCAGTCGATCGACCAAACCGTGGTGGTGATTTTCGTAAACATCTCTTCCATCACCGCGTAGTCAAACTGGAATCCCGTAACTGCAATGGGCGATTTTTTGGTTTTCTCGTGCTTGAATATCGTTTGGCTCACTGTGATGTACTTCTTCTCATGATTTTTACCATTCGAAAATGGAACGGAATATAGGAAATCGTCTGGATGTGCATAATTATACTCCACAGATCTTTTGTACCAAACTTCATCGATTGCCTTGTTGTTCGCTTTGATGAAAGATCTGAAAAACCTAAAGTTATTCAGTTCTTGGATTGGGGAAAAGGATTACTCTTCTGTTCCGTTTCCAACTCCTGTTTTCCATCGCGTCAAGCCGGTGTGGGTTGCGAAAAACACCAGACGGATCTGATTTTCATTTAAAATCTCTTCCCTGAAAGATGAAGTTAACAATTTGATTGGCCTCCGGCTAACTCATTTTTACCATGTCTTATGAACATAAACTCGAATGTTGCTCTCCTCGTACCATTTGGTCGCGTCCGCATCCAATATAAGGTGATTTACCAGCTCAGGACTACCTAAATTTTGAATTCTTCCTTAGTTTAAAAATTTTTTATTTTGAAACTTACAATGTTCCAACCACTTCCAGCCATTCCGTTCCAGGATGTTCAGGTAATGGATTAACTCAGCTTCCGGGGATGCAAATGCGACCCTTCTGGCTCCGTAGTACTTGCAGTATAACCTAAACAACACTTGGTCGTCAAGGAAACGATAAGTCAGTATAAACGGTTGCCTACCACTCGGGATGAATTAACCACTTTTTGGTCTTCCTCAATCCGTTCAAGATGCTTTTGTTGTGTGAGATCTTTTCAATTTTCTCCGGTTCGTATTTGATCCTCAAGCGACCATACTGTTCTGGTAGCGCGACCACCAAATTGAAAGGTTCAAGTTTTGTATAGTAATAATGTCGTTTACTCAAGATAAGTCGTCTCTGAAATCAAAATTATTCTCGGAAAAAAATCTCTTTCGGTTGAACACACTCCTACCATTTTGTCTATGTGAGTTTTGACGTCAAATAGTGCGTCCCCTTCCACTTGGTTTACGATATTTTCGCGAACCTAAAATACCAGAATAAAAAAATAAAAATAAACCTGGGCGCCAGGTACCTTCAGTAAAGTTTCGTTAAAATGTCGTGGTTCGTTAAAATCGTCAATTATTTCCACTTCCGTCATGTCGACCCGATTGAATGTCGGCTTAATGTTATTTTTGAACTAAAACAGACAAACTGTAAATTTTTTGCGATGTTCAGTTGTTTACCGTTCGTGCCTCCTTTCGGTGATCCGGATGTATCACGAGCAGACCGTTGTTTGTCAAAATAAAGGCGTAACCGTTGACGCCTATCTGTAAAACAAAAGAACGGCGTTAAGTCGGAATAAAACAAAACACAAACCTGGCTTACTCTATACGGCATCGTTAAGGACTTGATGTCTTCGATCGGGACGTCAATACCAGCGACACCCAAAATATCGTACTAAAAGCTGATTTCATTACCTATCCAATTGAGTTTTCAATTTACGTTACCTTATTCGGTCTTCTGTCGTAAGCCGGAAGAGACACGGTCGTCATGTAATTAAAACTCCGTTCGATGAGATATTTTGAATATTCCTATAAGGAAGTAAACCGATTAGTAGAGAGGCTATGCGGATGCTGGGACATACATTTTTGATTTAAAAATTAGTAAAAAATGGTCTTTCTTCTGCAATTACTGTCGAAGGTTACTTACGTGATCCTGGTTCAACAAAATATGTTCGGTGACGTCGTCCCAAAGACATCCGTAGTCCAGGTACGCCTGTTTGGTGTAGTCCAAGAAGATATCTCTCTGTACGTTTCCTTCGTGTTTGTTCCATAACCAATTAGTCAGCCTCCTGTCGGCCAGATCAACGTAAGTCCCAGTCCAAACAGGATTAGGCTTGTTATCCGAATTAAGGTTCAGTGGTCTCGATAAAACGTAAAGATATTTTAAGACCTTTTCCGCTATATCTGACGTTAAACTGATATTGACGAAGTAACCTAACGGAACAAAAGAAGGCAGTAGCCATTAATAAATTCAAAACTATAATTCCTAAAGCCATAGTTTTAAGAGATCTATACAAAATTGAAAATGTACAAGTTCGGATTTGTAAAGTGAATTCACCGGGAATTTACCCATGTTTGCGCAGGCTATCCATTGCATTTGCACCGCATCCGATTCGCTGGTTCCGATTAAAAATGTGAAAACCCGCACCGGTGTGTATAACGAGTCTCCACGATTGTAGGTGTTAAAGAGTTCGGCTGGGTTGTAATCGTAGTCGACACTGTCGGACACGAACATAATCATCTGGTTGCAGTGCACTGAAATATTTCCGATTTTAGCAAATCTGCACAGAGAAAAAATTTTAATCCAAATCCATTGCGCATCACTTTTGAAGTAAATATTACTGTAGTGCAGTTGAAGTAAATTTTACCACAAATTTGCGTGCATATAACGTGCAGTAATATTTACTAAATTTGTGGTAAAATTTACTTCAACTGCAGTAATATTTACTTTTTAATTATTTTTGAAGTAAATATTACCGCAGTTGAAGTAAATTTTACCACTTCAAAAATAATTCAAAAGTAAATATTACTGCAGTTGAAGTAAATTTTACTAAATTTGTGGTAAAATTTACTTCAACTGCAGTAATATTTACTTCAAATTGATGTGAGAATAATTTGGACTTCAATTTGAAGTAAAAATTACTTCAAAACACCAACAACTTTTCTCTGTGTAACCTTACTCTTCCTTGAGTCCTTTCTAAACTGAGCTAGAGTAGCAAAAGCCATGTGGAATGCTTTAGTCAAATCAGCAGTCTTGTTCGGGTAGTGTTCGTCTAAACTTTCCCTGAGCAACCGCAAGTTCTCTTCGTGAGCCTAGAAAACCGAATAACTAAATATCAAATGTTGCTTGAGACCTCAAAGGATTACCTGCATCAACGTGAAATTAAAACAATTCACCAGGGGGTAAGTGCGATTTTCAAAAACGTAAACGTTAACGTAGTCATTATCACCTAAGGTATCCAAAATGTTGTTCACCAAATATTTGGCAGTTTTCCACTTGTGTCGCCACATGGATCCGGACTTATCCAACAAAATTACGACATCCTTGGGCGAACTAACGGATTCGAGGTACCACGCGCGGGTTCTAAACTCGAAAGTTTTATTGTACGGTTCCTCCGACCACTGAATTGCTACAACAAAATTTTACCTCCAATATTTTGATCAAACCTTACGTGTACCTGGATAATGCCTCAAAAAACCAGAGGTCCCTGCAAAAAACTGCCACTTCAACGTGGTGTCCTCTTTAAAATTGGATTTGAAGACAAAATCCAAAGCCTCCGACCATCTGACGTCGTTCAAAATTCGCTCGTCTAAAATTTTTACGTTATTTTCGCAAAGCCTAACGGTGATAACGTATACTTCTATAGTAAATGTTGGTTCCAATTTTGAGGACGCTGTAGTTTAAATTGACCGACTCTTCAAATTGGGGATGATAAATCAACGGCAGTCGTCTGAAGTATTCACTTTCGTGTTCGATGTACGGAATTATGGAACAATTTTTTGGGACGGAATCCTCTCGTTTGGATCTGGCGTTTAATTTTTCGTTTTCCCAGTTTGTGTCGATGGGTTGCGTTTTGAAAATGCTCTCTTCGCATTTGATCTGTTCGTCTCTCTGAAATTAGAAATTTAAAAAAGGTGAAATCTGAAACCGATTCAGTTTTTTGTTTCTTTTATTGTTTTATTGCTGCCTACTGGTGCCCAGCAATTCTAAATTACGTTGTAGTTAATATTTGAAAAATGTTTACACCGCGTTCTTGGTGCTGGATGTTAAAACTAGCAGAACTTCTTATATCAGAAAAAGAATTATTTCGGAAGCCAGCCGCAAGAATTTAGTGACCTCCAGTACACCAGAAATTTGAATTTGATTTAATTCAAATTTTATTAAATTAAAAAATTTTATTTTTGTTTAATTTTGAAAATGTTATTTTTAATCGTTAATATTTGTAGTATATAATAAACTGCAGGTGTACTGGAGGGCATTCCATGCCCCCCAGACCCCCCGGTTTCAGAAATTAAACTTTTGTATGTATCGTCTGCATACATATTATTGTCATGTTTGGGAGGGAGGAGCAGTAGCTTTTTAGAATTTATTTACTAAAAAACAATTTTTATTTTAAAATTTTTCTATTCTCCCCCCCCCCCCGGGTTTCATGAATTAGACTTTTAAATACATTTTCTGCCTACAAATTGTCGAGGGGCAGTCATTTTTTTAAATTTATTGATTAAGAAAGATTTTTATTATTGTTTGAACTTTTGGTATACTGGAAAGCATTCCATGCTCCCCAGGCCCCCGGGTTTCAAAAATTAAACATTTGTATGCACCTTCCGCGTAAATATTATCTTCGTGTTCGGGAGGGAAGGGCAGTAATTTTTAGAATTTATTTATTAAAAAAAATTTTTATTTTTGTTTAAACAGCTAGTGTGCTGGAGGGCATTCCACACCATCCAGACCCCCCGGACACTGAAATTAAACATTTGTATTTTCTGCCTAAAGATTGTCGTGTTCGGGAGGGAGGAGCAGTAATTTTTTAAAATTTATTTATAAAAAACTATTTAATTTTTGTTTGAACTGCTGATTTATTTGAACTGAACTGCCATGCGAGGGCATTCCTTGCCCCCCAGACACCCCGGTCACATAAATTAAACTTTTGTATATATCTTCTGCATACATATTCTTGTCGTATTTAGGATGGAGGAGCAGTAGTTTTATAGAATTAATTTATTTAAATTTTTTTTTATTTTTGTTTAAACAGCTGATGCACTGGAGGGCATTCCATGCCCCCCAGACCCCCCGGTTTTAGAGATTAAACATCCGTATGTATCTTCTGCGTACATATTATCCTCGTGTTTGGGAGGGAAGACCAGTAATTTTTTAGAATTTATTTATTAAGAAAAATTTTTATTTTTGTTTAAACTATTGGTGTACTAGAGGGCATTCCATGCCCCCCAGACCCCCGGGTTTCAGGAATTAAACTTTTGTATGCATCTTCTGCCTACAGATTTTCGTGTTTAGGAGGGAGGGGCAGTCATTTTTAAAATTTTTTATTTTTGTTTAATTTAAAAAATTTTATTTTTAATCGTAAATATGTTTAGTTTCCCGAATATACAGGAATCAGAAAATATTCAGGATCAGATCCAGAAAGTTCGTGTTTATATAGTTTGTTTTATTTTATGAAATAAGAAAATTCCATGTATACATAAACAAAAAATACATTTACAGGTCACAGAAGTGTGTACCTTGGGGGCCTGGGAGGTATGAAGGACTAAAATGCATTATAATTACTGATGTAGTACAGACCTTCTGATCTTAGAGACAAAAAGTTTGTGCCAATATTTTTGATTAATTTTACTAAATTATCGACTTTCCTTTTTTTTAAATTTTATTCTATAATGAAGTTACTAAGTCAAGGAATTACTGATGTACTGGAGAATATTCCGTACGCCTCAAACCCCCCCCCCCCTGGGATGAATAAATCCCCAACCTGTAAAAGTATTTTGTTTTGGGAGAGTAAAAGTTTTTATCAAACAAAATTAATTAAAAAATGTGCGCGTAAACTTTTCGGTTTTGAAACCGGGGGGTCTGGGGGGCATGGAATGCCCTCCAGTATATCAGTAATTTGTTAACTCATCAACTTGATTATGGAATAAAATTTAACACAATTACTGAAATTCTCTGATTTCAAAAAATTAAAAGTTTATAATACCTACATTTTTGTTGTTTTCTCGTTATATACAGGGAGGGAAGTAATTTTCTAAATTTTATTTGCTAAAAAAATTTTGTTTAACTGTAAATATTACGTTATTAAAAATAGCGAAAAGGTAATGGTATACTGGAAGGCATTATACCCCCCAGACCCCCCGATTTCAAAAGTTAAAAGTTTGTGTGTATGTTCTGTATATATATTGCAGTGTTCTTCTTATATACAAGGGGCGGGACTGATTTTCTAAGTTTTATTTGTTAAGAAATATTTTTATTTTTGTTTAATTTATTTTATTTTATTTTAACGTATTTTTTTTATTTACTTTTATTTTTTATTTTTTAATTTTTTAATTTTTTATTGTTTTTGAATATTTCCGAATATTTGTTATTTCGGATTAGCAGTGAATGAAGCTGTATTTTGGCAATAATAGCCGACGGAGCATTTTATAAAATATTAATTTGATGACAGAATTTTTTGTAAGATTAAGAAAAATAAAAAAATAAAATAAAAGAACACAGAAGAAAATAAAAAAATTGTGAACCCCCGATTGAACAATTAAATCTAGGGGCACAGAGGTTATAAATATTCTAAATTTAATTTTTAAATTAAATTAAAAATTTAAACAATTTTTTGAAATTAAAAATTAAAAAAATTTTTAAAATTATTAAAAATAATTTAAAAAATTATATTTTGTTTATTTTTAAAATTTTATTATTTATTATTCAATTAATTAAATTAAAAATTGAGTAAAACATAGCTGGAAGGGGGGGGGGAAGAACAAAAAATTAAATTTACCTTAATCATATCTTCTGCTAAAATTTCATCCAACGTTTCGTCGGGTTCCGTATCCGTGATATTTTCGGCATTGTAGTAATCGAAGGTGCTCCCCATGCTGATATTCGGTTTTTGGTGCAAACACAAAAATTCGGCTTTGTCTACAATTTTCTACAAAATTAAATTATATATCTTTCTCTTGCTTCTCTCTTAATTACGCGTAGCTACCTTCAGCAACTTTTCTTTATGTCTCATCATAGACCGAAGTTTCGTCGCAATTTCCTTGGTGATTGTGTGCCCATTTTCCTCCACTATTTTAGTTTTTTTGAAACTCTAAAATTTTCAAAATAAAAAAAAAAATTTTTGTTGGAAAATTTTTTTACATTTTCCAGTCGGGTCTTTTGGGTGACCTCGTTTGCGAGATTGTGAAGACGGTTTCCTAAATTTTCACCCCATTTCTTTACCCTAAAAATAAGAAACGGAAAATTTAGATGTAACCGGAATGGTAAGATTGAGAATCAATAGAGTCTGGACAGACTGGCGCCAATCCAGCATCTTTCCGATTTCCCCGTATCATATTTGCTAATTGTACGACAAACAATTTCCTTGTTTTTCTTTCACTTACGTACATACACATACTAGGTATTTTTGTCACAAATTATTTTATGCAATTTTCTTACATTTCCACTAAATTTTTAATTTCTTCGTGTTGCGCCGCATTGCATTTCAACTTTGACGCCACCAGAAGGAAAATTAATATCACAGGTAGAATTTTCATTTTTAATTTTTTTCGTATAAAAATTATTGATTTATTGTAATATTGCTCTTAATGCCCATCACCAAACTTGTTTGAATTTTGGCTACAGTAAGACTGATTGAGAAGGGGGTTTCGCGCATGCACTTAAAAATTTAATTTCGGTTACGCTTTTTGGTTTCTTTTCTTGAAAACTTGCCAATTAATCAAAACATATTACTATAACAACATAAAAATGATTTCGGTGCAAATAGTGATTTTTAAAAATTTTCAAAATTGACTTGGAGAAAATATACATTGACGCGCAAATGAATTAACGAGATTCTTATTTTGAAAAAAATAAAAAAATAAAAATTAGTTCAATTATTAAAAATTAATCATTTTTACAAAACAAAAGCAATTGGTAAAAAAAATAATTCAAAATTTGTTTTTCTTTACTTTTTTTTTAATAATTTTTTTTTTTTGATTTGGCAACATTGTGGTTCGATTTAATTATCTGCGATGAGTGATTAAATTTTATCTTTAACCTCTGACGTAGTTGACGAGAAAAACAACAATCGCTATTTAAATGTAATTTATTCTAAGTTTGAGTGCGGTCTCCTCGAAAGGTCAAAATTAAAGAAAATGAGTAGCGAAACTCAAAATATTTGGCGGCATACGGACGCGGTTTGCTTCGATGTCGATTCCACGGTGATACAAGAAGAAGGAATCGACGAACTCGCCAAATTCTGCAACCGTGGAACCGAAGTTGCAAATTTGTAAGCAATAAACTACTTTTACGCTGTTGCCGAACTCACGTTATTTCCTTATTTTTAGAACAAAAAAAGCAATGTCTGGCAAGATGACTTTCCAAGAGTCGTTAAAAATTCGTCTGGAAATCATCCAGCCCTCGTTACTTCAAGTGAGAGAGTTCGTTCGGAAGTGTCCGCCGACTTTAACGCCGGGAATTAAGTAATATTAATTTTTGGCGGGATTTTTAAATAATTAATTTGTTTTTTTAAGGAAATTGGTGGAACTGTTACACGACCATCACATTCCGGTGTATTTAATTTCAGGAGGGTTTTTAAGTATCATAACACCAATTGCTAATCAATTAGGAATTCCTACGGATAATATTTACGCAAACCGGTTCAAGTTTTATTATACAGGTAAAAATTAGAGCAGTGGCGTAACCAGAGGGGTGAGGGGGCTGGAGCCGCTCCCTTTAAGCCTCCTTAGTCTCCCTCTTCACGTATGAAAAATGGAAATAAAAATTTTAATTATATAATCCAACCCCCCCCCCAATTAAAAATAGGACTAATAGTTTATTTTTTTGCCGGTAGGAGAATACGCAGGGTTCGATAAAACAGCATACACATCACGAAGTGGCGGAAAAGCAGCGGTAATTGAGATGTTAAAAACTGTTCACGGTTACAAAAATTTGGTTCTGATTGGCGACGGTGCCACCGATCTGGAGGCTCATCCACCCGCCGATGCATTTATTGGTAAATTTTTCAGCAACTTTACTACAGAATTTTATTTTTGGATTTTCCCTTGCAGGTTATGGAGGAAATATCATAAGAGAAGAAGTAAAATCAAACTGCAAGTGGTTTGTTACCGATTTTAACGAACTGATCGATTCATATGAGGCCGAGTAAACCTCAAAAATGATGTAATTTGTAAAAAAAATATATTAAATTTTTGAATTTGTTAATTTTGTATATTTTTAATTAGCAGTTTTTTGATTATTTAACAAAATTAATAATGTACTAGAGAACATTCTATACCTCCCAGACCTCCCAGTCCCAGGGCATGGTATATGCCCTCCAGTACATCAAAAAAATTTGATGATACAAAATATGATGAATTTTGTTTATCGCCGCAAAATCGATAAATTTTTTATTAACTTTTTGTTTTAGTACAGCAACTTAATTATGGAATCAAATTTAACACAATTATTACTGATCTACTGGAGGGCATTCTGAGAGCACCCCTCGGTCTCAGAAACAGAAAGTGGTGTGTTTCGCACATTCGGATATTGTTTTACTAATTTTATTAAATTAAGAATTTTCCTTTCTTCAGAAAAGAAATAATTTTTGGTGGTCTGGGAGGTATAAAATATTATTCAGTACACCAGTAATTTCTTAAACCAGTAACATTACTGTATAATGTAATTTAACAAAATTTAATAGTAATTGAGTTATATTTTAGTTAAAAGTTGCATAATTAATTATTAATAAAAAACAACCGCAAAAATTTTCCGGTTCTGAGACCGGGGGGTCTGGGGGGCATGGAATGCCCTCCAGTACATCTAAATATTTTGAAGATCCGCACTGAAAAAAATAGTAATAAAATCGATGAATTTTTTATTAACTTTTTTTCGGTACAGGTACTTATTTCTGGAAGCAAATTTAACACAATTATTTCTGATGTACTGGAGGGCATTCCATGCCCCCCAGACCCCCCGGTCTTAGAAACCGATAGTTCTTTTGGACCTTTTCTAGATAATTAAATTTTAGGACATAATAAATCACAAATTGAACTGCAGTTGTATTAGACTATCGCACAGAAAGCCTAAGTCGGCACTTCAGTTCTACGAAGTACCTTCTAGTCTACTTCAAAGGGAAAGTAAATTTAAGGGGTCTGGGAGGTATGGAATACCTCCAAACCTTTCAAACAAAAATAAGCAAACAATAATTAAAAAAATCTACGCCATACATGTACTATAGATCCTGTCACATTTTTAAAATAAAAATTTCTTTTTATTCACTATTGTAGTCGCTGGGCCCATTCTGGAACTCACTCGACTTGACACTTGACACTCGACAGCTCGTGTGCACTCTACCATCCTACGGCACTGGTGAAAAAAAATTATTAACTGTGACTCGAAATATGTCCGTAGTAATTAATGTAAAAATTACTAATAAATAAAACCGGTCGAGCAGAAAACAGATTTTCCACGTTTTCTATCTTTTTGTGTCAAATAATTTTTATGTTCTGGGCTAAAATAACTAGCTGCGGCCCTGACTGTTTTTAAAAATGTCACTTAAATTTTTCCCGCCAAAATTTTGTAAGCCGTCACTGGTGTGTCAATGTGTTTGTCAAATAAATGATTAATGCGCGTTCAGAAATAATTTTTTCTTTAATTTTAAATTGAAAACTTGATTTACCCGAATGCACCATATTCAAATTTCGCGCTGGCGCATTATAAGAATAGGCGCGCTAGTTGTGTTGTTCCTAAACGTACCGAAGCGCCCTCTACGGGAAGCTTGAATGTATCGATATTGAGCTTCGTTTCGAGTTGTAAATTTAACTTTTAAAGTTTTACATTTTAGTTGTTAGTTATTAGAACGCAAAAACTTGCTTAGGTAAGTACTACACTTGACATTTCTTTAGGTTAAAATTCATTTGGTTTGATTCGCAAAAACCGTTGTAAATTTGATTTATTTGCATGACGCACACTACATCAACAACGTTGTTACGAAAGGTTGCATTTTTGCACTTGTAACGGTGATTGTGTCGACTTGCTGTCGTAACTTGGTCGTTGTGTTTTAGGAGAGCATGAAAAAAACGAGATCCCGCTTAAAATCAACTACTTCCGAAGGCCAAGCTGTGAGCGAAGAACAAATGGCTAACTCCAATGGGGGTAAAAGTGATGCTGGAGAAGCGGCTCAGGAATCTTCCGTTACCGAACCCGATGTGCAAGACAAACTTGACGAAGTGATGGAGGACGAAAGTGTCGCGTCAGACTCTCAAACGGAGGAAGTTGCCATCGAGAAGACTCCGCACGGAAGGAAACGTAAAGCTAGCGAGATGAAGGCGACCGAGAGCGACAATGAAGATTCGCAGGGTGTAGATAAAGTTGTGGTTAAAGTAGAAGTGGACAGTGAAAGTGTCGATAACGATAAATTAAATGAAAAAGATGAAAGCAGGAGCGAAGACACCGCATCAGGTAACTTATAAATTTTAATTTCACCCCACTTCGTTTGTGTCGTTTTGCATTTTTTAGGTTAATTTCTTTTATTTTCAGAAGGAATGTTGGATGGTTCAGGCGACATTTCTATGAGCAGACAACTGCTAAGGAAGGGTAAGCGGGCTAGGATTCCAAATAAACGTTACAGTGACTTTCCATTGAAATCGACGCGCGGCAGTAGTGATCCGATGGATGTGGACTTTTCTAAGGAAAACGGAGAGAAAGAGAACGTCGAACGTGAAAGTGGATCAAATTCTGATCTCAATAAAGGAGACGCATCCGAACATTCGAGTTCTGCCTACAGTAGCCCCAATGTAGCCATTTCCTCCGTAAAAGGATCCCGTTTGAGTCAGGTGAACAGTCCCTCGACTCCGGCAAAAAAACAAAAATTAACCGTTGATTTAACTAATCCAATATACATGAAACCATTCAAGTTTGGTTGGAAAAGAGAACTAGTTTATCGGACGACCAACGATAACAATAATAAGCGAAACGGTGACATTTATTACTATACTCCTTCTGGTAAAAAAGTGCGCTCGATGCGGGAGGTTTCAGAAAATTTGAAAAACAAAGAGTTAAGTTTGGAAGATTTTACGTTTTTTAAGGAACCGCTGGGTTTGGACGATCCTGAAAAGGAAATTATTAGAGATGCCAAAGTAAAGTCGGCTACTTCGACACCGGCTGCTAAGAAAAGCACACCTAAACCGATCAGAAAACCAACACCATCTGTGGCCAGTCCCAAAATTGTTGTTCCACCACCGGTCGCCGAAGTGGTCGAGGAACCAAAGCCTAAAAATTCTCCACGCTTATCAGCTTTTAAGGTAAGAAGATTGTTTATATCTGAAGTTTCAATTTCGTTTTTCTTATCAGGAAAAAGTGCATTTATATTATTAAATGTCTAATGTTTCCAGTGCGGATTTATGCTTGCTTAGGCCTGGGCCTAAGGCGGCAAAATTCTAGGGGCGCCTTAAATTTAGAGTCGGGAAAATTTTAGAATTTGTAAAATTTTGGGGTGGGGCTAATATATTTTGTTCCAAAAGCTAGCTCCCTAATCTATATGCAGTGACTCATAAATAGAGCTGGGATTATATGCAATAGGGTTCCTGATATCTAGTATGCGGCGGACAATTTATGCATTAATACAAGATATTCATTACGGCATAAATTATATGCCGCATACCAGATATCGGGGACCCAGTGCATATAATTCCCAGCTCTACTCATAAATAATAATGAAATCCGGACGCTACTATGTTGACAATGCTAATTGCCAGTTTTGGCCCTTTTTTGGCATATAAAAATCGATTTTACAGCAAAACTTTTTCAAGGTTTTTTGTTGCAAATTTCAATGCCTTTAATTTTATTTATATACATTAATTTATTTTACCGTACCGTTTCTGACTGACAGCTGCTTAAACAAGACTATAAAATACGAAAACTATTGTCATTTATATCTCGGAAACGGTGCGACCAAATAGAAAAATTTATATGAACAAAAATGTAGAGAATAAAATTTACGAGAAAAATGCCTATTCATTTTTTAAATTTTGTAGTACCATTTCCGAGATATAGATGGCAATATTTTAGTATTTCACCGAGTCTTGTTTAAGTCGCTATTAGTCAGAAACGGCGCGAAAAAATAAAAAAATGTATATAAACAAAATTGAAGGCAATGGAATTTTCAACAAAAGAGTCTAATAAGATTTGCTGTAAAATTGATTTTTATATGCTAAAAAACGGCTTCTAAACTATTTTTCTGAAATTATTTTTGTATTGTAATTTTCTATTAAGTTAAAAAACTTTGTTATGGCAGCAGAAAACTTGTTACAGCAACGAAAAACTTTGTTGATGCTACTAATAGCTCTGTTAGGGCGACAAATCCTTTTTCTCCGTGCACCACTGGTCGAGTGTTGAAACAGTGAATAGCGAAAATCATGTTGGTTTTTTAATATTAAATGGGAATTTTTACCTTATTTTTTCTTTTCGGAGCATAATAAAGAATAAAGAAAAAATATTTTTATAACATAAAAAGAGAGAAAAAAGAAATAAATTGGGAATTAATATTTAAAAAACAAACATAGTTTTCGTTTTTCGTTATTCACTGTTTCGAGATGTATTTTTAATATTCGTATATAAAATACAGGGCGCTATATCGGACAGGGCCTAGGGCGCAGGCGACCCTAAATTAGCCACTGAATGTTTCACGCTTTAATATCACAATTTTAATTTAATAATTTTCAGATTAAATTAGGAACCCGGACAAATGTAACCAATAAAGGTAAATTAACAAATAAGAAAAAAGAAAAAGATGATGTAGACATGGAAATTGGCAATTGGTCAAGTTCCAACAAAAAAACGTCAAAATCGGGAAATAAGTAAGTGTTTTTTTTTTAATTTCTTTATATTATGAATTCAAAATTGCATTCAATTTGGTAAGTGGTGTCTCAATTGTATTGGAAAGTTTTGTGCATAATATTTAGTTAGCCTTACCGTTTGCCCATTTATCCTCATCCTATACCAAAAACATATTACAGCGATAAGAATAAGCCGTGTCAGCCATGCTCAATTCGTTGTCAAGGTGTCATAGGATTGATTCCTAATCTTCAATGCCGAATTTGTTTGTGCCTCTATCATAATGAGTGCGTTGGACTTTCTCCTAGCTCTACAATCCAAGGTTATGTGTGCAAGGTACGCGACAATTAATATTTTTTGATTACAAGATTTAACAAATCGCACATCCTTGTCAAGTCAACTGTTTTCATATTTTTTCATTTCAATAAAATTGGACTTCATTAATTAAAATAGCAAAACAATTTTTGATTTTACAAGGAATTTTTTTTTAAAGTAGCCGGCAGGCCAGTCAAATTGAATCGAAAAGTTACATGAAAAACAGGCCCCGATATTGCGCAGTTCTCCGCGACTTTTCACTGGAAACGCTGCGAAGGCCATAAGAATACAAAAAATTGTATAACATTGATTTTGTAGGCAAATAAATTTCCTATTATAAAAATCCTTGAAATCTGTAAATTCTATTCAATTATTGTGGTGGTCGATAGAATTATTTTTCTCATTTCTTACCTATTTCAAAAGGAAGCACTTGACTTGGGGGTTCATATTAAGCCAACCTTTTATATCCATAGCATTTTTCTTTATTTATTACGTGTACAATTTGAAAAAATCGATTTTTTGTTTTCCTAATTTCTTTTTCAAGGACAGGCTCTTAAAAATCTAAAAACAAACTACATTTTTCAAAGCGGTTGACCTAATATCTCAGGTTGTATTTGACCAATTAAAGTCAAATTTGGTAATAATAATTTAAGCCATATACTGAAGGGCCTCACCAAATTTGAAGTTAATTGGTCCAATAAAACTTGGGATATTACATCAACCACTGTGAAAAATGTAGTTTTGAGAGAAAATAATCGGTTTTTGTATAACTTTATTATTTCTTATGGTTGTCGCAGCGTTTTGAGTAAAAGGTCGCGGCACTGTTTATTTTCACAGTTTTTAATATCGTTTGGGCCAGTTTTCCATGTAACTTTTGTTTATATCATTTATTGAATGGCTCAGGTGTGATCTAGAATTAGATCCTAATCTGATTGGCCTGCAGTTGATGATTTTAATAAAAGTAATTTAAATTTATTGTCTACAGAATTGTCAACTGGACCAAGACACGAGTACTGGAAGTGCAGTCGCAGTTGCGCCTCCACCCCTTACTCCCATAAATACTCTCAAATCTGTGACCACTCAATCTTTAGTCTTACCAAAACTACAAAGAATTCCCCGTATTAACGAACAAGTCGCCGAACCTACATCAGAACAAAACGATCCACCTCACGACCTCGACACCTTACCTCCACTAACGCCCCGCCCCAACCTCACAAAACCAATTCTTGACGATCCCAAAGAAACATCAAACATTCCGAATATCGAAAATAGAAGTCTTGTAGGTTCGGTTACAACTTGGTTTGCTTCCAGTTCGACCATTCAAGTTAATCCTGGCAATAATTATGATTCGCACATTCTCGGCAATTTACCCACGGTCCCGCCGCCGCGCCCTCAGTACGTCGAATTTTTAGGAAACAAACAATTCTTAGTTGTGCCCAAACACAATATCGTTTCAATCTCTCCCACCATCACGCCTAGCGCGCCCGTCACAATTCCCAACAGTCGCCCCTTGGAAGCAGCACCCAATATATCGGAAAACGCACCTTTAGGTGACATCCAAACCAATGTTTCTAGCAATCCGGGTTCTGCTAACCTGGGCGCCACGCTAACAAACGAAATCGAGATTTCCCAAATTAAAAGCGAACCCTTTCCTCTCACCAAACCACCACTACACATTCCCAATAACGATTTCGATGATGGGGTGGAAGGCACAACAGCTGTCGCATCGGAAAACCTTGAGGATAAGTCGTCACAGCTAGAATCGGATTCAAACGAACACGAGTGAGTGTAATTGTTTACTTTTTGCAGGCTAAACATTCTTCCTCTCCACGTTAAAGCCAAAACAATTCCAATACATTTTAGAAACTGTTTTTATTTTTTTTATATCTTTTTCAAGGGTTGAAGGCGCTGTAGCCAGATAAGACGGAAAAATTTGCCTTCTCATGTGTCTAGTTGAATTCTCTTTATGTGACTTGCACATTATTTTTTTTGTAAAATATTAGTCTCGGAAATGTAACGCTGACTATTAAAGAATTGGAAATAATTTCTTAGATAAATTGTAGATTAAAGTACAGTACTTGAACATTCTGCAAGTATTCATTATTTTGCTAAAACTGTCTTTTGCATTTTGAGGGAGTAAATTGCTACTTTATTCTTCATATAACTTATACGAATGATTATGAACGGCAAGGGCGGATCCAGGCAAAATTCATAGAGGGGGGGGGTAACTGCATATATTGCTAAAAATGTAGGTATATTTTCAAGGGGTAAAAATCACTGGAATTCTTGTAATTCAAGGGGTAAATATCCAGTAAAATTTCTGTACACAAGACTCGGAATTCAAAAGATTTCCATGGAATTTTCAAGACTTCTAAGGATTTTCAGTGATTTCTAACGAATTCCAGGAATTCCAATGATTTCCAAAGATTTCCAAGGGAATTCCAAACGAGTGTACACAAAATTTTCGGGATATTTACCCCTTGTTGGAATTTCTTGGAAATCACTGAAATTCTTTGGAATAATTCCTAGGAAATCATTGGAATTCTTTGGAATTTTTTGGAAATCTTTGGAATTCCGAGTCTTGTGTACAGAAATTTTTCTGAATATTTACCCCTTGTATATTTTTGTTGAGTCATGCGGGAGTTGATGAACGGAATGAGAGAGGGGAATAAAGTACAAATAAAGGATACACAAAATTCAATCCTAGTCCAGTCAAATTATGTCGTTGAAAAGGGGTCGGCATGGAGATCGCTCAGAAATGAAATTTTTTTTTTATTCAGCCTTTTACTTGAGTATGAGAAAGTCAAATTGAAGAAGGTCAAATTGGTCAAGAAAGGTCCTAAACATCACAAAATATTGAAATGGCCGTTTCCTGTACATCTTTCACTCAAAATAGGTTATATCACAATTAAAGTAGATAAAATTCTGCATAAAAGTGTAAAAAAATTATTATTCTAGTCCATTTCATTTCCGAGTTGTAACTCTTCAAAGACGCCTGATTTTTGACCAAAAAACCGTTGTTTTCAGATTACAATGTAGAACTTTTTTTATGCTCGTCGGATGCAAAAGTGGTCTAGAGATAAGTGAAACTAGATTCAATTATCTATAACATCGTATGTATAAAACAAAATTTCATGTCTGAAAAATAAAGAAATAGATTTGTTAAAGCGTTACGGAGATATGACTTTCCAAAATACCCCAACCAGAGGAGTAGCCAGGGGGGGCTCGCCCCCCCCCACCGAGATAATTTTTTTATTGTAATTTTCTAACTTTCTATTAAGCGTTTGACCTTGAAAATTTTCGTCTGCGACGCTACTACAAGACTTGCTTCGCTCGTGGGCCCCCCCCGAATTTAATTCCTGGCTACGCCACTGACCCCAACTGTTTATGAAAATTTATTTGTTTGAAAATAATTGTTTGCTTGTTTTCAGCTCGAAAACCGAATAAACTAGAACAATAATTTTTTGTACTTGGATGTAGAATTATATCTACTTTAATTTTGATATGACCTATTTAGCATATAAAATGTTCAGGAAACGGCTAATTTAACATTTTGTAATTTTTGGACTTTTTTCAAAGAATCTAGCTCACAAAATGCCCAATTTTTTATTTTTCTGTAAATACCTAATCGTATTTTTGGTTTTTAAAAAAAGGTTTTTTTAAATTTAAAAATTAAATATTTAAATCATAATTATTTTTAATGATAACGCACTACATTGTCAAGGCTAATATTTTACAAATATGCAAGTCACGTTAGTACACTACTTTTACAAAAAATTCAAATTTATACACGAGGCAATTTTACCGTTCTTATCCAGCTATGGACATTTTAATCCGAGAAAAGTTTTGAAATTTTTTTATTTTATTGTTTTAACCACTTACCAATTTGCTTACTTGCATTTGTTTTTTGAATATTTTTGTTTTACAATTTACAAGCAAAAGCTGAATTTCTAAAAAGAAACATTTGAATTTACAGCTTTTGTTTTCTAAATAAAAATTGCCGTGCAGATTTTCGCGATCAAATTTTCAAAATATTTTAGCTGGCCCTAAAATTAAGAAGGGCGATCGCTTCGAACCTAATGGTATCAAAATAAAATGGGCGGCAGGGGGGGCGGGTGATGAAAAATCCAAAAGTAACGTTTCCAATTTTTATATTTTATTTTTTATTACAGGTATTTGTTTTACTTGTCTGATGACATTTCTATAATTTCCCTTCCACGTTTCCTCCTCTTTTCCTTTTTCTAAATAGTTTACTTGTACAGTCTACCACTGACGCGCATGAAACGATTAACAAGTTGGGGCGACCTTGAAGGTTACTTATTATCTAGTAATTTTTTTTTTAATTAAAATATCTTGTTAATCTATTCTTGCGCGTCAGTGGTAGTTATTTAAAGTAGTGAAAAATTTTGGTATTGTAAATAAATTTCATATTAAAATAATTAATTCGGATAAAACTGGGTGTGATCACAAAATATGGAATCTTTGGTAGCTCTCCCGCCGCCCTGATCTTACAATAAATCGAAGCATACTACCCGGCAGATTTTTAATATATCCAATCACTTGGAATTGTTTTCTTTTTGAACAAAATTTACTCGTAAATTTAATTAACAAACTTCTTTGTTGTAGATCCACAGTTAGCCCAAAAAAGACGAGACGTTCTGCGGCAGCCGTTGGAACTATATCGAGCATATCGAACAGAGCTGCTAAAGTCGTCGAAGACGTAACCATGGATAATTATCTTCAAAGCGTTGCTTTCGGTTACAGTACGCTTTTGCACGTGTTTCAATACCTCAAGGTTCAAGACTTGTTGCGAGCCGGCTGTGTTTGTTCCATGTGGCGAGACATGGCGAGCCATTCGTCGTTATGGAAAACCGTTCGCATGAAGAACTCACAAATTCACAGTTTCAGAGGTCTGGCGAACGCCCTCGAAAAATACGGAACTGTACACCTAGATTTGCGCAAAATGCTGTTGCCCAGCAACAGCAGTGACGAAATTTGGCAAGAGTTTACCAGCGAGATAAAGAAAGTCGAGTCGTTGAAAAAAATCGAGTTGTGTCGTTGCCCGGCCGTCGTGGTCGAACAATTGGCCATGTCCAATCCAAAATTGGAGGTGGTTAACGCGGTAACAATCAAATGCGAGAGCATGAACATTGCACCAATTTCGTACCTGCCGAATTTGCAAGAGCTACGGTTGAAGTCGACTTCCGGCTTTGCTCTCACTTCAAATTTGACGGCTCTCGCCGAATTAAAACATTTGAAACATCTCTCGCTGACTTCCATTCGAGATTTAAACGAGCTTAAAATTAGCGTCATTGCTGATTTACAAAATCTCGAGTCGCTCGACTTGGGCGAATGCGTCGACTTTCCGCGAACGTTCGGCAGCGAAATTTTAAGCAAACTGGAAAAATTGGAAAAACTCCGTTTGGAAAAGGGCCAAGGCAATTGTTACACTTTTGAAATTTTAGAAGCAGTAAAAAATATGAAACAACTCGACCAACTCGAATTGGTTAATTTCGATATCAAGACCGGGTTCGATCGCGCGTTAGGTGCGTGCACAAATATCAAAAAATTGTTAATTATTCCGACTTACATCTCACAAAGTGCTACAACCAATCACATGGTTTTGGGGGGAGTGTTGCGCCTCCAGGCGACGTTGTCTCATTTCGTGTGGGGAGTGACCTTGGAATTGTTGCGCGTAACGGAGTTGTTTGTGGATCAATGCGAGGATCCAGAAAAGAAAGAGAAAAAGGAGAAGAAGCCAATTAGCAATGGCGACAGTATACCAGTTTTGAAGCCGGTACCACTTTTAAGAGACGGGTCGAATGTTGAAATTCCACCGGCGCAAGATCCTCCGCAAGTGGAAATTTTACCTCTGCCCAATTTGCAGAAACTCCTTTTGCAGAGTTTACCCACTACTCGTGTTAAGATCTTGAAAATTCCTTTCCATGCAACTTGGAGGCAGAGCATTACGGATACGGTGAATTGAAATGAAATTTGGAAATTCATATTTTTTTAGTTTAGTTGTAATTATTTATGTAAGTTAATACACGTAGTGGATACCTTTTTTATTATTATTACAAGGAATGATTGCATGAAATGATTTCTTTTTGTTTTATCAAACTGTATAAACAACTTACCATTTGTAAAAAAGAGTTTTTAAATGTTTATATCATCAACATTTATTTGCACACGCAATTATAGGAAGAAGTATAGAAGTAACAATAGCGACTTGGTTGTTTCGATTCAACGTAAATTCTGTCGTAACTCAGAGATCATATTTTTTGTTTTAACTGTCCATATTTTTAAAGTTTCCTGTACTTCTAATTTATGTTTTTACAATAAAAATTAGAAACTTTTCGGCTGGCTTATTATTGGAAAAAATCGGGTATTGTTTTTGAGTGAACAAAAATACAAGGTGAAAGGTGGCACATATATTTTGAAAAAATTGAAAAAAAAAAGTTTTGTGTCCACTTGTTTGGAAAACATCGAAATCTGCCATGTTCTTATCAAATCTGATGGTGGACAATAAACCAATCGGCAAGGGGGAATACCCCTCCCATGATCCACTAAAAATCAACAAAACCTGCTACATTTAGTTACAATGGAAAAAATTACCTGAATTCTTTTGCCCTTGTCACATGGTCAGTGCAGGATTGCGCTTAGGCCCGGGCCTAGGGCGGCAAAATTCTAGGGGCGCCTAAACTTGAGAGTTTAATATTTTGTAATATTAATTGTAAAGTTCATATTTTGGCTCCAAAAGCTAGCTCCCTATTATTAGAGCTAGCACTATTTTCAGTCGGTAGATGTTTTCTTGAAAGCAAGAATAACAAAATTGATCTGATTAGCCAAAAATTTATTGGTCCGTTTTAAGAAATTTATATTTGGATTAATAAACATCAAAATAAAATACAGTAGAGTCTCGAAACAGTGAACAGTGAAAATCATGTTTATTTTACCTCCAATTAAAAAGAAAAAAAATTTTTCGGAAAATTCAGCGATGCAATTTCCATGTCTGCTACTCAGGGCCGGAACTAGAGCTAGTTAGGGGGCGCCAAATTTTCAATTTTAAAATTAAATTTAAAAAAATATACATACAAAATAAAAGGCACTTTCCTAATTTATAAATTACCTCGAGAGGCTTAATAACAAAATTTCAATTTTTTGTTTAAAAAACGAATTATTAATAATAATATAATAATTATTACAAAAGCTTTTATTATTTGGTTCTAATTTACTTTATTTATTTCTTAATCGAAGAAACAAATTATATTGATGTGACGGTAGAAGAGACACCAAAAAGTTTTCAAACTGCTGTCGCGGTAAGATTTATAGGTTAAAATAAATAAGTTGTTTTGCAGACGTTTTTACATCAAAAAGAAAGTATGTATCATAATAAAATGGAATAACCGTTATATCGAAATGTCAATAAAATTTCAAATTTTATTTAGATTGGACGCAACTTTTCAATCCATTTTCCTTGTGGTTTTCCATAAAAATATTAGCAATGCGAAACGATAGGGATAAAGTAACTTCCCAGTTAATTTGTGCAATTAAATTAGGAAAAATTAATGAAGTAAGCAATTTAATTAATTCTCATTGTTTATCTTCTTCGGAATGTTTAAATGCGAAAGATGACGCTGGAAGAATTCCATTATTTTATGCAACTCGCAGGGGTAATTTAAAAATGGTCAAGATGCTTTTAGCTAATGGAGCAGATATTGTGAAAGAGGATTCCGAACTACTGAACATTGCCGTTCAGAATAAATTCTTAAAAATCGTTGACATTTTTTTGCAATATGGTGTCGATATTAACGCTACCGATGTAATTGAACAAACACCATTACATGCTGTATTTGAAGGTCGTGTTAGAGTTAATCGTGACAACAATATTAAAAGAAGCAAAATGGTTCAATTTCTTTTAAATAATGGAGCTGATATAAATGCTCATACTCGAGTTGGTTACAATGCACTTCATCTCGCAGCTAAAAGCGGACTTGTGAAAGTTGTCGAAACCTTGTTGGAAAATAACGCAGATGTTAATTCTAAAACTAGACATTCCAAGTATGGCTATGGAGAGACTGCACTTCATATCGCCTGTGGTGAAGGTCATCACGAGGTTGTAGAGGTATTGTTACGAAGCGGCGCAAAAGTTGATTCAAGAACTGAATTGGACATGACACCACTCCATTTTGCTGCTCAAGCCCCTTATCAAAGAGTTATTAAGGCCCTTTTACAATTCGGTGCCGGTATTAATTTTAGCGATAAATGTGGTAAAACAGCTCTTCACTTTGCTGTCCATGGAGGTTATACAAAAAACGTTGTAATTCTTCTCCAACATGGCTCTGATATTAATATTCAGTCCAAATACTTGGGTACCCCACTATACTATGTTACCAACGAAACTATATTTTTTAATTCAGAAAATTACCGTGTCCAGACCTCTCGAAGTAAAATTATCAGGATTCTTAAACGCAACATCATTAAGATGAAAACCGCAAATTTATATGTAAATAAAATTGATTTATTATCAGTTGGTACTGATACTGATTGGAGCTTACAGAATGAATGTAAGCAAGAAATTGAACGTCTAAAGAGTGAGAAGATTAAAAATACTATTGTTTCATTTTATAATATACTAACAAACAATATAAATCGATTAGCACTGTATGCACGAAATGAAAATATAGCACAGGTCTTAACATCGGATGACTATAAAGTAAAATTTCAAATATACGCAAAAATGATCGAATGCAATTTAAGGAAGGGGAAAATGCGAAATGAGTTGCTGGAAAACAGCTATAAATCTTTTTGTTTTCTCTTTAACAGTTTTCCAGAATTACCTTCCCTTTGTATTGAAAACATATTTTGTTATTTCAGCAATGAAGATTTATTAGTTTTAACCGAGGCTTGTAAGGAAAACATTTAGATGCCAACTAAAATTAGTTTATTAAATCTTTGGAGTAATAAGATTCTGCGTTATTATTATTTTGTTATGTAATATTATGTTGTTTTCAATTATTAATTTTGGTTTAAAAAAACAAGATTACCAAATTAAACTAAGACATTTGTGACATTTATTCACTCAACCTAACGTAACACTTCTTCACGATACTCCCCCTGGGTTAATTACCAGTATCAGGGGTGGGCAAAGTGCGGCCCGCGGGCCAACTCCAGCTTTCGAATGGCTTTAATCTGGCTCATCAACGTCGCTTCTAAAGTAGGAGTATATGGCTCTCGGAAGTACATTTTGACATTTAAAAACAAAAGGCATTTTTTGTAGAAATTCTGGCCCCTAATGAAAAAGTTTTCACAGTCCTGAACTATTACAAAGATAAAAAAGCTGATAAATAGCCCCGGAGTGCCAATTAAAAAAATATTTTTGTCGTAAAAATCAGTTTTACAGCAATACTTCTTAGATATTTTTTGTTGCAAGTTTCATTCTCTTCATTTACAAAAAGTTGCGGCAAATGAGAAGATTTACACTGTTCGAAGATTTTATCTGCAAAAAAATGACAAAATACCTGTACGATGTTCACCAGTTTGAATTATATTTTATTTTGCTAATTTGAAAATGAAGATTACAAAAATGCCCAACTGTCGGCCCAGAGTGGGGAACTTCATAGACAAAAATCGATTAAAATTGCAAACAGGAAACAAAAAAAAGTTATATACGTTATGACGCGGTGCCTCGTACCGACTCATATCAGTCATTCGTTTGTAAAAGCCGCTTTACATCTACTATTTTAGGATTTATGCGTCTTTAAAGTTGGAAATATTTAAACGTCATTTTGAACCGCTTACGAGCGTTTTCTTCCTACGATACCGCGTTTTTCGAACTCCTCGCATCAAATCACGTCGGTTTTAGTCAAAAAAAGACCAATTAAATTTTTGGCGATTTTTGAAAAAAACGTAAGGTTTTTGGTGTTTTTTTGGCCCTTTGGTGTTTTTTCACCCCAAAAATTGAAAGTTTCAAATCCACACATTTTTTGGCGTTTTCCTATGCAGTTTTTTGAGATAAATCGACTGACGCAGGCAGATTTGCCGTAAGTATAATATTTTAGGATTTATGCGTCTTTAAAGTTGGAATTATTTGAACGTCATTTTGAACCACTTACGAGCGTTTTCCTCCAACGATACCGCGTTTTTCGAACTCCTCGCATCGAATCACGTCGGTTTTAGTCAAAAAAAGACCAATTAAATTTTTGGCGATTTTTGAAAAAAACGTAAGGTTAACCCCTTTGGTGTTTTTTCACCCCAAAAATTGAAAGTTTCAAATCCACACATTTTTTGGCGTTTTCCTATGCAGTTTTTTGAGATAAATCGACTGACGCAGGCAGATGTGCCGTAAGTATAATATTTTAGGATTTATGCGTCTTTAAAGTTGGAATTATTTGAACGTCATTTTGAACCACTTACGAGCGTTTTCCTCCAACGATACCGCGTTTTTCGAGCTCCTCGCATCAAATCACGTCGGTTTTAGTCAAAAAAAGACCAATTAAATTTTTGGCGATTTTTGAAAAAAACGTAAGGTTAACCCCTTTGGTGTTTTTTCACCCCAAAAATTGAAAGTTTCAAATCCACACATTTTTTGGCGTTTTCCTATGCAGTTTTTTGAGATAAATCGACTGACGCAGGCAGATTTGCCGTAAGTATAATATTTTAGGATTTATGCGTCTTTAAAGTTGGAATTATTTGAACGTCATTTTGAACCACTTACGAGCGTTTTCTTCCTACGATACCGCGTTTTTCGAACTCCTCGCATCAAATCACGTCGGTTTTAGTCAAAAAAAGACCAATTAAATTTTTGGCGATTTTTGAAAAAAACGTAAGGTTAACCCCTTTGGTGTTTTTTCACCCCAAAAATTGAAAGTTTCAAATCCACACATTTTTTGGCGTTTTCCTATGCAGTTTTTTGAGATAAATCGACTGACGCAGGCAGATTTGCCGTAAGTATAATATTTTAGGATTTATGCGTCTTTAAAGTTGGAATTATTTGAACGTCATTTTGAACCACTTACGAGCGTTTTCTTCCTACGATACCGCGTTTTTCGAACTCCTCGCATCAAATCACGTCGGTTTTAGTCAAAAAAAGACCAATTAAATTTTTGGCGATTTTTGAAAAAAACGTAAGGTTAACCCCTTTGGTGTTTTTTCACCCCAAAAATTGAAAGTTTCAAATCCACACATTTTTTGGCGTTTTCCTATGCAGTTTTTTGAGATAAATCGACTGACGCAGGCAGATGTGCCGTAAGTATAATATTTTAGGATTTATGCGTCTTTAAAGTTGGAATTATTTGAACGTCATTTTGAACCACTTACGAGCGTTTTCCTCCAACGATACCGCGTTTTTCGAGCTCCTCGCATCAAATCACGTCGGTTTTAGTCAAAAAAAGACCAATTAAATTTTTGGCGATTTTTGAAAAAAACGTAAGGTTAACCCCTTTGGTGTTTTTTCACCCCAAAAATTGAAAGTTTCAAATCCACACATTTTTTGGCGTTTTCCTATGCAGTTTTTTGAGATAAATCGACTGACGCAGGCAGATTTGCCGTAAGTATAATATTTTAGGATTTATGCGTCTTTAAAGTTGGAATTATTTGAACGTCATTTTGAACCACTTACGAGCGTTTTCCTCCAACGATACCGCGTTTTTCGAACTCCTCGCATCAAATCACGTCGGTTTTAGTCAAAAAAAAGACCAATTAAATTTTTGGCGATTTTTGAAAAAAACGTAAGGTTAACCCCTTTGGTGTTTTTTCACCCCAAAAATTGAAAGTTTTAAATCCACACATTTTTTGGCGTTTTCCTATGCAGTTTTTTGAGATAAATCTACTGACGCAGGCAGATTTGCCGTAAGTATAATATTTTAGGATTTATGCGTCTTTAAAGTTGGAATTATTTGAACGTCATTTTGAACCACTTACGAGCGTTTTCCTCCAACGATACCGCGTTTTTCGAACTCCTCGCATCAAATCACGTCGGTTTTAGTCAAAAAAAGACCAATTAAATTTTTGGCGATTTTTGAAAAAAACGTAAGGTTAACCCCTTTGGTGTTTTTTCACCCCAAAAATTGAAAGTTTCAAATCCACACATTTTTTGGCGTTTTCCTATGCAGTTTTTTGAGATAAATCGACTGACGCAGGCAGATTTGCCGTAAGTATAATATTTTAGGATTTATGCGTCTTTAAAGTTGGAATTATTTGAACGTCATTTTGAACCACTTACGAGCGTTTTCTTCCTACGATACCGCGTTTTTCGAACTCCTCGCATCAAATCACGTCGGTTTTAGTCAAAAAAAGACCAATTAAATTTTTGGCGATTTTTGAAAAAAACGTAAGGTTAACCCCTTTGGTGTTTTTTCACCCCAAAAATTGAAAGTTTCAAATCCACACATTTTTTGGCGTTTTCCTATGCAGTTTTTTGAGATAAATCGACTGACGCAGGCAGATGTGCCGTAAGTATAATATTTTAGGATTTATGCGTCTTTAAAGTTGGAATTATTTGAACGTCATTTTGAACCACTTACGAGCGTTTTCCTCCAACGATACCGCGTTTTTCGAGCTCCTCGCATCAAATCACGTCGGTTTTAGTCAAAAAAAGACCAATTAAATTTTTGGCGATTTTTGAAAAAAACGTAAGGTTAACCCCTTTGGTGTTTTTTCACCCCAAAAATTGAAAGTTTCAAATCCACACATTTTTTGGCGTTTTCCTATGCAGTTTTTTGAGATAAATCGACTGACGCAGGCAGATTTGCCGTAAGTATAATATTTTAGGATTTATGCGTCTTTAAAGTTGGAATTATTTGAACGTCATTTTGAACCACTTACGAGCGTTTTCTTCCTACGATACCGCGTTTTTCGAACTCCTCGCATCAAATCACGTCGGTTTTAGTCAAAAAAAGACCAATTAAATTTTTGGCGATTTTTGAAAAAAACGTAAGGTTAACCCCTTTGGTGTTTTTTCACCCCAAAAATTGAAAGTTTCAAATCCACACATTTTTTGGCGTTTTCCTATGCAGTTTTTTGAGATAAATCGACTGACGCAGGCAGATGTGCCGTAAGTATAATATTTTAGGATTTATGCGTCTTTAAAGTTGGAATTATTTGAACGTCATTTTGAACCACTTACGAGCGTTTTCCTCCAACGATACCGCGTTTTTCGAGCTCCTCGCATCAAATCACGTCGGTTTTAGTCAAAAAAAGACCAATTAAATTTTTGGCGATTTTTGAAAAAAACGTAAGGTTAACCCCTTTGGTGTTTTTTCACCCCAAAAATTGAAAGTTTCAAATCCACACATTTTTTGGCGTTTTCCTATGCAGTTTTTTGAGATAAATCGACTGACGCAGGCAGATTTGCCGTAAGTATAATATTTTAGGATTTATGCGTCTTTAAAGTTGGAATTATTTGAACGTCATTTTGAACCACTTACGAGCGTTTTCTTCCTACGATACCGCGTTTTTCGAACTCCTCGCATCAAATCACGTCGGTTTTAATCAAAAAAAGACCAATTAAATTTTTGGCGATTTTTGAAAAAAACGTAAGGTTAACCCCTTTGGTGTTTTTTCACCCCAAAAATTGAAAGTTTCAAATCCACACATTTTTTGGCGTTTTCCTATGCAGTTTTTTGAGATAAATCGACTGACGCAGGCAGATGTGCCGTAAGTATAATATTTTAGGATTTATGCGTCTTTAAAGTTGGAATTATTTGAACGTCATTTTGAACCACTTACGAGCGTTTTCCTCCAACGATACCGCGTTTTTCGAGCTCCTCGCATCAAATCACGTCGGTTTTAGTCAAAAAAAGACCAATTAAATTTTTGGCGATTTTTGAAAAAAACGTAAGGTTAACCCCTTTGGTGTTTTTTCACCCCAAAAATTGAAAGTTTCAAATCCACACATTTTTTGGCGTTTTCCTATGCAGTTTTTTGAGATAAATCGACTGACGCAGGCAGATTTGCCGTAAGTATAATATTTTAGGATTTATGCGTCTTTAAAGTTGGAATTATTTGAACGTCATTTTGAACCACTTACGAGCGTTTTCCTCCAACGATACCGCGTTTTTCGAACTCCTCGCATCAAATCACGTCGGTTTTAGTCAAAAAAAAGACCAATTAAATTTTTGGCGATTTTTGAAAAAAACGTAAGGTTAACCCCTTTGGTGTTTTTCACCCCAAAAATTGAAAGTTTTAAATCCACACATTTTTTGGCGTTTTCCTATGCAGTTTTTTGAGATAAATCTACTGACGCAGGCAGATTTGCCGTAAGTATAATATTTTAGGATTTATGCGTCTTTAAAGTTGGAATTATTTGAACGTCATTTTGAACCACTTACGAGCGTTTTCCTCCAACGATACCGCGTTTTTCGAACTCCTCGCATCAAATCACGTCGGTTTTAGTCAAAAAAAGACCAATTAAATTTTTGGCGATTTTTGAAAAAAACGTAAGGTTAACCCCTGTGGTGTTTTTTCACCCCAAAAATTGAAAGTTTCAAATCCACACATTTTTTGGCGTTTTCCTATGCAGTTTTTTGAGATAAATCGACTGACGCAGGCAGATTTGCCGTAAGTATAATATTTTAGGATTTATGCGTCTTTAAAGTTGGAATTATTTGAACGTCATTTTGAACCACTTACGAGCGTTTTCCTCCAACGATACCGCGTTTTTCGAACTCCTCGCATCAAATCACGTCGGTTTTAGTCAAAAAAGACCAATTAAATTTTTGGCGATTTTTGAAAAAAACGTAAGGTTAACCCCTTTGGTGTTTTTTCACCCCAAAAATTGAAAGTTTCAAATCCACACATTTTTTGGCGTTTTCCTATGCAGTTTTTTGAGATAAATCGACTGACGCAGGCAGATTTGCCGTAAGTATAATATTTTAGGATTTATGCGTCTTTAAAGTTGGAATTATTTGAACGTCATTTTGAACCACTTACGAGCGTTTTCTTCCTACGATACCGCGTTTTTCGAACTCCTCGCATCAAATCACGTCGGTTTTAGTCAAAAAAAGACCAATTAAATTTTTGGCGATTTTTGAAAAAAACGTAAGGTTAACCCCTTTGGTGTTTTTTCACCCCAAAAATTGAAAGTTTCAAATCCACACATTTTTTGGCGTTTTCCTATGCAGTTTTTTGAGATAAATCGACTGACGCAGGCAGATTTGCCGTAAGTATAATATTTTAGGATTTATGCGTCTTTAAAGTTGGAATTATTTGAACGTCATTTTGAACCACTTACGAGCGTTTTCCTCCAACGATACCGCGTTTTTCGAACTCCTCGCATCAAATCACGTCGGTTTTAGTCAAAAAAAGACCAATTAAATTTTTGGCGATTTTTGAAAAAAACGTAAGGTTAACCCCTTTGGTGTTTTTTCACCCCAAAAATTGAAAGTTTCAAATCCACACATTTTTTGGCGTTTTCCTATGCAGTTTTTTGAGATAAATCGACTGACGCAGGCAGATTTGCCGTAAGTATAATATTTTAGGATTTATGCGTCTTTAAAGTTGGAATTATTTGAACGTCATTTTGAACCACTTACGAGCGTTTTCTTCCTACGATACCGCGTTTTTCGAACTCCTCGCATCAAATCACGTCGGTTTTAGTCAAAAAAAGACCAATTAAATTTTTGGCGATTTTTGAAAAAAACGTAAGGTTAACCCCTTTGGTGTTTTTTCACCCCAAAAATTGAAAGTTTCAAATCCACACATTTTTTGGCGTTTTCCTATGCAGTTTTTTGAGATAAATCGACTGACGCAGGCAGATTTGCCGTAAGTATAATATTTTAGGATTTATGCGTCTTTAAAGTTGGAATTATTTGAACGTCATTTTGAACCACTTACGAGCGTTTTCTTCCTACGATACCGCGTTTTTCGAACTCCTCGCATCAAATCACGTCGGTTTTAGTCAAAAAAAGACCAATTAAATTTTTGGCGATTTTTGAAAAAAACGTAAGGTTAACCCCTTTGGTGTTTTTTCACCCCAAAAATTGAAAGTTTCAAATCCACACATTTTTTGGCGTTTTCCTATGCAGTTTTTTGAGATAAATCGACTGACGCAGGCAGATTTGCCGTAAGTATAATATTTTAGGATTTATGCGTCTTTAAAGTTGGAATTATTTGAACGTCATTTTGAACCACTTACGAGCGTTTTCCTCCAACGATACCGCGTTTTTCGAACTCCTCGCATCAAATCACGTCGGTTTTAGTCAAAAAAAGACCAATTAAATTTTTGGCGATTTTTGAAAAAAACGTAAGGTTAACCCCTGTGGTGTTTTTTCACCCCAAAAATTGAAAGTTTCAAATCCACACATTTTTTGGCGTTTTCCTATGCAGTTTTTTGAGATAAATCGACTGACGCAGGCAGATTTGCCGTAAGTATAATATTTTAGGATTTATGCGTCTTTAAAGTTGGAATTATTTGAACGTCATTTTGAACCACTTACGAGCGTTTTCTTCCTACGATACCGCGTTTTTCGAACTCCTCGCATCAAATCACGTCGGTTTTAGTCAAAAAAAGACCAATTAAATTTTTGGCGATTTTTGAAAAAAACGTAAGGTTAACCCCTTTGGTGTTTTTTCACCCCAAAAATTGAAAGTTTCAAATCCACACATTTTTTGGCGTTTTCCTATGCAGTTTTTTGAGATAAATCGACTGACGCAGGCAGATTTGCCGTAAGTATAATATTTTAGGATTTATGCGTCTTTAAAGTTGGAATTATTTGAACGTCATTTTGAACCACTTACGAGCGTTTTCTTCCTACGATACCGCGTTTTTCGAACTCCTCGCATCAAATCACGTCGGTTTTAGTCAAAAAAAGACCAATTAAATTTTTGGCGATTTTTGAAAAAAACGTAAGGTTAACCCCTTTGGTGTTTTTTCACCCCAAAAATTGAAAGTTTCAAATCCACACATTTTTTGGCGTTTTCCTATGCAGTTTTATGAGATAAATCGACTGACGCAGGCAGATTTGCCGTAAGTATGATATTTTAGGATTTATGCGTCTTTAAAGTTGGAATTATTTGAACGTCATTTTGAACCACTTACGAGCGTTTTCTTCCTACGATACCGCGTTTTTCGAACTCCTCGCATTAAATCACGTCGGTTTTAGTCAAAAAAAGACCAATTAAATTTTTGGCGATTTTTGAAAAAAACGTAAGGTTAACCCCTTTGGTGTTTTTTCACCCCAAAAATTGAAAGTTTCAAATCCACACATTTTTTGGCGTTTTCCTATGCAGTTTTTTGAGATAAATCGACTGACGCAGGCAGATTTGCCGTAAGTATAATATTTTAGGATTTATGCGTCTTTAAAGTTGGAATTATTTGAACGTCATTTTGAACCACTTACGAGCGTTTTCTTCCTACGATACCGCGTTTTTCGAACTCCTCGCATCAAATCACGTCGGTTTTAGTCAAAAAAAGACCAATTAAATTTTTGGCGATTTTTGAAAAAAACGTAAGGTTAACCCCTTTGGTGTTTTTTCACCCCAAAAATTGAAAGTTTCAAATCCACACATTTTTTGGCGTTTTCCTATGCAGTTTTTTGAGATAAATCGACTGACGCAGGCAGATTTGCCGTAAGTATAATATTTTAGGATTTATGCGTCTTTAAAGTTGGAATTATTTGAACGTCATTTTGAACCACTTACGAGCGTTTTCCTCCAACGATACCGCGTTTTTCGAACTCCTCGCATCGAATCACGTCGGTTTTAGTCAAAAAAAGACCAATTAAATTTTTGGCGATTTTTGAAAAAAACGTAAGGTTAACCCCTTTGGTGTTTTTTCACCCCAAAAATTGAAAGTTTCAAATCCACACATTTTTTGGCGTTTTCCTATGCAGTTTTTTGAGATAAATCGACTGACGCAGGCAGATTTGCCGTAAGTATAATATTTTAGGATTTATGCGTCTTTAAAGTTGGAATTATTTGAACGTCATTTTGAACCACTTACGAGCGTTTTCCTCCAACGATACCGCGTTTTTCGAACTCCTCGCATCAAATCACGTCGGTTTTAGTCAAAAAAAGACCAATTAAATTTTTGGCGATTTTTGAAAAAAACGTAAGGTTAACCCCTTTGGTGTTTTTTCACCCCAAAAATTGAAAGTTTCAAATCCACACATTTTTTGGCGTTTTCCTATGCAGTTTTTTGAGATAAATCGACTGACGCAGGCAGATGTGCCGTAAGTATAATATTTTAGGATTTATGCGTCTTTAAAGTTGGAATTATTTGAACGTCATTTTGAACCACTTACGAGCGTTTTCCTCCAACGATACCGCGTTTTTCGAACTCCTCGCATCAAATCACGTCGGTTTTAGTCAAAAAAAGACCAATTAAATTTTTGGCGATTTTTGAAAAAAACGTAAGGTTAACCCCTTTGGTGTTTTTTCACCCCAAAAATTGAAAGTTTCAAATCCACACATTTTTTGGCGTTTTCCTATGCAGTTTTTTGAGATAAATCGACTGACGCAGGCAGATGTGCCGTAAGTATAATATTTTAGGATTTATGCGTCTTTAAAGTTGGAATTATTTGAACGTCATTTTGAACCACTTACGAGCGTTTTCCTCCAACGATACCGCGTTTTTCGAACTCCTCGCATCAAATCACGTCGGTTTTAGTCAAAAAAAGACCAATTAAATTTTTGGCGATTTTTGAAAAAAACGTAAGGTTAACCCCTTTGGTGTTTTTTCACCCCAAAAATTGAAAGTTTCAAATCCACACATTTTTTGGCGTTTTCCTATGCAGTTTTTTGAGATAAATCGACTGACGCAGGCAGATGTGCCGTAAGTATAATATTTTAGGATTTATGCGTCTTTAAAGTTGGAATTATTTGAACGTCATTTTGAACCACTTACGAGCGTTTTCCTCCAACGATACCGCGTTTTTCGAGCTCCTCGCATCAAATCACGTCGGTTTTAGTCAAAAAAAGACCAATTAAATTTTTGGCGATTTTTGAAAAAAACGTAAGGTTAACCCCTTTGGTGTTTTTTCACCCCAAAAATTGAAAGTTTCAAATCCACACATTTTTTGGCGTTTTCCTATGCAGTTTTTTGAGATAAATCGACTGACGCAGGCAGATTTGCCGTAAGTATAATATTTTAGGATTTATGCGTCTTTAAAGTTGGAATTATTTGAACGTCATTTTGAACCACTTACGAGCGTTTTCTTCCTACGATACCGCGTTTTTCGAACTCCTCGCATCAAATCACGTCGGTTTTAGTCAAAAAAAGACCAATTAAATTTTTGGCGATTTTTGAAAAAAACGTAAGGTTAACCCCTTTGGTGTTTTTTCACCCCAAAAATTGAAAGTTTCAAATCCACACATTTTTTGGCGTTTTCCTATGCAGTTTTTTGAGATAAATCGACTGACGCAGGCAGATTTGCCGTAAGTATAATATTTTAGGATTTATGCGTCTTTAAAGTTGGAATTATTTGAACGTCATTTTGAACCACTTACGAGCGTTTTCCTCCAACGATACCGCGTTTTTCGAACTCCTCGCATCAAATCACGTCGGTTTTAGTCAAAAAAAGACCAATTAAATTTTTGGCGATTTTTGAAAAAAACGTAAGGTTAACCCCTGTGGTGTTTTTTCACCCCAAAAATTGAAAGTTTCAAATCCACACATTTTTTGGCGTTTTCCTATGCAGTTTTTTGAGATAAATCGACTGACGCAGGCAGATTTGCCGTAAGTATAATATTTTAGGATTTATGCGTCTTTAAAGTTGGAATTATTTGAACGTCATTTTGAACCACTTACGAGCGTTTTCCTCCAACGATACCGCGTTTTTCGAACTCCTCGCATCAAATCACGTCGGTTTTAGTCAAAAAAAGACCAATTAAATTTTTGGCGATTTTTGAAAAAAACGTAAGGTTAACCCCTTTGGTGTTTTTTCACCCCAAAAATTGAAAGTTTCAAATCCACACATTTTTTGGCGTTTTCCTATGCAGTTTTTTGAGATAAATCGACTGACGCAGGCAGATTTGCCGTAAGTATAATATTTTAGGATTTATGCGTCTTTAAAGTTGGAATTATTTGAACGTCATTTTGAACCACTTACGAGCGTTTTCCTCCAACGATACCGCGTTTTTCGAACTCCTCGCATCAAATCACGTCGGTTTTAGTCAAAAAAAGACCAATTAAATTTTTGGCGATTTTTGAAAAAAACGTAAGGTTAACCCCTTTGGTGTTTTTTCACCCCAAAAATTGAAAGTTTCAAATCCACACATTTTTTGGCGTTTTCCTATGCAGTTTTATGAGATAAATCGACTGACGCAGGCAGATTTGCCGTAAGTATGATATTTTAGGATTTATGCGTCTTTAAAGTTGGAATTATTTGAACGTCATTTTGAACCACTTACGAGCGTTTTCTTCCTACGATACCGCGTTTTTCGAACTCCTCGCATTAAATCACGTCGGTTTTAGTCAAAAAAAGACCAATTAAATTTTTGGCGATTTTTGAAAAAAACGTAAGGTTAACCCCTTTGGTGTTTTTTCACCCCAAAAATTGAAAGTTTCAAATCCACACATTTTTTGGCGTTTTCCTATGCAGTTTTTTGAGATAAATCGACTGACGCAGGCAGATTTGCCGTAAGTATAATATTTTAGGATTTATGCGTCTTTAAAGTTGGAATTATTTGAACGTCATTTTGAACCACTTACGAGCGTTTTCTTCCTACGATACCGCGTTTTTCGAACTCCTCGCATCAAATCACGTCGGTTTTAGTCAAAAAAAGACCAATTAAATTTTTGGCGATTTTTGAAAAAAACGTAAGGTTAACCCCTTTGGTGTTTTTTCACCCCAAAAATTGAAAGTTTCAAATCCACACATTTTTTGGCGTTTTCCTATGCAGTTTTATGAGATAAATCGACTGACGCAGGCAGATTTGCCGTAAGTATGATATTTTAGGATTTATGCGTCTTTAAAGTTGGAATTATTTGAACGTCATTTTGAACCACTTACGAGCGTTTTCTTCCTACGATACCGCGTTTTTCGAACTCCTCGCATCAAATCACGTCGGTTTTAGTCAAAAAAAGACCAATTAAATTTTTGGCGATTTTTGAAAAAAACGTAAGGTTAACCCCTTTGGTGTTTTTTCACCCCAAAAATTGAAAGTTTCAAATCCACACATTTTTTGGCGTTTTCCTATGCAGTTTTTTGAGATAAATCGACTGACGCAGGCAGATTTGCCGTAAGTATAATATTTTAGGATTTATGCGTCTTTAAAGTTGGAATTATTTGAACGTCATTTTGAACCACTTACGAGCGTTTTCCTCCAACGATACCGCGTTTTTCGAACTCCTCGCATCGAATCACGTCGGTTTTAGTCAAAAAAAGACCAATTAAATTTTTGGCGATTTTTGAAAAAAACGTAAGGTTAACCCCTTTGGTGTTTTTTCACCCCAAAAATTGAAAGTTTCAAATCCACACATTTTTTGGCGTTTTCCTATGCAGTTTTTTGAGATAAATCGACTGACGTAGGCAGATTTGCCGTAAGTATAATATTTTAGGATTTATGCGTCTTTAAAGTCTGAATTATTTGAACGTCATTTTGAACCACTTACGAGCGTTTTCTTCCTACTATACCGCGTTTTTCGAACTCCTCGCATCAAATCACGTCGGTTTTAGTCAAAAAAAGACCAATTAAATTTTTGGCGATTTTTGAAAAAAACGTAAGGTTAACCCCTTTGGTGTTTTTTCACCCCAAAAATTGAAAGTTTCAAATCCACACATTTTTTGGCGTTTTCCTATGCAGTTTTTTGAGATAAATCGACTGACGCAGGCAGATTTGCCGTAAGTATAATATTTTAGGATTTATGCGTCTTTAAAGTCTGAATTATTTGAACGTCATTTTGAACCACTTACGAGCGTTTTCTTCCTACTATACCGCGTTTTTCGAACTCCTCGCATCAAATCACGTCGGTTTTAGTCAAAAAAAGACCAATTAAATTTTTGGCGATTTTTGAAAAAAACGTAAGGTTAACCCCTTTGGTGTTTTTTCACCCCAAAAATTGAAAGTTTCAAATCCACACATTTTTTGGCGTTTTCCTATGCAGTTTTTTGAGATAAATCGACTGACGCAGGCAGATTTGCCGTAAGTATAATATTTTAGGATTTATGCGTCTTTAAAGTCTGAATTATTTGAACGTCATTTTGAACCACTTACGAGCGTTTTCTTCCTACTATACCGCGTTTTTCGAACTCCTCGCATCAAATCACGTCGGTTTTAGTCAAAAAAAGACCAATTAAATTTTTGGCGATTTTTGAAAAAAACGTAAGGTTAACCCCTTTGGTGTTTTTTCACCCCAAAAATTGAAAGTTTCAAATCTACACATTTTTTGGCGTTTTCCTATGCAGTTTTTTGAGATAAATCGACTGACGCAGGCAGATGTGCCGTAAGTATAATATTTTAGGATTTATGCGTCTTTAAAGTTGGAATTATTTGAACGTCATTTTGAACCACTTACGAGCGTTTTCCTCCAACGATACCGCGTTTTTCGAGCTCCTCGCATCAAATCACGTCGGTTTTAGTCAAAAAAAGACCAATTAAATTTTTGGCGATTTTTGAAAAAAACGTAAGGTTAACCCCTTTGGTGTTTTTTCACCCCAAAAATTGAAAGTTACAAATCCACACATTTTTTGGCGTTTTCCTATGCAGTTTTTTGAGATAAATCGACTGACGCAGGCAGATTTGCCGTAAGTATAATATTTTAGGATTTATGCGTCTTTAAAGTTGGAATTATTTGAACGTCATTTTGAACCACTTACGAGCGTTTTCTTCCTACGATACCGCGTTTTTCGAACTCCTCGCATCAAATCACGTCGGTTTTAGTCAAAAAAAGACCAATTAAATTTTTGGCGATTTTTGAAAAAAACGTAAGGTTAACCCCTTTGGTGTTTTTTCACCCCAAAAATTGAAAGTTTCAAATCCACACATTTTTTGGCGTTTTCCTATGCAGTTTTTTGAGATAAATCGACTGACGCAGGCAGATTTGCCGTAAGTATAATATTTTAGGATTTATGCGTCTTTAAAGTTGGAATTATTTGAACGTCATTTTGAACCACTTACGAGCGTTTTCCTCCAACGATACCGCGTTTTTCGAACTCCTCGCATCAAATCACGTCGGTTTTAGTCAAAAAAAGACCAATTAAATTTTTGGCGATTTTTGAAAAAAACGTAAGGTTAACCCCTTTGGTGTTTTTTCACCCCAAAAATTGAAAGTTTCAAATCCACACATTTTTTGGCGTTTTCCTATGCAGTTTTTTGAGATAAATCGACTGACGCAGGCAGATGTGCCGTAAGTATAATATTTTAGGATTTATGCGTCTTTAAAGTTGGAATTATTTGAACGTCATTTTGAACCACTTACGAGCGTTTTCCTCCAACGATACCGCGTTTTTCGAACTCCTCGCATCAAATCACGTCGGTTTTAGTCAAAAAAAGACCAATTAAATTTTTGGCGATTTTTGAAAAAAACGTAAGGTTAACCCCTTTGGTGTTTTTTCACCCCAAAAATTGAAAGTTTCAAATCCACACATTTTTTGGCGTTTTCCTATGCAGTTTTTTGAGATAAATCGACTGACGCAGGCAGATGTGCCGTAAGTATAATATTTTAGGATTTATGCGTCTTTAAAGTTGGAATTATTTGAACGTCATTTTGAACCACTTACGAGCGTTTTCCTCCAACGATACCGCGTTTTTCGAACTCCTCGCATCAAATCACGTCGGTTTTAGTCAAAAAAAGACCAATTAAATTTTTGGCGATTTTTGAAAAAAACGTAAGGTTAACCCCTTTGGTGTTTTTTCACCCCAAAAATTGAAAGTTTCAAATCCACACATTTTTTGGCGTTTTCCTATGCAGTTTTTTGAGATAAATCGACTGACGCAGGCAGATTTGCCGTAAGTATAATATTTTAGGATTTATGCGTCTTTAAAGTTGGAATTATTTGAACGTCATTTTGAACCACTTACGAGCGTTTTCTTCCTACGATACCGCGTTTTTCGAACTCCTCGTATCAAATCACGTCGGTTTTAGTCAAAAAAAGACCAATTAAATTTTTGGCGATTTTTGAAAAAAACGTAAGGTTAACCCCTTTGGTGTTTTTTCACCCCAAAAATTGAAAGTTTCAAATCCACACATTTTTTGGCGTTTTCCTATGCAGTTTTTTGAGATAAATCGACTGACGCAGGCAGATTTGCCGTAAGTATAATATTTTAGGATTTATGCGTCTTTAAAGTTGGAATTATTTGAACGTCATTTTGAACCACTTACGAGCGTTTTCCTCCAACGATACCGCGTTTTTCGAACTCCTCGCATCAAATCACGTCGGTTTTAGTCAAAAAAAGACCAATTAAATTTTTGGCGATTTTTGAAAAAAACGTAAGGTTAACCCCTTTGGTGTTTTTTCACCCCAAAAATTGAAAGTTTAAAATCCACACATTTTTTGGCGTTTTCCTATGCAGTTTTTTGAGATAAATCGACTGACGCAGGCAGATGTGCCGTAAGTATAATATTTTAGGATTTATGCGTCTTTAAAGTTGGAATTATTTGAACGTCATTTTGAACCACTTACGAGCGTTTTCCTCCAACGATACCGCGTTTTTCGAACTCCTCGCATCAAATCACGTCGGTTTTAGTCAAAAAAAGACCAATTAAATTTTTGGCGATTTTTGAAAAAAACGTAAGGTTAACCCCTTTGGTGTTTTTTCACCCCAAAAATTGAAAGTTTCAAATCCACACATTTTTTGGCGTTTTCCTATGCAGTTTTTTGAGATAAATCGACTGACGCAGGCAGATTTGCCGTAAGTATAATATTTTAGGATTTATGCGTCTTTAAAGTTGGAATTATTTGAACGTCATTTTGAACCACTTACGAGCGTTTTCTTCCTACGATACCGCGTTTTTCGAACTCCTCGCATCAAATCACGTCGGTTTTAGTCAAAAAAAGACCAATTAAATTTTTGGCGATTTTTGAAAAAAACGTAAGGTTAACCCCTTTGGTGTTTTTTCACCCCAAAAATTGAAAGTTTCAAATCCACACATTTTTTGGCGTTTTCCTATGCAGTTTTTTGAGATAAATCGACTGACGCAGGCAGATTTGCCGTAAGTATAATATTTTAGGATTTATGCGTCTTTAAAGTTGGAATTATTTGAACGTCATTTTGAACCACTTACGAGCGTTTTCCTCCAACGATACCGCGTTTTTCGAACTCCTCGCATCAAATCACGTCGGTTTTAGTCAAAAAAAGACCAATTAAATTTTTGGCGATTTTTGAAAAAAACGTAAGGTTAACCCCTTTGGTGTTTTTTCACCCCAAAAATTGAAAGTTTCAAATCCACACATTTTTTGGCGTTTTCCTATGCAGTTTTTTGAGATAAATCGACTGACGCAGGCAGATTTGCCGTAAGTATAATATTTTAGGATTTATGCGTCTTTAAAGTTGGAATTATTTGAACGTCATTTTGAACCACTTACGAGCGTTTTCTTCCTACGATACCGCGTTTTTCGAACTCCTCGCATCAAATCACGTCGGTTTTAGTCAAAAAAAGACCAATTAAATTTTTGGCGATTTTTGAAAAAAACGTAAGGTTAACCCCTTTGGTGTTTTTTCACCCCAAAAATTGAAAGTTTCAAATCCACACATTTTTTGGCGTTTTCCTATGCAGTTTTTTGAGATAAATCGACTGACGTAGGCAGATTTGCCGTAAGTATAATATTTTATGATTTATGCGTCTTTAAAGTCTGAATTATTTGAACGTCATTTTGAACCACTTACGAGCGTTTTCTTCCTACGATACCGCGTTTTTCGAACTCCTCGCATCAAATCACGTCGGTTTTAGTCAAAAAAAGACCAATTAAATTTTTGGCGATTTTTGAAAAAAACGTAAGGTTAACCCCTTTGGTGTTTTTTCACCCCAAAAATTGAAAGTTTCAAATCCACACATTTTTTGGCGTTTTCCTATGCAGTTTTTTGAGATAAATCGACTGACGCAGGCAGATTTGCCGTAAGTATAATATTTTAGGATTTATGCGTCTTTAAAGTTGGAATTATTTGAACGTCATTTTGAACCACTTACGAGCGTTTTCCTCCAACGATACCGCGTTTTTCGAACTCCTCGCATCAAATCACGTCGGTTTTAGTTAAAAAAAGACCAATTAAATTTTTGGCGATTTTTGAAAAAAACGTAAGGTTAACCCCTTTGGTGTTTTTTCACCCTAAAAATTGAAAGTTTCAAATCCACACATTTTTTGGCGTTTTCCTAAGCAGTTTTTTGAGATAAATCGACTGACGCAGGCAGATTTGCCGTAAGTATAATATTTTAGGATTTATGCGTTTTTAAAGTTGGAATTATTTGAACGTCATTTTGAACCACTTACGAGCGTTTTCCTCCAACGATACCGCGTTTTTGAACTCCTCGCATCAAATCACGTCGGTTTTAGTCAAAAAAAGACCAATTAAATTTTTGGCGATTTTTGAAAAAAACGTAAGGTTAACCCCTTTGGTGTTTTTTCACCCCAAAAATTGAAAGTTACAAATCCACACATTTTTTGGCGTTTTCCTATGCAGTTTTTTGAGATAAATCGACTGACGTAGGCAGATTTGCCGTAAGTATAATATTTTAGGATTTATGCGTCTTTAAAGTCTGAATTATTTGAACGTCATTTTGAACCACTTACGAGCGTTTTCTTCCTACGATACCGCGTTTTTCGAACTCCTCGCATCAAATCACGTCGGTTTTAGTCAAAAAAAGACCAATTAAATTTTTGGCGATTTTTGAAAAAAACGTAAGGTTAACCCCTTTGGTGTTTTTTCACCCCAAAAATTGAAAGTTTCAAATCCACACATTTTTTGGCGTTTTCCTATGCAGTTTTTTGAGATAAATCGACTGACGCAGGCAGATTTGCCGTAAGTATAATATTTTAGGATTTATGCGTCTTTAAAGTTGGAATTATTTGAACGTCATTTTGAACCACTTACGAGCGTTTTCTTCCTACGATACCGCGTTTTTCGAACTCCTCGCATCAAATCACGTCGGTTTTAGTCAAAAAAAGACCAATTAAATTTTTGGCGATTTTTGAAAAAAACGTAAGGTAAACCCCTTTGGTGTTTTTTCACCCCAAAAATTGAAAGTTTCAAATCCACACATTTTTTGGCGTTTTCCTATGCAGTTTTTTGAGATAAATCGACTGACGTAGGCAGATTTGCCGTAAGTATAATATTTTAGGATTTATGCGTCTTTAAAGTCTGAATTATTTGAACGTCATTTTGAACCACTTACGAGCGTTTTCTTCCTACGATACCGCGTTTTTCGAACTCCTCGCATCAAATCACGTCGGTTTTAGTCAAAAAAAGGGGGGTTTCCGAACTGCGGCGCGGTCAAGTTGACCCTACTTAAAATGGTTCGAACTGCGGCGTGGTTACTTTAGGTGTGGATTAGTGAAAGTCCGAACTGCGGCGAGGTCACTTACAGGTATAAGAAGGGATTAATAATCCCGATTAGAAAAAGTTGAAGGGATTAATATTAAATATTTAAAGGGGCGATTGTAACTTCCACCGATGGGTCAAATCTTTTTTAATCTGACATGTAAGTTCCACCGCTTGGTTTTGGGTCCCTCTTATCTAACTTGTAAGTTCCACTGATGGGAAATTTTAAGTCGATGCGGTCAAGAGTATTATTAATCTTTTAAGTATTTTAAGCCTTTGAAAAATTGATTCTTTCAGATTTTACATATCTGTCTATTCCAGGGTCGTACCTACCGACTGACATAAGGGGGGGAGTGATTTCAACCATTGTCCCCCTCTGTAACCGCACCTCTGCCACATGATAAATAAAGAAAATATTATTATTGCAGAAATTTCTTCACCCCTTGTTTTTATCCTGTCTTTCATAAATTTATATATACTTCATAAATTTATATTACATTATTTAGTAAATTACAAACTACAAGAAATGGATAAAATTTCAGAAATATTGGGCGTTCGTGGTAATATACTATTGTTGTATCAAGGATTTAAATTTTATAAACAATCGAATTTATTAAATGGAACTGAGAAGTGGCGTTGTAGCAACAAGCAATGTTCGGCAAACATATACACTGTTGGAGGAGGCGAACATCGTGTCATTTCGAAAGCAAATGATGAACACAATCATACTGAAGATAAAGAAAAACTTCAACGTCAAGCGGTAAATGGGGTTGCAAAGAAAAAGGCAGTTGAAAATATATCGGAAAAACCTTCTCAGGTTTTTCATGCAGCTTTGAAAAGTTTTCCCGATGTTAACATTACAGAACCTGACATGGTGCGTATTAAACGAAACGCATATAATGCAAGACGACAAATACTACCACCTTTGCCGACATCAATATTATAGATGTGCATTCCGCATTAGATACCATCGAGATTACGACATGGTCTGAAGAAGATTTTTTAGTGAACGATAGCAACAGCAATTTGGTTATATTTTCTTGCGTATCCAACTTGAGGTTTTTGTGTTCCATTGAAAATGTATTTATGGATGGAACTTTTAATTACTGCACGAAATTTTTTACCCAGTTATTTACCATACATGGGTACAGTAACGGCTATTATATACCTTTGGTTTTTTGTCTCTTAAAAAATAAGACACAAGATACCTATCGTAACTGTTTCTTGAAGTTAATTGAAATTTGTCAATAACGCGATTTACAGTTGCAACCAAAATTTGCCACTGTAGATTTTGAAAATACACGCAGGCTTAAAATATGTTTGGAAAGATATTACGCTAATTGGCTGTAGATTTCATTTAGGTCAATCTTGGTATATAAATATTAAGAAATTTGGATTAGCTGGAGAATATAAAGATGCTAAATCACAAATTGGTAATTGGCTGCGGTACAGTTTTGGTTTACAGTATTTCAGTCCGGATGAAGTTGATGCCGTATATAGTGAAGATTTAATATCCATATTAACGGACGATTTGCGGTTGGAGAAATATTCGAACTACTTATTTCGCACGTATATAGATGCAGATTCTGCATATCCTCCTCAGCTTTGGGCTGCCAATACAGCGAGCATGTGTCGGACCACTAAATTTTTTCAACAAATAAAATGCTAATATAAAACCAATTGTGTTCCTTACATTACTGAAAAAGAATTCCTCCCATGTGACATTTAAAGATTGGGGAGGGGAGGGGTTATTGTTATTAAAAAAAGTCTAAAATTTTCATTTTTCTCGTTCTTAGTTTTCAAGCTTGATATAAGTTCTTTATAGCAATCGATAGAACGCAAAATTTTAAACATTATGGTACCAATAACTCAAAATCGCATTTTTTTGACTTAAGTTTATTTAAATCAATGCGGGTGGGGTAGGTTACTCTTATTTCTTGCATTTCTTCAAATTGAACGTTTATGTTATTTCTTTCGTTAAATTTTCTATTCTCTTTGCAATATTATTATAAATACTATAAGCGGCTTTGCGAGTTAAGCCATTAATAGCCTTCATTTTGCATCGGTGGAACTTACAGGTTGCCTTTTTTGCCAGCGGTGGAACTTGCCAGTTACCCATTGGGAGCTTAGCAAAAAAAAGGATTTTAGTGTGACCATCGGTGGAACTTACCCCCGTCCATTTAAAGACAGTTTTTTTTTATTAATACCTACAAGTTAAATATAAATAATAATTAACTTTACGCAAGTTTATTACATCCACGATAGTGGTGCGAAACTTCTTTGATGAAAGAAAAACGATCTAATTCTCCGTTTTGATACTTTTCTACACTATTTGCAATATATTTTCTTTTTTCTTTGTACTTTCGATTTGCTGCGTAAGGTGCCATATTATTTAAACTATTCATTGCGATATATGTATCACTTTGCATGTCTTTTAGTACATTTAAAAAACTGAAAATGTTGGGGTGTGCAGTATTAAATTCTTTGTTAAATTTTGAGTGAAATGATTCACAAGCATTTGTCGTACGCTCTGTGGTTGCTGAGCACACCGCCCACATTTTCGGTGGGAAAACTGCCTGGCTTCCAACGTAATTTTTAAGTAAGTATTCAATATAATTTGAAATGCGTTCATCATTTGGCTGTATGGCAATAAAATCCACCATCAAGCAATTTTCTACTTCCTCCGGTGGCAAAAATGGCAATCCAAATGTCCAACCCAACCATTTACCTAAAATAATTAAAATTAACCTAATCAAACATTGAAATCAATTTAGTTCTACTTACAAATGTCTGATTCTTTATTTTTGTAATCAGATGTTAGTCCAAGGTTTTGCATTTTTCTGAACCACGCTTGGGCTAAATGAAATCGACATCCATAAACTGTAGAAGTTGGCCAAATCTTTTTTACTGCATTGTGTATGCTCATTTCAAAGTCTACCACTACTTCTTTAGGAGTAAACTGAAGGCCAAGTTTTTGCACACAATTTATAATTTCGCTCATTAGAGTTCCATATGTTTCAGTATGTTTATCTTTTAGCAAAGAAAAAACTAAAGGCACATAATGCCCATTAAAAATCCCATGAATGGTAAAGAATTGCTTAAAATATTTTGCACAATAGCTGAATGTGCCGTCCATATAAATTCTTTCAGCAGTTGAAAGCAATCTCAAATTCGATTCACAAGAAAACACTATTAACCGTTTAGTGGAGTCGTTAATTAACAAAAATGGTTCGTTTCGTTCGTTGGTTAAAATTTCTATAGAATTTAATGCATCTATTACATCAGCTTCATTTTTTGGCAAATTGGGTCGGTGTGAACTTCTAGCATAATGTATATTTTTTCGAATTCTTACCATATCTGATTTTGTTAAATTAGTTGCGTTATCTTCTGTTTTTATTAATTTGTTGGGGGGCGCATTTAAATCTTCTACCGCTTTTCTCTTCACACTGTTGTTAACCGTTTGTCTTAATAATGTTGCACTTGCTTCATGATTATGTTGTGCTTGATTTTTAATTATTACTGTTGAATTGTCATCTGTCACAAGTTTTGCGGTGCACTTTTTATGTGTGCACGACCATTTGATCCCCTCAACTGTTTCATCTCTTTTGTAAAATTTAAAATTTTCGAACAAAATTAAAGGCTTACCGCGTTGGCTTAAAATAAATTCCATTTTTGTTTTTTAATACTTTCGTACTGTTAATAATAATTATTATAAGTATATTAAGTTTGATTATTACGTATAGATTACAATTACTCATCATTACCAATTACTAATGTTTAAACTTTAAAATTGAAAAAGACAGAACTAAATTAAATTTATACAGGTATGTACTCTAGGGGGGGGGGGTACTCTGCATGACAAAAAAATTGAATTCAAGCAAAAGTTGTTAAATTACCTTGGTAAAACATGCTGAATTTATTATATTAATCCAAGTTTTCGCAAATACTAGATTTTTTTTCTGGTGGCAATTAGCGATATGTGAAATGCAAATTTGAAATTTTGGGAAATTTAGAATTCAGAACAAAAATTGCATTCCGAAAATCGCAAGTGCATGTAACCAGCTTAAAAGGTTACATTAGACGGGGCCCCCACATTAGGTTACCCCCTCCAGTTATTAAAACATTTGGTTTTTCAAGATTGTGGTGTCACCCTGTATTATTGTTGAGCCTTTTTTAAAATCCTATTAGGGATTAACCTCGCCGCAGTTCGACCTACAGTTTTTTCTGACCTCGCCGCAGTTCGGAGAGCAAGAAAAGGTTGACCCTTTTTTTTATCCGATTAGGGATTAACCGCGCCGCAGTTCGGGTCTGCCCAAAAAAAGACCAATTAAATTTTTGGCGATTTTTGAAAAAAACGTAAGGTTAACCCCTTTGGTGTTTTTTCACCCCAAAAATTGAAAGTTTCAAATCCACACATTTTTTGGCGTTTTCCTATGCAGTTTTTTGAGATAAATCGACTGACGCAGGCAGATTTGCCGTAAGTATAATATTTTAGGATTTATGCGTCTTTAAAGTTGGAATTATTTGAACGTCATTTTGAACCACTTACGAGCGTTTTCCTCCAACGATACCGCGTTTTTCGAACTCCTCGCATCAAATCACGTCGGTTTTAGTTAAAAAAAGACCAATTAAATTTTTGGCGATTTTTGAAAAAAACGTAAGGTTAACCCCTTTGGTGTTTTTTCACCCTAAAAATTGAAAGTTTCAAATCCACACATTTTTTGGCGTTTTCCTAAGCAGTTTTTTGAGATAAATCGACTGACGCAGGCAGATTTGCCGTAAGTATAATATTTTAGGATTTATGCGTCTTTAAAGTTGGAATTATTTGAACGTCATTTTGAACCACTTACGAGCGTTTTCCTCCAACGATACCGCGTTTTTGAACTCCTCGCATCAAATCACGTCGGTTTTAGTCAAAAAAAGACCAATTAAATTTTTGGCGATTTTTGAAAAAAACGTAATGTTAACCCCTTTGGTGTTTTTTCACCCCAAAAATTGAAAGTTTCAAATCCACACATTTTTTGGCGTTTTCCTATGCAGTTTTTTGAGATAAATCGACTGACGTAGGCAGATTTGCCGCAAGTATAATATTTTAGGATTTATGCGTCTTTAAAGTCTGAATTATTTGAACGTCATTTTGAACCACTTACGAGCGTTTTCTTCCTACGATACCGCGTTTTTCGAACTCCTCGCATCAAATCACGTCGGTTTTAGTCAAAAAAAGACCAATTAAATTTTTGGCGATTTTTGAAAAAAACGTAAGGTTAACCCCTTTGGTGTTTTTTCACCCCAAAAATTGAAAGTTTCAAATCCACACATTTTTTGGCGTTTTCCTATGCAGTTTTTTGAGATAAATCGACTGACGCAGGCAGATTTGCCGTAAGTATAATATTTTAGGATTTATGCGTCTTTAAAGTTGGAATTATTTGAACGTCATTTTGAACCACTTACGAGCGTTTTCCTCCAACGATACCGCGTTTTTCGAACTCCTCGCATCGAATCACGTCGGTTTTAGTCAAAAAAAGACCAATTAAATTTTTGGCGATTTTTGAAAAAAACGATAGGTTAACCCCTTTGGTGTTTTTTCACCCCAAAAATTGAAAGTTTCAAATCCACACATTTTTTGGCGTTTTCCTATGCAGTTTTTTGAGATAAATCGACTGACGTAGGCAGATTTGCCGTAAGTATAATATTTTAGGATTTATGCGTCTTTAAAGTCTGAATTATTTGAACGTCATTTTGAACCACTTACGAGCGTTTTCTTCCTACGATACCGCGTTTTTCGAACTCCTCGCATCAAATCACGTCGATTTTAGTCAAAAAAAGACCAATTAAATTTTTGGCGATTTTTGAAAAAAACGTAAGGTTAACCCCTTTGGTGTTTTTTCACCCCAAAAATTGAAAGTTTCAAATCCACACATTTTTTGGCGTTTTCCTATGCAGTTTTTTGAGATAAATCGACTGACGCAGGCAGATTTGCCGTAAGTATAATATTTTAGGATTTATGCGTTTTTAAAGTTTGAATTATTTGAACGTCATTTTGAACCACTTACGAGCGTTTTCCTCCAACGATACCGCGTTTTTCGAACTCCTCGCATTAAATCACGTCGGTTTTAGTCAAAAAAAGACCAATTAAATTTATGGCGATTTTTGAAAAAAACGTAAGGTTAACCCCTTTGGTGTTTTTTCACCCCAAAAATTGAAAGTTTCAAATCCACACATTTTTTGGCGTTTTCCTATGCAGTTTTTTGAGATAAATCGACTGACGCAGGCAGATTTGCCGTAAGTATAATATTTTAGGATTTATGCGTCTTTAAAGTTGGAATTATTTGAACGTCATTTTGAACCACTTACGAGCGTTTTCCTCCAACGATACCGCGTTTTTCGAACTCCTCGCATCAAATCACGTCGGTTTTAGTTAAAAAAAGACCAATTAAATTTTTGGCGATTTTTGAAAAAAACGTAAGGTTAACCCCTTTGGTGTTTTTTCACCCTAAAAATTGAAAGTTTCAAATCCACACATTTTTTGGCGTTTTCCTAAGCAGTTTTTTGAGATAAATCGACTGACGCAGGCAGATTTGCCGTAAGTATAATATTTTAGGATTTATGCGTCTTTAAAGTTGGAATTATTTGAACGTCATTTTGAACCACTTACGAGCGTTTTCCTCCAACGATACCGCGTTTTTGAACTCCTCGCATCAAATCACGTCGGTTTTAGTCAAAAAAAGACCAATTAAATTTTTGGCGATTTTTGAAAAAAACGTAATGTTAACCCCTTTGGTGTTTTTTCACCCCAAAAATTGAAAGTTTCAAATCCACACATTTTTTGGCGTTTTCCTATGCAGTTTTTTGAGATAAATCGACTGACGTAGGCAGATTTGCCGCAAGTATAATATTTTAGGATTTATGCGTCTTTAAAGTCTGAATTATTTGAACGTCATTTTGAACCACTTACGAGCGTTTTCTTCCTACGATACCGCGTTTTTCGAACTCCTCGCATCAAATCACGTCGGTTTTAGTCAAAAAAAGACCAATTAAATTTTTGGCGATTTTTGAAAAAAACGTAAGGTTAACCCCTTTGGTGTTTTTTCACCCCAAAAATTGAAAGTTTCAAATCCACACATTTTTTGGCGTTTTCCTATGCAGTTTTTTGAGATAAATCGACTGACGCAGGCAGATTTGCCGTAAGTATAATATTTTAGGATTTATGCGTCTTTAAAGTTGGAATTATTTGAACGTCATTTTGAACCACTTACGAGCGTTTTCCTCCAACGATACCGCGTTTTTCGAACTCCTCGCATCGAATCACGTCGGTTTTAGTCAAAAAAAGACCAATTAAATTTTTGGCGATTTTTGAAAAAAACGATAGGTTAACCCCTTTGGTGTTTTTTCACCCCAAAAATTGAAAGTTTCAAATCCACACATTTTTTGGCGTTTTCCTATGCAGTTTTTTGAGATAAATCGACTGACGTAGGCAGATTTGCCGTAAGTATAATATTTTAGGATTTATGCGTCTTTAAAGTCTGAATTATTTGAACGTCATTTTGAACCACTTACGAGCGTTTTCTTCCTACGATACCGCGTTTTTCGAACTCCTCGCATCAAATCACGTCGATTTTAGTCAAAAAAAGACCAATTAAATTTTTGGCGATTTTTGAAAAAAACGTAAGGTTAACCCCTTTGGTGTTTTTTCACCCCAAAAATTGAAAGTTTCAAATCCACACATTTTTTGGCGTTTTCCTATGCAGTTTTTTGAGATAAATCGACTGACGTAGGCAGATTTGCCGTAAGTATAATATTTTAGGATTTATGCGTCTTTAAAGTCTGAATTATTTGAACGTCATTTTGAACCACTTACGAGCGTTTTCCTCCAACGATACCGCGTTTTTCGAACTCCTCGCATCAAATCAAGTCGGTTTTAGTCAAAAACAGACCAATTAAATTTTTGGCGATTTTTGAAAAAAACGTAAGGTTAACCCCTTTGGTGTTTTTTCACCCCAAAAATTGAAAGTTTCAAATCCACACATTTTTTGGCGTTTTCCTATGCAGTTTTTTGAGATAAATCGACTGACGCAGGCAGATTTGCCGTAAGTATAATATTTTAGGATTTATGCGTTTTTAAAGTTTGAATTATTTGAACGTCATTTTGAACCACTTACGAGCGTTTTCCTCCAACGATACCGCGTTTTTCGAACTCCTCGCATTAAATCACGTCGGTTTTAGTCAAAAAAAGACCAATTAAATTTATGGCGATTTTTGAAAAAAACGTAAGGTTAACCCCTTTGGTGTTTTTTCACCCCAAAAATTGAAAGTTTCAAATCCACACATTTTTTGGCGTTTTCCTATGCAGTTTTTTGAGATTAATCGACTGACGCAGGCAGATTTGCCGTAAGTATAATATTTTAGGATTTATGCGTCTTTAAAGTTGGAATTATTTGAACGTCATTTTGAACCACTTACGAGCGTTTTCCTCCAACGATACCGCGTTTTTCGAACTCCTCGCATCAAATCAAGTCGGTTTTAGTCAAAAACAGACCAATTAAATTTTTGGCGATTTTTGAAAAAAACGTAAGGTTAACCCCTTTGGTGTTTTTTCACCCCAAAAATTGAAAGTTTCAAATCCACACATTTTTTGGCGTTTTCCTATGCAGTTTTTTGAGATAAATCGACTGACGCAGGCAGATTTGCCGTAAGTATAATATTTTAGGATTTATGCGTCTTTAAAGTTGGAATTATTTGAACGTCATTTTGAACCACTTACGAGCATTTTCCTCCAACGATACCGCGTTTTTCGAACTCCTCGCATCAAATCAAGTCGGTTTTAGTCAAAAAAAGACCAATTAAATTTTTGGCGATTTTTGAAAAAAACGTAAGGTTAACCCCTTTGGTGTTTTTTCACCCCAAAAATTGAAAGTTTCAAATCCACACATTTTTTGGCGTTTTCCTATGCAGTTTTTTGAGATTAATCGACTGACGCAGGCAGATTTGCCGTAAGTATAATATTTTAGGATTTATGCGTCTTTAAAGTTGGATTTATTTGAACGTCATTTTGAACCACTTACGAGCGTTTTCCTCCAACGATACCGCGTTTTTCGAACTCCTCGCATCAAATCAAGTCGGTTTTAGTCAAAAACAGACCAATTAAATTTTTGGCGATTTTTGAAAAAAACGTAAGGTTAACCCCTTTGGTGTTTTTTCACCCCAAAAATTGAAAGTTTCAAATCCACACATTTTTTGGCGTTTTCCTATGCAGTTTTTTGAGATAAATCGACTGACGCAGGCAGATTTGCCGTAAGTATAATATTTTAGGATTTATGCGTCTTTAAAGTTGGAATTATTTGAACGTCATTTTGAACCACTTACGAGCGTTTTCCTCCAACGATACCGCGTTTTTCGAACTCCTCGCATCAAATCACGTCGGTTTTAGTCAAAAAAAGACCAATTAAATTTATGGCGATTTTTGAAAAAAACGTAAGGTTAACCCCTTTGGTGTTTTTTCACCCCAAAAATTGAAAGTTTCAAATCCACACATTTTTTGGCGTTTTCCTATGCAGTTTTTTGAGATTAATCGACTGACGCAGGCAGATTTGCCGTAAGTATAATATTTTAGGATTTATGCGTCTTTAAAGTTGGAATTATTTGAACGTCATTTTGAACCACTTACGAGCGTTTTCCTCCAACGATACCGCGTTTTTCGAACTCCTCGCATCAAATCAAGTCGGTTTTAGTCAAAAACAGACCAATTAAATTTTTGGCGATTTTTGAAAAAAACGTAAGGTTAACCCCTTTGGTGTTTTTTCACCCCAAAAATTGAAAGTTTCAAATCCACACATTTTTTGGCGTTTTCCTATGCAGTTTTTTGAGATAAATCGACTGACGCAGGCAGATTTGCCGTAAGTGTGATATTTTAGGATTTATGCGTCTTTAAAGTTGGAATTATTTGAACGTCATTTTGAACCACTTACGAGCGTTTTCCTCCAACGATACCGCGTTTTTCGAACTCCTCGCATCAAATCACGTCGGTTTTAGTCAAAAAAAGACCAATTAAATTTATGGCGATTTTTGAAAAAAACGTAAGGTTAACCCCTTTGGTGTTTTTTCACCCCAAAAATTGAAAGTTTCAAATCCACACATTTTTTGGCGTTTTCCTATGCAGTTTTTTGAGATTAATCGACTGACGCAGGCAGATTTGCCGTAAGTATAATATTTTAGGATTTATGCGTCTTTAAAGTTGGAATTATTTGAACGTCATTTTGAACCACTTACGAGCGTTTTCCTCCAACGATACCGCGTTTTTCGAACTCCTCGCATCAAATCAAGTCGGTTTTAGTCAAAAACAGACCAATTAAATTTTTGGCGATTTTTGAAAAAAACGTAAGGTTAACCCCTTTGGTGTTTTTTCACCCCAAAAATTGAAAGTTTCAAATCCACACATTTTTTGGCGTTTTCCTATGCAGTTTTTTGAGATAAATCGACTGACGCAGGCAGATTTGCCGTAAGTATAATATTTTAGGATTTATGCGTCTTTAAAGTTGGAATTATTTGAACGTCATTTTGAACCACTTACGAGCGTTTTCCTCCAACGATACCGCGTTTTTCGAACTCCTCGCATCAAATCAAGTCGGTTTTAGTCAAAAAAAGACCAATTAAATTTTTGGCGATTTTTGAAAAAAACGTAAGGTTAACCCCTTTGGTGTTTTTTCACCCCAAAAATTGAAAGTTTCAAATCCACACATTTTTTGGCGTTTTCCTATGCAGTTTTTTGAGATAAATATACTGACGCAGTCAGATTTGCCGTAAGTGTGATATTTTAGGATTTATGCGTCTTTAAAGTTGGAAATATTTGAACGCAATTTTGAACTTCTTACTAGCGTTTTCCCCAAGCGATACCGCGTTTTGCGAAGTCCCCGCATCAAATCACGTCGGTTATGATCAAAAAAAGACCATTGAAATTTTTGGCGTTTTTTGAAAAAAACGTAAGGTGTTTTTTCACCCCAAAAATTGAAAGTTTCAAATCCAAACATTTTTTGGCGTTTTCCTATGCAGTTTTTTGAGATAAATCGACTGACGCAGTCAGATTTGCCGTAAGTATGATATTTTACGATTTATGCGTCTTTAAAGTTGGAAATATTTGAACGTAACTTTGAACCTCTTACGAGCGTTTTCCCCAAACGAGACCGCGTTTTTGAACTCCCCGCATCAAATCACGTCGGTTATGATCAAAAAAAGACCATTTAAATTTTTGGCGATTTTTGAAAAAAACGTAAGGTTAACCCCTTTGGTGTTTTTTCACCCCAAAAATTGAAAGTTTCAAATCCACACATTTTTTGGCGTTTTCCTATGCAGTTTTTTGAGATAAATCGACTGACGCAGGCAGATTTGCCGTAAGTATAATAGAGTATAATAGAGATCCAAGAGCGGATTTATTTATAAAGTTTATTGGGGGGGGGGGGTAAATGAAACGAAACTGCTTTTTGTCGGGGGGGGCGGTACAAATAAATATACTTTAACTAGCAAAAAGCCCGTCCACGCGGACGGGCATCTAGGCCCGATTAGTTGGAAACTCGATTGATGTGCAACTCGTCTCAGGGGGAGTACCGGCGGTGGTTTAATATATTTTTCGGTTGGTAAAAAAACCGACCAATTAGATTGTTTCTTTTTTCACCAAAAAATGCCACGCTGGAGCCGGAGCCGGAGCAGCAGAGTGCTGGGATTTTATGTATTAAGATAAGAATTTAGGTATGTGATTCACAATGTAGTGAATTTTGTTGATTTTTGATAAGTCATAGAGGGGGTGGTAGTCACCCGTTTTCCACTTGTATCCACCTTTGACTGCTCTTGAAGCATGTCCTGGATATAGAAAGACAGAAGTCTTTAAGCAAAAACATTCCTAAAAGACAACTAATCTCGAAAGTCGGGGGTTTATGGGTCTATGCCATAGGCGTCCAGAGGATCTTTTTCAGGGAGGGGCAAAATAAAAAAAAAATTATTATAAAAATTTCAACTAAAAATTTTTAATTTTCTTTATTTGCAGAAAAGACAAATTTCAAATTACGTAATTCCTTCGCGAATCTTGTACACTTTTTCACGTAATTTAAATTAATTAAAATTAAATTTAAAAATTTAAAGCATGAGCCGGGAGGGGGAGGGGCAATTATGTTATAGTTGGTAGTCTGTTAGGTTTGTATTATAAATTTAGAAAATTATTTCTCTATAATATTTGTAATACCGTTCGTAATACCACCCTTGAGTAGAAAAAAAAGTGTGTACCCGATAGAATCTCGTTAATACAGTCGTGCGTTTTTAAATTTCTTCATAAAGTTGTTTTTCGATAATATTATTACTAGAAGAATGGATCTTCGACGATTTTTCGAAATAGGAGACTGTGGGCAAGCTAACCCACTTGCACAGTTGGCCACCCACGTGACTCAAGACCAGGCACGTCAAGATACTGTCAGTACAGGATGTACAAACGAAAATCTGATGCTTCCAAACACTTTCAACATGAACGGTAAATTTTCTTTGGCATAATTTCACTTTAAAACGTAATTTACTATTTATTCAGAGCTGGCGGTTCAGATGCAAAGCTTGCAATCTCTGCCAGGACCATCTAATAATTCCATCGGTCGTCCGATGCAAAGTTTGGAATCTCTGCCTGCAGGGCCATCATTTCGGGATAATGCAGTGTACAATAATTTCTATCCTCCACAAGAACAGATGACCAGATGTATGAATGTTGCTGGTAATCAAGTGCCAGCATATTTTCCGTTTTTATATTTTGATGCAGCTACGAAAGAATTGGATGAATATGTCGATATGCCAGAATCAGAAGCCGAAGTTGAAAGTGCCAGTTGTAGTTTGGAGGTAAATAAGTTGATTTGCTATTCGATTGCTCACAATATTTTTATTTTTAGTATTATTCTCGAACAGAACTGACCTCGGCAGAGGCAGAAAAATTCCAAGAGTTGCAAAAACAGCTACCAGAAGATAAGGACACCGTATATCTTCATTACGACGGTGTTTTTGTAAAAGACGGTACGACGTTATTATTTAGATATCAATATAATATACTATAATTTTTTTTAGTGTATGGAGTATCCAAATTGGGAATGGAATTTAACGATTTCGAATATTACGAAAAATTCGTCGAAAATTATGTGTTGGCCAAATCTAGCGTGGAATACCAGAAGTACCAACCATCTGTAGAAGTAAATACCTAATTTAAAGTAAAGAGATTAATTTAATGTTGGATTAATTTTTAGGAACAACATGTCATTGAGGTATCTGTCGAAACAGACGAAACAACCGTCATTAAATACGATAAATTTGAATTCAAAATCCCCAAAGAAAAACCTGTACTTATCAGAGATCCGTACATTTTCTTATTCGACCGTTTGGTAAAGGCAGAACAACATTATCATGCAATCAAGGTTGCCAACGCAATTATTTTTGACAGCAAATGTATCCCTGACGACTTGATATTTCTGTTGACCAATCTTTATTTACATGAGCATTGCTTTTACCAAGCCTGCCAAACATTATTCACTTGGCTGAAGAATCACCCCAAATATGGTGATATAGTACCACCATATTTCTCAATGGAAGATAAAAGTGACACTGCCGTAGATAAGTAAGTACAGCTATCCCGAACCTTTAGTTTGGATTACTATAAGATTATTTTTTAGAGAACTACTTAAAGATCTTCAAAGAATGTTTATAAAAGCAGTACAGCGAAGTCCAATTGAAGTGGATATACGCGTGCAAACTGCTCTGGCCAAGTTGTGCTTCATAGATAAAGATCACGAAAAATCCGTGGATTGTTATCGGACAATTGTGTATAAACCACCGTGTTGGTTTACGGCTAACAACGCATTAATGTCTTTAGGTAACAGTTTAGCGCTTGCCAATAAACCAAAAGGAGCTATTCTCTCGTACTCTCTTCTGAGGAAGGAAAGACTCTTTGCCCCTTACGCTATCACTAATCTGGGGTTAATGCATTTATATATGAAAAATTACAAGTAAGTCTACTTCTTAGTTTTGCCTTTATTTTCATAAATTAATTTTATTTGGTGCTTTTAGAGCGGCTTTTAAGTATCTATTTGAAGTACTAAAAACCCATTTAGCAGAATATAAAGCCCCTCAAGACCTTTCATTGGAAAACGCATGGACAAGGTTACGCCTGTGCTGTGAGCTGATGCGCCGTGACGATCTATGTGAAGCGATAGATAATAGAGATTATTCAAAATTAAATGAAGTGACTTTTGAGAAGTAGAACAACTTTCAGCCGTCAATGGATTCTTTTTTATAATTTTAATAAAATACGATAATAATCTAATAAAACATATTCGAGCGGGAAAGTCCTGTACTAAAATAAGAAGTATAAAACCCCTTAACTTAACAAAAAATGCAACCCGCGATACACTGCTGTGAATGCGGTTGCATACCTTCCTGCATATTGGTTGCATAACGAGCAGGTACAAACTTTTGTTTTTAAATTCTAGCATACAGCTTGGTGCACAATCGCATAACGAAACTACAACTTCGAACATGATTATTTTTATTGAGGAAATTGCTTTACAGCCACACGACATTCGATAAATAACATTTACAAAAAATATGTACACACACTTATAATAAAATCAACAGTCCCGATACAAGATGCGGCAAATTTTTGTGGTGCATTTTAGAAACAAAAGTGAATCGACAGCATCTTACTTTTTAGTATCAAATTTGACGAATCACGAACCATTTTCAGTTATTACTAAAATTTATGCTACAGTTTCTTTTTTTCGTTTTTCCGGAAAAATCCTCCAGTAGCGCTTAAATAATTTATTCTTTTTTGTATTGTAATCGAAGTTACTATGAGACTTCGTCGTCGGCCGGTGGGCTACCACACAAAATTGTGGTGGTTGTTATAATTGTGATTAGAAAAAAAACTGCCAGCAGCAGTCTATCTAAAACCAGAGAAGCCTGCTTCCACTCCAGCTCGGTCAGTTCTCTTCTGTCTTGATCTGCGAGTCGCTGCTCGTTGCGGTCGATACTTGCGTGGACTTTGTGTAGGATTCGAATTATATGATTTTCGAAATAATCTGCAACAAAAATTTTTATATTATATCGAATGAAGCGCAACGAAACAGAGTGAAATAAAATTGTCTATATCAGGCATGGAAGGCGGTTTTGTTTCCGGGTTTAAACAAAATTTATCAGACAAGTTTCACACTTTTGTTACTTGCTCATTAGTTAAGCGGATGATTTATAGTTTCTCTAAAACAAAAGTAATTATATTGGATTTTAGAACAAGGAAACATAAGTTGTGTGCGGAGGTATGGTGAACATATTAAACAATACGCGCCTGACGTTACAAAAACCCCGTCTCCATTGTTACAGTTTTCAAGTTTTGAGTTGGAGTAAATTAGGTAATTTCATATGCGAAATAAACCACATACGGGGTTGGAACGCAAATAATCCAAGTTCCAAAAACTTTTATTAAATTTCTTTTGCGCTTGTTAAAAAAGCAACTTTACCTGTTCCAATCAGAGCACCACATTTTTTGAAAATAAAATTTTTTTTTTATTATTATTTCAAATAATTATTAGGTGGTAATCGTGCAAATAACTTTTTTTTTTCTAAATGTCATCAGATCTTTTAAATTTAATGTTTAATTAAAATCTGATTAGTTTTATCTGATTCGACTGGCGCCCAACATAAAATTTTAATAGTTTCCTATTTTTTAGGAACCTCAAATGTTTAGAAAATTATTTGTTTGTAATAATAAAAATTCCCAGAAGGGGAACCCCCGAAAATGTTATTTTTTTACAAAAGTCATTTTACGAGTGCCGTCCCGAGATGAAATCCTGGCTACGGGCCTGTAAGAAATTCAAACAAATCTTAAGAAATTCGAGAAATACTGCAAATCACAGTTTTTTACTTTTTAACTTTTTCGAATCTTGAAGCAATTCAGGGGATAATTCGAGGAAATATTGTAAAAGAAAATCTAGTGTACAAAAATTTGCATTGCTATTTGATCCTCGTTTCCGCCAAATCAAAGAGCTGTTCTAAGCAAAACACGCAGCCCACCGGGCATTTTATTAAATAATTTTTAATTTTATTTTTTTTATATGTTTAATTAAATTAAGGAAACCCTCTCCCCTCCCAAATAAAATGATTCAAAATGCTACTATAGAATATAACTGGATAGTGACGTATTTAGAAAATGCATTTGGGGGGGGGGGGGAGCAGACCAAATATTCAAAAACTAAGAAATGAAGAGAAACGAAGTTATTTAAAATTTAATCTCGTGGTAAACATTATTTTTATCAAGGAAGGTTTCAGGGATGCAATCCGAGTCATCCTTGGGTGGATTGCCCCTTTGCCCCCCTCTAAATACGCCACTGTAACTGGGTGTCTTTTGATTTCTATTTTTACGTGCCCCCCCCCCCTCTCTGAAATGAAATATATTATGTAGATGCCCAGAAGTGATAATTAGAGCGGTTGAATAACTTCTGTTTTTATTAAAAAAAATTGTGAAATGACGCTTCTGTGGTTGGTACATAAAAATTGAAAAAAATTAACAAAAGAATAGTAGAGAGACTATGAGACTCTCAGGTCAGTTTTAAAAACTTCAAGTCCAATTTTGATTATTTGAATTTTGATTTGTGGATTAAGTTTTACAATTTGCGACTTTTTTTTAAATAATTAATTGTAATCAATTATGTAATAAAAAAATTGCGAATTAAAATCTCAATTAAATTAATCTGCGAATCAAAATGTGATTAATCAAATTTGAAAAGTGGTTTAAAAGTACCATAGCCCTTTTACTGTGCTCTTACTATGTTTTGTTTGCACCTCTGCTCGCAAACAAAACTGTATCCTTAAGCAAATATAACTTCTGATTCTAATCTAACTTATAATGTCTTGTCTGAACCTGCCCCATTTTCCCCTACAGCTAACAATTTAATAAATTGTTTTGAAAGAGAAATGAAATTGAAAAACTTCAATTCCTAGCTTAAAACGGTCATAGCGCCGAAACTATTAGTTCTTTTAAGTAAATGACGGAGTGCTTTTTTAAAGAGCGTAAAACTATCTACAAATTAGATTCTGACCCTTTATTGTCTAAAATCAACGAATTTCCAGTTATGTATTAAATTAAGTAAAAAATGCTGAAAATATTGCCGGCTTTATTTTTTGTTTTTCTTGAAAACCGTATATCTTTCAAATAAAACATTTTACAAAAATCAACCGCCACTTTTCGGATAGAAAATTTAACGAGCTACAACTTTAACCTAATACATTTTTTTGAAAACCCCGCGTGTTTCACAGAAAAAAATCAAAATAGTTTAAAATTGGTAATAAACAAAACAAAATATTATAATTTTTGTTTCGGATTTTCTCTGAAATTAAGTAGCTTTCTTAAGAAGTTTTCTAGATAAAAGTTGTAGTACATTACATTTTATTTCCGAGAAAAGGCTTACAAAATTTTCAAAAAAAAAATAAAACTTAATTTTGAAAAAAAAATTAAATTTAAAAACTTCAATTCCTACCTTAAAACGGCGATAGCGCCGAAGCCATTAATTTTTTTAAGTAAATGGTGTAGTGCTTTTTTAAATAGCGCAAAACTATCTACAAATTAGATTCTGACCCTTTATTGTCTAAAATCAACGAATTTCGAGTTATGTATAAAATTAAGTAAAAAAATACTGAAAATATTGCAAGCTTCATTTTTACTGATTTTCTTGAAAACCGCATATCTTTCAAACGAAACGTTTTACAATAATCTACCGCCATTTTTCGGATAGAAAATTTAACGGGCTACAACTTTAGCCTAATACATTTTTTTGAAAAACTAGTCTGTTCTACGGAAAAAAACCAAAATAGTACGAAATTGGTAATAAACAAAACAAAATATGTATTTTACTAGTTTTGGATTGTTTTGCTAAAAAGTTTTCTAGATTAAAGTTGTAGCCAATTAAATTTTCTTTTCGTAAGAGGGCTTACAGAATTTTCAAAAAAAATAAATAAAACTTAGTTTTGAAAAAAAAAATTAATTTAAAAACTTCAATTCCCACCTTAAAACGATCTTGGCGCCTAAACTATCAATTTTTTTAAGTAAGTGATGTATACTTTTTTAAAGAGCGTAAAACCATCTACAAACTAGATTCTGACCCTTTATTGTTTAAAATCAACGGATTTCGAGTTATGTATTAAATTAAGTAAAAAAATGCTGAAAATATTGCAAAGCTCTATGTTTTTGCTTTTTTTGGAAACCATATATCTTTCAAACGAAACATTTTACAATAATTTACCGCCACTTTTCGGATAGAAAATTTAACGAGCTACAACTTTAGCCTAATAAATTTTTTTGAAAAACCAGCCTGTTTCACAGAAAAAAATCAAAATAGTATAAAATTGGTAATGAATAAAACAAGTAGCTTTCCTAAGAAGTTTTCTAGATAAAAGTTGTAGTACATTAAATTTTCTTTCCGAGAAAAGGCTTACAAAATTTTCAAAAAAATAAAATAAAATGTAGTTTTGAGAGTAAAATTAAATTGAAAAACTTCAATTCCTACCTTAAAACGGTTATAGCGCCGAAACTATTAATTTTTTTAAGTAAGCGATGGAATGCTTTTTTAAAGAACTTAAAACCATCTACAAATTAGATTCTGACCTTTTATTGTTTAAAATCAACGAATTTCGAGTTATGTGTTAAATTAAGTAATATAAAAATGCTGAAAATATTGCAAGCTTAATTTTTTTGTTTTTCTTGGAAAAACGAAACGTTTCACAACAATCTACCGGCACTCTTCGGATAGAAAATTTAACGCGCTACAACTTTAGCCTAATACATTTTTTTGAAAAACCAGCCTGTTTCACAAAAAAAAGTCAAAATAGTACTAAATTGGTAATAAACAGAACAAAATATATATTTTATTAGTTTCGGTTTTTCTCTGAGGTGGAGTAGTTTTCCTATAGAATGTTTTCCAGATTACAGTTATAGTCAATTAAATTTTATTTCCGAAAAAGGGCTTACAGAATTTTCAAAAAAAAAATAACAAAAAGAAAACTTAGATTTTTTTTTCAACATTTTTATACTTAATTTCATCCATAACTCGAAAACCGTTGATTTTAGACAATAAAAGGTAATAATTTTGTTGGTAGATAATTGTACGCTCTTTAAAAAATCATAAGTGAGTTTACCTTAAAAAATCAATAGTTTCGGTGCTATGGCAATTTTAAAGTAAAGAACTTCGTGGCCGCGTAAATTAGCGCTACTAAAGTTCGAATCGAAATTAGAAAACATATTTTTTATCCTGCTGAAAACTGAAAAAAAGCGCATAGAAATAAATTAAGTATCGACTTATTTAAACTTAAGATTCCTGAACCGTTGTAATTGGAACAATTTTCATTAATCACGTTTTGGTTTAAATTTGTTTGCATACTTAATTAAGCCAACATTTATCACATTTTGTGTGGAACGCGAGGAAAGTTTTACATAACAACAAAAGAAAAAGTAAAATTTTAAATCGATTCCAATTTCCAATTCGTTGTATAATTATTGTTATATAATTGGCGAGATGCAAAAGGTAAACTTTTAATTTGAAAAGTCTTACGTGGCGAATTAAGCTTACGCAGACCCTCACTCAAATCTTGCCGTTCAAATTTAATACCTTAATCTTTGGGGTTGTAGGTCAAATTATATTTAAAAAAAAAAAAAAAAAAATGTGGAAGTTGAGATTCGAACCTGGATGTCGACTTACCTATGTCGTCACCGCGATGTCTGGGTAAAAATCGCGGGGACCGTTGCTGCTGAACGCAGTATCCGTCTTCCTGAGGACATTTATCCGCCCACGGCCAAGGGCAATCCAGCCTGTTTCCGGTTTGGGGGTTTACTTCCTAAAACATAAAAATGTTATAGTATTAAATGTGTCGCTCTCTTTCAACATCCGAGATGTAATTTCTTGAATTGCATCTTGAAATCACGAAGTGAGCAAACTATGCGATATTATATGCAAAGCAGAGGTGTAATCTGCGTTAAATATTCATGAGGTGCACAGCTTTGCTGTGTTCATTTGACAACTTGACGTCTCTCATAGTTCTTAGCACAATATACCGAGACGAATATGCAATTTCCACTAGATACCTCCAGGAATGTCCGTTAAATATTCATTAGCGGTTATGATGCCGTTCCTACTTGAAAATCTATTGCACATGAACGTCATTTATATCCACGACCCTGCGAATACGTAAAGGAAGAAGAAATGAGAATAAACGATAATGTGGTCGGTCATTTCAAAAAAATATTCAGTTGGAATGGAAAAAATAATTTAGCTAAAATCGCGAGTTATGGGTATTTTCAATCCGCAAACTTGTAATTAGCGTAATCTTGTGCCAACAAATTTATCCCAAAATAATTCAACAAGTTAGCTCTTCAGCATAAGAGTTTACCCGAGAGCTAAAAGCTACAACAATTTGTCACACCAAAATAAACAGATTTGCACTTATCCGTTTCGTTTGTTTACCTACCGGCCGTTTCCGGCTTTCTTATTAAAATATCGGCGTTCAAAAATTGCAAAAAAGTCGACCCTAAATAATTACCTCACGTGACCGCCCCCTTAACCTGCCGGTTGTATTATTTTAATAAACTTCACGTTAACGCTCAATGGTTAAATTTAATGACGAGCTTCTTCTGTTTTCAACAATAAAAGCGCTCCAAGTTGTTTTTTGGATCTTATAAAAATAATCATTTTATGGTTAACTTGTTTTACTACCCAAGTAATGAGGAACTTTGGAAAAATTACAATAAATTATGTAAGCATCCCTGTTTTAAGCTCCGGCAAAATTATGATCCGTGGATTAAGGCAGCTTTTCAGTTTTACGTGGTTTTACGTGAATTATTCTTAACAATTTTTTACTTTTATTTTATATTTTTCCTTACTTCTAATGGAAACGTTGTCACCTCGTTAATGCTTTCAAAATTGTACCACTCAACGTTTCTATAATTCGATAACATAAATCCGTCTTTCACTTGGAAAATTAGTTGCGAGAAGTTTGCCGATTTACCGTAATTGAAATGAAAATTAATTCTATTAACAGTAATTAGTCAAATTAATTGGTTCGAATGTGTGTGTTGCGCTAATGAAAAAAAATTAATATGCTTTCGATTTATTTCAAAATTATTAATTGGGATTTAAACTGACATTTTTCGATAAATTATCAATTATAAGCGTGTCTCCCAAGTTCTATCGAATCGATTTTGATAATATTATTGAATTAAAATAATGGAGCATAAAGTTTAAAACTACGTCACTGACTGATCAAAACCTACATCTGATTTGATTGCAATGAAATTCTATTTTTAATTTGATTTTGTAATTTTGTAATCAAAATTTGATTGACGTAGAAAAAAAAGTGGCCCCGAAACCCTCTAGCCCTTCTACTAATAATATTAATATAATTTTCTAAGCAATAAGCAATTTTTTAACAATTTACACAGCCCAAGATTCGGCTTATAAATTGAAATAAGTCAACTCCATGTAAAGTTACCAACCTAAAAGAAATTGAGAGATACAGGGTGAGTGATAAGCAAGGCGCAAGGGGATAATTTCTAAATCAAGTCTGTGAAAAGACTTCGTAAAGTCTCGCGAAGCTCAGTATCAGTAAATCCTTAGTGAAATCCCTTTAAAGTTTTCAAGAAGTCTACGAGACTCAAAATTTAAAGTGATTGCCCCCCCCCCCCCTGTGGTGAAAAGTCAGTGCGGCCTTTAGTGCAATTTAGTATTATGAATGAAGATTATATTTAGAAAAAGACTCTCGACAGTTTGAGTGAGTTCGTGTAAATATTCCAAAAATTATCCGTTTGGTAGACAGAATTTCCGTGGAAATTTTTTGAAAATCACTGGAAAAATACGAGAAAACCTTTGGAATTCGTTGCAATTGTCGTTTATTTCTTAAGTTTTCCTAAAATTTCCTCAAAATTCCCCGGATTTCTTTCGATTTCCTCAGATCTCTCTTCAGATTTCCCCAGCAATGACTCCTAGTGTTTAGGGAGCGCTCATAAACTATGTGGTTTGATCAAGGGGGGGGGGTAGGTAGAAAGCTACGCTTGGCTACGTGAGGGTAGAATGAAGCGAGAGTCAAGCTACGTATAATTTTCTTCATTTATTTTATTTCGGCACAATGACAGCAATTTGCAGAATAAGTGAACAACGAAATATGGATATTTATTTCCAGACTTTGATTTATTTATTTTTATTTTATAGATGCGCTATATACAGAGTGATTCATAATGAATTTCGTACGTTCGCGTGTTAACAATGCAAGTTGTCGATGTTGAAACCGTTTTTTGGCATATAAAAATCGATTTTACAGAAAAACTTATACGACGTTTTTTGTTGAAAATTTCATTGCCTTCCATTTTTTTATATACATTTTTTCATTTTGGGGCTCCGTATGAGACTGATGACGGGTTAAATAGAGGTCAATATTTTTCATATTTTACCGAGTTTTGTTTAAGCCGCTGTTAGTCAAAAACGGCGCAACAAAATGAAAAGATGTATATGAACAAAATTGAAGGCAATGAAATTTTCAACAAAAAATGTCTAAAAAGTTTTGCCGTAAAATCGATTTTTATATTCCAAAAAACGACTTAAACACCGGTAATTTGCATTGTTAATATAGGAGCGTCCGGATTTCGTTATGAGAGTATTTCTAAGGGGGGGGGGGGTTTATCATGGTAAAAAATACGTTAAGCTACATGATGGGAGGGAGAAGCTCTAAAGAAGTCAAAATCAAACTACATGGTTTATGGACGCTCTTTTGCCTCTTGTGCAAGTCCGTGCTTACGGATCACTTCCGGAGTAGTACCAATCGACTCAGGTCAGGAGGACCGCAGCCAGCAGTGGTTTAGACAGGAATTTAGTTGGGGGGGACACGAGCAAAGAGAGTCTTGTAATAGCGTCGCAGGCAAAATTTTTTTAAATTTTCAAGGTCAAACGCTTAATAGAAAGTTAGAAAATTACAAAAAAAAAAAAATTGGGGGGGGGGGGGGGGGCTGGATACGCCACTGGCTGCCAATATTTAATTTTTTAAAATTAAAATTAAAAATGAACATCCAGAATATTTTATTTTAAAAGTGGGAAGCAAACTCGACATTTTTTTAATATCCAGTAAAATATAATATATTAAAATTTAAAAATTAACTGATTAATTAAACAATTAAACAATAAAATTTTTGAATTACTTTTATTGTTGCGGCAGAAAAAGTACCAGAACTTCCTAATACTCTGGATGCTTTCCCTATATTACCTTAAAATATCTTAATACTAAATTTTCGACAGTGCAATGGGTTGACGGTATAATGACGACGGCGAAATGCCGACGATAAAACCATCATCGATGAAAAAAAATCTTAAAAGGAATGAAGCGGAGTAAAAGAATCTAAAACTCATGGAAAAACGAGAAAGAAACTAAACTGGTTAACAATAATAGCGTTAGTAATTACCGACTGCTTTCGACGACATTTTGACGTTAAATTAACGGTTAATTAACGTTAAATTAACGTCAAGTTAATGTTTACTTTAGGTGATTATTAGGTGCTTATTTGAAACTTGCAATTTTAATTCATAATTCTCTGCCATTTGGTATAACGGGTTGCTTATAAAAAATGTCAATGTTTTGGGGAGAGGAGAGGGGAATGCGACAAAACGGGGCTAAGTGTGGTAAGGGAAGTAAAGGAAAAATCCCATTTTAAAATGCAATTTTTAGAGAAATAAGGAATCTTTAATTTGTTTCCGTCAAACGGTCTTGGGGGGGGGGGGATTGTAACCAATTGTGACAAGAGAGAGGAATGTCAAAAATTAAGGATGCCGTTTTTGGCCGACTCTTAAAAAGGATTTAAGTCAAAATTTGGCAAATTATTATTTTTATTGCTGAAGTGAAGTTTCAAAACGGTTCCTGTTTATTTGTTTGTATTTTGTTTAAAAACCTGAAAGATTCTTAATAAAACTGTTCACCGAACAAGCATGCCAATCTCTTCTTTGCCAATTCGGGGGAGGGTCTATTTTGTGTACAGCGCAGTTACATCCGAAATTAATTTAATTTTAGCTTCATTAATTTTCAATTTAATTCAAAATTAAATAGAATTAAAAATTTAAATACAAAATTAAAATTAAACTCGGAGAAATTAAGGAAATTATCTGCGAAAATCCGAGAAAATCAAGAAGAATCAATTATTGATTTATTTTAGAAATCTACGAAATGTTTGTTTATTTTTTCGAAATCCAGGGAAATTTTAGTAAATTCCGGGTTCAAACTAACCCTCAAACATTAAATTAATTAGTGACGCGCATGATAGGATTAACTATAATATATATTTTTTATATTTGGCATGATTTTAATTTTATCGCTTTATCTGCTATAATTCATAACTACGATTTAATTTCGGTTCCAAATGACCACATGACTGCCTATATCCGATTGAAATAAGTTGTGCTATATATAGCTATTTGAACTTGGTTTAATCTGACTGTAATTTGTTTTAGAAGTTTTTTTGGAAATTCGTTAAGAAATCGGAAATAAGTTAAATGACATTGACGATGTTTATGATGAATTACCCAAAAAAGTTATTTGCTAAAAATAATTAACTCATCTACTGAAAAAAATTAAACAGGTTTTCAATTAAAGGCAGAGGCCGATATGGCGATCTGATATTATGGAATATTAAAAGTTTGACGTGTTCATTGAATAACTAGTGGAAGATTTATTGTTTCACTAAACGCGCGTCAGCGTCTCCAAAAATGTTATTGACGACGAAGCATGTGCAATCGTGCAGAAACAAATGGGGGTGTAAAGGTTATGGATTAGGAAAATACGTCTTCGGAAAGTCTTACTTCCTGCTGCGAACACCAGAGCGTCGAGGAAATATGAACGAACGATCGGTTTCTGCAAGAGTAGACACATAATCGAATACCTCGCGACAGAATTATTTAGGCAAATTTTGTAAAAATAAATGCAAGTTTTTCTCTAACTATGAGTAATTGCTTTTTACCTACCTGAACATGTGAACTTCGGTGATGTAGGTTGCTGGTTTCGAATCGCATAAAAACTATGGGAGCCAAGCGGTCTAAAACGACACTTCGAATTAGTTTTGGGACAGCGGCTCCTCTAACGCCTCTATGATAGATGTTCAATGTAACGACCGATAATCCCGAGGCGAAAGAAACCAGGCAAATGCTCACTCCATAGTACAAACCTGAAACATTATAAATTAGAAAAACGAAAGAAATGTTGAGTCTTTCTTTCTCGCGACAGGCCTCCGGCGATCTCAGATTAAATATGGAATTTAATTTTGTATTTTAATCAGACACGACACGACACGTGCAGCGTTTGAAAACCAGGTGCAAAAGGAAAAGTTAACAGCACTCGAAAAAAAGTTAATAAATTTTATGGGTTTTCCACCAACGCAACGCAATAATTTTTGTTTCGTTGTACATATTCAAATTTTACTGCCAACAAAAACAAAAGTTCTGAATAAATCATAAACAGATTTTAAAATTTGTTCAGGGGGTAATATTTATTGCGGTAGTTATTAAAATTAAAAAGTTTCGAGTGAAATAATAATTATTACAACATTCGTATTTCAAGTGCATTACGTAAATTTTACTTGCAGAGTTGACGTTAATTGTACTTTTGTCGTGGAAAATTATTGTCGATATTATCACAGAGCGCAAACCAGTAGAATGTAGATTGCTGTTCCGCCACTGTTCTGTATATAATCTTATTTTTCACGTCAGATTGATTGAATTACTAAAAGCAAAGAAATGGCAAATTTTGAAATAACATAAACACAAGATTGAATAAATTGAATATATTGCAGTGTTTTATACTTGATTTTAGGGGTAGGCAACTTTTTGTAAGTTTTCAATTTTAAAATTTTTATTACAAAATACTTTTAAATTGTGTGTCTGAGTAATTGCTTTTTACTTTCGCGGTCTGAAATAGCAAAAGATTTTTTAGAGATTTATTTCAGGATATAAAATCATCTTTGAAGCTAAAAAATGAATTACTTTCTCGATTTCTTTAAGATTTTTTTTCAAAATAATTCAAAAAGCACAAAAAAGCTCATCTATAGTATTCTTAAGATTTCTTTGAATTCAGTTCACTCGCAATTTACTGACCGGCAGATTCTTAATTTTAGAATACAACCGTTATACAACTTAAAATAATAAACGGATGTACTGGAGGGCATTCCATGCCCCCCAGACCCCCCGGTTTGAGAAACAAAATGTTTGTGTCCATATTTCTTCATTAGTTTTATTAAACAATAAACTTTTACTCTTAAATAACAAAATACATTTACAGGACGCGGTAGTACGCACAGGGGAGGGGTCTGTGAGGAATAAAATATATTGCAGTATCTTAGTAATATAAAGTAATTGAATTAGTAAATTGTAATAGAATTGAAAAGTAATTAATTAAAAATCTTGGGTTTTTCAAACCGGGGGGTCTGGGGGGCATGGAATGCCCTCCAGTACATCAGTAATTGTATTAACTTATATACCACCATCAAGTTACTGGGTCAATGAAGTACGAAGGCACGGGGGGGGGTATTCTGTACTCCCCAGACCCTCCGGTGTAAATGTATTTGATTTTGAAAATGTAAAAGTTTGTTATTTAAATAACATTAATCTGGAAGCAGCGATCCGGGAGGCATTTCGGCCAGTACATCAGTAACAGTGTAAAATTTTATTCTAAATGCAAGTTATTGGCTCAATAATAAATTAGTTGACCCAGTAACTTGATGATGGTATATAAGTTAATACAATTACTGATGTACTGGAGAGCATTCCATGCCCCCCCAGACCCCCCGGTTTGAAAAGCCCAAGATTTTTCAATCAATTACTTTTTAATTCTATTACAATTTACTAATTTAATTACTTTATATTACTGAGATACTCTAAGATATTTTCTTCCTCGCAGACCCCTCCCCTCTGTGTGTACTACCGCGACCTGTATATGTATTTTGTTCTGTAGGAGTAAAAGTTCATTGTTTAATAAAACTAATAAAAAAAACCTGAGCACAAACATTTTCTTTCTCAAACCGGGGGGTCTGGGGGGCATGGAATGCCCTCCAGTACATCAGTTTATTATTTTAAGTTGTTATTCTAAAATTAAGAAACTGCCGGTCAATAAATTGCGAGTGCACTGGAGGGCATTCCATGCCCCCCAGACCCCCCGGTTTGAAAAAATCAAGATTCAATCACTTCATACAATACTTACTAAGATACTGAAAGATATTTTAAACCGCACATACCCTCTTCTGTAAGAGTAAAAGTTTATTGTTTTTGTTTCTGAAACCGAGGGTCTGGGGAGCATGGAATGCCCTCCAGTCAGTGGCGTAGCCAGGAATTTATTTCGGGGGCTTATAAAAAGTTAGAAAATTACAATACAAAGAGAATTTGGGGGGGGGGCTGAATACGCCCCTGCTCCGCATCAGTAATTATGTTAAGCTGTATTGTAAAATAGTTTATTGTTTTTGTTTCCGAAAGCGGGGGGTCTGGGGGGCATGGAATACCCTCCAGTACATCAGTAATTATGTTAAGCTGTATTCTAAAAAAGTTTATTGTTTTTGTTTCTGAAACCGGGGGCCCTCCAGTACATCAGTAAATATGTGATGAAATGTAATGCATTTTGCCAGCTTCCCCCCATTTTGAATTTTGGATCCAAAAAAAATATCCCGTACGTCCCGCGAGTCCCGCGGGTCTCACTTGCCCCCCACGCAACTCTAGTCTCGCGGATCCCGTACACAACCCTAATCCGGCAGATCCCGCACGCAACGCTTTTTAGTTCATAAATCATGATTGGTTCTTTTCCTTTAACCAATAGCCAATCTAATTACAAAACGCTTTCAGGATAAGATACGCTGGTTTATTAAATGTAACTGATCGTCGTACTCGATTGGCTCCTGAAAAGCCAGATAACTTATTATTTGTTCGATAAAATAAAGATTGGCTTGCCTTCCAGCGCAGGACTAAATTGGCATCCCGTCCCGAGCGGGATAAAAATTGCCATTACGGCCAGCGCGGGTTTAAATTAGCCTCTTGACCCGCACGGGACCTATATTTTGTCTCTTTTATTTTTCCTATCCCGCATTCTTCTCTAGTTTCTACTTTTCTTATTTTTGTTTGTACCCGTTTTGTTTTTCAGATATTTTGAAATATCTAAAATGAGCATTTCGTCAGCCCCCCCCCCTATTTCGAATTTTGGATCCAAAATAGTTTTAATCGTTTGTACCTGCTTTTACCTTCTATATTTTCGTTTGTACCAATTTTGTTTTCAAAATACTTCAATATTTCTAATAATAACATTTCGATAAATCCCCCCCCCCAGGATTTCAAATCAGATCCCCCCGGCTTAAAAGACGCAATGATTAAATTACTTTGTACAAAATTACTGATAAACAGGAAGATACTTTATACTTTACAGATCCCCCCCCCCCCGTGCGTACTACCGCAACCTGAAAATGTATTTGGTTCTGAAGAGTAAAAGTTTATTTTTTAATAAAATTAATCAAAAAATATGAACACAAACATTTTGTTTCTCAAACCGGGGGGTCTGGGGGGCATGGAATGCCCTCCAGTACATCCGTCTATTATTTTAAGTTGTATTCTAAAATTAAGAAACTACGGGTCAATAAATTGGGAGTGCACTGGGGGGCATTCCATGCCCCCGGTTTGAAAAAAAACCAAGATTCAATTTCTTCATAGAATAATTACTGAGATACTGGAAGTTATTTTATACCTCACAGACTCCTTAGTCTTAGTGCATACTACTATCTGTAAATCTATTTGGTTCTGTAAGACTGAAAGTTCCGTGTGTAATAAAACCAATAATAAAATATGTGCACAAATTATTTGTTTCTCAAACCGGGGGGGTCTGGGGGGCGGGCATACCGTCCAGACCTTCAAACTCCCTGGGGTAAATGTATTTGGTTTTGAAAGAGTAAAAGTATCCTATAAATATGCAAAGTTTCAAATTTTTAAACCAGCTGCCGGGGGGGGGGGGAGGTATAAAATCAATAAATAACTATTTTAAATTTTATTCTAATATTTGTTACTGATCAACAAATTACTAATGTACTGGCTGGAATGCCTTCCAGATCCCTACTTTCAAATTAATGTTATTAAATAAGAAGCTCTTTTTTTCCAAAACCAAATACATCTACACCGGAGAGTCCCAAGACGAGGTGTAGGTGTTGAGGTCCTGAAAAAGTAAATGTTTTTTTGTTTTTCAAACCGGGGGTCTGGGGCATGGAATACTCGCCAGTACATCAGTAAATAATTGCTTTAACTTTTATTCTAAATTAATGTTGCAGCAGGACAACAAATTACTGATGTACTTGCCATTGAAGGCATTTTATATCTGAATTTTATGTTTTTATGCCTTCCGGACTTCTAAACAGCAATGGAACGTACATGTTGATCCCATTCAGCTTAAGAAAAAACAAAATTAAAAAACCATCGGTAGAATTTACCACCGTCCAGATATATAAACACATCTGTTCTGAAAAAGCGACAATTTCTATTTAATAAAACCAGTAACAAAATAAAACACTCTAATCTTTTGTTTCTGAAACCGGGGAGCTTGGGGGTTATGGATTATCTCCCAGATTACCAGTAATTGCGTTTAACAGTAAATTTTTTATTATGGTAGGTGATCGTTCACTTTATATTATTAACCACAAGAGAAAATAATAACTTTTTTATTTCATATAATTACTACGCAACCAGACCCCCCAATGCGTACTGCCATAGTAATAATATGCATATATTTGTTTTTAAAGTGTAAAAGACTCTTACCATAAAAATCAATCGCAGAACTTAGACACAAATCTTGCTTTTCAAAATCAGGGTTTCGAGTAAACATCAGTAATTGAGTTAAGTTGTACTGTGTTACTGGGTTAATAAATGGCGAATGCACTGGAGGGTACTACTGTACTATGTATATTATATTTGCTCTAAAAAAGCGAAATATTCTTATTTAATGAAACCAATCAAAAGCTCTGGAATATCCCCAGTACATCAGCAATTTTCATTAAATATAAATCTTTTTTCTTTTCTCTGTTTGCTTAAATTAAGAATTAATTTTCAAAAATAACCTGGAGGTCTACAAATCTTAAATACGGCTCTGTTCAATACCATTACTAATGAAATTCCACTTTACACACGGATTTACGAATAAGTAACTTATTATGTACTTATTACTAAATCCGTGACTTTACACTATGATTTGAAGGAAACGTAGTAATTTTTGCAATTCATACTACTACGGCACTGGAGCGTATTCCATAACCCCCCTCCCCCAAATGATAATTGAAATATTTTGAATACTTAAAAAAACTTGAACTTCCTCCTCACAGCTCCCACGTGAGAATTTGTAAGATATTTAGGATATTGCCATTTTGACACAAAGACGTCGTGTTTTAACAGTTATGTACGGAGTGCGTAAAACGTACTGTCAATCAGACCGCTATAAAATATTAGCTTAAATTTTGACGAATGGTTTATTTTTGTAAATTAAAAAGATGGAAAGTGCGGTCGGTGATTCCCCTATAATCGGCCACAACCTGTTAACCTGATAGTGCATCAGTTTCGTATATAATCTGCTGGTGGAAATTTTATTTTGGCGTTGAGGTTTGAGTGAAATTGTGTTAAAATATTTCATATATCGCTAAAATTTAATAAAAGACAAGCACGCAACCTCAAACAGAGAAATACGTGAGCAATAACATTTTCATCTTTCCTTTTGCCGCACACATTCGCCCCAATTAAAGGCACTTCATTAAAGTATTTCTTTAACTTTTTATATTTTAATAAAACAGTCGGTATCGTTTTTGAGTAAAAATGCCAACTTGTTGTTTTTACATTTTGTTAAGCAAGTTTTTTATTGGCATAATGGAAGTTCTAAAAATGTAAGACGGAATATGCTTGCTTTTGTTGTAAGTGCTTTTAAAAACTTAAAGGGAACGGGAAAAAGCTTGTCAGCGTTTTTAAGAAGCACACCAAGTTCACAATTTTAATGAGAATCCAGTGTTGTCTGTATCATGAGATATTAGGAATGTCAAATGTCTTATTAAAGTGAATGATTATTTACTTTAGTCAATATTTATTGCCTATCGTACTTTTTTATAACTATATATACATCCCGCGATATAAGATATGCCGAAAAGCTCATTACGTATACGAAAAGCTCCTTTCAATTTAAATTTTCTTTTATATATTCACTCCCAAGTGAAAATTTTTATGTGGGTGTGCATCTTACCATAATTATTTTTTAAGAGGTTTTACAATTTTTTCCTGATCCACTGTCAACTTCAATCACATAAAACGCCAATAACTTCCACGAAACTTTTCGGAATTTGCTTTTTTCTAGTTTTGTATAAAGAAAAGTTTTGTAGCTAAAAAATTTGTTTTCGATAATTTTTCTTTAAAACGTACGGTTTCTAAGATATCCGTCTCTTCAGAATAGTAGTCGATGGCAGTCGTTGGGTTTTAGGTATCTTTGTAACAAGTACCATATACTTGGGGGGGGGGGGAGAAAGGATTTCATACCCAACAAGGGTATTTGTAACCAAGTTCTGATTTTATTAGATTCAAATTAGATTAAAGGAAAAATTGTTTAAAAAATTCAGGTTTTATTTTTTTACTTTTCTTGCGAACCCCGTATCTCTTAAACGAATCGTCTTAGAAAAAAAATTGATGACTCAAACCGGATAGGGAATTTAATGGGCTACAACTTTACTCAAATAAATTTTTTTGGAAAACAAACCGTTTTCTCAGAAATTCTGAAAATAATGAACAAGGTGTAGGTAATAGAAAAATTGTTTACTGATGTACTGGAGGGCATTTTATACTCCCCCCCCCGGTCTCCTCATTTCAAAAACGGAAAGTTTGTTTGCATATTTTTTGAATAATTTTATTACATAGGAAACTTTTACTCTTTCAGAAGCAAATACACTTAGACCAGAGGGTCTGACGGTATGGAATATCTCCAGTACACTCGTATATTGTTGAATACAACTTAAGATAATTATTGATGTACTGGAGGGCATTCCATGCCCCCCAGACCCCCCGGTTTGAAAAATAAAAAGTTTGTGTGTATATTTTTTTGGTTAATTTTATTAGATAAGAAATTTTACTTTTTCAGAATTAAAGGGATTAATAGGTTTGCTGCAGCACGTACCGGGAGGGGGGGAAGTCTGTGGTCTGTGAGGTATAAAATACCTCCTGCGCAGTATTCCAGTAATTATATGAAGGAATTGAAAATCTTTGTGTTCTTCAAATCGGGGGCAAAAAATGCCCTCCAGTAATATGTTTAGTTGTCGGTCTAGAACATTTCGCCGTCGCCGTTTCACCGTGCCGTTTCGCCGGGGCCGTTTCGCCGTCGATGTTTCGAGATTTTTTTTACTTTAATCTATAACTCAAAAGTTATAAAAAAAACTATAACATTTTGACTGCAAAAATTAATATTTTCGGGGCTATAGAAAATTAGAAATTAGAAAAGCAGAAATAAAAAAACTCTCGAGGGTTTGAATTTAGAAAAAAAAATTCCTTAAATATTTTTCTTTCTGTGGGTAATTTTCTTTCTGTAACACCCTGTATATAAGCTACAGAATCAATCAATTAAATTATTGATTTTAATAAAACTTTAATTGAAACTTTTGATTTATATTTTTTAATTAACGACGGCGAAATGGGCGACGGCGAAATAGTCAACGGCCACGGCGAAATGGGCAACGGCAAAATGGGCGACGGCTACGGCTAAATGGCCACGGTGAACCGTCCCATTCTGGTTTAGTTGTAGTTAGTTATAATTAAGTTAGTGAGGCAACGAAATACGAGAGCATTGGAGGGTATTCATTGTCCCTTAGACTCCCGGTATTAGACAGAAAACGTTTGTAGCACATGTTTTTGGAAAGTTTTACTAAATAAGAACATTTACTCTTTCAGAATTAAATAGATTGTCAGGTCGCGACAGCGCGTCCGGGGGGGGGGAGTCTGTGAGGTATAAAATACCTTCTCTAGAATTACAATAACGGTATGAAGAAACTGAAAATTTTTGTGTTGCTCAAACCGGGGGGTCTGGGGGGCATGGAATGCCCTCCAGTACATCATTGATTATGTTAAGCTGTATTTCATAATTAAGTTACTAGGTCAACAAATTACGAGTGCACTGGAGGGCATTCCATGCCCCCCAGACCCCCCGGTTTGAAAAACATTCGTTTGTGATCAGGGATCACTCTTGTTTTCCATTCGGCTGGATTCCCTCTCGGCACAAACAAATTATAATGCTGGTCGTGTTGATGCTTGTTACAACCGCTATAGCCTCCAGTATCACAGTAATTATGTGAATAATCCTCAAAAATGGTAGTATAAAGATGTAAAGACCGACCGAAAGTACAGTTTCGGCCAGTTTCTGGCGAATATACTGGTTTTAGCGGCAGTTTCGGTTTCGGCCAAAAATTGGTTGAAACTTTTGCGTTTAGTGTTAAAAAATGGAATCGAATAATTTGTTACCAACCTAGGAAAAACACTAGATTTCAGAGTAGTTATAATTAAAATTTAACTAAAATGTAGCTTAACTACGTAAGTTTTGGTTTCAGTTTCGGCTACGGTTCCATTATAACCGTTTTTCGATCGGAAACTAGTCCGATGATACCTTTCCTACCTATCTACCTTGGGCGTTCACAGGAATTTTGGTAGGGGGGGGGGACAAAATTAAAAAAAGATAATATTAATAGAAATTAATTAATTAAAAAAAAATAATTAACACAATTACTATAACTCGACTTTAAATTCTTATTTTAAGTTAAGTAACTCAATTAGGACCTTGGAAACACAATTAGGAAAGTGGGGGGGGGGTCGGAAAAGAAAATGGAAATCGGAGATAACAGAGTCCCTTCAGAGTGATACGTACACAAAGAACTAATAATGAAAAGAAAACAACTGTTTGTTAACAATTTGTATTCCCAGAGAGGTAGATTACTGTTTTACCTACTTCGTGTATTACAATTAATGCTTACCGACTAGTAAACAAAACTTCCCCGACAACTACAGTTATTATTTGAGAGGACGCCACAGTTAATGTGACCCGCGGTATAATTAACAGGGAGTTAACAGCTTAGATGGAATAGGACTGTAATATAAAAAAAAGAAAACAAAAAATAGAACAGTTTTGTTTATTATTTTGGAGGCGTGACCAATGGCGCTGCATTTGTTTTATGCTACGCATCAAGCGCAATTGTTTTTTAAACGCGTCGTAGCTAATAAAGGGGAATCACCCTTTCCACTTTTTCGATTACCATAAAATTAAACGAATCATTTAATAAAAATTGTAATTCTTTTTATAGCTTACGATCGTTAAAGCGGCATTGCATAAAATGTAAACGTTTTTGTTTACCAAAAACGTGTAAAATTTGAATATCTTGTAACGTAATTAAAAAGCTCTTTAGTTACCGAAAATGAAATTTAAAGTGGTTTACAAAATATTAAGTAACCGCTACAATAATTGCATATTTTAAGCCGCCAAAAAGAACTCAATTTTAGTGTAAAGCGAGCAAGAAACTCATATTACTGGAAGATATGCCCGTATCGATTACGCCGCCACTTGTATCTCGTTCAGCGGCTAAAATTACCCTTTAAGTATTTTCGTCGTGCACATACAGTGAGGACCAAATGTAACTAGTACTTACTAATTAGAGGCGTTTTCTCGGTCGGTGGCAGAGTCTCCCTTATCGTCATAAGAAAAACTGTCATGGAAAGAAGGGCACTTATTCCAAGAGTGACTTTCTCGCCCGATTCGGAGGGAACGTAAAAAACCAAAAGAGCTGAAAAAAAAAGGATTTATTGTTGCAGTTTTAATGTGAAGAATAAATAAATATTTTGCTCACCTATTCCATTAATAAGAATGCAGGGAAGAATAAGATTGAAAACGTAAAATAATGGCCGCCTCCTCAACTTAATGGTGTAAGTTATATCGGGATATGGTTCTGGACAGCAGGAATAAATTTCCACGTGTTTTATTGCAGAAAAACTGACCAGGTCGAATTCGCCATTAGCTTGGTAATTGCTGATATCCCCTTCTTCTGTTTGCTTCACCAGCTCCACCTGGAAGTAATTTGATTAACAAATTTCGTTTAACTCTCGCACGATATTCTCCCTCTTTCCCTAATCACTTAACAAATTATTTTTGTATAATTAAAAGGACACTTAGGAAAATATGTTTCGCGGTTATCCCTAATAAAAAATAAATGAGTCCTGAAGTCAAACAAAAAATTTCGTTTTATTGGATTTTCAAGCCATTTCCTATATTAGGAGGTTCAGCGTTTTACACAATATCTTCCTAATTATAATAAACAAGAAAAAAGATTTGATTTGAATTTTTTTATTGCTACTACATTCTCATCGTACGATGAGTTTATGAGTTTTGCTGGCAATTTCCATTTCGATAACTAATAAGATAATCGATATTTCAATATAACGCATTATTACGAGTAAAATAAGGGCAAATCTTAACTTATTCGGCATGTGGAATGTGGGAAAGTATTCCTCCTAATATTTTGCTTCCGTCCGTTCCAATGGGGGCTGCTCGATTAACCCCACCGTCCGTCGGCGTCGTCGCGCGACGAGTCGTAGGTGACTCCTAATGATAAAGCGGTTTAAAAAAATTTTGCAATAAAAATATTTTGTAAGCTTCTGGAAACAATAAAAGGCTAACTTTGTTAAGAAATACTTGGCGAAATTGTTTATAAACATCCCAACTGGAAGTTTATTTATAAATTTAATTGTATTTCGGAAAGAGAGAAACTCGAAAACCTGTCACAAACTTTTACTCAAACTTTTATTTTGTTAAATCCGAAATATATCAGAAAAAAAACTTTAATTCTGTTTTACATTCACGCAGATTGGAGACAAAATTTAAAGTTTTTCAATTAGAAAGCGCATCACAGCTCGACTGGAAACTTCAAAGAGTTTGCATTAGCTTCGTTTTGTTTAAAATGTATTTTTATGAATAATTAATGACCACTACTTTATTATTTAATTATTTTGTATGGATATATGCAGGGATTAAATCAAAATTCTGAAATTTTATATTCATTGCCTAACTTTTAGAGATTCCAAAAGAATTTCTAAATAAACTAGATTGAGATTTATGTGCTCTGTAAACGCCTATATCCAAGTCTACACTGCAAAAAAAAAGAAGTTAATCGCATAATCAGCGGAGAGCAAGAGATTCTCAATCTGGGTCTTTACACCTATTAATTACTTTGACTTACTGATGATATTTATAATAAGTAAAATCAATACATTTCGTTGCCTGTGATTTAATTTGTTGAAATTTGCTTCGAATATGTTTTAAAACTCGGAAATAATAAGCAGTATGTAAAAGTAGGTTAAACATTTATTCACCATATTAATGTATATTCGAAATTTTTGGTTGAGTAATAATTATTGTATAGAAAGATAAACCACGCGAATAAATTATTTTACCGACGAATCGGTTCACAGGTTCAAATATTAAATTAGATTAATGTTTCGTAAACTTTTTGAATTGTATATAAACCGCGGTTTTGTTAAAAATAAACAAGTGATAATCAGGCTCGTCCTTAATAATAATTCAATTCGTCAAACTTGGCTTCTTCTTTTGGATCATAAAAATTTTCGTTTTTATTTTTTTGATTCAGGCAAAATCCACAAATTCAACAAATTTTGTTAGTAATTGTACATGCAACAGACATTACACGCGTGGACGTCAGAAAAAGTTCTGTAACCAACTTCACGCGTTAGAAACAGACGCTAATGTATTTTACATAATTTTAATTTATTCGGTTTTGTTAAGAAAAATTGCCTAAATACTTTTTTAAAAAATTTTCTTTCAATTCCCGCTTGTGAATGTTGTAACAGAAATAAATTAATATTTCGTTGTCACGTTTGAAGTTACTTGAATCGGCCGTCATAAGCAAACCTTTAAACATAACAAATCGCTTTTACGTGACCTTTAAGCAATAGTCCATAATCAAATTTGGAATAATTACAAATTTCTTGTAGAAAATATTACTTAAAAAAATATTAATTCAAACAAAATGCTTTGAAAGAAAAATAAAAAATTCTAATCTACAGTAGCGGTCATAGAAATTGCATTGGGAATTATTCTCCAATTTAAAAAATAGATTTCAAAGTATGTTATATTCTTAATATTAAAGAATAGAAATAAGAACAGAAATAGATAAATAAGTTAAATTTTAGTTCAAAATTCATAATCCCAAAAAATAGATTTTCCCTTTTGAAAGCTAGGTTTTTCAAACCGGGGGGCTGGGGGGTATGGAATAATTTGAATTTAAAATCGAAAATCTTTGATTTTAGAATTTTAGAAATTCAAATTCATGGTTTGAAACCCATAAGCTCAATAACACTATCTTTTGCGCACAATCTCTGGTGTACTGGAAGGTATTCTATACCCCCCAAACCCCCCCGGTTTGAAAACCTACCTTTGTATGCGTATTGTGCTTATACTAATTATTATTTTTGTATAAATCTAAAGATAATTAAAATTTTTAATTTTTAATTATTATAGTGTAACTTTCCAATAATCAGGTAAGTCAAAGTAAAGATTCTATATAGACCCTCGAATTGAAAACCCACATGTTCCCCTTGATGAATTTGATTAACTTGCTCTTTTTGTTTTAATTTACAATGATCATTTTTGATTGTTATTTGATTGATCAATTGATTTTGATTATTTAATCATTTTATTTAGTTATTCGCTTATTTTCACATACTTAATTATTGTTAATAATAAAAAATATTTTTGCATTATTTAAAATAATTTTTATTATTCTACTTTATTTGGTTTTGCTGACGTTAGATACCTTGTTATTTGAATAAAAAATTAAATAATATTTAATTAATATTATGTGACAATATTAATTAATAAAATAATATTACATATTTAAATATTTTTTAATATCTTAGAGAGGGGGGAGGGGCAATATTTTACGTTACTGTTTTATTCTTATGTTTACAAGATTACCAACCCAAAAAAAATTGGATGGTTACGTGAAAATGATGGGGTCAGTGCGGCCTTGGGGCCACACAACCTAGGAAATATGTAGTTTTTTAAACCTTATTTGTCGAGATAATATCTTATCTCTTACAATTGAAATGGTGACATGTGGCCTTGAGCCACTTGGCCCTGCGACAACTCGCCTCGGACAACTGGCCTTGACGACAATAAGTGGCCCTGGTGACAACTGGCCCTGGCAACAGCTGGCCCTTGGACTACTGGCCTTATATGTAGGCCAGTAATAAATATATTATTTTGCTTCTTGTAAGATTTTCTTACTTTGATTTTCTTTTTTGATTTGATTTACTTTTTTGATTTACTTAGATTTTCTTCTTGTAAGAGCAAGAAAAACTTGCGCCGCTTTTTTTCGGATAGCTCTGCGAGGCAGCGAGGCAGCGAGGCCTGCGACCTCGCAACGAGTCGCCCTTCGGGCTCCCCTGCAGCCAGCATGTAGTCGCCCTTTGGGCTCCCCTGCAGCCAACATTAGTCGCCCTTCGGGCTTCCCTGCGGCCAACATGTAGTCGCCCTTTGGGCTCCTCTGTGGCCAGTATGTAGTTGCCCTTCGGGCTCCCCTGCGGCCAGCATGTAGTCGCCCTTCGGGCTCCTCTGTGGCCAGTATGTAGTCGCCCTTCGGGCTCCCCTGCGGCCTTCAGGCCGCACAGCCTAGAAAATCAAGTTATTTGAATATTCTTTGATATTTTTTATTTAAATGATTGTTTTTACTTTTTTAAGTATCCGAGTTTTGATTTTGAGAATATTTTATTTTTTTTTTAATTTTTGGGAATTAAGTTTTGTTTTTGTAAATAATTTGTTATAATTGTAAATATTTTGTATTGTGTGTTTACGCGCCAAAATAATTTAAGTTGGTAATAATTTTGTAAATTAAGATTGCTTTTCGCTTTTTCGCCAGGTCTGTCAAGGAGGACGGACGTTTTGCGGAACAAGTTATAATTTTCAATTTCCAGCTGAGATTTAATTTTAAGATCAGCTGAAGTTTGTTAATAAAAGTTTAAAATTTTAGAATTTGAATTTCCAATTGGCCTGGCTTATTAATTTCAAGAGAGTCATCATGTTCTGGAAAATGGATGGCCCGAAGGCACATAAACAACTTTTTTTAAATAATTTAATTTGTTTTAATTTTTGCTATCGGGTTGTAGCGGGACGATAGCGTCGCCACAGAGAAAATGTTTATTGGTGTAAATCGAGATATCGATGAGAGTACACACCGGCAGGAATGATTCCTTGGTAACGATTTGTCGTCAAGGATCTTATTATTATAAGTTAATTAAGCCACCTTGCTAGTAGCACCTATTTGAGTTCTATATAGGTTAACATTTATTAAAAAACAATGAATATAATATGCAAAAAGTGGTTTCAAATCAACAGGGGTCAGGTCCGTATTTAGTACCAAAACAAAATTAAGTAATAAAATATTTAAATTAACAACAATTAAAATTATTTTAAAAATGTTTATTTGAAATAACTAATAATTTTTTAAATTTAACATAAATTAAATTTATTAATTGTTAATATTTTATTACCTAATTTTGTTTTGGTACTGAATACGGACCTGACCCCTGTTGGTTTGAAACCACTTTTTGCATATTATATTCATTGTTTTTTAATCAATGTTAACCCAGAACTCAAATAGGTGCTACTAGCAAGGTGGCTAAATTAAAAACAAAAATTTTTTTTTAATTTTTAAAAATAAAAAAAATTTTATTTTTTAAACAAAAAATAATTCCAATTATGCAAAATTAGGCAAAAAGCAAAGTTTTTCGTGGAATTTTATTAAAAAATATTAATTTACTACATTGCCCGGCCAACCAGTCATTCTTTTTATGCTTTTTTAGTTGATAAATTTAAAATTATGTAACTAATTGCAGTAATATTTCGTCAAGAAAAAAAAAAGAGATATGACTCTCTATTATATATGTTACGGTCAATGATGTAAATCGGGCGTTGTCGTCAATTACCGGACAATGACGTTAATGGCCAGCACAACTAGATATTGTGGTATAAAATAAGCGATTTCCCGTTAAGAGTGGGCAATTATGTAAATATTTTCATTTGATTGTAATGTTTATGTCTTTGGCCGGTCAATGACGTTATTTGCCAAGAAAGATTGAATAATGATGATTTCACAGAATTAAAACTAAATATAAAAAACAGCAAAATGGCAATTTAAATTTGACAGCCAACTGGTTGTTATGTTCTGAAATATATTATATTATGTATTTCTGTTGTTTTAATCATCATCGTCCATTCTGTATTGGGCAATGACGTTATTGCCCGGACAATGTTGTAAAAAGCCAGATATGAAATTTTAAATGTCAGCATCGCCCAAAATGCATGGTCATTGACGTTAATGGCCTAATTGTCATTATTGACCGTAACATATACATAAAGCTAGATGGCCCCAAGTTGTGCGGCCTGAAGGCCGCAATAAACCATCACCACTCGTGTGTTGTGACCTCCCAAATTTTTTAAATTGGTAATAATAGACAAATCTGGCTTTTCAAAATATAGTTTTATTTTACTCAAAAATTTTTTTTTTTAAAACAACTGCCTGTCGGTTGCTAATTCTAATAATTGTTGTTTGTTAATATTATACAGAAGGCTTCGAGTCGTCTGGAAAATTGGGAATACCTGGAAAAATCGAGGAATTTGAAATTATAATATAAATTTTGTCAGGAAAAGTCAAGAAAAAGTTTTTGAAAGTTTGAAAAGAAATTATGAAAATTTCGTTTTTCATCTATGTGAATTATTAAAATTGACAATTTCAGAAAGTCCGAGAGTCGAAAAGTTCGGAAAAATCTTGAATTTTAGTCTGGGAAACCCTGAAAACGTCGAGGTAATTTATTTTAAAAAATGAGCATAGGCGAACACAAATCCAAAAATTTACCGGGCAGCTGAAATGCAAATAGTGGAGGATTAAAGCAAGGAATAAATATCGCTACCCCCCCCCCTTTAATACAGTGTCTTTTGGAATTCAATTTTTTTATTATGTGAGAATCTTTTTTATTTTGGTTATCTCCTAGTAAATTAAATAATTTTTCTTCTTTCAGAAGAATTAAAACCTCCCCCCTTCGGCGTTATCACGTTCCCTAGGGGGGAGGGGCTCACAGGATGAGAAACGCCGAAGTAAAGAATTATTTTTTTGAAAGCAATTTCCGAGCACTTCAATTTTATTTTAGGAAAATTCATATTTTTATGTCAAATTCAGTTTCCTATCGTCATTTGTTTTCGAGTTATGACGTTATCGACTTTTGTTTAACTGGCAGCTCCCTATCCTTTAATTATCTAAATAACAGCTGAAAAATATTGACACAACAAAAACAATAAATTACTAGATACTATTTTTGTTTTGAATTTTTTGACGGAGCACTTGATACATTTTTCTGCAGTTTAATGGTTAAATAAGTTTAGTTATTCGAAAAAACCAAACAAAGAACGACTTCAGTTTGAAAATTGTGTGTGTGCTTGCTTGGGGCTGTGTGCGCAAACTGTTTATAATACGACGACGTGGGGCTAAAATTCAATCAAGCAGAATAAACCACTGATAATTTGTAACTCAGGAGAACTCATTAGAAATTTATGTAAGTGGTTACCTTATCATATTCTATGCAAAATTGAGGAAATTATCAGGGTAATGCCTATAGGTTAAGGATGTCTTGAGCGCTTCATAACGACATAAATTATTTCACTTAACAAAAAACAAACTTGATCTAAATTACATGAATTATTAATTTATTTGCGGTGTGGGTTTTTAAAAAATGTAGTAATACAAAGTAAATTTCAAACGAAAACATCAAACAGGAAATTAACAGTTTCCTTTCGTTCCACCTTTGTACCTTTCCACTTTCTTTTCAAGCTGCATGTTTTTTAATTTCTAGACGTTAAACACAAAATCGACGCCGCCTAATTTTCCTTCAAATATTTCCCGCTCGGCTTTTGTTTTGAACAACCCCGGTACTTTTCGATTGTTTTTTGTTATAAAAAACAACTTAAAACAAATGATTGCTCAAATCCGCATCACGTGAGTTTGTTATGAAACAAATAAATTTCGTGATGGATTGCATTAATAACGGCGCCGGTTTATTTAAAACTTTCCTACTTACTTGATATCCATCATACGTCCACGAAGCCCATTTCATATGACAACTTTGTAGGTCAAAAGGAAAATATTCAACATTTATATCACATGACGACCGATAAATCCCGTGGCTTAGCCAAACAACTTCTCCAGTGCTGGACACTATAACATTAGTGTTGATAACGGACGACTGAAACTGAGGATCCGCGCTGGAAATAAAATCACCCTGTGTATAAGCGCGCAATCGATAATAAATTCACTTTTAAAATATAAAACTGTCGGCGATAAGATCGGACCAATCTCAAAACTAATCACACATTGTTGTCATTAATTTTAAGTTTTCCAATTTTCTTAACGCTGCAATTTTCTTTTACTTCCGCTTATCTGGTGGTTAATCAGTTCCTTCTCTTGTCTTAATTGATTTACAGATAATTTCTTTCTTTTTTCCGCTTTATTTTTTAAATAAAGCAATCGAACAAGCAAAAGTATTTTTTTTCTTACTTATTGTAAAGTATGAGGTCGGGTCGCCAAACTCTCGTGTAGGGAATTCGTATTACTTTTATGTTTGCAAATTCAGACGAGTTCCATCTCAGATGGTGATCTATCCATACTTGCGTTATCCAGCAATTCGTCGTCAGAATCTGATTTTTTTCGTCCTGGAACAAAAAGAGTGTAAATAATGTCGATAATTCCTAACGGCAAAATTTTGAAATTAAAAAAGTTTTTGTTTAAATCTTACAGGGGGAGTTTGGGCGTATGGGGTACGGACCACGCAGAATCAATATACAAAGCAATAAACACCACGTTTAGGTGTTATAACTCTGCTGGAATGTCGATTTGATCAAATTTTTTCTTAATAATGACTTTTGTTTCATTTATACAGGGTGCGGCATCATAACTTCCTTTTTTGAAATGCGCGCCATTTAGACTGTAAAGATCGTAGTGGGCGGAGACTGCTCTTATTCGGTAGGCGTACATCTAAAGTTTTGTTCCCCATCCGGTCAGTCGCCACGATGCGTTGGAACAGTGAGCAGCGTGCATTTGCCGTTGAGGCGTACTTTTCGAATGTCCAGCATGTCAACTGGTATGTTGGCAATTTCAGCCCGAATATTGGCTTTGAGATCTTCTAATGTTCTTAGACGGTTGACATAAACACGGAATTTTAAAAATCCCCACAAAAAAAATCGCAAGGGGCCAAATCCGGGGAGCGATTTCGAAAGGCACGCTGAGTTGCGATCACAGAACGTCCATTCGAAAAGTACGCCTCAACGGCAAATGCACGCTGCTCACTGTTCCAACGCATCGTGGCGACTGACCGGATGGGTAACAAAACTTTAGATGTACGCCTATCGTAAACTTTAGATGGCGCGCATTTATAAAAAGGAAGTTATGATGCCGTACCCTGTAGATGTTACGCGATGCTGAAAACTGTTTCATACCTCCCAGACCTCCCGGTTAACGCTACATTAATCTCCAATGGAAGATTTCCGTGCAATAAATTTTCGTACTATTGGTCAAATTCAGCTTAGTTCTTGCTTTGAGAGAAAAAAGTAATTTTTCATAATCTAAAAAGGGAAAACAAAGAACAAAAACTTAATGTGATTTGAAATTTACACTTACGCACCACGGCGCAGCGTTACAATTAGCAGCATTTAATTCTTACACATTTTACCGGCTTCGAAAACTGTATGTGGCTGGTGCAGCATTACTTTATTATTTACTGTAAAATATTACAGTACTAAACGGCCTTGATTCTTGGTAATCTTAGAAAATCCATTAAAATTTTAGGAAATGGGAAATCCGGGAAAGTATAGAAAATCATGTTTTTTTAATTTTTTAATTAAAACGAATGTTACCGGATAACAATTCATAGAATTGCTAGAATTAGTAAAAAAAGTAAAAAAAAAATTCTGTGAATGAAAATCCGAGAAAATCCAAAGAAATGCAAGAAATTTGAGAAAAACTCAGGAAATTCCAAGAAATTTTAGGAAATCCAAAAAAATTTTGAAAATAGGAGTTTCGAGGAAATGTAGGTAATTCTGAGAAATCTAGGAAAAATTAGAAAATTCCAGGAAATCTTAATTAATCTTAGATTAGTGGATTAATTAATTTAAGTCGCGAAACCAATAAATAAAATAAAAATGTGATAAAACACCGACCGGGAGGGGAGGAACGGTACGATACGCCGCGACACGACTCTCCGAGAACTATTCGCCGCGGCATGATTCCCCGCGTCACGAATTGCCGCGACACGATTCGCCGGGAGTTTTTTATTTTTTATTTTTATCCGTTCAGCAGTGGCGTATTCACTTGCCCTTGCCTCCCCCCGAAATTATTTTTGTATTAAAATTTTTTAACTTTCTATTAAGCGTTTGACCTTGAAAATTAAAAAAATTTTGGCTGCGACGCTATTACAAGACTCGCTTTGCTCGTACCCCCCCCCCCGAACTAAATTCCAGGCTACGCCACTCTGCCGTTTAGTAACCCCATCTATCGATAATCTTTGATAGATTTTTAACCCATAAAAATGAATTAAATAAATGAAACTGTTACAAAACGATATTCACGTTTTCAACAAGTTTCACTTTTTTCGAGTTCCACCTTTCGCGAGTTCTTTCGGTGACCGGAACGCAGGGTAGTGCAGAGTCGAATTTGACAAAGACAACCATGGCAATACACTGATCCACCATAAAATATAATTTTTTTTATTATAGATAAAATTTGAACCATGTTAATTGACCTGTACGGAATGGGACGTTTCGCCGTGGCCGTTTCGCCGTCGCCCATTTTGCCGTCGTTAATTAAAAAATATTAATCAAAAGTTACAATTAAAGTTTTATTAAATTATTATATAAAATTAAATTTAAAAAAATGAATAAGGATACAAATTAAATACAAAAAATATAAAAAATATCAAGGGTTTTTTTATTTCTGCTTTTCTAATTTCTAATTTTCCATAGTCCCGAAAATATTCATATTTTGCAGTCAAAATGTTATAGTTTTTTTTTATAGTTTTGAGTTATAGATTAAAGTAAAAAAATGTCGAAACGTCGACGGCGAAATGGGCGACGGCGAAATGGGCGACGGCGAAATGTCCTAGACCGGACCTGTGTTCACATGTCATGTTCGGAAAAGGTCAACAAATCGAGCAATTACATTATTGATGAAAGTCTATTACACAAAATTATTATTCTAAAAATGAATAATAATGAAAATTTTGAAAATCCTGAGATAATCATACACCAAATCAACTTAGAGCAGCGGCGGCTCGTCACAGGAGGCAAGGGAGGCTTAGCCACCCCAAGTTCTGGGCTATTATTTAAACTATCACAATTTTCAAAAATATTAAAAAGTAGAATTTTGATTGTAAGAACTATCAAAAGGTAGATACTTCTTCTACAATACTTATTCAAAGAATAAAAAAAGGCTACCGCAGTAGCAGAATTTTTGGCGTAGAACGGCCTATAAATGATGTAGCCATCACATGGACCGCAAGGTGAAACTGTACCGATCAGTACAGTTAAAGCTCCCCCCCCAATTAAATTTTTGGCCAAAATTAAACGAAACTGCCCTAATTTTCGTTTTCTTGCTTTTTTGTTTATAAAATCAGTGGCGTTCACTGCTTTGCACCCTCTTAGCGCTTTCTTTTGAATCACTTTTTGCATTGCTCTCGGAACAACCGCACCAGTCGCCCCACCTTAGTTACGGCACTGATAGTGATGATTTATTCTGGAGGAGGTCTGGTATACAAGTGAAGGATAATCTTAGAAAATCCAAAAAAATGTTGGGATATCATAAAAATCTTAAAAAAATTAGGGGAAATTAAAAGAAATCTCGAAAAATCTATATTTTATGAATATTTCCTCTAATGATGAAGGCACGAGCCGCCACTGACTTTGAGTATGAATAATTACAATGAACCATGTTTTTTCATGCGCAGAGCCGTATTAAGGGGGAGCTAAGGGGGCTGCAGCCCCGGGCCACCACATTCTATGGGTCCTCAAAAAAATTGAAGTAACAAATTTTAAATTAGCACAGATTAAAATAAAATAAAATAATGTGTATGTATACCTCCTGTGTTTTATAATGAAAGAAAACTATAATCAATTATGTATAATAATTATTATCTTTTCAAAAATTTGACATTTGATCTAAGCGCGTTTGACGCGCTTAATCAAAACCTTTCGCCTGCGGCGCATTTTGTTAAGACATATAAGACCAAGGGGCCTCAAAAAAAAAGCCCCGGGCTTCACATATTCTTAATCCGGCTTTGTTCATGCGCAGCATATTTCCGATTGGTCCATTAAAAGTTATCAATCAAAAAGAAGAGGACGATTAAGGTCTGATGCTTCAGTGCGTGGACTATTAAGCCGAGATCCTTAGTTCGAACCCGAGTAGAGCTACTACTTTATTGTAACCGTCCTTTCTCGGCAGGGCAATGCAGCGGTGTAGCGAGGGGTTTTGGCGCCCGGGGCGGTCCCTAAATTTGAAATAAAATTCTTTATTTCATTATGATCTTACAAAAGTTTATTTTTTCTCGCCTTCATTTGCGCAAATTCGTCAATTACAGTATCAAAATTATTTTAAAAAAAAAGCAATTTCTGTTGAAAATGGAAAAATAGCGCCTCTAAAAAGTGTGCGCCCGGGCGGACCGCCCCCCCCCTTGCTACGCTATATGGGGCAATGGCAATAAACCACCCAAGTAATCAGCTTTGAAAACTTTTCATAAGATGAAATGGTCAGCCAAGACCCACTCTGGGTTGTAGTGCTAATGATAAAAAAAATCAAAAAAAAATTGAGAGGTTCGGGAGAGTGACAGGTCAGTGCGGCCTTCAGGCCGCACAACCTGAAGAATTTCAAACTGTCATATGACCGTCTCTCTAGGTCAAACGCATATAAACCATCATCAACTATTAAAATTCGGGTTATTCTCCAATCCGGTTTAAACGCGGGATCTAAAAGCTGAAACCTCTTCCAAAAGAAAAAGCGCTGATGGTCCAGAAGTGAACTGAAGAGCCGATGATGATGATGATACATGAAATTTTACTGAAACACTCCATTGTGAAAACCTTAATCTTTCGACACAAAATGCAAGTCCAAATTTGATTAATCGAATTTTGAGTCGCGGATTAATTTAATTAAAATTTTAATTCGCGGTTTTATTTATCATATAGGTTTAATTAAAATTTTCTTCTTGATTAGGATTTAATCTCGGGTACTACATTGCTCATGGTTTAAATTATATTTATTTATTATAAAAAAACCACTCAGTATACTCCGCATTCAACGCTTTTAGTTGGACTAAAAGCGAACGATCATCGTTGATCTTAGATATTCAGAAAACTGTAACATCTTCGATCTATCTCACGCTCAGAATGCAGTGTTTTAACTCTTCATCGTGGTTGCTACTACTCAATATTTGAATACTGAGTATGTGAAGATATACTACAGAAATGATCCTGTGAAGTATGATCTTGATTTTTAAAATTTTTTTTTCGTTTAAGTGCAGTGGTTCCATTAACTTGATTAGGCACTTTTAGCAGTAACGCCATCTATCAAAACAATTTTTAAGTAATTTTAAAAACTGAAGAATTCAAATTATTGAAAAGAAGTGTTTTTCAACGAACACCGCGCATTTTAGAGCAAAAACTGACGAAATAAATATTTTAGCGCGGGAAATTGTCGATCGGAAAATCTAAAAAAACTTAAAATCGGTTAACTTTTGTGGAAGTTATTGGTGATTGAACGATTCGCGACGAACTTCTTTGCGTTAGTTTTTATTTACTTACATACAAAGTGCTACGAAAGTATTAAGTACCTTTTTGTTTATCTTTAATTAAAGCGAATAAAATAAAAATTAAATTCGTAACGCAACAAAAACCTGAGAGTAAAATTTCTGAAGCCTCCGTTTCGCTAAAACGTCGTTAATTAAAATTTAAATTTAAATTAAGCCCAAGTCACAAAAGTTTATTTTTCGGCGCAAGAACTTTCAAATTCAAATTTTTTGCGATAATTAGAAATTCAGTTTGTCAAATTACGCGATTCGAAAATGAGTAAACGAAATTGATACAGACACAATTGAATCGAAAAGGGTCACAAGGAATAGGATAAGGGGAATAAAAAGATTAAAATGTAGTAAAGATTACATTATAAAAGGAATACAAAATTAGATGAAGCAAACAATCTCTTTCAGACGTTAGGGTACCGGTATATCGAACGCAGGTTAGAGTAGCTCGAGAGCGATCGCTACCGTACTACCTTTCTCTTCGTAAAACTTATTTTGTTACTCATGGGTTTAACAAAATTTAGAAAATCTCGTTATTAGATGAGCATTAAGTTGCAGCAACAAAAGATGTTGATACTTAAAAGGATCTCTTTTTCATTTCGAAGCTAACAAGATTACGATTTGCAATTATCGAATACTAAATATGAGAAATAAATTAGTTTAATAAAAAAGTAATAGAAAACTCAAAACCCTTTCTTTCGCTCTAATGCAGTGACCGTCAAACTGCGCGTTTCGATCAGAAAATCTTAAATTACGGATTTCTAAGTGCATCAGTGGTGTAGCCAGGAATTTAGTTCGGGGGGGGGGGGGGGCACGAGCAAAGCGAGTCTTGTACGAAAATTTTTAGGTCGAACGCTTAATAAAAAGTTAGAAAATTACAATACAAAGAAAATTTCGGGGGGGGGGGGCAGTCCTCCCGCCACTGATATGCATTGTTTGGTGACTGCATTTATGAAAAATGCTTACAAAACAGCGCTATTCTAGACGTTGTAAACTGACAAGGTGATGTGTCTTCTTCAAGAAACAATCAAATTTATCTCGTGTCAGCTGACAACAGTTTATAAAGCACTGATTTAAAGATCAAAGCAGCAAGTTCGTGTCGGAAACTTTATAATGAGACGTTGAAATATAAAATAAGTTTTTATAATAAATGAGCAAACGCTTGAGCTTAGGACTGCTCAACACGTACGCGTTAGTTTTTTGAGCTGTAAGAAGCGTTAAAGCTTGAGTAATTTACATTTTCGAGTTAATATTAATTTGTTCTACAATTTTTCTTTTTAGTTTACCTACTTTTGTGCTGCTGCGGTCGTGACATTGTTCATCATTTTGCTTTCCGCTGAGCTACCGCAAGCTCCTTCAAACCACGTTTCTTGAATTTGATTTAAAATTATTACAATTTAGTCGCTTGTCTCTATTGTCGTATTGTTACATAACAATAACTCTGCCCCCCCCCCTCCGTTTTTTTGCATGCAACATGTTAATTTGACGAAAACTCTTTTCCATTAAAATTGATAGGCATAGAAATGGTAAAATACTTTTTAGTTCCTTTTTTAAAAAAGATAATCTTTTGTAATGCCTCTGTTCAGGTGAAATTGTATCAATTTTTTTGGAAAATAAAATTTGTCATGTGTGATAGATTTTCAGCGCGCTTAACTTTCACATCATTCAAATTCGGTAAATAGGTGCAGATATACCTACAGCTATAATCGAATGATAAATGTATTTAAAATTATCTTCGATCTGATACAGCGTCGACGTTCTCTTTGTAATTTATTTTGTATTTTGTATTACGTAATCACAACACGCAAAATTCTTCTTTGTTAGCATTTGTTCTCTTTATCAGAGCAGACTACTATAAAATTTTGATGCTGGAATATTTCAAACGGACCTTTTATATGAAACTATAAAAATATATCATTTGGCGGAAAAGGTACAAAATATAAAGCATATCGCACGCGATTTTTTGTTAAATATGTTACATGGTACAATGGAATACAATGCCAGCGTCGCAGGCGATTTTTTATACTTTTTATTCAAACCTCGAATTTTAATCGCAACTTTATTTATTAAATGTAACAACAACTGTTAAAAAAACCTAAAGAAAGGTCGTACGCTCTTTTAGTGCCGGTCCTAATAATATATAAGTTGTAAAAATAATATTCATGAAGCGGAAAAACGATTCGTGGGACAGTGAGCTTCCTTCTGACAAGTGAAAACGAATCAAATTATATTTTGCAATTTCATACCTTCATGATTATTTATAAAAATGATATCAGTGGTTTAATCTCATATGTTCCAATTTTATTACAAAAATAAAAAATATATTGCGAAGACAGCCGTAAACAGAATTTGGTAGATATTAAATCCGTGACCTCTAATTCTATTTGACCGATTTATTTTAAATCAGGTGTGTACCCTCAGTTTATGGTCTGTACCTTGAAAATTGCAAAATTATTACCCTGCGGTACAGTGACGGCTGAATGAGACAAAACATCTTTTTTTGTATTTTTGTCAATGTTTTTTATTTTTTAAAAATAGTAATAATAATAATTTTGTAAATTTTCAAGGTGGGAACTATAAAGTAACATATACTGAAGGTACACATCAAATTTCAAGTTAATCGGTAATATAGAACTTCAGATATTAAGTCAACCACTTTTAAAAATGTACTTTTGAAAAAATCGCGTTTTTCGACTTTTAAAGTCTGTATCGAAGAGGGAATCGCTGTGGAAATCTGGTGTACAAGTGAGAGAAAATTTGAACAAAATCCCAGGAATTCTTAAAATATTCAAGGAAATTCCAATAAATCTAAGGAAATCTTAAAAAATAGGAAATTCGAAAAAATCTTAGAAAATGGAAAATCCGAGGAAATATCGATTTTTCTTAGGTAATCTAAAGAAATTCAAGGAAATCTTAGAAAGTCTTTATAATCTGTGCTTGGAAATTGTATTATTAATACACTTTTGATATTCTGGCGGTTGCCTAAAAAATAATAATTTTTTGTATTATTTTTCAATTTTTTATTTTTAAAAAATAGTAATAGTAATAATTTTTACAATTTTCAAGGTAAGAACTATAGAGCTACATATACTAAAGGTACACATCAAATTTCACGTTAATCGGTCATATAGAACTTGATGTGTTAAATCAACCACTTTTAAAAATGTACTTTTGAAAAAAGTTTTTCGACTTTTAAAGTCTGTACCGAGCAGGGAATTGCTAGGAAAATCTGGTGTACAAGTGAAGGAAAATCTGAAAAAATTTGAAGAAAACTAAGAAAATCCCCAAGAAATCATAGGATATCCAAGCAAATACAAAGAAATGTGAGAAAATCTTCAAATAGGAAATTCGAAAAAATCTTAGAAAATATGAAATCTAAGAAAATACTGATTTTTCTAGATAATCTTATAAAATTCAAGGAAATCTTAGAACATTTTTATAGTCTGTACCTTGGAAATTGCATTATTAACCCGATCGGTCATGACCTGTATTCAAAAAAGAAAAAAAAATTAATTAATGCATATATGTATATTGGGCTCAGTGGCGTAACCAGGTAGCCATGGGCCTGTGTCCTGATCCCCCAAATTTGTTTTTAAAACAGCAGTCTCACACTTAACATTAAATAATATTTTTGTTGTTATGATGGAACCGGGCCCTTTAACGCCCGGGCCCTTGTTCCATCGAACACATGGAACACCGCTAGTTACGCCACTGATAGGGCTAAATAAAAGTGGAATGTTGTGTATTTAATTGAATACAAGGTGACCGAAAGGGTTAATCCCATTTGGTATTCTGGAAGCTGCCCGAAGAAAAATTATTTTTTTTTTAAATTTTTAAAAATGGTAATAGTAATAACTTTTGCAATTTTCAAGGTAGGGACTATAAAGCTACATGTACTGAAGATACACATCAAATTTCAAATTAATTGCTCATGTAGAACTTGAGATATTAATTCAACCACTTTAAAAAATGTAGTTTTGAAAAAAATTGCGTTTTCGACCTTTAAAAGTCTGTATTTCCCTAGCATGAATTGCTAGGGAAATCTGATGTACAAGTGAAGGGAAATGTGAAAAACTTTGAAAATTATTTAGAAATTTCCTAGGAAATCTTAGGATATCCAAAGAAAAACAAAGAAATGTGAGAAAATCTTTAAATAGGAAACAAAGAAATGTGAGAAAATCTTTAAATAGGAAATGTCGATTTTTTTTAAGGTGATCTTAAGGAATTCAGGGAAATCTTAAAAAATCTCTATAGTCTGTATTTTAGAAATTGCATTATGAATACCATTTGGTGCCCTTCTGGCAGCTGCCAAAAAAAATATTTTTTTGTCTTTTTTGAAATTTTTTTTTGTTTTTGAAAAATAAAATTATTACTAAAATTAGTATTAATAATTTTTATAATTTTCACCATGGGAACTGTAAAGCCACATGTATATTGAAGGTATAGTACATCAAATTTCAATTTAATCGGTCTTATAGAATTTGAGATATTAGTCAACCACTTTAAAAAATGTAATTTTAAAATACCTATTGCGTTTTTCGAACTTTAAGAGCCTGTACCAAAGGAGAAAATTGCTAGGGTAATTTGAGGTACAAGTGAAGGAAAATCTGAAAAAAATTGACGAAAATTAAGAAAAAACCAGGATATCGTAAGATATACAAGGAAATACAAAGAATCTGAAAAAATCTTACAAAAATTGGAAATTTGAAAAAATCTTGGAAAATAGGAAAAATTTTGGAAAATAGAAAAAATCTTGGAAAATAGGAAATCCGAATTATGATTATAAGAAATTTAAGAAAATCTTAGAAAATTTTGGAAAATTTGAGAAAATCTTAAAAACTAGGAAATTCCAGAAAATGTAGAAAATCCTAACAAATCTAAAGAAATTCAAGAAAATCTTAGAAAATTAGGAAATCTGATTAATATTACATATAAATTTATTGTTTTCTTTTTGAGCTTTTTCCAAAGAAAATCTTGAGGCTGTTCCGGAAGAAATTTAGTAAACAGCGAGGTATTACTACGTAATAGAATCAAATGTCTAATATGATTTTTAAAGCCGCAGCGGTGGAAGTTAAGGGGTTAAAAAAGCCCTCCCGGTATTTAAACAATCAATAAATCAATCTTTTATTAAATCACATAAACGTCCAGTTTACATCATGGGTTGAAAAAAAAAGTAGTAACTTTTGAATTTCATACAATTACTAAAATACCGTGAGTAGTACTTACCTCCCAGACCCCCCAGAGCGTACGGATCTAAAACTTTTTGGCGTAGCCCAGTGGCGTATTCAGGGGGGAACCCCCCCCCCCCGAAATTTTCTTTGTATTGCAATTTTCTAACTTTCTATTAAGAGTTTGAAAATTAAAATTAAAATAAAAAATTTTTTTGCAATTTCAATTCATTTTGTACAAACGTTTAATCTTTTTTTTGTTTTTATTTTATTAAAACCAATGTGTTACGACCGTAAATTATCCTAGAATAACATAGAATTTTTAGAATTCTTTTCTTTTTAATTTATAAATCGCTGAGGAAATCTGGTGAACAAGTGAAGGAAAATCTTAGAAATTCTAAGGAAATCTTGGGATATCCTATAAAAAATAGGAAATAGGAGATTCGAGAAAATCTTAATAAATTTCAGTCAATTTCAAGAAATTTTGGGAAACGCAAGAAAATTTTAGGACATAAAAAATTTAAGAAAAGGTAGAAAGTTTCAGGAAATTCTAAGAAATGTTAAAAATCTTAGGAAATTTAGAAAATCTAAGGAATACCTCAGAAAAGCTTTTTCTCTTTTTTTTTAACTTTTTCTAAAGGAAATCTTAAGGTAATCTAAGAGAAAATTCCGGCAAATCTTTCAAAAATTTTCTAAAAGGAAATACAAAACTTTGTATTTTATATTACTAACTCTAATTTAGTATCCTACTGCATAATATAAAATAAAATACACTTTAAAGAAATTATCAGCCGTTATCGAGACTTTATATATCCGTTTTTTGAGGTGGATTATCCCTCTTTTCCTGCACAGTGGATCTCATTCCAATTGTTGACCTTTGACCTCTTTAAGTCTTTTCTCATTTAGTCATGCCACTTCAGAATTTTAATTATAATTAAATTTTGCCACAAGTGAGTTAGATCCGGCATAGTGCCTCTACTAAAATTGTCATATTTTATTGAAAAAGTTGAATTAACTTTAACCAATCATAACTTACAAAATACGAGTCCGATTGAAAAAATGAAAAGAACTTGTTTTGTAAAGTAAGCAATTGTCTTTCGAAAGAAACCAAAAAAAATTAAATTTACCAAAGTTTATAAAAGTTACCGAGGTTCGAATACAAAAAGATGCAATTTTTTTAATTGTTTTTTTTAATAATTAATTTAAAACAAACTTGTAATTAATTAACTTTTAATGAAGCATTGTTTACTTACAACATCGATTATGTGATGCAAAGATACCCCAAAAATCACAGTTAAAGGAAGAGATGAATTTTCCACTGGCCGAACAGCAGGATCGTAGTTTGCCATTAAATGTCGCATCAGGCGCGCCTCGTTTTCATCTCCTTGACACTTTCCTGAAAATTTAACCAAATAAATAAACTAAATTTTTAAATTACAGTTTGACGAACACACGAAAACAATTTAAAACGTCAGGCCGTCTGTGATCCATTTACTTAAGGAATTTTCACATTTATCCCCCAAGAAAAATAATTGTAGCGGTTCCTAAATATTTTTTAATTGGAGATAGCAGTGAATCTCAAACAAAATTTTTTTATTTTTTTAAATTAAAAAATGCGCTGGTGCACGAGCGGAAATATTACAATAATGGATTTTCGTTCAAAGAAAACTGCTGTAATATCGCATAATATTAGTTATGAATAAAATTTTAATCTGAAAGAATAAACAAAAAAAAAGTTGGAACGAAATAATATCTAAAAAATTCATTAGTTGGAGTACAACCCGATTACTAACTAAAAATTTAATCCCGAAAGTTAAATCCATCCCAAATGAAGAAGATAAAAATTTTACGTTGGAAGCTACAATTAACATTCCCCAATTAACGATCGCTTATTATATTCGCGAGTTAAATTTTGGCGAGGGGGCAATTTAAAGGGGAGAAATGCTGTAAGGGAGTAAAATTACGAATTTCGATATTAAATTACGTGGACAAATTTGTAATAATAGCAAGGGTCTCATTATATGGAAAGTCTTGATTTCGATAACTCTCAACTCTAAAGGTTAGTCGAACTGACCTACACAAACATAGTTCAAATTTGCAGTAATTCGACACTCTAGCAAAATTTGCACAAATTCATGTTATTACAATTGATTTTGGTATTAAATTAAGCATTAAATACACAAATTACCATTTCCAGTTTTCCATTAAATTATTATTTATTCCTGTCTCTTTTTGCTTCCAACTTGTGGACCACTGGAACATTGCGCTTTATCTATGCACAAAGTGGAAATACTTAAAATGCCATAAATAATTACTAATTATGAGATAATTAAAATTTATAAAGAAACGGAACAAAGTCTTATTAAATTAATTTACGATGTGATAACAATATCAACAACAATACGTGAATTTAATTACTCGCTGAATGATTTTGCATCGTGCTAATTGCAAAATAATTTGAATGAAGGAAAAAGCACTGAACCGAAAATCAATCACGAAATCCAAACTAAAATCTGATTGAATACGCTCAAGTCGGCACTGCAATTTTGTTAATAATTTAATTTTGGCCTACCTTAAGTAATTACACTCAATTTTTAAGATTAAATTTGAAATTCGACGTAGAAGATAATCAGTTCATTTATGTTGAACCAATCAGAGCTTCATTATTTATAACCTATACAAATGATAAAATAAAAAAATTTTGCTAACGAGGAGTGGATTACGTCAGTATCCCGAAAGCCAGCCGTAAGAATTAAGTCGTAGTTAAGTCGAAGTTAAACCTCTTCTATGAACAATTTTCAATTATAAAATGTTAAATAACTATTTTACCACTGGAATCTCGTTAATCCATTCACGAATGTCAATGTTGTTGCCAGGTTATCTCACTTAAAAATTGATCTTTGGGTTCTCAATTTTTCGCATATACTCCCAATGTTTTCTCACAAAACCTTCCGATCGAGAGGTCTACGGAGCGCGTGAATAAAGAGAAGAAAATGCACTGGGGGGTATGGAATACCCCCCAGACCCCCCGGATTTACGCCTACGGTTTATATCTTGACCGTTAGTTTCCTGTCGTTTAACTGCATAGACTTAATTACCTTTAACCAGTTTTATAATAACAACTTCGCCTACGTTTACCGGAACTCAAGGAAGAGGAGATCCAATCAAAGTTCATAAAGGGGTTAATGAGGTTAACGGGGTAGTAAATAAAATATTTTAGATATATTTTTTAAAATTTTAAAAAAGCCAAATTTCTTATGACTCATCAAAAAGCTTAAAAAAATTAAGCATTAAATTGCTTTAAATTTGAAAAATATATTTTCTTTTTTTATCGCAAAAACATACCCTCCAGACCTCCCAGATTAGCGTCTACTGTTTATGTCTTGTCCCTTAGCCTTTTGTCATGTAAGTATTTAAGAGTATAAACATCTTTAGTGAAAATCAACAGAATAAATAGGCTCAACCAATTAAGTATAAAGAAGAACAGTAGACTAGGGTAATTACCTCCCCCCCCCTCCATTCCACTATAAAAAAAACTTTTAAAAACTGTTTCTTTTTTATTTTTTGCTAATGCACTATTTTGCTCTAATTTTGAAAAATATATTCTATTGCAGTGGCGTAACCAGGGGGGAGGCCCCCCCCCCTAAAATTATCTTTGTATTATAATTTTCTAACTTTCTATTAAGCGTTTGACCTTGAAAATTTGAAAAATTTTTGCATGCGACGCTATTATAAGACTCGCTTCGCCGTGGACCCTCCCCGCGAACTAAATTCCTGGCTACGCCACTGTCCTATTTCTTTGTAAAATACTTACCCCCCGCCCAAAATTTCTGCTTACTATTAATCGTTTTCGCTGATTCTGACCAAAATACAAAAATTTACACGATTGAAAATGTATAAATTTTAAAACTTTAAAATTGTAAGAAAATTAAGAAGAAAGGTTTTTCAGTACGCAAAAACAAAATAAAAGAGTGCACTGGAGGGTATTCCATACCCCCCAGACCCCCCGGATTTACGCTTACAAATTATGTCTTGCTCTTAGACTCATTTAGGTAAGTAGACAATTTTATAAAATCAACTCCGGTTAAGTTCAGCAGATCTGAAAAAGCTCTGTAAATTAAGGGTACGCCAAAGTAGCTACCTACTACCCCCCCCACTCTTCTCTCCGCCTTGACTTCTCAAACAAATTTTTAAAAAACTGTTGAAAGCACTAACTTACCTTAAAAATCGGAGAAATCTTTTTTATATTTTATTATAAAATATTCAATAACCACCCCTCTTTGAATTTTGGCTAAATCCGCACTTGGAAAATGCCCTCGCTTACTATTAAACATTTAAACATACCTCCCAAACCTCCCGGATTTACGCTTACAAATTATGTCTTACTCTTAGACTCCTGTCGTTTGATTACGTAGACAGTTTTATAAAAGCAGCTTAAGCTAAGTTTAGCAGATCTCAAGCTTCAAAAAAGGTACGCCAATGTAGTTCCCCATTATCCCCCCCCCTTCTCTGCCATGACTTTTTAACCAACTTTTTAAAAATTTATGAGAGCACTAAATTACTTTAAAAATCGGAGAAATCATTTTTTTATTTTATTATAAAATTTTCAATAACCCCCCCCCTCTTTAAACTTTGACTAAAACCGCCCTAAGAATAAGCCCTTGCTTACTATTAAACATTCTTTCTGATGCTGACAAAAATTCAAAAAATTACGAATGAAAATGTGAAAATTTTAAAACTGTAAGATTTAAAAAAATTAATTTCGCCTCAATTTCAACAAAGAAAACACGACAATATATGCAATAATTAATTATTATATTCTGTTTGAAGAGTTGAGATAAATTTAAATTTCTCATGACTCATCAAAAACTTTAAAAAAAATTATCATTAAATTACTTAAAAACTTGAAAAATATATTTCCTTTTTTATCGTAAAAACATACCCTCCAGACCTCCCAGATTTACGCCTACGGTTTATCCCTCGTCTCTTAGCCTTTTGTGATTTAAATACGCTGACTTAATGACCATCGGCCAGTTTTTTATGAGTATAAACATCTTTAGCTAAATTCAGCAGACCACAGGCTCAACCAATTAAGTATAAAGAAGAACGATAGACTAGGGTAACAACCCCCCCCCCTCTCACTACTCTTAAAAATACTTTTAAAAACTGTTGTAAGCACTAAATTGTTTTAAATTTGAAAATTATATCTTTAAATTTGAAAATTATATCTTTTTTTTCCGTAAAATGCTTTACCACCCCCCAAAACTTTTATAAATTGCAGCTTAATCTGCCCTTTTTTAAGGGCACTTAAAACTTTTAAAATTGAAAGAAAATTGAGAAGAAAGCAGGCTTTGAAAACAAAATAAAAGTGTGTACTGGGGGGTATTCCATACCCCCCAGACCCCCCGGATTTAAGTACGTAAACAGTTTTGTAAAGGCAGCTCAGGCTAAGTTCAGCAGATCTCAAGCTCTATAAATTAGAAGTACGCCATTTTTTTTTATATTTTATTATAAAGTATATAATAACCCCCCTTTCTTTGGTTTACAGCTAAATCCGTACTTGAAAAAAGCCCTCGCTTGCTATTAAACATTCTTTCTGATGCCTACAAAATTTTGAAAAATAAAAATAAAAATGTGACAATAATTTTGAAACTGTAAGGTTAAAAAAAATAATTACACCTCAATTTTGAGAAAGAAAACACAACAATATATTGTTTAATTTTAATAATTTATTATTAGCTTCTGTTTGAAAAGTTGAGATACATTTAAATTAAATTTTTTTAAAAATTTGTAAGGTTAGAGAAAATGAGTGATCAGTGCGGCCTTCAGGCCGCACAACCTGGTCAAACAGGGTTTTTCACACTATTTAAACACTGTTACGTCAAAAACATAGTTACGTAGTCAAGTCGTCATTGTATCACACTTACACGTGAATATATGAACACATAGATATAAAATATTACACAAAAAAAGCAACCAAATTTAAACAATTTATGACGAACAAAATAAAAGTGTGCACTGGGGGGGTATTCCATACTGCATACCCCCCAGACCACCCGGATTTACGCTTACAGATTATGTCTTACTCTTGGAGTCACTTAAATAACAGTTTTATAAAAACAACTCTGGCTAAGTTCAGCAGATCTTAATAAATTAAAGCTACACCAAGGTAGCTACCCACTACCCCCCCCCCCCTCCACCATAATTTCTGAAATAAATTTTAAAAGAACTGTTAAGAGCACCAAATTACTTTAAAAATCGGAGAAACCTATTTTCTATTTAAAAAATTTTTTTTTTAATATTTAATAAACCCCCCCTCTTTGAACTATGGTTAAATCTGCCCTTGCAATAAGTCCTAGCTCACTAATAAACATTCTTTCTGATGCTGACAAAAATTCAAAAAATTACAAGTGAAAATGTGAAAATTTTAGAACTGTCAAGTTAAAAAAAATTAATTACACCTCAATTTTGACAGAGAAAACAACAATATATTTTTTAATTTAAGTAATTTATTATTATTTTCTGTTTCAAGAGTTGAGATAAATTGAAAATAAATTTTGAAAAAAATAATTTGAAGGTGAGAGAGAGTTAAAATGATTAGTGCGGCCTTTATGCCGCACAACCTCGTCGAGCAGGATTCCCACACTATTCAAACACTGTTACGTTAAAAACATACACGTTGTCAGGTCGTCGTTGCATCACACTTACACGGGAATATATAAACACACAAAAGCAACCAAATTTTGAACAATTTGCACTGGAGGGTATTCCATACCCCCCAGACCCCCCGGATTTACGCTTACAATTATGTCTTTCTCTTAGACTCTTGTCATTTAAGTACGTAGATAATTTTCTAAAAGCAGCTCCGGCTAAATTTAACAAATCTCAAGCTTTATAAATTAAAGCTACACCAGAGTAGCTAACCCCCCCCCCTCTCTCTCTGCCATAACTTCTCAAACAACTATTAAAAAAGCCGTTGAGAGCACTAAATTACTTTAAAAATCGGAGAAAGCTTTTTTCTATTTTTAATATAAAATATTTCATAACCCCCCTATTTTTACTTTTGGCTAAATCCGTCCTTGCAATAAGCCCTCGCTTACTATTAAAAATTCTTTGTGATGCTGATAAAAATTAAAAAAATTACAAATAAAGATGTGTAAATTTTGAAACGGTAGAATTTAAAAAAATTAATTACACCTCAATTTTGAAGGAAAAAACAAAACAATATATTGTTTAATTTAAAAAATTTATTATTATTTTCTGTTTCAAGAGTTGAGATAAATTTAAACTAAATTTTAGAAATAAAAAGTTGATTGAACCAGAGCACAGTCGTGGGCTTGCGGTTAGAGCGTTGGACTGTTTTCGCCGTCGCCGTTTTGCGACGTTGACCACTTTCGTCTTTAGAAATTTAGAATTTAATTTTTATTTTTTACTTTATCATACGAAGTCTGAAAAAGTATTGTAATCGTGCAGGAAAAAAAAGTTGAGATTTTGATGAATTTAGTCATTTTGGGGTCCCAGAAGCGGAAAATCGTCATTTCCAAAAAATGTCTGTATGTATGTATGTATGTGGTCAAATTTTGTGTGCACTTTACCTCAAAAAGTATTAGAAATTTTTTAACAAAATTTTGTATTTAGTATATAAATATTGAGACTTAGAGTTGATTAGATTTTGGTTAAAAGCGGTACACGGAAAAGCAAAAAAAAAATATTTTGTAAATTAAAAAAAAAATTTTTTCTTATTTTTAAAATTTTATATTTTTATTATATTCTCCTCCAAAATAATAAAAAAAAAGTATTAATCAAAAATCGTGTAAATATCCTACTTTTGGTTATATAGTTTTTACAAATTAAAAAAAAAACAATTTTCCTTATTTTTTAAATTTTATTTCTTTATTATAATTATTTCCCTCCAAAATAATAATTTTTAAAAATTTATTATTATTTAAAAGTATGATAAAGTTATGGGCATGGCCACATCCGATTTTTTATTTATTAGAAGATCAGGGACGTATTTAGAAGCGGAACAAAAAGGAAATCCCTCCCCCTCCCGCTGAGATGACTCGGATTGTATCCTGAAGCCGTCCCTGATAAGAAACTCGGAGATTGGATATGGTATTGTTAATGTAAATTATAAATAAATTAATACTTATATTGAAATATATTTATTAGTATTTTGATTGTTTCAATTTTTTGATTTCTGGAACTTGTCAGTAGTTTTACCACTGACGCGCATGAATGGATTAACGAGATAATTAACAAAACTTTCCCCCCCCCTCAAGGGGGACATATATTCCCTCTACTTCAATCAAAGTTTGATTTTTACCTGCCTACATCAAAAAGCAATAAATTAAATTCGAACAAATTTTTACTCTAAAAGTGGCCCAGGATCCGCTTAGTTTATCTACTAACATCTTCCGAGATATACAGAATAGCTGTAACTATTTAACGAATTGATCGGTTAGTTAAATCAACCAAAGAATTTTGAATAAGAATTATACGTAATGTAAAGTAATTATTATTTTGATTAAAATTAAAATTGCTATTAATATTAATCTGGCTATTACAAAAGCTTTCTTTTCAATAGTGCCTCCAAGTGTTAGCTAAACTCGTAGTAAGAAAATTTCAGATTCCTAAAGACGCGATGATACTTTATTACATAATTAACAAGTTTTAATTAAAAGTTTGAAGTCGGGCAACGCAAAGGATTTTCTAAAAATAAAATTTTGTGTTCTGCCCGATCGCCACAGCATTTTTCCTAAATTTTTTTACAATTATATTTTCCATTAATTTATTAAAATTCAAAAAAATATTCCCTGTGATCTGTCAGTTTAGAAAAATCATTAAAATATGTATTAAACCGCATGACTTGCAGTAGTAAAGAATATATTTTCGTTAAATTTAAAATTTATCAAGAACGTGTCAAGAAGAGCGAGATTGTCAAGCGAAAGGAAAATGCAATAAATCCATATAGAGAATGCCACGACGTGTAAGTCAATATGAGTTATCTACATTTTGGATTTCCGCAAATTTTCATCTTTAAGTAACTTTCCATTTTTAATTTCTATAAAAAGTTTCGTATAATAAGATGGCGGCGGAAAAGATTAAAAAGCACGCATTTGTTTCGTGAAACAATTGCGAATTCAAAAATAAAATTCATTTGTTGGATAAAAATAAAATGGCCACCTTTCGTGTGTATCTAGATACCTACGTTATCGATTATAGTTTGCATTTAACTTTCTTTTGTTTCCTGTCGGTTTTTGTTTTATATCAACCGAATTTTTTCCTTTAAACTTCATCAATTTTTTATATTTCTTAAAAACACGTTTCCATTCCGTGCACGTGCCTTACTGTTTATGGACGCCACTTTCGGTTACACTGTACAACATTTCATTTATATTTAATGTTTGTGTTTCGCTTCTCGATTCAAATTTTTTGTTCTCATTGCATTTTAGCCGAGACTTTTTCCTTTTGTCTCGCAAACTTCTAAACTTAGAAAACTAAAAGTTGCAAAAGTTTTCTTGTAGATTTCCAACCGAAACAGATATTTTTTTTGTCGTCGTTGTTCATTTTTTTTAATTCTAAAAATAGCGGGAAATTTAATCCTACTTTTGGATTTTCGCAGGGTTTAACACAAACCGCACTTAAGAAGTGTGCGGTGTGCTTTGTACTTGGAAGGGTGACCCTCCAGGGAACACGCACATTAAAGCGTAGGGCAAAGTAGTCTTATGATTACCCAAACCCAACCTCCGTAAGAACGGAAGATTTATCTTGAACTCAAAACAAATATTAAAATGTTTAATTATGACATTTCCTTAAAGAAAAGTCATTACAACTTTGGGCGTTTGTTTACAAAAAGCGGATACAATTTTATAATTTTGTTAGTATACACGAAATAAGCAAAATATCTGGGACGCGCGAACACACAAAAAGTAAAACATATTTTTTTGACGATTCCAAGCTTTTTGGACAAACGAAATCGATCGAATTTTAATAAAATATTCAAGTTTGAATTTTTTATGAGAGTATTAGTGTAAAGAGTCTTAAAGCTTTTATTTTTAATATTAAATGAGTTTTTTCTCTCAAGGCAACAGAAGTTTTTATAGTAAAGCGGTTTTTATGGTTTTTGTATGATCTCGGAATATAGAAACAAATTTTAAAACAAAGGGAAATTTTTTCTTTCAATTTTTCCTTTTAATATGTCAAGACTAGTTTTATACCATTCGGAGAATTCTAAATCGCGTAAAAGCGACGCGCATGAATGTATTAACGAAAGATATTTAAATTTAAAAAAATATTTGAATAAAATAATATATAAGGTGAGTATCAATGCCGGCGGTCCCCCTGGGTTGATTAAGAGGTCTAAATGTTAAAACCTTTCTCTCAGAGAAAGAGGCCGATTGCCTTGAGGTGGACAGAAAAAGCTGAGAAACGGCTCGAAAAAACGAGAGCACAGACATGTCACATTATACAAAAATATAACCAAGGTTGTGCGGCCTAAAGGCCGCATTACTTTAATACTGTACTAAATAAATTAATTTGGTTGTTCCGACAGTGTTCTCCGATGTTGTTTGATGTTAATTCCACAATATTATTAATTTCTGGGTTATTAGCCAAAAACTCAATAAATTTATAGACGTCGAATTAAAATCTGACAAGATTACAGAACACCGATGGGGCTGTGCGGCTTTTAGCCTGCTCAAGTGAAGTTTTAAGCAAATCTACACCGTAAGTGGCATTGATTTTGAAATTGAATGCATTGAAATTTTTGCATAAATTTCAAATAAGCAGACCTAAACTGCCAAGGTTGTGCGGCCTGAAGGCCGCATTATTTTATCATCATCTTCATCAAACTATAACATCCATTGTCGGATAGAGAAAGGTTTCTCTGTTGCTTAATCCGGATTGGGGAATGCCTGTAACCCTGTTTTTAATAGTTGACGGCGGCAAGCGGCAATCGTCAACCCAGGGGATTGCCGGTTTTACGTGCCCTCTGAAGAACGGAGATGGCCATATAAAAGTTTTAGACTCTCACCGGATTCGAACCGAGTACACCTTAGAGTCAGTAGTTGTTCGGCTAGCTTACTAGGCTTAAATTAATTTAATTGTTCCGCCAGTGTTCTGTTACGTTGTTAGATGTTAATTCGACTTTATTTTTTTATGTTAATTATTTTTTAATTGAAAGGACAATAATATGTCAAATTAATATCTAACAAAGATTACTGTAATCTTTCTGTTCTGTTCTTTCTGTGTTCTGTAAAAAAACATCCGTAGAACAATGCGGCCTTCAGGCTGCAAAAAGCCCACCGCGGACGGGCAGTAAACGGTGGATCTCTATTTTATCGGTAATCGGAATTTATTAAAAAATTCCTAAACTAACCTAAGATCGACCGGTGCATCTCTATTTTAACGGTTTAAATAAAAACAACAGCTTCCTAGTATTGCAAATTTATATTTATCGTTGGTCCGGTTATCCGATTATCTGTTTATCCGATAATCCGGTTATCGGATTATCCGTTTGTCCGATTATCCGATTATCCGGTTATACATCTTCAATTTTGTATCGTACATTTTCTTCTTCTTCATCCACGTTTTTTATCAAAAAAAAGGTTTCCGGCCATTTAATATTAATATATAGCTTGACCGGTGGATCTCTTCACTAATTGCTGTTACTACCTTTTTCTCTTTGTTTTTTCACTTCTCCTCTTTGTTTTTCTTCTCATTAATCATGTCTGGGTCTTGGGGTTTCTTTAACCAAAAATAGGACACGCTCTAGCAGCAGCGTCCTGGCATTTTATATTTAGGCCTAGATTGACTACATTGTGCGGCCTAAAGGCCGCATTGGCCTGTCATAATTTTTCTTTTCATTTAGATTGACAATAAAAATGTATCAATCGGATGACAACAACAAACGCAGTTCATACAGTTTATACACAAAAGAATAAATACAGTGGAATTTAATTGACGTGCAGCTTGATTGGAGTCAGACTCGATTGATTGACATTGCCAATCACAATGGTTGAAAAAAAGCAACGGTATTTGTGTGCAAATAAGCAAAGTCATCATTAGGAGAAACAAGATAAACTTTGCGTGTGGGTGTCTAGGTTTTTTCGGTGCAGCAAGTTTGACCCACACCAAGGGGTAAATATCCAGTAAAATTTCTGTACACAAAACTCGGAATTCCAAAGACTTTCAACGATTTCCTAGGAATTCCAGGGATTTCCAAAGATTTTCAACAAATTCCAAGGAATTGCAAGACTTCAAACGATTTCCAAAGAATTCAAAAGAAATTCAAAAACTTCCAACGCTTTTCAAGAAATTCCAAAGATTTTCAAGACTTCCAATGATTTTCAACGATTTCCAAAGAATTCCAAGAAATTCCAAAGACTTCCAACGATTTCCTAGGAATTCCAGGGATTTCCAAATTATTCCAGGGATTTCCAAAGATTTCTAAGGAATTCCAAAGATTTCTAAGGAATTCCAACCATTTCCAAAAAATTCCACTGCATTCCAAGGAATTCCAATGAGTTCAAATAAAAGTGCAATCAAAAGAATTCCAGTGATTTTGGTGAATTCGTGAATTCGCATCGGTTTTTGAAGAAATTCCAAGGATTTCCAATAAATTCCAAAAATTTCCAAGGAATTCCAAGACGATTTCCACATATTTCCAAGACTTCCAATGATTTCCAACGATTTCCAAAGAATTCCAAGGAATTCCAAAGATTCCAACGATTTCCTAGGAATTCCAAAGATTTCCAAGGAATTCTAAAGATTTCCAAGGAATTCCAACAATTTTCAAGAAATTCCACTGCTTTCCAAGGAATTCCAATGAGTTCAAATAAAAGTGCAATCTAAAGAATTCCAGTGATTTTCAAAGAATTCCAAGAAATTCCAGGAATTTCCAAAAAATTCCAAGGATTTCCAAAAAATTCCAAGGATTTCCAATGAATTCCAATGATTTCCAAGGAAATTCCAAACGAGTGTACACAAAATTTTTGAGATATTTACCTCTTGACGCACACCCTAACTGACGCCGTCCTTTCGCCGCAGGGACGATACGGCGCAAGGACGATTCGCCGAATCTCATTTCGACGCAAAGACGATATGAAGCAAAACAATTATTTTTATTTTGTAAGAACAGAATTTTAAAACTTAAACTTACAAAATGTAATAATTTTTGTGTCGTAGTGCTACGCCAAACCGGCTGCTTCTAACTGGCTGCGCCGAAGCGGCGACACCTAAAAGTCTCTGCGCCAAATTGGGTTACGCCGAATCGTCCTTGCGGCGAATTCACCTTGCGTCGAATTTACCCTGGACCGAATTGCTTTTGTGCCAGACTGGTTACGCCAAACCGGTTGCGCCTAACTAGCTGCGCCGAACCGACAGGGCCGAAAAATTCTCTGCGCGTGGCCGTTAGAACTTGAGTTCTCCATCGATGCGGTCTCTTTTTGCTTTTCTTGTCACCACTTTAGACTTGTCAGCCGCCTTAACTAATCGGATAACCGGATCAACGGATAATGGGATAACCGGATCAACTAACAATTAAAATTGGCAATATTAAGGCCGTCTCACACGAAGCGATTTTTTATGCGATCGATCGCCGCGATTTGTTGCAGGAATCTCTTGGCATGCGCAAGGTTAAAAAATTGAACGTGCGCAGGGTTGCAGCAAAAAATCCTATAAACGATTTTGTATTACGCGAGGCAATAAGCGCCTGCAACTTATCGCGGCGATCGATCGCATGAAAAAATCGCCTCGTGTAAGACGGTCTTTAGAAAACTGTTGTTTTTATTTAAACCGTTAAAATAGAGATCCACCATTTAGCTGCCCGTCCGCGGACTGACTTTTCAGCAAGTTTTTTATATAATGTGACATGTAACATGTCTGCGCTTTCGTAACGCACTTCCAATTATTTCATTTGAAGTAAATAATCTAAAAAAAATTGAGAGGTCGCAGTAGAAGTAGAGCAATGGATCAGTGCGGTCTTCTGGTCGCGCAATCTTGACAATTTAATGTATAAAAAACTACGGCTGTAATTTCTTTCATAACACACATTGGATTCATAAATTTGTAGTGCCAACCTGAAAAGTTGGAAAATTATGAATTGACATTGCGGCCTTCAGGCCGCACAACCTAGGAAATTTAGTTGCACATCAATCGAGTTTTATTGTATTTATTCAATTGTTTAGTTAGTGAGTTTTGCTGGAATATAAATAAAATTTATATCAGTATTGTGACAATCATTAATTGAAAAATGGTCGTTCATCTGTTATTTACGAAGGCGTCCTGAGGCCATAAAGTAAAAAAATAAATTTTAAGTGTCAATTGCGACTTACAATTGTCAATTTACACTTCGAAGTCGGATTTAAAAGTCGCAATTGACACTTAGAAGTCGCAATTTACACTTCTAAGTCGCAATTGATACTTTGAAGTCGCAATTAACGCCTGCGCAATCGTACTTATAACTACTAGTATATTATTGTAGTATCTAATACGTACTATTGCGCAGGCGTTAATTGCGACTTCGAAGTGTCAATTGCGACTTCGAAGTGTCAATTGCGACTTTTAAGTGTCAATTGCGTCTTTTAAGTGACGATTGAGACTTTGAAGTGTCAATTGCAACTTTAAAGTGTAAATTGACAATTGTAAGTCGCAATTGACACTTAAAATTTATTTATTTACTTTGTGGCGTCAGGACGCCTTCGTACTTTCGTACAAAACAAAGGTAGGACTTTTTCTGTGAGTCATTATTTTTACTGCCAGCGACGAGCGGCACTAAGAGTAAAGTAAAAAAATAATTGCTCTGACAATATTTTTTTTTATGCAGTGTAAAGTAGGAAAGGACGGCGGGTGTAGATATTAAGCAAAATAAATATTATACTTTAAAGGTTTTAAAGCAATGTTGATTAGAAAATAAACAAATTTTTTTTTCGAGAGATTTAAAAACATCATTAAAATAATTATGCCGAAAAATAATTTTTTGTTTCAATTAAAACGAACAGTAAATATAATTTGTTTTGGCTTGAAATAAAATAAACTTGAAAAAAAGGTCAAGAAAATAATTTCTCGCATCAGAACGTCTCTGCGTCCAAACTTCCTGTCCCAATTAAGCTAATTTAAATTTTATGTGGATATAATGATATTATAGTATATTTGGCTCTAAGCTATATAAATTATAAGTAGTATTTTTGTTTCGAATTTATTTTGTCAGGATTATGAAATTAAAAAAAAAAACAAAAACAAAAAAAAAACAACAGTTTTAAATAGTAAAACAGGTAGCAGGTAGCAGGTAGCATAGCAGGTATTAAATCTTAAAAGCAACTGTTTCGATACATATGTGAAACAAGTGTAGCCTATACTGCAGGGGCGTAGTTTAGACTTTTTTCAGAAATAAAACCTATTTTCGCGGTTCAACTTCAAATTTTGCAATCGGGAATTTCTGCAGAAGTAAACCGGTTTCAATTTTTCTTGAGATTATATATTTTTTTACACAGCTAAAAACATTATAATTAAACTTTTTCGGGTTTGTTGAAATTACATAAATCCGTTTAATTCAAAAATAGTCTCCGAAATAGTTTTCGGCGCATCATTTCATGTTATTGATTTGTTTCATTGTTTGACGTCGTCAAACACATAATTTTAAGGGCTTAATTGCTTAATTTTCTACTAATAAACCATAATTTACAACATTTCAAGTGTAATTGTGATACAAATTTGTCGAGTTTTTTAAAAAGATAAATAGCCGAGCGAGGGGGGGGGCGAAAAAATTAATTATTTTTTGTTCTTTCAGAAATATTCATAAAAAAATACATTTTTGTGATTGCATAAGTGAACCATACGCGTTCGAGCAATAGTGTACCAGTGGCAGCTGGTAGGGAAAGGCGATGGGATACCTGCCCTCCCAAAATTTAAAATCTGAAGTACAGGACAGTTCAAAATAAAAGTACAACATTAAATTAAATAAATAGGATATTCTCGTAAATTAACGGCAAACAGAATGATGCAACTTGGAGTGAAAATATTTCGGTTCCTGACCTTAAATAACTCGACTGCTCTGTGTTGCGTGTTTGGGAAGGAATTATTTTGTTAATTGAAATTTATTATGGTATTTTAACATTCCAATGTTTCGACATTCCTGTTGATTCGATAATGTAGTCGTCAATTTAGAATGTAATCTCAGAACAGCCTACCTTGACGCTAATTGAATATATTATAATTGTGTTATGCTTATTGTTGGAAATTTGAATGCTGAGCTGGTGGGAAGGAAGTATTACTTGATTGGGCAAATGTTAGTAAACAAAACGTTTATTAATTCATCACCCCATAAATTTACAATACTTAACGTAGGTAAACATTAGCAGCAACAAGACTATAAGCTGTTATTACGATCTTAGTTGCGGATTTATTATTATTTGCGGCACACCCGGATGGATTTTCAAAACTTCGCGGGTATTATTGCGGAAAATTGGTTGCACTACTTAAAACTCGAACTGACGATTAAGGAGTATTTAACGTAAATTTTCCTTTTTATTGGCTTCGGCTTTTACAAATTCGGTCACACAACACAAAAACTTATGTTAACGATTATCTTAATACCTCACCGAAAGCGATTATATTAATGAGGCTTTCGTTAATAGGGGAAAATTAATTTAGCAACTGTCGCATTTTATAACAAAACATAAATTCGTTTGTGATCCTGTCGTATTAATTATTTAATTACTTTTGAATGGAAACAATAGCGCGGAGAATTTTGCTTCTGCCCCACCCCGTATATAGTAGATTTCAAAATAAATCATAAAATATGTTATTCAGCCCAAACACAACAATTGTTAACAAGTTTGTCACAATTACGCCAACTTTCCTCGTTCACATTATAAGCATGGTATCTGGAATGTTCTTGAAGCACCGGTAATCAATCAAAATCCTTAAGGACTTGAGAAGCAAAGTATCGATTCAAATACTGTCAGTATAGTTTTGTTGATGATTGAATTCGTTAAAGCGACTATAAAATTTTCATAATTTAACTCAATTATGCTGCCACAAAGAATTTATGAAACGTAGTCTTCGGGGGTGCGCTGTCCTTCTTTTTACGGATATCGATTGTACGCTGAAGCTTAATCCCTCGGGAATACCAATTTAAATTTTTTTTATATTGTCTTGCCAATGAAATACATAAAAATTGGGTTCACCACCGAAAGTTTAGAGATTTAAGCGTTAAAAATGATTGTAAAATTTTGAGTCGATTCAAATTTTAGTATTTCAAAATTTATCAAGATATAAGTTTTTTGTAAACCCGGCTTTGTGTCAAAAAAGTCATAAATTGCAGTAAATATATATGGATTTGGGGTCGGGAACAGACAGCGGGTCAAAAAACCTATCGGTCAAATGGATAATCTTTTTTGTTCAAAGGTTAAAAATATAAATCTGCAAAATTAGTTATTTAAATTTTAGCTTTTTTTTTTTTTTTCTTTCAAAATTATTACCAAATTCCTGTATGCTTTATCCAAAAAAATCAGTAATATAGTAAAGGTATGCAATTTATCTAATGGCTAAATCATCTGCATATTTTTTAGGGAAGCTAAACCTCTCTTGCCCCTTCTGAGGAGCCGCCACTGGTCATATAAAAGCTGAAGGCAAAAAAAACACTATTCAACATCCTTTAATTTTTTTGTCTGACCTTTGACTAAACAAAAGCTGCAAAGACGTTTCGACGTTTCATAAACTTCATAATGAACAAATTTAATCAAAGTTCAAAGTTGATACAAGGCAGGGAGGGGTAATGACGGTTGCTACCTCCTTTACAACCTCTCAACGATTAAAACGAACTAATTTACTTTCCTATTCTCTACAGGAATTGAAACTGGATCAGCTTTTGTATTTTACTTTTTATGTTTCGCTTTTTAATTTATATATTATTGGGGAAGGACTCCCCCCCCCTACTGACTTCGGCGGCCCAGCCCCTAGGGAACGCGGTCCTAATTTCAAATAAATATACCAAAAAAGTTTTAATCCCTCATCCAGAAAACGTTATGTGCAATTTCATTGACTATTGGTTAAAGGAAAAGAGCCAATCACGAACTCAAAAGCGTTGCATAAAAACGTTACATATTTTAGTTTAATCTTTTTTTATATTATAGAGAGTAGATTAAAATATATAAACCAATTCTTGGCAGTCTTTCCTCGCGTAACGCCTCTTCTCTTTATTAATTTTTAAATTTTCAACTTAAAAAATCGGGAGATCCTGTGGGTCAGTGCGGCCTTTAGGCCGCACAGCCTGAGCAATCAAGTATGCAATTTTATAAAATGACATTTCTGTCTGTCATTTTTTTCGTACGTAACCCACCTTTTGTTTGTCAATTTTTACGGGTCTCTGACATTACTCCAAAATTCCAAAATTACGGAACCAAAAAAAAAATCTTTGAGGCCACGCACTCATTAAAACGGTCCCCGAAGCCGTCAAAAGTCAAAACACTCTGTTTCTAAGTTAAATTGGGGATATAACTATAATTAACTAAATCTGTTGCACTCGTAAAAGGCAACTGCCAAATCGAAAAGGCAATTTTCGTCTGCGACGCTATTACAAGGCTTGCTTCGCTTGTGCCCCCCCCCCCCCGAACTAAATTTCTGGCTACACCGCTGTGGCAATTCGTCAGAATTTGAAGACTTAGAATCATCGAGGACCACTCATTATTTTGTTACAAAAATCCCCCAAAAATAGTAATTCAATTAGCCGAATAAAAAAATTTCCCATAAATGAGAGAAGCAACACTATTAAGTTTTTGACGTTTTATAATGTGTAAGGTAATATAATAGAAATGGGCAAAAAATATTTTTCGTAAAAATTTTGAAATTTCAAATATTGACAATTTTCTATAAAGATTTGTGTATAAGTAATAAATCAATGCGGCCTTCAGGCCGCACAACCTCTGCCCTCTACTGTTGTTGTATCCTCTCGTTATCAAGTCAAGTAAACGCAAATATTACATATGCCAATTATCCGCAACTAAGGTAACGGCTTAGGTATTACAAGAAGTACTTCCAAATCCTATTATTTTTTGTAACAGGATAAACGTTTTACAAATTAAACTGCTTAACCAGCGACGGCTCGTCACAGGAGGCAAGAAAGGCTTAGCCTCCCCTTTTTTACGCCCCCCTCCCAAATTAGATTTTTTGAAAAAATTAAACAAAGCTACCCTCACTTTCGTGCCACTTTTTGTTCTTTTGTCTATAAAATCAGCGGCCTTCACTGCTTTGAGCCCTCTTTGAGATTCCTTTTGCGTCTCCTTCTGAATTTCTCCCCGGGCAATCTCTGAGGAAATCTGGTATACAAGTAAAGGAAAGTCTTAGGAAATCAAAGAAAATGTTGGGAAATCTTAAAAATCTTAAGATATTCGAGGAAATTCAAAGAAATCTGATTCTTTCACTAATGACATTGACAATAATTGTCAATAATATTTTGACATTTGTCAACAACAGGCCCGTGGCCAAAATTTTATTCCGGGGGAAGGGGCACTCGTAAAAAGCCTTTTGTAGAAAGTAACATTTTCGGGGGTTCCCCTTCCGGGAATTTTTATTATTACAAACAAATGTTTTTTTTAACATTTCGGGGGGGGGGGGTGCAAACGTCGGACAATTTAAAATTGGCTAAAAAATAGATAATCCGGGAAAATCTTTCAAAAATCGTGTAAATATAGAGTTTATTTATCTGTGAGAAGGCTAATTATAAAGAAGAGGATAAAATTCTAAGTCACCCCAATTTTATTCTGATTTAAGAAAAAACATTAACTCGGATAATGTTATTTACGTGCTATTCACGAAGACCGACACTCAACTACGTCATCAGAGAACTTACGCTCTAGATATACTGCATAATTTATGCGAAGATTTCGATATTTCAGTCAGATTAAGGCGGTATTCTGGTCTAGAAATTTGAAAAAATCGAAATTTTTTTATTTCCAAAGTTTAGACATTCAAGAATATATCCTTAAAAGGATTTTTCAAAATTCCGATTATTTAATGAGTTATAGCCATTTTAGTGACGCGGCACTAAACTGGTACGACCGAAACAAATGAATAGACGGTAGGGGCTGCCCGACTACCTACGGATAAATTTCCCCATAAAATAACATAACATTTCAAGTTAGTTTCGAGTCAGTCCGCTCGTTTTCACGAAATAACTTTGGAGTTGTACCATTTTTCGAAACAACGTTTTTCAAGCTGGCGTGCACGATATCTCAAGTTCTGCTGAACCGATTTATTTCAAATTTGGCGTACACATTCTTTATACATCCCTCTATGACATGAACCCAACTAAAGTTGAAAATTTTGAATTTTACTATTTTTAAAAAATTTGGAATCGGTAAATCTTTCCTAAAAAGATTTTATTGTAAACGGCCGCCATTTTGTTTCTAAAAAAAATTTTTTTTGAATAATTAAGAATCCGTTGGATGTTTTGTTTCAGATGACATGAAGGATTGAAACTTTGCACGCTAGGACACTGTCTTTTTTTTGAACCCCCCACTTGGCCAGCTTATAACTTCTTGAATTAAAAAATTTTTTTTCGTATAAATTTTTATGAACTCTTAAAGTATCAATAAATAAATGATAAAAAAATGGATAGTAAAATTATTCTTTGTTTTATTTTTACAGAACTGGAAAAAACGTCCGAATTTGTGCCTGTAGACTAGAATACCCCCTTATTCGCGGTGTAATACGTGCTTGATGATAAAAAATCGTATATTGGTAAACAATTTTTGTCTTCACAGTATGAACTGAAAAAGTCTGAAAAGGTGTCATCGTAATTAGTGATGCGTAATATTTGTTTTGGAAGGGCGGCGCGGCGCCTCATCGCCTTTCCAGTGTCAGCCGCCGCTGTAAAACAATATATTTTTTTTTATTTATTTTTTTTATTTATTTGAATTATTGCTATTTACTGTTATATACAGGATGTCTCTGTGACCGTGGAGAACCTTTGAGGTGGTGATAAAGGACACTTTTCTAAAACAAATTTTTTGAATTACTGATTTCAAACGGCCATAACTCCGATATTATTGATTTTTTAAGCTTAATGAATTAGAACTTTTTTAAAGATCATTCGATTATCTACAAATTAAGTTATAACCTCTTATCGTCTAGAATCAACGGATTTCGAGTTATAAATTAAATTTAAACAAAAATGGGGTTCGTAAGAAAACTAAAAAAAATAAAACCTGAATTTTTTTAACCGCCTTTCCCTTAATTTAATTAATAACTCGAAATCCGTTGATTCTAGACGATAAAGGGTTATAAGCTAATTTGTAGATGAGCGAATGATCTTTAAAAAAGTTCTCGTTCATTAAGCTTAAAAAATCAATAATGTCGGAGCTATGGCGGTTTGAAATCAGAAATTCAAAAAATTGCTGTATAATAAATAAAAAAAATTGCACTTCAAAGCTGTTCTTTTTAGACGATGAAAAATTGGAATCTAGTAGTTTGTAAATAATTTAATAATAATCACAAGAATTTGAAAATCTCATATTTTTTCATTTTTAACTTTCTAACTGATAAGTCAAAAAAATATTTTAACCGGAATTTAAATCAAAAATACATTAAAGGTTTAAAAGCTTCGGTTAGCCTCTGCATTAAAAAGTTTTACCCTTCCAAAGGCAAAACGCTACATAATTTGCGGCGACCACGCAAACATCGAAACCGAAAAATTATAAAAATAAATAAAATAATAATTTTTTCGTCCCCAATTTACGTAAACGAAACTTTAACTTTTTTTTGGAAAGTTTTATAAAAAAAATTATATTTTGCGCTCGCGAGGCTGTTTGTGTTTACATGGTGTAAATATAATTAAAACTGGCGTTGAATAAATTGCATTGTTGTCTTAAATCTATTAATTTTTTTGGATATTTAAAAATAATTTAGAAAATCCATCAATCATAATCGCGAAATGCGTGCTGGGATAAACTCGAGCGAAAATTCTATTGAAATGCAATTTAACGGGCCGTAAAGAATCGCAGATCTTGTTAAATCATTAATTTTGAGCACTCACCGCTTTTTAATAAAAAACCGCAAACAAAAACAATATTCAAATTTAGCGCACGATATTTTTCGGGCAACCCCGGTATAATTTTTAAACCGCCTTAATTTGAAAACGTTTTCATTTTAACTAATTTAAGTGCGGGTGTCCCATTTTATTCGCAAGTCGTTAATCATTTCACAAAAACACCAAATAAGCAAATGTATTTTCTAAAATGTAGAAATTACTTTGAAATTTCATTTCAACTGATTTATGTTTTTGAAAGTTTCATAATGAAACAACTTGTAAGAACAACTTGGCACTAAATATTTGTCAATTAATAATTTTATGTGCTTTTAGGGTCGGAAAATTCGAAAAACCTTAAAAACATAAACCCACCTAGAGGTCCGACTTCCATTTCCGGTTTGTGTATTTAAGTCGCTGAAAACACCAAGACTATCAAACGCTTTTTGTGGCTTTTCAAAACAAGCTTTTATGGACACATCGACTTTTTGAAGTCAAAGCAGGTAAAATAAATACGTTGTGTCGAAAAATCGGAAAGTTGTAAGGAAAATTCGTTTCGCGTTTTTTTTATTTAAAGCAAACCCCGCCCACGGTATTTTTTATTACAGCACAAACATATTATTTATTTTATTTAAAAAAACAAACTGATTAAAATAAAAAAAATAACTGGAGGAGCTGGGATTTGAACCCAGGACTTTCAGCATGCGAAGCAGACACTCTACCACTGAGTTACACCCCCTGGTTATTTTAAGTTGTGTTTAGATATATTGATGTAGCTACAGAAATATTTTCATAAATTTTAATTTAAATTTGCAACAAAATCTGCAGTACCGACTTGGAAATCTCAAAAAATTTAACTTTAGCAACCGATTATTCAACTCAACTTGTAACTTGTTAACGAAATGATGGAAATAAATCACGATTTTATCAGCTGCGAGATGAGTTATTTGCATAAGGGTAGATAATTTAATTATTAACTGTTTGATTTAATTAATTAGGGATGTAACGGTACAACCTTTTGAAAAAAAATTAAAAACTTTCCGGAGTTTGACTCGAAATTACAGTACCGGACTAGGTAAGTATTTAAAAACAGAAATAAAATTTAAAAAATTTTTTTAGATCACAAAGTGGAAGGTTTCAAAAGTTCATCCTGTATATGTAAAAGCCGAGTGATTTCCTGTCAATTTCAAACAAGGAGTTATTTTTTTCAGACTACTTACATTCTACTCAAATCGATGGAAGATATGAAATTGATACATCAACAAACAATTTAATATTTTGAGATACATTTAAAATGATTGCTTTCGTTTCTATAGAAAAAACCACACAATGGGTTTCGTTCAAGATTAATAACTTTGAAATATCACTTTGTACATATACATACATATGTATACTTTTATTGGCTTTTGTGTTTAACAAAGAAACGAACTCGAATTTGCATTTTTTAGACAATCGGGGTTTTATAGAAAAAATGTTGAGGATGGCTGTTGATCAATAGCAGATGCTCTTTAAGTGCTAAAGAAAATCTAAAGCTTTCTTTTACTATGAATTGCCAAACTATCGCTAATCAGGTTCTTTTTGGCAATATTTATTTTTGCTCCCTTGCCTGGAGAATGTGAAATAGCTCTCAGCATTGATTACCAAGTAATTTGCAAATTAAAAAATGTGCTTACCCCCCAGACCCCCCGGGTTTCTCACCATTGCTTTGTAGTTTTTAAACTTAAATTGCTGGTTTTGCTTCTCAGCGCACATGTAATTTTATTTTATTTTTTTTTTTAATATTTATTCCTTATTACAACTTGAAATATTGATTTTGCTTCTGTGTGGCTTTTAGCAAACCGGGGAGTCTGGGGGTATGGAATACCCTCCAGTGCACTGTTTGTTCTTTATTCATGGACCAATGCTGAGGAGTTACTCAGTGGCCAATACTAGAAGTATTTTATGCTCCCCGACTCTCCGAAACCCGAGAAGTCGAGTATCTTCCAAAAATATTAAGAAATAACTAAAAACTGAAATTTTGAAATTACTAATTATTATCTGTTTTTACCGGCTTATATCAGCGGTTGCCAAAATAATCCTGTATTATGATTGCGGCATTCTCATTAATTCATTCAGGCGCGTTAGTGGTAGACCTACATCTTTTTCATTATTTTGATTAGTTTTCAAAAATAACCCCCCCCCATTAACTAGTGCTAGTGACATGACACTTTGACGATGTTACCGAAGATAATTAAATTTTAAAGAACAGAAAGTTGTTGTTTATTACATGTAATTTCAAGTTGTAAATACTTAAGGTACACAAGTAATGCAACCTTTAAACACGCGTGTTAGTTGGGTTGCATAACTAAGTATCTAATTTTCGCTATAGTGTTTCTATCTTTTAATGTTTCTTTTGTTTTCCATCTGCAGGGCCGGATAAACCATGGGTGCAATGGAGCCGCCACACCCAGCGCCTTATAGCTTAAGGCAGAATAAAAATTAATTTTTTTACATTATTGGTGCATTTTATTAACATGAAAAATGGAAAATCTTTTAATTTAAAGCATAGGCCATTCTAGAGCATGTATTTTTTGCTTGAATTTGCAATATTCTGGGCCGAATAAGGAGATTTTGCAACATCCAGGACCGATTTAGGGGCTCGTGTCGTCACTGTCTCTATAAAGTCACTGTAGTTGATTCCAAGGAACTGCATTTTTCTTTGATTATAATATTATTAGTATTAAAGACAGGGCCGGAACTAGGGCGTGGCGAGAGAGGCGCGAGCTAGTTAGGGGGCCCCAAAATTTCAATTTTAAAATTAAATTTAAAAAATATAAATAAATACCCCGCGATTTACCGTCCTGGTGGGCAGGTCCGTATCTGAAGGGCGGTTTTGGGGTCCAAACCCCCTCCGAAGTTATAAAATCCTAAAATAAAAAATATAAATAACGCATACGCACGGGCGCATCATATCATAGCTCCAGCTCTGATTAAAGGCGCCATTAATTTACCTAATCTGCACCCGGCGCTGAAATAGCTTGATCCGGCCCTGTCCATCTGGCTATTCTGACGACCCAGTGGCGGATCAGGGTCTGAAGCTATTCTATTATGGGTATAGTAGCCTAATCGGGCTTCGAGGTTTTTATAAATATCACTAAAATTTTGCAGAATTTGAAAAAAGACATTATAATGAAGCGATTATCCATCCAAGCAAGAATCCATTCTCCGAGTGCGTCTACGGAGACTCGTAATTGTACGGGGAGTGGCTCCTCACCCACTCGGTGGTTCAAAGATCCGTCATTTTTGAGATCTGCTGTGCCCCGGGGAATTTTTTTAGCAAGAATTGGAGAGCTTCCTATAATAGAAACTATAATAGAAACTATAATAAAAAATACTGCATGATGATATAAATGGTTCGTCTTAAAACTCAACGTAGAACTAAAAAAAAAATTTTTGAATTTAAAAAGATATTTAATCTATCAACCAATCAGAATTAAACATGGCCGTCCGATGTTGTTGTTGATTATTATTGACAGTTGCAATATTATGCATATGTCAATGATGACAACTCGGCCATTAACGTCAATGGCCGGACATTGACGTTAACTTCCGGCCAATGACGTCACTGGCCGTGCATTTTAAACGATTTTGACATTTAAAATTTCATAATATGTAGTTTTTACATCATTGTCCAGGCAATGACGTCATTGCCCAATTCAGCCATTTTGCTGTTCCTTATAGTATTTATTCTATAAATCACCTTTTGGTCAATAACGACATTGACCGGCCAAAGACGTAAATATTACAATCAGATGAAAATATTTACATCATTGTCCACCGCTAACTGGCAATCACGTCAATAACCGGACAATGACGTTAATGGCCAACATAAAAAGGCATTAAGGTCATTGTCCGGCCATTGACATCAACGCCCGATTTACATCATTGACCGTAACACATATTATATTGCAAATTGCAATATAATGCAATAATACTTTCTAAAATCTTATTGGTTTATGCGTTCCCGCTAAAGGCAGAGCTATGACGTCATAATCCTGCCGATTTAAAACTTCAATAATTTTTTTCTTATACTAAACGCACTCAAAAAAATCTGAAAAAAAACCCTAAGACTCCGTTTGATCTCTAATTTCAAATAAAAAAATTTAAAAAAACTTGGTAACTCCTCCATTGTGGAGGACCCCAGCGGCCGAGCCAAGTGAGGGTATCGGATGCCGAAGGTTTGACAAGCAGCAAGCTTGCAAGCAAGCAGCGGTAACAACGATAACAATTTCTTTGACGACAAGCCTTTCAATCTGTATGTGATCCGATTCGTCGGAGATTGGGTGAATTTTTGATGTTGATGGTAATTTGGTATCCTTGTAATTATTGTATTTCTATTTGATTGCCCAAGTTATGCGGCCTGAAGGCCGCAATGGTCCCTCATAACCTCCCAATTTTTTTATTTGGTATCCTTATATGCGACAAATATCTCAAAGCATAGATCTTGAAATTCAGTGGCCTCTGTTTTTAAGTAAAATTCGGCTATAATTACTATTGAACGACGTTCACTTTTCGTGTTCTATTAAAAATATTAGAAACTAGCTGGATACCCGGCTTCGCCCGGGGTCTCATTAAAAAGATAATACTTTGCTTTAGTCTGAGTACTCCAATGTTTTCCAGTCTTGCTTTCCGTTGCTGATTTATTTGTGAAGTTCAAAATACTTTTTTTGGGGGGGGGGATTACGGGAATCTCGTTAATCCGTTTATGCGCGTCAGCTAATTTTTTTCCTTTCAACTTTTTTAACATTTTCTTGCACTAAAAAAAAATTTTTTTAGGAAATAGAAAATCCGAAAAATTCTAGAAAATTTAAAAAAAAAATAAATGATGCATTGGTACATAATTTTAACCAAAAATTCAATATTTTTGCGCCTATAAACACAATTCGTCATATTGATGAAGAATTCGTAGTATTCATGAAAAAAATTATTGTATTTATGGATTTGTTCGTCAATATAATGAACTTTGTTCGTAGGCGCAAAAATAATTAATTTTTCATTAATTTTGGAAAATCTTAGGAAATTCAAGAAAATTTTATTATAAGAAATCCGAGGAAACCTTAAAAAATTAACTTACCTGTTCTAATCTACCTTACGTCACTGTTCATACACAAATCAGGATAATAAAAGGTAGCCAATGTCAATGAGATTCAATAGAAAGATCCATTCATAGAAAATATTTAAAAAATTTAAATTAAGGTCATCAAAATGTTCATACAGTTACTCGCAAAAGTTACACTCCTATTTTAGTAATGTAAATTGTAAGTTTCGAAGATTTTCGTATAAAAATCGATTTTACAGCAATACTTCTCAGACATTTTTTGTTAAAAATTTCATTGTCTTCAATTTTGGTTATATACATTTTTCTATTTTATCGCACCGTTACCGAGATCCAGCGACTTAAAGAAGACTCTGTAAAAATTTACATATTTACATTTACATTTTTACAGACATTTTTTATTGCAAATTTTATTCCCTTTATTTTAGTTTGTATAAATTTTTTATTTCATCGCATCGTTTCCGAGATACAGTGACTTAAAAAAAACTCTGTAAAAATTTACATTTACATGAACTTCTGCTAGTAACTGTGTAAGTCCGCCCCTGTCAAAAAGTGAAAGCGTTACATCTCCGTTCAAGATCTATTATTGAAGTTAACAAAGATTATACTTCCACTTTTGAACAAATTTAAGCACAAACACTTTGAATTTTGAAAATTTTGTTATTTAAATGAGAAAATTTCGATAATTTCTTTATAAATCCCAACTAAAAGTTCCATAATTAATGTTTTAGTGTAATCAATCTAGATTCTTTCACACATAATTACTTTTCCAAGCTGAATGATTGAACGATTCGGTTTCATAGTTTAGTTTTTAGTTGTTTTTCCGGAACAAATTAATCGCAAAACGTGGGATATATTCCTTCCGGATCATTCGATTCGCATTTAATTAGAGGGTTAAGATCAAAAAATAATCGTTTCAATGGCAACGGGAGCCAAAAGAAATCTTTTCCAATCGGTAAAAATTTCCCTTCGTCCCAGGCTCCCAGGGGATCAATCAGGACGAAATTAAAAAGCGCAATTAGAAACGTTTACTGGAAGAATCGACGTAAAATAAAATCAAAATTTTCCGAAAAAGTCTTTTCTACAAGACAACGTCTAATGGAATTAAATAGAAAGTGGTTGCTGTGATAAATGCGAGTTTGCGGAAAACTAAAATGAATTGTTTTAGAGTTTCACTGGACTTGAGAGGAAAAATGTCGCCAAGTAATTAAATCTCCAAAAATTTCAATTACGGACGAGAACTTCCGTTTGATTAATTCTTTCGAAATATATTATGTGGAAAATTTTTTTCTATGGAGTGAAAGTGTGCGACCAGTGTGGAATATGTGATATTATTGCATTTTCACATTTTCTATCGGTCACTTATTTGTAGCGATGCCAATTGAATTCGAAATTGTAAATTTTGTTTAATGTTCCATAACAAATAAAAAATTAATCCTTTCCAGAGTTCGAAACTCGGATAAGACGATAATTAACGGTTTCAATTACGTTTTATTGTTTTCGTTAATTTTGTCAAAAAATTTGGCCTATCGAAAAGCATCATCGCGAAACGCAATTTCGCCTGGTACTCAACAAAAATATTTGTTTTGCTTTTTATCTTTGCATATAAAAAGGTTGACCCTCTAAAAACGATAAAATATCTTGAAAGCATAATTTTACGCTTTGCTCCGGTTTCGGGAGTCTGCAGCGTGAACGCGCTATGCCTCCAACGACTGGAGCTCGACGAAAATAATTTAAATTATTTTTCTAATTACGCCGACCCAGTCGAACCCTCAAAGCCCGATCTTTTATGCAAATAGCAACAGAAAAATTAAGGGCCATTACGTTTTAAATTTTTTCCGATTCGTTACGCCTTGCGTTTGACTTAAATTACGAAAACGAGTTCGCAAAAAAATTGAACAAATTAATTCAATTACACAAAATAGAAATGCAGGGGCGTACTTACCTTTGAAATAAATTATTACTATCGATACGATAACAAAAAGGAAGACCTTCATTTTGAGTGCGCTTTTTTTTTTCTTCTTAAACTTTTAATTTGTTAACACATTAATTAAATTGACTAATTTTTTGTAAACTATGACGTAGTTCGTCGGTTTGTATTTATGTAACAACAAAAAAATAGCTTATTAATTGGCATCATTTTTATTCGAAAGCCGCGTTCGGCGCGCGCGCGCTTTTAAGTTTTCGGGAGTAGCAAAACGAGCATTGCAAATTTTCAGCGCAAACTGATAAAATTTATGACTTACCAACAGATAGTTGCTTCAACGCATGGCAGAAGGAAAATTCGGCAAAGCTTCAAAACAAATTTTTTTCCGAATAAATTTTGCGCGCTCCAAGAAAATCCAATCTGAAAGTGTCAAACTTAAAATATCAGGCCGTATCTATTTTAGGAATAAATAATAATAAATTTTGAATTTTCGTTCCGACCGTTTGCCTCGGCGAAATATTTAAAAAATGTTAAATTAGATCGACTTAATTGAAAAGTTGGCGAGATTTTTCTTTTGTCGCGCAACCAAGAAAACCCGACAAGTTTTCCATTTAATTGATTAAATCGATTTAATTTTACCTCCCAACGTCGAACGTTTTTCATAAATAAAACAAATCTCTTTTCACTGTGGCTCTGTCACCCGGCGGGTGAAAAATTTCGTCCATTTCTTTGTTCACAAAATATTTAGTACTACATTTCCTTTCATTTTTCTTATATAGCTTTTTTCGATTAAAAATTGTTGTATTTTTCCAGGCAGGGTAACCACTCATTTTTTAAAATAAATTTCCCGAGTTTTCCAGCTTAAAACGCAAAAACAGACGTATAATTTTTTGTTTTTCAAACTTTCCCGTCATTTTTACTTAAAAATCAAATTTTCCTAACTTTTGCCGATTTCCAGGCGAGTGGGAACCCTGACAATATGTTATAAAAAAAGTATTGCAAAAGTTTTACGTGAATAAAAAAAATAAAAGTTCGAATTCTTTGGTTCGCCGCCGTCATTTCGCCGTCAGAAATTTAGTATTTAATTTTTGATGTCAAGAATATTTTTTCAAAATTTTGAAATAAATAGAAAATTAAAATAAATCAAAATTTTTTAAATAAATTGTAATGTTGAAAAATTATTAAACTTGCGACGGCGAAACAGCCGACGGCGAAATATCCTAGACCGCAAATTATTATCGTAACGTTTCTACAGAAACATATTATGACAAATTAATAAATTTATTTTAAGAATTTTCCTTCATCTAACTCGGGAACCGCCAAAATTACAGAACCTCAGATGAGGAAGGCTAAACGACAATCTCTTATCAAAATAGTCCAGCTTTCTTCTGCCGGTTGTTAAAAAAACAATTCAATTAATTCGATAGAAATAAAAATTCAATTAATCCAAGTCGGACTAATTTGATTTTGCTCAAAAGTGACCTAGTTATCTTATAGCTTAACTACTTGGTATATACAGTAGCAGTCAGTGGCGTAACCATGCAGCCATGGGCCTGTGTCCTGGGCGCCTGGGCCCCAATTTTTTTTTAAATAGCAGCCTCACACTTAACATTATATTATGATGTAGATAAAATATTTTATTTTTTTGGTCGTGATAGAACCGAGCCCTTTAACGCCCGGGCCCTTGTTCGATTGAGCACATGGAACACCGCTAGTTACGCCACTGGTAGCAGTCATGGAAATTGCATCGATGAATATTTTCGAATTAAAATATCAATTCCCAATAAAATTTCAATAACCATACACAATTCTAGTTAATACAATACGCACACAAAGCGTATTTTTCAAACCGGGGGGTCTGGGGGGTATGGAATACCCTCCAGTACACCAGAAATTGTGCTCAAAAGAGTGTTATTGAACTTATAAGTTTTAAACGAGAAATTTAATTTCTAAAAATATAAGAATTCTGATTTATTCAATAACACATTTTCTTCTTTTGAGCACAATCACTAATGTGCTGAAAACCCCCCGGTTTGAAAAACCTAGCTTTGTAATTATGTTCAAAAATGAAAATGCATTTTTGAGCTTACGGGTTTCAAACCAAAAATTTTACTTTTTATCTATTTCTACTATAATATTCGGGAATAATTCCCAATGCAATTTCGATGACCGCTACTGAAGCTTGGGGGTAACCAACAGTAACGTAACTAGGAGTTACTAACTAACTACCTTTGTTAGTTTGTTCGGAGTGAAAGTCTATTTGGCTCTCTGCAAGTATGGACTCCAGTTCTTTCTAACATGAGTCTTAGTCCTCTTTCTTCCATCCAATGGAAAATGGTTTCGATGGATTTTAAAAGCATTTTAATGAATTAAAGTCATAAGTTCAGCTACGGTTTTACTATCTGACCCTCGGTGCAAGTTGTAAACGCAACACTTCGTCATACGTGATATTCCAGAGGATGAAACCTCCACTCTTCTGTGTCCTATGTGATCATCGGCGATTATCTTCCTCGGTTATGCAAATCTTCTTCTTTCATTCTTCTCAATGCTTCATTATTGCGTTCTTACCCAGTCCGCTTTAAACGCCTAACTATTGTCCAAAAGCGTCCATCATCCGTCTTCCTTTAGAAAAATCCTACTGAACTTATCTGGGAGTCTGGTGGCCAAAATCATCCTATCCAGTAGTTTCAAGCAGTGGCGTATTCAAAGGGAGCCGGCCCCCTACCCCCCGAAATTTTCTTTGTATTGTAATTTTCAAACTTTCTATTAAGCGTTTGACCTTAAAAATTTGCAAAATGTTCGTCTGCGACGCTATTACGCTAAAACTAAATTCCAGGCTACGCCACTGGTTTCAAGTCTATAACAGTATGGGCATTCCAATGGCTAATTCCCCTTTGTCAACAAAACTAACCAGGCCTTGTTCCAATTTTCCAGAAGAACTACTTCTTTTAGGCACACGGAAAATATCCAGATATCTAAGTGGTCGGTTCGTTCATCACATCTGCAGGGATATTACAGAAATCTCGAGCTTCTCTGACTGCGGGTTTTTTACCTCCTTATTTAGTTTCCCAAGGTAAACTTATATTCTCCTGTTTCTTCTCTGCATGGTTTATGTAATCTGCCTCTGATAGGTCAATTTTTTTGCAAAACCAAAAAAGGACAAGTAATCCAAAACAACCCCTCCCTCGAAGAAGGAAACTCGGAAGAAGCCAGATATACAATGTAATAAGGAAAATTTGAGGAAATTTAGAAATTGCGAAATCCAAGAAATCTTGGGAAATTTTAAGCCTTAGAAATAAATATTATACAGCTTCTTTTTCAACTTTTCAGTCATAGTCAGTAGTCAACCGATTCATTACTCGCTAATATGAGATGGAAAGATGTTTAAAATTAATATGGTCAACTGTTTTTAAAAATATAACACAAATGAAGTATTATTATTGGTGTAGTACTACCAAATAATGATTTTGAGTTCTTTAATTGGCACGAACTCTAGGTCAGGGCAGCCTGAATAGTAGCCTTAGTAAATAAGAGTAACAAAAATATTGAATTAATTTATAAGAGAATAAAAAATAAAAAACCTACCTTCAATTTTTTTACCGACCTAAAACGATTCCAGTGACCGAAAGACCGCCTAACCTGCTATTCTTAATAAGAAAATAATACAAAAAAAAATTTCCGTTAAAAAGACAAAAATCTGAGTCTTACCCCGTCTTACGTTAATACATTAACGAACAATATTTTAATTAAAAATTCACTAGGCAACATGTAACCTAAGAGCCGCACAGGACTTGAAGCGGGGAGTCTTCAAAGTGACTCACGCACTTAGTGGGAATCTCGTTAAACCGTTCATGCGCGTCACTTATTATTGAACAAATACAGGCAATCTAAACAAGGAACAACAAATTTATTAAACAAAATCTTACACATTATAAACTAAAATAATCAACTATCAAATTTATACTTGCTGTACATGTCCAAAAATAGTGCTCGAGCCGAAATAGGTACATTTAATTTGGCACAAAGCAAAAATATTCCAGACAATTTCCTATGCAACGAATAAATTTCTTCGGGTGGCGGTGTTAATCGTTGATCAATCATGGTCGGCACCAAATTTTGTATTCTAACAATTGTATCACGTCCTTTAAAATTAAACTCGCCTTCGCTTTGAAAAACTTCTCCAAGAATCATGACCGCGTCTACGTGAGCTTTCTCCATTGCCTAACAAAATTCCAGCGATTAAATTGAAGCACAAAAGTGGTGCAGCAAAACCTACCTTGCTTTCGTACCCAGTCAGAATACCAATTTCTTTGGATGCCTTCAAAACCGTTTCGCCGTCTTTGGCCGAAGCAGCCTTGATTATTTTGATGTATTTATCAACAAAAGCTTTGGGATATTCTCGGGTTGCACCAAAGTCCAGCAACATAATCTAAAAACATTAGTATTTAACTTTCACTCATTTTAGTGTTGGTCACTTTACCTGTTTTGTCTTTGGACTGTACATGAAATTCGCCCAGTTCGGGTCGGTTTGCATGTACCTAAACTCCATCAATTCACGTAAAACCAATTCTAATATTTTATTTCCTATATATTTACGCTCGTCGTAGTTCAAATTGACGCAATCTTCTAATGGAATTCCGTGAATAAATTCTGTCGTAAAAACTTGTCCACTGCACAAACTGTCTGCAAAGTTTTTTTAAGTTTGAATAAAAACAGAAGTAGTTTTTCTCAAGAGGAAAAACTTTATGCATGCATTCAAGTTTTCTTAGCCACTCGAAAGTGCAAATATTTCTTTGATAGCTTTTTCAACAAAATAAATTTAAATTAAAAGTAGAAAAGTTTGAAAAATTTAAAATGCGCTTATTTGAAAAGTACAGTGAAGGGTTTGAATAAATTGCAAATTATACCAGAGTACCCAGATGTCCAAAAAAAAAAAAAATGAAAGAAATGAGGAAATAAAGAAAATTACTCAAAGATGTTTTCACTGACGCGCATGAATAAATTAACGAGATTCGAGCTACCTTGATTTTTTTTTAAATTTTGGCAGCCTTCAGAGATGTTCGGGGAATTAACATAAAATTGGAATTAATTGTATAAGGTTTTGTCAAGCTGGCAGTCCCTGGGTATCCGTCTATAACTGACGCACGTGCATGGATTAACGAGATTCGAGCTATTTCAATTCTTGACTTTCAAGTTGGGCGACCTTGGGAAATGTTTTTACCAAGTACTTCAGCTCAGAAACCTACTCACTTCTAGTCCTGTGTGGGTAGTGATTTTTTAATTAAAATATCTCTTGTTAATCCAATCGTGCGCGTCAATGATATAGTCCCCCCCCCCAAGATTTTCTTGTACAATTAAGAGAAATAATTGCCCTCCCAAGAAATAAAAAAATTATAATTTCTTGGCCTGTTCTGCTTGTAATAATTTATTAATTTTCAAATAAATATCTTTTTTTTATTTTGAATATTAAGGGAGCCCCCAAAGAAGTCCACTTGATTCCAACTGCATTTTAAAAGTTTAAAAAACTCACCTATAACTTTAGGAACATAAAATTCAGGGTAGGGTTTCAAAAACTCTTTAAACTTCTTCGTACATTCCGCTTCTCTCTTGTAATCCACTTCCCACGCCAACTCACGTTTTGCGACTACAACCACATTATCGATAAACATTCCTTTAGGAAAAATATTCCAAACATCCATAATTCCAACTAAATTATCAATATCGCTGTTAATTCCTTCAGCAACACCGGGATATTGAACCTTAATAGCTACCTCTTGGCCATCCAACATCTTTCCCCAATGAACCTGTCCAATGGAAGCAGCCGCAAATGGCTTTTCTTCGAATTCCACAAACTTCGAGCGCCAGTCTTCTCCAATTTCACTTTTCATAACTCTTTCCAGTTGCCAACTTGGCATAAAATCGGCTGACTTTCGAACCCTCTGTAAAGCCATGGCCAGTTCGGGAGCAACAATCGATTCGTCCTGAATGCTCAACAACTGACCGAGCTTTAAAGCAGCACCTAAAAGTTCACAAATTAACAATTCCTCTCGAAATAATCTAAAACCTACCTCTAACTTTGCACAAAGTGTCTACTATCCTGTCCATGTTGGCTTTGGTGAGAAACATTGGAGTTTGCGAGCTGGGAGCGCCTCCCACCTTTCTTCTCAAATATTCAGCAAAGGTTCCCGCTCCGATTCCAGCAGCCAAACTTCCAAACGAAACCATCCTGGCAATTCTGGACGCCGGAACAGAACGTTCTTTAGCAGATTCCGACAACTATAATCAAAATTTTATTTACCCAACTGAAAGATTATCGAAGGACTTACGACATCTTTGGATTTAAAGTTGGGCACCACTTGGACCGATTCTTGTTGTTGTTCGGCCTTCTTTTTTGCGATCGCTTCTAATTTTGCTTTGTGTTCCATATCTAACCTCTTCAGCAGTTCCTTATCGCTCGGCGACAATTTAATTTCAAAATCAACTTTGGGGTCCGCAGGAGGAGCTGGTGGCGGATGCAGAACACTGGTTGCGTCTTAAAGTTATTACAAATAAGGTAAGACCTGATCAACCCACACAAGAAGTGACTCACCTGTAGGTGATGCATTAACTGTGGTGCTGTACACCTTCACACCATCCACTACGGTAAAAAGGCGATCTCTCGTTTCGTTTAAAATTTGTATGACATTTTTATCCGCGAAATAATTTTTGTCGCAACTTAACCTAACATTTTTTAAACTCGAATTGCGTAAAATTTGTTTACAAGATTTCTCTTGTAACTCGATTCCTGCACGAATGATTAATTGCAACCCGCGTACACAACCCAGAAGTTCTTGCGAACGCGACATACTTGCGGAATGTTTGAAACGTCAGGAGGGCCTTGGTTATGTTTACAAAACTTCCGCAGAAAATAGTGAACAAAATTAACACTTCTTGATTATTTGGTCAAATAATTTAATTTTTTAGGAAATTATTTGCAGGTAATTACAGATTAGATTCAGATTAACACTTTAATTTCGTAAAAAAAATTAAGTCTAATTGGTATAATTTGAATCACACAATTTATTCGTGGAGCCATCTTTTATCTAATTTTCCAACCAAATTTTGACGTTTGTTTTGACCATTTTAACCTAACAATTCAATATTTGCCTATTTAAATAGTTATTGTGATGGAAGATGCGATAGCGGGTTCAAGCAAAGCGTTGGATTCGGGTGGAGAAGACTCACTGGACACGGAACCCGAAATAATTATAAATGAAACCAAACCAAAAAATGTAAAGTCCAAATTTTTTTTTTAAAAGTTCACTAAATTTTGGTTTTAGATGTCCAGTGGTGCGGTGAAATTGCGCAGCTGGTTGAACAAAACCTTGAGGATCGAAATGTCCGATGGTAGAATTTTAATTGGCGTCTTCTTGTGCACGGATCGAGACGCCAACGTAATATTGGGAACTTGCAGCGAATATCTGCCGGAAGAGACTGAAAAAACCGACGAAATTTTTCCGTCTTCGAATCACACGTTGGAAGAACCCAGGATGCTGGGTTTGGTGATGGTTCCGGGGAAGCACATCGTGAGTATCTGCATCGATCACAACGAATTTTTCGATGGGGGACAAATGAGGAAACTTTCGTTAGGTGACGATGACATAATGTGATTTATCTAGTCTCCCGGGGTGAGGATTTGCGAATAAATCCTGCGTTTTTGAAAATTGGAATCTTTTAAGATTTTGTTGGGTATCCTGGAAACAAAATAAAACTCGTTAAATTTGGGTATTACTTTATTTAGCCTACAAAATTAATTACTGAAAATATTTTAACTTTTACTATATTGTGTTTCGTCTAATGGTTCGTACCCTTCCGTTTCTATTCTCTTCTTAAAATTTAAATAGCTTCGTTTTCTGTCGAAATGTTTCACCCACTGGCCGGTACAGGATTTTTCATAAAATTTCCTTAGTTCCGCACAAGGGCCCGTGGTTATTGCATCTTTTTCGCCTTGCTGGTCTAAACACTCCCAATATTTGTCACGGGCGCCCCAACACACTCCACGTTCCTCTTTGGTGGGAAAGGACATTTTACACTAAAATTAAAATTTTTGATTTGTACTTGCAGTGATTTTGAGTTCTAAAAATAATTTTATTTCCTTGACATACCAAAATAAGCATTTGAATATATTTTTAGCTGCATAATTGTACAATGTCAACACGTCGTTTAAATTGAACTTGCAGTAATAATAATTTTGTACTTTCAGCAGTGAAAAAATAATGGTTCGATTCCGACAGGAGTCATAGCAGATGTAGCCAAATTACAGAAAGTTTTCGCCAAAAAGGGAGTATTTAAATATTATCTAACCTTGTACGCCCTTAACTCCATCTGAATAGGGGAAGTTTTCCGTGATTTTAAAATAATTTACTTTTCTGTCAAAAATGACAATCCGAAGAAAATTTTGGTTTGTTCGAAATGAAAAAAACAATTGCATGAGAGTATATTCTTGATATATTTATAGCCTTCGGGCTTCAAAATTATACTTCAAGATTAATCCTGCGATTCTCTCCCTTAATGGAATTTCATCCGTTGTCAGTCTACCACTGACGCACATAAATGGATTAACGAGGTTCCCGCTGCCACGATCCATGGAAACGGAAAAACTCGATTTTTTCTACACCAAAATACTGCCTCAAGAATTTTAATTTTGCATTTAACATCTCCACGTTTTAAGTCATTTTGCTGTTTTCAAAGTAAGTTGTTTATTTTTTTTTTGTTGCTACATAAATATAATTTTATATTTAGACCAAATATCTGTAGACGTGCGTCCTCATTTTTATGTATTTTATGAGATATTACTATCAAACAAAAACAAAATAAAAAGTGGATAACATACAATATATTATAATAATTGCGCAGTACTACATAAATAGCAGGATAATTTAAAAAACTATAGTTTTGAGCAGAAATCGATTTAAAGATTCAGATTAGTGCGATTTTGAGTCATCTGATTCTGTGGAGAAACACAGGGAGAAGGGGTGACAAAATAAAAATGTATTAAATGAAAAAAATAAAAAGCAGATGTAATCCGGCAGTGGCGTAGCGAGCTTAACTCGCACCCGGGGCACAATACCTTTTTAGAGGTATTCTCTAATTCTCTAAGGGTATATTGTGGTGTTTCAAAATCAATTTTTAAATATTTTAATTTCCTTTTATGATAATTTTGTTTATTTTTAATTAACTCATTTGATTTTGTAAATTTGTAAATAATTTGATTTGAATTTGGTTATTTGAGCGCCAATATTTTGTAGGTTGGCGACACTTTATAGAAGGTCGGGGCTTTTTGCCAAAGTGGCGGACGAGAGCGGACGTAGTTGAACGTCGCTCTCGCATTATTTTGAGTTATTTATGAATTAATTTGGATTTGTGAAATTGTTTTATAATTAAAGCAAATAAAGAGTAATTTTGGATTGGATTTGTTTTAATTGGATTTGTGAATGGAAGTTGGATTTTGGTAATTTAAAAATTATAAAGTTGAAGGTAAAGGAACGGTGCGATACCAAGGTCTGGCGGCTTATCGCCACATGCAAATTTATTTAGCGTACCCATCGTTAAAATTGAATTTAGTTAAAATTTTATATTTAAAATCTGAGCTAGCCGGAACAACAAAAATATCATTACAATATATACCCCCCATTCGAAAACCATAATTTAAAATATATTTTCCAGAAATCAATTAAAATAAAAATTATCCAGGAAGTTTTTGTTTTATAACCATTTGGCGCCCCTTTGAGGCATGATGCCCCCCCTCGCTACGCCACTGTAATACGGTTTAGCCCCATTGCAACAAGTTTCATGAAACTTGTTTCGCTGATGTGTTATCCGCCTTAAAGATTTTTTGTGTACTTCTAGTGAGATTTTGAGTAATCTGACTGATTTACTGCATACAGTGGCGAATTTGGGGTCGTCTGCGCCCTAGGCCCTGTCCGATATGGTGCCCTGTTTGGTTGATAGTAATTATTATAAATATAACATTTACATATAAATACAGTAGTAGTCATGGAAATTTCATCGCTGAATATTTCCAAATAAAAATAATAATTCCCAATGAAATTTTAATAACCGTACACAATACGCACATAAAGCTAGGTTTTACAAACCGGGGGTATGGAATATGGAAAAAGTGTTATTGAACTTATAAGTTTCAAACTGGAAATCTAATTTCTAAAGTTTAGGCGCCCTAGGCTAAGGGTAAATCCTGCACTGACTGCATGGCTCCTTAAAAACCCAAACGGGGAAACATGCTGTCCGAAGAACTACTACTGGTTGGCCAAAAATAATTACCGGCCATTTATAACAAATTTTATAAATTTAAAAGCACGCCACTGTGCTGTCAAATGCGAATTTGACATCAAACGCTGTTTGCAGCTCTCTGATTGGTCCGTACTGCACAATGTTGTAAACCAAATTTGATTGGTCCGAATTAAAATTTTGCACAAACACTTGAAATTATTAAATTGAAAAGAGTTTTTTATTTTTAACAAAGTTACGAATCGCTTGCTTCGTTAATTTATAAAAATCTAATTTAGTAAACGCAAATCTGCGCGCCACCAAAATACCAACCATTTCGCACAAAAGTAGTTTCCGAAATGAGGTTAGGTGGATCTTATTTTTACGTAATTTGACAATTCGCGAAAAAAAGAAACTAATTAATTTACAAAATTAGAAATTCGAATTACCTTGACGTGGCTACGCCTACCGCAACTTCCTTGATAAATAAATTTTGTTTTTTTAGTCTACGAAAGAAACTTGTGACAGCCCGTTCGAAGGTAGAAAATTAACCTAAAATTCCCCGTTCATTTCTGTCAAGATGTCTACTTTTGCTTTTTGATTTCAATTTCGAAATGTGAGTTTATTTATTTAACATCAAAGAATTAATAAGGGAACCGCAAACGAAAATGGAGGTGACGAAGGTATCGGTGCCAAAAAATTCGGAGGATGGTGGAAAACACCCCAACCACGTTAACGAGAATGTGGCGGTTAGGACGAAAAACGGACTCGTTAACGGTGTTGCAGGTACAAAATGTAAAAACAACAAGAAGCAAAAGGCGACGAACAGTGTGAAAAAGGGGCAACCAAATAGTAGTGTCGACAAAATTGGTGAGTCAAATCGGATCGAGGTGCCAGACGAAGCGAAAGAAAAATTAGTTGACAGTTGTACCAGCATCGACTCTAACGAAAGCGCTCTCAACCAAAGCAAAACCAAATTAAACGATCAGTCAAAGAGTAAAAAGAATAAAAAATTGAAAAACTGTCAACAGGACAACTCTTCTAATTTACCAAAGCTGGATATCAATGCGGGCGTCAATCTCGACCATTTCATGTCGAACATGAAGATGATATCGGAACTGCCTTCGACTAGTCACTTGGATGTGAACAAATCACCTTTGTTGCAATGTGGTTCGTCGGAGTTTGAAAAAAATTTAATCGAAAGCATCAAAAGCTTAAAAATCCAAAACGAAAATTCTGAATGCAAAGCTCAGAGTGAAGGTGCGCCCGAAGCGAATACGCAATCGAACGAATCGACTCAACTGCAAGAGGAAGAGCTACAACACTGTGATATTAAGTACGTTCAATACGAATCCGAGTTACAAATGCCGATGATTATGAAAATTATCCAGAAGGATCTCTCCGAGCCCTATTCCATTTACACTTATCGGTACTTCATCCACAATTGGCCCAAGCTGTGCTTTCTAGTGAGTAGAAAATTTACTATACTTTAATTTGGGGCTGTCCATTAATTACGTAAGGGTTTAGGAGGGGGGTATAAGAAATATGGTTTTTAAACCATTTTCTTAAATTAAATTTAAAAATATCCAAAACTCAATTATTGTAGATGTACATACCAATAACAAAAAATGATTAATAATTTTTAATAAAAAAAATTGACCCCTCCCCTACCCCTAATAAAAAGGGCTAGGGGGGTCAATGCATTTTTTTTTAATAATCCTTAGATAAAATGTGGGGGGGGGGAAGGTTGCCGCAATCTTACGTTTGCCGCCCTCACGTAGGGGGGGGAAGGGGATCGAAAATTACAAAAATCGTCTTTACATAATTAATGGACGGCCCCTTTTTGGAAATCAGTTTAGCTTTAGGAGTTGAACATTACGAATCTAGGGAATCTTTGAGCTGTGTAAAAACAGATTATGGTAAAAGGAATCTCAGTAATCTATTCATACGCGTCAATAGACTGATTTTTTTTTAATCTTTATATTCTATGAAATGGGTCTGATTTGATAAGGTCTAAAATTAACTGAATTTTGAAACTGATTTGATTTGTTTCTTATTTTTTTAGGCAATGTGCGACGAGAAGTGTGTGGGAGCGATAGTTTGCAAGTTGGATTATCACAGGAAATCCATCAAACGGGGCTACATAGCGATGCTAGCCGTGGATAAAGAATATAGGAAACGTAAAATTGGCTCAACGCTGGTAAGTCGGGCGATTTCGCAAATGGTGGAAGGCGACGCAGACGAAGTAGTTTTGGAAACGGAAGTTACAAATAAACCGGCATTGAGACTCTACGAGCAGTTAGGTTTTGTGAGAGACAAAAGACTTTTTAGGTATTATTTGAATGGGGTAGACGCCTTAAGACTTAAATTGTGGTTGAGATGAGTTTTTTGTTTACTTTAATAAAAAAAAAATTTGTTGCCATATACTCTCTCTCACTTTCGGGCGGATATTTGGGCTTATTATCCACCTCCGGAGGTAATTATCATTAGAAACGCGAATTTTGTGTTTCAAAATTGGTTTTTTGTTTTTAATTAACCCACAATTTTTGGAAATACGTACAGGGTTTGATGGGGACTAAACAACTCATGAACATTGCGTCATTTTTTATTTTTTATGTGCTGAGGATTACTTAAAATTCGGGAGGGCTAAAGGAGATGGAGGTTTTTGTTGCACAATTTTTGATCCCCTATAGTTCAGTCAATCAAGGTTTTTCGTTGCATTACAGGAAACAAGCTCTTATTTGAAAATATCTCATCATCCCAGATGACTCCGAGCTGGTTTTTCTCTAATAACTCCAAAGTGGTAAATGATATCAAAAATTTTTATGATAAAAAATATTATTTCTTTTAAGCCCAACAGTTTTGGTCTTTTCAATGTATTTGATATATTTTACCGTTTTCGAGTTATTACAGAAAGACATTCCGCAATAGTTCGTTCATTAAATATCTCGATAAAATCAGCCAATATCGTGAAAATAAATAGTATCGAATGGATAGAGCGCACTTGGAAGTTTAAAACAAAATAAAAATAATTGGGATACTATGCTTTGTTTGGGAGTTGCTCCCACCCCACACAGATTTGTTTTGTTTCGACAATAATTTACTAAATTTTGTTGTTTAAGGAATTTTCCGATTCTGTTTAGTTAAATATTCCCATAATAAAAGGGCAAAATACTTAATTTTACAAATTTTTTATTTTAATTATGGCCCCCCCATTACAAAAATTAAAATAAACAAAATTTTTGTTATTACCGAAAAACGAGATTCCTAAAATTAAATTTTTTTATATATTTTTATTTTAATTAGTTGGCGCCCGCATCGTTTTCGGAAAGTTCTAATTTTCATTTAAAATCCGTTTGCGATGCCCCCCCCTTCGCAACCATGTTTTCCACATATTTGCAAACATCTCTGAAAGTACAACAAATAACACAAAATAAAACCAAGACCTAATTTGTTATACATATTTCAAGGATTAAATTAAAAAATATTTGTTTATTTTAGTCGTACCTCTTAAATGTTAGGCGTAATATCACACCAACTGCGCCCCTTCCGACAAAACGAGCTACTCGTCCTGGACCCTAAAACAATATGGTTGACCAGAGAGTAATTCGTTTTGCCGGAAGAGGCGCAGTTGATGTGATATTACGTCTAATATTTAAGAGGTACGACTTCAGCGGTGGTATGACTTTGGCAACCTCACCCTACGATATTTCGTTTGGGAGTTATTTACGAAAAACTAGAGTATCAAAATTGAGGTTTCCTGCAGGCTGCAACAGTTTTACCTTCACTGACTGGACTACTCTTCGTGCTCCAAACTGAAAAATTAAAACTGTGTGCTTAAAGAAAAATTGTAAATCATTTGTGTGCGCCGTTTTCTCAAGTAGGTAATGTAGTAGGATAATTTGGTCGGAAACTTTATTACATCACCGATTTGTTGTTTTTTTTTTCGCATTCTGACTAAATTAATGATTGTATAATTACTGTACATAAATTTGTTTATTGTAAAACTATACAAAAAAAAATTAAAAAATATTAACAAGAAAAATAATCAAAACTAACTGCAGTTGTTTTACTTCGGTACCTACTATACCGACATCTACGCCCGCTTTGTTTTCTTATTTTTCGAGTTGAATGCTTCGGCTTTACGTTTCATACGTTTGATTAGAAGCTGCGTTTCTGGCCGGATAATCGGTTCTTCCACTTTTTTCTCCTCGACTTCGACTACTTCTTCTCGCCGTCTTAGTTTTTCATTTTCTATCGCCGCAATGGCTTTAGTTTTCTTATAATGAGGATCATTTGGATCGATACTAAAGAGGTGATTGTTGTAAAGGGCTGAAAATCGTTCGTCCTTCACGTCAATTTTAAAATCATCTTCTTCGACTGTTTCTTCTTCTGCCACCTTTTTCTTCCTGCGATTCTTCTTCGGTTTCTCTTCACTTTCCCGCTTTTGTATTTTCTTCAAACTGAAGTGCTTACGTCCGTCATCGTCGTCGTTTGCCAACAGCAACGCCAATTCGGCTCTTTGTCTTTCAGCATCTTCGTCCTCTTCACTTTCTACCTTCTTGTTTTTCTTCTTCGACTTTGACTTCTTTTTGTTTATTTCTTCGGCAAAGTAGGGATCGTTCAGATCGACGTCAGACGGAATATCGTCCGAATCATCGTCACCGCTGTTTTCCGCGTTCTTTCGTTTCGCTTCCTTTTTGAGCTTCTTCTTTTCTTTCCTTTTATCCAGATACATCTGGAAGGGAGTCTTCTTCTCTTTTTCGCTTAGCTTTTGTTTCACCATTTTTTCAGCCTTTTCCTGCAGGTCCACTCCCCAAGACATCTCTAAACCGTCGTCGTTTTTCGAAGAACTTTCGCCGTTTTCCAAACCCAGCAGCAAAGACTTGTATCTGTCGATGCTAGAAAGACCTTTTCGGTTGTCTTCATCTTCAACCTCTTCTTCCGATTCATCTTCTTCGCTCGTCGACGCTAAATACGCTTGAACGTCCGTGTAATCCACCTCTTTCTTGCTGTTCAACCGCTTGGTGATTTCAATTCTGTTTGGGTCGGTCTCGTCCCAGGTCAGACTGACTTTGGTCTGTTGGAGGGCGCACGTGGTGAAATACTTGGGTCTATATTCACTCGGATCCGGTAACTTAGTGCAAACGTCTTTAGGCTCCTGATCGAAAGTAACGTCGTCAGGAATAAACCGTAAGTCGAACTTTGTCGAAGTCGATTCGTACTCCAACCCGTCGCACTCCTCGTAAACTTTGTTAGCACTTTTAGGATTATCAAACACGACCACGGCGTAATAATACTTCAACCGATTTAACTCGTACTGCCTCAATTTTTCCATATGGTACTTGGAACCGTCTCGATCCTCGTCATCTATCTCTTCCGATTCGACCAATTCGATTGGTCCTTTTAACTCTTCTTCCTGCATGCGTTTCATACCAAACTCCGATGGATAAATAGTAACCGATTGGATAACCCCGCCGCTTGGTAAGAAACAATTTAAAAGTACCATCAAGTCGACCGCTCTGACTCGATCCCAGTTCATGTTACAAGCCGCCAGTCTGCACGTTATTTCAGTCGTATGTTCGGCATCCTGGTCTAATTCGCCCCACGCGTGATCAATAATTCCTTCTTCTTCCTCCTCGTCGTTGCTCTCTTCGTCATCATCCGACGAACTGTCCGATAATAAAACGCCTTCCCCGCGAGCATAATCAATTTTCAAATTCTTTAACTTACGCTTAACTTTATTCGAAAGTTTTCTGTCTTGTTTCGCAAAATTATCGTCATCGATTGCGGCAGTTTCATCCTCTTCCTCATTGACCGCGGCAGTTTTGTCGTCCTCTTCCTCATTGACCGAGGCAGTTTCGTCGTCGTCGGATTCGCTGGAACTCACGGCGTAATAACGTTGCAAGTCTTCCTTAGCGGTGTTGTTCACCGGCCTGCCCCTTTTGTCCACTGTATATTTCAATTGAAACTTATCATCCTTGAACATGGACTTAAACCGTTTGTCGATTTTAACCTTCCGTTGGATTTCTGGTATACGACGAAACTTGGCCTGTTTTAACTTATTTGCAAATCTTGGATCGTCCTCCATGGTTTCCTTGATTTAATTCACAATTATAAATCAAACGTCAACACTACAACTCACATGTAGAAACTTGGGTTATGTTTTTGACGTTTGAAAAGAAAACTGTTTACACGTTGCCAAGTTGCCAAAATGAGATTTTAAAAAATTATTTACAGGAAATTTTACATCATAAGAAAAATCAATTGGCTACCCCGCGCGCCGCCGTTTTTAATGAATACCCAAATTTTAAATTATTTTAAATTATTTAAATTTTTGTAAGTAGTGGCAACAGTGCCATCGGCGGAAGCCATCAAACAAATAGTTTCATGCGGTCTTTTGGCTGGAGTTTTGGGTTGGTGAGGTGAAATTTTACAAAATTTCGATAATTTATGTATTGAAACATAAAAATTGTAACCATGGTAAGTAGAAAATGTCATTATCTAAATTTGTTTTTGTATTTGTCAAATTATTTTGAGGTTATAACTTTTTTTGTGATTTTCAAATTATAATTTTGCAGCACAACTATCAGAAATTTTTGAACTCGATGTATCGACTTAATCAGCCGATTTTGAGGTATACCTTGAATAATGTACAAAATGAGGTTAGTATTGCTTGGTATTTTGCTGGCACTCGACTTACACTTGTCTTGTTTTGCAGTGTCGATATTACTCGAAAGAAGTCAAACGGACCACGTTCCTGTCTAGATTGTACGATAACTTTAAAGAGGAATTATCAAAGGAAAAAGATATGAAGGAAAATTTAAAAAAGTTTCGGGAAGAAGCTGATAAATTGGAGCAAAGCGAAGCTTTAAAAGCTGCCAGGCGAAAATTTGAAGTGATCGAAAAGGAAGCCAGTCAAGGTTGGTTCCACATTTTGTTTTCAATACAATGTGAGTTACAAAAGTTGTATTTTAGGCAGCGAAGTCCTCAAGGAAAAATTTAGTTCGATAAAAGGAAAAATGCAAGATGTACTGGATGAAGCTTCCAAAACGGAGATTGCTAAAAAAGCAGAAGATTTAGGCAAAAATGTTTCGAGTAGCATAAGCGAAAAGGCTCAAGTGATAGGTAAAACTGCAGCATTTCAAAGTATCTCCCAGGCGACTAAAGCGGTTCAAAAGGAAATCGACAGCACCAGCATGCACGGTAAAGCTTCTGCTTTAGTTCTATCCGATACTAACAATTTGTTCTTTTAGCTGTGGTTTACCAGAGTCCGGCTAAATTACGGAAACGATCTGAGACTGTTTCATCGAGCGTGAACAAGTTCTACGAACCTGACACAGAAACGCTTGGTATAGAATTGCATAAAGATTCAAAATTCTACGAATCTTGGCAGAACTTCAAGAACAATAATCCCTATGTGCACAAAGTTATGGACTGGAAATTAAAATACGATGAAAGCGACAACGTAGCCATCAAGGCATCGAGGTTTATGACTGAAAAAATCACCGACATAGTGGGTGGTTTATTTGAAAAAACAGAACTTTCCGAAACGTTAACCGAAATATGCAAAATTGATCCTAGTTTTGAACAAAAACGCTTTTTGAAACAGTGCGAAACCGACATAATCCCAAATGTGTTGGAAGCAATGATGCGTGGGGACTTGGAGATATTAAAGGATTGGTGTCACGAGGGGCCCTACAATTTGTTTGCTGTGCACATTAAACAAGCGCAGAGGTTGCATCATAAAATCGAGTCGAAAATTTTAGATGTAGACAATGTAGATTTGGTAATGGGGAAAGTTATGGATCAGGGACCGGTTCTCATCATTACCTTTACGTCACAACAAATTAGTGTGGTGCGTGATTCGCATGGTACCATCATCGAGGGAGATCCAGATAAAGTAATGCGCGTTTCGTACGTTTGGGTTTTGTGTCGCGATCCAAGCGATCCGAACCCTCGCTCGGCGTGGAGGTTGCTGGACATTTCGGCCAGTAGTAGTGAACAATTAGTATAAAATTGTTTTCCGATAAATAAATTTTTTAAACATTTGTTATTATATTGTTGAAGGCGGGATTTTAATTGAGTTTTCATTTTTATGATTAAAATCTCAAATTTTTGTAAATTCTGTACAAAACAAAACGAGATCCGTTTTTAGTGAGTGTACCAATATACTAGAAGAATATAAATTTTATATTATAGAAATAAATATTTATTCTACTTCGAGGAATTAATAGTTTACTTTGACCCTTTTGTTTAGGTATGTAGGTACGACAGATTCAAAGCGTCGTCGGTTGTTTGGAAGTGCTGGGTACCAGGTGAAATTAATAAAACATGAAAGCGAAGAAAACTGTTTGATTAGGATCAAGGAAACTTAAAACTGGAAGTGTTTGTGACTGACGCGCATGAATGGATTAACGAAAAGTATTATAGTATAAAATTAGTAAAGGAATTTTGTTAATCCGTCCATGAGCGTCAGTGGTAACGCTATGGCTAACGGATTAAGTCATAACATAAGAAAACTGATCCTGATTTTAAAGGTACAAATGTTTTTAAATAATTTAATATTTTTTATTTGAGATTTGTTTAATGAACATTGTTTATCGGCGCAAAAATGATGAATTTTCATCGCCATTTTTTTTAGTGGAAAATTTCATAAATCAATGAATTTGCTCATTAACAAAATTTTCTCTCCGACCTGTAGGTTAAGACCGCTGCTGTAACTCTTACTATTAGGCCTGAAGACTTTTTTATGCCCAATTCCAACCAAGAGGTAGGCGGTGGAATTCAGGACGAACCTCCACGCTGATTATTCTCAGACTCCCTGACCAACACTTAATAGCTGACAAGGAGACAACCAGTGCTTTACAACTGCTCGGAGGCAAAGCTCTTTTACCTCTCGTGCAAACAGGAGGGTCATAGGACCACGAGTTACTCGTGCCCAGCAGCAAGAAGAGAACGCCGCAAAAAAGACGTCCTTCTTGCAGCCTGGTGGAAATATTTCTCTGAAAAAGTAAAACAAAGTCTGCAGAAGTCTTACAAACTCTGCAAAAGTCTAATTTAGAGTTTTCAGTGAAATATTTCCACCAGGACAAATAAATCTTAATCATGCAAGGGCCGCCCAAGATCTGCTTCAGCACACCATCGCAGCAAAAAAAGTGGACATAACACTAATCAGCGAGCCACACAGAGAAATGGATAGCGGCTGGACCCAGACCATCGACGGAACAGCGGCTATTCTCACAAACGATCGGGTAGCGGTCCTAAACACTGAGAGGGGTAAATGCTTCGTATGGGTGGAAACGCCGAGACTGGTAGCCTACTCTTGCTACTTCTCGCCGTTCAAACCTATAGTCGTCGAGGCGACTTCAATGGGGGTCTCTCACAAACGACGCTAGAGGAACCTTACTGGCGGAGGTACTGGTGGAGCTAGACGTCAACATATGCAACGCTGGCGACACTCCAACCTTCTAGAAGTGCGACCACACGTCCATCCTTGATATCACGGCGGCTTCGGCAGAGCTGGAGTGTGAGGTGACCAGCTGGAAGGTACTGTACGAGGAAACGGCCAGTGACCATCTCCTTCGACATCGGCTTGACTCCCATGATGAGAGATCTGGAAGAGAGCCAAATTTCTACTGAGGAAGGGCAACAAGCCTCTAGAGCTCCCGAGTTCTTTCAGACCCATTTGCCTGCTGGACCATGCTGGGAAACTTTTCGAAAGACTAATCCTGCACAGACTACAGCGAGAGATCGATAGGACCGGGGGCCTCTCGGATAGGCAATTTGGCTTCTGAAGGGGTAGATCCACCACTGATGCGGTCGACAGCATGGTTCAGAAGATCAGAGCAGCGAGAGAGGGGACTCGGTCGAGGCGCTTCGTGGTCCTGGTTACTCTGGACGTTAAGAACGCGTTTAACTCTGCGAGATAGGAGTAGATCTTGAAAGAGTTAGAAAGGAGGGAGGTACCACCATACCTCTTAAACATAATGGCGAGCTATTTCTACGCTAGAACGCTGGCAGCACATCTTGCCGGTGTCCAGCGGAGTTCCACAGAGTTTGGTGCTTGGCCCATTACTATGGAACGTAATGTATGACGGCGTCCTCACTCTACATGTCCTCACATTACATGTTTCGCGGACGACATCAACGCAATGATCGAGGCCAAGAATGTAAACGAGTTGGAGAAACTGGTCAACGGTACGGTTGCGGGCATATGTGAGTGGATGTCCGTTAGGGGATTGCAGCTCGTCCCGGAGAAGACAGAGGCGGTCGTGATCGTGGGGAATAGGTGGATCAGGCCGGTGCGGTTTTTGCTGAGAGGGCACACCATTACTACGTGCGACTAGGTCAGAGTGCTGGGCGTGGATATAGACAGAAGTCTAACATTTAAACCCCACATCACGAGAGTGGTAGCCAGAGCAGCCGCAACGACCGAGGTAGCATATGTGGACCGCAGCAGGTGAAAAGAAGACTCCTATGTACCGTGGCGGAGTCGGTCATGTTGTACGCAGCCCTGATATGGGTTTCACCCCTGAAAAAGGTTACTTACAGGCGCCTGCTATAAACTACCCAAAGGAAGAGTGCGCTTAGGGTATGTAGGGCATACAGAACGGTATCCACAGATTCGATCATGGTTTTGACGCCCCTTCTGCCAATCCACCTCAAGATTACAAGATGTCAAATACCGTTTGAGGCCCTCTGCAATATCAGATGCGCGGACATTAAAGAGAGATGCCAAACATCATGGACGGCGTCGAGCAAGGGCAGATGGACTTATCGTCTGATTCCTGACATAGATCCGTGGGTTAATGGGAAGCACGGCGAACTAAAATATGAAACCACCCAGGCCCTAAGCAGCCACGTATGCTTTAGAACTTGCCTGCATCGCTTCATGAGAGCCAATACCCCCAACTGCCTCTGCTGTGGAGAAGAGGATGATGCAGAACACACCATCTCCTACTGCATCAAGTGGACGGACCACAGAACACTGTCGAACATCGTGGAGTTGATTCTGTTAAGCGAAGACAACTGGCGGGTAATCGAGAAGAAGCTGGTGGACATAATCTCTACCAAAGCAAAACTTCAAGACGAAGAGAAAAATTCCGAAAGGGCAGAACAAAGGTTAGACGCATAAGTGTGTGCGGAAGAAATGCGTTAGCGATTCCCGGCACCTCTAAGGAGTGGGGTTTTAGTCAGTAAAAATCCAACACTACCACCCCTCAGCATGGGCGTACCTAGGGAGGGGCAGCTGCCCCCCCCTGGATCTTGTAGTACCTGTAATAAATGCACATTTCTATTTATGTTGAATTATTTATCAACAGAAAATTCCTGATTTGCCCCCCCCCCCTAGGCTAAAAGCTAGGTACGTCCATGCCCGTCAGGGCGGTGTCTTTTGAAGATTTCCTCATTCCCAACGCTCGCAAAAAAACGGGGTACAATTTACCCACGTTCTGGCAGCACTGGAGAAGCTAGTCAATCCAGGACTTCAGCTCAGGTTGTCATCAGTGATTGCATCAAAATATGCAAAACCGATACTTTTTGTTTAATAAAATTAGTGAAGCCCAGGGCTGACTTATAAAAAAATGGTAATATATAACCTACATTGTTTATTTTACCACGCTATTAAATTATGAGACAGTTGCTCCTTAACTTACAGAACAGGACAAGGGTTACAGAGTCCGTTGAGATCTTCACCAGTAGGTGAGATTAAGACTCCCCAACTATTCTTCAGCATCGTATTTTGTGCATGAAGCTTCTATAAAATAAAATTTTCTAATCCCCAAAATGATATTTCGCTCTACTTAATTTTATAAATTGCTGAAGCAATTATTCAATCAATTGGGGTCAGGGTACGCTCGATAAGATGTTTGTACGATAAGAACGTCACTTGATCAGTAAGAAAACAGTTAGAAGATCCTCAACACGTAAACACTTAGATATCTCTACAAATAATAATGAAAATTTATTTATTTACGCTTTTTTTCTGTTTTTCTACAATTTATGGTAAGTAGAAAGTAATTTCTTCGTAAAAGACTTTTTATGAAAAATTCGTTCAGGTTTGGATATGACTTATGAAGACCTGAAACCTGATACTTCTCCGGAAATTCAGCAAACGGAAGTTTTAAATTTAATAAACCGAATAATTCCTGAGAGAGCCCATAACTTCCAGGTGGAAATAGATCCTTCGTTAGGCCCTCCAGGCAAAGACACCTTTAAGGTAGGCGAGACGTCTCTCCCTCCAGATTTAAAAAGATTTTTTTGCAGTTAGTAAAAATAGATAACGAAACTGTAATCGTCTCTGGAAGCAGTGGAGTCGCAGCAGCAACTGGACTTCATCATTATCTAAAATATTACTGCCTATGTCACATCTCATGGAACAAAAATAATTTGAACCTACCTCAAGCTTTACCAGAAGTTAACGTAACCGTCATCTCTAACGACAGGTTTCGGTACTATCAAAATGTTTGCACACCCAGCTACAGTTTCGTCTGGTGGGATTGGAATCAATGGGAGAAACACATCGATTGGATGGTTTTAAACTCATTTAATTTGGTATTGGCCTTCAACGGGCAAGAAGCCATCTGGAAGCGGACCTACAAAAAATTAAATATGACGGAAGCCGAAATTGACGAACATTTTGGAGGTCCAGCCTTTTTGTCTTGGTAAAGCTGGTAAGCGCAATTTAGCGTTCATTAAACCTTTGTTTTGCTAGGACAAGAATGGGGAATATTAGAGGTTGGGGTGGACCTCTCTCCGATGCTTGGCATACAAGGTCGTTAATACTACAACATAAAATATTAAAACGGTTTAGGAGTTTTGGAGTTACGCCAGTACTTCCAGCCTTTGCCGGCCACGTTCCAAGAGCATTTAAAAGGTAAATCTAAAATTAAAATAATTTTATTATATCAAACCCTTTTTATCCGCATCAGGTTGTTTCCCTCGGCTACACTGTCAACAACGCCGCCGTGGAACGGTTTTAACGGTTCGTACTGTTGTCCGTATGTCTTAGAGCCCACCGATCCGTTGTTTCAAACAGTGGGGAGTTTGTTCGTCTCGGAGGTAACAATCTAACGTGAAACAACCAAATCTAACTAATTTTTCAGTTAACAGCCGAATTTGGAACAAATCATGCTTACAATTGTGACACTTTCAACGAAAATCTCCCAACAAATGCAACTTTTGCTTATATAAATAAAATGGGAGGCTCAGTTTATGCTGCAATGCAGTCGGCCGATCCAAAAGCAATTTGGTGAGTCTTCAACTGTTTTGACTTTTCCCTGCTGATGATTTTGTATTTCGAAAGGATCATGCAGGGCTGGTTGTTTGTGCACGATTTTGTCTTCTGGACCGAAGAGCGAGCTGAAGCCTTGTTAACGTCCGTCCCGCAAGGAAAAATGATTGTCCTGGACTTACAATCCGAGCAGTGGCCTCAGTACGAAAGACTGAAATCATATTTCGGCCAACCTTTCATTTGGTGCATGCTCCATAATTTTGGAGCCACCCTAGGAATGTTGGGCTCTCTCAATATCATCAACACGGTAAGATTTTTCTCTTTACTTACTCTCACTCCAATTTTAAATTTCAGAGAGTTTTCGAAGCTCGAAATCTTCAAAATAGCACTTTGATCGGAACAGGGCTATCGCCCGAAGGAATCAATCCGAATTATGTCGTTTACGACCTGATGAACGAAATGAGCTGGCGAAGAGAATCCGTTAATTTAACTGAGTGGTTGGATAGCTACACGATAAGGAGGTACGGGAAAAGTGATGCCAGTGTCTTTGCAGCGTGGAGGATTTTAAGAGTACAGTTTTCCAAACTTTCCAATCTAAAAATTGATCTAACTAATTTTAGGATACGGTGTACAGTTTTTCAGGATTAAATAAGATGAGAGGGAAGTACACGATCAACAGGCGACCAAGCCTGAGGATTAAACCATGGGTAAGCAGCAGTGGCGTAACAGGCCTGTGTTTCCGACTCAAACCGGATATGGATATTGTATTATTTTTTATTATTCATTGATGTTTTCACTGCTATAAATCACTAAAAATTCTTCAAAATCATTAAAACATTTCATTTTTCTGGTCGTGACCAAGCTAGGCCCTTTTAATGTCCGGGCCCTTGTTTGACCGAACACTGGTAGTTACGCCACTGGTAAGCAGTCTCACCTAGAGATGGCGGTCTTTACCAAATATTTTCAGTCTTGGTACAACAATTGCGACTTTATGGAAGCCTGGAATCTATTTTTACTCGGTTCTGATAAATTGGGAAACAGTAGCGCGTATCTGCACGATCTGGTCGACATCACCCGACAGGCTCTTCAAAATCTGGGCGACCAATACTACAGTAAATTAATGGAAAATTACAGAGACAATCAGATTGAAGAATTTAGGTATGAAATAAAAAATTTAAATTTCGGAAAATTTATTTTTGTTTTAGGAATTCATCCCAATTGTTTTTGGAAATTTTAGTAGACTTGGAGAGTATTTTGGAAACGAACGATGCGTTTTTGTTAGGCCGGTGGCTGAGTGATGCTAAAATGGCGGCCAACGACAGTGAGGTTCGTATTTTGAACGTTGGGAATTGGGTGAGGAAAATTTTTAATTTCAGGAAGAAATTTTGTATGAATATAACGCAAGGAATCAAATTACCTTGTGGGGGCCGAACGGAGAGATTGTGGATTATGCGAACAAGCAGTGGTCAGGTATGGGAGGAGTCGAAACGCACTCGACACGTAAACACGTCTTTTTCTAGGTATTGTATCCCATTTCTTCCTTCCACGCTGGTCGCTCTTTCTACGCGCGATGAACGAATCCTTAAGCAACGGCTCGAGGTTTAACGAATCAAAAACGACCATGCAGATTCTTAAAGATGTGGAAGAACCATTCACGTTTGACAGAAGCAATTTTTCAATCCAGGCAATTGGTGAGTTGAAATTTTGAAGGCTTTTGTGTTTTCAGTTTGCTGTTTTAGGTGATTCCATAAAAGAAGCTCAGCGTATTCACGAGAAATGGTGGCCGAAAACGCACTGCAGATTTGAAAGATCAGACTCCATCTCTGTAAAATTGATAAAATGAATTATTAGGTATTTCAGTCGAAAAATAAATGATTTTACGTAACTTCCACCTGAGGGTTCCCTCCTTCCTATATATCTAATGGAATTTAAAGTTTTGCACGTGTGGCAAAATCTCTTGGGATTAGATCTATCTAAATGGCTCTCTGTTTCCCTATCGGAGGTAATAAAAATGATACATCACCCTAATGGTATTAACCACCCCTTGCTAATTAAATTAGTTCGTGGCAAGGGCGGCCTGGCACTAAAATTTTATAATTCTCACAGAATAACGTAGTTTTATAACAAAAATTTTTTTCTGAAAAAATTTCTTGGAGAGAAAAGAAAACTCCCTTGTGTAGTATTGATTTTTTTTATACGGATAAGTACCGGACTTGACAATTTTTCCACGTCCAGTTTTGCTGGTAATGATCTGTGAAAGAGCCTAATTAAGAAAGGGTAATTGCAGAATTGTAGAAATAGATGAATTGTTTTTGGGGGAAGTCCCCACGCAAAGAATTTCAAATTCTGATTTATTAATGATGTTCCTGGTGTTATTTGCTAAACCAAAGAAGAAGAAGAAGAACTGAAAATAAGTTTCGTTTTTTCCTGATACAGAAATTTTTTAACTCTAATATTATACGCAAATTTTTCTACTAAAATTAAAAGAAAAAAGTTAGAGTTTTCCAGCTGAGAGTTTCGGAGGCCTTCTTACGATTGGAAATTATTCCAGAAAACTTGAGATAACAAGCAAAATAATTTTAAACTGTTGACAGACCGGGAGGTCTTCCATACCCCCCAGTCAGAAGAAACAGATGAAGTAAATTATATATTACAGATTGGAACAAAATTTTAAATACAGCTGCAAATAAACTAGAAGTTTTCCTGTTTAAAGATGGACACCACAGTGGCGACTACAAAAATCGCAAATTTTTGAAAAGAAAATCCTGAGTTTTTTGAATGATTCGATTCTCCAGGAAGACGAAGAACGACGTGACGATTCCAGCTGCTTTCAGATTGAAGATTCTCGTCTGACACTGTCGGGAACGGACCACTCGGCACTTGACTGAACAAAAGATGCTGAGCAAACGCAGCACACAATGAACATTAGCACTTGGTGTATACGTCGAAGACGGTAACAGGACTCAAGAAACAATAACTTGCGATTCATACACTCGCAATCATTGAATCGAATGGTAAAATTCTCGGTCGTGTTTGATGGAATATTGACTCAATTGAATGGTGCAACAGGTTAAACAAATATCCCCTATTAGGCGCCTGTAGTAACGAATCTCCGAATTCGAAATTCTCAACTCGGTTTACTTAACAACAAACGCTGCGCAGTTGCATTCCCACTTGGACTTGCAAAATTCACATCCGCGTTACTCTAACTTCAACCCAAGACTGCCTTAATTCACGCGTATCTCCACTGCATTTCCTTTGGCGCGTCGATCTTTCCATTAGCGGCACGGAGCAGAGGGCAAAAGGGACGCTCGAACAATTATTAAACAATAAATTGTTACAATGCTGCAAATAAAGTAGAAGTTTTCCTGTTTTGTTATTAAGGGCGTACATCACAGTGACGACTACAAAAATCGCAAATTTTCGATAAGGAAATCCGGAGTTTTCCGCTTGAGAGTTCCGGAAGCATTCTTACAACCGGAAATTATTTCAGAAAACCCGAAAGAACAGTTAACAGAACAATACTTCAAACTATGGCAGACCGGGGGGTAGAAGAAGCTGATGTACATTTGGTTTGAACAAATTTATTCTTAATACATTTTTTCACAGCTGCAAATAGAGTAGAAGTCCCCAGTTTTGGTGGTAACCCCTTAATGCATACATTAATTTCTAATTTTCGGTCAAAAAATGATCGCATTTTTTTAAAGCAAAAATTTTGAACTTCAATACTAATATTAGAAATCGCTCGCGTCGAATGAGAATTTGCTGAGTAAATATAGCGGTCGCCCGTGATCCAGACGGATCAGTAAAAGTTTCCATGTTTTACTATTAAGGGCGTACACCACAGTGAGGAATACAAAAATCCAAAATTTTTGAAAAGGAAAACCGGAGTTTTCCGCCTGAGAGTTTCGGAAGCATTCTTACAATCGGAAATTGTTTCAGAAAACTTGAGACAACAATCAAAAATACTTCAAACTATAACAGACCGGGGGGTCTGGGGGGTATGGAATACCCCCCAGGTCGAAGAAACCGATGTAGTAAAATATATTATAGTTTGAATTTGAACAAATTAATTCTTAATACATTTCTAAACACTGCTGCAAATAAAGTAGAAGTTCCCCAGTTTTGGTGGTAACCCCTTAATGCATACATTAATTTCCAATTTTCGGTCAAAAAATAATCGAATTTTTTTAAAACAAAAATTTTAAACTTCAATACTAATATTAGAAAGCGCTCGCTTCAAACGAGAATTTGCCGAGTATAAATTTGCCAGTATGTCACCGGCACGCATATTAAGGCGTTAAGGGGGGATACCACAGTAGTCGTCACTGTGGTATCCACACAAAATCGAAAATTTTTGAAAAGGAAAACCGGAGTTTTGAGAGAGCCTGAAAGTTCCAGAAGCTTTCTTACGACTGAAAATTATTCAATTTGACAATTCGGTCAATTGACTTGCACCTTCTCGATGAATAATTTGTACTTTTTCGAGTTCCAGCTTTTAGAAATCCGTAATTTTCGAGTTCTGTTGCGCCCCGGGGGATTATTTTAATAAGAATTATGCCCGCTTCGCTCGGGCGCTGCGGCCTATGTTGACAAGTACCCTTAGGGCGAGATGCGCATCCAACCTAAAATTAACCAATCGAATAGTTGGTTCCAGTTTTTCGTGAATTTTGGCCGTATTTTTTAATGATCCGCAAAATTAAATTTTTATATTTGGAATTTACGCCTTAAACTACCATATTAAGGCCCTTGGGAAATTTTTAAAATCGTAGGCCCCGTTAGGGTACTATCCCCGTTTTCCTTTGTTACTAAGGGTGGACACCACAGTGATGACTATAAAAATTTTAAATATATTTTAATTGCAGCGATGATTACTTCCGAATTAAAATAACAATTCGCAATGAAATTTCAATAATCGCAAATTTTCAAACCGAGGGGTCTGGGGGGTATGGAATTACGAAGGCGTCCTGAGGCCACAAAGTAAAAAATAAATTTTTTAAGTGTCAATTGCGACTTCCAATAATTGTCAATTTTCACTTTGAAGTCGCAATTGACACTTCGAAGTCGCAATTAACGCTTGCGCAATAATACTTATTAGATACTACGATAATATAGTAGTAACGAAGGCGTACTGCGGCCACAAAGTAAAAAATTAATTTTAAGTGGCAATTGCGACTTAAAATTGTCAATTTACACTTAGAAGTCGCAATTGACACCTAGAAGTCGCAATTGACACTTTGAAGTCGCAATTAACGCCTGCGCAATCGTACTTATGATTACTACTATATTATCGTAGTATCTAATAAGTATTATTGCGCAGGCGTTAATTGCGACTTCGAAATGTAAATTGACAATTGTAAGTCGCAATTGCCACTTAAAATTAATTTTTTACATTGTGGCCTCAGGACGCCTACGTAGTTTCATAGCAGAAATCTAACTTCTAAAATTTTAAAATCTAAGATTTCTGATTTGAAATTTAAATAACACAGCTTCTGTTTTTGAACACAAACACTGTAGTACTGGGGGGTATTCCATACCCCCCAGACCCCCCGGTTTGAAAAATCTAGTCTTGTGATTATGTACAAAAAAGAAAATTTATTTTTGAGCTTCTGAGTTTCAAACCTAAATTTAACTTTTTCTGTTGCGCTTATCTCGAATAGGGTGTATACCTGTTCGAAAATAAAATTTATTATTTATGATTTAGAAAAAAACTACATTTTTGTAACTCAAAGATACGATATCTGGGGGTAATTTTTACCTAAGGATTAGCAATTTGGACAGGATGTTCATAACAAAACTGTCTTTCGGTCCTCCTAAGATTGTTTTGATTGAAAGCTTAGTTTTTGAAATAAATTAGAAATGTATAACGATTTTTTACATTAAGTCTCAAGTTACTTTTTTTAAATTGCGCCTTTCTGTGGAAATTTAATATTTAAAAAATATTTGATGATGAAACTATGGCTACTAAATTGGTTGAGGTCAAAATGACTCTAATTTTGTTCATTTTTGAAGATTTTTTTTTTTTCAGCAAATTCGCTGTTTCCCATGTATCCAGAGGCGTATTACGCAAGTTTGACGCCGCAAGCCTTTCATATTTTGCGCTCTTATCCTCGCCTTTACAGTTGACCATTTTTTTTTATTAGAATAATTTATAGAGAAAAGGAAGCTGTTTCCTGAAATTTTGGGCCCCTGAAATTTAGCCCGGGCTTCATGGGCTTATGCGATAATACGGCTCTGCATGTATCATTTGTTTTTTAGAAGTACACGGAAGTCGCAGCGCTTTTCCTTTCATTTTCACATGATTAAGGGATAATGTAAAATGTTAACACCAAAATGATTAATTTCCGTAATAAAAAAATTAATGAAAATATTCTTATTTTTCTGTTGCGACCGTGGTATCGTCCTTAAGACGTTTTTTAATTCTAATTTTAAATGCTAATTTTACTTTTTTATATCAAAATAAAAACCGACATTTTCCCAATGCAACTTTTGTTTTAGTGCTTAACGTAATTCAATCAGCTGGATTGCGGGGGTTCCCAAACATAAAATAAAATTGTTGATGCGGGATTCCCCAAAGTTTGAGAACCGCTGGCGTGATAAATATTATATTTTGAGTTTTTGATTCGTTATCACGCATGTTTTGAATAATTAATTAAAAAGACAAATTTAGATTCGTGTAACATTTTTCATGATGATGACGGAAGAAAAACGTTATAATTGCCCTGCGACGGAAAGTTATTTTTATTCACACATGACCTGAATAATAGCAGAGAGTCCACACCTTCGCATACGTGTTTATCTACCTATACCTACCTACTAAATTTATTCGGATTCCTCCATGGTGGTTGCCTGACAGGTTTTATGCGCCGGACGGTTGGTCGAATCGTCACTGTTCGTTTCTGGTGATGCCGTCATCAAGTTGATTTCTTTTGTGAACAACTGAGAACTCATTACGAATTACAAAACCGAAACGAAATATTTCAAAAGCCACCAGTTGCTCTCAGATCGCACACGACTTGCGTGTAAAAACTCGGTACGAACGTAGTTTGCGGAAAAACGCTCTCGAGTCTCGGTTCAACTTTTCGAGTTTTTTGTGTTTGGTTTTTTAAAATCTAAAGTTCAAATTGGACCCAGTGCGTTTCGAGTGTCTCAGGTAAATTTTGATTTTTTCCGTTATATTTTGAAAATTTTAAATCCAGCGGTGTTTTATCATTTTTTGGAAACAACCTTGGATAAATGGATCAGAGTTCGCATAAACAAACGTCTTCGACTAAATATCGATTAACAATTTATTTAATTGAGCAGAAAACGCATTCATTCCCCATTTGCGGTTTTATTTATTTTCTGCACGCTTACCTGTAAGCTCATTTGATCGAACTAATTGGCTCTTCTCAGGTAATTGGAGATAATGCAAAGAACTTTCGCGGTTTCCGCTATTCCGGATGACTTACCATTTAAAAATAAGTTGGAATTTCGATGACTTAATTCTCGAGATATGCGAGAAAAAATATCTTTCCTCACGCCTTTCTCTCGAAGTGGTTCCAAAATTTATTATTTTAATCATAATCGCAAGTTTATGGAACAGCGCACCCATTTTTCACCCTCCGTCATGCAAAATAGACTGAACAAATTCGAAATTAAACACGTGGGTGAGGTTTCCCTCACATGCAACCTAAGTGATCCATTAGAAAAATGGAACTTTTTGTGAAACAAGAAATGCAATTTTTCACCATTTAAACGGCCGATCAATCGTTATTGCAGTTTGAACTCGGAATTAATGATTAATTCTAGAAAACAACTTTTTTTTCAATAAAAATTGTTTTATTATCAAATATAATCGTATAATAACGGTAACGGCGCTTGCAACATTAATGAAATAACATTGAATAAGGAAAACAATAATTTTATTATGAACTATAATAAATGGTGATTTCATTCGAGTCAAATGTCATTGATAAACAGCCGTGTTCGTATAATGCAGTGTGGGTTAACTGCTGCAATTTAGCAAACGTTCGTCTAAATTATTAGCTCACGTATTTCGAAAATTAAATCAAAATTTTGGAAATTTTTATTTTTTTCAATTCAGAAAGGCTCTTTTTTTGGAAGACGGGCCAAGAGGAAAATTTGACACTTTGACATTTTTTGTTGCAAATTTTATTGGCTTCAATTTTGTTTATATACATTTTTCTGTTTTGCCGCACCGTTTCTGACTGACAACGACTTACACAAGACTCGGTGAAATACAAAAAAATATAATCGTCTATATCTCGGAAACGGTGCGACAAAATAAAAAAAATCAATAAACATTTTTTCTTGTAAATTTCATTCTCTACGTTTTTGTTCATATACGTTTTTCTCTTCCGTCGCACCGTTTTCGAGATATAGATGACAATATTTTTTTTGTATTTTACCGAGTCTTGTTTAAATCGCTGTCAGTCCAAAACGGTGCTCCAAAATAGAAAAAGTTTTAGAATCAAAATTAAAGGCAAGAAAATTTTGAACAAAAAATGTCTAAAAAGTTTTGCTCTGAAATCGATTTTTATATGACGAAAAACGGTTTCAAAATGTACAATTGTATACATGTGTACGAATACTTTCTGGAGCCACTGTATGAGAAAAACAAGAAAAATTTATATGAAATATTTTAAATATCCTCCTATGACTAACATGGAAAATTAACTACATCATAAAAAAAATAATAATGATCACAATATTACCACATGACGAAGAGATTTGAAATAGCGCCAGAGGCGATTTTTTTGAGAGGGCGTGGCTTAATTATATGCAGTTTAAGAAGACTTAAACTTTTGCGGTAGATAAAAAATTGTGTTTTTTGATGTAGTAGTTATTTTACTGAATTATTAGGAATGAAATAACTCATTTTTTGCTCTCGATCTTTTGAAATTTGTTTAGAATGCCCCCGGGGGCACAGTTTGGGAATCGCCGCTCTAGAATATTTATTTTTCAGGTTTGCGGCGAGTCGACCTCTGCGATTTTTCGTAAACCCTGAATTATTTCATTAAAATAAAATTGTAAATAATTCTGCGTATTTTGGGGGGGGGGGTGAAAAATTTTTTTCTCCATCGTCAAACCCAAACACTACACAATTGAGCAATGAAACTTTTAAATTCAAATCAAAAATTGCATTAAAAACCACGAATTCAGAACTTAACTTTTTAAATTTTCAGAACAGATAACTCGCGGCACATGCGACGATATCAATTTTAATTTTAAAACTGAATTAGAAATAGAACTAGAATTTTAGAATATGCAGAAAAAAAGTAAAAAAATTGCGAGAAAACCGGAAAAATCAAGAATTTTTAATGAATTTTGTATAAAATAAGGGGGCACCCCCCCCCCCAAATGTACTTCCATGTTGTAAAACTTTTCACCTCTCTAGCCCCTCGGGCTCCCCCCTAACCTATGTAAAAGCTAAAATAATCTTTTTTGTCTCTCCAAATTATCGAGAAGTGATAAAAAAAGTTGGGGGGGGGAGGCTCAACGTAGGGTGAGGATTCAAGAGATCCTTTTATATAAGAATCAGTAGGAATTGAGTCAGGGCCAATTTTCAAGCAGACCAGTGTAATCCAAAATACCAATTCAGAATTTTCGATTTTCAAAATTATAATAAATTCTCTGTCTTCAAAAATCAAAACGGTTTATTCTCGCAATATTCATCTTTTAAATCGCAAAATAATTTCAGGAAAGAACTCGTCCCTCAACCGCTTCTGGCAGTCATTTTTTGCAAAAAAAAACAGAAAATACAAAATTCATATTTACAAATATTCAAAATAATTAATTAGTATTTATTTAGTATTAATTAGTATTTAATATTTAATTAATTAGTATTAGGGGTATTCCATACCCCCCAGACCCCCCGGTTTGAAAAACCTAGCTTCCCCCTCTTACCTATGAAATAAATCTTGTATGAAAATTTTAAATACACACACTCATCACACACAAATATCTTTTGTTTTTAAGCACAAGTATTGATGCACTGGAGGGTATTCTATACCCCCCAGACCCCCCGGTTAAAAAATTTTTGTGTGTGTATAAGTATTCTGTGATTGGTTTTATTTAATAAAAACCTTTCATATTTTTACAACAAAATGCATTATTTTATAGATCGCGACCGTACCCCCCCTTCCCAATGTACCACCAGGCCATTTTAGACCCTCTCCCTCAGTCTCACATACTAAAATTTGGGTTTGTATTCCGTGGTAAGAGCGTTTCTCATTTTGATAATAAAATTAATTTACTATAATTAATAGGGGTATTTAGAAAATAGTATGAATTGGGGTATGAAATACTCCCCCCCCCTTTATGTGCCAGTAATCTCTAAGATACATTTTGTACGAAAATTTTCGTTCAACAATAAGTGCAACATCATCATATAAACGAAAATTTCATGTCAAAATGTGTGTAAATTTTTAGCATAATAATTGGTGCTGATAATATACTGAGGGCCATTTCATCCCCCCTCCCAGTCTCAAGACGACGTGGGGTTTTTGTGTATTAATTAATGATTAATTTTATTATATAAAAACTTGCCATTATTTTTTAGAAAAAACTAAATCAAAATACTATCAAAATGTTTCTCGTTTTATTAGCAAAATAATTAGTGATGATGTACGTTTGGGAGCAGTGGCGTATCCAGGGCGCCCCCCCCCCCAAAATTATTTTTGTATTGTAATTTTCTAACTTTCTATTAAGCGTTTGACCTTGAAAATTAAAAAAAATTTCGTCTGCGGCGCTATTACAAAACTCACTTTGCTCGTGGGCCCCCCCCCGAACTAAATTCCTGGCTACGCCACTGTTTGGGAGGTATGGAATACCCCCCGAACGATAAATATGCTTGTACTGTGATCAGTTTTATTAGACAACAACTTCCTATTTTTTTAGAACAAAATACATTTATAGATCTCGACAGCACACTCCGGTGGTATGACCCCCCCCCTCAAAAAAAGTACACACTCGACAAATACAGCATAAAATAAATCTATATGTAATGTCAGAATGTTCCTAGTTTTTTAGCACAATAATCGGTGCTGATGTATTTAGTCTTTTTCGGTGGTTGTACCCCCCCCCCGTGTACCAGTAATCTATGAAACATTTGATATGAAAATTTTTGAAATACTGAATCAATTTATAAACATAAATTCGATGTCACAATGTTTTTGTTTTGTAGCACAATTACTGCTGTTGCTCTGGGGGTATGGAATACCCCCCCAGACCCCCCGGTGTCAAAGATGCAAGTTTTATGTGTAAAAATTGATTCAAATTTTATTGGCTAAGAACTTCTCCCCTTTTCAGAACAAAATATAATTATAGCTCGCGGCAGTACGCACTGTGGTATACTACCCCCCCCCTCTTCCCCTCAGTATTTCAGTAATTTATTAAATTTATTTTTTTAGGAAAACTCGAAATACATACTCCAGAAGTGTAGCATAATATAAACATAATAAATTCAATTGCAAATGTTCTTAGAATTAACTTCGCCCCTCTGTTAACAGCAAACTACGAGCCGCCGCTGCCTAACGGCCGTTATTTTCTAAACAAAAAAAATGCCATTTTTTAAATATAAAACTAATAAAATTGTTTAAGGTCATCCAAGAATAAACAAACTGCGGCAAGAACTCAATTTAAAATTTCAAACTAAAAAATTAAATTTTGTACAGTTTTAATTACTTTACTGTAGTGACGGGATAATGCGGCCTTCAGGCCGCACAACGTTATAAATAACGTCTAGATAGAACGGTTCTTCCCCCCCCCCCTTCGTGCAATGTTCAGGCACCGAATTTATTCTTTTTTAAAGACAAACATTCGAATACTGTAAATTTTCTGCTTTTTTCAAAAATAGCACCCGGGTTCGCCCGGTTTTTGTCACATATTTATGTGAAGGTCAGTGTCTAGTAGTTGGCTTGATTAACTGTGCAGTGACTCATAATGAAATCCGGACGCTCCTATGTTAACAATTCAAATTGTCGGTTTTAAAGCCGTTTTTTGGCATATAAAAATCCATTTTACAGCAAAACTTATTGGACGTTTTTTGTTGCAAATTTCATTGCCTTCAATTTTGTTTATATACATTTTTTTATTTTGTCGCGTCGTTTATGACTGACAGCGGCTTAAACAAGACTGTAAAATACGCAAAATATTATCATGTATATCTCGGAAACGGTGCGACCAAATAGAAAAATGTATATAAACAAAAATGTAGAGAATAAAATTTACAAGAAAAAATGTCTTATTAATTTTTTTATTTTGTCGCGCCGTTTCCGAGATATACATGATAATATTTTTTGTATTTTACCGAGTTTTGTTTAAGCCGCTGTCACTCGGAAACGACGCCACAAAATAAAAAAATTTATATAAACAAAATTGAAGGCAATGAAATTTTCAACAAAAAATGTCTAAACAGTTTTGCTGTAAAATAAATTTTAATTCCGCAGCTGTTCTGTCACTTTGACGGTAATTATCGCAATCCAATCCGAGTTGTGTTACAAAAGATTTTAAAAAATTGAAATTTTCAAAATTTAGTATTTTGTGATATTTAAAATTATTCAATCATAATTTAGCTAAACATTAAAGCACAATGACAGGTTGCGGTTGTGTAATAATTGCTATTTTCATTAAATTTAATTTCGTTAATTTCACAAATCATTACACTGCTGTGAGCTTTGTCACACCTTTTGATAAAATTTACGAATGAAGTCAAAATTTAATTCGAAAATTGCTGGGATAATTTTAATTTGCCACCAGTTGTTGACAGGTCTAAATCCTGCGTCGTGATTGGTCCATACCAGCACGTGGACTGCAAACTGTAGCTCGATTGGTTTACACATAACCAATCGCAATTTTTAACGTTTGAAATCTCCCTTGTGACGTCATGAAAGTAGAAAATAAAATAAATCGATAAACTTCTCTGCATTATTTTTTTTTTTCGAAAATTTAATCAATATTTTAACTTCAGGGTTAGAAAATGCGTGCGTGATTTGAATAAATTTTATTGTTTCATTTTTATTTCATTAAACTTTGTTTATATTGCATGACCCACTTCCGTAAATCCTGTAAACGACTACTCGCCTGAAGTGTTTTTGAAATTACGGCTATGTTACTTCTGCAGCTACTGGAATTAGTTGAAATCTGTGAATTCGTCGAGACATTTGAAATAGACTAACAAATGGTTTGATACAAAGTGGCTTTTTTATTTATAGATCAATTAAAAATAGCGCTCGACATAAGCTGGAAGCGATTTTATGTAAAGTGTGACCTACTTCGCACAAATGTTATTTTACAGATTTAGGTTTCAAGCACAACATAATATTATAATCCCACTTGGAAAATAGGTTTCTGGTACTGAGTGGCACCAGTGAGGTAGTCGGGATTTTTCCTTGAAGCGTCTGACGGATAAAATTTGAAAATCGATTGTTTTTGTTTTGCTGGAAAGACTACAGATGTCGCGGACATTTTTAAGTAGTTTTTAGTTAAAAAAACTGAAAACGACGTTATTATGTTGTTTTGCAAAAATTTTTGCAATAAATGAAGCTTTCCTGTAATTTATCTGATATGTGAGTATACGAAATTTAAATTTTAAATTACATGACGTAATCGTCTTATTCGTTTAAAATGTATTCTTGTTAAAATATTATTTTAAAATAACCATTTGTAAAAGTAATGACACCATTTATAACTTAAAAATAAATATGTGGTAATGGGTCAATTATGTGAAATATACTTTCGTAATTAAAGTTCCTCTAAAAGACATTTGGATCATTATTAATAAGGAAAAAAATTATTATAGCGATTTTACGATGCTATTAAAGAGATTCCGCTAACCGCGCGTCGTGTGATGCCGGCCTTAAGCCCGTGCGGATTGTTTAAAATAAAAATAAACACAATCTTGCAATTCGTGAACCATTCAAATAATTGAGTAGTTTCTTAAATGAGTCATTCATTCATCATTAAAATAATTGTGCTTTTACTAATTAAAAATTGTTTCAATTAACATGCGGCACCCATCTGCTGATTTTAAAATTAAAAAAACTGTACAAGTTTGGTTGAATGATCGAATTAGTACCGAAAAGTTTCTTAAAAATTTTATAATAATATTTTTGTAACTCAATCTCAATGTAAAGGGGGGGGGGTCCGTAAATACATTTTAACTACTTTGACGGTTGTGTATACTACAACATCAAAAGGATTTGGTTTAGAAAAACAAATCATTAAGAAAAGTTATAGGAAATGCTAAATATAATATGATGCATGGAAAATTTTTTTTTTATTTTTTTAACTTTTAAAATTTTTAATTTCTCTAAAATAATTTTTTTAGCCTGAATAATTTTGATTATTAACCCCCCCCCCTCGCCTTAATTTTTAAAATTTTTTATTAAATTAATATTAAACAGTTATTCGTAATAAACATCAGAATTCCGCATAAAACTCGCTGATTTTTGTAACTCATCTCTGATTGGTTTATTTTTTTGCCAACCTAAAAAACACGATCCAGAGCACTTCACCACTGTTCAATAAAAATTTATTTACGCAGGATTGTACTCCACGTTTCTTGATTCTAATGTCTTTACATCTAGAAATTTTGAACTCGGCATCCCCTGGTTCAAATTGGAAGGGCAGTGGAGAATGAAGCACATGAGTAGATTAACGAAGGTTCTTTCTTTAGATAGGCCAATCGCATTGATCCAGTTAATTACTCGTATGAAAATCTCGTTAATTCGTGCATGTGCGTCATTGATGAGCAGGATTTGAATTTATTGGCTTGGCCTTTGAGATTATTGTGTAGGGATTGGAAGGAGGAGGGATTTGGAGGGAGAAAGAAGAAGTAGAGATATATCGGTTTGATTCCATGAAAAAAAGCGCCTGATGACTTCCGCAGGCAATTGTTTTGAACGACTTGGATCCGGTCCATTTGCCTGTTGGAGGAAAAAGCGCATATTGAGGCTGCGTATGTAAGAATCGAGGTGCATTTCGTCAGCCCCCCCCCACCCCCATTTCGAATTTTGGATCCAAAATAGTCTAAATCGTTTGTACCTCGTTTGTATCTTCCTTATTTTCGTTTGTACCCATTTTTTTTCAGATATTTTGAAATACCTAAAGTGGGCATTTTTTATGCACCCCCCCCCGCTATTTCGAATTTGTGATCCAAAATAGTCTAAACCGTCTGTATCTCGTTTGTACCTTCCTTATTTTCGTTTGTACCAGTTTTGTTTTTGAAATACATATTTCAAAATATCTAATAATGACATTTCACTAAATCCCTCTTCCCTCCGGATTTTAAATTTTGGTTATAAAATAGTTTCTAAATTCGGCCTGTTTTATGAAAACAAGCAGACCTATTATTGTTATTGTATTTGAAAAAAATTGTATATTATTTTATTAGGAGTAAATATAGACTTTTTGTAACGAGTTTGTAGTAGAATCAACAACAATTACCGACAACTCACAAAAACTATATTTGCTCCGAAAACATTCGTTTTTTCTATCTGTTCGTGCATCAAATCTTGTGCGTTACAACAACAAAATATTGTATGATTAGTGACGTGCATAAATGAATTAACGAAATTCCTACAATTTATCGCACGATGAAAATGCACACGGTGGGCGGCAATAAATCCACATTAGTTTCTCACCAACTTGATTGTTCATAAAAAAAAATCAGAATTAGTTGACAATAAACCAATTAACAAGCTCAATTGGATAAGTAGTAAATTAAGGGATAACCAATATAAAAACCTGGAAGCTGTCGGCTGCCTATGCCGCGAAGCGGTTTCTTATAATTTCAAAAAATTAGAAAAAAAATGTTATTTCTTTGAGATTTTTAAATCGGACAAATTAATATGTCATGTTAATTTCGGTAAATCACCGGGGAAACCCAAATTATCTTTTTTTAAATAATTTGCACTTTCAAAGTTAAAAAATTGGTTTATTATTGTGGGAAAAAATTATTCATAAAAATTATACCGGAAGTGAATTACAGTCGCCTTTTCAAATTTTTGAATCGGAAAAAATCTTGCTGCGATGCTACAAATTAGTTTTCCAAAATTTGACGAAATATTAAATTTTGAACAGGCGAACTTATCAAACTCCTGCTCTATTAATTAAATTGGGGTCAAATTACTGCCACGCTTAGTAATTTCATTGTTAAACCGCGTGGGTAACTTTTCGAGTGGAACGAGAAACGTAGCCCTTTGAAGTAAAAATAAATAAACAAAGTTGTTGTTACAAAATTTTGACGCATTAATTCAAGTGCAATTCTACAATTTTAAATTACCGTACGTTGTGTAATTAAAGTGCAATAACATTTTAATGACGATGCGATAGAACTTCACTTGACACTATTTCCATATAATATTCTAGTTTAGCCTTGGTTTATTCACACGCCGTAACATATGACGCAACGCCATCATCCGCGATGCTCATTGGTTCAACGAAACAAAAACTGAAGTTCGGTTACTGCAATTCGACTGCAGCTCCATTAGCCACGCCCATTCTAACTATTGTAATGTTTTTTTTTTGTTTCAGATATGTCAAAAATCCGTTGCACCAAAACGAGATGATTATGAGAAGAAACCTCAAATAGAGAACAAGATATTAATTAGTTTTATAAGCACTGCCAACATAATATTTCGCCATGTCGTTCATCAATAGCAATTTAATTACTTTAAAATGTGTTCTCTTTTTATTTTTTGGAGGTAAGGGTATGGTACACACCAGACCAGACTGTTTTAATCAAATTTTTTATTTTCAGGCATAGCATGTCTATTTCCATTTCTACCTCTTCACATGACTAAAAAAGGATTATCGGTGGAAGAAAACCGAATAATCTCCATAGTCGCGCCATGCGTGGCACTGCTTGGGCCAGCCATTGCCGGGTTAATTGCGGACAGGTTGGCATTACGACCGGACGGAAAGCCTTACAATAAACCCAAAAAATATTTACGGATTATGATAGCGCTGTGCTGCATAATTTCGGCCATTCTGTACTGGCTTTTGCTGGCTATCCCGAATATTGTAAGGAACTGATTTTTTTAGTTTGATGAAAATATTGCATAATAAAAGGGGAAGGTGATACCGCAAAATTTTAATAATTAATAGGGTAACGGAGGATCTTCAACGGCAAACGCACGAATGTTCGTTCGTTATTTGTTTAACAACAGTTTTGTTGCTTCTGGCATGAGAACTGGACGATGGTTTATTTATAAATAAATAAAGTTATGTAATATTTTATTCCCTGCTAGGAAGAAGGTTTCACACGTAGATGGTGTTTGAGAATTTTGTAACCAAAAGCTTGTCGGATGTGACTTAACGATGGAATTTGGGGAATCACCGGTCACTTTTAAAATAATTTTCTACGTCTTGTATTTTTGTGTAAAATAATAAAATATTTGATACTTAGGAACCATGTTCAGTAGTAACCATCGCTTCGTCACACTGCGAAAACACGCTCAACGTATCGAGAAGAATAAAAAAGAACTTACCAGTAAGCAATCATGCCTGTTTAACTTGATTTCTTCGGACTTCAATAACTTTTTAATTTTTTTTGTTTTAGTAGTTATGATTCGTTTAACCGTTCATTTTTAATTTCTAAATCATTAGGTATAGTAATAAATCAGCATGATTGCAGTCGTACTGTTATCTTTTTCTTTTTCTAACAACACTCTGTATATTGTAGTTGACTCTTGTTTCTTCTTCTTGTTGTAATAATTTATTTTCTACGTTTGGGCTAGTAGTCAGTTTTGATCAAGGGGTAATATCTCGAAAACTTTGTGTACACATTTTTGGAAATCATTGAAATTCTTTAAAATTAAACTTTTTTGAAAATCATTGGAATTCCGTAGAAATCGTGGAGTTTCCCTGGAAATCATTGGAATTCTTTAGAATGGAACTTGTTTGGAAATCATTGGAATTTCGTGGAAATCTTTAAATTGAAACTTGTTTGGAAATCACTGAAATTCCGTGAAAATCTTTGGAAATCATGAAATATCTTGGAAATCATTGGAATTTCGTAGAAATCTTTGAAAATCTCTGAAATTTCTTAGAAATCCTTGGAATTCCGTGAAAATCTTGGAAACACTCGGGAATTACTTGGAAATCATTAAAATTTATTAGATTGGAAGTTGTTTGGAAATCATTGAAATTCGTGGAAATCTTGAGAAAGATCTGGAATTCCTTAGAAATCATTGAAATTCTTTAAATTGGAGATTGTATGGACATCATTGAAATTTTTTGAAAGTCCTTGGAATTGTTTGAAAATCTCTGGAATTTCTTGGAATTCCTTGAAAACCATTGAAATTCTTTTGATTGAAACTTGTTTGGAAAATCATTGATATATCTTGGAAAATATTCAAATTCCATGGAAACCTTGAAGAATCTCTGGAATTCCTTAGAAATCATTGAAATTTCTTGAAAAATCACTGAAATTTTGTGTAAAATCACTGAAATTTTGTGTAAATTTTTGGAAAGCTCTGGAATTCCTTGGAATTTTTTTTTAGATTAGCACTTGTTTAGAAGTCATTGGAATTCTGTGTGAATCATTGAAGATCTCTGGAATTCCTTGAAAATCATTCCTTTTGCAAATCATTGGAGTTATTTATATTGAAACTTATTTGGAAATCTTTGGAATTCCGTGAAAATATTGGGAAAGCTCTGGAATTCTTTAGATCGGAACTTGTTTGGAAATCATTGGAATTTCTTGGAAATGTTTGAAAATCTCTGAAATTCCTTGGAATTCCGTGAAAATCTTGGCAATTTCTTGGAAATCTTTAGAATTCCTCGGAAATCATTGGAATTCCGTGGAAATTGGAATTCTGAGTTCTGTGTACAAAATTTTTTCGAGATAAATATCCCTTGGTTTTGATTATACCACGAGCAAAAATTTTAAGGACAAAAGTGCTCTGGGCAAATTGCCAGCTTAAAAAATTTGTAAATAATAAAAATACTACTGAACCAACCCATATGATTTTTCTATACGCACACCTCTTGCTTTACCATTGTACATAATATTATACACCTTTTGCATGTTTGCTTAGTGCATAACTCGCATACTGACGATAACTCTATTGTTCGACCTAGGCTGAAATAGGCCTAGGCTAGAAAATAGAATCCTCGTTTGTATACACCGTATATTAATTGTTGTAGTTTAATTAATTTTTTTTTTTTGTAGAATTTTAATTTAAATTAATCTCGGAAGTTAAAAATTAATATATTCTAATAATACAATATTTCAAAACTTCCTCAGATCTCGATTCTATCTCCCATATTTTCCTTCTCTTCATCAATCATATAAATGTAGCTCACGAATAAGAATTTTTCCGTTTAGGAACACAACCGCAATGAATCCACAGTCGGATTTCTCTGTAACAATGATGGAGCAGAAGTGATAATACGAAAATGTCGGGAAGGCAAACCGTGTTCGGAGTGGATCGGCGAAAAGGTAACGAAAAGCTCCATCCCAACCTTAAGAATGTTCAAATAAAGTTTTTAGATCGCACTTTTAGAGATAAGCAATTGTAATTACATGTGCGAGACCGAAGCTTATCAACACAACTTTGACCAACCGCTCCCGAAACCAGAGGTCGATTCGACAAATGAATACGATAACGAGTACGACGAAAATAAAATTGGAAGCGAAGAGGGGGTTCCCATCGAAGTAAATAACCGCGACAAACGCGACGTGATCAACACGACTTTACTTCATATTCCACATCCTCATCTTTGCTATAAGAATGGTCAAAATCAAACTGTTTGTCAAGTTTATTCCGTATATTCCAGACCGTTGCAAATTAAAGTTCCCGTTAAACAAGCCAGAAACGATTCGGAATATTTAGATATTTGCAGATATCCTCTTGGTAAATTAAAAAAACAGGAAACTGGAGCAGACTTATTTTTTTTATTTTCAATTCTAGGCGGACATTTCCACTGCCGGATGGGTCCGCAGTACGAAGGAAATACGACACGAGATCTTACCAACACTTGTCATCCGATAATTAAATGTAACGTTCTGAATCCGATAACTCAAAACCAAACCGTACTTATGGAATCGCAGTGCGTTAAGAACAAATCCACCTTTTGGTGGTACCTGGTACTGAGGAGCATCGCCGACATTTTCCCCGCAGCAGCAGTTGCTCTGTTAGATGCAGCGATAATTATAGCCACCAGGGAGACGTCCACTGGAAGAGGAGATGCTGGAAAGCAGTTCGCTGCGGGAGCTCTCGGCCTTGCAATTTTTGCACCAATTGCAGGCGCGATCGACGTCCGGGTTGCCGAAATCGCACTGTTTTCCATATTACTGCTCATCGCTGCTCTAATCCTGTTGTTCGATAAGTTAGTGTGTTGATATTTTCTCGAGTGATGTTTTGTTTCATGATTGATTCTGTAGTCAGATGCCGTTGAGTCCGCCGGAGTGGTGGTGGCACACGAGGTGCGGATTGCTAGCGGTTCCGATGGCGTCCATCAGAAAGTATGGCTTAGAAATAGCGGCTCTAACATTCGTAGTTTTGCTGTCGGGGATATTCTGGAACGGAATGGACCCATATATTCCATGGTAAGTGGTCTGCGCCGAAACGAATGCGCCGAACAGTACCCGACCCTGTACACTTGTGTTTATATTGGAAACTATATTTTCTTTAGGCATTTTATGGACATGTCCGGCCATACACTGGATATCGGATTTGCGATAACCGTTGGTGCCTTACCGGCCGTCTTGGTGTTTATCTACATTGAAAATATTATCGATTATTGTGGTCACTCCAATTTACTCATCGCAACTTTCGCCTTTTACATCATTTATTACGCATGTAAGACAAATGCTGTGGTATATTGGCAGAACGATAATTTTTTTTTTGCAGCTTTATCGTGCGTACACATACCATGGTTGTTGCTCATCTGTGAAGCGTTGGATATCTTCACGCTGCATATAATGTGGGTGACGGTTGTTTGTTACTTCCGGCACTTGATACCAAGAAAATATACAGTGAGTGGACAATCTCTACTCGTCATCGTACATTTCTGTTTAGGTAAGTAACACTTCAACACCCAATAGGTTTGCGTCGAATAAATGTTGTTTCAGCGCGAGTTTTTGGAACCTTAATCGGAGGTTTAGCCTATCCCAGGAACAAGGAGAACGTCGAAGATGTCTACCAAGGTTTTGCAATAGCGGCTGCAGTCGTAGGGATCGTCTACTTTTTGCTATATCACTTTTACTTAAAACCAAAATATGCGGCACCAATGGTGGAAATCGACACGCCCGTGCTTATACAAAGTAAGAACTTTTCCGTAGGCAAATCACAGTTTAAATGTGTTTTATTAATTGCAGGCGTTAACGGAAATGGAACCTATGCTCCGTTGCGAATCTACCACAACAGCAAAGCATTAAAAGGACACTACAAATATTAAAATTACTTTGTACCTACGATGTATTCAAAATAATTTTATTTTTAATATTCCTCTCCGCTTCATATTTTACTAATTCTAATATTAATTTAAGCTATTTTTGTTTTAATAAAAATAAATTTATCGTTTGTTGTTTCCTAATTACCCCAAAGCATTAAAAGGTACGTGAACGGGAGCGGGATAGGTTGGAATATATGATCTGTATGGCACTAAAACATTAACAAAATTTTATAGATTGCATTTTAAAACATGAAATTCTACAATTAAATCGCTAAACAAAATAAATTTTTCGTGTTTGGTAACCGCCAGGAAGTGACGTGCATGAATAGATTAACGAGATTTGTCTTCATTATTTTTCAGGTAATATTTTTTTTGCAAAGTGTAAGCTCTTCTAAAATCTTACAAAATAGCTAGGGTGCTTTGGTATTTTGCACACGCCGAGAGTTAGATCGGAAATGTGTGATTTAATTACGGCAAAGCTTTCGTCACATTGTTGTTCTATGACTTCAGTCGCACAATTAAGGAATGATTCCATATCACTACAAAAAATTATATTCAAAAATAAAAATTTTTGTAAAATTTCAACCAAGTGTATACATAATTTTTGCGCTATTTACCCCTTGTAATATACAGGGTGTCCCCGAATACACTTTTGAATTTTTCAACATTTTGTAACTTACTTTAATTCATAGCTCAATTTTTTTTAGACGGAAAAGGTTTAAACGTAGTTTGTAGATTATTTCACGCTCTTTAAAAAAGCACTAAACCATTTTTACTGAAATTCAATATTTTCGGGGATATGGCCACGTGAAGGTGGAAATTGAAAAAAAAATGCTTTAAAGAAACGTAACTCTTGAGGGTTTCAATTTAGAAAAAAAATTTTGTTAAATATTGTTCTTGGAAAAGTGTCCTCTATCACCACCCAAGTTATGTAAAGTGTATCCGGGGACACCCTGTATAGTAAAAATTATAAATAGACTTACATGCAGTAATCATGTTGATTTAAATCCACCACAATCTTTTGATTATAATTTTTGTATGCAGTTAAGTTTTGGACACAACTATCACCGCTTACAATCATCCGATACGCTTTGTTTAAACAATCTCGATTCTTTTCAATTTTGTTAAAAACATCTAAAAATTTGATTATTGATTGGCTTCAATATAAGCAATACTTTATCGGCCTACTTACATTCAACGTCCGACAATTTATTTGTTCCGCAGAATTTGTCGAAGGTGGTGTTATAGGCTTTGAGAATCATATTAGGGAAAAACGTTTCTGTTATATCAAGACATGGTAACACAGCGTCAGCTAAGTTTTCCAAACATGAGTAAAATCCGCATTCTTCAAAATACTTGCAGAAAGCATCGTGCTGTTCTACAGGATGAGGTGGATCTTCACTTATTGTTTGTACTTGACACTCCCTAAAATTAAAAATTGCATCCTATAAAATAAAAAATTAAACCATAATATTTAAAATTTTAACGCCAAGTGCATCATACAGCAAGGTTTACAAACGAATTATTATCGTGGGAATTTTCAAAGCACTTTTCTTTTATAGCATCGTCTATCTCACGCTCACCATCGGTAGAATCTGTAGTAAATCTGTCGCCTAATACTACATATGCATATGCATCTGAAAATAAATAAAATAAGACTGAATTCTAAATACTGAATAGAAAAGTATTTACAAATTATAATAGTTAAAAATATGATTTTCATTTTAGGTTTCGGCCGAGTAATTTCAAAATAATACACACACTGCAATGATCGTCCTTCACTGCGATCTTATATATTCCCGATAACCCCTTTTAGGCGAACTTTGGTTACAAAACACTTCTAAGTAGAGATTATATAAGTTTAATCAATTAACGTAAGTTGATTTTTTCAATTCCCTAATTAAAATCTGTTTTTCTTCAAAATATCAACAAAACTTAAGTTATCAGATGTAATGTTCATTTACATAATAAAATTTTAAAACAAATTTACTATCTCACTATACTATTATTAAACTTTAATTAATATAATAAAAATATTAAACTGCAATAATATGGTTTGATTCTCCAGTCATGCTGGCCAAGAAGAAAGATAAGTCAACAAGATTTTGCGTTGATTATCGACAATTGAACGCAGTCACGAACAAGGATAGCTATCCTTTCCCCCAAATTGACGACACCTTGGATACTCTTTCTGGTTCAGATTGGAACTTGTTTGGAATTCCTTTTTTCTCAATATTTACCTCTCCAAGGCCGGCGTTACCATATATGCGAACGGTACCTTTGCACAGGGCGGCAAATTTTCGTATTTTCGCATGTGAAATTTTGGATATTATTTTATATCTTTGTTGCTTCTGTTTATTCGGTCGATCCGTTTCTTTTTCCATCATCTATCCAAGAGTTCCAACATTTTATTTCTATGAAATGACGGCCACGCTCTTTTTAAAAAGAATTTCGTCTGCGGCGCACAGTGGGGTTTTTGACTTTAATAGCTGGCCTAAATTCAATAAACACCTGTACCTCTCGACTAAAACGGTCCCTAAAAACAAAATTTTTGAATGCGGGAAGCAAGCAAAGCTAAATTGAAAAAACGTTTAAATTTATTTAATATTTTTAAGTATAGGTATATGGTTACTACTTACATTTAGCTAAAGAAACAGAGTTTGTAAACAAGAATAAATTTTTTATAAACAGACAAATTTGTAGTTTTCCAAGAAATTTATCAATCATCAAATTCCTAGTCGCTTATTTAAAATTACAAAATTATTTTATCAAACAATATAATTGTAGGCTATTTACATCGGACTATGCAAAATTAACCTTCAACGCAGACATTAAATTGAAAACTTTCTTACAAACCCAAGAAAATATTCGCACGTCCAAAATTTGCACTAACGAACACAAATCTAACTGAAAAATTCCTAATATTACAAAATTATTTACAAAGGAAAATTCAAAATTTTCTACCAATTAACTTCAAACATAATTAATTAATTAATTAATTATAACTTGCATTGTAGATCTATCATCTTTTCCGGGTGCAGCAAAAATGAGCACCACAATTAACTTTCGCAAAAACATCGAGAATAATTTAAGTAACGAGACAAAAAACAAACTAAATCGTTCACGAATATCACATTTTTGTAAAAAAATCAAACAAATAATTTAAAGGAAGATAAAGTGAATCAATCGCGTTACTTCGGGAGAAAGGGATTACATTAAGACTTAATACAAAAATTTTCAAACCACTTTCTCGCCATTAACAGCAACCGATTCCTTTCTTAATTCGCCATTGTTCACACTTTCGTCCAACTTAAACGCGACGTAGGATTTTAGCGGGTGAGTTTTTGGGGTTCCTTTACCAAAATCTTTTAGTACAATAACGCGGACTCGAAGCATCGCTTTCAACGCGTCGTCCGTCATGCCGCTAGTCTTGAACGCTAAACTTTGCACTTTAGGATTGGCTCTTTTCAAATCAGCAATGGCTTTTTTTATGGGATAAATCGATGTCCTCTTAATTGGACCAACTGTTTTTTTCGTCAGACCTACTCCGAGTAGTGGTTTCTTAATTTGACTCACTCCAATTGATTTGGCCGTTATCACATTTGTATTATTTTGTTGTGTGGGTCCGTTCAACGGTTTGAGCGCCACGAGTGGTGAGGGCGACGATCTGGTATCCGATTTCTCAAATAACTCGGAAATTGGTTTAACTTTCAGGTAGCCCTTCGATTTCTCCGGTTCAACAGTCGGAATGGTATTCGTTTTCGCAGCATTCGTGTTGTTATCCACCAAAATGACGTCATCGTCGTCGTCCAAATTGACACTACTAATTTCGTTATTTTGATTGACCTCATTTAGTTTGCAAAATTTTAGTTTTTTTAGGCCTGCAATAAAGTCGTTCTTTAGATTTTTTCGAATTTGCATGAGGTTATTAACCGACGTGCTTAATATTTCTTGCAAAGAATTGTGGACGTTGGCTAAGCCTTCCAGGGTGGTCACCGTGATTTGTTGTTTCGATAAAACGCAAAGCCTCGACGACAAATTTCGGTTTATTCGAGCCGTGTTTTGTGCCGCTTTATCAAACCATTCGTATTTTAAACCTGGGGCTAATCTCGAAGACGGGGGAGTTTTAATTGTTGCGTTGATGCGGTTAACATTAGGCAGTGTATTGGTAGATTCAATAGAGCTATTAACGTAGGTGATGGCGGGTTTTTGTAGCTGGATGAGGTTGGGCATTATGGCGCTGTTTGGTTTGTTGGCTGCTGGTGCCGATAATTTGTAGGCTAAAATGTTCGTTTTTGGGAGTATCGGTACGGTTCGAGTGACCCGAGTTTGTGATATAAATTTAACTTCGTCTGTAGATTGATGCGACGCATCGGAAACAACATACTCGGGCGATGCGGAAGTCGACGGATCAAATGCAGGATCAATCGCGGGATCACTTGAGGGGTCCATAGATGTATCGAGAACTTCTTCGTCGTCATCTTCGTTCATTAAGAGCGACAAGTCGGGGGTACAAACGACTTCGTCTTCTACCCCGGACTCCCAGACCACCGGCGCGGCGCTATTAAGATGATCAAGTTTTATTTTTTTTTTAGGAAGAAAATTGACTTCTTCGTCGCTATCGGCTTTGTGCTTTTGAACCATAAAAGGTTTCACTTTGTTATAGCAGCACATGCTATGATCAAGTTTTAGCTGCTCAGGATCGGGATTCCTAAAACAATTCAGTTCGATAACAATAAAATATCCAATCGTACAGTTTACTTACGCAAGTTTATTTTGTACATAATCGTACAAGGCCTTGCAAATTATACGTAATTTACGAAGTTCCTGCGGTCTACACACAAAACACGTCCAATCGTCACTGTCTCTAATTTGCGCCAGTTTTCTTTTACCCAAGTTGCTTCGTATGCATTTCTGTAAGAAAATAGTTAAGAATAGAATAAATCAAAAATATAGTAGACTAACTCTAAATATCTATATTACATTCAATGATTCAATTAGGTCTAATTTATTTGGCTTCAACCAGATAGCAGTGGCGTGGGCAATAATGGATATTAGACTGGAATTTTATCTGCATACCGGACAGATATATTCGTGACTTTAGGCAGTGGCGGATTTAGGGTCGTCTACACCCTAGGCCCTGCCCGATATGGTGCCCTGTTTGGGCACCAAATAGAACATTTACAAATATAGTAGCAGCAGAGCCGGAACTAGGGTCTGATGCGACTGTGAAACTTGCGCCCTTAGGAGGGAGTCTGGAGGTAACTACCAGCATATAGCACCGCAGGCAAAAATATTTAAAATTTTCAAGGTCAACGCTCTATTGTAAATTTAGAAAATCGCGATACAAAACTATTTTCTCAAAAAAAGTAGTAAAAAAAAAATATATTAAAGGGCTAAGCACGCAGCAGCAGGTAGTTGATCTACGAGTGGTAAAGGCCACAGGTATCCTGCTAAACTTTAATTAGACTTCTTATTCTAGGATTTTATCTCACGCTTTATTTTGGATGAGGTTTGGACCCCCAAAACCTCCCCTCAGATACCGCCCTGCCCACCAAGACCGTAAATCGCGGGGGGAATTTTTTAAAACTGAAAAATAATGTTTCATAGGATTTTTTTCTTTTTGAGCCTTATAAGAAGAAACCAAATATAAATTCCAATTTCGTAACTCCTAGCATTGACCAAATTTTAGAAAAGTTTTTAAATCGTGGAAAAATCTGGATCTTGCCTGGCTTCTAAACTGGGAATACCTGACACCCCTAAAACGAGTCTTCTATCCAGAAAGTATCGTATTTGACACCTATCAATGCATCGCCGATGGATAATTCTGTAGTGCACCTTACTCTGAATATGGCTCAACAAATAGCTGAAGAATGCAATTCAAAATATATGCAAGTAACGTACGATTTAGCTATAGCAAGGATTGCATTCGGAATTCAATGCCAAGAAGCGCCAAAATTCGACAATATTTTCATACATCTCGGAGGATTTCATATAATAATGTCGTACTTTAAAGCTGTTGGCTCTTTCATCGAGGATTGCGGTATCACCAATATAATGGTGGACAGTGAAATTTTGGCAAATGGATCTTTGAAGGGTTTCATTACAGGTACAAACTTTAATCGATGCAAAAGATTGCATCCACTACTGTCGCTTGCGTTTCAAAATTTCATCAAAATGAATTTATTGAAAAATGATTTATTGAAAAATGATTTATTCGAATTAACTGACCAATTTGTATTTGTAGTACACTTGAAAACAAGATTTTCAGACGGTTTGCTATGAGTGCTTTTTTGCCTCATTTTAAATTTTCTTTAATGGTCTCCTGGGTACGTGCGACGCTAATGGAGTCTGAAAATTGTCTTTTTGTTCTCTTAAATCTATCATTCAACTATATTCTGAAAAATTAGACGAATTGCTATGAAACAGTTTGGTAAATTTTTTTGACATATTTGAAAAGGCGGTCAGGTCAGACGTGACGCGGAAAATTTCTTAAATTAGTATTTTTGGAATCAGAATAATCAAGTCAAAAATTTTGATCATGGGTTCTCGTACTATAAAGGGCTGTATCTCGGAAACTAGGTAAACTACAATAATGATTTTCTTCTGTCTTTTTGCGGAAATTTATCTACTTTAATTTTGATATGACCTATTTTAGGTATAGGATGTACAGGAAGCGGCCAATTTAAGATTTTGTGAATTTTGGAACCTTTCTTGACAAATTTGCCTCTGTTGTGATTTGAATATTTAAGTGGAAGAAGATGACAATAAATTAGGAAACCGTAACATTCCTGACGACCAAGATGAAGAGTGAAAAACAGTAAAGTGAAGATGGGAAAATATTCAAAATACAAAATTTGCAAATGGTTTTTCAATCGGGAGTAAGAATTTAAAACTGTAAATTTAGAAAAATATTCTGAATGGAAATTAAAGGATAGGTAGTCAAAATATGTTTGTGAAAAACCATTGCATGAGCCCACCCTTACATCTGTATCTCCATGTGAGACTGCGCAATAAATATTTCAAATTATATTACACCCTGCATACGATAAATCAAAAGTCGAAGCCAAAATTGTATAATAAAATGTAAAAAATTTACCTTACAAAATACATAGGGGCATTGTGCACAGCACAAGACGTTGCCCCCTTGACCACACCAGCGGCAGTACAATTCGCTTCCATCCACGTCCTTGTCAAAGTCTCCACTGCCATAAAAATCAAAGCACTTTTTGCATATTATAACCCTTAGTAACGGATGAATATATCGTCTGTGTTGCATGTTTGGTGCACTACCCAAGTGTTCGTTACACGCTGTACAGTGGATCCGTAAAAATTCCACCGATTGATGAGCTAAGACACAAAAAGAATAAAAAAGACGTTTAAGAAGACAAACACAAAATTGCTTACATGGACCGAACATTTTAATTTGTTCTTCGTATTCTTCCGGTGTGTAATTGTCTGGTATTTGAGCATCTATTAGGAGTCTCGTGACAAACTCATTTGATTTTGATTCAATATTATTAGGAACAGCAACCGTATTTTCTTTGTCAGCTTCCGGACCTCCATCTGGTAAAATTTCAGGATTCAAAACATCACTCACGTTGTGATTAATTTCACTATCCATCTTTTCAGGTTCTTCTACAATTTTATTCAATTCCTCAGTTTCCTTTAAACTCTCCTTGGGAGTTGCATCTTCTTCGCTTGCAATCTCTTTGTCTTTCACTTCCAAATTTTCAGTTGATTCCACTTTGTCGTCTGATTCCTCTTTGTCGTCCGATTCCACTTTGTCGTCTGATTCAACTTTGTCGTTTGATTCCACTTTGTCTTCAGAATTCACTATATCGTCTGATTCCACTTTGTCGTTTGAATCTTCTTTGTGGTTTGATTCTACTTGGTCGTTGGATTCCACTTTGTCGTTTGAATCTTGATCCATACAATTCGATTCCTCAGAGTTATTTAACCCCCCAGAATCAGGTTGTACATCTTCTTTCTCGATTTCGTTCTGATGCGTTTTGAGAGGATCGCATTTATTTTGTACATCGGGAAAATCTAAATTTTGAATTTGAAAATCACAACTTTAAAAAAAATAAAACCTCACCATTTTCTTGCAATATAGAAGTCTGGTCCACACTCATATTAACGTCGGGAACTAAAAACTCATCCATCCTCATAGATCAAAGCTATTTATTTACACTTAATTACAAAAAAATAATAAACTGCTTTCTCAAAATCGAAACAAACGAAATGTCAATGTTTGTAAAATGCTAAACTAAATTTGTCAATTTTAATTCTGTCAAAAAAATGTTTCATTTAAACAACGCGAATTAAATTCGAAGTTGGTACACTTGACTTGCAATAATTAACAAAAATTTATTGCTACACAAACAAGAACACACAAAAATTACTAAATTTAAGAAATAGGTACCGCAACTTGATTTTAATGTATGGATTTGTGCTCGCGTTGCGCGGTACTCCCACAAAATAGCAGCGTAATACTAGTTTGTTGCCAACACTAGAAAATTTACTACTTTCCCGCCCCTCCTACATGGCTGCTCGATCAGAGACGAGAGGCAAGATGGACACGGCGCCCTGGCGGTCTAAAACTGAACTGACGTTCAGAATCGAGTTTTCGAAGGCGATCTCAGGCGGTTTGGTATGTGGTATGTAACCTTGAGGATTACTCTTGTTTCGGCCGGTTACAAACAAAATGGTGACAGAATTTACTAATGCTGCGATTGGATAATTGAATTTTACTGCTTAAAATCCCACTGGAGTTGGGTTCCAAAAATGGAAGAGGTGGGAAAAAAAGGAAGAAGAATCATTTTTTTATTGTGCTGATCAAAATTAGCTTCTCAGAGGAGATAGGCTTTCCTTATGCTAAAAAGCCTTTCGACCAAGCGGTTTGGGAAAGCACCAAGGCAGGGAAAAAAAGTTGCTGATTTTTGGAAAATCCTAAATATGATGGCTTTGATGGCTAAAGGGAATGGTTTTTCCCAGAGAGATTCAAGAAAACATCAAATGTGCTGGTAAGAGGTATTTTGGGTCAAAATATCCAAATCCAAATGGATATACCATGAAGCTATGAGCTATATGTAATTGGTTGGAGGAACGATATTAAATTTATTTATTTGTATCAGGGGGGGCCTCCCTATCTATTTTTTTTTAAATATATTTTTAATTTTTCTTTTTTGACAAAATAACAAAAAAAAACGGATCTGAGTAAGATAATGTAAATAAATTATTTAATTCTAAAATATAATATTCTATTGCATAGCATTGCAGTTGGGTTATAATTATTATCCATGCATTTACGAAAATTAAAATTTCCAAAAGTCTTCGTCTATGCTGGCTTTTATTCCTCGCTTCGTTCTCGTGGCTTCAAAAAACTTTTCAAATAGTATACATATCTATAATTGTTATATAGCCTATATATCACAGTATAATATCATATAATACCATGTAAAAATTTGCGACTTTGGGCGCCTCTGACAGCTAAACTATTTAGGTTAAATATATGTCATCTGGGATTTTTTTGTAGAAAATTTAATTACCTATAAAAATGTTGATATACAATTTTTTGATAATTAAGATCGTTGACGTTGAAGGTAGCATTTATGTAGTTTAAAAAAATACATTGCACTTGAAATGAGATTCTTTCAAAAAATATTTATATCACAAAAATTTTTTTCAGACAAAATTTGTAGAGAATTTTCCCCTCTAGAATTTTTGTTTTAAGTAGTTTTCTTCTAGGACGTTTTGGAAGAGAGATATTGTCAAAAAACTAGATTTTGGGCGCCATCTTTTAATATGGCGGTGCCAGCGGTAGCCTGACAAGGTCGCAAATTTAGTAAAAAATCGTTCGGATCACCAAACTGAGTAAAATTGTCAATTTTCAAAATTCCTATATATTTTTGCAGGAAAAACTATTTATTTATTTTGTTTCAAGTTTTTCAAAAATTATTTATTTTCCAAAAAAAAGATTCAGATCAAAATTATAGAGAATTTACCCCTCTACAAATTTTGTAATAAGTAGTTTTCGTCTAGGACGTTTTGTAAGGGAGATATTGCCGAAAAACCACAATTTAAGCGACATCTTTTAATATGGCGAGGCCAGCGACAGCTTGCCAAGGTCGCAAATTTACTATAAAATTGTTTAGGATACCAAACTGAGTAAAATTGTCAATTTTATTTTAATTTATTTTTTCAGGAAAAATCATTTATTTGTTTTGTTTTAAGTTTTTCAAAAATTATTTATTTTACAAAAAAAAGATTCAAACCAAAATTATAGAGAATTTACCAGTCTACAATTTTTGTAATTAGTAGTTTTCGTCTACGACGTTTTGTAAGGGAGATATTGCCAAAAAACTAGAATTTAGGCGACATTTTTTAATACGGCGGGGCCAACGGCAACCTGGCAAGGTCGCAAATTTAGTATAAAATTGTTCAGATCATCAAACTGAATAAAATTGTCAATTTTCAAAATTCCTGTAAATTATTTTTTCAGGAAAAACTATTTATTTTGTTTTAATTTTTTCAAAAATCATTTATTTTACAAAAAAAAATTCAGATCAAAATTATAGAGAATTTACCCCTCTACAATTTTTGTAATAAGTAATTTTTGTCTATGACAATTTGGAAGGAAGATATTTTCAAAAAACTAGATTTTGACTTCCAGCTTCTAATATGGCATAGCTAGCAACAGCCCGCCAAGGTCGCAAATCTAGTATTTGTTGATGATTATTTTATTCTAAAGAAATTCGCAGAAATTTTAAGAAATTCTAAAAAATCCAGACGATGCTTTTGTTTTATTTTAAAAATTTGGTGTACAAAAAATGAGTCTTATTCGTTATTTGTCTACCACTGACACGCGTGAACGGATTAACGAGATATATTTAATAAAAAAAATTACTAGGTAACAAGTAACTTAAGAGCCCCAGATTCCCAAAAGGAATTTCGTTAATCCATTCATAAGGGTCAGCGTAGACAGATGAAAGGGATTTAACGATCACTGGCTTGTGCCTCTTTCATTTGGGAAGACTTATTATAATGTATAGTGTTTCTCTCTCAATTCTCACTAATAAAAAAATTATATTTATTTAATTTAAAAGAAGCCACTCAGATTACTCCACATTCAACGCTTTTAGTTAGACTAAAAGCGAACGGTCATCGTTGATTTCAGATGATCAAAAAATTGTATCATCCTCGATCCGTCTCACGCTCAGAATGCCGAGTTCCAACTCCTCATCGTGGTTGCTACTACTCAATATTTGAATACTGAGTATGTGAAGATATACTACAGAAATGATCCTGTGAAGTATGATCTTGATTATTTTTGGAATTTTTTCGGTTTAAGTGCGATGGTCCCATTAACTTCATTAGGTACTTTCGCCAGTAACGCCATCTATCGAAAAAATTTCAAAATACTATATTCAAAATTGCAGAATTTCGTCATTCGTTTGTTTTTTCTTATATCAGGCCCACCTTAGCCTGATGGAGGTGTTAAAAGTTGAAAAAACATGCTAGATAATTTAAAATCAAATTTTATTTTAAACCTTAATATTTATGTATTATGAATCTCTAGAGAGTGCCATTTGCAGCATGGACATCACCACGACGGAAGACAAATCTGCCAAGACGGCTTCGATGTTCTGAAGAGTTGTAACGCGCAGAAGATTACTTCTTCTAAAGATCACGATCACGACCGCCAACAGCGGAATGATTTCCAACGAATCGTAAGCCAACACCAAATCCCACAAATACAACAACTGCTCGGGTGGAAGGTGTCCGCTGAAAGCTCTCATGATCCATTTAAAGACGATTCGTACACTGTAAAAAATTTTTAATTAATTTCACGATTTTCAAATGCGTATTTCCAATTTACGGTGGAATATGGATTTTACGAAAATGATGCCATAGAACCGGATCGAAATATTGCAAAAGTCTTTCGTACAAAAGGCAAAGACTTAGAATTCCCTGAGGATGACCACACACGCGATGGAGTCGAAACCAGTATCGCAGATAGAACGCCCTGACGGTGAAGTACAACGCCACGGTGTCTGTGTAAATGTAGCAAAACGGAGCGGCTGAAATTTAATGAAAAAGTTAGAATCCAATCACTCACTTCCTATCCGCCTACTCACCGTACATCGTAAACCCATGAAACGGAATGACACCGCTTGGAGGAAATATTAAAGTGTTTTCAGGAATAGACGGTTTGCCCTTCAGAACTACCTGCATGTAGCCTGGCTTATTGGGAAGTTGGTTTAAAATTTCGCTATCTCTTGAAAAGCACAACAAAATCTGAAAATTAAAATCTCGGTTTAGACTCCAAATGACATTTTCAAACCAAGGTCACCTGGTGTAAGACATCTTCGAAGACAAAATACTGATCGTCGTTTGATGCGGTCAAATGGATATCCTTGATGATCAGCTTGTCGATCATCAGGTCGTACTGGAGGACGTGATTTTTCAGTTTATCAAAATAAACGTAATGCTGAAAAAGTGGAATGCATAAATCCGTAAGGCGAGATTTAATTTCCTCACATTTTCCCTGATGTCGGATCCCAAAACCAATGTCCAAATTTTTGCTCTCAGGCACGGAGGACATCCTCGCTTCAAGTATTCTTGCGCAACGGGAGCCTGCTTTGATAGTAGCACTCGTTCGCCCAAAGAGCTTCTCTCGGCTTCAAATGAAGCGTAGCTGGAGGAAACGTACCTCGATGGATTTATTCCTATGACGGCTTCGCCGTGAGACAGTTCCGTGTATAAGTTTCTCTAAAATGAATCAAAATTCAGTTTTGCCTACAGTTCATCATTTTCTTGGTCTACCAGTTTATGTATGTCTTTCACTTTGACTGGGACATGAGAGAAGTTCCAAACTGGATCGCTACTAAATAAAGAAAAACCTTTCAGGTATAGTTCTTTGCTGTTTGGTAATTTTTTTATTTATTAATAGTAAGATACTTACTAACTTACCTTCTTGGTTTGTAATTGGGACCCTTTAAGTTCAGTAAAACTTCCAAAAAGTCTCTAGGCGAATAAACTGGTCGGTATTTGTTTATGTCTAAAACAATTGAAATATTTTAGAGGAAAATCTTGCTAGTGAAAAGAACAAGACATATCAAGTGTCTCAAAACCACCATAGTTTATCTACTTATATTTATTGTTAATATAATGAAGCAGAAACCGATACGGGAGATACGGGGAAGGGAGAGGGGAGGAGACCAAGTCACTTTTTCTTTCAAATTATCTTATAGCAGTGGCGTGGAGAATTAACCAACTGGGATCTTCTCTATTATTTGTCTACCATTGACGCGTACGAACGGATTAACGAGAAATATTTTAATAAATCGTGCGTGGAAGATTCGGTTATCTCAGTGAAAATTTCAGTATTTTCTTCAAATGATTGTGAAGCAACTTTAAAACTACATAAAGTATATAAAGTAACTGTTGTAGACCGGGGGGTCTGGGGGGTATGAAATACCCCCCAGGTCCGATATAATCGATGTAGTACAATTATACTACTCAGTCAAAATTTCTAGACCATTAGAGACTACATTGTTAATGTTAATTGTCGAATAATTCGTGATTGACAGCGCGAGCGGTCGGAATTGGAATTTCGTTAATCCATCTATACGCATCAGTTGAGAAACAGATAACAGATAAGATCTCAAACTAAAACCAATGTTAAATTCGATCAAATTTAAATTATTTTATAAAAAATACCCCCCCTCCCCCCGATCCATAAAATAAGCTATGTAAAAAAAAGTAAAAAAAAAATTATTTTACTAACCAGTTTGTTGAGTAATATTTTGTCAGCCCCCCCCCTTGCCATGAATAATCCATTATGATCTTTACTTATATTTGTGATTATATGATTCAACCTTCTGATAAATTCCTATAATAAATAAATCAATATTTATTGTAAATAATATATATCATGTATCTATCGATATTTACATATTTGATAACAAAAATATTAAATTTGTTTCGATGTTCATTTGATTTATTAAATAGTTATTTTTGTAAAACAATTTTTTGATATTAATAAATCCAAATTTTTAAATAAAAAACAATTTTTGAAAAATATAAAATTTTTATATGAATTTATATTTTTTGAATTTTGAAATTAAAATTTTTTTCAATTGCCAAATGCAATTTTCTAAGTTTAAATATGATAGTCTATTTAATTTCCAAATAAAATTTTTTTTGATAAGTGGCATTTTTATATTTATAGTTTTTGAATTTTGAAGTTCAACAAATTTGAATTTTTTTTGCTCTTTTCACTTTTTAATGCCTCTACCAATACCCGTACTAATAGTCACAGATCAATCCGAGACTCAAAATGATCCCAGAATTTACCAATGAGATTACTGGAATTTAGACCGTATCGTAGCAACAGCTGCTATTTCGAGAATTGATTTTGAATCTCGGATCAATCTAGGACCCGGCGCGGATCTAGACCCGCGCGTCAGTAAAATGCGCCGCAGGCGATTTTTTTTATTGTCCTAGAAGCACGCATGTGAAAAGTTGGGATTTTCATGGATATTATTAGTTTTTTTCAAATTTAAATATTAAATTAAATATAAACACTTTTTACACTTTAGAGAAGCTTTTATTTAGCCACAATTGTGTATTCAATGGGGGGGGGGGGTTCATGACCCTCATGACTCTCCCCCTGGATCCGCCACTGTCTAGGAATTGATCCGTGACTATTAGTACGGGCATAAAAGATTTTTTCGAAATTAATAAATCCAAATTTATAAATAAAAATAAATTTTTAAAAAATTTAAAATTTTATAAATGTAAAATTTTTGAATTTTAATCTTTTTTGAATTTTGAGAATTTTGCAAGTTCAAAGAAATTTAATTTGTTGTATTATATTGCTATATAAATATAATTTTTTTGACTTAAAGGATTATCTAAATTAATAATAAATAAAAACAATTTTTGAAAAATATAGAATTTATTGGAATTTATATAGTTTTTGAATTTTAAAATTAAAATATTTTTAAATTCCCAAATGCAGTTTTCTAAATTTAAATAAGATTATCTATTAAATTTCCATATACAAATTTTTTTTTTTGAAATGAAAATTTTTATATTTATTTATAGTTTTTGAATTTTGAAGTTCAACAAATTTGAATTTTTTTTCTTTCCGCTTTATAAAAAATTTTTTCGAGATTAATAAATCAAAATTTCTAAATAAAAATAAATTTTTGAGAAATATAAAATTTTATAAATCTTAAATTTTTAAATTTTCAGAAATTTTGAATTTTGAAAATTTTGCAAGTTCAAAGTAATTTAATTTGTTGTATTATATTGCTATATAAATATAATTTTTTTTTACTTCGACGATTAACTAAATTAATAAATAAAAACAATTTTTGAAAAATATAGAATTTATAGTTTTTGAATTTTAAAATTAAAACATTTTTGAATTCCCAAATGCAAATTCGCAAATACAAATGCAAATACGGTCATAAAAGATTTTTTCGAAATTAATAAATCAAAATTTCTAAATAAAAATAAATTTTTGAAAAATATATAATTTTACAAATCTAAAATTTTTGAATTTGAAACATTTTTGAATTTTGAAAATTTTGAAAATGAATGATAAAGTTCAAAAAACTTAATTTGTTGTGCTATATTGCTATTTAAAAAATAATATTTTTGACTCAAAAGATTATCTAATGGCCGTACTTATAGTCACGGATCAATCCGAGACTCAAAATGATCCTAGAATTTACCAATGAGATTACTGGAATTTAGACCGTATCGTAGCAACAGCTGTTATTTCGAGAATTGATCTCGATTCTCGGTTCAATCCATGACTATAAGTACGGGCATAAATAAAAACAAAAAAAAAATAAGTATAAACAATTTTTGAAAAATATAGAATTTTTATTGGAATTTCAAGTTTTTGAATTTTAAAATTGAAATATTTGTGAATTCCCAAATGCAGTTTTCTCAATTTAAAATTTATCTAAATTTCCAAATAAAAAATTTTTTTGTGAGAAATGAGATTTTTATATTATTTATAGGTTTTGAATTTTGAAATTCAATAAATTTGAATTTTTTTGCTCTGTTCACGTTCTAAAATATATTTTCTTGAAATGAAAAGATCATCTAGATTTCTAAAAAAAAAAAAATATTTGAAAAATGTGAAAATTTTCAGTTATTTTTGAATTTCAAATTTCAAATTTTCATTAAATTTTATTTAATTTATGATTTATTATTTAAATTTCTAAATTAAAAAAAAGAATTTTTGAAAAATATATAATTTTTCTCGAATTTTGAAGTTGATATTTGCATTTAAAAAAAATATTTTCTGAGATTGATAAGATTATCTAAAATTGTGAACAAAAATTTGTTTGACTTTTGACTTGACACACGATAGCACCACAACCCAGGGTGGGTTTTGGCTAACCACTTCATTTCTCTGAAGGGTTCTCAAGGCAGATTACCTCGGTGGTTTGCCATTGCCCGCCGAGAGAGGACGATTAGAATAAAGTTCTTACCTCACTCAGGCTCGAACCAGGGTTCTCTGCTTAGTAGTCAACTCACTTAAGCCGTAACCGTCCTCTTTGAGATATACTATATAATTAATTTTTAATTTTAAAATTCAAAAATTTGAAAATATTAAATTTTTTTTAAATCCAAAGTATTTTAAATCTGCTTTCGTCCTTCCGCCCCCCCCTTTCCCCCCTTTCAGATCCAAAATACAAATTCAAAAAATGTTTAAAAACATTAAAATTGTTTGTAAGCTTGAAGAGGAACACGAAACAAAAAAAAACAAAAAAAATATTTTTTTGAATTTCAATATTCAAATTTTGTTTAAATATTATTTTATTTGTGATCTAAATTTCTAATTTAAAAAAGTTTTGAAAAATACGAAATTTTTATAAACCCATATTTGAATTTTGAATTCATTTTTATTTTTGAGATTAAAAGTTTATCTAAATTTATAAATAAAAGAAAATTTTCGAAAAATCAAAAATACTTTTTAATTTTGAAATTCAAATTTTTTTAAATTTCAAAATCCAAATTTTTGGATTTAAGTTACTAGAGAATGCAGGAAATCTTGTAAAAATTTAAAACTGCCTTTCCCCCCCCCCGCTTTTCAAATCCAAAATACAAATTCAAAAAATTCGAAAAAAAAATTAAATTTTTTTGTGATCTCGAAGAGGAATATGAAAGAGAAAAAAATAAAAAAAAATATTTACCAACATCGTAATTGCTTAGTTCGCCCCATTTCTCGATCAGCTCGTCCCGATCTGAGACAAACCTAATTCTGGCCAAATGAATGCCCAATTCGCTGCACATGGAATTCAACGATTTGTGTATCCTTCTTTCCCACTGAATGTGTGCCTTTTTGAAAAACGCCTCAAAGCTCGTACTGTTCAGATTGTCTTTATTCTGCGTGCGGATCCAATGGTAAACATTATTTCTCAGTTCGGTCTCCAAGCCATTCTCTTTCATGGATTTGGTTAACGTTTCTTTGAAATTTTCGTATTTTACGCTTGAATTCGAAGCGGTTTGCTGAAAAATTCCAACGCCAAACGTGAACGCCCCGAGTTCGAAACCCACCGCACTTACCTGAACGTCGTAATACAAATTTTCGTACGTGCACTCTGACTGAAGATCGTCGCACAGTTTGATTGCGGTGTGATGAACACTTTTTTCTTTGATTTCATCCATAGCGGATGCACTGGTATATTTAGCACTGTCACCCATTCCGAAATTATTAAAAAATAGTTACCTAGCAACGAAATAACAAATTAACTTTTTATCGATTTTTCGGTGTGTAAAATTCAAAATTGAAAAACTCCCGCCCGGAGATAACTGACAGCTGACACCATCGTGACCTGTCAAAGTTTACGTCAAAATTAATTAAAAATGAACCCAAATAATTTGATACCCAACAAAGTGTGATATACATGTAATTGTTATTTGTCTTTGATTGTCATCGAATAAAAATTTGTCATGGGTTGTTGTTACAGTTTTTTTTGTAAGGAGGATAACCAACAGGTAAAAATAGGATTCTTGTAACCAAGAGATAAAATGTTGAAATTTAATAATCATTTCAGGGGGACGAACCGCACGAAAGGACACGTTTACTAGTCGATCCTGTTTGTAATAGTGCAAATGTAACCCAAATCAATAAGTAAGAACGTCGCAATTCATTTTTCTGTCGTAATAATATTGTTTCGTGTATTTCAGCGAGGACTATATCGGACATTATTCCGATGGCACCCCAAACAAGACTGACGAACAATCTGCATTAAATAGGATCTTACAGGAAACAGCTACGTGGGTCCCGTGAAATTGTTATGTTATTCTTATTAGGTTATGCGGGTTTTATGTTGCAGGAACGTAATTGATGTTGCAGCCCTCGATTCTCATAACTTACAACAACACGAATATATCGAAAGGATGAAACAATACTCGTTTAAATTGCAGCAAGCGTGCGCCAATAATAAGATGCCCCCCAGGAAAAGAATTTGTATTTTACAAGACGTACCCGCTCCAGATAAATTGTTGGTCTCGAATCCGATTAGTATAGACGATTTAAATTTGGTAAGATTCTTTTAGAGACTATTCGTATCGGTGAGATTACTTTCCTTTGTTTTTTAGATTGCTACGGCTGTCGTGGAAGCTAAAGCTGCACTTAGCGATATCAAAGTGGAACATAAGGAAGACTTGGTGGTGCCTTTCCGTATTGCTTGATTGATCAAAATTGTGTGTATTTAAAGTGATATTTTTAAATTGTAAGGCTAAAAGTAATAGATTTAAGATAAATGTTGCTTAATAAATTTTTTTATTAAAATTAATTCATCCAGAAAAAACGAATTGGTTTTTTTTAAAAACTAAAAAATTACATCATAAAATTATCACATAAAAAATTTAATTCACACTTGGTTCCTGTTTACGTCTTACCGGTAGACTCGACGTGCATTGGTACAGTTTTGTTGGCGATCACCTCGACGGGATGCGAAACTACAGTACTTGTGGGCACATGGAAGAAATACCACATAAAACCTGCCGCCAGCAGCAAATGGCAGCCCACTATGCCCACGATTAAAAAGAATCGGTGTTTGGATATTCGAAGCGAAGGCAACAGAGTTAAAACTAAAACTAAACCTGATAATAAAGCGGAGGTTAAAACCAACAGCCACTGAAACCACCCAACTTGGATCCACCATAAAATTGACACAGGAATATAAATAAAAAGTGAGTAACCATAAACGCAAATAAACTCGAGAGGACTAGAAATCGCGTCTCCTTCGACCTCGTTTAAATCCACCTTATCGGAACTCCACCTCAGTAAACCCCACAGAGTCAAAGGTACCAGAGTGATGTACAAAATTATAGCAGTAGCCGCATAGGACACCAAGTGAAAGTCGTACTTCCAATGGTACTGTGCGTTGGCATGTTGTAAGTAATTGCTAATATTTCCGCTGATCGCAATGGTAAAAATCAAAGTTAGAGAAATCCAGAATGGTCCGTATAAATCCGGATTGACTTTGATCTTGTCGGTCAGTACGTTATTACGACTCGGCGTTATGGATGCCAACAAACGTTCAATCACATCGGACGTGTCGACGTCGAAATACTTCTGGTAATACTTCAATGTCCAAAACAGTTTCGTGTCCTGACCTAAAAATCAACTTCAATCTACCTTTGGAAATTCAACAAGACATCAACTTACTCTTGTCCGGTTCTAAAACATCATCAGATTGTTTTTCTTGTGTGAAACTCGGAGTGGTTTCAATTGTAATTGGAATCGTGGTCGTGGAAATGTCGATTGGGTGATGCACGGGGGTGAAATCTTGGAATGACAACAACTCGTCGGTGGGAACTTCCCTTAAATCCGACATTTTGTCCTTTTTAAATTCGAGATTTAAAAAAAAGACCACGAAATCGAAATTCTTATCATATCTGTCAAAGTGACGTGACAGCGGTTTGACAGTAGCTGTTTCGTGTTGTACCGAGTGCGACAACACAACTCGAACGAATATTTTTGCGGATTTTTAAAAATCAATAAACAAAATTCGAGATTTTTACCGATAACGATAATAAATTAACGAGATCGCTGTTACCAACCGCTCACGCGATTAACGAGATTCCGTTTGATTCATAAAAAAATAATTGGTGAAATTTTTATTATCAATTTAACCGCATTTTAAAAATAGTATGGTGCAATTGGGCATTAGGTTATTCAAAGAAATCTTAAAAAGTGAAAAAAAATCTAAGAAATTTTGTAGAAAATTCAAGAAAATCTTAGAAAATTTTAGGAAATTCAAAAATATCTAGAATATTCTAATGTAAGATATTCGAGGAAATTCAAAGATATCTTAAGAATTTCAAGAAAACCTTAGAAAAGATTAAGAAAACCAAGAAAATTTAAGGAAATCTTAAGAAATTTTAGGAAATCTTGAGAAACCTAGTAAATCCTATGAAATCCTAGGGAATCTTATTAGAATATCTTAGTTATCTTATGAAATTTACGAAAATCTCAGAAAATTCAATAAAATCTCAGAAAATTGTGAAAATCTTAAGAGATATGAAATCTGAGGAAATGTGGAAACTTCTAAGAAATCCAAAAAAATGTTAGGAAATCCAAAGACATAATAGAAAATTCAAGAAAATTATAGGAAGTTCTAGGAAATCTTAAATATTAGGAAATCCGGTAAAAGTAGGAAATTCTAAAAAATCTTGGAAAATTTAAGGAAATCTTGAAATATTTAAGAAAATTGAAAACATCTTTGAAGACTGAGAAATTCTTAGAGAATAAGGAATCTGAGGAAATGAAGGAACTTCTACATTATTATAGGAAATCGGAAAAAATTATAGGAAATCTAAGAAATTCAAGAAAATTATAGGAATTAAGAACACCGAGAAAGGTATAAAACAGATTCTAAGAAATTTTAGGAAATTCAAGGTAATTTTAGAAAATCTTAGGAAATAGAAAATCGTAGTGAAACAAAAACTATGATAACTATGATAAATTTGAAATTTGTCTTTTCTGCAAAATAAAGAAAATTAAAAATTTTTAGCGTTTAATTTTTTTTATAATATTTTTTTTTTGATTTTGCCCCACTCTGAAAAAATCCTATGGGCGCCCATGGAAACGCTAAAAAATCTAGTGTAGTAAATGGAAATCTGAAGAAAACAAAAGATTTACGGGGAAATTTCAGGAATCTTAAGAAAATTCATAGAAACTTTAGAGAATTATAGAAAATTTGAAAAATTTTGTGAGATAAAAAATTTGAGAAAATGTAAAAAAATATAGGAAATTTAGAAAAACCGAAAAACTCTTATTATATTATAATAGAAAATCCTAAAAAAAAAATTTTAGGAATTTTTGCGAAATTCAAGGAAATCTTAGGAAATGTTAAGACATTCTAGAAACTCATAAGAAATTAAAAAAAAATATTAGGTAATCCGAGGAAATTTTAGGAGATTGGAAATCAGTGAAAATGTAGAAAATTCTAGAAAAACTCAGGAAATTCAGGAAAATCTCATAAAATTCAATGATGGATTATATGGATTTTCGTCGTATCAACCCAAAAATGATTAAAATTTGAGGGAAACTCTAGAAAATTTAGTGTACAAGTAAAGAAAAATCTGAAAAAACGCATAGATTTACGTGGAAATTTCAGGAATCTTAAGAAATTCATGGAAATTTGAGAGAATTATAAAAAATTTAAAAAATTTTACGAGATAAGAACTTTGAAAAAATGTAAAATGTTATAGGAAATTTAGGAAAAGCGAAAAAATTTTATTATAATAGAAAATCCGAATAAATTTAGAAAATTCTGGGAATTTTTGGGAAATTCAAGGAAGTTTTAGGAAATTTTTGGACATTCTAGAAACTTAAAAAAATTTAAAAAATCTTAGGTAATCCGAGAAAACTTTAGGAAATTGGAAATCCGTGGAAATGTAGATAATTCTAGAAAATCTTAGGAAATTCAAGTAAATCTCATAAAATTCAAGTAAATCTCATAAAATTCAATGATGGATTGTGGATTTTCGTCACACCAAACCAAAAATGATTAAACCGCGAGGGAAACTCTAGAAAATCTAGTGTCTAAGTAAATGAAAATTGGAAGAAATTCAAAGAAATACGAGGAAATTTCAAGAATCTTAAAAAATTCATAGAAATCTTTGAGAATTATAGAAAATTTCAAGAAATTTTATTCGATAACATAAAAAAATTTAAAATAGGAAATTTAGAAAAACCAAAAAATTTTTATGTAATCATAGAAAATCCGAAGAAATCTTAGGAAATCTTTGGACATTCTAGAAGCTCTTAAGAAATTTCAGAAACTCTTAGGTGCGATCCGAGGAAATTTTAGGAAATCAGAAATCCGTGGAAATGTAGAAAATTCTAGAAAGTCTTAGGAAATTCAAGAAAATCTTATGAAATTCAATCATGTATTATAGATTTTCGTCTTACCAACCAAAAAATAATTAAATCGTGAAGGAAAGAGAAAAGGAAAGTAAAGGAAAATCGGAAGTAATCCAAAGAAATACGAGGAAATTCCGAGAATCTTAAGATTTTCATGGAAATCTTAGAGAATTATAGGAAATTTAAGGAAGTTTTATGAGATAAAATATTAGAGAAAAAGTAAACAATAAGAAATTTGGAAAAACCTAAAAAATCTTTTGTAATTGAAAATTTTAATTTTAGAAAATTCTAGAAATTTTTGGGAAATTCAAAGATATTTTAGAAAATCTTTGGACATTTTAGAAACTTAAAAATTTTCAAAAAATTTAGAAACACCGAAATTATTTTAGGAAATCGGAAATCTGTGGAAATGTAGAAATTTAAAAAGAAATTTAAGAAAATCTTAAAAATTCTAGGAAAACCAAGGTTTATCTAAAAAAACCTTAAAAAATTTCTGATCTTAGAAAATGATGATAACTCTCAGGAAAATTATAAATGAGTTTTTATCTTGTGCATTTCGAAAGGAAATTTAAAGCAATCAAGGAAGAAATATTTGAAAAATGCTTCTAAAATCTTTTATAAGGAAATCTGATGTACAAAATTTTTGCCTTGTGACTTCGCAAATTAAAGCAAAAAAAACTTCTTTAATAAACTTGGTAGCGGAAATTTCGTTATTCCATTCATGCGCGTCTGTGATAGATAACAGATGCGGATTAAGGCCGGTTACTGTCGGAAGTCACTGCTCGGAGAGGGCAATACAGCTTTTTACACACAATCTACACGCAGTAAAGTGTACAACCCCTCCTGATACAACCCAAAATTCGGCCACCTGTTATTCAGTCATCTTTCAAAATTTTAGATCAAAGAACCCTAGCAAAACTTTTTATAATCAAAATTTCAAAATTATTGTCACTCAAATTTTATTAATATGCTCTAAATTTTAAATTATAAAACTTTAATTATTTTTGGATTTTACAAAATTCTTGTGGGTAAGTCTTTAAAAAGTTGCCAAGATGGTGATGGACCAATTTGTTACGACCTACCGAAAAGATTTTTTATGGCCCTACGTGAAAGTTATAGGAACCAGGTAATTTTATCAGATCTGCTCGTTTCTTCCTAATGGACAATTTTCAGGCCAGCACCCGATAAATTATTTTCTCCTACTACGCGAGATCCGAACCAACCGCTATGTGCTTGCCATTGCATCAAGGATATCAACGGTGATCAAAAACTGTACGGTCCAAATTCGGCGAACGATGAGTCGTGGAGTCGAAGCGGACCCATGGGACCGTTACTGGACCCAAAATTATATCCCGCTCGGGTTGGAAGAAGTCCAGAAGCCGATACCATGCGGTTTAACCAACCAAACGTCTTTCTGAAGAAACTGCAAGAAAAGTACCCTTATATCTATGAGGTTTTGCGGACGGCACCGCCAGACGACTTAATATCCAGAATAAACAAAGATCGGCTGAGGACAACCTACCAAGTCGACTTTTGCAAATTACGTAAGCGGTCAAAACTTAAAAAAAGCTTTTCACGGTTAAGTATTTTCTTGCAGAGGAGTATCCGTCTGCTCCTTACGATCAACTTTTGCGATCGGCTGGTGTCGAAGGAATGGCACCGTGCCCGGAACCAATAAGACTTCCAGGCGATCCATGCCGTCCGAACCAGAAACCCATTGCGTTCCGACCTGGCGTCATTTCGAAATCCGGCGGCGGCAAAAGCGGAGGTGGCGGCGGCTCCGGAGGAGAAGGCGGCGGAGAAGGAAAATGCGGTAAATGTCCATTTTTGTTTTGTTTTGAATTATTTAATCGAGTTAATCAGGTGGTGGGCTTGGCGGTGCTACTTCTGGAATGACCGAATACCAAGATGGAATCTCCAAGATCGGTCAATTAATTATTAGTCAAAAACTTCACTCGAGGCCCAAATGAAGAGTGAAGATGTGTGATTTTGTCTTTTGTAGTTTATTTTTAAAAAATATAAATTTTACTCAGATTTGTTTATTTTTTTTTGATTTGTAGGTAATAAAGGCATTTCCGCTTGGAATCCGTTTGACAAGGACCAAAGCAAATATGACGACAATATTAAAACGTGGGGCCAAATGTTGTACATGGATACTTTACACGCACATGGTTCGAAATCACCCGGCAGATGTTTATTGAAAAAAAAGTAAAAAGAAAATTTACAAACAATTTGTATTCATAAAAATTGTAAAACTGTGAAAATATATCTTAGACTGTGACTTTAATAATAGTTTTCTTCCATGTTGTAAACCCTGACGAAAACAAAATATGCAACTTTCATAATCGCATGTCAATGAGGTTGCATATCTTTCAGTTTTTGGCACACAATTTTACACTCAAGAGTTTTATATGCCCAATCTACGGAACTTTTTCTTATGTTTTTTTTAAAACCTCAAAAAAATTGATTTCAATCGCAGTTGTGTGGATCAAATCAAAAATCTGACAACAATGCAATTTAGTACAATTTTGACAAGAGTCATCTCCAGCTTTCTGGAGTTCCATTTTGGACTTTTAATTATAAAATTATTATGTAGAGGATTTTCAAAATTTTACAACAAACCCAAAATTAAATCTGGAAGCTGATGTGACCAAATTTTAAGCTTGGTATTCAAAATTTGAAGTAATAAAATTTCAAGTCTCACGATGGTCGACAAGGAGACTTTTGTTTCGGTGAACAAGAAGGACTTCAAATGGCCGTATTCGAAACCCATAACCGCCAAGTAAGAATTCCTGGTTGGAAAAATTTCCAATTCTAATTTTTTTGTAATTTTCAGGCCGGCTCAGCCGAAAGTAAGCACGAAACCGCATAATTACTTCGTGAAAGGTCCCGTAGACGCTTACTGTCACTGCGATGGCCACTTGTACGACCCCCTTATGAACAGATACCTGAAGCTGTCGGAAAAGGAGAAACTGTTACACGATGAGTTGTTGGAACTTAACGCTGAGGTAGACTTTGGAATTCAGTTTTCAATCTTCTAAATTTTTTCCTTTCAGATGGCTGATTTGGGAAACGAAATACTGGATCACGATTGCGACACTTACGATGATAAAATGGAGACCACCTACCGAATTGACTACACCAAGAGAGGTAAGAGGGTCAACCGGGTTACTCTTCCATTTTCGGAAACTGTCTCCTTTTTGCAGGTATGGAACCAACGGAATATATAAAACTAATGGCGGCAGTTGATTCGCCAACCGGTGTCCCGGTTAAAAGTCCAAGTATCGGATTGGGTAACGGATACCGCGATCCTACGCGATTCAGATACTCGACGTTCTTGCGACCCAGTATCGACCCATGCCAACCGGTCACCTTCAGTACAAGTAAGATTTAAACACGAAACCGAGTTCGTATCATAGTTTCAATTATTTTCAGCTCCGGCTACCGTCCAATCGTGGTTTAACGCCACAACGGGTCGCAGCGAATACCAAGACACCATTGGTAAAGTTGGCATCAGCATCATTAAGAGCCGACAGCAATATTCCCAACCGCTTCCGTCAAGTCGATGCAGATACGGCGATATGAATTTCTAGAAAATTTAAAAAAATAAAAAAATGTTTGTATCTATATTATTTCGGTGATTAAATCTTAAAAAGTTAATTATTATTTTTCCTCTAATGCAACCTTCAATAAATGCATGCTAAAGGGGTTGCATAACCCCTTAATCTTTAATGGAATCTGAGAAGGAAGGGTAATTGCTGAGTTCTAAGAGAAGTTTTTGATTTTTTGAACAAAACCGTTTTGAAAGCACTGTTGATGATTTTTAGATCTCGGGTAGTTAACTTCAAATTTTGACATTGGTTAGTAATATTTCAAATTATTTTGGGTCTTCGAAAAATTCGTAAGTATGGCACAGGCATTTGTAACAATATACCGGGACTCTTACCGAGTCCATCCCATCGAACGGAGAAAATCGTGAGTTAATAATCAAAAAATGGCGAATATTTTTTATTCTTTTAGTTTTCAGCCTTCGACCGGTCGATAAAGTCGCTGAGACGCTTCCAGATGGAGACATTTGGATTGTTCCTAAAAAAATAGGAGAAGACGATGGAGGAGTAAGTAGAAAACCTAAACCTGCTTGATTTACGCTACGTTTTGTAGAGTGGACAAAGTCTGGCTGAGGCAAAAGAAGCAATAAAGAAAATGAATCGGAGACGGCTGTACAGTACATACCAAGTTAGTTACTCCATTCAAGGTAATTTTATCTCTTGGAGGATCCACAACAATCCATGTGTACATTACAAATATTTCAGCCATAACCAAGCCAATGTCTGTGGAAGAAGAAGAAAAACTAGGAAAGGAAACCAGTCCTCTGATGGAAATGTGCAAAACTCTATATCAGCCGAAAACCCAAAAGATTCCGCCACCGTTGCCTACAGCCAGAAGATGTATCTGCTTACAGGCTTTATTTTCAGCATTTCACTTAACTTTTTTTTTCAGTATATGGTTACATTCGACCAACAAGAATGTATTATCCACTCACCGTTGTTCAAAACGTTCACGGAAGGGTTGGATGCGAAGTCATGCTCAACAATCGAGACAGAATGCGGGGAATAGTTAAAAGTAAAACTGCTTCAGATGGTTCAAATATCCAAGGAAACAAAGCTGAAGAGAAAAAGTTGAAAATAAAAAATGAGAAAGCACAAGCGAAAGATTCGGACGGTTGTAATTGTACTTGCTTTAGAGGAAGAATGCTGATTAAAACAAAATAAACGGTGGGCATTCGATGTCCTCGAATGCAACTTTTATTATTTTATTTTTTGTCAAAAAGTAGTAATAAAAATTTAAGTATTTAAAAATACTTTAATCTTTAATACTCAAATCTTTAATCTTTATTCTTTAATCTTCAATCTTTATTTTTCAATCTTCAATCTTCAATCTTTAATCGTCAATCTTTAATCTTCAATCTTCAATTTTAAATCTTCAATCTTCAATCTTCAATCTTCAATCTTTAATCTTTAATCTTCAATCTTTAATCGTCAATCTTTAATCTTCAATCTTTAATCTTTAATCTTCAATCTTCAATCTTCAATCTTCAATCTTCAATCTTCAATCATCAATCTTCAATCTTCAATCTTCAATCTTTAATCTTTAATCTTTAATCTTCAATCTTCAATCTTCAACCTTTAATATTCAATCTTCAATCTTCAATCTTCAATCTTCAATCTTCAATCTTGAATCTTGAATCTTTAATCTTTAATCTTTAATCTTTAATCTTTAATCTTTAATCTTTAATCTTTAATCTTTAATCTTTAATCTTTAATCTTTAATCTTTAATCTTTAATCTTTAATCTTTAATCTTTAATCTTTAATCTTTAATCTTTAATCTTTAATCTTTAATCTTTAATCTTTAATCTTTAATCTTTAATCTTCAATCTTCAATCTTCAATCTTCAATCTTCAATCTTCAATCTTCAATCTTCAATCTTCAATCTTCAATCTTCAATCTTCAATCTTCAATCTTCAATCTTCAATCTTCAATCTTCAATCTTCAATCTTCAATCTTCAATCTTCAATCTTCAATCTTCAATCTTCAATCTTCAATCTTCAATCTTCAATCTTGAATCTTGAATCTTGAATCTTGAATCTTGAATCTTGAATCTTTAATCTTTAATCTTTAATCTTTAATCTTTAATCTTTAATCTTTAATCTTTAATCTTTAATCTTTAATCTTCAATCTTGAATCTTGAATCTTGAATCTTGAATCTTGAATCTTTAATCTTTAATCTTTAATCTTTAATCTTTAATCTTTAATCTTTAATCTTTAATCTTTAATCTTTAATCTTTAATCTTTAATCTTTAATCTTCAATCTTTAATCTCCAAAAAAAAACCATTTCTCATAAAATTCAAATTGGCGCCGCTTTTTTCTGGTTTAATTTGAAAAATACCGATTTCAGAGAATACGTGCGCAAACAATGTTGTAGAAAATTGAATTACCTGCAACTTTTGTCTTTACGATTTTTCATTAAAATTAAAATTGGACGAGTTATACAAGAAAAACCATTCGAAATGCCGCCACTTTTTTTAAGTTTAATTTGAAAAATATTAATTTTAGAAAAAAAAATCTGATGTGGACACTAAATGACTTCCTTAACATGACTAGTTAGAATCTCGTTAATTCATTCGTGCGCATCATGTATTGCTTTACCTAGAGTAAACTGTCCTTTTTACCCGGACAATTGCAACCAAAAATAAGAGGTGCACAACTAGATGCTATAAGAGGCTCAAATACAAAATTTCAACATTCTACGACTTGCCGAATTTGAGTTATGCGACAAAACACGACAAAACTAGTCAAAATGGATTCAAGGAAGGTTAAAATGGATATTTCCGTCAAAATCTGAAAACCGAAAAAAATCAGGATTACAATACTTCGTTATTTACAAGGAAGTAAAAATGGTCAACTGTAAAGTCCAGGATAAGGGTGCAAAGTATTGAAGGCTTGCGGCGTCAAACTAGCGTAATACGCCCCTGCATAGAAAATAGAGAGGGACAGCTCAGTGCGGCCTGCACGATTTAGGAAATCGGGCATATTATAAATAAATTCTTTTATTTGAATCAAATGTGGATTTTTGTAGGGTAAAGAGGCAATTACCCCGCCCCCACCCCAAGTATGACTCTGATTGTATCCCTGAAGCCCTCCCTGATAAAAATAGTGTTTATCATGAGGTTTTAAAATCTAAATAACTTGAAATAATTTTTTTTTGTTTTTTTTCGTTTCTTAGTTTTTAGATTTTTTTGTATGTACTTATAGCTTGAACCCCCCCCCCCAAGGTTTACCACTGACGCGCACGAATAGATTAACGAGATTCTGGAAAACTTTTTGTGTCTCTTCCAAAAGGATTTATAGATATTCCACTGTTATATATACCTAATATCATTGGTGCAATGTTGACTAACTATATTGGCACAATATTTTTATAAATAAAAGATTTTTGGAGGCATGGGCGTCTATTAAGGAGGGCTAAGGAGGCAACGGCTTTCGGCTTTTGCCTTAAATTTTTCAATTTAATTTTAATTAATTTAAATTTCGTGGACTTTGTGAGTTCGCGAACGAACCACGGAACCAAAAATTAAAAATATTGCGTGCTTCCTGGGATGTTGTGGTAAGCTCATGCAGTGGCGGCTTTAGAATTGTGGTAGATGTGACAATTGTACAGATCTTGACATTAAAGCTGAAAAAATTATTTTAAAATTAAAAATTGGAAAATAAAAAAATATTCGCACAATAATTATAATGCAACTGCGAAATGCTTGAATGCAATCACGAAACCAAATCCTATTATTTAAATTTTGTTTAGAAAATTCCGAGCTGGAAATTTTCGGCAAAAACAATTGAATTAAAAATAAATATGAGTTCAATTGTTTTTGAAATGACAATGATAAACCTCGGCACGCACCGGACACCCCACCCTCGCGAGTAAAAATTTTGGATTCGACACGCGCGCCGATTGCTTGGCTCCCATTGGAGGGATTTGGTGCAAATTTAATATTTCGTGCAAATTAGGAACTACGGTTTGCGAGCCAAAATTTGCGGTCAGAATGAAATTTCCGCGTTACAAATTGTCTGCGGCTGCTTGAAAGCAAAAAAATAAATACAACAGTCCATTCACGTTACATAAAGGACGGCGGCGGCGGCGTTGGCTTGAAATAAAATAGTTACAGGTTAATCAAGTTTTTTTACTTTTTGTTTGTCTAAAATTGTAAGTTGTAGTAAATTTAGTAGCTGGAAACTAATCTATGATTAGCAATCCAATGCCAGTTGAGAGAAACAACTGAGTCGTGCTACTTGGGGGGCTAAATATACATTTACGTCACTGCTAAATATATTTTACTAAATTGCATATCATACGCCGGTGACGTCAAATGAGAAATAGGTTCGAGAACTGTCATTGCCCCTTAGATCATTTATATCATTTTAGCCAACATGTTTTTTTCTTCAAAATATATTTGGTTTCATTATTTTTTTGGCAGAAAATCTTACAAATTTTTTCATAATTAATAATTCCCAGTCACACATTTTACATTTGCCAAATTGCAAAAATTTTACTCAACTCGACACCTACAAATCTTTCATTGTCCCGAAAGATACAAAAAAAAATTAAAATGATCGAAGTCGACGTCTTGGTCGCATCGCTATCCAATTTCGAGTGTTTTGTTTCGATTCGCTGAACGAAGAGTGTCAGAACCCCGGTAGCCAATAAAACAAACGAAAAAAATAAAAAAACAAAAGCAAAAATTTTGTCGCAAAATAAACAAAAATAAACAATGTAACGATAACTACCAAATTACGCGCACAATTTAAATATTTAGTGAGACTGACATTTGTAGCCGATCAATTCTATTTTTACATCAATTCTGATTTAATTTTGAAAGAGCCAACGTTTAAAACACAGTTGCCAATACAAATAAATGTATGATATGGTTAAAATATATCCTAACGGATGATTGATTATTTTATTTTTATGTAACACAATTTCGTGATTTATTAACCTCACGCGACCGTATAATTGGAAAATTTAATTAAAATTTATTATATTGTCGCTCTTTGGAGCTACTCCGCCAAAATATGAGGGCGCGAAAATTTTTTGAGTTTATCAAAGTAAAAAATTGATTCCACACTTTTTTTCAGAAAATGCATGGTTTTTGAGTTATCGTCCACCAAAGTTAAAATTTTGATTATTAGATACTTTGCAAATTTAAATATTTTTGTTTTGTAATTCTCGTAATTCTATTTACTGTTTTTCTTTAAAATAGACTGGTTTTTCAAAAAAGTTTACTGAGCCAGTTAAATTTTCTATAAAAAAAATAAATTTTGAATTTAATTTAATCCACAAAATTTCAAAATTTTTGAAAAAAAAATTTCAAAAATAAACTACGATATTGATTTAAAGGTTTATTTTGATATTTACTAGAATTTTAACCGGTTTCCTTTTTTTGTAAATTAATTATTGATTTACTCCCCCCCCCCTCCTCCCAAACCGAACCTCAAAACTCAATACGCAAATTTTAATCAACCAAGATTTAATGAATTATTTTTAAAAGTCTTAATATGTTTTTTCAAAATTCAATTTTTCAAAATAGCATTTGTTACTTTGAGCGGCAATAACTCAAAAACAATAGGTTTTACAGAAGGAACTTGAAAATAAATTCTTTAAATCTAACAATTTTATTTCTAAAAACTCAAAAAACTTTAAAATCAAATTATTTTTGTAGAAGTTGTTGGCTATTACGTGGTTTAAGGTAGTAGAACTCGAATGTATTACAAACCAGCTTGCGTACTCGGCTTGGCCGTGTTAACAATGTTAAATCTTTGCGTCGTTTAAAAATAATTTTTGTTTCATAAGTGGGAGAAGAGGGAGAATATATCAATTATTTCAAAAAATAACAATTTTGTTACAAAAAATTAAGGTAGGTTCACTAAGGTTAAGGTAGAACAGTGGTTCTCAAATGTATTCATTTCGCGACACCCTAAAGTTTTTTTAAAAAAAATCACACCGCCGCCCCTATAATTTTCTTTTTTTTAAGGAAAAAAAATCACAGATGTGACGGATGATGCGTATTTGAAAAAAAAAATAATATATATATTTTTTTCGCTGCACTCTATTTGAGAAACACTGCTTTAGAGTAATAATTTATTGCTTTATTTCATTTGTTTTCAATATATTAACAACATTTTCTTTAATTGGCATATCCTAGCTTAATAAAAATAAAAATTTTATTAAAAAAATGTAAAGGAAATGTTAAATGTATCATGTTTTATATTATTAATTGTAAAAATTAGAAATTACCATATAAAATACTAATAAAAAGAAAAAAAAATCAATTATTAAATTAATATAATTAAAGAAAAATTTGTTATTTTAGTTTCAAAATAAAAATTTTTAAAATCACAATGTTATTTTTTTGTTTTTCTTACAAACTCCTCGCTATATAAAGTCCATTTTCTACAAAAACCGAGGGGGAAATCTCTGGGGAAATTTGGTGTACAAGAGACGGGAAATCTTAGGAAATTTCAGGCAATCTTAGGAAATTTCAGGCAATCATAGGAAATTTTAGGCAATCTTAGGAAATCTCAAGCAATTTTAGGAAATCCGAGGAAATCCCGGGCAATCTTAGGTAGAATTTGGTGTACAAGAGACGGAAAATCTTAGGAAATCTCAAGCAATTTTAGGCAATCCGAGGAAATCTCGGGCAATCTTAGGTAATCTAGGCAATCTAGGAAATCTCAGGAAATTTTAGGAAATCCGAGGAAATCTTAGAAACTTTCAGGCAATCTTAGGAAATCCCAGGCAATCTTAGGTAATCTAGGCAATCGGGGAAATTTTAGGAAATCTCAGGAAATTTAAAGAAATCCGAGGAAATCTTAGAAACTTTCAGGCAATCTTAGGAAATCCCAGGCAATCTTAGGAAATTTGAGGAAATTTCGGGGACATCTGAGGCAATCCCGAGAAATCCGAGGAAAATTCAACCTTCCTAATTAAAGGTTAATGAAGCGAAATCCAAGGAAATTTTAGGAAATCCAAGAAAATCTTAGGCAATCCAAGTAAAATTTAGGAAATCCCGGGAAATTTCATAAAAGGAAATCTGGTGTACAAATATTTGGTCTGCGGTTTCCCCCTCGATAAAAACTAAAAACCGCACACCCCTTCCACCCCTTCCAGGTAGTAAATTTAAAAAACTAAAAGCAAATCGATTTTAATCTTATTAGATTGCCAAAATTGTGCGGCCTGAAAGCCCAGTGGCGTAGCTAGAGCTTTTGCCACCTGGGGCGGTCTGATATTTTGCCGCCCCCTACCAAAAGAATTTTACTTAAAAATTAAAAAAATAAAAAAAAAGGTCATCGAGATGTTCGTAAACAAACATTCGACATCCTCTAGCTTTTTTCAACACACCCACAATTATTACATACCGCAATCTGCCGCCCCCTAAATACCCTTACATATGTGCCGCCCGCCCCCGCCCCCCCCTAGTTACGCCACTGTGAAAGCCGCAATTACTTTATAGCTGTGGTAATTTTTAGAAATTATCAATGCTGTCAATTAATGCTATATACCAGAGGGGCGGCAAAAAAGAGGGATGAAAGAGTGTACAAAATATATTATTGCGTTTTTCGGCTAAACTATCCTACATAAAAGTTGTATACCATAAAAACCTCTACAAATTTTATAAGAGTCACTTTTTACTGTGATCTCAAAATTTCCGTAAAAAATGCGAAAAGTGCAAAAAAATGTTTTTTATGTTTTTTTCTTTTTCATTTTTGCAAAAATAATTCAATTTTGATGAAATTTTGTGAAAACATGCTTCCTTATGTCTTAAATAAGCACACATTTTTTTACATAAAAAAAACTAAAATATTTTGAGATATTCAGTTTTTCAGTCTAAAACTGTTTCTTTTTTCAAAAATAAATTCTGTAGTGAAAAATGATCCTACAGAGTTCTTCCGGTGCTCATTTTGTTTCTTTTTACATGTAAATTTTGATAAAATAATAAAAAATTGCAGTTCCTATTTAACAACACGCTCAAAAATTGAGAAAACTCTAAAGTGACTTTTGTAGCAGTAATTGTTCATAATAAGCCCCTTTATCATTTCCAATGATAAAAATGCTGATTACAATTAATAATGGTTTTAGCTTCTAAATCAGCTAATTTTCCTGCACTAATACCTATGCAGTCTGATATGCTTTTTTACCTATCAATTTAATTTTTAAAATTTTTTTAAAGAAATGCTTAGCGAAGTTTTTTTATTAAACAAGATGTGAACTTTTCAACACTTGCACACACTTCTACCTTCAATTTCTCCACCGCCCAGTGTTGCCAATGTGTAAGTAAATTCTCAAAATATCAGAAATTTTAAAATGCCTGAGTTATTTGTGACAAATTCAGAGTAGTAATGAGGAATTTTGAAAAAAAAATAAAAGTTTCCAATAAATTGACAACAAAAACATGCAGAATTGTCTTAAAAAAGTAAAAAAAGCAATAAAAAAATGAAATTTTTAGGAATTATGACAACATTGCTGACGAATATTCCACTGAAAAATTGGCAACACTGGTAGCATCCCTGATATTTTAGCAGGTATTTGTCTGCACTACAATACATTATATTCCAAACCGGGAGGTCTGGGGGGTCAACAAAATATTTTGCATGACAACCATTAAAAACCCGTAAAGATCTGTTTAACCACCCAATCGCAACCATACTCTTCTACTGTCTTGGGTAATAAATTCAAATTAATTACTTTTGGACTTACAAAAATTGCATTAGGAACCTCATAGCTGCTCTACTAAAACAGTTTTATTTTTTAATTTTTTTCTAGATTTTTAATGATCTCGATTGTTCAGTTACTGAACAGTTACTGTATTAAACAAAACAAAATTATTATAAAAATTTTATTCAAATATAATTTTGAAAAATAAAAAATTCATCCCAATACAATTATGGCCAGAACGGTGAGTTTCTGGTAAATTTTGTTATTAAATCTAAGGCAATCATGGGTTGATCTATCGGAACCATATGTCCCGCGTTTCTGACCAAAACCTCTGTTAAATTTCCAGCCTTCTTAACATAACCGGCCAGTTCTTTCTCAATAAACCAAGGATGTCTGGATACAGTTTTATATTCTTCAGCTCCATTAAACTCCAGATGCTTTAGGAAATTAACGGTTAACGGATAGGCGACAATAATATCCAACTGGCCGTTATAGATCAAAATCCTATAGTGACTTAACAGTTTTGAAATTAACGGAGCAACCGACTGGGTGAAGCTTTCAGCTAGGTTTCTTTTAACAATGTTGCTGTCGTATTGAAACGAAACGTTTCCCACATGAATCATACTTTTAAAATCGTCATTTAGTAAATACTCCACAATTGGAATTATAATCGGTAGGAAAATTTGAAACTGATTCCACTGCAAATAATTATAAAAATTCTTAAATCCAGTCTCGTTATAGAAATGTGTGGGATTCTCCCATTTCAGAATGAAATCATCGAATATTTCGAAAGCCTTCAACCATTCCCCGTTTTTCATGGCTTCGATTCCATTCTGCTCCATTTTTTTCAGTTTAATTTGTTGATTTGTGTCGATCAATCCAATTTGGTATAAATAATCCGAGTAATCGAACTGGTGGATCGGATCACAAAATCCGTTACCAATGGTCAGGCCTTGCAGATTAATTTTTTGGGTTGTTTCCTGATTTTTTTGAAAAATAACGTAAGCAATAGCAGGAACGTATTTACATGCGTACGATTCTCCACTTATAAAAAACTGATTTTTTTGTAACTGTGGAAACATTTGAAAAAACTGAAGAAGAGCTTCGTACAACTGTTCGCCAATAACGGTTTCGTTACGTGCGTAACCATCGGGATCTTCGGTGAAACTAAACCCAGCTCCTACTGGATTGTCTATGTAAATCACCGAATTGTTTTGGATCCAGGAGAACTCGCGGTACGTAAACGACATATCGGCATTTATCACGATCGGGCCGTGTTCCTGAAACAAACCAAATACTAACGAAGACGCACCGGGACCACCTTGCAACCACAAAATAACGGGATCGTTAACATAATCCGCTTGAGATGGAAAAAACCAAAAGTATAAATTTGAATTGTACTGGTCGTTTACGGTAAAATAACCCGCGTAGCTCTCCAAGTCGGGAAGATCGTCCAGCTGCACGCGAGCCGCGTCTTGAGCTTCCAAAAATTTGCCTTCCCTTATTAACGGCGTTAGTATTAACGGCTCGGTAGTGTTGTTTTGACACCGCGCGAATTTTAAAATTGCTAGGCACAACAAAACCACCGTTCGCTTCATTTTCAAATTGCGACTGTTACAAACGATCGATTTTGGAATTTAATGGATTTATCAATGACCGCAATATTTCCGTTATCTGTATTATGTAAATTCATACGGGGAGTGTTTTACAATTAATTGTAATATTATTAAATTTGGATACTACGTTGTGTGATAAATAAATTAATTAAGAGATAAAATGAATTTGATTTCGGGAGTTACAACTTACATTCCAAGCCGTGCCGTGTTCCTCCTGTATCTTGAGTGGGATAACGACTTTTTTAAATAGCATTTGAAAAAAATATTTTGACAAACAAATCTTGGACAAAAAAACAAAATACGGAAATTCTATTTAAAAGCAAATCGACTGGATTTAAAGCGCGAATTTGATGCTTTCAAATCTAAAATTAAATCTGATACTCAGTTGGCACATGCAACGTACACGAACGAGATACCCGGCTTTGATGAATTTGTGTTTGTTGGGGGTCAAAATATTAGAAAAAATTCTAACGCAATTTTTTAAATAAAATTCACATTTCATAATTCTCATATTACTATATAATTACATATTTTTCAAGAAAGGCTATTGCCACACAGCGCAGCGTTGATATAAATAAATAAAAAAGTTTTAAAGAAATTTTAAAGAAATTAAAAGAATTAAATTACTCCATTTTTTGAAATTTTTGAATTCTTGGCCATAAAAAAAAGTTTAAAACTCAGCTAATCTACTGGTGCTGACAACCAGCTGAATTTTAATCTGACGCCACGAAGCGTTCGCTAAAAATTCAAATAATGCTGGTAAGCGGCAGCTTTAAATTCAGCTAATGTGCTTGCGCTGAAAACCAGCTGAATTTTAAGCTAACGCAGCGAAGCGGCAGCTTTAAATTCAGCTAATGTGCTTGTGCTGAAACCAGCTGAATTTTAAGCTGACAGCTTTAAATTCAGCTAATGTGCTGGTGCTGAAAACTAGCTGAATTTTAAGGTGAGGCCGCAAAGCGTCAGCATTAAATTAGCTGACGCTGAAAACCAGCTAAATTTTAAGCTGACAGACCGCAATGGCAGCTGATAATTTGCTGACAATATTTTGTCAGTACAAAATGTTGCTTGAGAGTGGCAACTGCTAACGAAAGAGCGACGGAGTGCCGCTCTCCCAAAATAAATAGAATTGTAATTAATTATTAAATTTTAAGCGTCCAGAAACAGATCGAAAAAGCTAAAAAAAAAAAGCTTACAGAAATTTTTCAAAAATCACATTTTTAGCAACCAGCGTCATAATCCACGGTCACTCAGTCTAAAATGACTATAGGCACTTTAGACTATGACCATTAAAAAAGGATTTCATTTATTATTTCATTAATAAAAAGGAAGTGTCTGGGGGCGGCTTTAGCCCCCCAGCCTCCCTCTTGGCTGCGCCCCTGATCAGAGGAGTGGCAGACCTTCGATTTTAAAGGCCACATGTTTTGGCAGTGGCGCAGCCAGGATTTTGTTATGAGGAGGGCTGAGGGATGCGAGCGAAGCGAGCTGAGAAAAAGGAGCGCGAAAAATTTTTCCGAAAAAATTCGGAAAAAGGGACGTGGTCATCTTATTTTCGAGTATAATTATTGTGTTACCACTGTTATCTACCTTAAATTGAAATGGGAATTAAAGGACGGCATTTTCGAAATAACTCGGGGCAAAATTATTATTAAAATGATTATTTAAAAAAAAGGGAAGAGTGTTTGGGGGAGGGGAGTGGTATAGCCCCTTAACCTCCCCCCCTTGGCTGCGCCACTTTGTTTTGGGACCGAAAAAAGATAATTTTGATTGAATTTCTGCTTCAGCAGGAAAAATAAAAAAGCTCAAGAGAGAAATTCAAAAGAAATACTGCCAAACCGCTTTTGGACTCATTCGGTTGGTACATATTCTCCTGATTAGGTGCTTTTAGACTTTCATCTTTTCACCTCCCCGAAGACTCACATGGGTGGAAAACAAAATTTCAACTGGCTTACGGCTCACAACTTGCATAGAACGAGAAGGCGAGTACAGCTCCACCAAGTTTAGAAAGGACGCGGAAAATATGCCAACTAATTTGAAAAACATTTGAATGAACCAATAAACGTCGAGTTATTTCTCAACTACATTCTGTTGTAAAAGTTACAGATCATTGCGTGTGTTTACATTTGTCGTGGTTGTATGTCTTATTCTAAGGGGTAAATATCCAGTAAAATAATCCAGTACACAAGACTCGGAATTCCAAAGATTTTCAAGACTTCCAATGATTTCCAACGATTTTCAAAGGATTCCAAGGAATTCCAAAGACTTCCAACGATTTCCAAGAAATTTCAAAGATTTCCAAGGAATTCCAAAGACTTCCAACGATTTCCTAAGAATTCCGAAGAATTCCAGTGATTTCCAAAGAATTCTAGGGATTTCCAGGGACTTCCAGGGATTTACAAGAAATTCCAGGAATTTCCAAAACATTCCAAGGATTTCCAAGGAATTCCAATGATTTCCAAGAGAATTCCAAATGAATGTATACAAAATTTTCGGGATATTTACCTCTTGTCTTATTCACTTTATATCGAGGGGGAAACCGCAGACCAAATTTTTGTACACCAGATTTCCTTTTATGAAATTTCCTTGGATTTCCTAAAATTTCCCGGGATTTCCTAAATTTTTCTTGGATTGCCTAAGATTTCCTTGGATTTCCTTGGATTGCCTAAGATTTCCTTGGATTTCCTTAGATTGCCTAAGATTTCCTTGGATTTCCTTGGATTGCCAAAGATTTCCTTAGATTTCCTAAATTTTGTTAAGATTTCCTTGAATTGCTTAAGATTTTCTTGGATTTCCTAAAATTTCTTAAGATTTCCTAGGATTACCTAAAATTTCCTTGGATTTCCCGGGATTGCCGCAGATGTCCCCGAAAATTCCTAAGATTGCCCGAGATTTCCTCGGATTTCCTAAAATTTCCTGAGATTTCCTAAGATTTCCTGGGATTTTCTAAGATTTCCCGGCTCTTGTACACCAAATTCTATCTAAGATTGCCCGAGATTTCCTCGGATTTCCTTGGATTGCCAAAGATTTCCTTAGATTTCCTAAATTTTGTTAAGATTTCCTTGAATTGCTTAAGATTTTCTTGGATTTCCTTAGATTGCCTAAGATTTCCTTGGAATTCCTTGGATTGCCAAAGATTTCCTTAGATTTCCTAAATTTTGTTAAGATTTCCTAAAATTTCCTGAGATTTCCTAAGATTTTCTGGGATTTTCTAAGATTTCCCGTCTCTTGTAATTCTACCTAAGATTGCCCGAGATTTCCTCGAATTTCCTAAAATTGTTTGAGATTTCCTGAGATTTTCTCGGATTTCCTAAGATTGCCTGAGATTTCCTAAGATTTCCCGTCTCTTGAACACCAAATTCTATCTAAGATTGCCCGAGATTTCCTCGGATTTCCTAAAATTGCTTGAGATTTTCTAAGATTGCCTAAAATTTACTAAGAGTGCCTGAAATTTCCTAAGATTTCCCGCCTCTTTTACACCAAATTTCCCCAGAGATTTCCCCCTCGTTTTATTTACAGAAACTTCTTCATCTGAGTGTACATTTTTAATTTTAGCAGCGCCAGGCACGCCCCTAAAGTCGGTTCTAACGTTGGTGGTGCTGCAAGTAGAGAAGTAACTGACATACTCGTACAATTTTTTGTTTCAAGTAGAAAAATCGAGTACTCTTACTTTTTGGACGTTCCTCGTAATATACAGTGGCTCCAGAAAGTATTCGTACACTCCTATGTTAACAATGTTAATTGTCCATTTTGAAGCCACGTTTTCTCATATAAAAATCGATTTCACAGCAAAACTTTTTGAACATTTTTTGTTCAAAATTTCATTGTCTTCAATTTCGATTATATACATTTTTCTATTTTGTCCACCATTTCTGACTGACAGCGACTTAAACAACATAATACGCGGTAAAATATAAAAATTATTGTAATCCATATCTCGGAAACGGTGCGACAAAATAGAAAAGTGTATATGAACAAAAATATATAGAATATAATTTCCTAAAGAAAATGTCTATTTATTTTTTTATTTCGTTGCACCGTTTCCGAGATATAGACGATTATTTTCCGAGAAAATAGAAAAATGTATAGGAACAAACTTGAAGGCATTGAAATTTGCAACAAAACATGTCTAGAAAGATTTTCTGTAAAAGTGACAAAAAACGAAGAAAAAAAAACAAATCAAAAATTATAAATTTCCACTTCAGGTCTGAAATTACTCCATGTTTTCTGCATGATTCCTAGAGATAGAAGTCACTTATCCGAGTAAAATTATTAAAATATAAAAGGAGGCTTATGAAATATTATTTACTAGTAAAAACTGTGGTATGCGGGTGAGGCACGAATCGGCTGATTAATCAAGCGACGCAGTCTCAGCGAGCTCGTTAATCTAGTCTGACGCGCGGATAAAATTCCTGGGAATGATTTTCTTGTTGTAGGTTACTTGGAAGACTTCAAAGAGTCGAACCGAATAGCCGTCTCGATAAATAATATTACGACTTAGCCGGCCTCTTTATACTGGGACTTATAAATATTTCAACATATTTAAAATTTAGTGGCAGTTAAAAACTAAAAAATTTTAATCACACACCTATTATTACAGATCTTTTAAAAATAAAAACGCTAATAAATTAGAAATTAAAAATAGCGCGCTAAAATTAACGCATTAATTCTAAATTTAAGAAAGAAAATCTTATTAAGCTTAAGGAGGTTTTCAGCTAGCGAAATCTGGAAACTTCACGGTTTGTGAGATTCGAAATTGCCGTTTTAAATTATTTTGACCTTGATTAGTTGCGGTTGGTGTGTTTGGCAAATATTTTGAGGAAACGCGCAAAATTGTCATTATACAAAAGACAGTAGGAACGGACGATGACAAAGATAGGAAAGCTTTAAGTAGTTGAGCCAAAAATTAAACACAGTCAGGAACAGTATTAACTTTTATGTTTTACAGTACAGTATACGGTTTTAGAGCTCAAAATAGTTCATCGTGTATATTCTTTCAGTCATCAAACAGAATTCATCCATCACGATATAATCGACGCTTCTAATTTTAAAGTTTTACTTGTGAACTTAACACTTCCACGACGGTCCCAACCTACGAAATGTCTTAATTGTTTTAGTTTTTGTGCCGTACAATAAATTGAAGTGATGTGAGTTTTTCAAAAATTTGAGTGATCAATGATTTCAGTGTCCAGATGTAGTGTGGAAATAGCCAGTTTGTCAATCAGATCTTCTGCACTCATGGGAATCGAAACTGTACACATTTTGGAAAAAACTAACTTAATTGGTATGAATTTTTTTTTTCAATTTTTTTTCGAAAGTTTTCACTAGAGTCGTCGCGTACCGCCGAAAAACTGAAACTTGGCCGTTGTAATTTAATCTGTCAAATTAATTATCAGCTAATTACCGAGTGCGCTATTTCGCTCACCAATTATTTAATTAGCTCGGCCGAATTTTTATTTTTTTTTTATTTCTGTCGGTTACATTTTCTTCGTAGTTTATTATTAGCAGCTTAATGTTGATGAAATCATGTTGTCTAGTTTTATGTTTACTATAAATAAAAGTTGTGTATTTTCAGATGCTAATTTCCATGATAATTCAGAATTTAATGCAATCGTTTCGTTTATTTAGTCTGAAATTTGTAATTTTCAAGTTAATTTGCTTTTCCGAAATTATTGATGTATGTACTACAAAAATTTATTTTATAAATCTCTTCCTGGTTTCCGTCCAGAGCTTCTTCTAATTAAGCCAATTAGAAAAAGGCTGGCAGCCTTTAATCTCGCGAAACGCAGTCGTTGTCTTTGTGAAGGTGTTATATACGAAAATAATCCTGACGTGCATGAGCTGACTCTCACACCTGCACATGTGAGACAATAATCACTTGTTTTAGCCTAACGGTCCTTGCGAAAATATAGAAAAACCAGTCATAGTTTGGAGAAACGCGCGGTGCGTGAAATACGCTTCCGCAGACAAAAGATGACGACGAATCGGCTTCAATAAAATTTGTCACAGTGTTAATTTTGAAATCAGACAAACTCTAAAATTAGGTGTCTAACCTAATAGAAAAGCCTTAGCGGAAATTCCATAGTCCAGCATAATATCGAATTTTTTTAGGTTAGCCCCAATAACTTCCTTGTTATTTAATTTAGCAAAAAAAATTAGGACAACGTTTTTGTAAATCGTTCATTTGTAAACAAAAGTTTTTTTTAATTTTGAAAATTTCTCAAAAACTAAGAAAGTTATAGCAATTTGAAAATGAAAGAATTATAAAACTGAAAAAAAAATTTAAGTTAATTAATTTTAAGTAAGCAGAAAGCCAGCCGCAAAAATTAAGTCGTAGTAAACTTTTGCTAATGACCACAAACAACAACAATAACATTTGAAATACGATCCCTTATAGGCATCTTAGGATTTGGATGAATTAGTGAAGCCAACAGAAAATTTTCCACAACAAACACAATTAGTGCGTTCCCTTGAACAATCAAAAATGGCCGAAAAACCTGGGAAATCCAGTTCTTAATATTGTTATAGTTTACTTCTTGAAATCTAGGAATCTATATCGGTGCAATCAAGTAAAACGCAGCAGCTTATTCATTTGAGCCTTATGATTTTATATATTTTTTTCTTCTCTTTTTCTGTTTTTTGCACTTTTTCACAGAAATCATATCTTTCTTCAGTATTGTACTTTTTTTCAAATAAAAGTTTTAAATGAACTGGCTAAATAAAAACACGTCAATATATTAAACCAAATGTCACTTCTTCTTGAAAGCAGCTCTGATTGCTTAAATTATTATTTATAGCTAATAGTAATGACAAAACTAACAAAGTTCCGAAACAACATATAACCATGGGTTTGCCACTGAGACGTGCACTGGAGGGTATTCCATACCCCCCAGACCCCCCGGTTTGAACCTCACGGTATACTTAAACATCACATTATGCTTTAATCAAGATTTTGTATGGGGTTTGAGGTGCACTTTTAGCTTTTGAATCTGACAACAGCATTAATTTTGCTTCTCCAGGTGCTAATTGGCTAATCTCATCTTGGCTATTTAAGCCAAGCTGACTTACTATAGCCTTAAGGCCGCACACCTCTAAAAATTCGATATACTAATGCCTTCATTTATTAATATATTATTATTCCAGTGGAGGAATAATAAATAAAAAAGACGTCAAATAAAATGCCGAAACAACATATTGTAAGGGTGGATTCGCCACTAAGTGCTCTGGGGGGTATTCCATACCCCCCAGACCCCCCGGTTTAAACCCCACGGTATACTTAAACATCATATTATGTTTTAATCAAAGTTTTGCAGGTGGTCTGAGGTGCACTTCTTTTGAATCTGACAACAGCATTAATTTTGCTTCTCCAGGTTGGCTAATCTTTAATTTTAAGCCAAGCTGACTTACTATAACTCAAAGATCGATCTTAGGTATTAGATCAGAGCAGTGTAGCCGACACGACCAAGCATACGTAGCCCGTCGATTTCAGCTTTACGCCACACTACAGCATTAATGATTTGAGTATAAAAAAAACAGTAACATTGCGGCCTTTAGACCGCACATCTCTAAAAATCCAATTTACTAATGCCTTCATTTATTAATATACTATTATTATTCCAGTGAAGGAATAATAAATAAAAAAGACGTAAAATAAAATGCCTGAACAGCATATAAGGGTGGATTCGTCACTAAGTGCTCTGGGGGGTATTCCATACCCCCCAGACCCCCCGGTTTAAACCCCACGGTATACTTAAACATCATATTATGCTTTAATTAAGGTTTTTTATGTGGTTTGAGGTGCACTTCTAGGATTTGAATCTAACAACTGCATTAATTTTGCTTCTCCAGGTGCTAATTGGCTAATCCCATCCTGGCTATTTAAGCCAAGCTGACTCACTGTAACCCAAAGATCGACCTTAGGTGTTAGATCAGAGCAGTGTAACCGGCACGACCAAGCACAGGTAGCCCGTAGAGCGTCGATTTGAGCTTTACGCCACACTACAACATTAATTATTGGAGTAAAAAATATAGTAACATTGCGGCCTTTAGGCCGCACAACTCTTAAAATCCGATATACTTATGCCTTCATTTATTAATATATTATTACAATGGAGGAATAATAACTAAAAAAGACGTCAAATTAACGTTAAATAAAATGCCAGAAACACCACTAAGTGCACTGGAGGGTATTCACCCCCCAGACCCCCCGGTTTAAACTCCACGGTATATTTAACTTGCAAATTGTTTTGTAAAAAGATTTGAGCTGCACTTCCAAGAGTTTAGAGTTGACTGTAGAAAGCAAAACCTTGTCCTAAAGAAACAAAAAAAAACAAAATTTAGTATAATTTTGACCGTGGGCAGTCGGCCTTCAGGCCGCACAGTCTTGGAAATGTAAAACACCTGTTATTGATTCATTTTAAGTTTACGAGAAAGTAACTGGTTCTGATTGTACTTTCTAAATAGTAAGTTCTTTCTACGTCCCCCCTTTTATATTAAAAATTTAGTAATACTAAAGAGGGTTTGCCCCCCTCCCGTCCGTTAGTCAGCCGGTTCGTGATTCCTAATAGCATATAACTGAAAAATTAAATATGCAAAAAAAGGGCTATGATAGCCCTTAACCAGAAAACGTTCTGCAATGTGATTCGCTATTGCTTAAAAGAAAAGAACCAATCACAAACTCAAAAAGGTTGCATAAAAACTAGTAAATGGAATTATTAAAACTGGAGTTGGTAGTTTACGACAGTGGCGGCTTGTTATAGCTTATAGGGAAGCTGAGGAGTCCAAATGCGACTGTGAAAAGCAGTATAAAGAAATACTTTTTCGTTTTTTTTTTGTCGGGTTTTCGTTAATTACTTCATGCGCGTCAGAGGAGACAGACAATAGATAAGCGTTTTTTTTTATTTCCTGGAAAGTTAAACATACAGAATGACCTAAGATTCGTTCTATGGATGTAATTCAAAACAGTTAATTAGTTTTTTTTTGCGGGGGGGGGGGAGCGCGCGAAGTGCCCTCCTGGTTACAAAGGCGATATAGAATGATTGCAGAAGATTGCAGAAGAGAAAGATTGCAGAATTTTGCTAAAAAAAAATTTTTCAATTATATCCTCACGCACTAGAGGGGTCATGGTTGCCCGATCTAGTAAACATATTGACGAGTTTCGTTTTATGAGCCGGTTATGGTATGTGAAATTTTTAAAAACATTGGTTAAATTTTAAACTTAAAATTTATTTTGGAAAATGCTTTTCTTTGTTATAAAAATCTGATTTAAAAAAATTAAGAAAGTTATGAAGTTTCCTATTGAGCAAAAGGCATTCGGTGTTATTTCGAGTTTTTAAATTGCCCCAAATAACTTTGTTATTGAGTACTTTATCAAAAACAGTTAAGAAATAAATTTTGTTGATATTGAAATTCTGAACGAAATAAATTTTTAATTTTAAAAATCCGTTGAAAAATAAGTGAGTTATGAAGTTTTCGTTAGAAGTGCAGCTAAAACGAACGCTGCCAATTTTGTACGCAACTTTTTATAATTTATGCAATATTGATTTATCCTATGTTGAAATATTTTATAAAAATATTACAGATTTCTTTTAATATATAGTTTTATTTTTTGTTTTATTCGGACTTTTTTTGCTGAATTTTTTTGTTTCGTCCGCATTTTCTTTAAAACTATATAACTTGCTTAGTTTTTAACGAATTTTTCAGAAAAACATACTATTTTATGTAGAATTTTAAACTCTAAAAAATTATCGTCTTGATATTTTTTGATAAAATACTAAATAAGTAAGTTATCATCAAAAAACGTAAATAATATTAAAATTGGATAACTATTTTTGTTTATTTTTTGTCTGTAACTTTTCTAGTTTTGAATGAATTTAAAAAAATTTAATATAAAATATATTTAAAATTTCATACCCGACAAGATCGGTCTCTTGGTATTTTTCTGAAAGTAAATAATAATTGAGCTAAAAGGAAAAAACAACCAGTTTTTGTTCTTTTTCGTTTAAATTCAGATTATAAAATTTTTTAATTACATTTTCGCGCTGAAGCCCAATAAAAAAAGTTATAATGAAAATGAAAAACAAACATACAGAATGAGGCAGTTGATTGTTGGCGTCGCGTAACATTTACACTTTGCTGACAACAAGCAGACGACCGAGGTGACCTGCCCCAACATGATATTATAAAAGTGCCACGTATACATTCATTTTTAATTATAAAATATCGAGAGATAGTTTTGGCCACGGTACTTGATCAGAAGGTTACACAAAAGTCTAAAATTGGATCATGTGAGCACGAAATGAGAAAACATAAATCAAAGCGGTGTAGGTGCCCAAATTTTTATAAATCACATCTAACTAATAATTTATTGACGTTTCAAAAGAAATGGTGACTAACCCGCGTACGCACGTTAAAATATTGGGTTTTCCAAAGACGAGCTGCTTCTGAAAAATTCGAAGAAGCTTCGTTCAATTTTGTCACCGCGAGGGATTTGGCTCGAAGGACCATGTATAAAATTACGTTTAAATCTAATGAGTAGGTCATAATCAAAATGATGTAGGAAAGCTTACATAACGTAGCAGGCAAACAACAATGCCATTAGCAAAAAGAATTATTACATCACGAGGACCTGGCAGAAATAAAAATGCATGTGTAGTTGTTTGCAAGATTTTGATGACGACACCGTCGTGGATATTTTGCCAAAATGTTTCTAATCAACTTGGCGATAAGATGGTTCTGCCAAATTTATGCACCGTCCAATAAAAACAACCCAGAGGCGCCGTAAAAAAATAAAAACATCATGGATGCGTGCACGTAAGGTTTCCAGCTGAAGGATTTTGTGGAAGAGCAAAATCAAATTATCAGTTTTCAGGTTTAAAATTGAAATTTTAAAAATAAATATATTTTGTTCCGAAGCTGGTAGTGCTTCCTAGCGTGGAAAACGTGAAAATTCGGAAACTTATTTTTAGAGAGCGTTTTAGTGAATTAGCGCAAGTTCGACAGGTGGCACCAATATTCCTTTTTGGTTTTTCGAAATTTCAAGATTTATTCTGACCGAATTTTGTTCATCTGGAAAAAATCGCAAGGTGCGTGGATGATGATTCCGTGGGAGTCGATGAAATGTTGAGACCGGCCAAGACCAGATGGAACCCAAGCAAACGAAGAAGGAAAATGCCCCGATTACAAAATTTCAATGAAGCAATTAAAAAGAGCATTAGAATGCAAGTGACGTTATTTACTACCATTATCCTTGTTCAAGATGTATTTTAAGTATATCGTAGATATATTTAGATGACCCAGGTCTTATTTTAGAAATGGGTAGTGATTGATAAATTTAGAAATTTTTCTTTGTTGCCCCTGACACTTAATGAAAGTTATTTATCTTATATTAAGTTATTGTAACCAAAAAATAAAAGCTCATTGACGTAAGTAACGAAACTGTTTTCAATATCATTTCAACAACAAAATTATTTTTAAGTGAATTTTTTATTGACATACCATGGTATGCACATTCTCACTGAGATCAGACATTACATAAAAATGTTTGCAATACATTCCTGCTTTAACTTTTCCAGCTTCCAAAGAATCTTTTGATTCCGGCTCACCAAAGTTCCAAACGATTGTCAACAGTATTCGTCATTTTCCCTTCCACATTATGGGATCAAGAGGTTCTGCAAAATGTAAACAAAAGTGTTTTAAAATTTAGTTCTTTATTTAATAGTACTATTAGCTGGAAAGCCCGTCCACGGACGGGCATCTAGACCCGATTGGTTGGAAACTCGATTGATGTGCAACTCGTCCGAGGGGGAGTACCGGCGGTGGTTTAATTTTATTTTGTTGGTTGGTAAAAAAATTCGACTAATCAGAGTGTTTCCTTTTCTCCAGAAAGGATTCTATTTGGGGGTTCAGGTTAGGTGCCTAAAAGAGAAGAAAAACTTTTCCTGGTCGTACGAGTATAAGGAGCACAGCTCACCGAGCTGACTGTTACCCAGCTAACTGATTATTGGGTTTTTCGAGATGCTGGCGGCGTCATAGAGGTTATCCGCCGCTCTTCGGATAAATTCTACGATGAGGTTTAGTTTAGAAACCACCTGTTTGAAGTTTCGTCAGTTTGTCACGGGAACTTGATAAGGCCACCACAGTCCTGTCATCTTATTTGGAAGAGCCGTTTCATCATTAATTTTGTCTTCGGCAAGTATGCCGCACTTCCGTAAAGGTTTTGTCATTGTAAGGATCAATCACTCTCTCGCTCGGGCTTACTCTAATGTTCCAAGTACGATGCCACACTTGGAGGAAGTCGACAGCGGCTTGGAGGTGTCTTGTGATTTGTGGTAGGTACTTCATGGGAACTGACATATTATGCAGTGTCGTGTGCATACAACATCAGCATCAGAAATCATTAGAATTCCTTGGAAATCCTTGGAATTCTCTGGAAACCTTTGGAATTCTCTGTAAATCTTTAGAATTTCTTGGAAATCCTTGGAATTCTGTGAAATTCCTTGGAAATCCTTGAAGTTCTTGGAAATCATTGGAGTTCTTGGAAATCCTAGGAATTCATAGAAATCATTGAAATTCGTTTGAAATCTCTGGAATTCTTGGAAATCGTTGAAATTTCTTGGGAATCACTGGAAATCCTTGGAATTCTTTGGAAATCTTTGCAAATCCCTGAAATTCTTTGGAAATCCTTGGAAATCAGTGGAATTAGTTGGAAATCATTGGAATTCTTTGGAAGTCTTTGGAATTTTTTGAAAATCGTTGGAAATCATTGAAGTCTTGGAAATCCTTGAAATTCTTGGAAATCATTGGAGTTCTTTGAAATCATTGGAGTTCTTGCAAATCATTGGAATTCTTAGAAATCATTGGAATTCGTTTGAAATCCTTGGAAATCATTGGAATTATTGGAAATCATTGGAATTCTTTGGAAATCATTGGAATTCTTGGAAATCATTGGAATTCCGACTTTTGTGTACAGAAATTTTACTAGATATTTACCCCTTGGGTTGGTCTGTGGTATGTTAGAGCCTACGTCGGTCGCTAGCGTACATAATATACAGGGTGCAAGCAGTTACTGAGCCTTGAGTACCCCCCGTTTCAATCTCCCTCTCTATCGAGTAGTGGCCCTCTAGCTTTACTGGGTTGGAAGTGTATACGGCATTGATGATGGTGGTAACTGATGCTACCTCAGCCGGCCTGAGTGCTTTCCGACTATCGGTTAGCTTCAGCTGTATCTAGGGATCTTAACGCCATTCCATTTCGTCCATCTATGAAAGTTATTGTGGCTTTTTTATTTTGAAGTCCTTTAACCAGTCACCAAGCTGAAGGATTTTGATAGGAGAGCTCTTCCAACTTTTTGCACCAGCTGGTTTGTTTGAACTCGAAAATTGCGTTTTGGACCTGTTATTTCAAGGAATTATATCCTATCAGTATCCTAGTAGTAACATATCCAATCTAAGACATTTAAACGCAAGAAATTAGATGCAATTGCACCTTTTCTTATTATTTTAAGTTGGATCCGAAATTTACCGTGGTTGCATTTGTCAAAACGGCCCGCAGCGGAGAGAATCGGAGCCGAGGGCGCGAAGGGTCTCCGCGTTCAAAACGTCTTTGCGTTCAAACGGCTGCGTTCAAACGGCCGCGTTCTACCGGTCGCGTTCAATTGTCCGGCTCTAGCTCAGGTGCATTTTGCCCCCCCCCCCCCTTTTCGAATTTTGAATCCAAAACCGTCTAAATCGTTTGTACCTCGTTTGTACCTGTTTGTACCTTCCTTACTTTCATTTGTACCACTTTTGTATTTGAAATATTTCTATTTTGGATTCAAAATTCGAAATGGGGAGGGGGGGGGGCTGGCGAAATGCCCATTTTATATATTTCGAAATATCTGAAAAACAAAATGGGTACAAACGAAAATAAGAAAGGTACAAACAGGTACAAACGATTTAGACTATTTCGGATCCAAAATTCAAATTGGGGGGGGGGCTGGCAAAATGCACCCCTCCAATTCTCTGATGACAGAAGGTAGTGCTCCTCGGTGATCGCACGCCGGGGTCACCGTAGCTTCGGTCACCGCTTTTTTTTCACCGCGACTTTGGCTTTAAGCTCTTGGACTGAAATGCTTGGAGAGCATTTTAGTGCTCCCCCTTCACTACCCTAATTTCTATAAAAGATTTTTAAAATCTTACACGCGGTTATTATACCATAAATTCACCAATTCTCAACATTTTTGACTTTTAAGCTGCATCAGTATTGAGTAAGCAACTAATACTAATGCGACTCTGACATATAAGTTTATCTGTCTTCAAAATAGAATTTAAATGTACCGTGGGGGTTAAACCGGGGGGTCTGGGAGATATGGAATACCCCCCAGTGCACTCAGTGGCGGATATACCATCAAATGTTGTTCCAGCACTTAGTTAACGGTCACAGATGTGTTACGAGCGAAATGACTGCCAAACAAACATAAATTATTATATTAGGGTTCCAGAGATGTGCGGCCTGAAGGCCGCAATGTCATATTATATTGTATTTAATTAATTGATGATTGATTTCAGATTCATCAGATTCTCACGCTTAAAAATTAATCCAAGCCCCGTACCAAAGATTAATCGAGTAAGCAACTTGAAAATACTAATTCAACCCTGAAATATAAGTTTACTTTTCTATAAAATAAAATCTTAATATACTGCGGGGGTTAAACCGGGGGGTCTGGGGGGTATGGAATACCCCCCAGTGCACACAGTGGCGGATACATGGTCAAATGCAGTCGCAGATGCGTTACGAGCGAAATGACTGACAAAAAAACACAAATTATTATATTAGGGTTCCAGAGATGTGCGGCCTGAAGGCCGCAATATCATATTATTGTATTTAATTAATTGATGATTTCAGATTTATCAGATTCTCACGCTTAAAAATTAATCCAAAGCCCATACCAAAGATTAATCGAGTAAGCAACTTGAAAATACCGGTTAAACCGGGGGGTCTGGGGGGTATGGAATACCCTCCAGTGCACTTAGTGGCGGTCATATGCTATTTCGGCACTTTGTTAAACATAAATTTGATTTTATTATTTACTAATAAATTTTCCACTGTAAAAATAATATATAGGTGCGTGCAGTGCAGGATTTACGCTTAGGCCCGTGAGGCCCGGGCCTAGAGCGGCAAAATTCTAGGAGCGCCTAAACTTGAGAGGCGAAAAAATTTTAAAAGTTGTTAAATATAAAGAAAAATTTTAATTTAAAATTTGATTTTGCTTAGTTTTCCTGTGAATGTATGAACAAATTTCTACGACCGTTGGCGCTGCAGTCGACAAGTTCCAACAATAATATAATAATATTATTTATTGTGATGTTTACGTTACTTTGCCGTAACTTTACGTTACTTTGCCCATAAGCTCAAAATTACACTTTTTTTTTAACACAATCCCAAAGCTTGGCTTTTCAAACCGGGGGGTCTGGGGGGTATGGAATACCCTCCAGCACATAAGTGATTGTGCTCAAAAAAAGAAAATGTGTTATTAAATTTCAAATCAGAAATCTTAAATTTTAGAAATTAGGTTTCCGGTTTGAAACTTATAAGTTCAATAACACTTTTTTTGGGCACAATCTCTGGTGTACTGTACCCCAGACCCCCCGGTTTGAAAAATCTAGCTTTGTTTGCGTATTGTGCTTGGAATTGTTATTTTAATTCGGAAATATTTAGCGATGCAATTTCCATGACTGCTACTCAGGGCCGGAACTAGGACGTGGGATTGATGTAGAGAGCTGGGAATAGTGGCGTTAACCTTAGAACTTTTAGCTAAATATCCAGTTAAAATTTCAATTCAATCTCCAATTAGTTGGGGAGATTTTGATGAACGACCACTCGGCAGTTGACAGAACAAAAGATGCTGGCACAATCGCAGCACAATGAACACCAGCACTTGGTGTACGTCGAAGACGGTAGCAGGACTCAAGAGACAACAACAACAACAATTATTAAATCGGATGGTAAAATTCAATTAGGCACCTGTAGTAACTGGTCTCGGGTCACGTTGATAATTCGCACAATAATCCTCTCGCGTATCTCCACTACATTTCCGTGGCGCGTCGATCCTTCCATTAGCGGCACGGAGCAAAGGGCAAAAGGGACGCTGGAACAATTATTAAAAATAAATTAAGAGTCTAATTTCGTGGTTGTTTCCAAACTAATTACTTAGAATCCCGTTAGTACTTAGCACAATGTGAATAAAAATACCTTTTTTTTTTATTTTAAATATTATAAATAAAATAGTTAAATAGTTGTAGGTTCTTAGAAGTTGAAGTAGGAAAATAGTTGAAGAAATTAGAGTTCTGAAAGAAGACAGAAGTGCGTTTTCTTTGTAGAGTCACCAATATACTACGTTGAGTTGTATTATAATTTTGCATGCGGAGTGATATGTTCAAAAATAGGATTTTGAGAATTTTTTTATTTAGTTTCTTGCGAGTGGTGATCGATTTAGAGACTTAAAACTGTTCAAAGTGGCGTCATGCCATATATAATTTACAAAAGCACGTTATCAAGCCATAAAAAAGGGATCTCAAAGGGGGTCTGTTTGATTTTTCACTGCCGGGTTAAGATCTTCTTACACAAAAGTTAAACTTCAATCCAAACTTTGTTAAAATTTGGATTAATTACTTTTAAAAAATTTATTAGAAAATATTTTCTTCCAGCATTTGCTTACTTTACGTAATCTAAAAATAAATTAGATTAAACAGTTTGTACGTGCCTAAAGTATGTTTTCTATAGTTAGATTGATTAATTTAACCCACTTACAATATAATGTTCAATTTTAAAGAAGCATTTTAATAAACAAACCTTGTTTTTCATTTTATATTACTATTGGACACCAATAAGGTTGCCTTACATCAAAATGCACTTGAGATAACTCCAACATTGCAACAAACAAATTTATCTTCTCTCAGGAGTACTCTGGTCAAACCCTAAAATTTTTTTTAATTCAAAAATGATTTTTTTCTCTCAGACGCATCGACTAATCGAGCATTAAGCGAGGAGGACACCAAAAATTTTGGAATTGAGAGTTGAGAGACGGATCCCAAAATTTTCCAATTTACGTCGAAGCGTGTGACACTTACTCGCATCGTGTGATCACATTTTTAATCAAGCGTTTATTGCGCGTACATTCCGCTTACTAAATAGTAGGTAATTGTCAAGTTGGCATAACAAAACGAAAAACAGGTGGGCGAAATCTATAAACGTTTGCGTATAAATTTTATTTATAGAAGTCGGGCAGGTCAATTCGTGCATTATGATTGAGTAAAATTGGAAATTAATAAAAAAATTTGGCACCTCCGAATGCTATTTGATGGAATTTGTCAAACCTGAAACAAACAAAACAAATTTCAGCAACAAAAAGAATTCTTTTCGATTTTATTTTAGCCGTGACTGTTCTGATCCTCGGTCTTTATATTTTATAATTTAATTAACTGCACAATAAAATTTCTTAAAAAAAAATTGAACCAATGTTTATTTCACGAATAGGTAACTTCGTTTAATTTTTTTTATCTTAAGAATCCCATGTTGCGTCTATTAAAAAATTTTTTTTACACAATTTATCTTTTTTTATTTAATATAAGTAAGAAAATGCGTTTACAAAACTTTCTGTCCAACAGGGAAATCAAAATATAATTAATTTTCGGTTGCGTGATCATAAAAGTCTTTGTTTCTCGTTCTTTTCTTTTAAATTTCACTTTTTCCGTTTACGAATTTTAATGCGACAAACAGCGGTAACCGTGGCAACGGGTGACAAGTGAATGCAATTATTATTTTTAAATTTTTAAGTCGAAATTGATTTGTATTTGTTGATATCTCGAAAATCATCGTCCGCAACATAAATGTAAAGAAAACCTTTTTTGTTCAAAATTTTGTGTTTGACATTTTTATTTATGAACATCGATGTCGTAGAGCAAACGGTTTTCGAGATATGGTTAAAAAACCAACTTCAAAGCGTAATCTCTAATTTAATCATTAATTTGAACTTCGATCTTACATTTATTTATTATTTTTATTCAAATTTTATTTATTCGTTTAAAAAAATTTAAAGTATTTTTTTTAATTTACAAAATGCTCCGCACGAAAAGTGTCACGATGAAAGTTTTCAAGTTAATAAAAAAATTCAAAATTTTACAGCTATAAAAAAGAATTTTAATAAAATAATAGTTATTATTTTCAAGTTACACTTTTACTACTAATGGTATTCGAGGAACTATTCAAAGACCTAAACGTATTTTGATATTATTTTTTGCTATAGTATTGGTAACCATGACAACGGAATAACAAATGAAAGCATGCGACCGATTCTTTGATTTCTCTTTTTGTTTTATTTTCTTTTTCAATTTGCCTGTTCTAAATCCAATTTTAAGCTTTGTTTTTCTTTATTCATAATACTTTTGTTAGGAAGCGCTTTTCCAATTATCACTAATAAATTTTCCCTGTTTAAGTATTTCTATTGGTAAAAACGCCGAAAATTTTATAAAAACAGGGCCAGCTCTTGCATAGCCCTTCTACTTTGGATGAATCACTTTTGTGATTTAGTAGTTTTTTTCAGCATATAAACTGTTTAGTGTAGTAGAAAAAACATAAGTTACCAGTTTACGGTCATCTAAAGTAGCGGTCATAAAAATGTATTCAGGGTAAGATATTGAAAAAACATAAATTTTATTTTTTCATATTTTCTTTTTTGGAACACAATCACTGTTGTGCTGGGGGGTATTCCATACCCCCCAGACCCCCCGGTTTGGTATGTTAACATAGGTCATCTCGACTGACTGAAGGCTTATTAAACTTTTTTTTTTTAGTAAATTTTATTATTAAACAGAAATTATATACAATTAAAATAACAATTCCCAATGAAATTTCAATATAAACACACACATATCTAGGTTTTTCAAACCGGGGGGTCTGGGGGGTATGGAATACCCTCCAGTACACCAGAGATTGTGCGCCAAAAAATCTAACTTTTAAAATTTTAAAATCTAAGATTTCTAATTTGAAATTCAATAACACATTTTCTTTTTTGAAACACAATCATTGTTGTGCTGGGGGGTATTCCATACCCCCAGACCCCCGGATTGAAAACCCAGCTTTCATAAAAGAAAATATATTTTTGAACTTGAGTTTGAGTCTTAAGTCTTAAGTCTCAAACTTGAGTTTGAGTTTTTTTGAGTCTTTTCTCTTCAATGGTCGTCATTAATCTTCTTCCAAGGTCTGGCCCTCTCGTTGGTTTATCTCCTTGGACGCAATGACCCTTTTGGTCAATGTCTTTACCGCCGCGCAGTCCAATTTTGAGATATAATTTTGATATGGGGGCCCCGTACAACATGATGGATTTCACCACCGAGGCAAGCACTCTTCTTTTTGGCTCCGATGGACTCCCGACATTCGGGAGGAGCCTGGAGATTACAGTCGTCACATGCAGCGCCCTCTTACCTGAGCTCCGTATATGTTCACAGAAGTTAATACTGCGGTCAACCTGAATCCCTAGGTTTTTATCGCTTTGATGGGGCTGACAGTGCCGCCCTCCACCTACAAGTGGCGCCTCTGTCTTTTCTGGGACTATTGAGAGTTCCTTACCCTTCAGAGTTCGTGTGTTTTATAATAAAAAACTATAATCAATTATGTATAATAATTATTATCCTTTCCAAAATTTGACATTTGATGTAAGCGCGGTTGACTTTGAATAATCAAAAACATTTTATTAAAACATTAAAACCAAGAGGCCTCCAAAAAAAGTTAGCCCCGGGCCTCACATATTCTTAATCCGGCTCTGCATTAGTGCATCTTTCGTCTTGGCGATCACTACTATATTGAAGTCATCTGCACCAGCAAAATCCCACCAACCCAACCCTGTGTTGCATAGATAGTCGGAGTGCTCCGGTATAACCTATATTCTACAGGGTGGGCCCAAGTATTGAGTCTTGTGGGACCCCTCTGGTCATCTGCAATCTCTTCATTCTGTCCTGTATCTTGAACAGTTGGGAATGGGCCAGTTCGCCGCGATCGTTTTGCCGCAAGCGTTTCGCCGTAGTCAGTTCGCTGCAGTCAGTTTGCCGCAGGACTTTTTGCCGTAAAATTGCAAAAAAAATTAATTTTTTGTTTATAATTTTTAAAACAACTTGATATTTAAAAACTTAAAAAAAAATTTAAAAACATACACTCAAAATCCATTCTCTTTTTAAATTGAAATTAAACTACCCTATATACAGGGTGTCCTCGTGACCGTGGAGAACTTTTTCTAGGACAAATTTTAAAATAAAATTTTTGTCCAAGCAATTTTTTGAATTTCTGATTTCAAATGGTTATAGCTCCGATATTATTGATTTTTTAAGCTTAATGAATTAGAAATTTTTTAAAGATCATTCGCTTATCTACAAATTAGGTTATAACCGCTTATCGTCTAGAATCAACGGATTTTGAGTTATAAATTAAATTAAGAGAAAAAATGTTTAAAAAAGTCAGGTTTTATTTTTTTACTTTTTTTGCGAACCCCGTATCTCTTAATGTAAACGTCTTAGAAAAAAATTGATGACCTAAACCGGATAGGGAATTTAACGGGCTACAACTTTGGTCGAATAAATTTTTTTGGGAAACCAACCATTTTCACAGAAATTCTGAAAATATTGAACAAGATGTAATTAAAAAAACAAATAAATTCGCAATATTTATTTTAATAAATTTTCAAAATTTTTTCTCTCGTTTCGAAAGGTGTTACACGGTATTATTTATAAATGCATTTTTTAGATTACCCAGCAGTTTTCCTACTAAAATTTTTTTTAACTTTCAACCTTGAATTTTTGGCGACTCCAGAGCCCGAACTCTTAAAAACTGATTAACAACTGTACTCTCAGTTTCGGTATGTGAATAAATGATAAAGGGTGCACTGAAAAGAGGAGGGGGGTATTTACACCTTAGTTTTGTGTCTTTAAGAGCTCATTTTCCTGCGGAGTTCCTAAGGAAAATTAAGATTTCGTTAATTATAGCCGAATTTTTACGTAAAACGAGTTTATGCAGTTTCAGGAATGTTTTACCAAGAGCTTGTCATAGATTTGCTTCAATTTAAGTTACTTTGTAAAATCTGTCGTTTAGGGCCTAAATTAACGTACAAATTGGGAATGTATGCTATAAAGCACTTATAAAACATAAAGCCATATCGTGGGCGGAGCTAATTTTATGGAAACAGCCAATAGAATACTTGTATTACGGTTTTGGGCGTTTTCTATCCAAATTTCTGGATAATCGGTAAATTTTAATATTTATATTTGTAATTTACGGCTTAAACTACCATAAATACAACAGATAATTTTTGTGTACTGCAATACTGAAGTACTACTCGACGCCGGCAGTAAAGTAAAATCAGGCCCGTAGCCAGGATTTCATTTCTGATAAAAAGCTTTTTGTAAAAAGTAACATTTTCAGGGGATCTCCTTCCGGGGATTTTTCATATTACAAACAAATGTTGTTTTTTTTTTAATTTCGGGGGGAGGGGCACGTGCCCCAGGTGCCTCCCCTTGGCTACGGGCCTATCACGAAAAAATTAGAAGGCAGGTAATTTTGACGTTTTGATTACAAAAATAATTATTGTTTTTAATTACCATTACTTTTACTGCCGGCGATGGGCGACAGGAAAGTAGTACTTTATATTTTTTATTTATTTAAAAAAATTTTAATACTATATTGGCTCGCCGAGCGATTGTAACGGGTCCAAATGTTTTTGTTTATTTTTGCAAGGAATTTATTGTTTGAGACAATACTTTGAAGTATTTGGAAAGCTCCTTTACATTTTTCCGCCCTTTGGGCTGATACGTTTTTCCCACTTCGGAGCATTCTTCCATCATTTCGACGATGGTGGGTAAAATTTTCTTTATCCATATTTGGAGATGAACGTTAAAAAGTAAAGTTTGCATCGTGAAAAGTCGAAAAAGAATTTTTGAAATAATAATTTCGGCACCCACTTAAAAAATCATTAAAGTGGTGATGAACTTGGAAAAAGAAAGTGGTCGAGTCAAAAATTTTAACGATTTGAATAAAAATTTAACTATGCAAACATTATTAAAAATTTTAAATTTATCTTTATTTTACTAACTTTGTCTAGCCAGTTAGATGTCTCTTGCCAAATGGGATATTTTTGTTGCACAGTAACCGTTCGCTTCTGCTGTAGTGGCAGTGGTGAGTGGTCAGTAAAGTGCTTTTACAACTTGATCGGAGCTTTAACTAAATTTTATCGCAAAATCAAACCAAAATTTTATTGGTTTTAAAGAACATTTAAAATTTCATGTGCTAAACTGTGCGAAGTGAACGAATTTCACCAATAATTTTTTTTTAAATGTACCTACCTAATGAAAAATGCCGAAAATTTTAAACACCGGTCCAACTATATTTTTTAAGACCTACGCAAAATTTTGAGTTTTGCCAAGAATTGCCTGGATTGTACAATTTTAGAACTGAACAAGTTTATTAAGTGGCTATATTGTTCGATATCGAATTATTAAATAAGTAATTTTTTAATCTTAAAAATTATGCGGATTTGGTTAATTGCCAAGTTAGTGCAGCACGGAAATATCTAAACCACAGGTGACACAAATTTACTCTACAATATTTTCACACCCAGCATCTCCATGTTTTTCCAATTCAAATTACAACATCGTGACTTTATTAAGTAACAACATAAGTCAATATGGCCGATCGCAATGTAAAACGAAAGTCTGGTCGTTTATCAAGAAATCCTTCTACCGAAAGTGCTGACGAAACTCAATCCGGTATGGGAAAGTCGGTCAAAGAGAAGAGGCACAAAAAACCCAAGGAGCGGTTCCTTCTCACGCGGAAAACATGGCGATACATGGCAGATGCTGGTAGGAAACTGATACCAGAAGGAGTTCACAACCGTCCGGAAGATATTCCAAAAATCGAGGCTTACTTCCAAGAGGTCTGCAAACGGGAACCCAACTTTCTGTTATGGCGAAAAAATTCTTACCCGGGTGCTTTGGGCTTCCGATCGAGTCGCAAACGAAAAGAAAGGAAAAAGAGTGGAAGCTGGCGAAAAGCCTCCTCGGCGGACGAGCTGGAACTGGTCAAACCGCAACGGCCGAAAGATTTATCCATCCACGCGATTTCGGGCGGTCGATTCGATCTGCAAAAGATGAAATATGACTTTCTAAACCAACCGCCTTCGTACTACAACAGCAATCAAGCGGTTCCAAAACTTGACTCGCCGTCTCAGTCGGACGAACCCACCGAAAATCAGCTGATCGATATGTTGGAAAAGTATTTAACGATTTCCAACAGAGAAGTGAGTGGTGGGCCCAGTACGGATTTGAATTACCAAGAACTGGTGGATAGGCTGCAGAGGTACCTGACGAGTGCCAGTCAGACTGTTTCCCAACCTTACGTTGCGACGAGAAGGCAGCAAGTTCACTTCGAAGGCGATCACTTCCAAAAATCCCTCGCGGAAACCTTGAGCAGGTATTTCAGTCGGTACCCAAACAGAGATAAGGTGATTTCGGACCTGCTAACCGACAGGAAGGCACTGGAGAAGTTGTACTTCGAGTTGAGACAGGCCAAAGGTTTCAGAGGTGCCCGAAGCGGTTCGTACAGTGGAACAAATCAACCGTCACAATTTTGGAGTTCGAGCGACTTGGAAAACTTTAAGGGACGAAGGGAACCGTTTAAAAAGTCCAACGATTACTTCGTTTTGCCGCCACCTCTGATCGAAGTACAAGGGGAGTCGAGTAATGAGCCCACCTACGACACCAGTGGGGTTCAAACCGACCGGGTTCCCGAAGCCGTTTTGGCGCAAGCAGACGAAGAATACAAAAAGCTTTTGGCCGAACGTGAAGAAGAAAATCGCGAGTTTAAGTCGGGGATGCACCGGCGAAGAAGCAGTGTGGACAACGATGACGTTTCGCAATCGGTTAGTGATACAATAAAGCGGTACCTACGGATGGCGCGTAAAAAAAGTGTGGACGGTAAGCAGGGGGATCGGTTTAAACGTGTAAATTACGACAGGAATTTGCGGAACATCAAAGCTAAGGGCGAAATTACAAAACCTGGCGACGACGACGGTCTGAGTAAAGGTTGTCAAACCAACGAAGATTGGATTGTTTATTTTAAAAATAACGACTCTAGTGAAAATTTGTTAGGGCCAAAAGATGTTATCGATGTTGGTAATAACTTAGAATGTGAAAAACCCGCCACTAATAGGTTCCTATCAAGTAGTCAATCCTTTTTATCAAATCTCTTGCACGGTAAACACTCACAAGATAAAACGCCTTCTCCAACAGCTACCGCCGGAGCCATGCAGAAATCCAAATCTTCGTCCAGTGTTATGCATCAAGGCACCAAGTTGGTTGCAAAAAAAATATTCAGATCAAGGTCCAAAAGCCAAACAAGACCAGCACCCACGCATTCGAGTTGGACACCACAGGTAAAAATATGTTTACGTTTTTTTAAGTTACTGCACGCCAAAACGTAAAAAATTTCAATTTCAAATAATATTTCGTAACTTATTAATAGTTTAGGAAACTCTATTTTTAGAAAAATCAACACTTTTAAGAATGCGTCGAGAATGTGACTACAAAATTTTTCAAAATTAATAAAAATTATAATATTCCTTTAAAGCTTTGTGAAAGGGGATTTCCCCGATTAGAATAAATTCGCGATAACGCTTTTATTTTAATTTCAAAAAGTTTTTGTTTTGTCTAACTTAAACGAGATTCTCTTGAACATTTCAAAATGATATCTCGCTGACAAAAAAATGTTGCATCAAGATAATCTCGTGATGGCGAAACGCCTTGACGTCAACCATTCACTGCAACCTTCTGTAGCTATCAAATTTTATTCATTCACAACGAACGCTAATTAATCTTTGTATTTTTAACATGGTCGATATTTTTAGGGAAGATGTATGTGGACCAGTATGTCAGGGAAGCAAGTTATTTTGGAAGACACTACCTTAATGCAATTATCTAACATCGAAAAGAAATTACTGCAAAAAGTTGCATTAGCAAAACTGCAGTCTCTCAATTTGGGAGTTACGGTTAAGATTCCGTCGGGTAAGCTAAACTGTGCACTCCGGTGGTCAATTTTTATCAAATGGTTTTGTAGAAACTGCCAGCAATGTGCCCCAAAAGACCAAACGGCGGCCATATTTGCTAAAGCGGAAAGCCCTAACCACAAGCTTTTTTGATGCGAGTCGAAAAGATGGAGACAAGGATAAAGGTTTGTTGTACGTTTGCACGATCTACTTATTTATTCTTACGTTACAATTTTTATACCGTAAGTTTTTTGGAAACCAATTTGAAAAAGTTGAAGCTTAAACATTGAAAACCACTGAAAACTTGCTCTAAGTTGATCCAGAAAAATTACTTTATAAAGTTACGGATGCACAATTTGTTTCCAAAATAAAGAGAAAGCTCACATATAAAATTTTGAAATGTGAAAAATACACCCCCTCCCCCTAGTGAGGCATTTTTCACTTCTTTTCGACGATAAACTCAAGTAGCGAGCTCGAAATGCGACTCGACGTAGTTCTTCCGTAATAACTCGAAAACGATGCGAGATATCAAAAATATTATAAACACCAAAAATATTCAGCGTAAAAATACAAATATATTTTGTTTCATACATTTTTTGATAGCTTTTACCGCTTTCGAGTTATTAGCTTAAAAGCACGAGCTGCCGTAATTTTGAGTTTTTCAATTTCAAATAATTTTTTAATTTTTGGTTGAATTACCGTGGTTACTTCTCCGCTCACTCCGCCCTAATTATATTTTTTTTCCAAATTTACAAAATTTAAATTTAAGTTTTTTGTATAAACTTTTTAAATTACTAATTTGTGTACCTGGGGGGTATTTCATACCCCCCAGACCCCCCGGTGCCACATCTGTCAACATAGTATGTTTTCTCGCTTTGTAGACTATTATACGATTACCTTATACCGACACTCGTACGGAAGTTATGGGGCTTCTTGTAATGCAATTGCAATCTTAAGACTGTGGATTCCTAAAACTGTCAGCAGAAATTCTCAATGTAAATGAAAAGGCTCCCGGTTACAGGCCTGCCAATTTCTGCAATCAGTGACTTCATCACGGAAGATACAAAAATATCACATGATTTAGGCACGAAACCCATAAAATAATGACGTCACAATCCTGGATTTTTATTAATTTCATGTGGAGTATTAAGCTAGAACCTTCATAATCCTTCTACTTATGTCAAAAATAAATCAAGAATCGATTTCAAATAAATTAAAAAGTGGCTTAGTGAAGCCTAGTTCCTATAAAATAACTTCATTCGGAAAGTGGTTGTGTGAACGCATGGACGTCCATGGGGGCAGGGGGCAAAGGAGGCAGCTCCCCCCTCCCTGGCTCTTTCCTTAAATCTTTAAATTTAATTTCTTTTCGGCAAATAAAAAACATTAAAAATTTTTAGTGTTGAATTTTTTTTATAATAAATTTTTTTTTGATTTTGCCCCCCCCCCCTGGAAAAGATCTTATGGACGCCCATGGTCTTCGTAGAGGGTCTGGGAGGTATAGAGTATCATCAAAGGACTATGAACCGCCATAGTCCTTCTACTTATTTTCCATAAATCAAGAATTAATTAATGTTTAACGGATCTACCTGGCTTCTTGTGAAAATCACATTTTTTAAAATTTTTGTAATAACTTTAGAACAGTTATTACCAAAAACCATAGTCTGGGGGTTTACATGAACCCCGACCGGATAGTTAAAGGTTAATACGATTGTAGATCGGTCTTTTAATAACTATGTACGTTTAAATGATGACTGGATATATACCAGCTTACCGAGAAAGAAAAAATAAGCCAGCAGATTTGTCACCGGGGGGTCTGGGAGGTATGGAATACCCCCCAGTTACACACCTACAAGTAGATTTTTAAAATTGCAAAAAATTTTGTTAATCGTTCCATTAAAAATGCGAACGTTGAAAATATTTATTAAGGTTTCCTATGCCCCCCCCCCTCCTAGGGGTTATACATAATATAGTAATCAGTTTTTTAATTTGTGAAAGTTTACTCGTTAATCCCATTTTTAATCTGGGGGATGTTTCTGGACCGAATTTGTCATCCTCACAAGGTCGGGGCCACCCTAACCCTGGAGTTTAATGGCCTACAGCTCTGAGTGCCAGCTTTTTAAGGTGGAAATTTTGTTTGCATCCAAATCAGTTAAATGCATACATTTGAAAGGAGAATCGCTGCGGAAAGCTGGTGTACAAGTGAAGGGAAATCTGAGAAAGTCCAAGAAAATTTAAGGATATTTCAGAAAATTTAAAAAACTTGAAAACTTTAGAAAATAGAAAATAAGGGGAATTGTACAAAATCTTAAAATCTTAGGACGGCCCTGCACAAGGTCACGTGATTCAACTTTGTGATATCACAATTTGGTGAAAGGGAACATTTGGGCTTGAACCCTCATAGCTCCTGTACTAGTTTAAAATGTATCAAAAATCGATAAATAAAAATATACACCGGATGCGGATGTATATTCTTTGGGATAGAATAGGGAGTAGCGAGGGGGAGGGGGGTTATAGAATACTTCCTTAGTTCTGTGTTATTAGACTTTTTAATTTTTTGAATTTCACTTGTCAATCTAATTTTTTTACCTTATTTAAAGCAAACTTGAAAGGTTTTAAAGTCTAATTATAAGTACCCGGGGGGGGGGGTAGGTACCTCCCAGACCTCTTGTTTTCAAAATGTTTCACTTTTTAAATCTTTCTTTAGTCTGCCATTTCTATGACTGATGTAAACATCTCTGGATTGAAATTTTGAAATTTAAAAAGTGTACTTGTATGTAACCGAGGGGGGGGAGTATTCCATACTCTCAGACTCCCGGTCCCTGCGAAGGCACACACATCCTCCTTCCGAATAAAGTTATTTTAGAAACTAGACTTCACCACGCCATTTTTTTATTTAATCTAAAATTGATTCTTGATTTATCTGACATAAGTAGAAGGGCTATGAGGGTTCTAGCTTGATTCTAGATTCTACATTCTAGATTAATCCACATAAAATTAATTTTTTTAAGAGTTTTTTGTCTGTTATAATATCTGGGGTCATTGCCGTCAGTCTTATAAATCCAGGATTGTGACGTCATTATTTTATGGATCTGATCCATAAGATCACGTGATACTTCTGTATGTTCAGTAATGAAGTCACTGACCTCAGAAATTGGCAAACGTTGACAGAATTGCAATTACATTACAAGAAGCCCCATAGTCTCTGTACTAACGATGGTTTAAGGTAATCGAATAACAGCCTACAAAGAGAGAAATCATATCATGATTGCAGATGTGGCACCGGGGGGTCTGGGGGGTATGGAATACCCCCCAGGTACACATAATTGTAATTTAAAAGTTTATATCTCTATGGGTAAGGCAGCAAAGTAATTAGCATAGAAGGAGTGGAACACCAACAATTTAAATGTGGCACCGGGGGGTCTGGGGGGTATGGAATACCCCCCAGGTACAATTTAATTAAACTTTTAAATATTTTAAATTTTGAAACTTTGTCCAGATGCAAACAAAAAGCTTCCATGTTAATTTTTTTAAAAATCCTTTCTATTGCTTTGACTACCAATGCCAGGATTCCCGGTTGCAGTACCAACGAAGTAAGAATGTGTCTCTTCTCGTTCAATAATGGAGCTGTCAGGCAATAACAAATAGCAAAACGAATCTGGAATAACTTTACGCTATCGTTCCGAAGATAAAACGTGACAAATTCCGTCATGCTAAATTATTCAGAATAAAAAAAATAATTGAGTTCAAAATTCAATAGCGAAAAAATGTCACCAATGCAAACTTTTTTTTTTGGCAGGCAAACCAAAAAATCATTAGTTCTGTAATAATGGAACATGAGATCATCGGTGATGTTCCAAAACTCGTGAGAACATCACAAGCAGTTTCTCTATTTCGGAAAAAAATTGTGAAATATTCCACTTTGACTGTTTGCTTAAAATTTTTCTCAGGGCAACTCCTGAGGCACACCATGCATCTTGCAGAGAGACAGAGAACGCGTTAATATAAATAATCCAATGATTAAGTGCCCCGAGTTATTTTAGTATTTCGTTTTTTATTTTTTTTTTAGAAAACTCGTCGAGTACCGGAGGTTTGGTATTTGGAATTCCTCTATCGCAATGTGTCGATAACGATCGACTATTGAGAGGAACGATTGCGGCTTCCGCTGGCGATTCCATCGGCGAATCCAATTTAGGAAGACATGCCAGCCGTGCCAGCTTCAGTTCATTAATCGATACACCTCGAGACGACGAGGTTAGTACAGCATTTTTTCGAAACTTTAAATTAAGAAGAACAACACAATAAATTTTCAAGTTTACATTTTCAAAACATCTTTCCAAATATTTACATCAAACCAATTTAACTACACACTTAGCTTTCGAGTGGAAACTATCCAAATTTAATTACATTATAAACGCACTCATCAGCCATGTAATGGATACACCTAAGTTGATAAAAATAATTTTTCCTTCCTTCACACCTTTTTACGAAAATAAAAGTTTTGCTTGACCTGATTAATTTAACTGATTAACAAAGTTGTTTTTGAATGTCGTCATTCCCGTTGCATCATAGTTATTGACGTCAGTGCTTGGTTTATTTGGCAACGGTGCCAGATATCATGCATACGCTAAGTATATTTACACATTTTGAAAGCTTTCATCTAAAACATTTCTTTTCCTTTCTTAGATCGATTCCTCCGAAGACTACCTACCACGCGACCGACTCATCATAGGAAGCGTTCCGGGTCATCTCAACAAAATATCGGCCGGATCCACCGCCGATATTTTAGCCACCACGCGACAAGAAGAATTTGCGGTACCTCACATATTGCGGGAGTGTATACGAAGTTTAGAAAATTTCGGTTTACACACCGTAGGAATTTTCCGCGTCAGTTCCTCCAAAAAACGAGTCAGGCAGCTCCGGGAAGATTTCGACTGTGGAAAAGAAACTTCTTTGGGAGACGACCAGTGTCCGCACGACGTGGCAACGCTACTCAAAGAATACCTCAGGGACTTACCCGACCCGCTTCTCTGCAAAGATCTCTACAACGCGTTTATTCAAACACAGAGTAATGTTACTAATCCTTTTTGAATTTCCCGCCAATACTTACGTTGCTGTATTTTTAGAAATACGTCACCGAAGAATACAACTGGAAGCGATAGAGCACTTAATCCAACTCCTGCCGACTCCCAACAGGGACACCCTGCTATCGCTGCTTACATTTCTAGCAACCGTCGCGAGGCACTCCGAATCTCAGACAACCTCAACGGGCGAATGCTTACAAGGCAACAAAATGGATTCCAACAATTTGGCGACCGTTTTTGCCCCAAACGTCCTTCACTGTAACAAACCAAACAGTAAGGAAGCCACCGAACGTCCCGAAGACCACCTCGACGTGATAAACGTATTTAGAATTCTCATCGACCATAATAAAACTCTATTTAACGTTCCTGCCGAACTTTTAGATGAAGTTTACATCGAGATGATGGATTCCCATCCGGAAATGTTGGATAATTTACTTAATAAACGTTGTGCTGCGCTTATGGACGAGTAAGTTACTTTTACGTGTATTTTACGTCGTTAAAACGTCTTTTTTAGTTTTGGAGACGATTTCGACAGCGAAAGCAATTCCGCACCGTTGACACCAACGATTCCAACCTCTCATATGACGATAGAACACTTGGTCCACACCGATTCGGACAGTTGTAATACGCCTCCGGAAAGAAAAAAGTTTTGGTCACGAGAAGAGTTTCTACACGAAGCAACAGCAACTGGTGGGGGCAATGTCAATGCGAAGGTTAAGTGAGTTTTTAAAAATGTTAAAAAATACAAATTAATTTAGTAAATTTTAGGGCTAATCCTAAAGATCCTAAAGATCGCATTCGTGACCGCGTCACCAAGAAACGTCGAGATGATTCCGTTACACGACGAAAACGAGACGACGAGAACAATAACCCCAGTGCGGGAATGGCGAAGAGTTTAATGTCCAGATTGCGGAATCAGAAAGACGAGGATGTAAGTTTGAGCAAACTGAGATCTTCGTCGCTCGATAGTAACGGTTCGATCCCAAGCGATGCAAACGAGATGGGAAAGGTTTTGAGAACTAACGAAGAAATGCAAGGAACTGATAGGCGAAAATCGACTCCGTACATTTCTGATAATCATGGCGTCATCACTGCTAGTCTGACCATTCCTGTTCAAGCATCGAGTCAACCTTTGTCGTTTAGTATTGACCACACCGACATTCCATATATTGAGGATAGTTCGTATAGCTTAGAAGACGTACAGACGATGGGTAAAAGACCGGAAGTACCCAGACGAAGAAATCGTTCGACGAGTGGAAGCGATTCTTCGGTATCAGCTATTCAACCAATAACTGGCTCGTTATCGTTAACTCAAGGCTGTGATTCCGCTATTGGATCATCGTCGGCAACTATCAGCAGTTACTACCAGCACAATACCGCTCCGTCTTCCATAAGTAGCAGCATAGCAGACGCAGGATCGCCACTGTCCTGTACGTCGACTCCGCCGACGTCGCCCGACAGCGTACGCGCTTACGCAAACTATATTTCAGAAGATAACTTCCCGACGAGAATCGCCGGAAGGCCTGCCCAAAAGTTTTCGACGGTCACCAAAGAAGTTCCTACCCTACAAAAAGTTGAACACAAGCACACACCAAAGCAAGGTTACGAAGTCCAAAAGGCCACGAGCACGCCCATCATCCGAAGTGCTGACAAGCAACCGAAATTCACCCCCAGCATCACGAGCATCGGAAACGCAGTATTAAAGTCCCGAACGGCCGATTTCGAAAAAATTTCGAAATCAGACCCAAAAAGCAAAACTCCCACTGTCGAGAAAAAAAAGTACACGAAGCGCAGGTACACGGACTCCAAACATCCGACCCGGCATATACCGGACTCCGAAAGTCTGGAAGCCGGCAGTGTTCAGCAAAAAGACGAATTAAATACTCCGCAAAGTGGAACGGTCTACAAACGAAGGGAGTTAATTTCCAGTGTTTTTTCGAAATAACTTTGTGTTCACGAAACATTTTCAAATTTAGGATGATTGCTTGTCTCTCCCTATCTCTCTTTCTAGTCATATGATTATTTTTTAAGACTTTTCTGTATGAAATGTTGAACTAAATGTGTGTTAATGTTATTGTATCATCGCAATATTTTCTAAATACAAATTTATTTTAACTAATTTGACGTTTTACAAAACAAAAGAGACCGAAAGTTGGGTTAGAAACGGATTTTGTTTTCGTTGGAATAACAATCCGAAACAAAAACAAAAGAAAATGGAAATCAGACCTAGAAAACGATTTTGTTTTGTTTTGTAACCCAGTTCACATAGCTATTACTTTGTTTTAGAAAACAAAACAGCATCAAAGTAAGGTTCTAACCGCCTTTTTTTTGGCGGTAAACTATTAAATTTCGAATGTTATACCTGAAAAAACACGCAAGTTTGTTTCAAAAGTATGGATAATTTTTATTTCTCTTAAAATGATATAAATAAGGTAAACTTCGATTGGGCTTCATTTCCCAAACTGTATCACAAGTTAAACTATTTTAAGTTAAGGTTGAATATTCTCTTAATCTTAAGTTAGAAGAAAATAATTTATTTACATAATATAACTCTGACGTCACAATACAACACCCAAAAATGTTTCGAATTCAAACCTTCCCTTTCAATATTCAAAAAAATATTGCAAAAATTCGGGACAATCTTCGATCGTCCGTTGTATACTGAAAATTTACTACAAAAATTCAACAAATTATACATTTACCATTAAAATTAAACCGCAATAAAATATATAAACGAATTAAACAAAAATATTTAAACAAATATGGTTTCTCTGTACACAAAACTGGACGGATATTAAATATCACTTCTTACAAAAATTTTACAATATTGGACATATTTTACTAAAGGACTTTTGTACTAGAAAAAACCATCATACTTCCGTACTGTGGGTTTGTATTCTCACTTTCTTCATGCTTCCGTTTCTTGAAAATGTCGGCGACGAACCCGAAAACCCGGGGTTTTGAATGCCAAAACCGTCTTTTGGTTTTGGTTTTTTTAAACTTGATCTGAGCGGCGATCGCGTGATCGAGGAATCGACAGTCGATCCGTTCGACGCAATCGAAGATGCACTTGTTATCGTGGTCCCTATCGACGCCATGCTTCCGTTTGTGACGTAAGGTTTGCCACTGGCGTCGGTCATCGAAACACCTAAACAAAAAATTATGACAAAGCCAAAAAATGTGAAAACAAAAAGTTACCATTGGTGTGCCCTCGGTCTCGATAACCTGGATTGCCGTATGTGGTGGGTATTTCCGGAATGGAATGTCTTAGTGTTGGGTCTCCACCAGGCCTTTTCGAAAAAATCATATCGTAGACGCATAATACAAATAAAATTGCGGTCAATATAATTAAGATAATCTAAAAAAAATAATAATAAATTAAAACTCTCAAACTATTGAGTATGATTTTTCCTACCTGTATGTAAAATCCGGGACCTCTGGTTATCTGGAATCCATTATGACGAATATCGTCAGTTTGGAGGGAAAATAAACCTGCAGCAGCAATTGCCAGCAAAGCTAAAATTAAACTGGTGGTTACTTGTTTAAAAAAACCATTTAAGCTGTACCTGCTAGAAGTCCCATGACTAACTTGATTGTGATCATGGCGCTGTATTTCATAAAAACCCTCTCCCTCGAACTAATCATTGCTAGCTGGATAACGCTAAGAAAGCAAAAGAATCCCAGAACAACAACTCCAATAACTGCCACAAGTCCGGAAATTAATACTGCGACTGAAAAAAAAATATTTTGAAAAAATTGGTTGTGAAACAAACTGGAGTTCAAAAACATTTAGAAAATCAGTTCCGGTTGCAGGAACAACCCGGAGGCGTGTGCAGTTCTAATTAAATTGCCTTTTGATTTTTGTTTTTTGAATGAAAAACTACAGCGACATCTGTACTCATAATATCATTATGGTAATCTTATTGGTCTGTTCGTTTATTATTCAACCAATGAGAGATGAACAAATTGGCGTCCGATAAGATGACTGTCAGGCTGCACAATTTTTTCAATCCATTTTATATACATACTGCTATTTTTTCTTTTATCAGGCCTGTTTTAGTCGTAAGAAAATCCTAGGAATTGCACAATATCCTAGCAATCCTTGGAAAAGTTAGTAAATTCGGATAGAAAATAGAGATTTAAAAACAAACATCTGAACATAACCGCGGGAAGGGGGGGGTAAAGAATAACCCTTAGTTTTGTGTTATTAGATTTTTTATTTTCTAAATTTCCCTCGTTAATCTCTTTTTTATTATTTTATTGAAGGCAAATTTTGAAAATTTAAAAATCTGATTGTATATACCTGAGCAAGGGGTAAATAACTCGAAAATTTCGTGTACATTCGGTTGGAATTCCCTTGGAAATTCCAGGAATTATTTGGAAATCTCTGGAATTCCTTGGAAATCACTGAAATTCTGTGTAATTCTTTGGAAATCCTTGGAATTTTTGGAAATCGTTAGAATTCTTTGGAAATCCCTGGAATCCTTGGAAATCAATGGAATTCTTTGAAAATCCTTGGAATTTCTTGGAAATCATTGGAATTTGTTTGAAATCTCTGGAATTCTTGAAAATCCTTGGAATTCTTTAGACATCATTGGAATTCTTTGGAGGTCTTTGTAATTCCTTGGAATTCTTTGGAATTCCTTGGAATTCTTGGAAATCTTTAGAATTCCGAGTCTTGCGTACAGAAACTTTACTGGATATTTACCCCTTGCACCTGAGTATTCCATATCTCCCAAACACCTGGTCTCCAAATTTCTCTCTTTATAAAGGACAAACGTTCATAATCATGATTTCAACAGGATTATTTTATTAATGTCCGTACGGATTAGTCACGGATTAATCCGAGATTCAAGATTAATTCTCGAAATAGTAGCTGTTGCTACGATACGGTCTAAATTCCAATAATCTCATTGGTAAATCCTAGGATTATCTAGGACCATAATCTAGGATTATGGAATAAATCAGCCATATCACTCTGATCTAAACGACTCTGGACCGGCAAGTCAAGTGCACCAGTGAAAAATCATCCAGAAATCCTAGGCAATCTGGGGAAATAAAGAAAAAATTGAGAAGAAATCCATAGGAATTCGACGAGAAATTCGCTGTAAAAACGGATATGTACCGAATTGTGACGTTATCACAAGGTCGCGTGATCCAATCTTAGTAACATCACAAACTGGGATGGCAAGGACACAAATTTCAATTTTCTCAATTTTCAAAATATTGGATATCTTAAATCTAGGATATTTTAGGAAATCCCAAGAAATACGAGGAAACTAGGAAATCACATGATTAAGCCATAAAGCTAAAGTTCTATTACACCTACAAGCGGTAGAATCTCCTTCTTTTGCAGCAGCCAAGTGCAAATGCACAATACGTGCACTGGAGGGTACTCCATACCCCCCAGACCCCCCGGTTTATAACTCGCAGTATATTTAAACTTTGCAATCTTTGTTAAATCACTGATCTAAAGCTAAAGTTCTATATTATACCTACAAGCGCTAGAATCTGCTTCTGTGCAGAAGCCACGTGCAAATGCACAATGCGTGCACTGGAGGGTATTCCATACCCCCAGACCCCCCGGTTTATACTCGGCGGTATATTTAAACTATGCAATCTTTGTCAAATCAGTGATCTAAAGCTACAGTTCTATTACACCTACAAGCGCTAGAATCTCTTTCTTTATAGAAGCCATGTATAAATGCACCAGTGGCACAATCCCACTGGGGCTAGGGGGCTATAGCCCCCTTCCCAGACACTTCCTTTTTTTTTAATGATAATCTTTTTTTAATGATCATAGTCACTTTTTTACCGGTGCAATGAAACATTTCTTAAAACAAAAAAATTATTGTGTTCGACTTTTAATTTAAGGTAGGTAACTTAAGAGGTAACAGTGGTAACACAATAATTATACTCGAAAATAAGATAACCACGCCCCTTTCTCCAAAAATTTTGTTGGAACAAATGCGCGCCTTTGGTGCAGCTCACATCCCTTAGCCCCCCCCCCCCATAACAAAATCCTGCCTGCGCCACTGAAATGCACATTGCGTGCACTGGAGGGTATTCCATACCCCTCAGACCCCCCGGTTTATACCCCGCGGTATATTTAAACTATGCGATCTTTGTTAAATCAGTGATCTAAAGCTCAGGTTCTATTACACATACAAGCGCTAAAATCTCCTTCTGTGAAGAAATCCTGGGACAGTAGAGGAAGTTATTCTTCGAGAGCCACACACTGTACAGTGTTTAAGCAACAAATTTTCCAAAGCCAAGATGACTGACTAGGAAATGCAATTAATAATCCGACGCGACCAAAATTTAAACCGTAGTCTCTCGCTTCCCAATTGGCCGATTTAGGCTTGATCGGTGTAGTGTTGATATGTAGCATCAATTAATTTATTCAGTACAGTGATGGAACAATGCGGCCTTCAGGCCGCACAACCTTGACCCTTGAGAATTCTGTATGAAACATTACACTAAGCGTGCTGTTGATTTACACAAATCTTAATTACATTTTTTGAAAATCATGAAAATGACGTATGACCCCCCCACGGTATATTTAAACTATGCGGTCTTGATAAAATCAGAGATCCACAGCTAAAGTTCTATTAGCTTCTAGATGGATACGTCGATGTTCACGGTACACCTACAAGAATTAGAATCTCCTTCTTTTCAGAAGCCATGTACAAATACACAATGGGTGCACTGGAGGGTATTCCATACCCCCCAGACCCCCCGGTTTATACTTTATAGTATATTTAAACTATGCGGTCTTTGTCGAATCAGTCATCTAAAGCCACAGTTCTATTTCAACTTCTTTTCTTCGAGATTCATACACTATGCAGTGGTTATGCAAACAAATTGGTCAAAGCCAAGATGACTGACTGGGAAATATAATTAATAATCCGACGGAACCAAAATTTGAACCGTGGGGTCTCTGGGTTCCTAATCGGCCGGTTTAGGCTTGATCAGTGTGGTGGTGAAATAGCATCAATTAACGTAACTAGTACAGTGATGAAAGAATGCGGCCTTCAGGCCGCACGACCTTGACACTTGAGAAAACTGTAGAAAACGTTACACTAAACGTGCTGTTGTTTTGCACAAATCTGAATGACATTAAAAGTCATGAAAATTACGTGAAATTTTCGATGAAGTCTAGGGGAGGGGACTTATAAAGTAAGCTTGTCTCCTCTTTAATCCGTTCTTGCGCGTCAATGGTAAAACTCTTGACAACTTCCAGAAATCAAAAAAATTCAAGCTAAAATATATTCAAACAAAATTTTATTAAAAAATAAAACATTATTTTTATCAAAGAGGGCTTCTGAGATACAATCCTTGGGGGAGGGGGGGGGGCAATTGCCCCTTTGCCCCCTTCTAAATACGCCAATGTGTCCCCTTCCCTTACACCAACAAAACTTTTTAAATTTTAGCTCTGTAAAGATAAAAGCAAAAAAAAATAAAAAACGTATTAGGTAACCAAGGTCCCTAGGCACTTGACATTTAACCCCCCCCCCCACCATCTCGAAGCTATTTTGGAAATTTAGCAAATTAAATGCACTAGTACAGAACATATAATTTTTAATCGACTTTAATCACTTTAATAAACATCTAAACACTGAACATAGTCAAGAAGACTAGAGACAAGAGAGTAAACTCGTGTGGAGGGGGTAGGCTAAAAAATTACAGTCTTAAGTAGGCGGATGAGCTTATGTAAAGATTCCGTCACCGGGGCACCTAGGCTGGCTGGAACCCTAGGCCGGGCCCTTGTAGCCCTAGGCAGAAATCCGGCACCGATCGCACTGTTGCCAGTAAAAATGGTCATCACTACAATACCTTTTTATACGTCACATTCTATCAGGATTGCAAGCTGTTTTATGAGTAAAGTGATGCTGCTGATTTTAATGAAACCTGATAGAGAAAGAGTAATTGCTGAATAACTCAAAACTAATACCCACATGGGCGTTCATTGGGGGGAGTCAAAGGGGGCAGCTGCCCCCCCCCCCTACCGGCTCTTGCCTTAAATTTTTAAATTTAATATTAATTAATTTAAATTTTCTGGAGAAAGTTATTACTGAGTTCGCGAAAGAACCACGGAAGTTGAAATTTGTCTTTTCTGCAAAATAATTTTGAATTTTTTTTATAACAAAATTTTTTTTTTATTTTGCCCCTCCCTGAAAAAGATCCTACGGACGCCCATGAATACCCACGTGGACCTGGTGCAAATAGAGTTTAAATGCAAAGGGAAAGGTTTCCAGAATAATTAAAAGTGGAATCCTGTATTGATCAAAATTTCTCGTATTTTCTATGTAAATAATGAATAAATACAAAAAATTATTTTTTAAATGAGAAAATGTTAAATAGGAATCATCGAATCAATTTCCTGTCGAACATACCGATTAGTTCCATGTGACGAAGCAATTTAAAAGTTCACAAAAGGAAACCTCGAGTTCAAGAAAAGCGAAATTATTATTATAAGTGATTTTGAAATGTTGAATTAAAAAACTTTTATGATATTTGCAGAAACTAAGCATTCGATTTATTTGAATTACTTTGAACTGAAATATTTAAATTTTCAAGGAGTAATAAAAACGAGGTACACATGCTGGAGGGTCGGGGCGTGGATTGGAAGGACGTCGGAAAGCGTTCCGCTGAAACTGGGTCACCGAGTCATTAAATGGTCAAAACAAACGAAAATACCGAGGCGGTTTCAATCTAAGTTTGGTAAGGTATGAGAAAAACAAAAAACCTCCCCCCCCTGAAATTTACTTACTGGTTGGTCGAAACCTCGAGTCGTCTTTTCCGCACCTTTCTCGATTGTATAGCAATTGTTTGCAAGTTCTCCATGGTCCGAAATATCCTTTGTCTGAGCTTGGCCCACCTGAAAATAAAAATAAAATTATTTAAACTGACCTTACAAAAAATGGGTTGCGGTTTTTTCAAATTAATTAAAAAAATATTTCAGTAAATTATTTTACAAATTGGAATTCGTCAGCCGATGAAGAGATGCAAATTAACAAATTTGTCTCCACGTCAAAGTGTCAACCTAATTTTCAATTTTTGCAAGTTAATCAATTTTTTCATTTCACTTGCGCTTGGCAAAATTAGTTTTTGTGATTAATTTTACAGTAACTAATTTTGGCAATTAATTAACTTGGGGAAATTTTTAAAACGACGGCCGATTGATCACCCACTCGGTTTTACGAGTGACATTTAAATAAATTTATTTAGCTTTTTCAGTAAACATTGTCTTCAAATCAATTTTCCAAAAAAAATACGACCGCGGATGTAGACTCTCACAAATAATTTGATTTTTAAATTTGTTTGCATATCAAATTGAAAATATCGATAACTTCTAACTTCTACAGATGAAACTGAGTTAGTTTTTAAGAGTTTTTTTAGAAAAATAATTATCATTTTTCAAATTAAAGAATTTTCCTTATTGTAATTTTCTTTGATTAAAATTTCTCTGTTTTTATGAAAAACAATTGTGTTTTCACTGTGAAATTGGCTTCATTCCTGGTCTGGCCACCTCATTTTTATGAGGTGCAAAAATGTATTACCGCAAACTTGATTATGCTCGATCGAATATCTGGGCTCGAACCTCTATAGCCCCTCTACTTAAAAATTGATAAATAAGATTTTTGATCGATTAGAAAAATGACAGCTCATAATGAAATCCGGACTTTGCAGTCGGATCTTGAAGCCGTTATTCGATTTTACAACAAAACTTTTTAGATATTTTTTGTTGAAAATTTCATTGCCTTAAATTTTGTTTATATACATTTTTTTATTTTTTTTAAGAAAACTGAAGAAAAACTTCAGTTTCTGACTGACAGCAACTTAAACAGACGTCTGTAAAATACGAAAAATATTGTCGTCTATATCTCGGAAACGGTGCGACGAAATAAAAAAGTAAATAGACATTTTTTCTTGTAAATTTTATTTTCTACATTTTTGTTCCTATACATTTTTCTATTTGGTTGCACCGTTTTCGAGATATACACAGATGACAATATTTTTCGTATTTTACCTAGTCTTGTTTAAGCCGCTGTCAGTCGGAAACGAAGCGTCGAAATAAAAAAATGTATAAAAACAAAATTGAAGGTGAGGAAATTTTCAACAAAAAACGTCTAAGAAGTTTAGCTGTAAAATAGATTTTTGTATGCCAAAAAACGGGTTCAAAAAGCAGTGTTTTTAATTTTGAGATTTTGTTCATCAAATCCAGTTTTACCTTGGTATTTTTCGAAATTTGCAATCAGCAAGGTAAAAATGAGATTTCTAACCTCCCAGACCCCCAGAATAGAATCCTTCATATATTTCTCCTTTTAATAATTTTGAAGAAAATTCAGAAAAAACTGTTAATTATAAGAAAAGAAGTTTCTATGGTCTGCTATTATTATAGTAATCAGGTTAAATTATTGATATTTTTCAGGGCGCATCCGGGGGACTGCGGGGTTATAAAAGACCGGTTTATAAGGGTCAAAATCAAAAAAAAAGTTTTATTATGAAATAAGTTAAACACAAAAATTTTTTGATTTTTTTTATTTTTGCAGGAAAGACTAATTTCAAATTTTGTGGTTCCTTCGCGAATTCGGTAATAACTTTCTAAATTAATTAAAATTAAATTTAAAAATTTAAGCCAAAAGACGGGGGGCAGTTGCCCCATTTGCCCTCCCCAATGGACGCCCATGAAGCTTATAATTTCATGACTTACTTAAAAACGGATTTATTATCTGAAAATCTGAAGAACTTTTAATTTTCAAAATTTCCAAAATTAAAAATTGAAATTACGTCTATCGGAGGGAGGGGAGGGGGGCTATTTAACCTTCTTCCTTTTAGGGTTCTTTCTTCTACAGATACTTTCAAATTGAGGGGGAAATCTTTGGGGAAATTTGGTGTACAAGAGACGGGAAATCTCAGACAATCTTAGGAAATCTCAAGCAATTTTAGGAAATCTCAAGCAATTTTAGGAAATCCGAAGAAATCTCGGGCAATTTTAGGTAGAATTTGGTGTACAAAAGACGGGAAATCTTAGGAAACTTCAGGCAATCTTAGGAAATTCTAGGCAATCTTAGGAAATCTAAGAAAATCTTAGGAAATCTCAGGAAATTTTAAGAAATCCGAGGAAATCTTAGGAAATTTCAGGCAATCTTAGAAAATCCGAGGAAATCTTAGGAAATCTCAAGCAATTTTAGGAAATCCGAGGAAATCTCGAGCAACCTTAGGTAATCTAGGCAATCTAGGAAATCTCAGGAAATCTTAGGAAATCTCAGGAAATTTTAGAAAATCCGAGGAAATCTTAGAAAATTTCAGGCTATCTTAGGAAATCCCAGGCAATCCCGGGAAATCCGAGGAAAATTCAACCTACCTAATTAAAGGTTAATGAAGCGAAATCCAAGGAAATCTTAGGAAATCTTATGCAATCCAAAGAAATTTTAGGAAAACCAAGGAAATCTTAAGCAATTCAAGGAAATCTTAACAAATGTTAGGAAATCTAAGGAAATCTTTGGCAATCCAAGGAAAATTTAGAAAATCCCGGTAATTTTAGGAAATCCAAGGAAATTTCATAAAAGGAAATCTGGTTTCCTCCTCGTTTCAAATATTCACCTTCTGAATGGAGTTACTGTATGAATCTGTTCAGGTTTGGCATATCTCTAAACCGTAATAATTAATTTTTGATTTATTTAACGCAAGTAGAAGGGCTATGTGGGTATGAGCCACACAGGAGTGTGGGAGGAGTTTTTCATAGGAGTAACAGTTTTACTGAAAAAACCTCCCCCTCCCCCCCCCCCCCAACGATACAAATTTACAAACGTATTTTTTCTATTTAAGCTGCTTCTCATTCGTTTGACACCAGTAGAGAGGCTATGGGGGTATATTTTAACTTATACAAAAAATTTTGCAGACGTGTAACCGGTGAGTTTTTACCTACCAAACCTCCCGGTCACAAATTTTCAATCACGTTTTCTCTCGATTTTAAACTTTAAGCTACCTTCTGTAATTTTTCTAACCGATTTCTGATCTCGTTAATTCTACACTGGAAGTAGAGGGGCTATGAAGGGCTGCTGTGGTCATTTAAACTAATAAAGGTGAACGGACACCGACTGCTAAGCTAGAATTTATTTGTTAACTTATTCTCTCAATTTTTATTAATTTAAAATCGGCAGGCAAGAATCTCGTTAATTCTTTCAGACGCGCCACTACAATTTGATTGGGAAATACGAAAGGTTGATCGCAAATTAGAACAAAATAGATTACAACTGCCTTTGTTTTGTAATTTTTTAACTAAATTAATAATTATTGTCGTTAACGAACATTGGTGTGGTGGGTGTTTGTGATTAGTCGTGCCCTAATTGCAAAGAATCAAGTTTGCTGCATTATGTGATAAGGTATCAGGTGTATTGTGTTTCAGAGTAAACGTTCGACGATGTCGAAAGATAATGGACGGTGGAAAATTACAGCAAAAAATTCAATTGTTGATTTTAACTTAACAAAAATATTAATATCAAAGCGACTTTTGTTGGTAAAAAGTGAAACAGAACATAAAGTTTATGGGCTCCACAACGCCCATTTAATGAATTATTCAGGTTGAACTGTGTGTTTACAACTTTTTATGATCAAATTTATTTAAATTAATTTAAGCCTCTTTGTGCTTGCGATAACAAAAAGTTTTCGGTTAAGAAGTAAAAGTTCTTATGATGGCTTTAAAATTCTAATTACTTGAATAATTATCCAAATAAGATTGGTTCTCACAAATAAATCGTGGATTTTAAAAAGCGAGCTACAATTTCAATTACAGCGCAGATCCCCTAGGTAGATAGAAAAAGTAACCAACCGTACGATGGGCATCACAAAAAACGTAGAATACCATTTGTGGGTCGTTGACTTAAGGTACCGTTAATATTTACCAAGCACTTTTTTTGTATATATTTATTGGCTAGCAATAAAATTGAAAAATATTTTATTAAATAAATTGTCCGCAGCATGGTAAATTAGCGATAATGGTACCCCCGCGCAGAAAAAAATATTTGCGACTCTGTCATACGTGAAATAAATGGTTTAAATTGTTGGGAAAATATAAATTATATATTTTATGTAAAAATAAAATTTATGAAGCTTCATGAGAAAGTTCGTTCTGATAGTACGAAGTTCTATAGAACATCCGGTATTTGTGAAGAGTATCATTTCCGTACTATTAACCACATATTCACACCAGATTCAGACTTGGCATTGTACATATATTAAATTACCTTACTAAATGACATTTGAAAATTAGAACACTTGCACCTAAGGCGACGAGGAGATTCGAACCCACGATGTTCAGACAAACTCATCAAAAAAAAATGGAAGCACCACCCATAAAGGTTTTATATATTTTACGCTCTTTTCACGCTAAATTACATTTTAGATTGTTAAATAATTGGCCTTCCTATTTTAACTTCTTACGCCAAGAGAAAGACTTCCTGGTTTCTTCTAAATTTTTTCATCTTCCTACGTTATGCTGCATTATCTCGCGAAGTTCAAGGTTCGAAAGTTTTGCCATAATACATCAAAAACGCCGGAGTTGCAAGCATTGGGGTCAAAAATGTACAATAAAAAATTAAAAGCCATAAAAAGTAAAAGGAAGTAATTTCGATTCTTTAAAATAATTGGCGTGTGATAAGATACTGTGAGTGCTCCATATTTGATTATCTCGACACAATGCAACTTTCTTGACTCGTAAAAGTTAAAAAAAAGTAGGTTTGAACACGTAAAATTTAACGACGAAGTTAAAAGAAGTTTGAGCTACTTCGATAATTTAATTTATATTTTCACCGCTCTCGACGCTACCGTCTACATGATTACTCTCAAAAAGGAAGTTTGCTGGTTTATTATATTTCAGCAAAAATTGTCAGTTTCCATTAGGGCTACATCCATTATGTGAATATAGTACAAAATTTTTGTGCAAAAAACCGCAATAAAATAAATAAGTCACACAAGTCTCAACAGAGGGCGCCCCATTAGTCTGCTACACGATAGATGGCGCTCCCTCCTAACTGTTACATTGGTGACCCTCGCACAAAGCAAGTCAAAGCAACTTTCCCGTGATCAACTACTTCTTCGCTTCTACTCGAACCAAACTCAGACATCAGCACCAGTTGCTGTGATTCGCTATTCGACACACCAGATACGAGAACACCATCAGCAACTACCCTATAATGTGCATCCGGTTCTAAAACAACAAAGAGGAAAGTAATGGAACATTGTAGTAAAAAGCGTACACGTTAGTTCCACCCTCGGTGGTGAAATGAATCATGCGCATGACGCTTCATATCAGACCCTAGTGTCCGTACTAATAGTCACGGATTAATCCGAGATTCAAGATAATCCTAGGATTTACCAATGAGATTACTGGAATTTAGAACATATTCGTTTTAAGCGATTCTACCCTGATTTTTGAATGATTTTCAAAATTTTATGTTTTTATTTCTAATTTCCGCAGTCGGCTATCATAATTCTATTAGAAAAGGTTTGAATTTGTGGGACCAGGGGCGTGCTATTCTCCAACCATGCAAGGGGTAAATATCTTAAAAATTTTAAACTTGTTTGGACTTGAAAAATCTCAATGCCTTAAGGTCCAGTTAACTCAAATTCAATGGTTAACTTGGATTTCTGACCAATCAGGATAGTCATAGATAACGTGACCATTTTTATTTTTACTCAAAACGGGACTTGATCTGGTAAAAATTGGGAAAGACTGGAGTCAATTGAAATAAAAATACTTTCATCTCTAATACTCAAATCTTTAATCTCTAATTCTCTAATCTTTAATCTTTAATTTTTAATCTTTAATTTTTAATCTTTAATTTTTAATCTTTAATTTTTAATTTTTAATTTTTAATCTTTTAATTTTAATCTTTTAATTTTAATCTTTTAATTTTAATCTTTTAATTTTAATCTTTTAATTTTAGTCTTTAATTTTTAATCTTTAATTTTTAATCTTTAATTTTTAATCTTTAATTTTTAATCTTTAATTTTTAATCTTTAATTTTTAATCTTTAATTTTTACTCTTTAGTTTTTAATCTATAATCTTTAATCTTCAATCTCTAATCATTAATTTTCAATCTTCAATCTCTAACCTTTAATCTTCAATCTTTAATCTTCAATTTCTAATCTTTAATTTTCAATCTCTAATCATTATTCTGCAATCTTCAATCTCTAATCTTCAATCTCTAATCTTTAATCTTCTTCTACTTATATATAATTTTTAAACTTAAAAAAATATTAAAAAATCGTAAATATTTGAATTTTACATGCATTAAAATCAATTCAAAAGCCTATCGTTGACCTTTAACTGAAAACGGGACAATTCTGTATCCGGAAGCTTTCCCCAAGGACACCGGGACAGAGTTCCAAAAATAGGAACAGTCCCGTTCAAAGCGGAACGTAGGGTCACGTTAGTCATAGACGTGTAAGTTAACCCTTAAATTCGGGTTAACTTACGATTGAAAAACTGGACCTAAGTAAATAATTGTGAAGCTATGGATGACGGTCAAGACAATGCGGCCTTCAGGCCGCACAACAATGGCCTCTAGTGAATTGTAACAGAATGAGGGAGCACCATCTGTTATCTTGTTTGTGAACTTTTTATATTAAAATGCAATATAAAAAGTTCCGCCCGCTACGAGGATCGAACTCACGACTCCTATGCCCGTACTAATAGTCACGGATTAATCCGAGATTCTACGATACGGTCGAAATTCCAGTAATCTCATTGGTAAATCCAATGACTTTTGAACTTTTGAACATACAATAATTCCGTTGTCGCTCTTCATTCAAAAAGTCGACCAAATCCTGCAATTGTTTATGTCCGCCATTTTGAATTTTATGAAAAATGGTATTTCTTGAATAACTCGACCCATTTTCAATTTTAACGAAAAATCGTAGACGAAAGTTGTAGGAAATTGAATTATTATTGAAATTTCATAAAACTCAAAATGGCGCCGTTTTTCAGGTTTAATTTGAAAAATATCGATTTCAGAAAAAAAATACGGAAACCAAAGTTATAGAAAATTGAATTTCCTACAACTTTTGTCTTCAAAATTTTTCGCAAAAATTGAAAATGATTGAGTTATTCAAGAAAAACCATTTTTCATAAAATTCAAGACATAAGCAAATGCAGGATTTGAATGAAGACTACCAGTGACCCCCATGATTAAAACATGAAAAAGCGACAACCAGTGGCGTATTCAATGGGAGAGGGAGTCCCCGAAATTATTTTTGTATTGTAATTTTCTAACTTTCTATTAAGCGTTTGACCTTGAAATTTTTTAAAATTTTCGTCTGCGACGCTGTTGTATGACTCGCTTTGCTCGTGCCCCACCCCCGAACTAAATTCCTGGCTACGCCACTGGCGACAACGTAATTATTGCATGTTCAGCGGGAATATTTGGACACAATGACTGTACTATGACGTCCACCAACATCCAAAATATTCTTGATATTATATTTTTTATTATTTATTATAATGTTAACAGTTGCACAGCTTGAAGACAACTGCGGCTGACTCCGCCCCTAGAAAAACTCAGTTTCAACTAATTTAGGTCTGAGATTTCCGGAGAGTTGTCTCCAAAAATTACTAAAGAATTCCAGGGATTTCCAAAAAATTTCGCCATAAATATGATCGTAATTTTGATACCACCGGGGGGGGGGGGGCAATCTATATCTCATTTGCGTTTTGAGAGCTTTTTTTTTTCTTTCTTTGTGCCATACCCTCAATGGGCGTTGGCGATCAACTTGGCTGAACCAAGATGACGTACCAGGGAATTTAATTAATGGGGTGGTTTCCCGTTGCCTTCCCCACAGCCCACAGATCTATCTTGGGCTTTAGATCACAGCAGCGTATTCGACTCGACCAGGATTTGAACCGCGGTCACCCGCTTCCCACTCGGCCGGTGTAGGCTTTACGCCACACTGCTGGTGTTTTTTTTGAGAGCTATAACTGCAAATTACCTTTTTTTCCCTAAATTCGAAGTGTTTCACTTCGTTAATTCGTAATACTAAATTATATGCTCCCCTAATTATTTTAGAGAAAATCTGAAAATTTTTTTACTTTAGAGCTTAGCTCATACTTCTGATAGTCAATTTTAAGCGGCAAATTTAAAATCAAATCGATTATGAGACAAAAAAGAAGTAAATAATTGTCTATCCTGCAGCTTGTGTTTAATGTTGTATCTTAAAAGCAATTACTTCTTTTGTTCATCGTTTTTTAACTGTTTTTTTTTCTTCAAATAACTCCTCTGTTATTACTTTTCTAGAATAACAAGAGAGCAATATTGTCTAGCGTACAGTTTTAAACTCTTTTACACTTTTTAAAGCTCTGGAAAGTATGCAAGTAATTAAAAAAGTTATTTTTTAAAAGAATTAACGGTAAAAGCCCACAAAACGACTTATCTGCGGTTTTTTAGAATAACTCCGTTATTATTTATTTTATCAAAAAATATGAAAACATAAGTTTTGTAGAATTTGAAATTCTAAACAAAACGAGTTTTTTATTTTTTGAAATTTGCTGAAAATGGAAAAGTTATAAATTAATTAGCGGTCACGAACAAAATTTAAAATAATAATAAAAAGTAATATATTGTTAAATTGTTTATATTATAACTTAAAAAAAAAATTATATAATAAAAACAGTAGTTATTAGGTGAAACAATGTTAAAAGTTATTTATGCCTTGGGAAAATAAGGATAATTTATCACTGCAGCATAACAATCTCGAAAAATGTCCCTGTTTTTACATACTAGCATAAGACAGGTAACAACAGAACACCCTGTAAGGTTAAAAATAATTAAAAGTTTTTGTGATATTTTAGACGAGAAGGGCTCTAAAATCGAAAGAAGTCCGCTATATTATCGATTTGCCCTGTACAATGTGTCCTTCACCTGTTGATTATCGCATCCGCATTAATGTAGTTACTATCACTAAAAAAGCAAACGTAAAGAAAGATGAGTCATTGCTAATAATAAACAAAAAACAAAAAAATCCGAGAAAAATAATAACAGAAGATTTTTTTAAGAAAATAACTCAATGTCAAAACAAACTGTGAACAACATTTTCCACAATGGCCGACTTGGATTGTTTCTGCGAAAAAAAAAACGGCAATTGTTTTGTTTTATTTTCGGTACTCTCATTTCAAACAATTGCATTTAGCCGCGTAATTTAAAAACTGGGCCGCGCATGGCCGCCATTGCGCGTTCCTGGTACTCGTCCGCACTTGAAATATTGCACAACATTGCGGTGTCTTCTTTTCTATTGAAAAACAAGATTGAACACTAAAACGATTAGTAATTTTATACGACATTTTGCAATAAATTACAACCGCACTCGGTTCGATGCGTTCGCGCGAAATTAAATTCAAAAGGAGCGTGCGTCACTGTAGCAGTCGGAGTTCCGAAGTGAAAATAATCGGACGTGTACAACAAATATCACGTGATTATTTATCGAGAATTTCGCTATTTTCGTCGAGTGTATTACAATTTATATAAAGGTTCTTAAATTTTTGTACGTCAGTGTACGAACAGATTTTCAACATGGCGATGCCTGACAGAAACTTTTTGTGGAGTGTGTTTTCAAAGTAAATACCAGTCGAAATGTTTTAATTTGCTTTTGAATAAACGAAATTAATGTGTTGTTGCGTTTTAGAATCGACCGAGATAGAAGCGGCTACATTTCGGCCGACGAGTTGCAGGTGGCTTTATCGAACGGAAGCTGGAGTGCCTTCAATCCCGAAACCGTTAGATTAATGATAGGTAAGTTGATTGTTAATTGCGTTTGCAAAAAATTATTCATTTTCCTACGAGAATAATTGGTACGCATGCCTGCACCGTCACAGGCGCACCCAACCAAATTAAAATCTTTACCGCGCTTTTTCATAATTTAAATTTTCAGGTATGTTCGATAAACAAAACCGGGGAGGAATTAATTTCGACGATTTTGGTGCGCTTTGGAAATACGTGACCGATTGGCAACACTGCTTTAGATCTTTCGATCGTGACAATTCTGGAAATATAGACAAACAGGAGCTTCACACGGCTCTAAGTTCCTTTGGTTACCGCCTATCCGATACGCTGGTCAGTAATTTGGTTCGAAAATTCGATAGGCACGGTCACGGCACTATTCTGTTCGACGATTTCATCCAATGCTGCGTGGTCCTGCATGTAAGCATTTCATTTCTAAACTGTTTTGCTCTTATAACGGTTCATTTTCAGACGTTAACCTCGGCCTTTCGCCAATACGATACGGATCAAGATGGAGTCATCACGATACACTACGAACAATTCTTAAATATGGTATTCAATTTAAAAATTTGAATCTAAGTATTAAAGTCCATGTCTACTAATTTAAGAGACTGATAAGTTAAACTCTATAGTATTTAAAATATACAAATCTTGTAACTAAAACTCTACCTTTTTTATTTTGTAAATAAAGCGTATTTCTACATTTTCATATTTTTTTCCTGAATTTCCCAACATTTTTGGTACTTCCAACCGGATATTAAAAACTTGATAATAATAGCTTTTGTTGAAAAAATCAAATTAGATTACCGTGATGGCGTTGCCGAAATACCAACAATAAAACAAAAATTTCTACGAATAGAAACACCCACGTTCAACAATAATTGACCAATCTGACCTCGACGGTCATTTTTTCAATAGATATAGGTACAATATTATTTAATATGTTGTGTATCTGAAAGGTAAAAACGATTGTTACATAATCACAAATCAATACATGAAGCAGTTTGATTTGTTTCGATAAATTTTTTGATTGTTTACCTGGAAAGTTATAAATACGTCCGTCAATATGACAGTTCAATATTTGGTAAATAATTTTTTACTTTCTATTATATTAATGACAAATGTTTCTGTGACTCACTGTGCACACGTATGAGCATTCCATGCATTTTACCTTATCGCCAATGACAGTCGATATGATTATTACATGACAATTAGTGTCAGCTGACGCTTTAGATCTTTCATCGGTAATATACCAATGTCGGCGCACCCTGTATAAAACTATACAAGAGTGCATAATAATTATGCACTAATCGTATTTGGTTTTAATGTGTACTTGCATTGTTCTATTGGCGATACCGCCCTTTTCACGCCCAAATCCACATTACTTATTCCGATAGTTTTAAATTTTTGTAATGGTTCTTGTCGAGAAAACGTTGTTTTCCAATTAACTCCTTTAGTATTCACTTTACCACAAATTGTATTAATAAAATCATGTAGAGCATGAAATTCTGAATAAAACAAGCTATTAATGTTTAACATTAGACGAAAGACAAGGAAGTTACACGGAAAATAAGTTATAACGTGAAAATAACGTTAATAATTGAATAACTGACCTTATCGAAAATTAGATACAAAAAACTGAACAAATAATTTATATCTTTGATTATATCCGTTATTGAACTACAATAATAGTGGTTTTGAGTGATCATTCTCGAAAAAGATAAGAAAAAAACTTTTTTCTTTATAACTTATTTTTATTTTTTATATTTGTGTTAGTTTAAAAACATTACCTATTGCACTGTTCCTACGTTTAATAAACAGAATAATTTGGACATTGTCGTTAGAAAGTGGTCTAGAAACCCTGCAGACCCTCTACTACTAAAATTACCTTTCGATTAACAATTAAAAAATTGTTTTTATAATAACTCCGTTATTACTAGTAGTATCGAAAATTCATAGAAGAGCAATTCTGTCAAGCATGAAGTGCTGAACAAACTAATGTTTGAATTTTTGAATTTACCTAAAAAATAAGGGAATTACAAAGAAAAGAGCAACATTCTGTACTATTAAGGGTATGTGACATTTTTTAAACCGAAAAAAAATTTTTGCTTTAAAAAATTGTTCAACATCTTAAGAATAATGTGTGAAAATTTCATGCCGATATTCGTACTATTTTTTTAGTTATAGGGCTTTAATCTGGTCAGGATGTAAGCCATAAATCGTTCAATTGTCGGCAACAAAAAAATAAATTTTATTGTTTGTGTTGCACTTTCTATCAACAATATCAACTTTTATTTTTTAATTTTTTTGAATTATTTTAAAACGTCGCGCGTTGCTCGTGATAAAAAAGGTTCGCGGTCAATTACCGGGCGGCTTTCTTTATTTAAGAAATTAAGTAGAAAATATGCATTTTTTTATAACAATAAACATTTTTTTTCAGCAATTTATAAGAATATCAGAAAAATCCCTCATCACGCCATATCCAATACAATGTAATTAACAAAAACAATTTTTCTTTTTTTTTGGGATTGACCCAATTGCCAAAAATACCTAAACCATCCGACCATGCACAAGAAACAAGTTATACGTAAAGCCCCGTGACTCCTGCAAATATAATTATTTTTTAATAAAAATTTATATTTAAACTAAGAAAGATAGGTACATTAATAAATTTCCAAAATTTTCAAAAATTGTATTTTTGTAGTTTTCCCGAAATTAATTTTCAAAGTTTACATTGATTTTCGCTAGCTCACATTAGGGTAACCCCTTAAAAATTAAACTCCGACTCAACAAAGAGATAAACCTGAGATGAAAATTGTTTACTTGAAGGAATTAATATTGGAACTTAGACGGAAGTAGAGCACCTTCTGAAGATGAAAACGCCTACAAGAAGATCAATTGCGGCGGTCTAGGACATTTCGCTGTCACCATTTCGCCGTGGCCGTTTCGACATTTTTTTTTACTTTAATCTATAACTCAAAAGTTATAAAAAAAACTATAACAATTTGACTTCACAGAAAATTAGAAATTAAAAAAGCAAAAATAAAAAAACCCTCGGTATTTTTTTTATTTTTTTATTTAATTTGTATCCTTATTAACTTTTTTATTTAATTTTATATATAATTTAATGAAACTTTAATTGTAACTTTTGATTTATATTTTTTAATTAACGACGGCGAAATGGGCGACGGCGAAACGGCCACGGCGAGACGTCCCATTCCGCAATTCCGGCGGCAAACCCATAGTATTATTGCCTTTCGATGTAAGGAGCGCAATCTAAACACACCGGGAAACCACGTGACCCACCGTGTAACCCATTTCGCAAGAAATTCCTAGCGAGCTAATGATTTGGCAGCTGGTGCTTGCTCCGACTCATTGGCGGAAGTGCTTGCAAGCGCGTCGTTTGCTGGCTTCTTGGGGATTGTCGCAACTGGCTTCCCACTTGTCAAGATACGCAGAACCAGGATGCCAACCAATGGGAATTCTGGCGGTAAAAATGGTACCTCTTCATTACTTCGTTCTGGGAGGGGAAGCGCCTGCATCGGCTTTACATAGGCACAGTGGGCCCCAAGGAGTAAATATACAGTAAAATTTCTGAACACAAGACTTGGAATTCCAAAGATTTCCAACGATTTCCAAGAATTCCAACTATTGCCAACGAATTCCAAAGATTTCCAAATTTCCAATGATTTCTATCGATTTCCAAAGAATTCCAAAGATTTACAAAGAATTCCACATAACTCCCGTGATTTCCAAGGAATTCCAATGAGTTCAAATCAAAGTGCAATCTAAAGAATTCCAGTGATTTCCAAAGAATTCCAGGAATTTCCAAAGAATTCCAAGGATTTACAAGGAATTCAGAGGATTTCCAAGGATTTTCAAGGAATTTTAATGATTTCCAAGGAATTCCAATTATTTCCAAGGAATTCCAATGATTTCCAAGGAATTCCAATTATTTCCAAGGAATTCCAATGATTTCCAAGGAATTTCAATGATTTCCAAGAAATGCCAAAAATTTCCAAAGATTTCCAAGAAATTTCAAAGATTTCCAAGACTTCCAGGAATTTTCAAAGAATTCTAATGATTTCCAAGGATTTCCGACGAATTCCACAGAATTCCAATGATTTCCAAAGAATTCCAATGATTGCAAATCAAAATGCAATCTAAAGAATTCCAGGAATTTCCAAAAAATTCCAAGAATTTCCAAGGAATTCCAACGATTTCCAAGAATTCCAACGATCTCCAAGAATTCCAACTATTTCCAAGGAATTCCAAAGATTTCCAAGACTTTCAATGATTTCTAACGATTTCCAAAGAATTCCACAGAACTTCAGTGATTTCCAAAGAATTCCAAGGATTTCCGAGGATTTCCAATGATTTTCAAGGAATTCCAATGATTTCCAAGTTATTCCAAAGAATTCCAAGATTTCCAGTGATTTCTAAAGAATTCCAACGATTTCCAAGATTCCAGGGATATTCAAAGAATTCCAATGAGTTCAAATCAAAGTGCAATCTAAAGAATTCCAGGGAATTCCAAAGAATTCCAAAGAATTTAAGGATTTCCAAAGAATTCCAAGGATATCCAAGGAATTCCAATAATTTCCAAGGGAATTCCAAACGAGTGTACACAAAATTTTCGGGATATTTACCTCTTGGTGGGCCCTATACTTTTGAAAAATAATATTCGAACACTATGCGGCGAGATTACTGATGCTGATTTGGTGGTCGAACAACTAAATACAGTCCCGGTCAACTTAATTGATTGATCGCGCTCTTAATTGATTAAGACGCGATGATTAAAAAAAAAAGGATTATTTCAGGATGTCACAAAATTTCTTAGCTTAGCTTTGGTGTACATCGATACAATATGGATTTATGAATTGGTTCTATATTTACATCATAAGTCTGGCCAATTGATAAACCGTCGCGTAGTTAATCGGTCGCCGAGTAGACTGTCGGCGAGTTGACAGATCGCCGAGTTGACGTCCGTCGCCTGCATGTCGTCTGACGTCAGCACTGATTGCTTATTTGAACAACCGTGGGTGTTTGTACGTTTGGGTGGTCACCTCAATGTAGTCTGGAGTCATTTGCAGACTCTGCTGAGCATGTGTGTGATACCTTCTGGAAGTACGTAAATAAGAGAAAGAGTAAGGACTGTGGTTTTCCCGACTCCATGCCATTGGGTGATGAGACTGCTCGTGACCGCACCGATATTGCAATTATATTTGCAATTATATTATATTGCATATCGGGTCAATTTGAGATAGTCAGATCTCGGCAAGGGATCCGGTTCGAATGGCTTGCCTTCCATATTTTCCGCTAAGAAGAATTGAGAATTACCACTCAATTAATCAAAGATTAACGATTAATTGGGGGGGTGTTTTTGTTCAGTTTAGGAAAATCACCCCTTTCGAGTAGCATCTTTGGCGAGTTGGAGCTACATTCAGGGATTTTTTTAGCGAGCAAGTGTTCGTAGCAATCCCGGCAAATCAAGTTCTGTCCAGTCTAAATAAAAACTGTTCATAAAATATTAGATCAAAAGCAAATACTGAGTATATCTGAGCACACGTGCCGGTATCAAAATACCCGTGTAGCAGTCGTGATTTAATCCATATCTCAAATGCATGTAAATTATATTTTTATTTTTTTTTTATTAAAAATAAATTTTTAATTTATTAAAAAATAAAAAAAAGAGATAAAAATACTATTTTGTAAGGAAATTACTTAAAAAAATATTGACAATTTATAAAATGGCTTACAAAAATTTTAAATAAATTAAATAAGGCAACAGGAAATTTCATGGAGGTGCCACTATGCAAGATAAGATATACATAACTTAAACAGATAACAACAGAACGCTCTGTACCATTAAAAATAATTTTAAATTATTCTAAAATTATTATTATGCATAATTTTTTATTTAAAATTTTTGTGATATTTTCGACGGGAAAGGCTCTAAATCGAAGAAGTCTACTAATATCGATTTGCCCTACTCAGTTTGTCATTTACCTGTTGTTATCGCATCCGTATTACTTTAGTGGCTGTCACTAAAAAAACAAGCAATGTAAACATGTAAACAAAGATGAGTCATTGTAAATAATCAAAAAAAATAAGGAAAATCCGATAAAAAAAATAATAAAAGACTGTTTAAGCCAATCACCAGTAACCAATATTCGATTGTTGATCCAAAAACAAACTGTAAACAAAATTTTCCAAAATGGCCGACTTGGATTGTTTTGTTTTATTTTCGGTATTCTTATTTCAAACAATTGCATTTAACCGCGTAATTTAAAAATTAAATTGGTCTTCTTTTCTGTTAAAAACTAAGTTTGAACACTAAAAAGACATTTGTTCGCGCGAAAGTAAATTCAAAAGAAGCGGACGTCATTTAAGTAGTCGGGGTTCCGAAGTGAAAATTATCAGCCGTGAACAACAAATATCACGTGATAATTTATCAAGAATTCCGCTATTTTATTACATTAGTGCATTACATTTTTTAAGTAAATATTCGTAAATTTTTGTACGTCAGTGTAGGACCAGATAATATTCAGCATGGCAAATGCAAACAGTGCAGCTTTAATGGATGTGTTTTCAAAGTAAAAACATAAAATAAATTTTAAATAAACAAAATTGATTGGTTTGTTGCGTTTTAGAATCGACCGAGACGGCAGCGGCTACATTTCGGCCGACGAGTTGCAGAAAGCTTTATCGAACGGAAGCTGGAGTGCCTTCAATCCCGAAACCGTTCGATTGTTGATAGGTAAGTAAATTATTAATTAGATTGGCAAAAATTATTAATTTTCCTACTAAAATAATTGGTACGCATGCCTGCACGTCACGGGCTAACCTAACTAAATTTAAAATTTTACCGCCCTTTATCATAATTTGAATTTTCAGGTATGTTCGATAAACAAAACCGGGGAGGAATTAATTTCGAAGATTTTGGTGAGCTTTGGAAGTACGTGACGGATTGGCAACACTGTTTTATATCTTTCGATCGGGACAATTCAGGAAATATAGACAAACAGGAGCTTCACACGGCTCTAACTTCTTTTGGTTACCGCCTATCAGATACACTGGTGAGTAATTTGGTTCGAAAATTCGATAGGCACGGTGAAGGCACTATTCTCTTCGACGATTTCATTCAATGTTGCGTGATCCTGCATGTAAGCATTTTTTTGCAAACTGTTTTGTTCTTCTAACGGTTCATTTTCAGACGTTAACCTCAGCCTTTCGCCAATACGATACGGATCAAGATGGACACATCACGATACAATATGAACAGTACTTAAACATGGTATTCAATTTAAAAATTTAAATCGAAGTATGAAAGTCTAAGAGACTCTGTAGTATTTAAAATTTACAAATCTTGTAACTAAAACTCGACCTTTTTTTATTTTTATTCTAAACTTCCCTTGTTGGCCTCTATTTTGGAATTTGAATATTTTTTGCGTAATTTGGGCACAAGGGCCAAAAAAGGGGCCAAATTGACGCACAATCTCCACTTTGGAATTTATAATTCTCCCTTTCTCCATTTTTAGTTTCCAATAAATTTAAAGTAATCTTCCAGATTACGCAAAAAAAAAATCAAATTCCAAAATGGAGGGGCGAACATTTTTGGTACTTCGCACCTGATATCTTTTGTTTGGAAAACTTAATTAACATCACAACTGAGATTGGATTACTGCGATAGCATTGTCGAAATAAATTTTGTGCAACTATTGCAAGCCGAAAAAATAAAAATTCCTACGAAGATAAACACCCACGTTCAATATAATTGTTAAATAATCTGACCTCGACGATAATTTTTTCAATAGATAGATAGGTACAAAAAAACTTAATATACTTAGTATCTGAAAGGTAGAAACGATTGTTACATAATCCCAGTCAATGGTCGATACGTGAAAGCAATTTGATTTATATTTCGATAAATTTTTTCATTGTTTACCTGTAAAATTAAAAATAAATTACGTACCTACGTGAATTTGACAAATCAATTTTTGGTAAATAATATTATAATTTTTTACTTTCTATCATAATGACAAATATTTCTGTGACTCACTGTGCACACGTAATGAACATTCCATGTGTATTAATGATATGAATTCTAAAATTATTATTCCTATCGCTAATAACAATCGATATGATTAACATTACATGATAATTAGTATCAGCTGACGTTTTACAAGTTTCGGAATGCTAAATAATAAATAGGAATTTTAATGAGTAATATACCAATGTGGGCGCCACCCTGTATAAGACAGTCTATTACAAGTGCATAATTATGCACTAATCTTATTTGGTTTGAATGTGTACTTGCATTGTTCTACTGGCGTCTTGATTGTCCCATTTATAAAAATTATAAACAACAATGGATTCAGTCTTATTCAATACACCGCCCTTTCACGCCCAAATCCACATTACTTATTCCGATAGCTTTAAATTTTTGTAATGGTTCTTGTCGAGAAAATTCACAATAGCGACGTTGTTTTCCAATTAACTCCTTTAGTATTCACTTTATCACAAATTTTATTAACAAAATTATGTAGAGCATGAAATTCTGCATAAAACAAGCTTTTAATGTTTTAATTTAGATGAAAGATAAGGAAGTTACACGGAAAATACGTTATAACGTGAAAATAACGTTAATAATTGACTTTATCGAAAAGTAGATACATAAAATTGTACAAATAATTAATATTATTCTTTTTTGTAGTACTGGGACTACAAACAGTAGCGGTTTGGTATAGTATGTTAAAATTTGGACATTTTCGCTAAAAAAAAAAAGTGGTCTAGGTGCCCTGTAGACCCTCTACTGCCGAAATTACCTTGCAATTAACAATTTAAAAACTGTATTTATAATAACTCCGTTATTATTAGTTTTATCAAAAATTATTAAGAGAGCAATTTTGTCAAACATGAAGTGATGAACAAAATCGTGTTTAAATTTTTGAATTTACCTGATAAACAACGGAGTTATTGTTATTTACAAGATCTTAAGGGCGGATACAAGGAAAGAAAGGGCATAACGGAATAACCCCCCATCAAAAATCAATAAAATATATTAAATAATATTAAAATTAGAAATACTACATAGCTAAATTCTCAGCAGAATATATTCATTTACTCACCCCCCCCCTCCTCCCAAAAATAAAATTTAAAAAACCTAAATAGCAAAAAAAGGTCAACACACGGTTTCGTTCTTAATTACTTAATTACCACTTAACTGCACAAATAATTCATAATTATATTGGTTTGGTGTGGTCGTTAATCGAGTTACAGAGCGAAAAATCTGATAAAATTTTTATGCAGTCACTAGCACTGCTCGAAAGTCACTAGAACAACTATGAATAGAATTTTTTTGAAAAATGAAATCAAAAAATTTTTTTTATCTTTATTTTTTGTATTTGCTTTAGTTCAAAAAATAGCCTACGCTGATATTTCTAAAAAGTGGTCTAGGTGTCCTGTAGACCCTCTACTACCCGACATTACCGTTTGATAATTATTAAAAATTTATTGTTATTGTCAATAACTTCATTATTATTAGTTTTATCGAAAATTCTTAAGAGAGCAATTTTGTCAAGCTTAAAGTGCTGAATAAATTAGTTTTTAAAATTTTAAATTTACCTAAAAAATAACGGAGTTATAGCAAAAATAGTAATATTCTGTATTATTAAGTAATTTGCAATTTTATGGTTTTCTGCAAATAACTCAGTTATTATTCACTTTATCAAAAATTGTTGGATATAAAATTTTTTAGAGAATAAAATTCCAAATAAAATGATGGGCTAATTTTCAAATTTAGATAAAAAATAAGGAAGTTATAAGCAAAAAACAAAAAATTGATAATATAAAAAAGAAATACGCAGTTTTATAGCCTATAAACAAACTGTTTGCCAGGTCCGGACTGCCAACCTCAAAAGAATCTGATTTTATGTCATTCAATTGTCAAATCCAAAGAATTAAGTTTTTTTTATGAAAGCAATAAATTGGTCCGATTGTCGGCGACGAACGGAAAGGAATTCCAAAATTGTTTTGAGCAAATATTTACACTTTCAATTTTAGGGTTTCCGCCAAATAACTCCGTTATTATTCAATTTAACGAAAATTTTTGAATATACAATTTTACAGAGAATGAAATTTCGAATAAAATAATTTCTTTAATTTTTAATTTTTGATAATAAATAAAGAAGTTATAAACAAAAATATAAAAAACTGATAATATAAAAAAAGAAATATGCTGTTTTATAGCTTACAAACAACCTGTTTGACAGGTCCGGACTGCCAACCTCAAAAGAATCTGAATTTTTGTTATTCAATTGTCAAACCCAAAAAATTAGTTTTTTGTATGACAGAAATAATTGTTCTGATTGTCGGCGACATAAACAAAAAATTGATAATATAAAAAAAGAAATACGCAGTTATACAGCCTATAAACAAACTATTTGCCAGGTCCGGACTGCCAACCTAAAAAAAATTGATTTTATGTCATTCGATTGTCAAATCCAAAAAATTAGTTTTTTTTATGAAAGCAATAATTGTTCTGATTGTCGGCGACGAACGGAAAAGAACCTAAGATATACTATCGTAAACCGGGGGGTCTGGGGGGTATGGAATACCCCCCAGTACAATTCCAAAATTGTTTTGAACAAATATTTACACTTTTAATTTTAGGGTTTCATGCAAATAACTCCGTTATTATTCAATTTATCGAAAATATTTGGGTATACAATTTTACAGAGAATGAAATTTCGAATAAAATAATTTATTTGATTTTTAATTTTTGATAAAAAATAAAGAAGTTATAAACAAAAATACAAAAAACTGATAATATAAAAAAAGAAATACGCTGTTTTACGGCTTATTAGAGGTCGAGGACAATCGATAGCGCTATCGATTATTATCGATAGTAACTAGTATCGAAAGCCCTCGATAGTTTTGTGTAGCTATCGATAGTTTTAGATATAACATTACTAACATCATAATTTTGATTTTTATAAATAAAAATGCGAAAGAAATTGAAAAAATGAAAAAGTTAGTTATTTGAGGATTTTGCACTATCAACAGATGCCATTTTTTTGCTAAAAATTTTTTTTCCTATATTTAATATCCACTATCGAAAACTATCGATATTTATCGATGGTCTAAACGTTGCCTATCGATAATTATCGATACATCGATTATTATCGACCTCTACGGCTTATAAACAACCTGTTTGCCAGGTCCGGACTGCCAACCTCAAAAAATCTGATTTTATGTAATTCAATTGTCACACCCAAAAAATTAGTTTTTTTATGAAAGCAATTGGTCTGATTGTCGGTGACGAACGGAAAGGAACCTAAGATAGACTATCGTAAACCGGGGGGTCTGGGGGGTATGGAATACCCCCCAGTACAATTCCAAAATTGCTTTGAACAAGATTTAGGTTTCCTGTAAATAACTCCGTTATTATTCAATTTAACGAAAATTGTTGGATATACAATTTTACAGAGAATAAAATTCCGAATAAAATAATTTGTTTGATTTTTTATTTTTGATAAAAAATAAAGAAGTTATAAACAAAAAATGTAATAACGTAAAATTGACGTTAACGGTTGAGTAATAATTGACTTTATCGAAATGTACTTAAAACAAACACTTTATGTAAAATTTTATGTTGTCAAAGTAACTTTCGGTCGATTTGTTATCATACTGATAACAAAAAGAAAAAAAGAGAAACATTGTTTTACAGCTTATAAACATCCTTGTTTGTTTATTTGCATTCGTTCTTCCGCGTAAAGGTCAGGTTCGGAATGCCAATAATTTTGAAGACTTTGACTTTGGAAAAGAGGCGGAATTTATAACAAAACAAAATTGAAATAAAATTGTCACAGACCGGGGGGTCTGGGGGGTATGGAATACCCCCCAGCACAATTGAACAAATTGCTTTTACTGAATATAACAGGATATACTGTTTTTAGTCCGGCAGCTACAGAAACTGGATATATTTATAAAACTCATTTTATTAATTTTGTTGGTTTATTCCCTTCCACCCCACCCCGGGCGCGGTAAAAACACTCTCACCTACGCATAAAATACAGCAATTTAGTTGTCAAATTGATTTTTGTTTTAATTAAAAATATTTTTTTAAATTATTACAGACAAAATTGTTTTTTAGTGAACCATTAAAATCTATTTAGTTTGTTTACGTGCCCCTTCCACTCGAAGAGTCACATTCTGATATAATGAAACTTTAATTTGTAAATTACCAACAGCCTACATTCAAAGACAAATTGGACTGCTGATTTCTTCCGGAGACTCTGATTTCAATTTTTAGGTTTTTTGTTAGGCAGCAAGAAACTAAACTTCCAATTGATGGTCTTTACAAAATTACCTTTATTCATTCAAATTGTATGATTCACCGTTAAATTTATAAAATACCTCAAAATGGTGACCGCTAGACCAACCACTTTTTATGATGAGGTTTAAAACAGAACTTCGTTGAGAATTTTAATCTCGACAAAATTTACTTTTTCCGATCAGTGAGCAAAAAAAGGCCGAGGGTTGGAAAATAGCTACTACTATATATAACTTACATAAATACTTTCCAGGGGATTTAAAAAAGCGGGAAAGCATTTAGTGGAGAATTTAACGTTGCACATTATTGGTCTCTTGGTATTTTTGTATAAAAGTAATAACGACGGAGTTATTCGACAAAAACAAATGAAAAATGTGGTAAAAACAAAACACACCTGATGTTGCGACAATGATGACACAAGATAAGGTAGATTTGGAGCGATAGCGTTTGTTTAGCAGAACGGAAATGCGGTAGCACGCCCCCAGGTGGAGAATTGCACTTGTTTATCGATTGGCCCATTTTCCCGTGGAAGTCGAACCACGGCACATACAATAATTTATTTTTGAGTTCAAACGTCAACCGTTTTGACCTTCTAATTAATCCCTGCTCTTTCAGATTCATCACAAAAGTGATGATTAATCCAAAATAGTATTACTATAATTAGAGCAGCGTATCTCGTTTTACTACAACTACAAATTATCCGAATAATTAGTCCGTTTTTGCGACGCATCCCATGAATGAAATTTAAAATCCCAGCGAAACAAAAGCTGGAGACGAAGAAAAAGAAGAGAAGGCGTTAATTAAAAACAGAAGAAGAAAAAGTGACTGTTGAGATAATATTGATCCAGTAACTGTTTGACTTTCGAAATGTTTAAACAAATAATTAACAAAGAACGATCGATCGACTTAACCTACAATTATTTCCGTTAGACTCTCGACATGCATCTGGGTAACGGAAAAGTAATGAGCGATCTTTCGGCCATAATTGCAAGAAAAAAATTGCTGTAATTTTTTTAAATATCTCACGGATGTTTCTTTTCTCTCTGATTAGATAGACATTTCCTATTACGTAATTTAATTTTTTTGTAATGTAATGCATGTTTATGTTACGAGAAAATGACGACTGTCGTTCCACTTACTTAGGATGGAAGTGCAACATAAGAAAAAAAAAAAAAAGAAAAAAGATGGCGGCGGTTTTGAAGAAACCTGAATTTGAAAATATTTTGGTTACTCACCGTGGGGGGTGTCAAAGTAGCCCCAAACTGGCAGTCCAACGGCAGTAGCACCAACCGCAAAACAGATAAATCCTAATATTGCTACGCATGTCGGATAAAGAGGCTTCTTTTCCGCCATATCATATCACAAGCATTTTCGCACACAATTTAAAAAAATTAAAAGGCACTGAGATTTTAGACGAACCAGAAGTGGGTACACATTTCACGTCGTGGCACACATGGATTACAGGTGGATCGAAACTAAGTGGCTGATATGGAAAAATCAATATCAACCCTTGTTGTTTACCTTCCGTTATTTTTAGAAAAAATTCGATTTTAGCGCTTCGAACGCATCGGTGCAATAAATTCGGCGCACCTAAATTAACATTCCGATTAATTGGCAACGTAGCACTTTTTGCAAAAATTCAACTTGTTTAAATGCACTTTTATCATTACGCACCACTCCGCACGCTTCTCTAAATTACTTTTTAATGTCTACATTATTTTTTCTGTGTGCAATTGTATGTTTCTGTTTGGACGTGACGTGAGGAAATAATTTAAAATTTGTTTGGTTTGAACGTTGTTGTTCAACTAATAAGTAAGACTTGGTTGGCTTAGAAGCACCTTGTTGGAAGTCGTCAACCGTGATGTTGGAATCGCGATTGGAAGGGGCCACAACACCGGGACTTCGTATCGCGATCGGCACCGTCTCTCTATTGCCTAACTTAAATCATGCACAAGCCAGTTTCAACTTTTATATTATTCAAAGTTTATCAACTCACCTGGCCAATGCGAGGACTCACTCGGTCACTTGATATCCTCAAATTCTATGGTTTCTCCAAACAAATAACCTTGAACGCATTGTTTATCAAAATTACCAAATTGCGCCCTTTTTCCAAATTACAGCAGCCTACGCGCGCTCACTTAAGTTGTTTACTTCGGAAAATTCTTTCGATACAAACAACATTAACAATTCAACCGCCATCGTAAGTTGTAAACAACCCAAAATAGAAATCCTTCTTTTGGTGTCTTTTCGTTCCAATTAACGACAATTTTTTCAGTAAAATTAATTTGCATAAATTTTAATTTTATTTAACATTCCACCTTATACATAATTACATAGTTTCGGTTGAAACCCTAAAAGCTTTTACGAAATCCTCATACGGCTAAAGTAATTTTATATCCTGTTTATGTCAGATTTGCTAATCAGACTGGATTACCGGCAAAGCTCCCGAACTGGGGAGATCACAATTTTGACGTTTAATAACCTATTGCTGAGCTTAGTATGAGCCATTGAGCATAAATTGCTTCCGATAGGCGGTAAATTGAATGTCGTCGACGTATTTCGTTAAAAGAATGAATTGCTTCAGTAGGTTTTAATACAAAGAACAAATAATATGGAAAGTATACGATTGAGAGATCTTCGTGCTTGGATGGGTGACCGTTTGGAAATATTTTCCTTCTGATACTCACTTGAATTTTCCTGTTTTTCCTCAACTTTCCCATTTTTGGAATCGTAATTTTTGCATTTGTGCAAACAAGGGAAACAAAGTACACTGTTGTTTACAACCATACAACCAGCGGCGGCTCGTCAGAGAAGAAAAGGGAGAAGGCTTAGCCTCCCCTGAAATTCTAGACTCTTAAACTCTTAAAATTTTCTAAAAAAAAAGTAAGACAGTGCATTTTCGATTGCTAGATCTATCGAAAAATAGATACTTTTACATCATCAGGTTCAAATTAATATGCAGTGACTATCAGTGGCGTAACCAGGTAGCCATGGGCCTATGTCCTGAGCCCCCAAATTTGTTTTTAAAATAGCAGTCTCACACTTAACACTAAATAATATTTTTGTTGTTGTGATGGAACCGGGCCCTTTAACGCCCGGGCCCTTGTTCGATCAAGCACATGGAACACCGCTAGTTACGCCACTGGTGACTATGTACTGATTAAAACCTATGCCACCATCGATTTAACGCGATATTGTTTGTTAATGACGTAGTTGAGCATCAGCCTTTTTTGTGAATCATCACCTTCGCATACCAGTAAACATCATATGAGTTATTGTTTTTGTAAATTGCGGTGGGGCACCAGCGGTTTTCGTCCTTGAAAAGAGGTGTGCAAAATTGCAATTTCAAAACAAACTAACTTTTTATTTATAATGTTGGCATTACTACATTTTGAATTTAGTCTTTTCCGTAGAACTTGCAGTTTAACATGGTATCCTATTATACCACGAAAATGCCATTTATCAGCTTTTCTGTTTTTTTGTTTTTGTTTTCTACGTTTTTGTTTCGATGTTTTGACGTGCTACCATGCAGATTTACCTACCACACATGGAAAATTATCGTCGGTGGGGGTTACAAAATTTACAGTGATTCAGATTATTCTATTTTTAACATAAAATAATTAAAGAGCCACATTTTTTCGATATTATTAAATTGTATTACATGGGGGGTATTCCATACCCCCCAGACCCCCCGGTCAAAGATACCATGATTTACTGTACTTTATATTAAACTGGCAAAAAGAGTTATAGGATTTACTCGGCCGTTTGGTACTATTCAGTTTTCGACTTAAAATGCCATTGATCCACAGTATTCTCATTTTACTTGACTTAATTTATTCATAACTCGCCAGCCGTTGATTTTAGACAATAAAAAATAGCAATGTAATTTCTAGATGACTTTGCGCTTTTCAAAAAAGGTTGTACTAGTTTGCACTAAAAAGCAACAGTTTTGGAGTTATGGCTATTCAAAACAGGTAAATATTAAAAAAATTCTTTGGCTTGCCCCCCCCCAAATAAAAAAAATTAATTTTTATGCTTATTTCGTACTTTTATTAATATTATTAAATTTTTTATTATTACAACGGATTTTTGCAGAATAATATTTAAGTATATAACTCTGACTGAGGGGTCTGGGGGGTATAAAACATTATTAAATTAAATCTGCGATTTTTCATTAATACACTGATTTTATTAATTTTTTCGTTTAATATGGCGGTCTCAATACAAAATTAAATTAAATTATGAGTATTTTGACTGGGGGCTTTAGTGGACTATGGATCATTACTTTTAGGCAAAGCTATTTAACCAGGCCCGTAGCCAGGGGGGGGCACCTGGGGGCACGTGCCTCCCCCGAAATATTAAAAAAAGCAACAATTGTTTGCAATAATAAAAATTCCCGGAAGGGGATCCGCCGAAAATGTTACTTTTTACAAAAGGTTTTTATGAGTGCCCCCCCGAAATGAAATCCTGGCTACGGGCCTGTATTTAACTATATTAAAGTTATGACTTTTCTCTAATATAAAAATTTGAACTTTGGCGCAAAATTTGATAATTTTTTTCACTAATATGGAGGAATCAGTTCAAAATAATGTTAAACTGTGGAAACTCTGACTGAGAGCTTTGGGAGTATGGAATATCTCCCGGGTAAGGCGATTAATTATTAAAATTAAATTTCCAGTTCAGAATTTTCTAAAATAAATTCTTTTTTATTTTTTTTCTTAATTTTTGCTTTAAAATATTTTTTTTAAATTTTAAAAATTAAACTTTAAAATAAATTAAATAGATTTTATTTAATATCTGTCTGAATAATTTATGTTTTAGATGGTTCTGACGTCACAAATTACTACACTTTACTTGTTCAGTTCTTGGTGTAAAGCGAACGGTTTTCCACTATAAATAAAATTAGTGTAGCCACATTTTTTTGAGTCGAATTAAAATATCTACCAAGAGAGAAATCGTTGGAAAATCTGACGTATAAGTGAAGGGAAATCGGAAGAACTTCAACAAAAAACCGGGGAAATGTTCAGAAATAAGAAATAAAAAAAAAAAAAAATAGAAAATCCTAGGAATCTTAGAAAATCCAAAAAATCTTAGAATGTCAGAAATCTCAATAAGTTGAAATATTCTCGGAAAATTCTAAGAAAACTTAGGAAATCTAAAGAAATCTTAAAAAGAGCTTTTTCTGTCATTTTCCAGAGAAAAAAGATTTCCTTGAATTTCCTAAGATTTATTAAGATTTGCTAAGATTTCCTTTAAGAATTCTATAGATTTTCTCTAATATAATAGGAAATCTATAGATTTTCTAGATTTCCTGGCAGTGGCGTAGCGTAGATTTCTGGTACCCGGGGCAAACTTTAAATTTTCCGCCCCCTTATTTTCGCAATTGAGCAAAAAACAGGGTTTTTTAACTTTTTTTTTATTAAATTTATTATTAAAATCAATTTATTAAAATTAAAATAATTAAATAGCCTCCCTCCCTATCCCCTCGCTTCCGCTACGTTACTATTTCCTGCGATTGCCTAAAATATCTTCGATTTTCTTCGGATATCCTTTCACTTGTACACCAGATTTTTCGAGCAATTTTCTATTTAAAAAAAAATTATTTATAAGATGCGGTAGTAGGTACCGGGGGGTTTGGGGGTATGGAATACCCTCCAATACTTTAGTAATATTATAGACTTCAGTATAGACTAAAGCAGCAAGTTTTAAATACACCCACAATAAGTACATAATATAAACGTTATTTTAAGGTGAAAATTTTTTCGAATTAACGTCGCATAGAAAATCTTAGAAAGACATTTTTGTGCCATTTTCCAGAGAGAAAAAATTTCCTTGAATTTCTTAAGATTTATAAAGATTTGCTAAGATTTCCTAGATTTTCTAGATTTCCTGGGAGTGGCGTAGCGTGGATTTCTGGTACTCGAGGCAAACTAGAAATTTTCCGCCCCCCTATTTTCGCAATTGAGCAAAAAAGTTTTCTTTAAATCAATTTATCAATTGATATTAATTTATTATTAAAAATCAATTTATTAAAATTAAAATAATTAAATAACCCCCCCCCCCACGCCCCCTGCTACGTTACTCTGTCTTGCGATTGCCTAAAATATCTTTGAATTTCTTCAGAGATCTTTTCATTTGTACATCAGATTTTCCCAGAAATTTTATATTAAAAAAAAATTCATTTAGAGGATGCGGCAGTAGGTACCGGGGGATTTGTATATTGGAATTAGACAATAATTAAAAGATATTCTAGAAATCTTAGAAAACAAAAAATTTTAGGAAATCTTAGAACGACATTTTTGTGCCATTTTCCAGAGAGACGAGATTTCCTTGAATTTCCGAAGTTTTATTAAGACTTGCTAAGATTACCTAAATTTCCTATTTTCCTGGCAGTGGCGTAGCGTGGAGTTCTGGTACCTGGGGCAAACTTTAAATTTGCCGCCCCTCTATTTTCGCAATTGAGCAAAAAAAGGGTTTTTTAAAATCAATTTATCAATTGATATTAATTTATTATTAAAATCAATTTATTAAAATTAAAATAATTAAATAACGCCCCTCCCTCTCTCCGGCTACGTTACTGTTTCCTGCGATTGCTTAAAATATCTTTGAATTTCTTCAAATATCCTTTCACTTGTACTCCAGATTTTCCCAGAAATTTTATATTTAAAAAAAATTCATTTAGAGGATGCGGTAGTAGGTACCGGGGGCTTTGGGGGGTATGGAATACCCTCCAAAACTTTAGTAATAGTATATACTAAAGCTGCAAGTTTTAATTAACACCGCAATAAGCACATAATATAAACGTTAATTTCACGTCAAAATTTTGTCGAATTTCCATACCCATATTCCATACCCCCCAGACCCCCGGTTTAATAAACGGAAAGTTCCTGTGTGTGTTCTGTGAATGATTTCATTAAATAAGAATCTTTTATTTTTTCAGAATAAATATATTCATCACCAGTTCCACCGAAGGGAAATATGAAATAACCCTGGATGCCCTAATCCCACAAATTGTATCCTTTAAAATGAAAAAATTAAAATTAAAATTGGTGACATTTTTTTATCAGCATCAGTGGTGTTTTTTCAAAAACAGAGTCTGTGAGTATTAAATCGTTTTCGCTGTACTTTAATTTAGAAAAGAAAATTATCGAAATTAACGAGGTATCAGCTGTCGGTTTCCCTTGTAAGATAAGACAATTGAGAATACTGAATCCCTCCGTTTTATTGCGCACCATATTCGTGTGGTAAACGTTTACTTTACTAATAATAATCGTTTCAGTTTTGCTGGGATTTCGTAATTATGCATTAATTTTCCTGGATAGCGGCAATATTATCATCTTCATTGCTCAATTTGCAATATTGTAGTTGTTTATTCAAATTTTAACTACAAAAAGAAACAATAACAGTGAGATACAAAATTTTCTTGCTCGCAAAAGCGCCGGATGGTAATTCATTTTAAATTTTCAAAGCAAATATTCCTACAAGATTTTGCATAAATTTGCTGCTATTAATTCTAATTGATTGCGTTTGGCTCGAGCGATTTTTATTTCGGTTGCGGTATAAAAAACTGGGTTAAAGATTTTTAAAGTAAAAAAAAGTGAAATTTACGTGTGGACCGACATTAAATTAGAAAGAAGCGAGATTTAAAAAAAATTATTGCATTACCAGCACCAAACCGATTTTTTTGAACTTGAACCAGGTGAACTATCTAAACAAGTTTCGTATACAAAGTTTGGGTCAACGACTCATCCACTCAAGGTGAAAGAAAACAAGCGTCTTCTAATTTGTTATTTTTAAAATTTAGAATGCAAAAATTCGGATTTTTAATTTTTGAGGGAAGAGTTCTGTTAGACAATGGAAAATAGACAATGGGAAGATTTCAAGTGAAAGATTATCTTCTCAGCTAATATTTCGATAATAGCCATTTTATACCTTTTTGCTGGAATAGCCTTGAAGTGCAACGACAGATTTTGATTTTTAAATATCTGAAAGCCTGTTACACACGCACGTAGATGTCATTGTACGCCAAAAATTCTTCGTGAGTAGGCAGAACGGGTCACGTTCGTGGGTAAATGTGCATTTCTTCCCTCTGCTCCGCACTGACTACTTTCTTTTGTTTTCCAAATTACTCCGCTATTATTTACTTTATCAAAAATTTCTAAAAAAAAATTTTTGTTTTTTTTTTGAGACCTTATAACTGTCGAACTAAAAGTATCAGCGCTTCTACTCCGGGTATAATTAAATAACTAGGCTGCAACCAATCGTACACAATTTCATACTTGAGCTCGAGTCTTCAACTCGAATATTCTCTGCTTTAATTTTTTTAAACTTTAAATTTGATAGATAATAGCTGCAAACATTAAAAACGTTTAAAAAATATGTAACGCTTATTGAAAAGCATCAGGTGGAGGTAATCGATCACGATATAAACTTATGAAGATTTAAATGGAAAAACTCTGTAGCGCTCATACTTCCCCCGTTTCAGCGAGAAAGCGATAATTTCGAACATAAAACAATAAATTTCTTCTTTACGTCTTTGTAACTTGGTGAAAAATTGTCAGGAGATCAATTTCGTAGAATCCTAAATTATAAATAGAACTTCTCGCTTATTTTTAAATTGGGTTAAATAATAACAGAATTACAACAGAAAGATGCAAGAATACGTGCTTCGTGCTTATAAAAGGCATCAGATAGACATAACTAGAGTACGGATTTCTAGAAATTTTGCTATACAGAAATATTGATAGCAGAAGTGTAATTGATATAATGTCCATGAATCTGATAAAAATAAGTCATTTGGCGCTATTTTTTTGATGCTTATATGCTTATTTTGATACTTTTATGCTTAAATTTAGTTTTAAGCATTTTTGGTGCTTATTTTAGCACATTTTCGATAAATTAACAAAAATTGCAGTAGATACATAAATTAATACTTACATTTATTTCTATTTTGCTTACTGTAAATTTAATGTTTAGTAGAGACAAAACGTTTTGGGTTTATAAACAAATAAAAAGACGGCAAATAGTGGCTTCAAAACTTTTAATGATATTGATATTTAATGATCTACGATATAATAGGAGGTATAATGAAAACTTAGGTATTTTCAATGGAAATTTTAGTGAAGAAAAAATGAAGCTTGAACTACCACAAAACCTAAGTGTGAAATTTAAGAACGCCCCAATTACCATAGTGTCGAGGTAGAACGCCTTTTTTTTATTGTGTTATTTTTCAAAAAAATGTTATTAAAAAAGTTTTTACTTCGAATCAAAAAAAAAAAATTTTTTAATTGAAATAAAATTTCAAAAATTTTTTTTTTTACTTTTTTTAAGTGCTTATTAATTATTATGTTAAAGTTTAATGCATATTTTTATGCATATAATGACAATTTTTTGTGCTATTTTAAGCGCTATTTTCAAGATTTTTTATGCTTAAAAGTCCGTACTCTAGACATAACTGTTCATGACAAATTTATTAAGACTTATAATATTACAAAAACACGCCCTAGTTGTTCTGAGATCTTTAATGTTTTTGTCTACATCCAGATTCTAGTTATGTAAATATGTATATTATAAGGTGAATAATTTTGTAGATTTTACAATTCTGAATAAAATAAATTTTGGTTTTTTAAAATTGACTGAGCAATAAGAAAGTTACTGCAATAATAAGCTGATTAACTATAAACATCACTTACAGACAGTGGCGTAACCAGGCAGCCATGGGCCTGTGTTCTGGGCCCTCAATTTTTTTCTAAAATAACAGTCTCACACTTAACATTATATTATGTAGATAAAATATTTTATTTTTTTTATCGTGGCCCGGTCTCTTGTTCGATCAAGCACATGGAACACCGCTAGTTACCCCACTGCTTACAGTACTACACGACCGCGACCGGGCCGGAAAAAAAGCAAATATTCGAATTTTTTGCAACTTAATATGTAATTTGGCAATTTTTCGTTGTTTTCGAGTTATTTTAAAATAAATAAACAGCATAACAGTTTTTGTCATTACTGAGGGCTATTCCAAACCCCCAGACCCCCCGGTCTATAACAATATAACTTAGTGGTATAACTAGATTACGGCAATTTGGTACAAAACCAGGCTGTTGCACTAAAATTTCTAATTTTACAGGGGCTATAGTCTGGAGACCCTAAAGATATCTCAGAGTCTGAGGTTTGCCCCTTAACATCTTGGCTATAACTTGCGAAAAATAGTAAGAAAGAAAAAAATTAGGAAATTACTTATTATTTCAGTTTTGTCAATCATCAACTCCTGACTACAAGTTTCTTTGATAAACTACAAAGTATACACAGGGAAAAATTGATGGTGTTTGAAGTAATTTTTACTTCAAATTGAAGTCCAAATCAATCTCACATCAATTTGAAGTAAATATTACTAAAGTTGAAGTAAATTTTACTCAATTTGCAGTAAAATTTACTTCAACACATTTTTTGGCGTTTTCCTATGCAGTTTTTTGAGATAAATCGACTGACGCAGGCAGATTTGCCGTAAGTATAATATTTGAGGATTGATGCGTCTTTAAAGTTGGAAATATTTGAACGTCACTTTGAACCGCTTACGGGCGTTTTCCCCCAACGATACCGCGTTTTTCGAACTCCTCGCATCAAATCACGTCGGTTTTAGTCAAAAAAAGACCAATTAAATTTTTGGCTATTTTTGAAAAAAAACGTAAGGTTAACCCCTTTGGTGTTTTTTCACCCCAAAAATTGAAAGTTTGTGGTAAAATTGACTTCAACTGCAGTAATATTTACTTCAAAAGTGATGCGTGATGGATTTGGATTAAAATTTTTTCTTTGTGTAGGATCATTTTGAAGCTTATTAGAGAGAACGGGGGGGGGGGGGCAACAAAATCGAGTCTTCACATTACGATAGTATTCAGGGCCATGGGAGCACCCAGCTTTCGGCCTAGGGGGGCAATTTTCTGTTGATAAATAATTCAACATAAATAAAAATGTGCACATATTACGTTTATTACAGGTACCAGGGAGAGGTAGCTGCCCCTCCCTGCACCTTCCCCTCCCCCCTGGATACGCCCATGTGCAGGGCCGCCGAGAGAAATGTAAGTGATTACTTCGTGTCAGATAATAAAAAATTTGTTTTAATAAAAAATAAGAAAAATAAAAGGTTCTTGGTTTTAGGATTTTCATCGAAATCCGGACCTGGGGGAAATCGCCCTCGACCTCCCTCTCTTCGGGCCTGATAGTATGACAATAGATTACTTTGAAATGGATATACACACAGTCGGATTTAAGTGGTGTAGATTGATTCTTTTGAAATTTTTTTAGATAAGTAACCATCGCAGTTTATAGCTAATCGCTATTCTCTTATTAATTAATTAATTTATTAATGTTATGCCAAATTAGTCAAGGTTTGATGCCAAACAAATTTCAGGTGGGTTTTCTTTGGTGCGGATAACTTGAGGGTTTTAGAAAACGACTTAAGCTGTCGATGCTCAGTTTTAAACTGCACAAGAGAAGGATAATAGAGCGGAAATGGAACTTTTCGCCGCTTCAGTATAGCCAGTTAGACCCAGTCAATTCGGCACAGACACTTTACGGCGCCGCAGAATAAAAAGGAAAAATAAAAAGAATTTTTTTGCTCCGAATCGCATTCATTTTCTTTAATAGTAATACAGAGTGGTACAAAATGAATGTTGTAGTTTGAATTTCTTATAAATTTTTTATTTAAGCGATAATTATTACATTTTTTAATTTAAATTTTAAAATTCTATGTTCATATAAAATAAAAATCTTTGTTTTGCGTCGAAATAAGATATGGCGAATCGTCTTTGCGTCAAATCGTCTCTGCGCCGAAAGAGCGGGGTCAGTTAGGGTTACGTCAGGTTACACTTAAGGCCGTCTTACACGAGGCGATTTTTTCAAGCGATCGATCGCCGCGATTTGTGCAGAGATTTTTTGGCATTCGCAAGATTAAAAATCGTACGTGCGTAGGGTTGCAGCAAAAAATCGCTTGAGCGATTTTGTATTACACGAGGCGATAAGCGCCTGAAAATCGATCGCATGAAAAAATCGCCTCGTGTAAGACGGACTTTACTCCGAATCGACTACGCCGGATTGGCTGCGCCGATCTGCGATGAACTACAGCGACACTTTTCAGAGGAAACAGTCGTGAATTTTTCAAATTGTTTTGTTCTTTCCTTCAAACAAATGAGCTTTTTCTCTTCTTCTTCAAGTGCTATGCGTAGACAATCACTTAGCTGAAGCCGAAATGAGGTACTAGAGAATTTAATTATAATGGGGTGGTATTTTGGACTTTAGATCACAGCAGTAGTGTATTCGACGCGAGCTGAATTTCAACCGCGGATACTCGCTTCCAGTCGGCTGGTATGCTGCCGATTTTTTTAAGCTTTTTATTTAAAGAAATGCTAAACTGATGGGTTTACCAACTTTTGCCAATTTAGGAAAACCCAATTTTCATCCAATATTAAGGTATGTATGTATGTGTTAAGGTATCTCGGGTTGATTGGAAACTAAATTATACAAATTTTACAATTTTGTCCTTGGGGGCTTGAGATCCTTCCATTGCTAGTGCTTTTAAAACAAATGTTAGTGGTTCAAGAGCGTCGGAAGTGGGAGATTCATGCTCCGCGTGATCCAAAAGTTTGGCGACCGCTGGTCTAAGATTTCCTAAGTTAGTAAGATTTTTCGAAATTTTCTTGAATTCCTTGGATTTTCTGAATTTCCTAGAATTGCCCAAGATATCGCTGCATTTTCGTGGATTTTCTCAGATATTCTTTCACTTGTACATCAGATTTCCACAGAGATTTTCTTCCTGGTATGTATGCAATCGCAAGTCAAAACTCATTAATTTCTGGCGTACTGGCTACTACCCCTCAGTTTTAAAAACTAAAGCTTCCAGCGATTGACTTTATTAAATATAAATTTTTCATTTTTTCATTATTTTATTAATTCGGTAGTAGGTCTGGGGGGGGGGGGGTATGGAATACCTTCCAGTACTGTAGTAATAATATGGACTTGAGTTTGGATTGAAGCTGCAATTTTAAGTAAACCCTCAATAAGCACAATATAATATAAACGTTAATTTAACGTTAATTTAACGTCAAAATGTTGAATTAACGTTATTAATTAAAGGTCAAGAGGTCAGAGTTCAAATAAAAGGTTAGTTTAGGATTTAAGTTAGGTTATACGGTAGAAGTCAAGTATAATCGATAGGCGGCACTATCGATAATTATCGATAGGCAACGTTTAGACCATCGATAAATATCGATAGTTTTCGATAGTGGATATTAAATATAGGAAAAGAATTTTTAGCAAAAAAATGGCATCTGTTGAAAGTGCAAAATGCTCAAATAACTAACGTTGCATTTTTATACATAAAAATCAAAGTTAAAAATAAAAAAAAAATGTTAGTAATGATAAAGGGAAATTTCCGGTAATGAAGGCACCTGTCACATGTCACGACTATCGAAAACTATCGATGGCTTTCGATAGTATTTACTATCGATAATAACCGATAACGCTTTCGATTGTTCTCGAAAAAAATAATAATACGGTGTAGGACATTTGTTTTTGTTTTGTAATTTGTTATTTGGGAGGGGGGGAGATAATTCGAGCTACTTTGGTAAAGAAGCGTCCATAAATTTTTTTTTTAAATTGCTTAACTCCCTTTTCTCCCGCGTAAAGGTCCGCAAGATAATTGATTCCCTGTAGATGTCTAGATTTTCGGGTAGATCCGAGATTTGTAGTGATTGCTTTTATCAAAACCGACCCTCCGCTCCAGTCTTCTTCGCTCCGGGCCGTTTTGACATACGCCGTACTCAATTATTCGGCTCCGAGGTTGTATTAGATATTACGTTAAAAGTCAAGTTAAGTAAAAATTAGCTTAGCTGCATGTGCTTCTGTAAAGTAAATATGGGATTACCTGTCGACGTAATTCAAAATAAAATCACAAAATCAATGCTCGAGTAGCAGTGGCGTAACCAAAATCTTTGTACTCTATTTTTTAATTTTTTTCCCTAAAGACTATATTATTTTCTTCACTTCTTCACTCTGAAAGACAAAAAGTTATTTTTGTTTTTAGGTATTAACTGGTGGTAAAGCCCATGCTTCAAACCGTTTTCCGATTGGAATCTCGTTAATTTATTTGCAACCGGCGTTAAATTTTAAAAATTACCTTTTTACGTTAAAATCACTGCGGTCAGATCTCAGATGCCTCCTAAGAACGTCAACGATGACGCGCGGTGCTGTAGCTGAAAAACTAAGGCTTCAGTCCCCTTATGCTTATTGTGAAAGCCTTCTGTCACCTATAGATTTTTATTTGGCAGAGATCTAAATGGGCTTTTGTTCTCTAAAATTCTCCGAAGGTCTGATCCTATAGCCCTTTTGGTTACGCTATAGACGTATGCATACAAAAAATGAATAAAATGATATCACTCGCAGAGGAGACAGATTCCAATGGTAATCGATGACCGAATTCAATAACTGTGTAGCTAATAACCTAGTAGCTGGCTTGATCAACTGCTAACGTTAATGTATCCGATTGGAATCCAAAGATATACTAACTTTCTTATGACTGTTTTAGGGCTTGAGAAGAATGGAAAGCACATAAAACCATCGCATCGGTCCCTTTGAGTTCATGATTACCACCACTCATAAAAAACAGGGGTACAGGCACATCTGAGGTTAATAGATAATATATTCACAGTTTACTAATGATAGTAGCTAGTTTCTGTAGCTGAGCTTACTAGATATTTCGCACCAAGAAATGGAGAAGGTTACGGTGGAAGCAGAGAAGCAGCCTGTAAATTGCTTGACCTTCAAAAACTTCGGAAAGGATTTAAATTAAACAAAATAAAAATAAAAATAAAAAATTAAAACTCTTTTTGAAATTAATTAAAAAAATGAATCGACAGCGATCTTTCTTCAAAGTTGAATAACTCAGTTACCTTTCAATTTACGAAAAATTGTTAAAACACTAATTTTGTAGATTTTAAAATTCTGAATAAATGGTTTTTCTTATTTTTAAGATTAGGTAAATAATAAGGAAGTTATAAAAGAAGGTATAATCGAAAACCTTAAGCTTATTCGTCTGGGTTAACTGAGGAAACTGTGTTTCGAGCTGGAAAACCTGATGACATAAAATAAATATGGTAAATATCCAATTACAGAGTAAGTATAAAGAAAAAGTACTTCATTATACTCGACTTTACATTGACTTTTTTAAATTGCAATTTTGACCTTTTGGTAGACTAAGAATTTTTAAGATTCATAAATATTAAAGCTTTCACAGCTAAAAAAAATGTTCAGCAGCGTAGAGTAGCAGCTTGTAACAAAGGAATGTTATTTCTGCACCTATTGTTAATTTCTTAATTATAATTCTACGGAAATGTGCTACCTTTTAAGTTAGTAACACCTGCATCCCACACGTATAATGAAAAGTTATGGTTTCTCTTCTTCCTGCGTGCGTTATTCGTAACCGCAACTTAAAATATAAAAGTGCGCGGTAATTTCAATTTAATTATACTACCAACTTTTGCTTGACCTATATTCCGCTTTCATATATTCATGTTTTTGGAAATTTCGTTTAGTTAAATATAAATCCACCCCTCTTAGCATAATTAATTACTCTTCAAATATGTCAACTAACCCTTGCGTCCAAAAGGGATTAAACAAATCCCCTGCGCTCTTTAACTCAACCTTAGAGAACGTTAACGGACATTATTTCTAAATTTAAAAACCAACATCCAAATTTAACCATTTTACTTAATTACCGTCTTAATAAGGTCAAAACTTAATCGTAAAGGTAAACTGGTAATCTTTGTGATGCGTATTTTGGCGACAGTAATAAGACCTACGTGTCACTAATTTCATAATTTCAATTAAAATTGTTTAAAGACGACCTCGAAGACCAGATGACTCATCGTCAAAAATTGAAAAACTTAAAAAATCAAGTGCTCGAAAAATGGGCGACGCGCTGTGTCCACATCTATTTTTTTTTTGCTTTTGTTTAAAATTTTCAGCACAAATTCAAAAGGCAAACATTTGCATATTCGTGACCTTTAATTTAAAATTTAAATTAACAATGCAATCCCGACTGAAATTTAACAAAAGTTATTATGCAAATTTTAATGCAGATAATTATATTTATGTAAACTTTTAGATAATATACAACTCGGTGTAATTTGATGACATAGAAAATTGAAAAACGTGAATGAAACCTTAAAATAAAAATACTGAAAAAAGCGACACCGACCGTACGGTGTTTATAATTACTATCAGATTAATTTATTTTTTTTTAATTTGTCCGACTCGACGTGCTTTGAAGTGACAGGAATTGTAATTGACGTTTTTAAAATGGAAAACCGTGTCGACGTGAAACAAAACACTTCCTAGTTTTTGTTTGTAACGACGACGTCAGGAAACGAGATAAACAAAAACGGCAACTTTTGTTTCGGCGGCCATTTTTGTTGAAAGTGCAATGTTGCATTTGCGGTGACGTCCAGTGGCGGAGGTAATAAAAGACAGATCGTTAGGCCAATTGATATATTTTGTATTAACATAATTTGAATGTTGTACCCTTTTCACAAAGAATTTTTACTGACATATTTTTTTACCTACGTTAGCGACTTGCTAATGAGGCATTTACTATAGAAATAAATGACAGCACATCTATACATAGTACACACATTTACAATTTATTATAATATAGAAATTTCATCTTAGTCAGGCATGCATTCTTATTAGGGATGTGGCTGGATAAACCCCTAATGAGAGAGCAGCTGATTTTATATTTTAGAAATTTCTGATTTTGTAGAAGTCTTTGAGTTAATTGTAATTTATATAATCAGAGATCCCTAATATATGTAGTACACCAAAATAATTGATCTGTACAGATATTAGTAGATAATACAGAATACTGTTTTTCGATGAAAATTTTCGTTTGGTAAATTAAATTTGCAAACATTCAAAAATAACAATACAAACCACAACCCTTGTGATAAATAATTATTATCGATCTTTATCAAAAATGTTATGAAACTATATTATATATTTCCAATCAGTACATGATGTTCTTGAAAATAAGAAAAACGAATCGGTAATCCATTGTAAAAGCCAAGGTCATCATTTTACTTTAAAAAATTTGCCGTTTACTGTGGCCAGTAATTTTCAAATTCTTTAAAATACATTATAGTCGATTGGGCGCCAAAAACACCTATTAACCCCACTTTTGGAACAATCCCATTCTTTGGCATCTGCAATTTGCGCCCCATAAGTTGCACCGACAGGAACTGTTGTAGCAGCAATCATTTGGACGATGATCGCAATTTCCCCCTCTTCTTATGCAAGCTCGTCTAAAAACATGAATCAAGGAACGTCTGCGAGAATGTTAAATTTTTTTTAAAAATTATATCAAACGGATATTCTACTCTAACATCGAGAATATTCAACTACACCGGCGACATTTTAATTCGCGCTCTTTTGTTATCGTTAAAATGTCGCCGGCCGAGTTTCATTTGTTAGACCGCGAAATCCAATAAGATTGAAGCGGCGTAAGCCGGCTCGGCATACTTTGATCTTATTGCTTTTTTTTGGCCATTCCAACTACGACAATAACGAAATTATAAAAAGCAAACTTACTTCTGTTGTGGCTTTAAAACGTTTTCTAGCAAATCTTCTGAATATTCGTCTTCCAATGGTTCATCGTTATCTGGAATTAAATAAAATTGTAGAATGTTTCGTTATTGAGGTACTGCCTCATCCATGATTCGCGGTTTTAATGGTTTAATCATGATAGAAAATCAAAGATACAAAGAAAGAATAAAAAAATGTAGTAAATTGTTTTCACGTAAAATAAACGTTAGTTAAACGTTAAATTTTTACCTGAAATAACTTGTCTTAATTAACGTAGAGCGGCAAACGTTTTTAACATTGAGGTACCTGGTTTGAGTCTGGAAAAAGTCGAAACTTTCTGATAACTCTTTCCATGCTCCGTAGGTTTAAAAGTCGATAATTTTCCACTATTAAGCTTACAGGGATTTTCCTAACCAAAAGAAAAATATAAAGAGTGGAAAATTTCTAATTAAAAAATTTTTTTTTTCATTTATTTATTTACTTAATTATAAAATATATCCAAGGAAATCCGAGAAAATTTTGGGAAATTTGAGGAAATTCAGAAAAATCCAAGAAAATCTCATTAAAGAATATCTGGTATACAAAAACTACTTTGTACTTTGTACCTCGAGGGGAAAAGAGAAACGTGTGTTACTAATCCACACAATTGTGCAGAAAAAGTATGCTATTGTTTAATTTTTCTACACAATTGTGTGTATTAGTAACACATATTTTTGTCTACGGATATCTGAGATCTGCGGTATTCCCCTCAGAGTACAAAAGAATTTTTGTACTATCTACAGAATTGCTATCTTAAAATCGCCATAGCACCGAAACTGTTAACTTTTCGGCGTAAATGAATCAGTACTTTTTTAAATACCGTAAAATTGTCTACCAAATAGATCCTAAGCTTTTATTGTCTAAAATCAACGGTTTCCGAGATACGAATTAAATAAAGAAAAATGAAAAATTTGTGAAAATCTATTTCGTAAAAACGAACAAAGAAGATATAAATAAACCAAAATTATCCAAATTTATTAAAACAAAAAATATTTAGATTTAATAGTATATTAAACAACGAAGGGGCAAAGTATCACTTTTCTCTTCAGACCTTTTCAGACCTTTTCAGACACTTTTCTCTTCTAGGACCAAACGTCCTAGAATCCGTAAGGATCCTAGAATCGTATTTATAAACAAATTCGAACGAGAAAATTTATTATAGCAGATATTTAAATGATTTATTGCAATTGATCCGCACGAGGCAATTACCGTCTGTGATAATTGCGCACTGCGCAATAGTCATTTAAATTTACTTAATTATATTTTCTTACTTAGTAATAATTATATTACTAATTGGATGGTAATAAAAATTTAATTGGAATTATATTGGATAAGAAATTATTTGGATATTTACAGCGTAAAACGATACCGGATACCGGCAAAAGTTAAAATTTGGTTTTATATTTAAAAAATTCTTCGCAATATTTTTTATATTGCAAATTATTAACACATTTTAAAAAAATGTAAAACAATATTTTAAATTCCTTCCTTCAAATGACCATAATACCGAAAGTGTTACAAAATGAATAATTAAAAGAATTTTAATTTAATAGTATATTAAACAACCAAGAGAAAAAGTATTACTTTTCTTCCGAGATACAGTAGCAGTCATGGAAATTGCATCGCTGAATATTTCCGATTTAAAATAATAATTTTCAATGAAATTTCAATAACCTTACACAATTATAAACATAATACGCATACAAAGTTAGGTTTTTCAAACCGGGGGGTCTGGGGGGTATGGAATACCCTCCAGTGCACCAGAGATTGTACGCAAAAAAGTGTTAAGTTTCAAACCGCAAATCTAATTTCTAAAATTCTATGATTTCTGATTTGCAATTCAATAACACATTTTCTTTTTTTGAACACAATCACTAATGTGCTGGGGGGTATTCCATACCCCCCAGACCCCCCGGTCTACCTAGCTTTGTGATTGTGTTTGAAAATGAAGATGTATTTTTGAGCTTATGAGTTTTAAACCAAAAATTTTACTTTTCTTTATTATTTAAGATATATTATTAGGTAATATAATTTGAAATCTATTTTTTTAGTTCAGGAATAAATCCCAATGCAATTTCCATGACCGCTACTGTACATTATACGTCGTTATTTGCATATCCGTTTGCAAATTTTGAGATCAAATGCAAATTTTTAATATATTTTTAAAAATTGTAAATAGTAGTATATTAAACAGCCAAGAGGCAAAGTATCGCTTTTCTCCCAAGATGTAAGGTTCTTATTTGCTTTTTCGTTTGCAAATATTGAGTTTAAATGTGAATTTTAACGACTTTTTGAAAAATGTCAGGCAACAATTTCAATTTCTTCCTTCAAATTACCATAACAGCAAAACTGTAAATTTTTAAGTTAAGCTTTCAGCGTAAATTTTCAAGAACATGAATTTAACTACAAAATAGATTCTGACCTTTAATTTTCTAAAATCAACGGATTTCGAGATACGAAATAAATTGAAAAAAAAGAAAAAATAATTTCTTTTTTATTTTTATTTTGATTTTTTTTGTCGAATAATAGTTTTTAAAACCAATCTGTCAGGGAAAAATATAAAATAATGAACAAAGAAGATAAAAAAAACCAAAAATGTCAGAATAAAAATAATAAAAAAAATTTGAATTTTATAGTAGGTACAGTAGCGGTCATGGAAATTGCATTGGGAATTATTTCCGAATTAAAAACATTGACTTCTAACTTCTAAGTACATACCTACATTCTTAATAATAAAGAATAGAAAATAGAATAGAAATAGATAAAAAGTTAAATTTTTGGTTTGAAACTCTTAAGCTCAAAAATTCATTTTCATTGTTGACCCCAAACCGGGGGAAAGGGGGGTATGGAAAATAGAAAGTGTGTTATTAAATTTCAAATCAGAAATTTTAGTTTTTTAAAAATTCTAGATTTGCGGTTTGAACCATGTTCAATAACACATTTTTGCATACAATCTCTGGTGTACTGGAGGGTATTCCATACCCCCCAGACCCCCCGGTTTAAAAAACCTAGCTTTGTGTGCGTATTGTATTTATATTGTTTACGATTATTGAAATTTCATTGGGGAATGTTATTTTAATTCAGAAATATTCAGCGATGCAATTTCCATGACTGCTACTGTATCAGTGGCGTAACTAACGGTGTTCCACGTGCTCGATGGAACCAGGGCCCGGCGGTTAAAGGGCTTGGTTGCGGCCCGGTGCAAGTGCTATTATAAAAAAATTGTCGATGTTAATTTATTACTAATTTAGGGGCCCAGTTTGACTCTAGAGCACAGGCCCAAGGCTGCATTGTTACGCCACTGTACTGTATATTAAACAGCCAAAAAGGCAAAATATCACCTTTTCACTAAAATACATCCTAGGTGTTTTTCCGTTTTTTTTTGCTTTTTTGCTTGTTCGCTTGAAAATATTGTGATAAAATACAAATTTTAATCCAGTTTTAAAAAATTCAAAATAATATTTTAAATTTCTCCCTTCAAATGACCATAACACTGAAATTGTTGATTTTTCAGCATAAATGGATTAGTACTTTTTTCAAGAACATAAAATTAGCTACAAAATAGATTCTAACCTTTTATTGTCTAAAATCAATGGTTTCCGAGATACGAACTAAATTAAGAAAAAAGAAAAAATAATTTTCTCCTAATTTTTATTTTAGCTTTTTTTTTGTTTTGTGGCCAAATCAACGTTTTTTAAACCCAATCAGTTTCAGAGAAAAATTGAAAATAATGAACAAAAAAGATAAAAAACCCAAAATTGCAAAAATAAAAAAAAATTTTGAATGATAAAAATAAAATTACAGAATAAATAATAAAAAAATTTGAATTTAATAGTATGTTAAACAACCAAAGGATAAAGTATCGCTTTCCTCCCGTAACACATTATAAGTTGTTATTTATACCTTTCCGTTCGCAAATTTTGAGAAAATGTGAATTTTTAATCCATTTTTTAAAAAATTAAAACAATACTTTAACATTTTTCTACCTTCAAATGACCATAACACCAAAACTGTTAATTTATCATCGTAAGTGAATTGGTACTTTTTTCAAGAACGTAAAATGAACTACAAAATAGATTCTAATCTTTTATCATCTAAAGTCAACGGTTTTCGAGATACGAACTAAATTAAGAAAAAAGAAAAAATAATTTATTTTAATTTTAATTTTTTAAAACTAATCTGTCATAGAAAAATAGAAAATTATTTTAAAAAAATTATTTTAATAGTATATTAAACAACGAAGGGGAAAAGTATCACTTTTCTTTCGCGATACAGTAGCAGTTATGGAAATTGCATTGCTGAACATTTTCCATTTAAAATAGTAATTTTCAATAAAATTTCAATAACCGTAGACAATACGCACACAAAGCTAGGTTTCTCAAACCGGGGGGTCTGGGGGGTATGGAATACCCCCCAGTACACCAGAGATAGTACGCAAAAAGGTGTTATTGAACTTAGAAGTTTCAAAGCGCAAATATAAATTCTTTTTAATGGTAAATAATAAAATTACAGAATAAATAATATGAAAAATTTGAATTTAATAGTATATTAAACAACCAAAGGGTAAAGTATCATTTTTCTCCCGAAAAAACAACTTATTTGCATTTGCAGTTGCAAATTTTGCAACTAAAAGACAACGTACTTAAATCTCGTAAACGAAAAGCAGGTGTACAAAATTTTTATATGTGGGATTTCCCTTGTGGTTGAACTGATGATCGGGGTGGGGGGGGGATTAGGGGGAATTTTCGGTGATTTTAAAATACTAATAAATTTTAAAAAATAACCTCAATAGAATTAAGAAAATATTTTTTATAATTGTACATGATTTAGAATCCGATTTCAGCATCATTTCTTGGTGTATACGCACCTTTACGCTAAAAAATAAAATTGAGCGAAGCTCTTTTGTTTATTAGGAAGTCAATAAAAACAAAATTAATCTTAATTCTTATTTCAAAATGTTTTTGTTTTTTATTTATTTATAATACGAACAAACACAAAATCAAACACGAGCAAACGCAAGTCAATGTATACGCACCTTTATGTATTAATATTAATTTACGTAGTAATAAATTTTTTTAGCTATAATAATATAATGTTCTTTATTATTTCGTCCCTAATTGATGAATAAAAATTCTATTTTTAAAATTCGTCCACTTTTTATTGATTTATGTATGTCGCTAATAAGCAATAATAAATTGCTTCGTACTTTATTGTGAGCTAACTTAAAGCGAATGAGGTCCACCTACACGTCATTAATTAATAAAAAATAAATTAAATTGAGATATTCAGTAAGTCGTAATTGGGGATCTTAAAGTAAGCTCATTAAGGAGCGCAATCAAGTTTGCGGTTTACACAAAAAATGTTATCTCATTTCGCACTTTCGTTATTTTTATTGGTTTCGAATTACTCGAATAATCATCACGAATTTTTAGGGAAAATGCGGTAAACGATTATCGAAATGAAAATTTCAAATGCGAAAACTTTTCCGACTGCTCAAATGTATCAATTTCTGCTCATCGGGATATTCATGCCAGCAGGCAATATTTTTATTTTCCTTTTTCTTTTCCAGTTTTCCATACAATTCGTTAAAATTTTCAACGCCTACTTATTATTCCAGAGGCGTAGTTAACAGAAGCAATATGAAAGGCAAACAGATATAACGGAACTTTTTGAATTTGAATGACTTGAGCGATAATTTATTTAAAGAAGAAGTGAGAAAAATGTGCTGTCGATTACAGAGACTTAGTTTCTCGATGTAATTTTAATTATAATTTGCGATAAATTTAAACTCGATATGGTTAAATACACCAACTATTGTAATAACTAAGTCTCGCGTTCACTCGAAATGTTCACCATTAAGAAAACAGTAAAGCTTCAACTGGTAGCTATAAAATACTTAATTAATTTAGCGAAATCTAGTTCCAACTGCAAATAAATGTAAATAATGGAACTTTAATTAACTGAGATTTTTATTCAGAACACGTAAATTATCTGTGCGTTTAATTAATTTTCTTTGAAATTTATTCATTTTGTTGTATTTGTGGAGCAATTTAAAACGTGGACGTTTTTTAATTTTTTCGTAATTGCTCCCTCCCCCACCCGTTTCCTTCACCTTGCGGTGGCTAAAATCTGAATTATTTGTTAAACAAAAAACAAAGTACTATTCCTGGTTTGGTATAAAATAACACGAACAGATTACTTATTTAAAAAGTTTGTTTTGTAAGTAAATCCCCTTGACGGGTTTCGCAGTTGGTAAAAGCCTACCAGAAAGTAAATGACAGTTATGTAAAATACATTTAAACGAGATAAAACAAAATAAATCGTATTAATGGAAGCTTTTAGTGATAATCAAATTTCCCTCCTCACAAGGACATAACAAATGAGCTGCTTTGAAAAGTTTTTGTTGCCGCAGTACCAACGTCGCAAATCAAAATAATCCTACAAGTTTCTATAATGCAATTGTTCGTGAGAAATACTCCATTTTTATTGCTCTAAAGCTATTCATAATGCCACAGCAGCTTATATCGAAGACTGAAGTTTCCTTTGTATTATCTCGAACGACTTGCTCGAGATTAAACGAAATAAAAATTCTGCGTTAACAATAAAATGTTGTATTCTTACTTTTATAGTTTAATCTATGGGGGAAGATGTAGTGTCATCTGGCGAGTAGTTAAGTTTTTAACAGATCCCGGTAGTTACTCAAACATAAAATTTTGTTTTTGTTTGCGTGTCTCGTAAAGCTTATCTCTTTCCTTTTAGTTTCATTGTAAACCAACAACTTGTAATAATACCATTTTCCTTCCTTTAATGTTTATGTTGATGCACTGCCGACTTGCAGATGTTTTATGGTCTCAGCACTCAAGTTGGCAACCACATTTCAGTCACCACAACACACGGCTTTGTTTCTATGCAGAAAACAAAACCTCACGTTTGATACGCCACTAGTTCGGGGAATCCCCATTCGATCTTTTTGAAACAAAACTAAAGAACAGTAAATAAAGGGTTAAGTGGTTTTCAACATCAATATCGAGTGAAAAACGTCGAGATTACCGGAATGAAAGGAAAATCTAAGTAATTTATTTTAGAGTTCTTTATTATCTAAATAAATTCTCCGGATGAAATTATAAACAGGAATGCGTAGTTAAAGGATAAGTATAATAATTAGGGATAACTTAAACGGATACAAAACGAAACCAGCAATAACAACGTGAAATATGGTAAAAAATTTGTAACCCGGGGTTTATACACGAATTAAATTAATCCACCACACTTTGCAAATTAAGTTTAACAAACGCGAGAACATATTATGCTAATAAACCCTTAAAGCTATTCCGAAGTGAGATTTTGATATTATAATTTATTATAAACTATGTATGCACATGGCATAGAAATATATTTTGTACTGTAGATAAAGCAGTAAAGTAGACGATTATTTACCATAATTAATTATTATTTCATTATAAACTTCCTGGTGGAATTTATTAAATAATCGACTTAATTCTTACGGCTGGCTTTCAGCATTTCTATTAGATATTCAGGCCTGGGCTCGTAATAATTTAAAATTGGTAAGATTTTGTTTTAAAGCAATTAAAAGCAAAAAAGCAATAAAAAAGTACTACTTTAATGCCGCCTGTCAGCGGCAGTAAAAGTAACGTGAGTATATTTAATAATTAATAGATTGTACGTTTGAAAAAAAACATGTTTTTATAATTTATTGTGATTGTAACAATAAGTAGCTACTATTATAGGATTTGCACAGTATATTTAAAAAAGTATTGAGTTTGCTTCGTATTATCTTAAAAAAAATCTGAAAATATTAAATGATAAATTTCCGACGGCGAAATGTCGAAGGCCAAATGTCCTATTCTGCACTATATTCTCTTTCTTTTGGTATCTAAACAAATTATTTTTAGATTTTTAGATATTTTTCGTTTTGGATTTGTATATTTACATTTAAATTTTTTTCAACGAAGTATTTCGAAATAAAAAAATAGTTTAAACTGTTATAGACCGGGAGGTCTGGGAGGTGTGCCCCCCCAGCTTGATAAAATCAAGATAGTTAAACAAATTATTGATTGGATTCAAACGAATTTATTCTTAATACATTTTTAAATACTACTGCAAATAAGGCAGAAATTCTTTTGTTTTGTAAAAAAAAATTTTTAAACCAATGTTGCTTATATGAAAATTTCCTATTGCGCTACGACTCTTTCAGAAGAGAAACAAGGCTTCGGCTGAGGGAATTCCCCTAGACCCCTTGAAATTTTAGGTACTTTTAAGCCTCACCGACTAGTTAAAAATTTCCGTCGGTTAAAAACAACTAAATTTTTCAACACATAATTTTCCGGTATTTTTCTTGAAAGATTTTCCTAGAATTTTCTAATATTCTTAATATTTCCCGAAATTTCCCAAGGTTTCCTGAAATTTTTTTAGAATTTCTTGGGTTTTCTCAGACTTCTTGAGGTTTTCGCAGAGTTTCCTTCACCTACAGTGGTACAGAGGCCGCTCTAGCCTTTACGCCGCCCCGGACAAAATCACAAAATAATCCGCCCCTTTATGGGGTTAGTGAGCATTTCTTTTAGCTTTTTCGAACTTTTTGTGGCGTTTCGGGGAATTTCATTAATATTTCAATTTGTCACGTCAACAGCCAAAATGCCGCTCTTTAGATTTGCCGCTCCGGAAAAAATGTCCGGCTTGTCCGCCCCCTACAGCGGGCTCTGAGTAGCAGTCATGGAAATTCCATAGGTGATTCTTTCCGAATTAAAAAAACAATTCCCAATAAAATTTGTATGCACACAAAGCTAGCTTTTTCAAACCGGGGGGTATGGGGGGTATGGAATACCCCCCAGTACAACTGTTATTAGCTTATGCGTTTCATACCAGAAAGCTAACTTCTAAAAATCTAAAATCTAAGATTTTTGATTTGAAATTTAATAACACATTTTCCTTTTTCTAAAAATAAATCACTAATATGCTGGGGGGTATTCCCCCAGACCCCCCGGTTTGAAGAACCTAGCTTTGTGATTGTGTTCAAAAAAGAAAATGTAATTTTGAACTTATGAGTTTCAAACCAAAAATGTAACTTTTTATCTATTTCTATCAAGCCCGTAGCCAGGGAGTCCGCTGAAGACACGTAACCTCCCCCCCCCCGCCAAATGTTAAAAAAACAAAAACATTTGTTTGTAATAATAAGAATTCCCGGAAGAGAAATTCCCGAAAATGTTGCTGTTTACAAAAGGCTTTGGCTTTTTACGAAGCCCCCCCCCTCCAAAGCCCGAAATAAAATCCTGGCTAAGAGCCTGATTTTTATTCTATTTTCTATTCTGTATTATTAAAATAAACTTAAAAATTTATATTTTTAATTCGGGAATAATTCCCAATGCAATTTTCATGACCGCTACTGTATACACCAGTTTTTCCCAACAATTCCCCCTTGGGTAGAATGATCGAATCCTAGCGACAGGGCCGGACTGGTAAAAATTTGTATACTGGTTAACTCAGCAAGCAGTCAGTGATTTTTTTCACAATTTATTGAATTAAACAATATCAATGTAATCTAAATTAGTAAGGCCGCATGCGTATTCCAATTTTAAATATATGACCCACTCACACATCTTACGCGTGCGATTTATCAGCAATGATTATAAATAAATAGCCAGCGTTTGATGAATAAAAATATAGTCTTTGCATCGTTGAATATTTTCGAAATAAAATGACAATTCCCAATAAACTTTCAATAACCGTACAGTAAACAAAATACGGACACAAAGCTAGGTTTTTCAAACCGGGGGTCTGGGGGGTATGGAATACCCCACCGAAGATTGTGTCCAAAGAAAGTGTTATTGAACTTATGCATTTCAAACCAGAAATCTAAATTTCAAAAATCTAAAATCTAAGATTTCTGATTTGAAATTCAATAACACATTTTCTTTTTTTGAGCACAATCACTAATGTGCTGGGGGGTATTCCATACCCCCCAGACCCCCCGGATTGAAAAACTTAGCCTTGTGATTGTGTTTTCAAAGAAGAAAATGTAATTTTTAACTTATGAGTTTCAAACCAAAAATGTAACTTTTTATCTATTTTTATCAAGCCCGTAGCCAGGGGGCCGCTGAGGGTACGTAACTCCCCCTCCCCCCAAATGTTAAAGAAACAAAACACATTTGTTTGTAATAATAAAAATTCCCGGAAGGGAAATCCCCAAAAATGTTACTGTTTACAAAAGGCTGGTTAACTCAGCAAGCAGCCAGTGATTTTTTTCACAATTTAGTGAATTTTAATTTAATAGTATATTAAACAACAAAGGAAAAAGTATCACTTTTCTTCCGAGATACAGTAGCAGTCATGGAAATTGCATCGCTGAATATTTCCGATTTAAAATAATAATTCCCAATGAAATTTCAATAACCTTACACAATTATAAACACAATACGCATACAAAGTTAGGTTTCTCAAACCGGGGGGTCTGGGGGGTATGGAATACCCTCCAGTGCACCAGAGATTGTACGCAAAAAAGTGTTATTGAACTTATAAGTTTCAAACCGCAAATCTAATTTCTAAAAATCTATGATTTCTGGTTTGAAATTCAATAACAGATTTTCATTTTTTGAACACAATGACTAATGTGCTGGGGGCAGCGCTGGCTAGGGAGTATTCCATACCCCCCCAGAACCCCCGGTTTACCTATAGCTTTGTGATTGTGTTTGAAAAAGAAAATGTATTTTTGAGTTTATGAGTTTCAAACCAAAAATTACTTAGAATCTATTTTTTTAATTCGGGAATAATTCCAAAATTTTTCATGACCGCTACTGTATACACCAGTTTTCCCCAACAATTCCTCCCTTGGGTCGATAGATCAAATCCTGGCGGCAGGGCCGGACTGATAAAAAACAATACGATGGAATCGAAATTAGTAAAGTCGCATGCGTATTCCAAGTTTAAAATAAATGACCCAACCACATCTTATCTTACGCGTGCGATTTATCAGCAATGATTAGAAATAAACAGCCAGAGTTTGATGAATAAAAATATAATCTAAACCTGAACCTCGATTTGAGTTTTACTCTACCGGTGATCGGTAGCCTAAAAACTCACTAGTGAGGCTGCTAATCTTTGCTTTTCTTCTTAATTTTTTTTTTTAATTAAAAAAATTTTTATTTTGTTTTAAATCTTTGAAAAACCTGATTTTGTGTCATTCAAATGTCAAACTTAAAGTTCTGTCTCATTTTGTTATAGTAATTATTTTATTTTAATGTATTATAAAGTATTACTTTACTGCCGCCCGTATAGGCAATAAAAGTAATGTTAATTGAATTAATTATTGAATTATTCTATTTTAGTGTTTAAGACAGACGGTGTTAAAGTATTACTTTCCTGCCGCCCGTCATAGGCAGTAAAGGTAAGTAAGATAATTTCGCAATTTGTCAAATTTAAATATTCATTTTTTTTGTGTAAGCAATTGTTTTACTTTCCTGCCGGCGACGAACATTAAGTGCATGTTAACTGTAGTACATCATTAAACTAATTCTTATTAATCAAATGTCACGGTAATGATGTGCACTAGATATTTTAGTTATAGGATTGTTATAGTGTGGGAGGTCTGGGAGGTATAGAAAATCAATGAAGTACAATTATACCTCCAAGGTAAATTTTTAATTTATTAATATTGTTTCCAAGATAGGAATAAACTAAATATTTAAAGAATTTTCAAGTTTTGTAATTCATTCCCTTCTCAAAATGAGATTCTAGTTACGCTACTGGCTGGGGAGTATTCTAGATAACTGGATACTTTTTTTAATTTTTTTCTTTTATTAGACGCTAACCAACTACACGCTAAGACGATAAAGCAACTAGCTGAAAACAAAACATTATTTTAATTAAAAATAACTTAATTATTATTTATGGATTTTCCGTTTTCGCAGAGATAAGTTTGTTATATTCCTTTTCCCATGACATTTCGAATACGCGAGTATTACTCGAATTTATTTAGATGACAAACCAAGTTTCACCTAGATATAACATTCAATTCACTAATGCACAAAAACTTGACAATACAGTTCGTTACAAAATAAGTTACTTGCCAGACGTGTAGGTAGGAAATGCAGGAAGAAATATTTTTATTCAAAACAAGCAATAAACAATACATCGAAATGTTAAGTTATTTAAACTTGTCTCTGCTGTCGGGCAAAAACTTTCTATTGTTTCAAAAATATTTAAAGTTGGCGAGCGGTTAATTCAAGATAATAACGGGAAACCGGGCGAAGCCGAGTACGCGCGCTGGTAGTTTTTTTTTTAATTTACCCTTGTTTGTTTATATTCCCTCTTAAATGTTTGTTTAAGTTTCCGTATACCAAAATTAAACTAATATTTATAAAATCAATAAAAAAAACCATAAATAAATAAATATTGGCTTTTTCAACTTTGTTACGTAGCAATCCGTTCGTGTCAATGTCAAAGCAAAGTGTAAATATTGCTATTTTACGAAATAATGAATTTTTACAAAAATATAAAATATTGCAGTTAATCAAGTGAATTTGCGTTACAAAAATTTTTGTTATCAATATTGTAACCTGGGGGCTTGTTATATTACTATTGATAAGTTGATGTTCAATTCTTTGTTTTTGCCAGTGTGACCGTACCTTTATCGATTAAAATTTAATTTTTAGTGTATGCAGATGTTATTTCTAACAACATAATCATTTGTTTTTGCTTCGATGCAAAAAACTACAACCGGGCGTTGGAAAACCCTACGCGTATAACCGCCGCCTACAAAAAATAAAATATCGTTTTTCGGGGATCCCCATGTGAAATTGATTATGCCTGAAAATTTTATGCTAATAAACCCTTAAAGCTATTTCGGTGCGACGTTCTGTTGCCAAAATTTATTCAATAACTGAAACATCTCGTAAGACTTCATTGAATCATATATAAATACATAATAGACACGTTTTATATAGAAAACGTCAAGCGTGTGCACGTTGGCGTATACGTATATCGCTAGCTTTGTATTCCTCACGTGACAAGATAGTTTTAAGGAAATGTCTATTACATTTTCACAAGAGATACGTTCAATTGTTTTTAAAAAGGCGTCAACGTTTCAAAGACAACTCGGCGCTCACGATTTGGCGTCGAGATAACTTGGCGCATCCGAATGAGTTTCCGACGTAGCATCATTTTTTTTTTAGTTTAAAAATAAATTATTATTATTCTATATTTTCTGCAGTCACCCCGTATTAAAAACCTTGTAGAGAGCAAGCGAAGCGTGTGGCTAATAATGAAAAATTGGCCAAAATGTAATTCAACTTAAAAGCACAAGCAATATATGTTCGTATCTGGCGGTGTCATAAAAACATCGAGAAAAATAAACGTAACTCATGGCAAATTGCATTGTAAACCTTTCATAAAAATTTGATATATTTTTACTTTCGCTGTTTACACTCCATATTTTGGTACTTTTATTCGTACTTTGACGACGTGGCATTTACCAAACAGAAGCCCGATAAACAAGCCGATCCTGACGTTATATCGACGATAAAGTAAATATTATATTAGAAATGTAATCAATAATTAATAAATTTCTTGCTGTGCTTCACAAATATTTAATTTATTGGAAATTTGAAAATTGTTAAAATTTCATCTCAAACTCAAGCGCGCACGAAATTAAATTAAATTTTTTTTTTTGATTATTAGGCAAAGGTCTCAAGATTTATCTAAAACTAATTACTACCCCCGACGCATCGTTCATCAAAAACAGAATGCAAAAAGCTACGGCCGTCTTTTGTTTTTGTAACTTCATTTATCACGGGGTCGATTTTCCGGTGTAAGTTTAAATTTTTGATTCAAATCTAAAGTCTCGAGAGTTTGGCTTATCTTGACAAAATCCTACTAACTTTTTTATTGCAAATTCTACTGAAGATCCAAAAAAAGTTTTGAATTGTCTTTGCGGTGATATTAATTAATCCTGCTCTAATGAGAAATTTAAAAAAAAATTTTGTATGACTACCTTTTAGTCATTTCCTTTAATCATTGCTCGTCACAATAAATAGAAATTTCTGTTAATGTGGTTGTTCGAAATCAAAGACCCGGATGGTCGGCTGTTGATATGACGCAGTCAATTCAATCGGTATGAAAGGCCCGGACTGGTAATAATTTGACAGATATTTTACAAAAAAATGTCAAAGACTTTTTACTTTTGTAAAAGCAATTATTTACTCTGTAATATCTCTTTATGGAACAAAACTTTAATTACACACCACATCGTATACCAGTATTATTTGAACTACCCACCCGGGTCAATGTTAAAAAGATCTGTCCTCTACCTCCCGAAATACGCCAACAGCCCCCGGGCATTTTCTTCAGTGTTCAATATAATTCTATTCATTTTTTTAATTTGAAGGTCTAATTATTGGAAAAGAAACCGCCCGAAAATAAGACTAAAACTGAAGTCTGAAAGAATATTTAATATTTAAAAATAATTATAAAGCGGCAAATAATGACGTAATTAACAATAGCGAATAACAAAAGGAATAGATATACGTAAGCCACGCCCCTTATGTAAATATTTAAATTTACAATTTTCCGTTTAAAACAAACTGTTTTTGCAACGACATAATATTTAATAGAGATATTGCATCATTTTATTATGTAACATAGATGTCAGGTTTTCCCAGCATAAAGTAATAGTATTTGAGATGTCGCTTTTTTTATCAGCCTCCCCCGGGCTTAACAAATTTTGTTCATACTGTTTTATTTAAATAATTTATTTTTGTGATTTAAAAGTAAAAAATTTTTGTTTAGGCAAAAAGTTTTGTACTTCCAGCTGATTATGGTAACTAAACTTTAGAATATAATTTTTACTGATTACAAAGCAAAAAAAAAGAAGCTGCGGAAAGTAAAAAGTTTAATTTACAAGTGAAATAAATATTAATCATCATTTTTTGAAAACAAATTCGTAAATGTAATACTTTTTGCACGAAATTTGAAAAAATAATTTGTTGAATCTATGAAATTTTTGATCGAAATAATGAATTATGTTCCTCAGGGCAGAATTATGATTTTTTCAGCATAAGTAGACACAGAATAACCCAAGCAGTACATATACGGCACCGATATTTACATAACGGTACGGCATTGATTTTTTCAATTTTCCGTTACCTTTTTAAGGTATAATTTATGTACATCTACGGTACAGATATTTTCGTAACGGTACGGCATTGATTTAATAACGCTTTTGCCGTTACTGTTTTGATGTATCATATATGTACCTACATATGTACATTTACGGTACAGGAATTTTCGTAACGGTACGGTATTGATTTGCCAAATTTTCCGTTACTGAATAGGCGAATCATTTATGTACATAATATGTGTTGATTTTTTATGAACAGAATATTTAAAATTTACAGTGTCGTTTCGGTACTGATATTTTAAAATTTTAATAAATTTTTAATTAAAAAAAATAATTAAAAAATATTCAATAATAATAATTTTAATAAAAAAATAACAAAAAAAAATAAATAATAAAAAACAGATACCATTACTCATTCATTTCTAAGCATCATCAGCCCTTCAATTACTTTCTAAACCATCTGCATCTCTTTCGAGAAAGAAAAGAAAGGAGACATTAAGATCCCACGGCTGTTTAAACCGGATTGGGGAGTGCCTGTACCATTATTTTTAATAGTTGATGGTGGCAATCATCAACTCAGAGATACCACCGACTTTACGTGCCCTCCGAAGCATGGAAACGGTCATATAACAGTTCTAACATTTTTCCGGATTCTAACTAAAGTAGTGACCGTGTACATAAACCAACAACTTGCTTGTTGCCCCACCATTTGGGCAATCTAGGCCCTACATTGTCAAAGTTGTGCGGCCTATAGGCCGCACTGTCCCAACAAAATACTATATATTTTCAACTTCCAATTTATTTTTTATATAATTACAATTAAATAATTAGCCTTTTTCTTATTTTTTAAAATAAATTAAAAATCTATTTTCAGGTTTACAATTAAAATTAACCCTAGAGAACTTAAGATGGGGTATATGCGTACACCACACACCACCGTTAAAAGCACCCTCGAAGCATGGAAACGGTGATATAACGGTTTTAACATTTCTCCGGATTCTAACTAAGTTAGTGACCGTCTACATAAACCATCAACTTGTTTGTTGCTCCACTTGGGCAATTTAGGACCTACATCGTCAAAGTTGTGCGGCCTAAAGGCCGCATTGTCCCTACAAAATACTAAATATTTTCAACTTCCAAATTTTTTTTATATAATTGCAATTAAATAGTTACCCGTATTCTTATTTTTTATTAAAAATAAATTTAAAATCTTTTTTTAGGTATACAGTTAAAATTAACCCTAGAGGAGCGCATGGGGTATGTGCGTACCCCAACACCGTTAAAATTGATAGGTAATTCAAATTAAACAGAGTACTGCTCTAGGGTTAAAATACATTCAGGAAACAAAAATTTCAATCAATGAACTTATTTATGAAATTTTCATAAATGCAATGAACAAATTCATAAATACAACGAAAAATTTTAACGAATTTAACGAAAAAACTACAACGAATTTTTTCATTAATATTTATAAAATTTTCTGAGCTACAGTGAATTTTTCTTTTATTGGTTGAAATATAATAATTAATTTGATATAGTAAAATGAGAGTGCGGCCTTCAGGCCGCGTAACCTTGACAATAATTTGGTTCGATATATAAAACATCTATAGTAGATACCCAAATATTATTAATCACAGCAGTGGCGTAGCCGGGGGGGGGGCTCAGAAGCCTCGAAAATTTAAAAAAAATTTGTCTGAAGCGCAATAGTCTTGTAATAACAAGACTCACTTCGCTCGTGCCTCCCCCCCCCCTGCGAACAAAATTCCTGGCTGCGCCAATGAATCACGGATTAATCTGAGATTCCATATTAATTCTCGAAATGGAGCAGCTGTTGCTACGATACGGTCTAAATTCCAGTTAATCTCATTGGTAAATTCTAGGATTATCTTGAATCTCGGATTAATCCGTGACCATTAGTACGAGCATTAGATTATTGGAATTTAGACTGTATCGTAGCAACAGCTACTATTTCGAGAATGAATCTTGAATCTCAGATTAATCCGCGATTATTAGTACGAGCATTAAAGTCGTAAATTTCAAGAGAGGCTAAGCGGCCCCTGCCTTTTCTGACGAACCGCCCTAGTTACTTTCAAATTATTTGTGCCGTGGTTAACAGTTTACGGTAAGCTAGGTCTTTAATAAGTGACAGAATGATATTTTTAAAGTTTTATACATTGCCAAAGTTGTGCGGCCTAAAAGCCGCACTACCCGATTGCTGTATTAAATTAAACAGTTCATCGCGAAATATTTACTACAACTCTAACTTGTGAACTTGAGATGTTAAAAATCAAGGAATAAAAGGTGCCGAAGAGTTAGTTTTTTAGGTTTAGTAAAGGAACAATGCGGCCTTCAGGCCGCACAACTTTTTCCATTCTATTTAGTTCTACATAAAAAGTTTCAGTCACTTAATGGCTGAACGTAAACAGCAACGGAGAGCTTATTTGTGCCGTACTTTACGATAATCTACTATATCTCTCGGAATCTCGTTAATTTATTTATGCGCAACATTATTTTGCAAGATTGACAATTTATAGGAAAATAAGAAGTTTTTAAAAATAAAAAATTCACCCTGACCCTGACATTTGATTGGTTGCTGCGGGATTCTGTCTACAGTTCACTGTTCGTCAACTACTTTAATTTTTAATTTAATCAAAACAATCCAAGTTGGTTCTCTTGCTTTAATAAATTAAAAATATTTGTATTACATTATTTACATATTCTTGGCAAAATACAAAATGTTCGCTCTACGACTTGACAATTTGAATAACTCTCTAAGACGTTTTAATTTAATCTACAAGAATAAGGAAAAACGTCAAATATTTTCCAATTTTCTTTTCGAAATTCGACATTAGCAAACAGAATACGAAATTGTAGCTTCGCTGTGAGCGAAAATAACCGTATAATTCAAATGCTCTTCCGATTTCTATATCCAATAAGCATACCAAACCCTTATCACAGCCGACAAAATCCAAAAATCGAATTATCAAATTTTTGGATCGACTAGCAGAATGCAATTTGATTTAAAAATCGGACGTTTCTTGAAAGCATACATTTCTAAAGGCAATTTCGGATGTAAGTACGTGACGAAAAAGATAATAACATTTTCTGTAAGTTTACGATGTGCAAATGTGCAAATGAAAATTGCAAAAAATTAAAATTTCTACTTTATTCTCTCTCACCTTCTGTTTGCAAAAGAAAATGCAAATTAACACCGACGTGATTTTAATTTCAAAATTTCACGGTTCTAACCGGAAAATTCGCAAATAATAACACCGGCTAATTGAATTATCGCTTTAATTAATACATTGCCGAAAAATGTAAAACTAATTAAATTAGTAAATAATGTTTGATGATGACAACTTGAGCTTAATTTGTTGGTTTAATTAAAAGAATCGATTTAATGAGTATTTTTACCTTAAAAAGCGTTTAATTTATTTAAGCGCAAAAATGAAAATGTTTTTAAAAAATTTTAATTCAATCAAAATGGTAGCGAATCGATAATAATTAAGAAAGTTGATAAAGTAATTGAAACTTTTAAAAAGTTTTTAAAACTTACCATCTTCGAAGTATACTCCTGCCGAAACTTGTTGAATAAATTGGTCGGCGACGAAGATTACGAAAATTCCCATTATCAACCAAGTAATTTTCATTTTTTATTGGAAATAATTTAGAGAAACAGTTGAACAAAACGAAAACTAAAGAGATGAAAGGTGAGTTTTAGTAGACGGGTTATAGATATATAGCAAGTGGAAAACCGTCAAGGAATGAATGTGGAAAATCGTGCAAGCAAGATATATTCCTGTAGGACTATGCGCGACAACACCCCACTTTTACATTATATTCAACAGGCGCAAAAGGTTTGCGTATCTAAAACACTCCTTAAGTCTGCATTCTTTTTATTTTTTCCAAATGTTAACTACTTTGCAACGCAGATCGGGCCCACCGAGCGCATCTTACAAAAATCCCCCCGACGATTAATTATTGCTAGTTTACTTTTCGGAGTACTTCGACGGGAAACTTTGTTTTTCAAATTGATTTGTATGCAAATCCGACATCGACTTGACTTTTTCATAATTTCATTTCAGCGGAAAATTTTCATTCTTACTTTCATTTATTTATTCTTCATCCCAATGTTGAAATTTCCTTTCTAATGCTCGGTTGTTCATTTCGACTTTTTCATCCCTTCGGATTTGGACATGTACACGAAATTAGTTTTTCTTTTAAAAATAATCCAGGTCTTTAATCGGACGATAAAAATATCCATTATGCAAACTAAAGCAAATTAAATTCTCTGCATAAAGAGTTTATCTTTTTTTACTCGTCGTACAACGTACGGTAATTAAGCTGCCGCGGTAGAAAGATTAAAGTATTTTTATTTGCGAGACCAACCCCCGGCTTAGGTTTGCAAATAAAACATGTCATGAACTTGACCTGATTTGAAAAATAATTAAATCAATCTAATTTTAAGTATTCAAACATTTTGTGAAAAATTAGAAAACAAAAGTAAAAGTTCGAATATTTAGTTAATTTACTCATGCGCGTCAGTGCAGTGGATACTTCATTTTGTTATTTTGTCTCAGCATAGACATAATGGGGGAATGTTGCCGTCGCCAAATAAGGTCGAGTTTCTTTGTTTTGCGATTAAGAAAATTTTTAACTCGAATATTACACGCGGATTACTCCAATGTTCCTTACAAATTATTCTACCAACTTTTATAAGTTTTAATAGGTTTTTAAATTTGAAAAATTGGATTGGGAGTGTATAATTCTACCAGGTACATTAATAATATTGCGCTGAAGGGTATTCCATACCTCCCAGACCCCCGGACTATAACAGTGCTACTTATGTACTATTTTTTGTTTTATTTTTTTTTCAGTACGCATTGAGTTGACATTTAACCAATAGAAATTAGTTTAATCTTCAATCACACAAAATGATTGTGTCGTATGATTCGAACAACCAACCGAAAAGAGGCATAGCTGGAGAGGTTTAGTGCACAAGTGAAAGAAAATTTATGTAATAAAGAAATTCCAGAAAAATTTGAGAAACACTTAGTAAAGAAAATCTTTAAAAAATTTTAGAAAATAAATAACCTGAGAAAATGTAGAAAATTTGGGAGATCCTAGCAAATCTTCAATTCGAAGAAATCTTAAGAAATTCGAGAAAATAAGAAATCTTAGGAAGTTCCAAATATCTTAGAAAATCCAAAGAAATCTGAAAAAAAAATTCGAAAAAATAAGAAACCTATGCGGAAATGTAAGAAATTCAAAGAAATTTTGAAAATCATTTTCCTTAAATTATTGCTTTGAGTGAGATTTCCTTGGTTCTGTCTAAGGAAACCTTATATCTTCTAAGTAAATCTAACAAAAATCTGACGAAATGCAAGAAAATCTTAGGGAAATCTTAAGAAATTTAAGCAAATTTAAGGAAAATAGAGATTTTCGGAAATGTAGAAAATTTTAAAAAGTTCGAAGAAATCGAAGGAAATAATAAATCTGTGGAAATGTAAATCTTGAATAGTCCAAGAAAATTTTGGAAATTTAAGAAAATCTTAGAAAACAGGCAACTTGAGAAAATGCAGAACATTCTGGAGATCTTAGTAAATCTTCAACTCTAAAAAATTTTAATAAATCCGAAGAAATAGGATACTTGAAAAAATATAGGAAATCCAAAACAATTTTGGAAATTCAAAGAAATCTTGGAAAATCCAAAAAATCTTAAGAAACTCAGGGAAATTTAAGGAAATAAGAGATTTTGGGAAATTTAGGAAATTTTATGAAATTCTAAAAAATCTTAGAAAATTCCTGAAAAATCTAGAAATTTTGAAAAATCAGAGAATTATGTAAATTCAAGAAAATTTTAAAAAAATTTTAGAAAATAGGTAACATGAGAAAATTTAGAAAATTTAGGAGACCAGGAGACGCAAATCTTCAATGCGCAGAAATCTTAAGAAATCTGAAGAAATAAGAAACCTGCGGAAATGTTGGAAATTCAAGAGATCTTCAACGCAAAGAAATCTAAAAATATCCGGGAAACAAGAAATCTTAGAATATTCAAAAAATCATGAAAAAATCTAAAAACCCTACAAAATAAGAAATTTTTTGAATTCAGGTAAATCTTAGGAAATCCAATGTATTCGAAGCAACTAAGAAATCTTAGGAAATTCGAAGAAGTCGAAGGAAATAATAACTCTGTGGAAATGTAAGAAATCTTGAAAAATCCAAGAAAATTATGGAAATTCAAGAAAATCTTTAAAAAACCTTAAAAAATAGGCAACTTGAGAAAATGCAGAAAATTCGGGAAATCTTAGTAAATCTTCAACTCTAAGAATCTCTGTAAAAACTCCGAAGAAATAGGAAACCTGAGAAAATATAGGAAATCCAAAACAATTTTGGAAATTCAAAGAAACCTTGGAACACTCAAAAAATCTTAAGAACTAAGAAATGCACGAAAATTTAAGGAAATAAGAGATTTTCGAAAATTTAGGAAATTTTATGAAATTCTAAGAAATTTTGAAAAATCCAAGAGAATTATGTAAACCAAAGAAAATCTTGAAAAAGTTTAGAAAATAGGTAACTTGAGAAAATGTAGAAAATTCAGGAGACCTTAGCAAATCTTCAACGCGCAGAAATCTTAAGAAATCAGAGAAAATCAAAAAATCTTGGAAAATCCAAAAAAATCATAAGACATCCAAAGAAATCTGAAGAATTAAGGAACCTGCGGAAATGTAGGAAATTCAAGAGATCTTAGTAAATCTTCAACGCAAAGACATCTAAAGAAATCCAGGAAACAAGAAATCTTAGAAAATTTAAAAAGTCATGGAAAATCATAAAAAGCCTACAAAATAAAAAATTTTTTGAATTCAGGTAAATCTTGGGAAATCCAACGTAATCGAAGCAACTGAGAAATTTTAGGAAATGTGAAGAAATCTGAAGAAATAACAAATCTGTGCAAATGTAAGAAATTTTGGAGAAATCTAAGAAAATTATGGAAATTCATGATAATCTTTAAAAAATTTTAGAAAATAGGCAACTTGAGAAAATGTAAAAAATTCGGGAGATCTTACTAGATCTTCAACGCGAAGAAATAAGAAGCCTGCGGAAAGTGTAAGAAATCCAAAAAAAATTTTTGATATTCAAAAAAATTTTGAAAATCCAATGAAATTTTAAAAATCTAAGGAAATCATAGGAAATCTGAAGAAATGCAAGGAAATCAAAGGTAATAAGAAGTCTGCGGAAATGAAATCCTGAGAAAGTCAAAGAAAACTTGAAAAATCCAAGTAAATCTTAAGAAAAAAGAAATTCAAGGAAATTCAAAGAAATAAGAGATTTTCCCAAGAAATCTTAGAAAATTCGAAGAAATCAAAGGAAATAGCAAATCTGTGCAAATGTAAGGAACCCAAGAAAATTTTGAAAAATTCAAGAGAATTTTGGAAATTCAAGAAACTCTTAAAAAATCTTAGAAAATAGGTAATCTGAGAAAATGTAGAAAATTCAGTAGTAAATCTTCAACGAAAAGAAATTTTAAGAAATAAGAAACCTGCGGTAATGTGGAAAATTCAAAAAAATTTTGATAATATGCATTTACAAAATTAATTTGAAACTTTAAGAAAATTTAATAAAATTGAAGGAAATCTAATAAAATCTAAATAAAACTTGGGAAATCTGAAAAAATGCAAGGAAATCCAGGAAATAAGAAATTTGCGGAAATGCAAAAAATCTTGAGATATTCCAAGAAATCTTGAAAAATCCAAAAAAATCTTAAGAAATAAGAAATTCAAGAAAATTCAAGGAAATATGAGGTTTTCAGAAATGTAGGAAATTTTATGAAATCCTAAGAAATCTTGGAAAATTCGAAAAATCCTAAGAAATAACAGAAACGTTCTAACGTAGGAAACCTTAGAAAATTCAAGAATTCATACGATTCTTAAAATCTTCTTCTTAAAATCCAAGAGAATCTTAGAAAATCCGAGAAAATCTTTACAAAAATTTAGAAATTAGGAAACTTAAGAAAATGTAGAAAATTCAGGAGATTTTAACAAATTTAAAATGCGAAAACATTTTAGGGAATCCGAGGAAGTGAGAAATCTTAGCAAATTCAAAAAATTTTATAAAATCCAAAGAAATCAGAAGAAACAAAAAACCTGCGGAAATGTAGGAAATCTAAGGAAATTTTGAAAATTCAAAGAAATTCTGACAATCCAAAAAAAATTGAAAATCTAAGGAAATCTAAGTAAATCTTAGGAAATCTGAAAAAATACTGAAATCTGAAAATCTGCGGAAATATAAAAGATCTCGAGAAATTCAAAGAAATTTTGGAAAATTCAAGAAAAATCTGAGGAAATTCCAGATTTAAGGAAATATTAGAAATAGTGTAAGCGAGCTTTAGCTATAGAGATCTTACGGATATCCAGGATGAGAAAATGCGGAAAATTTTCTCAAGAATTGTAATCTGTGTACAAAAATTTTCTTTATAATTTTTCCGTTGATCTGATCATTGCAGTTTGTAACTTTAATCAACCGGATTATGGTTGCGGATTCAGCATCATCAGCGAAGCTTATGTAAAGGGACTTAAAGGCAGAAAAACAAAAATTAATGGGGTCTGGGGGAATCCCCCAAACTCGAATCAATAAAATCAATGGCTTTGAGTGAGCAAATTTATTCTTAATACATTTTTAAAAAAAACCTCAACTAAAGTGGAGGGTTTTTTGGTTTATGAGTAAGTTTTGGTAATCAAAACAAGATTTCGCCGCCGACCATTTCGCCGTCGAAAATTTTGTTACTTATTCAATTGTTTAATTTCAACTTGATCATCTAGGCACAGCATTTAAATTACTAAATTTAATTTTTTAATTTTTGAAAATATGCAACGTAATAAAAAAAAAAGTTGGTTTTAGTTCGGCATTAAATATAATACAAAAAGCAATAAATGTAGTAGGTAAAGGGTAAAATGGTTCGTTAATAATATTTTTTATTAATACAAAGAACCATGTAGTGTAAGTTGCCTATGTTTAGGTGTTTTAAATTAAATTAAATATTTTTGATTGGAATTTTACTTGTAATACGCAAAATTTAAGATCTTATGAATTTTTTAAAATTATTTTGATAGCCTACCTCATGTAATTTCCAATTTTTCAGCAAGTTATTGGCAGCCTTGATTCAGATGCTGGGTAGATTTTTTCCGAAGCAGAAAAAAAATAGAGAATGGAGGTATCTCCAATCTCAAAGAAAGGTGCCCTACCTTACAGGTTGGGACTCGGGCTACACTCTGCAATCCACCGTCTTTACTCGGTGGGTATTTCTTATAATTAAATTTTGTTTGTGCAGAAAATTCAAAAAATCATTTTGTAGAAAATTAAACTGCCTTTATTTTTATTGCTTGGAAAGTATCCAAGTGATATTGTATATTTCAATATTTTTAAAATTCTTTGAACATACCCACATGCTGGTCGACCATCAACTTTTTATATTTACCACATAAAACCTCCATTTTCAAATTGAAATCTACAAACTTAATTACTTACACCGTTACTACCAAGTTGTATATTTTATGCTCTTTTTATTTTTTCCTCTATACAAAACTTCCTCTTAGGTGATGAAGTTATAAATTATATTACACTAATTGAAATTTTAGACGAGTTTCAAAAAGTTAATTAGTTTGTTTTAAGCATCAACTAATTTAAATTACAAAACTGAATTTATGACGTCGAGCACAAAAAAATGTATTAATAAAAATTTCGCCCTTACAATTTTTATATTGGTACCTAATTAAAAAAAGAACTTGAGAAATGATAAAAACTTTTATATTCACTCGAGATGATATTGAAAAAGTTAGAGTTGCCAATAAAATTAGCTCCATTGCATGAGAATTAATTTAAAAACACAATTTTTGTTTTTCTTTCGGCCGCGCAAAAAGCAATAAGTCAAATGCTCGGTGCATCCCCCGCAACATATAATGGCTTTCAATTTAAAATAATTAAGTCCCTCGATGCCCACTATATCCTATCTAAATATATCTCGTGATATATTGGATTTTTTTTTTGAACAGGGAACCACCGCATTATGCATTTCTTATGCAATCCAACTTTTTTTCGCTTTGTGAAGCGCATAACTCAAAATGTGCTCTAACATAAAAGAGAGGTAATTTAATTTTCTTCCCTGTAAAACAAAAAAAAATGAAATCTGTTGGATGGTTACCGAGATATGGTAGAAAGAAGCTCAACTATCAACGTCTATAATTCTATAAAAAATTAAGTACATTATAATAAATAACAATTCAACTCTTAAAATAAGAACAATTAAAATTATTGCACTTTACATTTGCGATTTTCCTTATATTTATCGGATAATTTTTGAACAATTTTCGAGTATTGTCTAGAATTTCTAAATTGATATGGTGATCGCCATATATTATTGTTTTTGAGTTTGAACGACTTCCTCTTTATTCCAGGCCAGTGAACAAGGAATGCTCCATCCAAAATTAAAAATCGATATCCCATAAGGCACATCTCTAACATCTGAAATACAAAGCAAGGTTATCGAGGTTAACAAATAGACGGACGTGCGATTAGATATGTAAACAGAAAAAGAATGGAAAAGCAAAATTAATATTTGATATACTTCACGTAAAATATGAAAAGGTAAGTAAGTAAATGTTTGATGACTTCTTAAGGCTTTTTAAATATAAATTTTTCAAGCGCATCCTACTGCAATCAGATTACATACTTGCGTCATTTTATCTTGTTTTCCTTCCCATGAGAGAACTTCACTGTAATAGGGTTCGTTTCTCGTACCAATGTAAATAGGCTCCCAACGATGATATGGATATATTCGGGTCGTTGACGAAAATAGCTTTAAAAAAAATTTTAAATTAATTATTGTTTCAGTTTACATTTTTTATGCTACCAAAGTTTGAGGCAAAAATGTGTCGCAAATTTATATTTTCGGCGTTCAACGTTCGATAACTTCTACAAAAATTTATCAAATTAATTTTTTTTGAATTTTTTACATACATAATCGTTCAACTTAAAAAAAATGTCTGATTATTTTTTTCTGTAAGATACGTACTTTTCAAGTTATCGCCTATTGAAACAAAATAATTTTACTTTCGTAAAACCTCGCTTTCCTCAAAATAAAGTTAATTTAGGCCCAAAATAAACAATATCTTTGCAATCGTGATTTTACAGTTATTTTCATTTAAAATGATACTTGTATTTTTGAAATAAAAATTTTACTCATCAGCAAATATACAGTATATACTTTCAGGATTGGTGATCAAGTTTTCAAAATAAATATAATTATTTCGATAATATTAAAAATTTTCCACTTTAAAGAACGGCAGCACTAACTCAGTCTGAGTGCTTTAGAAAACATGCGAAAATAGTTTTTTTTTCTTCCTTTTAAACAGCTCATCAAAATTTAAATTGCTTAACATTTATAGAAGTTACGGTCGTTTAAGTCATCCCGGTCGTTAAAGCAAACAGTAAACTATAACAACGAAAAGTCGTTTCTATAATTTTTTGCTGACTTCACTTTCGACGAAGTTTTTTCTCACTTTATTTACAAATTATTATTAATTCCGCCGAGATTTATCACAATTTAAACATTCTACAAAATGATGTTTTATACCATGAGTTGGAAAAACCGTTAATGGTTCCGGCACTGTCCTGTAACAATTTCTTTTTTTTTTAGCTTCTAACAAATACACATACAAATCATAAAAATGTAAAAAATAGAGATTCCGGCCGCGATTCATGGTCGCGTTATGAGAAATCTGGTGTACAAGTGAAAAATTACCTCAAGAAATTTCTGAAATCCGAAAAAATGTAAGCAATTTTAAGAAACAGAAAATTCCAGCGAATGTAGAAATTCTTAGGCAATCCCAAGAAAGCATAGAAAATCCGAGATTTTAAAACACCCAAGAAAAATTTTAAGAAAATTAAAACCCGAGAAAGTGCAGAAAATTTTTAAAAATTCGAGCCAAGTTAAGAAATTTGAGGGAATCTTAAGAAATTCTAGTAAATCCGAGAAAATCTAAGAAATCTTATAAAATTGAAAAATTAGAAAATGTAGGAAATCTCCGAAAATCATAGCAAATCTGAGATTTTATAAAATTTAAGAAAATCATAAAAATAGCAAACTCGAGAAAATGTAGGAAGTTCTAGGATATCCGAGAGAGTAACAAATTTTAAGGAAACCTGGTGAAACCCAGGAAATCCGAGAAAATTTAGAAAATCTTAGAAAATAAAAAATTCAAGAGATTCTAGTAAATTGCAGGAAATCATAAAAAATCCGAGAAAAGGTAAGAAATTTTAAGAAATTCTAGAAAAACCTAAGAAATCCGCGAAAATTTAGAAAATCTTAGAAAACAGAAAATTCAAGACAATCTAGGAAATCCCTGGATATAAGAAAACCGAGAAAAAATATCAAAATTTTAATAAATTCCGGAAAAACGCAGGAAATCCGAAAAAATGTAAAAAATCTTAAGAAACAGAAAATTGAAAAGAATCGAGAAAATCCCAGGAAATCATAAAAAATCCTAGAAAAACTAAGAAAGTCTGGAAAAGCCAGACCCAGAAAATCCGAAAAAATCTTATAAAACAGAAAATTCTAGAAAATGTAGGAAATCGCTGGGAATCCGAGAAAATGTATAAAAAATTAGAAAATTCGATAAATCTGAGAAACAGTAAGATATTTTAATAAAAACTGGAAAAACCTAGAAAATCCAAGAAAATCTTAGATAACAGAAAATTCAAAAAATTTAGGAAATCGCAGAAAATTATAAGAAATCCGAGAAAAACTAAGAGAGTCTAGAAAAACCCAGACCCAAGAAATCCGAAAAAAATCAAGAAAATCTTATGAAATAGAAAATTCTAGAAAATGTAGGAAATCTCTGGGAATCATGGGAAATCCGAGAAAATGTATAAAAAATTAGAAAATTCGAGAAACTCATAGTCTATTTATCTCAAGTTTTGTTATTTTGTTATATCTATCGTTAGAATAAATAATTTTATTAAAAATAACTTAAAAACTTAACAACTACCGTAGTGAAGTACAAACAGTTGCGAGAATCCGAGAAAAAGTAAAATATTTTATAAAATTCTAGAAACCGCTGGAAATCCGACAAAACCTAGAAAATCTTAGGAAACAGAAAATTTAAGAGAATCTTGGAAATCTCCGAGAAAAGGTAACCAAATTTTAAGAAATTCTGGAAAAATCCAAAAAAATCTGAGAAAAGCTAGGAAACCTTAGAAAACAGAAAATTCAAGAGAATCTAGAAAATCGCATAAAAACAATAAGAAATCCGATAAAGAATAAGAAATTCTGGAAAAACCCAGGAAATCATAACAAATCGGGTAAAAGATAATAAATTTTGGAAAAACCCAGAAAATCCGAGAAAATCTAGAAAATCTTAGAAAACAAAAAATTCGAAAAAATCTGAGAAATCTCAGGAAATCATAAGTAATCCTATAAAAAATAAGAAATTTTAACAAATTCTCGAAAAACCCAGGAAATCCGAAAAAATCTAAAAAATCTTAAGAAACAGAAAATTCAAAAAATCTAGAAAATCTTAGGAAATCATAACAAATCGGGTAAAAGATAATAAATTTTGGAAAAACCCAAGAAACTCGAGAAAATCTAGAAAATCTTAGAAAACAAAAATTCGAGAGAATCTAGGAAATCTCAGGAAATCATAAGAAATCTGAGAAAAGTAAGAAATTTTAAAAAATTTTGGAAAAACCCAGGAAATCCGAGAAAATCTTAGGAACCAGAAATTCAAGAGAATCTAGGAAATCCCAGAAAATCATAAAATATCCGAGAAAAATTAAGAAATTTTATGAAATTCTATAAAAAAACAAGAAATCCGAGAAAATCTTAGGAAATAGAAATTTCAAGAAAATCTAGAAAACCGCATGAATTATAAAAAATCTTCCAAAAAATAAGAAATTTTAAGAAAATTTGAAAAATCACAGGAAATCCGAGGAAATCTTAACAAACCCGAGAAAAAGTAATAAATTTTAATAAAAGCTGGAAAAACCCAAGAAATCCAAGAAAATCTAGAAAAACCTAGACCAAGGAAATCCAAAAAATCAAGTAAATTATATGAAATAGAAAATTTTGGAAAACCTAGGAAATCCCCGGAATCATGGAAAATTCGAGAAAATTGAAAAAAAAATTAGAAAATTCTAGAAACTCGTAGGGTTATTTACCTCAACTTTTGTTATTTTGTCATATCTGCCGTTTAGGATAAATGGTTTTATTAAAGATTCTGATTTAAATAAAATAGAAAAACCCTGGTTTAAATATATTTTTAAACTTAACAACTACCGTAGTGAAGTACAAACTGTTGCGTGCAAAACAAAACAGAGAAACATAATGGGCGGAGATAATCACATTACATGAGAAAACAACCATTGAATTTTTGAATTGAATTTTTTTCAATTTGAATTTGAAAAAAAGGAAATAAGGCAATAAAAATGGTAAACTGGGCCAAAGACTAAAGAAATTTTGGGTCTGTAATTTTCGAGTTAAAACCGCTTCTGGGATGTTATTATTAATGAATGGAGCGACTCAAAAAGCGCGTCTTTCTAGATCTGTAAAAATTCACCCTGCACCCCTTCCTTTCTATTAGGCTCAGTTTACTATTTTCATAATTTTTGATTAAAGTGCCATTGGCCCAGTTTACCATTTTCTAAATATGTCCCAGTTTACCGTTACCGGTAACCTCCGGTATATTTATTATGGTAAAACTACAATATTTGTAGTTTCATAGTTTACCGCCAGAGGGTAGCAGTGTCGTGTGTCTTCTGGGTAAGCATAAAAAATCTCTTTGAAACACTGTCATTCTATACAGTCAATCTGTATTTCCGAAAAGAAATTGGCAGGACAGTAGTGGAACAGTAAGCTTCAGTGCGGCCTTCAGGCCGCACAACCTTGGGAATTACTTTTTATTCAATTATGTAAAATATATTTATTTAAATAAAAAACATATTATAATAATTGAAATTTAAATCGGAGAATGTTTATACTAGCGGCTTATAAGGCACAGACACTTCCGGCTTTCTATGCGTGGTAGATGTGACAATTTCACACCCGTTGACCTCTAAAGCTAAAAAATTACTTTGCAAGCAGAAAAACGTACCTGTGAAATGGCCGAATGCAGTCACAGAACCAAAGCGATTAGCATCAGGATTATAAAACTCATGCAGGGTATAAGGTAAAAGGTAGTGATATGCCGCGGTTAGGGATATGACGCATTTTCGAGATCTCGGCTATGGGGCCTACCACGGCTGCATGAGATTATTAATCCATTAGTTGATTGTTTACCACCATACGAAGAACATCTACTGCAGTGTGTTGTTAACTGTGCCTGAGTTATTACCTATTTTATACCCAGTTTTGCAGGTAAGCACATGTGAAATTTCAACGCATGATTTTAAAAGTTTCATATAACTCTTCCTGCTGAATTTGCAAATAGTTTTATGTGTTCTACGGTGTTGTGTGCCTTTTAAAATAAATAATATGCAGTAGATTTACACATGCTGGTCTTTGTTTACATTTTATAATTTTCTATACGAAATGACGTAATGTTAGTGATATGCCGCACAATAACAGTTGTGTAATTTTTCAGTTCTAATTAAAATTTTTTAAACAAATTTGATTTTTATCTGCTTAAACATTAAATTACATGTAAATTGCCATAAGCCATATCCCTCACCACCAATATGCCATATCCCTACCCCCCGTTAGGGATATGGCAAAAATATCGACATTTTCAATTAATTAAATTAATAATACTTAGCACTAAATTAACTCCACTTAGGGCTAATGATAGGTAAAGGTCCTAGATATCTAAAAATCCAATCGTCATGAGACAGTCATGATTAGTGACCGAGAAATTGAGAATCTCCGAATGGTGCGTCATATCCCTACCTTTTACCTTACATTCGAGATTAAAAGATCACTTCGGATTGGTTGATTCAGATGTACTTTAAAAAAATAGTATATTATATGATATATGGTTTAAAAGAAAAAAAAAGTTGTTTTTTAGCTGGAACAATTATCTTTCTAAAGAAGCGAAAAGGAAATTTGAATTTGCTAATATTTGTGGAAGTTGGAAGCGTTTACATAAACGTTCTAAAAATAATAGAATAACAATCCGCAGTAAGTTAACAAAAAAAAATTAATTAAATGGCGCTGTATTGTCTACATTGCGATGCAACTGGAAGGATATCAATCTACCCCATATTAACTCGTAATTGTTTCACCACTCGAGAACTTATCTAATAAAGTAAATGTGAAACATAACATCAATTGTGTCGAACGAAAATTTAATTAACTTCATAAGTCGCTTATGAAGATTAAAGACGAAGAGTAAAATTTTAATAAAGCTCAAAGGAAAGGAGATTAAAAGCAAAAAGCTCGCTACTCTACCAGGCTGCTGAAAGTTATCGTAAAGGCGATTAGGGGTAGTTTATTTATAAAAAGTCATAACTATGCGTAAAAAGTTAACGCTCACCTTAATGACGTTTCCTGGATTTTGATTGAGCCATTGTTCAATTCCTGGAAATTTTTGGCAATGCAAACAAATATGACGATGGAAATAAACGGCTCTCTCTTGACTTATTAACCGCAAGAGCTGGCCTTTATCTCTTGGAACTTGTTCGTATTTGTCGACTTCGAACGTAGGAACAACGAAAACCCTGGACGGAAAGTTTAAAAACTTGCTGTTGAAGAAGTTCGCAACGGTTTTGGTGAAGCGCGTGGCGAGATTTTTGCTCGGAATGAGTTCGATGTCGGAGACCATGACGAAGTTTGTGGTGGAAGCGTTTCTGGCAACGTTTCGGCAGACGTTGACGGGATAGAGAAGGGCCTTCCTGTTGCGAAAGGTCTGATGGGATTCGAATTCGTCGACCGTGCATGATCTGATCGGAAGAGGAGATGGCTGCTTGGCGAGAATTGGGTGTTGTTTTGGAAAAACGTAGTGGACTGAGACCTTTGACATTTGCGGCAGACAGTGACATAATTTGATCAGTTGTCTTGTCAAGATGTCGGCGTCAAAGTGTGGTACAAAAGCGGCAATGCTTATAGGACCTTCCCAGTATCGAACCACTTCGGCGATGTAACTAACGAAATCTGGAGTAAGGTGGGTGGCATACGTCACCGACGCAGCGCCACTCCAATTTTGTTTAGCTCTCACAACATTATAAAGAACTCTATACGGGCTTCGAACACCAAGCTCGGGACTAAATTCAAAATCGCCCTCTTCGTACAAAAGCTCTTCGGGTAAGTTATACATAAAATTGCAGTAACTTTCATTATTTGGCTTGTAGTTTTTTAAAAACGAACCTGGGTAAGTCTGCGACGATTCAATGCTTTTTGAAATATTATTTGAAGTGAACAACCAAAAGAGCGGTTTGTTGTGTAAAAAAATTAACAGAAATATCAAAATCGACACGATTATGTACAAAATCAGCAGACGTTTAATTTTACTACAAATTCGTCTACACAAACATCGCATTTCACTTCTCGTTTAATTTTTAGGATTAGAAAAATTTTGATGTCGATATGCAATTAGGATAATGAGGAGTTTTGGTATTAGACATTTAGAGCACAACCACATATTTCATATTTTTGCACCGAAAACGCACATCTCGCTTATTTAATAAAAAAATTAAAACGAAAACAACAGAAATGCATTTTTAACCTTTACGATACGTAAACAACATGCCGCATTTTCGATTTTTTAAAACAGTTCCCTCTGGCGTGCGCGGCGGGAAGCGCGCCTTTCAGTATTTTCCGCACAGACAGTGCGATAATATGGCCGCATTATTTGATCAATACATTTGAAATACAAAACTGGCGCAATTATTTTATTGATTCGCTTACTAAATGAGCCAACGGCCAACGGCAGATAACTATTTGTTGTTGTTGTTGTTAATATTATAGAGGTGGGCTTGGTAAAATTACAATAATCGGTAAGCAACATAATACAAACACTGGCCTACACATGTAATGACCGTACGCAAATGAAAATTGATTTTTTATCCATTAACTTTTTAAGGCTGCATACTAAAATACCACGATTGTCCTTTATTTAAAATATATCATAACAAGCGTGACCGAAAAAAAAGTCATTAACATAATATCAGGCGCTGACGACTTTGAATATTTCCGGAAAAATAAGTTGGGTGTAATAGCTTCTCCGTTTGCACATCTCATTTATGCTAAAATATCCAGTCTGACAAGACATCAGCAGAATTGCCAGGCCTTCGCAGAAAAAACGCAAATGTCTATAATATTTTTTTCAAATTTTTCCGCCATTTTATTCTTTACAAAAAATTGCTTTTGTTAGCTTTTCTAAAAGTACACTGTTTTCGAGATATTTCACATTTTTTCAAAATTTCGCTAGTTTTTCTACATCTCTGTTGCATTCTAAAGAAAAAGTTACTTCTTCAAATTTTGCATAAATCACACTGTTTTCGAGATATGTCTCGAAACTGTTTCAAATTGTCGCTATGTGGGTTTTATCCAATTTTCGAGGAAAACAGCTAATATACAGCGCTACGTGGAGTAATTTGAATTTTATGTTAGTTTTTCTTTTATAATTTTCCCATTACTATAAATTCAGGTTTATTCTGTATTCCACCAAAATTATTACAGCTACGTGTTAAATGGTTTCTCGCCAGTATAAAATTTGAAGGTAAACCGGGCCAAGTTCATACCTGAAAATGGTAAACTGATTGATTGACTAACAGCTCCCGGGTAATTAATCGGTTGAACCAATAACAGACGCGTTTATATATAAATTTATAAAGAAAAATTCCTTTCGGCTCAGTTTACCATTTTCTAAATTTTCCCCAGTTTACCGTCAACCGGTAGTGCAAATGGGCAATAATGGTGTTATCTTCTTCATCAGCCTTCTAGTCCACTCCTGGACAATCGGCCTCTTTTTCTTTCGAGAAAGATTCGGGTATTAAGACCCCACGGCTGCCTAAACCGGATTGGGGAATGCCTGTAACCCTGTGTTTTAATAGTTGAAGCACGGAGACGGTCATATGGAAGTGTTTGACTCTCCCCGGATTCGAACCGAGTACCTTAGAGTCAGCAGTTGTTCGGCTAACGCACTAAGCTAATTACCGTCTCTTAATAATGATGTTATAGGCTGTTGTAACTCTTTGGGTTATGATAACCAGGTGTTAAATGGTTTTTCGCCAGTATGAATTTTGCCCACTTTATGAGTTTATCTAAATAAAATTTATCTAAAGCAACAACTACATCTGTATGAAATTAAAATTGTTTTCTCTTCTTGTACTGTACCAAGTTTACACTTGGCACTCATGGTTCTTTGAGCACTTGAATAATATCGAACTTGGACTTTAGATCACAGCAGTGTAGTCAGTGCCACCAGACATTGAACAGCGATTTCCCGCTTCGCCACCCAATTTAAGCTTTATTTGTTTGTCTGAATTTGTTTAGACCAAATAATGGTCTGGTTTGGCTAAAAATTCTTTTTAAGGTACAGCAAAAAAGGAAAATTGAGAATAACGAGAATGCTGAGTAAGAAAGAAAAAATGACAAGAAATGTTCTCTCAAATAAAGATTTGGTTATGCTACATAGTGGGAGTTACGGAAGCTCTAACTCAGTGTTTTCCAAGTTGAGACGAGCTCACTTTCGAATTATCCCTCCCCCCTCAATAATCAAATTGCCCTCGTTGAGAAACACTGCTCTAACCTATCTCTTTAATTTATAAAAAAAACTCCTAATATGTGAATACAGTGAAACTCGACTGATGTGCAACTCGATTGGTTGCCATCATCTGACAAACACTTTCAAATTATAAGTATAACAACATTATAAATTTCAATTTTATGCAGTAGCAGAATTTCATTGAAATAAACTTGTAAATTAATCATATTAATAAGTTCAAAATTTATACTGGCGAAAAACCATTTAAACACCCGGTTATGATCATCTAAACAGGATATAAATAGACATAATTACAATGGGTAAATATCCTGAACATTTGGTGTACACTCGTTTGGAATTCCCTTGGAAATCATTGCAATTCCTTGGAAATCCTTAGAATTCCTTGGAAATCCCCGGAATTCCTTGGAAATCATTGGAATTCGTTTGAAAATCCTTGGAATTCTTTGGAACTCATAGGAAGTCGTTGAACGTTTTTGGAATTTCTTGGAATTCCTTGGAAATCGTTGGAAGTCCTTGGAATTTTTTGGAAATCGTTGGAAATCATTGGAAATCTTTAGAATTCTTTGGAAAACACTGGAATTCTTTAAATTGAACTTTGATTTGAACTCATTGGAATTCCTTGGAAATCACTGGAATTCTGTGGAATTCCTAGGAAGTCGTTGAAACTTTTTGGAATTTTTTGGAAATCGTTGGAAATCATTGAAAATCTTTGGAATTTTTTGGAAATCCTTGGAATTCCTTGGAAATCCCTGAATTCTTTGTAAATCACTGAAATTCTTTAAATTGAACTTTGATTTAAACTCATTGGAATTTTTTGGAAATTACTGGAATTCTGTGGAATTCCTTGGAAATCACTGGAATTCTGTGGAATTCCTTGGAATTCTTGAAATTTCAATAAATTTTTTTTCAATATATTTTTTAAATGAAAGTTCAATAAATTGAATTTGTGGAATTTGTGGAATTCTGTAGAATTTGTGGAATTCTGTGGAATTCCTTGGAATTCTTGAAATCATGAAAATTCGTTGGAAATCCCTGGAATTCTTAGAAATTGTTGGAATTCTTTGGAAATCGTTGGAAATCTTTAGAATTTCTAGGAAATCGTTGAAATTTTCTGGAATTCCTTGGAAATCTTAGGAATTCTTTGGAAATATAACAGTAACTCATTACCTTAATATTTACATTACCTTGTTATTTTGTTGTGGGAGCCGGAGTAAAAGCCATCTCTGCAAGATGTCGCTGACCCTTGTGAGCTTGAGCAATCAATGAATTTTCTCGTAGCTACACTGATAAAAATTTGATCATCATATTACTAAAAAAAATTCTCGGTTTTGCGGTGATTAACAAAATTCATAATATTAATACATAATTTCGTAGTATCTACGAAAAATTTTTGAATTTATGAATTTGTTTGTTAATATAATGAATTTTGTTCATCGGAGTAAAAATTATGATTTTTTCGTCAATATTTTTTCTTGTGATATAAAATTCTAGCCTCGGGATACGACATTAAATTCTAAGATATTTAAAATTCTAAAAGACATTTTTTGCCAAAAAAAAACAAATGCTTTGTGTAGACCGGTTTCGGTTTGTAAGACCATCATCCAGTTTCTTCGTCATCAGAAAACTTAATTTCGGGAATTGATGATTGAAGCATATTATGTGTGTCCGGTGTGAAAGGAAGTTTTATGAATTCTCGGGAAATTCTAGGAAACCCAAAAAATGTTTGATCTTGGGAATTCTATAGATAAACTGCTTTATGTTTGTTTGCTTTCTTAACTATTTTGGAAGAAAATCGGAAAGGCAATCCAAGAGAAAATCCGAGAAAATTTTTTTTAAAAAACTTAAAAATGTGTCCTGTTGATCGCCCCTCTAAGGAAATAATAAATATTAAATCGGAGAAAATCCAGAGAAATTGATGAAATTCAAAGAAAAATAGAAAATTTTAGAAAATCCAGTAAAATCTTAGTAAATTCTAGAAAATCACATGAAATATTAAGAATACTTCTATAAAGGGACAGCCGCGCCGATTCGCGCAAAATTTGCTCTTGGCAAACTGCAATTTTTGCGAACGTTTCGCGTGGATCGGCGCTGCGGTCTGAAAGCGCCTTAAAAGAAAAGATTTTTTTGTTTTTTTAATTTTTTGGAAGGAAAACTTCAGTCAATCCAAGAGAAAATCCGTGAAGTCTCTCCAAAATTTTATGACTCGCCCCTCAACTTAATCTTTTTTTGTAAGGGGAAACCCCGTGGAGAAACCCGAGATCGTTAATCGAAACCTGGCGTCTGCCCTTTTGGGACTCTCTTATTCTTAAGCTATACTCGTAAAAAGCCTTTTGTAAAAATTAGCTTTTCGGGGATTTCCCCTTCCGGGAATTTTTATTTTTACAAGCAATTTTTTTTTTTGAAAATTTCGTGCTGGAAGGGGAGGCAAGTGCCCCAGGTGCCCCTCCCTGGCTACAGGCCTGATCCATAAGTATGAATAAGTGCATTTGTAAATCCTAACAGTTTTAAAGCTTTTTCTCTGTATTTTACGGCGAAACGACGACGGCGAAGTGTTCTAAACTGCACTGGCATAGCTATTTTTGGTCTGGAAGAACCAAGGACAATCCTAGTGCTATTTTCAGCTAACTTCATCGCCACTTATAGAAGCCCTGAGAGTCAGAAATTAGTTGATTAGTCTTCATTTTTAACAGAGTTCTCACCTCAGCTTTTGGGGCGCCAGGTTAATCAATAGAACAATCAAGAAAGGAATTAAAGAGATCATAAGCCCATTACCTGCTATTATGTCTTATTGATTCATCCTGGATACAAAAATATTTTTTGTTACAGCATTTTTTTTCAAAAATAAAATATTATTTCATTTATCTGTAAGCTTCTCGACCAAACATAAGTCCTTCATATTTTACAGGATTATAACCGTAAAATATGCGATGCACTAGAAAAATATACATCTTAAATCCTAGATTCTTTAGAAAATAAATTACGTCACGTGATAAAAGCTCGTTAGCCGTTGGTCGCCTCGGACAAGAGATGTAAACAAAAACTACATTAGACAGCCAATGACTGACGATTGTTTAACACGTGACTCGCCTAGTGTATTAGTTACTTTATATTATCTATAGGATTATTCGGTAAAAATGCAAAAAAAAATTATTTTGTAATTTATTCTTCCGGGTTCAAATTCGAAGATTCGTTGCAATAATATATTTATTATTATTGCAAGAATCGTTTCTTTGTGTTTATTTATGTTACGAAAATATTGAACTCTCGGTATCGTCGTTTTATTGTAAAACGTTCATTCAATTAGTTTCACTCTAGAGGTCATTATACTATCAATAAGTAATTCATCCGCCTGTTATCAACTTTTAAGTATAGGAATTAGGAAATGTCGTGTTTATCGATTTCTTAATTTATCTGAAAACTCAAAGTCTTGTCCGGCGCGTGATTATGATTATTTTTTAAATTATTTATATTCATGCCACAGGATGATTTTTTATTCAATAATTTGCATTTTTCTCCAATCTCCCCCCCCCCTCCCCGTCAGATTTTCGCTTTTTTCGCGGATAATTTTCGTTAGTTTATTTCCGCGAGGCTGTCTTATTTTGCAAAGCAGCAGAGTTACAAAATATCTTCTAACGCAATTTTCTCAAATTTTTTACTTTTACTTAAAAAGTTTATCGCAAACTTAATGAGATAATTAGTGAACTTGTCCCCCCAATATCAAAAATATTTAATCTTTTGCAAAAAAATTATAGAACCAATAAATTACGGTTTATTCAATAAAAGATAATAAAACAAAAATTAGATAAAGAAAATTGTTTGAGATTATTAATTATTTACAATTCTGATAAAACACAATTTTAGTATTCGATGTGAACCGAAACTCGCGGCGGTGACTTTATGGATGCAAACTATTAATTTGGTTTATATGTGACGATCAATTTTTAGTTTTTTTTTGGAAAGTAATCATTACGCGTTGTTGACAAGTTATGAAACTGCAGAAAAAAAAATTGTAAGTCTGTCAATCATAATTTTTGTTATTTAATTAATTCATGTGCGTCAGCATTACAAAATTAAAATAATATTTAATGTTTCATAATTGGCAATATTATGTCCGTATATTTGAAGGGTAGGTCCGGTTACGAATCTCTCAAAAATTATTTATGTGCCAGGAACCCGGCTGCATTTTCTTCAGATCCATGAGAATATTTAGTAAAATTAATTTTTACCGAAAGTCAGCCGTAATAATTAAGTCGTAGCAATATTTTCAAAATTTTTAAATAATTTAATTGCATAAAAAAGTGCATGTAACTTATGAATTTGTTTATCATATTTTGTTATTGACACGAACCCAATCATAAAAAAAAATTTGAAAGATTTAAACTTTCCTTCGAAAAACATATTATATAATTTATTATATTTTATTTTTTGGTGTACAAAATTATTATTGTCTGAAAAGCAATCTCAAGCACTCAGAAAAGTTACTAAAAGCTACTATTGGCTGAAAAAGTCTCTATTTCTGGATTATCGTTGCCACAAAGTGCGCGAATGCAAACATACATTACAATTCAATAAATTACTGTATACGTAACATAAAACAAAAGAAAATTCGGAAGAATGGAAAAATAAATATTGACTAAGCGAAGTTTTCCACTTACGCTGAAAAGTTTTTGATAAACACGCGTAACCACTTCGACTTTTCAAACAAATACAATACTCTCACACCGCCGAAGGGGCATCTGAGCTTCTATTTCCTATTATGTGACCGTTGCATTATGTATGATACTTCAATCAAAAATAAAATTTTATTCATTCAATTTTCCTTCTTTGCTGACATTTTTTGATTGTCACGAACGTGAATACCCTGACAAGCTGTTATATGATTTAATTTTTACATTAAATGCATGGATAATGCGGATTATCAAGCGTCTTCAGAACATACGTGAAAAAAAAATTCATAAATGAAAGATCTGTCGAATAAAATCTTCTCGCTTGGATGAGATGAACCTTGCGATTCGATTTTGTACTTGAAAATCGGAATTTCTTTGAAAACTACTTTCCGATTGATAAAAAATGACAAAGCGATCACACTAATGCTTCGATAAAACGTATTTGATATGAAGTTTATGAATGTATTACAGAAGCTAACCCTCGTAATGTGGGGTAATCTAGTGGTATTCACCCCCTAAGCAAATATCTAATTATTTAAATTACGATATTATAAGCGTATACTGCAATAACGAAGATAAGGATAGTACAATAACCGTTGAAGGGGCTATAATAGCCTCGCACTCTACGACGGATCATTTGTATTTTGTTACTCTAAAAGTACTAAACCTATTTCAACCATTCAGCAAACAAATTGCCATTAATTTGAAACAATTTATTTTCAAATTTAATTGACAATTTATTTGCCAATTTAATTGACAATTAATTTGACAATTTAATTGACAATTTATTTTACAAATTCTTAAATTAATTAGGTGAAGAACTTTGGAAATTGACAATTTATTAATTTATTTCACAATTCACTTGACAATTTAATTGGCAATTTATTTGACAATTTAACCAGCAATTATTGTTTAGCAAATTTACTTAAATTATAAATGTAAAGTATGATAACTTTAATGTTTAATTACCGAGATAATCATCTAATTCCCAGCTTCAAAGTAAAACAAAACCTACTTTGTCAAAACTACTTAGGTTAGACTAATATTTAAATTCTCGATAGACGAGAACCCTTTCCAATTGAAAATATTGGGAGATATTAATGGACGATAACAAAATTATTGATTTTGAGGTAGTATCAAAATTCACTCTTAACGAAAATGTAAAGTAAAAGCACACGCACGAACCGCAGTCCTAAAAATTTCATTTTCTCTCAAACGTCCCTTACCAATCTAAAAAAAATTGGGAGCTTACGGAAGAGTGATAGCAGGTCAGTGCAGCTTTCGGGTCGCACAACTTGGGCAATCTATATTTATTATATGTGTTACCTTGGAAACGGTTATTAGCCTAGTAAGTTAACCGAACAACTGCTGATTCTAAGGTACTCGGTTCGAATCCAAAAAGAGTTAAAAACTTTCATAAAACCGTCTCCGTGCTTTGGAGAGCACGTAAATCCGATTTCCACTGTCAACTATTAAAAATAAAGTTACAGGTATTCCCCAACCTAAAAGACACACAGATCGCTCAGATTGTGCGGCCTAAAGGCCGCATTGGTCTGTCACTTTTCCGTAACCTCCAAAAATTTCCAACCTTTTTTTATGATAGGAACAAGCGACGTGAGGTGTTGGGAATTACTGTGTTCGACTTATAAGCGATTTCTTTACTTTGAGATATTTATCGGATAACTAATGCGTCAAAAATGTACATATACGGTACCGATATTTACATAACGGTACGGCATTGATTTCCCCAATTTTCCGTTAATGTTTTAAGTTATCATTTATGTACATATACCGTACAGATCTTTTCGTAACGGTACGGCATTGATTTGCCCCATTTGCCGTTACTGAATTGGTGAATCATTTATGTACATATTATGTGTTGACTTTTTATGAACAGAATATTTAGAAATTTACAGGATCGTTTTGGTACATAAAATTTACGTGTCTAATCATTACTGATATTTTAAAACTTTAATAAATTTTTAATTAAAAATTATTTAATAATAATTTTTTAAAAAATAACCAATCAAAACTTTGATTTGTTCATTGTATAACCAATAAAATTGTCTGATTGGTCACTTAATTAATTTATCAAGCGGATTCCTTATTCGATTCGGGAGATTTTGATGGGACAGACATACAAACTACTAACTTTGTGTCTTATATATGACCTCGGCATCTCTTCTATAGAAGACAGTTCAAGGCCAAGGCAAACTTCTAAAAGTAGAAGAAGCTAGAAAAAATAAATTTAGTACATTTTTGGACTTAAGCTCTTCCTACCAATAACCGGAGAATTAAAAAATTTTTTAATTTAAAATTCAATTGATAAAATTCGATTGGTGTGAAACTCAATTGATGTGCACTTTGATTCGTGTGGAACTTTATTGATTACCACATTTTATTAAGTTGGTAAAAAATAGAGCAATCATATGCACGTCACAGATAAAGAAATAGAAGAATACACTTACCCAGCGGCGTAGCGAGGGGTTTTGGCGCCCGGGGCGGTCCTTAAATTTTATGCCCCCCCCCATGGGAACAATTTTTTATTTTGCAAGTTGTCAAAAAAGCTAAAACAGAAGGAAAAAAGGTCAACGGTATGTTTTTCTTTATTTCATTATGATCTTACAAGAAGTTTATTTTTTCTCGCCTTCATTTGCGCAAATTCGTCAATTGCACTATCAAAATTTAAAAAAAAAATTTTTTTTGAAAATGGAAAAATGGCGCCCGGGGCGGACCTCCCCCCTTGCTACGCTACTGCACTTACCACCGGTAATTCCCCCAGGCCCGAATTTCAATAAGAAAAAGTTACTAACTCATGAAAAATTTGATTCTATTAACTTGACAGAATAAAAAAAAATTTTTTATTATCTGACACGAAGTAATCATTTTTATCAAACAGAGGGGGTCCGTAGGTTACTACCCCCGGGCCCCTATGTTCTCTAGACGGCCCTGAACTCAAGTTATTATTATGTTCGAGGGGGAAATCTCTGGGGAAATTTGGTGTACAAGAGACGGGAAATCTTAGGAAATGTCAAGCAATTTTAGGAAATCCGAGAAATCTCGGGCAATCTTAGGTAGAATTTGGTGTACAAAAGACGGGAAATCTTAGGAAATTTCAGGCAATCTTAGGAAATTCTAGGCAATCTTAGGAAATCTAAGAAAATCTTAGGAAATCTCAGAAAATTTTAGGAAATCCGAGGAAATCTTAGAAAATTTCAGGCAATCTTAAGAAATCCGAGGAAATCTCGGGCAATCTTAGGTAATCTAGGAAATCCCAGGAAATCTTAGGAAATCTCAGGCAATCTTAGGAAATCCCAGGCAATCTTAGGAAATCTGAGGAAAATTCAACCTACCTAATGAAGCGAAATCCAAGGAAATCTTAGGAAGTCCAAGGAAATTTTAGGTAATCCTAGGAAATCTTAAGAAATTTTAGGAAATCCAATGAAATCTTAGGAAATCTTAACAAATGTTAGGAAATCTAAGGAAATCTTTGGCAATCCAAGGAAATCCAAGGAAATCTTAGGCAATCCACGGAAAATTTAGGAAATCCCGGGAAAATTTTGGAAATCCCGGGAAATTTTAGGAAATTTCATAAAAGAAAATCTGGTGTACAAAAATTTAGTCTGCGGTTTCCCCTTCGATTATGTTTAATCTAAAATTGATGATGATTGTCACTCGTAGTGTTAGCGGAGAGGGACGCAAGCACGCTCTCAAATTTTCGTCTGGCCGGGATCAAACTGGAGTTGATCCAGGCCCAGTGCCGGATTAACCCATAAGCAAATTAAGCACTTGTTTAGGGTACCACGTCTTGTGGGGCACCACGCACCAGAAACAGCACAAAGGCTGTTTGAAAATACGTGCGTTTTAAATTGACTAGAACCATTGGTGGAACGTTGACGTTGGGAGTCATAAGTCATAACCCCGCTCCCACTTGCTCGTGCATCGTGTGCACCATTCTGGAATTCGAATGCTCCCGATTTGCCATTTGCCGATCACCACCTCTGCCCCGCCGACGCTGTGCTGTTTTTTTTTCAAGGCCGATACTAGTTTACTTATGGTTGCTTAGAGCATCAAGTAGTCTTAATGCGGCCCTGTCCAGGTCCATAGTCAGGATTTCATTTCGGGGGGGGGGGGGCACTTTTAAAAAACCTTTTGTAGAAAGTAATATTTTCGGGAGTTTCCCTTCTGGGAATTTTTATTATTACAAATAAATTATTTTGAGCATTTTGTGGCGGGGGGGAGGGTACGTGCCCCCAGGTTCTACCCCCTGACCCGGGACTGAGTTGACCAAACCAAAGTGAGCTCGTCTAGACTACTCGTCTGTACTGCGTCCTCGTTCCCATTTTGATTTTGAAGAAACGCGCAGTTGTTGAAAGCAAACTCCATTCTGTTAACGGTACGTGTACTCGACGTAAATAGTTACAGCACAGGTTTTTAAGAGCAAAATCGGCGGTAGTTGCCGTCTAGGTGTGCAACTGTTAACATCATACCATAATTTTTATTTTAAATTTGATTTCGTTACAGGACATAGTTTTAACTGTTACAAACCGGGGGGTCTGGGGGGTATGGAATACTCTCCAGTGCACTATAAATTTTTTTAAAAGAAAAACTCATCATTTACCCTATGAACTAAAACCTAGGTAGTAGTAATAAAATGGATTATTTGGTCAAGTGCATTTTTGCGAACGGTGATAGATAATAGTATGTTATATACCAAGGAACTAAAGTGGGTATTTTAATGCGGAATTATACTGAGTTAGGGATATTTTTATTATTTAAAAAAAAAAGTTTTGAAATATAATAATATGCATTGTTATTGATTATTCAATGTGTTAGTCCTTGAAAATAAAGAGCAAAATAGAGTACTTTTACTCCTGGGAGTTAAGGAAACATTATGGAATTTTTCCGAATTGCAAAAATAAATTAGGTAATGACGCCGCGTCGTTTTCAATTCAATGTTTCGTTTTAAGAGAAGCTCCATAAATTTCAATAAAAATCAATTTGTGCCGACTTAATTTGGTGTATCGTAGAAAAAGAAATGAAAATCCGTGATAGAGATTTCCGTTAGATAACCGAGATTTAATAAAACTTATTTGTAGAAAGCCCACATTAAATCTCATCAATTTTGAAATAATCGCCGCAAAGGGAAAAGTTTCGGATCTGTTGCGCAATACACCTCTGTTTTACAGTTTCAAAATGTAAACCTACACAATGTAATCAGAATCTGATTAAATCGTTTATAAAGTTTCCAAAGTTGGATTTTCTAGTAAACAGAGTGCTGACGACGGTTCGAACGAAGGAAACTTTAAAATTTAAATTCGACGTCTGAATTAACAGGCAAGTTAAGACGTCGGAAGTTCAATTTGAGCTATAAAAAATATTGACGCCACTTTTTAACTACTCGAACCGACTTTTCCAACAATGAAACCTGTCAGCCTATAAGTAATGGTTGAGCTTTTATTTCAAACCCCGGGTGTCTAACACGCTAAGACTGGGTGCGCCACGACGCTCCTCTCTATCTGTCTTCTTCAAAAAAAATTTTCATTTTCTGCTTAGTATTTTAAGAGACATGAAAAAGTTTCCACTTATTGCGACAAATGAAAATCCTCTTTACAAATCTTCGCCGATTATTTATTCAAAAGGTAAGAATGAAATTAGGAAAAGCTGCGCGACGCTCGATTTTTGAAAATTTTTTTTTTTTAATTTCCATTTACAAATTTTCTAAAAATATACTACTGCATTATATAAATATTTGTTTTGTTGGAGCATAACTTATCAGGAATATTAATAGGCAGGCGCCCTTTAGTCAGATCATCGTTCATTAGCATGCGTTGCGTTAACAGATAACAAGTAGCAAACCCTATGTATACACAATGATAAACTCAAAACAATCATATCTTGTAAAAAAAAATTCAAATATTTTTCGTTTCAGAACGAAGAGATAAAAGAAGCAAAACGATCTTGAAGAAACGCGGGTCGGTAGTTCCCATCGACGAAGTTCTTCCGTCCAGCAGCCGCATCGGCAACAAGAAATTCCAATATCGCAGCCGAATAAAGGTTTGTTGCGGCGCCTCGAAGAAGTTTTTCGATAAATTATTAACAAATTATTTATATCAGATTGTAAATACGAAAATGTACGAACCCGTGGCCGACGGTTGCGTCACAATTGTCAATTCAAAGTGTAACAACAAAAAACCTTATGACCAGAGCGATGTCGAAGACGAGTGCTCAAACGCCTGCGAAAGACCAAGTCAGCAGCAGAGGCGAAAGAAATTACAGCAACAAAAAGAAATACCGAAGCAATCTCAAATCGAATGCGATTTATTGAACCGCAGAAATTGTGGCGACAAAATGAGGACCGGTAATGGGGATAATTACATTGACGTGGATCACATAACGTTAGAATCAGAATTAAATTACAAAAATCGTTATCACACAATTGCAACACAAACGTCTACTTTGCTTCCTTATAGATTGCGTTTTTGGCCCAAATGCAATTCAGACATTAAGTGCGATCCTTCTGGAAACAGTTCGTTTAATGATAAGTTAAAATGTTGTGGTCGAACTTTAAGTCAGTGGATTTTTTCGCAACTTGGACTTATTATCATTTTATTTAATTGGGCTCTACTTGGTGCGGCAGCATTTTACAAAACTGAAGGTGAGTGATTTTTTTGCACTTTTAATCGTCAAGGTCCTCGATTCCGACAAATAGGTATCACACTTGTTTTAATTAGAACTATAAATTATAGAGGAAGTACGGTAATTGCTAAGTGGTCATTTTCATAAAATCGATTACAAATTAAATATTTAAAGGAAAAGTAAAAATATAAACAACACAAGTCGATATCGCACGTTGCTCGATTCGAAAAACGCAGCCGTTGCAATTTCGATGTTTAAATTGGAAACCCACAAAGTGTGAAAAAACTGCTGATTAGACAAGGTTGTGTGCCAATTCTATTATACACGGAAACATACGCACGTAATAATCTAATGAAAAATCTGCACATTTTCGTGATTTCCCAAAATTTCTAATTTTTGAAAAATAATATCCCAAAAACTCGTGGTTCTCACTTGGATGGGTGACCGCCTCAAGAACACACCGCTTGCAGATGCTCTTTGCTAAGTTTCGGAATTAATGCACAAACGAAATAATTATTATTAGTACAAAATCTGCGAAGAATTGCGTTAAAATTGTCAGCATCCCCCCCCCCGTTTTTTTTCCGAGTGAATGCAAATGTTTTCCAAACGGCCGACACGTAATCGGGTGAGAATAAAAACAAATGAAAGTACAAAATTGACACATTGAAATATTCGATATTAATTTAAATTAAAAATCGCGATCAGAAAGTACACGAACTTTCCGACTTTAATATTAAACGTATTTTAACCCCCCCCCCTTCCTCCCGACCACATCATATTACTTTCTTTTGTTATCAAACCTTTGTTTATTTCCATTATCCCCTAACATTTAAAACAAAAATCTATAATGTCAATCGCAATATATGTGACACGCAACCGATACCTTTTGGTTCAAAAAATAAAAAATGTAAACTTTTCGCACCCCCCCTTCCACTGCCATTTAAATTTTTTTTTAATTTAAATAATTTTTTTTTTAATTTTTAAGGGAATTCATTAATTACTGTTTTTCATTCCGTTTGTGATTTTTGTTAAGAAATTTTCTATTAAAAAAATAAAACGAGACAATTTCATAGTTTTTAAAATGTAATAACCCCCCCCCCCCGAACTTGAAATTAAATTGTCATTTTTTGCTTATTTTTCAAATTATGTTTGCGATATTTCATTATTATTTCAGTTAGGAATTATTTAATTTTTTTATATTCGAACTGCCGTAAAACTAACGTCTCATGTTGACACCAACTAGCGGACGTACAGTGGCACTTTTTCTCAAAAAAAATTCCACTGATAATATTTTGAATGAAAGTTTAACCTCCTATCATTCCTTTTTGTGGAACATCTTGCTTTGTAGTTGCGTATCTTTACTCTCATAAAAATATAACGCTGCAGTTTAATAGCTTTAGAGCCGCCTCCCCCCTCCCCGGCGCTCCGAAATTAAATTAATTGCAATTTTAACACATTGTGTAAATTTAAATAAGTTTACCTAAACTGGCATTTTTTACCAAAAGTAGTAAAAGTAAATTAGAAATTTTTTTTATTTTAATAGTATATTACATAACAAGGTTGAAACTGGTCAACCTAATAGCAATGCTGTAACAATAAAGTTTTTATTATTGCACAAATGTGTGGGAATAATAATTTATTTCGAGAGAAAAATCGCAGACCTAATTTTTTTACAACAAATTTCCTTTTATGAAATTTCCCAGGATTTCCTTAAATTGATTTAATATTTCTTTAAAAAAAATCGAAAAATTAAAAAAGAGGATGTCTGGAATATATTCCTAAAATTTTCTGATTTCTTAAAATTTTATTCAATTTCCTGAGAATTTCCCTTCACTTGTACACCAAATTTCCCAAGCGGTTTCCCCACAATTTATTTTATTCAATTTTTAAAATAATAATTTTTGTACACTAGATTTTCCTCCTGAATTTGCCTTAAGATTTCATTTCGAAAAAGTCGGAAAGGTAAAAAGTCATCTATAATATCCCTAACATTTTCTTGGATTTCCTCAAATTTTCCGAATTTCCCCCCTCGATTTTCACTAATAAGCAGGCAGAAAAATTAATATTATTCTTTAAAATCAAATCTTCTGTATCCTGCAACTTAACTACGAAAAGAAATGATGGGAATCCCCCTAAACAATTGTGAGGCTTTCGAAAACTTTCAGCCTACGGAGCTGGTCAACGATGGTCCATAAAGAAGGTCCACAATTTTTTCCGACTTTCTGACTCCGCTCATTAATAATAATACAAATTAGAAATTCTTATTTCTCTAAAATCTGACTAAAAATGAATTTAACACCCCTCCCCCCAACCAACACTCGGGTCACACTTACAAAGAGACCACTCAATCACCACATCCCTAATTTGGTTTATTTTTGACGTGAGTACAACAGGCCCGTAGCCAGGATTTCATTTCGGGGGGGGGGGAGCACTCATAAAAACCTTTCGTAAAAAGTAACATTTTCGGCGGATCCCCTTCCGGGAATTTTTATTATTACAAACAAAATGTTGTTGTTTTTTAACATTTCGGGGGGGGGGGCACCCTGGCTACGAGCCTGGAGTACAAGTTATAACCTGAAATGAAACGTGTTAAAATTTTACAACTCTCTTCTCAGCCGTTTCCACGAAAATCGAGTTTAAAAATATTCCGCCCCGCCCCCCAAAAATAGGAAAAAAACACGACATTTTGAACATGATTTGGGGTTGCTTTCATTAGATGTTTTAAATTATGAATTTCTCTAGTACAGCGGTCACAAACTTCTTGGTGTGGAAAATTATTTATTTATTTTTCAAAAGAAAATTTTTAATTATGAAAATTTTGATAATCCAATAATCTCAAAAAAAATGGTCGCGCTTATTAAAAAGATTCATGTTAGTGGTCCGCAGACTTCGGAAGTGTGAGTTTAGCGGTTCACAACGCAAAAAGGTTGGCGACCGCTGCTCTAGATTTCCTGAAAGCCGCACTGATCCGTCATAATCTCCCACTGTTTTTATATGTTTGAAATATGTATTTTGATAAGAAGTTTTCAAATTTTAACAAAATGTAGGAGATTTTTCTACTCTACTTTTTTAGTCGTCCCCTCTGGCGACCTAAATCAACTGAAAATAAATAAAATAAAATCAATATTATTTACAGAAAACTTGCGCCTTTAGAGAAGAGAGAGTGAAGGAAGCAAGAGGGGGGGGGGGAAATAAATTTATTTTGATAAGAATATTGGGTATAAATTTCAAATTTTAACAATATGCAGAATAATTTATGTGATGGGGGTATAATTTTCAAATTTTAACAAAATGTAGAAGAATTTATGTGGTGGGGGGCAAGGTATCTCATATTACCCCCACCCCGCTACTCTAATGTACGATTTCTTCAGGTATTTCTTATGTTATAATTTCGAAAAAGGTTATATCCTGAGATTATTCTTTAAATTTAAAAAAAATGATTTCTATATTTCAAAGTATAATGTAAATTTATAGTAAAATTTGAGGGGCGCGGGGGAGCATATGCCCCCTTTTTTATATAAAAATATGCCCCTTGACGTTCTATTACGCCTCCTCCCATGATCCAAATTAACTCAAAATAAATAAAATAAAATCTAATATTATTTACAAAAAACGTGTAACTTGGAAGGGTTATTTAAAATTTAAATTTAAAAATTTAAATTAACAAAATATTAAAATTACAAAAATTGAATAATTAAAAATTTAAATTAAACAAAAATTTGAAAAATATTAAAAATGAAACTTTTGTAGCTTTTGTTGCAATATTGGTAACTTTCGTCGTCAATCGTCAGTCAGGCCCGTAGCCAGGGGGGCCAGAAAGTCTTTTATTTGTTCAAAAATATTTCAAAAACCAAAATGGCGCGAAAAATTATTTAAATTATTTTGGATTAATTTTAAATTACAATGTTGCGAATTGCAATTATATTTTTATCAAATACGTCAGAATGAAAATTAAAAATTACTTTTACAACTAAAAAATTGTTATCTAATCAGTTCGTTATCGGGAGTACTCGCAGGTTTAAGCGTTTTGTGATTTACACCTGCAGTTTTAAGAACCAAAATCTAAATTTGTAAACACAAAAGCAGGTGACGCACTAATTCCGTTTTTAATTATAGGAATCGTTGAGTACTCGGATTAAATTTTTATTGATAAATGAAAGAAACGGATATAAATATGACCTAAATTTTGAAAGCACAAAAAATTGTTTTGTGGGCATCCCCTGTATTTCCTAATAGTAACCATGAAATATTTGATAAACAGATAGTAAAACCCCACCAATTCTAGAACAATAAGTCGTTTCACCTTTAGTTAGCTATTCATTGATTTTCATTTTTGATTAAATATTTAACCGATACCCTAAATAATTAATCCTGGCTATAAGATAAGGTACATTGTAATTGCACACCAATAGAAAATTAATTAAGCCTTTATTAAGATCCAGTTCAAATTATACCATACAAATTTAATTTTTTCTGCATAAATACATTAAATAGTAGAGAATCCCCGAACCGTAACTAAATTTATGGATGTTATGTGCCACTCAATATTATGTAACATTAAAATTTTTAAATGTTACACGTCATTATATCTGTATCAATTTATTTCAACGTTAAAAAAAATTTGTCAACTAACACTCAGTCTTGGTTGCATTTTAAGGCCGACACTTTGAAGATGTTCCATCCATTTAATTTTCATTTCTGACACAAAAATCGTTTAGCCACTCGATCATCTAATTTTCATTGGAAAACTTCGCCCATCAATTGCTATTTAATCGTTAAAGTAAATAATGTTCACCTTGGTACTCCATAACAATCAAAAAATCTATAGTTACGATGAATATTCAAGGTAAATTTAAATAAAAGCTCATATTTATATAACAAGCCGATTAGAAATATTGTCATTCATTTTTATGATTTCATTGATAAAAAATATATTAAATGCAACCACCGCACCGTTATTAATAATAAACTAATATAGACTTACCCCCTCCAAAGGTCCAATGTTTAGGTTTCCCTAAAAAATCAAAACATAAAATTAAATCAAAATCATTACCCATGACAGCCCTCCGCAACATCGCTGGTAGAACCGAATATTAACTCTAAAATTTTATTTTTCAGGTCCCAGAGAGCTTCAGCAAGCCGTCAATTTAGAAACCCTCCAAAAAGATTTATCAGTACAATTGGCCACTTCGTTAAGACAAGTAACCGATTTATCGCAAGAATGGCCGCGAACGATAGCGAAGTACATGGCGCAGCATGAAGTTCTTCTGTTAGACGCCGTAAGTCAAGGATACGGTGAGGGCGGCGGCGGAAGTATATGGACATATCCGGGATGCCTTTTGTTCGCCGTTTCATTACTAACGACCTTAGGTGAGCAAAACTTCCTTCTTCGTCATGTACTCGAGCTTTAATCGCGTTAATTTTCAGGTTTTGGAGCACCGGTCCCACGCACACCGTTAGGCCGCGGAGCGGCGGTTTTATTTTCGGGCATTGGGATTCCCCTACATTTTTTATTAATTTTAAACATCGGTAATCTAGTCGCAGGAAAACTGCAGTTAGTGTTTAGTAGAAAAACTGAATCAAGCATTCCAGTTAATAACGAAATAACTACATCAAATTACACTCCATCTCCCATTTTAAAATGGTTTCCTTTAGTTTCGATAATTATTTATTACGTTTTGGGTGCAATATTGTTTGGATTCGTTAGGCGAAGAAACGTCATAGATAGTTTGATGTTTCCTTTAGATTTCACGGCGGCCGGTGGGGTGGCGCTAACGTCCGGACACGTTAGAATCTTTTATGCAATGTATTTAGAATCTGCTGTGATGTTAGCCGCAACAATAGTGTCGTTAATACAAGCTTCCGCCACCAGAGGAATAGTAGACGTGGGTTTAAAGTTAGGACTGTTGACAAATACTTGATTATAAACGAAAATCACAAAAACGTGCCTTAGGAACAATTTATAATTACAGACAAAGAGGCTTTCTCCAAAAATTACATATCAAAACAAATAAAACAAAAGATATTTGTGGTAATTTAGCGCTACAGATTCGAATATACATTAATTTTTTTTACGCTCAACAGTTTTCTCTTTGGAATAATTCACGTCATCGGATTCACCTACGTTGGATTTTACGTGCACTGGTTCAATTGTAACTTTGTCATCGACTTTTGTTTCTTTATCTAAAATTTTTCATTAAAATCACCTGTGTGATTAAATTGCAAAGTAATAATAAACAATACTTACCGACTAACGCCGAACGAAGAGCTTCTAAAATATCGTGTCTTTCCGAGACGCATTGCTTGCTGCCTGTAATGCGCAAGGTAAAATAATTAATTAAACAATCAAGGTTGAAACTTTAAAATATTTATTTAAACTTTGTTATATTAGAAACTACAACAATAAAACTTTTATCCAAAAATAGCGTGCTTTATTTTCTTAAAGAACCCTACTTTTTCTTCTTTCTCCCCTGCAACCGATTGAGCCTCCGATCCTGACATTTGCTCGTTCCTTTTGCTTTCACCTGCCACAGAAAAAGTGCATTAAAAAAATTACTATACACAAATAATATAATATACACAATTCTTAACGCACTTTTTCTGAAGGCACCCAAAACCACACAGTTATGTTAGAAGGAATTTTAAGGCAAAGGCTCAATTGCGCAGAGAAAATCACCCCAGAAATATCGGCTCCAAACATTACGCATTACGGTACCGTTACCGTCCAATACACATACATTACATTGGAAGTGCTGAACGTAACCACTGCCAATTATCTAATGGCACGTTACGTGAGACACCACCTTAGGACAATAAAAGAGAAGTGGGAAAAGAAGGGCTACGACGAAAGAAGGTAACGGATAGACGGCCCTCTCTCTTAGATGTTGGGCAGCCAAGCCGACTAGACTTGTTTAAACGCTACCTAAAATTATTTGTTTTAATTGTACTATTGTGTTATATTATTTAATTATTGTGGTTCGGCAAATTTAGAGGTAAATATTATTGTAATATACTAATTAAATTCAAAAGGTACGAGTTTTGAGTAATCGAATTAAATGAACACGTGTATTAAAAAATTATAAACGTGCGCACAGGCCTAGTTAGAACCTCACATGGTAGATAATTATCCCATGTGGCTAGCGAGCAGTGCCCAAGGTGATGTCACAAGAGCCATAGGCATTCCTAGATTTGATGATGTAAGATTAAAGTTAATCCGTTAATCGGATAATTCAGATTACTTCAGCAATAATAAAATGCTATATAAGGTAAAAAGTCTAATCAATTTTTTCAAGAACTCAACTATGTGATACTGATGAGACCTAATAAGGTCGAAACATGTCTATCATTGTTGTTTTCCTGAATAAATTGATTTAACTTGGAATATTAGGAAACGATACATGGGATATACTTAGTTGAAAGACCAAAGTACAAACGATTATTAAGGAGCAAATGGGCTTTCAAGAAAAAATTAAACAAGAACGGAATCGACCTACGTTACAACCAAAAGGTATGGAAAATACTACGATAAAACGTACGCACCTGCAGTGCAAAGAAAAACAATGAATTAGTAATGAAGAACTCGGTTTGCATGAGTTCCTCAAAAGATTGAATCACTTCGTCGACGAGGACAAAACTCAAATCAGACAACTTTCGAATAGTAACCGAGAACTGAATGTTCTCACAGTTCTCGCACTGGACTTGAATCATATGGTTTCTTTGAATAACTCTCCATATATGCATTGACTGAAATGGCAAAAACATCCTCTGTTATTAATGCCTTCGAATGCCTGTCTTCAAAATCTATCATGACGCTCTTAGGAGTTAGCCAGGCATGAAGTTTTTGAGAACATCAAGGACTTTACCTATGTCTCTTGACGTTTATTTGGCAAAAGAGCAAACACGGTCGGAATCACGCTATTGTATTGAACAGCGTGAATGTTGAATAACTGTTCGAACAATGGGTGAGCAGACTTGAATGTTCCATCCGCATACCAGTGGTTATAGTCCTTCATTAAATCTAAATTCTTTTGGATACTAAAAAAGAGGATGAGGTCACTATCAAAGAGGAGAAACGATTCCAACGATAGTCAAGTCCATAAGATTTGTAGGATTGGGGAGTGGAGCTGTAGCCGCTCTTCTTGTGCATTGAACAGTTCGCCGCATAAGAGAAACTGAAAGAAGTGCCACAGCTACAGCTTTGTAGCGTTTTTTCAGTTTCACTATTGTGCTTGATTTCTTCAAGAGTTTTCTTTGCTTCGATTTTGGCCATGTTGACCACATGATTATGAGATCCCGACGTACTAACTACTTCTTCTCATTGGGTAACGACACGTCCTTTGAACTTGAATTTCGAGTATTCCAAGCACTTGTAGTAGGTCCTGTCTTGATTACTTCTATGTCGTTTGTAGAGAAAACCTTCATGAAGAAGTGGATTTTTGGTTTTTTGGCTTTTAAAATATGCCATATTCCCTAGTAAGTTTAAATGTTTGACTTTTAGAGATAGCATTTAGTGTGTTAGAATGTGTGTAAACATTTTGTTTATATATAGTCCTTTTCCTGTAAATCAATTTCCTATTTGATGTCCCTTTTAAATATCTTAGGATGTGTTTTAGTCCTGTCCAATGCTGTTTCGTTGGTTTCTTACAGACAGAATTGGTTTGTGTATGTCGTTGCAAGTCTGGCCAGGTATTCATTGATAAGTACATCGGACTGCCTATTCCCTTTTGATAGAGTGCTTTCGTCTCTTCGTCATATATTTCGTTTCTATATTTAAAGTTGTTTTCGTTTCCTTTCGATCCGCCATTCCGAAATCCGCTAGTATTTCCTGTACATAGTGCTCTTGGTCCAAACTTATTTCGTTCTTCTCTTGCTGAACATTGATCAACAATATTCTTCTTGCTTGCTGATGTTCTTCAAAATAGAACAGTATAACAGCAAACGAGAACGATAAAAGTATCGCGACGTTGCGGCCAGAATTATTAAATTCATAGTACTATCGTATGGTGAGCCCAACCTGGATGACTATCTCACTGGTATCGCCTATAATTTTGAATTCCAGGATAATTGATGAAATCGTGTTTAAAACACCTTTTGATTTTTATTTTGTGAAATAAATAAAACAAAACGATTTTGTTTTTCGAAGTTATTGTTTTCGACCATTTTGACTTTTGACGAGCAACCGATTAAATGAATAAAGATGAATATATAAATTGTTTTATTTTAATATTACGCGCAACGAAAGTTTCCGCTGCGACGCTAACAAAGTTTAATAATCAGGACTTCCACAAGTAGACTACAAGCCCATGGAGAATTTTAGGAGGTGAAATGACCCACCATGAATCATGTTTAGAACGGTTTATAGATATCGGAAGATCATTATTTTATTTTTGCATTTCAAAGAGATGTAGCTATACTTAACTCCCTGTTTAGGAAAAGCAAAGTGCCACTTTCCTCCTGCAGTATAAAAGTGGTAGAAAAAGAAAGCGGTTAAATTCTAACACTCTAACAGCATGAGAAAAAATTGGATGTGGCCATGCCCATAACTTTATCATACTTTTTAATAATACCTAATAAATTTTTTAAAAAAATTTTTTTATAAAAATTAAAAATTCAATAAAAGGATGGTACTTAAAGTAATTAAAGCGACGATACGTTTTCTTTCACTTTGTATTTTGAAATGAAGCTATCAAAAGATCTACACAGACCGACACGCACCGTTGAAAGAGCCCTTTTTGTGTGCGTTGCCGTCCGTGGTAGTCGGCTGTGCATGATGATCCGCAGAATCACACACCACATGAGAACCCAGCTTTAGATGAAAAAAGGTGTAAATATTTTTGATATGTCATTTTAATTTTAATGATTTTTTTAAATAAAATTTACAAAACGAATTAGAAAAGCGAAAGGTTCAGCGAACACCTTCATAACAAATTTTTGGTTCTTTTTAACATGATCAAGTTGGATCTTGAAATTGGGTTATATGCAACCAATCTTCAAAAATGCTAATCCTGAAGATATCAAAACTACATTAGTTGTAGAATGTTTACAATTTCGAGAGCATTTGAAGATAATATCGATAAAAAGTCTATTATCGAAATGTTCAGTTGGATGTATGAAGAAGGATTAGATATTCTCTATCCTAATGTCGACATTGCTCTACGGATATTTTTATGACGCAAGAAAGGCTCAATAGCTTGGCAATACTATTACTTTATACTTTATATCCAGAAACTTTTTTTTTTCCTTTAAATAGGGGCGGCAAAAACTTCAGTGCCTATGGGCGGCAAAAGTATAAATCCGCCCCTGTGTGTAAAGATAAAGAAGGAAATTTGGTGGGATCAAAAGAAGACACATTAGAAAGATGGGCAGAGTATTTCTGAGAATTACTAAATAGACAAGAAGAAAAACCTAAAACCAGACAGAATAGACAAAATATTTAAAGTAATAAGGACGAAGTACCAGAGGAAGAGGAGATAACAGACTTAATCAAGAACTTGAAAAATAATCGAAGTGCAGGGGAAGATAGTATACAGGCGGAGTTGCTCAAATATGGAGGTGAAAAGTTGCATAAAACGATAGCCAGATTAATAAAAAAATATGGATAAAGTAGGAGATGCCAAAAGAGTGGAGAATGGCTGTGATATGCTCGATATTTAAGAAAGAAGACAAAACGGATTACGAGAACTACAGAGGAATAACATTATTGAATGTGATGTATAAGATACTGGCAACATGCATAAAAAATAAATTGAGAACGTATGCAGAAGGAATACTAGGAGTGTATCAGGGTGGATTCAGAAGAGAAAGATCGGTAAATTTGAAGAAGTGGAGAGTTTCAGATACTTGGGTACAATTATCTCAAGAAAATCAGGAGGCGACGAAGAACAAAAAACCAAATGGCAGCAGAAACAAAAAGTACATTTGCACTGCCATCAGTGCTCGGTAGCGGAATTTTTGCTAAATCAATAAAACTCCGGATTTATAAAACAATAAATTATTATAAGACCAATAATTGTCTTGTATGGATGTGAGGTGTGTGTATAAAAAATATGCACATCGCAAAAACATTATATTTTATAGAAAAAACTCTCAGCTTTAAGAAAAAAAAGTCTAATTTGAAGTATCTTGCGCCGCACATCGAAAAAAGTCAATTTTTCCACTTTAATTGGATATTTAAGGGTCTATTGATGAGTTTAGGATAAAATGGATATTTTTATTCGAAAGCTGAGAATTTTTCACACAAGATACAGTTTTACATTAATTTAAATAAAAAAGTTTTCTTCACCAAAAAAATTGATGAAAAATTTTTTTCTAAAATTTCAAAAAATCATAACTCCGAAACCGCCGTATATTACGGGTTAAAACGTTCAGAGAATTTTTTGCTTATTATAGAGAACATCTCCACAAATTTTGAACAAAATCCGCGAGGGCGGCCCCGTAAAAATGATTTTATTTGGTGGAATGACCCATATAATATAGTTTAATAAAAAATTGAGAACTTGGGAATATGTTCAATTTCAATCAACATTCATTGAAACCACAGTTTAAAAAATTTAATCTTAAAAAAATGGGTGCGATTTAGGGGGTGAATTAAAAATAAATAAATAATACTAAGTTTCAAAATTTGAGAATGAGCTTAATTTTAGTTGCTAATGGAAAAATAGTTAAAAAAATTAAATCTTAAGGGGTGGGTTTTAGGGGGTAAACTGAAAATAAAATTCTCTAAAAATTTAATAATTTGGGGAAGAATTTGAGTTTTAAGGCCAGGTTACCGTTCACGACAATGAAAATTTCTGGATGAGCTCTACAGCTTTAACGGATGAACCGATTCACATAAATCTGTGCTCAATTGAAAGGAAAATCAATTTTCAGGGCCTTGACAAAGCGATTAGATTTTTGTCAAATATTGATTTATAAATACTTTTTTCCTCAGTTGAAGCAAAAAACAGAGCTCAAAAAATTGTTTTTTTTTTCAAACTTTTTTTTAGAAAACTAAAATCGATATAGCCCCCAAAGTATTATTATTATATTATTATTATATTATATTATTAATTATTAGTCTAGCTTAATAATTTTCTAACCCATATTTAATTCAGATGAACTTGCAAGGCTATGGAGCGCCGCAGATCAATGCACGCTGCACAAGAATTTATTTCACGAGAGCTTAAGCCTCCATTTTTAATTTTTTTCTTATAAATAAAATTTAAATTTACTGTCAATTAATAGAAGAATAAAATACGTTAAAATCCATTTGCAAAAATATTTATTTTATAACAAAAAAAAATCCCGAAATTGGCGCATTTTTCACGTCTCTCGACGGTAATCTTGGAAAAATAAATCTTTAAGGAAAGTGGGTTCTGGAGGGTGAACCATAAATTGAACCAACTATTTTTAGATAACAAATATTGAAAAATATATGATCACCCAATCACTTGGGAGCTGGAAAAACCCCTTGGAAAAGCATTCTTAAATTTATGCTAAAAAAACGGATTGGTGCTATTCAACTCACCATCATTTTTATACGTAATGCCGCTTATTTCTCCTGGTGTATTGTCTTCCAATTCTGCGTAAGCTTGAATCAAAGCTTTCTGTTTTTTATCAAGAGATTTTGGAGCTACAACTTTAAAAGTCACATAATGATCGCCGCGACCCATACCATCCAGTTTTTTAATTCCTTTATTACTCAATCGTATTTTCGTGTGAGAAGATGTACCTGGTACTATCTAAAATTCAAAAATATAAATCATGCGATTTGTCGGGTTAATTAGGTAAAAATTACTTGGAGAGTGTGGTCTTCGTATAAACCCTGTATTCTAATAGTTCCACCTAGAAGTGCCTGTGCTATTGAAATTTCTGCGTCAGTGTGAACGTCAGCTCCATCTCGCCTAAAATATTTCGATTTTTCTACCCTAAACGTAACAAACAACTCCTTTTTTCCCACTGGCATTCTGACTGTTTGCCCATCCTCAATACCTGAAATGTAAAAATATGGCTGTTGAAATAGAAAAGAAATTATAAGCTTGAAACCTACCTGCAGGTACAGGTACGGTAACCTTTTTTCTTTGAACTGTGGACCCCTTTCCGTGACATTCTGCACACTTAAATTTGATGTACATTCTTGTGCCTTCACAATATCTGCATGTCGAGCGCATAATGAAAGGCCCTCGTGTAGTACTTTCATATCCTGTACCATCACAATAAGAACATTTTACTGGTTTAGTTCCGAGCTCGCATCTCGACCCTCTACATTTCGGACACGTATCCACTACATTCACATTAATTTCTTTATTAACCCCACGGGCAGATTCAGAAAACGACAATCTGACTATGACCTACAAACTCACAAAACTTTTAGCAACAAAAAAGTCTTTTTTAACTGCCTCACCTCCTGAGCTTCACCGAAACCAAAACTAGATTCGGCAAAATCGTCGAAATTACTCGCACCACGGCTTCCAAAACCGTCACCAAAGATTTTCCTAAACAACTCCTCGGGGTCAATAGTCGACTGATAACTCCACTGTTGATTAAAACCATCTGCACCGGCTCCTGGTGGAGCTTGACCCATTTGTTCGGCGGTCGTGCCCCAAGCATCATACTGTTTTCGTTTTGTATCGTTTGATAAAATCTGCGACAAGTAAACACGAAGATAAAATAAAAGTGTAAGTAAAAAGGTTTCATAACCTCACCTCGTACGCCTCCGAAATTTCCTCAAACTTTCTTTTACTATTGGGGTCGTTTTTATTCTGATCGGGGTGATACTTTTTCGCCAACACAAAATACGCCTTCTTAATTTCAGCCGGCGACGAGTTTCGGCCTACTCCTAGCACTTCGTAGTAATTTTTCTTCGCACCCAAGAAAGGTGTGACATGAAACTGGCGACTAACCGATAGATTTGCATCTACAAATTTTTGAACTCTCCGTAACACTTGGAATTAAATACAAAGTAACTTACATTTATTATTACTTAAAAGGGTCCACAATTTCGCATTGGAGCAACTTCGTCCGGAATTAAAATGTGTGTGTAATAATTGTTTACCCGCGTTATTTACACTTTGACCAACTATGACGTTAAATTGTCTAGAACTAAGGGCGGCTAACAAACTTCGCGAAGCCATCTTCTATAAATTAAAACTAAGGAGCCGCACGTGCAAATAATCGTAATAAAACATTCATGACTTTTGGTTACTTCTAGAATGATTATTAAATGTCAAACTTCAGTGCTGCCAACATAAATTTTATCGGTGATGTACAGGCTGATGCAAAAGTGCAGGAAACGGTTAAATTAAGATTTTGGAATTTTCAAATTTGACCCTGTTTCGGTTAAATTCGTTGTGGAAAACTTGAGACTGTTGATCAGTGGCGCAGCGAGGAGTTTTGCCGCTCGGGGCGGTTTCTGAATTTTCAACCCCCCACTTGGCGAAAGTCAATAAATTATTTATTGACTTAACACCCATCAAATTATTTAGTACAAAAAATAATGAAAAAATCTAATAATAGAAAAGGAAAAATAATAATTATTTGTTTTATATTTTATTTCATTATTTTACTACAAATTAATTTTTCTTGCCTTCATTTGTGCAAATCTCTCAATAATTTATTTTTTTAGAAAAAATGCCGCCCCTAAATAGTGCGCCGGCAACAGACCCCCCCCCTAGCTACGCCAATGCTTCTAGTACTAAACTAATGGGCTAAGGGAGCGTTCATAAACTATGTGGTTTGGTCAATGGGGGGGGGGATTAAGTAGAAAGCTACTCCTGGCTACATAAGGGTAGGGGGAGCTAGAGTCAAGCTACGTAATTTTCTTCATTTATTTTTATTTCGGCACAATGACAGCAATTTGCAGAATAAGTCGAAGTTGCCGATTTTGAAACCGTTTTTTGGCATATAAAAATCGATTTTACAGAAAAACTTATAAGACGTTTTTTGTTGAAAATTTCATTGCCTTCAATTTTGTTTCTATACATTTTTTTATTTTGTCTCGTCGTTTCCGGCTGACGGCGGCTTAAACAAGACTAGGTAAAATGCGAAAAATATTGTCATCTATATCTCGGAAACGGTGCGACCAGGTAGAAAAATGTATATGAACAAAATTTTAGAAAATAAAATTTGCAAGAAAAAATGCCTATTATTTTTTTTTATTTTATTGCACCGTTTTCGAAATACAGATGACAATATTTTTCGTATTTTACCGAGTCTTGTTTAAGCCGCTGTTAGTCAGAAATCGTGCAACATAATAAAAAAATTTATATGAACAAAATTAAAGGCAATAAAATTTTCAACAAAAAATGTCTAAAAAGTTTTGCTGTAAAATCGATTTTTATATGCCAAAAAACGGCTTCAAAACCGGTAATTTGAATTGTTAATATGGGAGCGTCCGGATATCATTATGAGAGTATTTCTAAGGGGGGGGGGGGTATCATGATAAAAACTACGTTAAGCTACATGATGGGAGGGAAGGGCTTTAAAGAGGTCAAAATACAAAATAAAGTAAAAAATTCCAATTATCATTTTTAAGTTCATTTTTGTTTCTTTATTTATTTTGGAGTGGTTAAAATGTCGAAAAAAATTCCAGACATTTTTTTTTATAGAGGATACTTAATCCAGGCCCGTATCCAAGGGGGGCACCTGGGGTTACGTGCCCCCCCCCCCCCCCCGAAATGTTTTAAAAAAACTTTTATTTGTAATAATAAGTATTCCCGGAAGGGGATCCACCGAAAATGTTACTTTATACAAAATCCTTTTTATGAGTACCCCTCCAAAATAAAATCCTGACTACGGGCCTGACTTAATCATAGGCACTGGGAGATTAATGAAATTTTGCAACTGTTTCTAAAGATGAAAGGCAGTAATTTTAATAAATTTATTGTTATGCAAAATTAGAAATTATATTCTAACTTCCACGATAAACCATAAAAAATGAATTATTATCTTTGGGTGGAAAATCAAAGTAACTTTCGCCTATAACAAATTTACAACCACAAGCTATTGTTTCACTACGATTAGTTTTATTCAAACAGGCACACGAATAAGTTGCAAATATGTCGACAATGCTGTGTTATTTGAAAAAATTATTTTCTCTTTGCGTTATTATATTGATTCTCGAGAAGAGCTGTGTGGGTAGAGGTGCTGAAGCTGCTCTAGCTCCACTGTGTCAGAAAACTGACAAAATACATAGAAAAAATGAATCAGAGGCAGGTTTTTCTTTGCTTTAAACTCGTTAATTAAATTTAAAATCTGATCCGTTATCCATCTATCACTGACGCGCACGAACGGATTAACGAGATAGAAACGGTTTTCTACATTAATAGATTTTTTTGCAGATTTTCGAAGATATCCTTCGACATATTGAAAATATGCCGCCAGAAATGAAACAGATGAGTAGCTTTGACGAAGAAGATTTAATAGACGATTCACTCGTGTCACGTAAGTAATGGATTTATCAACCGAAAAACTTGTTTTTATATTTTTTACAGTTCGTCTGAACCACGAACCGTTTAAGAACTTTAGAAAGCTACCTGGAATTCGATGCGAACCACTACTTACGCCAATTCCATTCACACGGCCTGATTCCAATCCAGATGTTTACTATTACCCAGCTTATGCAGCAGTACATCGTTGCGGTGGATGCTGCAACCACCCTCTGCTCACGTGCGAAATAGATGGTACAGAAGAAGTCCAATTTGCGGTAAAAAAATAGCACAAATTCCAAAGTTCTGTAAAATTGCTTTTAATTCCATAGACGCAGCAAGTTACATTTCCAAGTGCGGGAATTATGAGCTTGGAAAATAAGAAGGAGGATATATTCCCGATGGTTAACCACACCAGTTGTAAATGTGACTGCAAAATTAAGAAAGAAGTGAGGAATAACGGACGAATCGATACAAATAAAAATTTTTTTTTTTTTAGGATTGTGATCGAGATCTTCATTATTACGACGAAGACAGTTGTAACTGCATTTGTGGGAACCACGATGAATACAGAATTTGTTTAATGGAAAAAGTGGTATATGATAGATTTGAAGATCGAGAACCGTGCGAAGAAGATAATGTAAGAGTCTGGAATCCTAAAACATGCAGTTGTGAATGTCTCATTACATGGCAAAGTTGTTACGTGCCCCGGTTTAATGTAAAAAAACTTAACCAACAACAAATTGATTCTTTGCTGGTTGAATATTATACCAACAATTAAAATCTAGTGTCATAAATGTCAAATTTTCAATTTGTTTTTAAAAATGTAACTAGGTTCCCTAGTATAGCCAACCTTAATATTATAAAATAAAAATTTAAAAACCAGAATTTATTTTAAAGTTTTAACTTTTCAGAAAAAATAATCAGTAGAGTGACTTCAAAACGGCGAAGGCGAAATGTTCCATCATTTCGCCGTCGCCACTTCGCCCCCCTCTCCCCCAATATTTAAAGTAGTAGTAGTAAGGTCAGGTTAAATTTTTATTACTATCTAATATAACAGCATAAATGAAATACAATTTTTTTTTAATTTTTAATCTCAGTGTAGAACGATTGGAGATATAATTTAAACAACTGGCGGAATAGCAACTTCGTCCTCGTTAACCAATAAGGAAGGGATGGGCGAGCAATCATTATTTTCCGCGTGACATTCGCAGGCACACGTCCAGGGATTCCAAACTGGTGCTCTAAGCGGGAGTGGATCTGGAGATCTGAGAAACCTCTCTCTTTCAGTTAGACACCTTCTATGTTCATCCTTGTTTGTACAAGCACAAACACAAGCCTTCTCGTTGAATTCGTGTAATGGTGATCTGCAATCCTGAAAAAAATGAAAAATTTTTAAATCGAGTACCTAATTTAAACTTCGAATCACACTGTACATTTTTATAGATTTTACAGCCACATTGACACTTGGTATGCGTTTTAAATGTAAATGTTTTTACTTTATTGTAGTGGTGATGTACTCTGCCTGCACCTGGATATGTCACTACATGAGCCTATGAAACCAAAAATCAATTTTGAACCTATTCGAATTTTTGTATTTTTTCTTACTGTAAAATTGACCTCTTTCATTCCACCAGGAACTGGTACAGCAGTCAACAAGGGATTCTTGCAACATTCCTCGCAATAATGGACTATCCCGCAAGGTGGCATCCAGAAATCTGCAGGATGGTCAGCAGGACGTTCGAATTCGATCATATGAGCTGTCGGTTCACAAGTAGAACCAGGAACAACGCCAGGTACTGATAGATAATTTACAAGTCCATATTGATCTACTCGAGAAGAAATCTAAAAAAAAAATCGATAATTCTAGCCAAAATCACCTTAGATCTTAGAAATCTTGCTTGTAAGTCCGAGTCTTGTATACTTTTGGCATCAACTGCGAAAAAAGTAATTACAGCAAAAAATAGTTTATTTAAATTAAAATTATTCATCTTCGTGTGGTCGATCTCGAAATTTTAAGAAAACTAAAAGTCTTGAAACGACAACTCATGGAATTTAAATTTGCAATCGCGGAGGTGGAACTTATTTATTGCCTTTCCACCCCACATTAATAACTCAATTTTTATTAAAGATAGCAATAATTGGTTTTTGTAGACATTAAAAAAATGTCATAGAATTTCATTAGATAAAATTGAAATTAAATAAGTTAGCCTTGTAATAAATTGTATTCTCCAATCAATTGCCTACTACAGGATCCACGCTATGGACTCCCGATTGTTTCAATAATATTTATTATTATTTGAATTTTTAAGGAAGTTTTTATTTACAGGATGTTTCAAAAATATTTATATTTTACTTGTAATTGAAAAATTTATAAGTTGAAAGAGAAATGCAATATAACAACAATTATCAAAGTTAGTGTACAAGTAAAGGGAAATCTGAGGAAATCCAAAGAAATTTATGAAAAATGCAAGGAAATCTTAAGAAACCTAGGGAATTTAAAAAACCTTCAGGAAACTTTGGAAAATCTTAAGAAAACCTAAGAAATCTTAGGAAATCCAATGAAAATCTAGGAAATATTAGGAAATGCATGAAAATAATAATATTCATAATAATAAAATTTATTTATATAAATATACCCATGTAGCACAAATCTTGGTGAAATATTGGTCCAATATTGAAAATCAATATTGGACCGATATTAAAGGTGGACATTTTCCAATATTGCTGCAATATTGCTTTTCAATATTGCTGCAATATTGCTTTCCAATATTGATGCAATATTGCTTTCCAATATTGGTGCAATATTGATTTTCAATATTGGAGCAATATTGTTCTCTGTGAAAATGATGCAATATTGCTTTCCAATATTGGTGCAATATTGAAAACAATATTGGTGCAATATTGAAAATCAATATTGGGCCATAATATTAAATGTGAACATTTTCCAATATTGCTGCTATATTGATTTTCAATATTGGTGCAATATTGAAAACAATATAAATTTTTTTAGATATCCTAATATTTCCTAAGGTTTCCTGAAATTTCCTATGATTTTCTAGATTTATTAAGATTTCCGTATATTTTCTGAGATTCCTAGATTTTCTATGATTTCCTTGAAGTTCTTAAGTCATCTACAAATTTCTAATGATTTCTTACACATTTCCTTAATTTCCTTGGATTTCTTAAGATTCCTTTAATTTCCTAAGATTTCTTGCACAGTAGCGCTACAACCCAGAGTGGGTTTTGGTTAACCACTTCATTTTTATGAAGGGGATTTCAAGGCAGAGTATACCTCGGTGGTTTGCCATTGCCCGCCGAGGGAAGACGGTTAGAATAAATTTCTTACTTCACTCGGGTTCAAACCAGCCTTCTCTGCTTAGTAGTTAACGCACTTAAGCATCAATCCGTAACCGTCTTCATAAGATTTCTTACATTTCCTAGATTTTCCTAAAATTTCCTCAAATTTTCTAAAAAATAATATCTTAAGATTTTTTTTCCTTTTTTTATTTTTATTTATTTATTTATTTATTTCTTTGAATTTTCAAAAATTTCCTAAGATTATTTTCTCGCATTTTCAAAGACTTTCTTTGATTTCCTAAAAATCCCTAAAAATTCTTAAAACTTCTTTAGATTTTCTAACATTTCCCAAGCTTTCCTGAAGTTTCCTACGATATCCTAGGCTTAATTCCTTGAAGTTCTTAGGATAACCAAAATTTTCAACATTACCAACTCAAAAAAGTTATTATATATAAGCTTTAAATGGAAAACAAATTTTCAAATAGTCAAATAACGTCAAAAAAATTCAAGTGAAATAATGGAAGTTTCCAGCAACAATGCAAAATCATTGGTTTTAAGTGGTCCTTCGGGTGTCGGTAAAAGTACCATGATCAACCGCTTGCTTCAAGATTTTCCAAATCGTTTTGGCTTTTGTGTCAGCCATACGACTCGAAAACAGAGAAATTACGAACAAAACGGAGTCGATTATTTTTTTGTTCGAGTGGAAGATATGAAAATAGAATTAAATGAAGGAAAATTTGTAGAACACGCAATCTTTGATGGAAACCTCTATGGTACGAGTAAGAAAGCAATCGCGGACGTTTATAAATTAGGAAAAATATGTATTCTTGATATCGATATACAGGGCGTAATGCAAATTAGAAAATCTGATTTAAATCCGTGGTATATTTATATCAGACCACCGAATCTCCAAAGTCTGCAAGAGCGTTTGCGTGTGAGGAACACGGAATCTCAAGGCGCCGTAGATCGTCGAATTGAAATTGCCAAAAGGGACATCGAGTGTGCAAACCTTTTGACGTATTTTGATTTGGATCTCGTAAACGATAATTTCGAAGAGAGTTATAATCAACTGAAAGACTTTGTTACCGCACACATTCTTACTGAATGATTGTTTTTATAAATTAATGAATTTTTAAATAAAAACTCCAGTATTATGTCAAAAATGTATTTTACCTTATAAAAACAGTTTTATTAATTAAAAAAAAGTTAAATTTTTTTTTCAGAATTACAGGCATTCCCAATCCGGTTTTAATGGTCTTAATGCCTGAACCTTTCCCGAAAAGGAAAGAGGGCGATGTTCAATAGTGGACTGAAGAGCTGCTGATGATGATGATAATTTTTGGATACCACGGCATCGACCTTTTGGGGGCGTTTTTTATTACGGGATAGTACCCTTTTATGCTTTAGCGGCTATCATTAAAAGGCCGCTTTTGGAAGGCCTCTTTTCTTAGGCCGTTGCGCTTGGCCACTTTTTGCCAGGTGAACGGTCTCAAGGGGTCGTTTTGGGCCGTGAATCTTTTGCCCTCGGTTCCCGTAGCAAATCCTTCGTAACTCGAGTAGTCCTAGGGTTTGTGTTTGCCTCGCCCTGAGTACGTGGCAGATTTGGTTTAGGCAGGGAAGGTGAGCGTCTTCTGGCAAGCTCGGTCTAGGCGACTTCGTCCAGGGCATCTCTAGTTCACCCCTCTTTTTACCTCTTTTTATTTTCAAAATTTTAAAAATTCACTGGTTTTTAATTAAGGGTTTTGGCCCAATGGAGGGGAGGGGTCACAGAAAAATTTATTGCCTTTGGCCTTTTGTACCTCAGGACTAACTGGTTTCTTAACCTTTGCGGTTTCATAGAGTTTTTCCGCCATAATTTAGAAAAACTGCTCGAAGGGCTCCAGTTCCGAGTTTTTCTGCCAGTGGCGCCGACTGTCTAAAATTCCGAGGGGTTCCCAAGAAAGGGGGGAGGAAAGAAGTTTTTGGAAAATGTGAAATTTATTTTTAATATTTTTTAAAAATAAAAATGAAGCCAAAGTAAACTTTGGTAATTTCTATAAAAACCTGTGAGTCCAGTTAATCTCTTACACTCAATTCAACTTCAGGGGACCTATTCTGGAACTCACTCGACTTGATTCGCTAGTAAAAAGTTGATAAACTCGATATTCATGATTATTCGGCTTGAAGGCTTAGACCCATACAATTTTTTATATTTTTTAATTTATAATTATTTTTTAAATTTTTGTTAATTTTTATTACTATATTTTGTTAATAAATTATTATAATACGCACATTAGAATGAAATGCATCCAGCACACGTAAATGTGCTGTAAATAAAAGTTTTCACCAAGCGGTTAATATTCCGAAAATTTTGTGTACACTCGTTTGGAATTCCCTAGGAAATCATTGGAATTCCTTGGAATTCTTTGGAAATCCTTGGAATTCTTGGAATTTCTTGGAAATCTCTGAAATTTATGTAAATCTCTGGAATTCTTCTAAATCTCTGGAATTCTTTGGAAATCACTGAAATTCTTTGATTACACTTTGATATGAACTCATTAAAATTCCTTGAAAATCACTGGAATTCTGTGGAATTCTTTGGAAATTCTTGGAATTCTTTGGATATCCTTAAAATTCTTTGGAAATCCTTGGAATTCTTCGGAAATCTTTGGAATTCTTGGAAACCGTTAGAATTCCTTGGAAAACCCTGGAATTCTTTAGAAATCCTTTAAATTCTTTGGAAATCCTTTGAATTCTTTGGAAATCCTTTGAATTCTTTAGAAATTCTTGGCATTTTTTGGAAATCACTGGAATTCTTTGGAAGTCCTTGGAATTCTTGGAATTCGTTGGAAATTCCTGGAATTCTTGGAAATCTTTGGAAATCTCTGGAATTCTTTGGAAATCTTGGAAATCACTGGAATTCCGAGTCTTTTGTACAGAAATTTTACTGGAAATTCATCCCTTAGTTTTCACTTGCAGCTGACTGTTTAATTCAAATCGCCAATTGCAGTTCTTTATAGTATATCTATTCTGTAAATCATCATTGTCCAATTCGTTTAGGTCAATAACGACATTATCCGGCCAAAGACGTAAATATTGCAATCAGATGAAAATATTCACATAATTGTCCTCCGCTAACGGGCAATCATGTCATTGGCCGGCCAGTGACGTAAATGGCCAACATAATGGGCATTAACATCATTGTCCGGCCATTGACGTCAACGCCCGATTTAAATCATTGACCGTAACATACGAGGGTAGTTCAAATATGATCGAGACAAACGCTGTAGATAGCGCGCATGTATGTTTTGAAGGTCGTCGCTTGAGTATGTGATAGTTGGGTCCTTTACGAACAGGGTGGCATAGTTTTTGTCGCTAGCGCATGTTTCACGCGCATGCTACGACCATGAGTGAACGTCAAGTGCCGACCGCCGTTGCGCAACGTATTGTCATTCGTTTTTTAGTGTGGGAAGGCGTTAAAAGCACGGAAATTCTTCTGCGTTTGCGAAATCAGTTTGGTAGTGAGTGCCTGAGTAGGGCTGCTGTGTTTAAATGGGCCAAAGCATTCAAGGATGGCCGCGAAACCGTCGAGAATGAGCAGCATAATCGTTGACCGCGAACCAGCATTACACCAGACAACATTCGCCGAGTAGAACAACTCATTTTGAAGGACCGTAGGACGAATGTTTAATACATTTCGGCTGAACTCGGCATCAGTATTGCAGGAAGCAGTAAGCAGTACCCCCTTATCGCTCGAAACGGAGGAGCATTCCAGCAAGAAGTGCGATTCTTCTCCAGGATAACGCGCGCCCTCATACCGCGCGTCTCACGCTCGATACAATATTGGAATTGTGGTGGAAGGTACTGAAACACCCCCCGTACAGTCCGGATAAATCACCCTGCAACTATCACATGTTTAGACCACCGAAAGAAGCCCTCGGAGGTCATGGATTCAACACCGACGACGAAGTAGAGGAGTTCGTGCGCACATGGCTGTCCGAGTTGCCCAAGGAATTCTTTGATACCGGTATCAAAAAGCTTTCGAAAAGGTGGGCAAAATGCGTAACTAGTGAGGGGACGTACATAGAAAAACTGTAAATTTTTGTAAATTTTTTCGATAGTAAATAAACGTGTCAGAGCATTTGTCTCGATCTTATTTGAACCACCCTCGTATATTAATATATTATTATTATTTCATTAAATTTTCTAATATTTCATAAAATTTTCTAAGTTATCCTAGATTTTCTAGGCTGCCCTTAGATTTCCTAAGCTTTCTCGAAATTTCCTAAGATTTTCTTATATTTTCTAGATTTTCCTAAGATTTCCTCAAATTTTTTAGATTTTTTAAGATTTCAGATATGTAAGCTGAACTATTTTTTCTGAAATTTTTTTGATTTTTAATATTGGCCCAATATTGATTTTCAATATTTGATCAATATTGTTTTCAATATTGCACCAATATTGAAAACCAATAACACCAATAAAAACACCAATATTGCACCAATATTGAAAACCCCTCGGAATTTTAGACAGTCGGCGCCACTGGCAGAAAAACTCGGAACTGGAGCCCTTCGAGCAGTTTTTCTAAATTATGGCGGAAAAACTCTATGAAACCGCAAAGGTTAAGAAACCAGTTAGTCCTGAGGTACAAAAGGCCAAAGGCAATGAATTTTTCTGTGACCCCCCCCCCTCCATTGGGCCAAAACCCTTAATTAAAAACCAGTGAATTTTTAAAATTTTGAAAATAAAAAGAGGTAAAAAGAGGGGTGAACTAGAGATGCCCTGGACGAAGTCGCCTAGACCGAGCTTGCCAGAAGACGCTCACCTTCCCTGCCTAAACCAAATCTGCCACGTACTCAGGGCGAGGCAAACACAAACCCTAGGACTACTCGAGTTACGAAGGATTTGCTACGGGAACCGAGGGCAAAAGATTCACGGCCCAAAACGACCCCTTGAGACCGTTCACCTGGCAAAAAGTGGCCAAGCGCAACGGCCTAAGAAAAGAGGCCTTCCAAAAGCGGCCTTTTAATGATAGCCGCTAAAGCACAAAAGGGTACTATCCCGTAATAAAAAACGCCCCCAAAAGGTCGATGCCGTGGTATCCAAAAATTATCATCATCATCAGCAGCTCTTCAGTCCACTATTGAACATCGCCCTCTTTCCTTTTCGGGAAAGGTTCAGGCATTAAGACCATTAAAACCGGATTGGGAATGCCTGTAATTCTGAAAAAAAAAATTTAACTTTTTTTTAATTAATAAAACTGTTTTTATAAGGTAAAATACATTTTTGACATAATACTGGAGTTTTTATTTAAAAATTCATTAATTTATAAAAACAATCATTCAGTAAGAATGTGTGCGGTAACAAAGTCTTTCAGTTGATTATAACTCTCTTCGAAATTATCGTTTACGAGATCCAAATCAAAATACGTCAAAAGGTTTGCACACTCGATGTCCCTTTTGGCAATTTCAATTCGACGATCTACGGCGCCTTGAGACTCCGTGTTCCTCACACGCAACCGCTCTTGCAGACTTTGGAGATTCGGTGGTCTGATATAAATATACCACGGATTTAAATCAGATTTTCTAATTTGCATTACGCCCTGTATATCGATATCAAGAATACATATTTTTCCTAATTTATAAACGTCCGCGATTGCTTTCTTACTCGTACCATAGAGGTTTCCATCAAAGATTGCGTGTTCTACAAATTTTCCTTCATTTAATTCTATTTTCATATCTTCCACTCGAACAAAAAAATAATCGACTCCGTTTTGTTCGTAATTTCTCTGTTTTCGAGTCGTATGGCTGACACAAAAGCCAAAACGATTTGGAAAATCTTGAAGTAAGCGGTTGATCATGGTACTTTTACCGACACCCGAAGGACCACATAAAACCAATGATTTTGCATTGTTTCTGGAAACTTCCATTATTATAACTTGAATTTTTTTGACGTTATTTGACTATTTGAAAATTTGTTTTCCATTTAAAGCTTATATATAATAACTTTTTTGAGTTGGTAATGTTGAAAATTTTGGTTATCCTAAGAACTTCAAGGAATTAAGCCTAGGATATCGTAGGAAACTTCAGGAAACTTGGGAAATGTTAGAAAATCTAAAGAAGTTTTAAGAATTTTTAGGGATTTTTAAGAAATCAAAGAAAGTCTTTGAAAATGCGAGAAAATAATCTTAGGAAATTTTTGAAAATTCAAAGAAATAAATAAATAAATAAATAAAAATAAAAAAAGGAAAAAAAATCTCAAGATATTATTTTTTAGAAAATTTGAGGAAATTTTAGGAAAATCTAGGAAATGTAAGAAATCTTATGAGGACGGTTACGGGTTGATGCTTAAGTGCGTTAACTACTAAGCAGAGAAGGCTGGTTTGAACCCGAGTGAAGTAAGAAATTTATTCTAACCGTCTTCCCTCGGCGGGCAATGGCAAACCACCGAGGTATACTCTGCCTTGAAATCCCCTTCATAAAAATGAAGTGGTTAACCAAAACCCACTCTGGGTTGTAGCGCTACTGTGCAAGAAATCTTAGGAAATTAAAGGAATCTTAAGAAATCCAAGGAAATTAAGGAAATGTGTAAGAAATCATTAGAAATTTGTAGATGACTTAAGAACTTCAAGGAAATCATAGAAAATCTAGGAATCTCAGAAAATATACGGAAATCTTAATAAATCTAGAAAATCATAGGAAATTTCAGGAAACCTTAGGAAATCTTAGGATATCTAAAAAAATTTTATCCAAAGAAATCTAAAAAATGTTATGAAATTTGAATAAATCTTAAAAAATCCAAGAAAAGCCCTAAAATGTTAGTAATCTGAGGATATTTTAGAAATCCGGGATAATCTTAGGATATCTTAAGAAATACAAGGAAATCTTAAGAAATCTGGTTCCTGTCACGAAAATGGGACCACTAATTTAATTTCTTCCTATATCTATATACCATTGGAAAGAGAACAATTTCATGAGATTTTTGAGGCAAAAATTTTTGCGGAATATCCGTAAGTTTTCGAAAAACCGGCATTTAAAAATCAAAATTTTACATGCATTTTACATAGGGATTTCTACAAAGGGTAAATATCCCGAAAATTTTGTGTACACTCCTTTGGAATTCCCTTGTACATCATTGGAATTCCTTGGAAATCCCTGGAATTCTTGGAAATCATTGGAAGTCTTTGGAATTCCTTGGAATTCTTTGGAAATCATTGGAATTCTGTGGAAATCCCTGGATTTTTTTGGAAATCACTGGAATTCTTTAAATTGAACTGGGATTGAAACTCATTGGAATTCCTTGGATATCACTGGAATTCTGTGGAATTCTTTGGAAATCCTTGAAATTCTTGGAAATCATTGGAATTCTTGGAAATCATTAGAATTATTTGGAAATCATTGGAAGTCTTGAAAATCTTTGGAATTCCTTAGAAATCCTTGGAATTCTTTGGAAATCTTTGGAATTCTTTGAAAATAGTTGGAATTCTTTGGAAATCCTTAGAATTCTTTGAAATTCCTTGGAAATCTTTGGAATTCTTGGAAATCGTTGGAATTCTTGGAAATCTTTGGAATTCCTAGAAAATCGTTGGATTCCTTTGGAAGTCCTTGGAATTATTTGGAAATCGTTGGAAATCATTGGAAGTTTTGAAAATCTTTGGAATTGATTGGAATTCCTTGAAATTCCTTGGAAATCGTTGGAATTCTTGGAAATCTTTGGAATTCCGAGTCTTGTGTACAGAAATTTTACTGGATATTTACCCCAGAAGACAGAACACCCAGTATAGAAATTGCAGTTTGATCTTTACGGAAAAGTACATGTAAAATTTTGATTTTGAAATGCCGTTTTCTCGAAAACTTATGGATATTCCGCAAAAAATTTTCTTTTTTAAACAATCAAAAAATTGTTCTCTTTCCAATGATGTATAAGAAAAAGTTGAATTCATGGTCCCATTTTCGTAACAGTTCCCAATCTCAGAAAATTTTAGGAAATCTGAGAAAATGTGGTATACAAAAATTAGTTTAAAAATTAAATTTTTATGTACTTTTAGCTGAATACCAGGCTGTATATTCTGTATCACATGCAAATACAGGACCTTTTCCAACTTTTTCTTAAAAAAATCTTGAAGCAATCCAAAGAAATCCAAGAAAATCGAAGAAAATCCAAGGATATCCGAGGAAAATAAAAGAAATCTAGGATAACCTTAAGAAATCTAGCAAATCTCAGGAAATGCAAGAAAATTTTAAGATATCTAGGATACCATTAGAAAATTCAGGAAATCTTAGGAAATTATAGGAAATTTCAAGAAATCTTAAAAAAACCAAAAAATCCGAAGAAATCCTAAAATATTGGTATTCTAAAGAAATTTTAGAAATCCAAAGAAAGAAATCTTAGGAAATCTTATAAAATTCAAAAAATTCTTATGAAATCCAGGGAACTCTAAAAAATCTCGGAGAACTTCGGGGAAACTACGAAACCTTAAGAAGTCCAAGGAAATCTTACGAAATCTAGAAAAATCTTTAAAAAATTCCGAAACCGTTAGGAAATCTGAGGAAATTTTAGTAAATTTCTTAAAAATTTTGGTGTCATCATCATCATCTGCACGTTTTGGACTTGTTGTCCGTTATGTCACTCTTGGTCGTCCCATCTTTTTCTGGGTCGGCCCTCATTCTTCTGCATGGTTCCTGTATTGGTGTAATATACAATAATTATTTTAAAAATTTAATTTTATGTATTTTTAGCTGAATACCTGGCTTTATATGGGCAATTCAAAACAAGAGGTAAATATCCAGTAAAAGTTTTGTACACAAGACTCGGAATTCCAAAGACTTCCAAGGAATTCCAAGACTTCCAACGATTTCCAAAAAATTTCTAGGACTCACAAAGAATTCCAACGATTTCCTAGGAATTCCAAAGAATTCCAGTGATTTCCAAGGAATTCCAGTGATTTCCTAGGAATTCCAATGATTTCCAACGATTTCCAAGGATTTCAAAAAAATTCCACAGAATGCCAGTGATTTCCAAAGAATTCTAGTGATTTCCGAGTATTCTAATGATATCCAACGATTTCCAAAAATTCCAAGGAATTCCAACGATTTCCATCGAATTCCAAGAATTCCAAGAATTTCCAAAGAATTCCACAACATTCCAGAGATTTCCAAGGAATTCCAATGAGTTCAAATCAAAGTTAAATCTAAAGAATTCCAGTGATTTCCAAGGAATTCCAACAATTTCCAAAAATTCCCGGGATTTCCAACGAATTCCAAGAATTTCCAACGAATTCCAGTGATTTCCAACGAATTCCAATGAGTTCAATTGAAAGTGAAATCTAAAGAATTCCAGGGATTACCAAGAAATTCCAGGGATTTCCCAAGAATTCCAAGAATTTTCAAGGAATTCCAATGATTTCCAAGAGAATTCCAAACGAGTGTACACAAAATTTGCGGGATATTTACTCCTTGATTCAAAAATTCCATTATAAATTACCGACGGCAAAGTGGCGACGGCAAATTTGTCTACGACATAACGGCGCCTGCGCGAAATAGCGACGGCAAACAATTTCATTTGTGTGATCATTCTTGTTTGTGTTCATTGGTTCGTTCGTTGATGCTTGCTGTTTCTAAAAATGTCATATTTGCTCGATGTTTATTTGTTTCTTTGCTTATTTTTTTGACAATAATTTATTTGTTGCTTTTTTATTTTTATGCCACCTGAGATTTTTAAAATAAAACAACGTAAAATTGCAATAAAAAACCTGTATTTGGGTTGGTACTGAAGTTTAACATTTTTATGGCTCACTTCCAAAAAAAGTTTTTATAAAATATTTATAATTACCAAAATAGAAAATTCCATTTATCCCAATCGAGGCATGAATGGGGAACGATATGAAATGTCTTTAGTTTTAATGGTTTTAGCAGCTGATGTAGTATTGCCTGTTGGTAGTGGTGGTGACAGTGACTGTGGTAGCAGTGATGTTGCTGTTTTATTCATCCTACTTCCTACAACTGTTACGTTCTGGTTGTTGACTTTTTTTTCACATTTACACCTATCAGGATTCCAAATTTCGAGAGGGGTTTTACAAATCTGAAAAACATCATTTTTGAAATTTAAAATTAATGGATTCCCTCAATCAATTGCATACTTCGGTTTGATTTTTATCGCAAATTGTGTTATTTAGGAAATTAGCTTTCGTATGTTTGGCAATCTGTGGTTTAACGGTTCCCGGATGCCCTGCATCTAGAATTATTATTTTATGTTTCTTAGGATAAAAACAAAAACAAGGATATTAAAAAATTTGGGCTCTCAGCAACTCTGGGCCTGGGGGAATCACCCCCGACCTTCTTCCCTTTCGTTGGGATTGGGTGTCAGATATGTTACAACTTACGTGGTATGATTTTCGATGCGACTTTGGTAACAATAAGTGGCACCTTGATGATTTTCCTCGCCGGATCTAATGTGGTCTGAAAACCAGACAAACAAAAATACATATTTTTTTCTTTTTTATTTTTATTAATTTTTTTTTTACCAAAAAATTTTATTATTTTGCTATTTATTTAAAATAAGAATTTTTTACCTGTGGTAGTTTGGTTGTGGTTTGATTATCACCACGCACGCACCTATTGTCGATAAAAATAACAACAAAAACGAAAAATATTTCTATAAAATAAAAACTTCGAATTAACATCTTCTCAAATTCTTAAACCAATTCAGCGATGAAAAGCCATCTCCTTGTTATAAATGTGCGAACACAGGTGGGCCTTAGTTTATTTTTCCACGCATCTTTAATTTTTATTAAGATTTTGAAGTACCCTATCTCTGCATTTACTAGTAAATCGAATTGCACTGATAAAACAATGCAGACATAATTCGATCTACACTGTAAATTTTAAATCACCTATAAATAAATCGCATAAAATCTCCATCACAACGTTATAATATTAAAATTATTGTATTTTGCCCCCCCCCCCCTCCATGATTTCCCATTGGGGAAATTTAAAACAAAAGTTAGGTCTGAATGACGCCCATGTATAGATTAACGAGATTCTATTAATTTAAATTTTCTATATGAAGCGGTGGTTTCAGAGACTTTCTTACTTCGAAAACTTTTCACTTCAAGTCTTATGAGGATCCGGTGATCTTTTTATTAAAATATTTCTCGTTAATCCATTTATGTGCGTCAGTGTAGACAGTTAACGGATAAGGTCGCAAAAATTTTTTCTCTACGTTTAAAGCATGGCGCTAATGTCTTCTAAACGTCATATTCATAAAACAAGAGCCAATAAATTTGAAGAAAATTTTTTCCACTTTTTTTTCAAGATTTCAGAAAGATTACCTAGGATTGCCTAGGATTTTCTCTCAAAAATGTTGATAAAAATTGAAAGAAGATACAAAAAGACTTATCTTTTCTCGAGATTTCCATAGATTACTCAAGATTATCTGAGAATTCAAGAAACAAAAAATAAGATTTTTTTTAGGATTCCTTAAAATTTTCTAGAATTTCCAATGATTAACTAAATTTCCCCAAATTCCCTATTTTTTAAATTTTATTTATTCTAAATTTGGAATTTGTTAAAATTTCTCAAGATTTATTGAGATTTCCTCAGGTTTCCCGGGATTTTCTAAAATTTTTTAGAATTTCCTAAAAATTTCTAAAACATTCTTCATTACTGGATTCCCGGATGTAAACTGGGTACCTAATCATTGGACTACTTTCTAAGATTTTTTAGATTTTCTGAAATTTCTTAAGATTTTCTAAAATTTTCCAAACTTTTTCGGATTTTTTATTTTCTAAATTTTCCTGAATTTTTTTATGTTCAGAGATATCCTAGAAATTCCTAAAATTTCTGTGGATTTCTAAAAATTTCCAAGGAATTTCTTATGGTTTCCTAGGATTTTCTACATTTTCTCGGATTTTATATTTTCTAAGAGTTTTCGTATTTTCTGAGATTTCATAAAATTTCCTCGAGTTTGTTAACATTTTTCAAAATTTTCTATATTTCCTAAGTTTCCTCGTGATTTTTTTAATATTTCCTGAGATTTCCTAACATTTTCTACGATTACTCAAATTTCCCATTTTCTAATGCTTTTTCAAATATCTTTAGACCTCCTAAGATTTCTTAGAATTTCCTAAGATTTCCCAGAATTTCCAACATTCCCGGATTCCCGGCTTTGAACCGGATACCTTAGCATTGGAGGAATAGCTGACTTCTTAATTGTTTCTGGAGACTTCTTACACTGGAAAATGAAAACCACGAAGTTTTCATGCAATGAGATCGGTTTCTCAGTAAACAAAAAATTCAAAAAGAGTTTGAACCTGTCGATTAGACCTTAAAACATTTTATGCTGCATTTTCAGGCTCTCTGTAGGTTTTTGTTAATTTTGTTATTTTGACGAAAATTCTTTTTTATTTTCATTTTGAATATTGGGACTTTATCTATGTCTATCACTGATGCGCACGAATGGATTAACGAGATTCCCGTTACCAGGTTACACTTTTTTACTTCGAAAAATCTCATCTATTCTAGGGATTCAAATTTCTAATTTTTAATTTTAATGATTTCTTAAGATTTTTTAAATTTCCCTAGCTTTTTTAGTATTTCTTAAGATTTCCCGGAGATTTTCTCGAATTTCTTCTAGTATCCTTGAAGAAGTTAAAAATGAAAGAAAAGTGAAAGAAACTGTTCGTCAGAAGGTAGATGGAAAAAAATAAAAAATAACAAAAAAGAAATATCTGACTCTGACAGGGAAAGTTGGGCATTTTTAGGGCATTATTATTGAGAATCTCGTTAATGCATTCGTGCGCGTCAGTTGTGGGCAGATCATAACAAAAAAGAACAAAAAATATATTTTATATTTTCCAAAGAAAGCTTTTATTTTGAAATTTAGATAATCTTTTAATCTTAAAAAATATTCTTTGGAGTACGGAAAAACTTTTTAAAAAATTTTGAATCTTGGAATTAAAAAAATATAATTTTCTTCAAAATATATTCTTCAAAAATAATTTTTTTATTTAGTAATTTAAATAAATAAATTTTATTTAGCGATAAATAAAATTTATAAATTTATAAATAATAAATTTATAAATAATAAATATGGACATAGGAGATACGAATGCAAAGAAGATAAATGCTAAAAAAAAAGAATTTGAAATTTTTAAAACTTTGAATTCTGAAATTCAAAAAATATATTTTTTGGAATAAATTTCATATTTTATAAAAAGATTTATTTGAAAATTTAGATAATCTTTATAATCTTAAAATATATTTTTTATAGAGCGAACGAAGCAAAATAAAATTAATTTGAAATTCACAAATTTTGATTTCTGAAATTCAAAAGATATAAATTTTGGAGAAATTTTCATATTTTTCAAAAAAATTATATTTGGGAAAATCTTTTAAAAAGAAATTTGAATTCTTGAATTAAAAAGTAATTTTTCTAAAATTTCATACTATTTTTCAAAAAAAAATTTTAATTTAGAAATAATATAATAATTCTTTAATCATAAATAATATTTTATAAGAATTTGGTTTTTGAAAATTAAAAAATTGTAACTTTTGGAATAAATTTAAATTTAAGTAAGCAGAAATAGTCTTTTCCAAAAATTTTATTTTTTAATTTAGAAAATTAGATACTAATCTTATCTTAAAAATGATTTTTTATAAACCGGAGGAAGTTAAGAAAGAATTTCTAATTTTGGAATTCAAAAGCTTTTCATTTCGAAATTTAAAAAATACTATATAATTTTTGAAATAAATATCATATTTTTCAAAATTTTTTTTTTATTTAGAAATTTAGATAATCCTTTAATCTCTAAAAATAATTTTTATAGAGCAAGAAAAGAAAAAAAAAGAAATTTGGAATTTTGAATTCTGAAATTCAAAAATAAAATTTTTGAAATAAATTTCAGATTTTCCAAAAACATTTTATTTTGAAATTTAGATAATCTTTTAATCTTAAAAAATAATTTTTATGAAAATTTTTGACTGAATTTGACTGAGCGGTGAATTCCCTTCGTGATTTGGGGCTAAAATGTTTTATGAAGAACTCAGCTGAAATTTCTTTAAATTTTACCATTCAGACGATTTTTATTGTAAGCTAGGCTGCCTTGGGCCCGTATCTGTCCAACTCCTGCATGGCTGAACGGATTGGGTGGGTTTCGTAACACTTTTGGCCTGCTCATGTTCAACTCCAGTCTCATTTTAGCCCAATGCTCATTACTTAAATTTCCTAATTTAACCCCCAGCATTTCTGCTAGGAAGTTCAGTTCATACCCAGCGAATTTGGTCACTAAATTTTTGGAAGCCATTTCAATCGATATTTTTGATAATTATTTTGATCGAAATTCGCTTATATAATTTTTAACTTGACGTCGGCATTACCAACTTCAAAAAATTAAGTGGATTATCTTATTATGGATTACTAAAAGTGCAGATTCTCATTGGGAGGTTTTTCCATGCGCAGCAGCGTAGCGTGGAGCAGGGAGGGGGGCAAATTCCCCCAGTGGCACTTCTGTAGGGCGTAGGGTACGTCCGGGAGTTTGCATTTAATTATTTTAATTTTAAGAATTTATTTAAGAAAAATGTTTTCGCTGGATTTGCCCTGGGTACCAGAAATCCACGCTACGCCACTGTCTATGGCGTGTCCTAAAGTTTATTGCAGAGTTTTGTTACAAGTCACTTCCGGCAAGACAACAGGTATCACTTCTTATGGTAATAGAAAAGAGTCGAGGCAGGCAGTGGTAAAATTTTTATTCTAAACTTAAAAAACCTAAAATTACTAATTATTGTTAAGGGAGCGTTGAGTTTTGACATTCTTAACCTCGACTGCAGGTGGCTCCACGGGAAAATCTTCTATTTGTGTCATTGATTTAAATTCTTCCGTCGCTGCAAATCTTCTCCTCAACAGCATTTGTACGCAACGACACTGGATGATGTCATAAATATAGCCAGTGGAACACTGCGTTATATTCCGACATTCGCACATACACGTATCGGGATTCCATAATTTTGTAGCGTTTTCCTTTAAACACTTTTTCTCTTCGTCCCTGTTTGTGCAAATACAGCGGCATTCCGATTTGTTATAGTCTTGGAAGCTAGTGCAATTCTGAAAAAAAAAAAATTTTAGAACTGAAAAATTTCGGCCAAGCAAATTTACTTCTTTTTGAATTTTGCATTGACATTTGCATTTAGTGTGTTTTTCCACTAAAACGACTTCTTTTCCCATGTATTTCACTTTGTTTCCACCTTGAAACTGGGTTTTCACCACCTGCAAATGTAAAAAAATCAAATTTGTTTTTTTTTTTGAGTTTTGTTTTTTTTTACCTGAAGGCTGACGGTCTCGACCTCTGTTGGCTGGCAAGAGAGCAACGAGTGAGAACAACATCCACCGCATCGTTCCAGTCTGGTACAGGAAGGAATATACAAAACACTGGGATCACTGGAGACGGCAATTTCGACTGTCCTCAATTCTGGCATACAGGTGGCTGCTTTGGGTATCACCGCCGCGCCTAAATTACGTTAAAATTACCTACCTCAACTTTTTTTTACAAAATTGGATTACTTACTTCTCTCTCCAAATCGAGCTGAAAAAAAACAAAAAATCAGAATTCTTTCATCTCAAAGTTTGGCAATAACTTACATGATAAAATTCCATCCTCATCTTCTCCTTCCACAAAATTAAGTAACAAGTCGTTCACTTCTGAGTAATCGTTGTATCTTTGAATTAGGTCCAATGGAATCTAAAAAAGTCAATAAATTATTCGGATTGCACTGAAAAGCCCCCGTGATTCACACAACCTGCATTTGTGATTCATCAAGAAGCGATTTTTATTTAATTAATAAAAACATTTGATTTATCTTTAATTAGATCCTACTGTGGTTCACTAATATTACCATTTCAAGGAATTTTTCACGTGGAATGTTAAAAACATTCAGCAGTGGCGTAACTGCAGAAAAGTCCATCTAATACAAAATTAAATAAAATCGGGGGGGGGGGGGGGGGCAAAAGAAAATCCATTTAACAAAAAGTCATCGAAATTGCATCGGTAATAAAACTCTTTAGCGGTACAGGACGGAAAGGGGAAGGCAAGTCCTGTATGAGGTGAAGCCACGGGCCAGGACCACTTTCAAAACTTCACTCAGGGAAGCCAGGGAAGGAAGCTGAAAATAGTTTGTAGAGGAAGACCTAGCTAACGATCCGTTGGGAATAACCTACAGATTGTTTACAGGGAAATTCCGGAGGAAGAAAATTCTAACATCCTTCAAAGACGAGTACGCAAACGTCACGACGATTCCTGAAAAAACGTTGGGTTTTCTCCTCCAAAAACTGTTCTGGGATGACGACCAAACCATGACCTCGGACTTGGAGAGTCTGGGGTCAGGGCACTCGAGGAGATGAACACGCTAAAACTGATTTAATCACTACATGCAAAAAGGGGGGCACCTAGCTTGTATATCATACAGGGTTGTTTTCTCAAAAGAATCTATGTGGTTATCGGGAGAATGCTACGGAATATGCCTCCGAACAGCCTATTTCCACGAGTTGTGGCAACGAGGGGTACTGCCAGTACTCTTCAAAAACCCAACCACGGGCATAGGCTGCCCAAAGAACTATAAACGCAGAGTTTGCAAAAGTTCTGGTAAAAATCGTAAAGGTTCGTATCCTAAAATCAAAAAATCCGTATCACCCCCCAAGACAATCTGGTTTCATCGAGAGGAAATCGACCATTCGTTCACTACAGCACTTTATGTAGCAAATAAATAATCAGGACCTCAGAAGAGAAAAGCGCAGAGAAGCCTCCCGCCCCCCCCCCCCTCCCCATCGACGTCCATTCCTGGCAACCATCTTCTGTGACATATCTGCGGCGTTCGACAAAATGTGATGGACGACCCCTTTCTTTGTCCTCATGAGGAAAAAACCCCACAGCAGGGCCGGATCAAGCTATTTCAGCGCCGGGTGCAGATTAGGTAAATGGCGCCTTTCAGAGCCGGAACTAGGATATGATGCACCCGTGGCAACTTTGAAACTTACGCCTCTACTGGGGGGTCTGATGGGGTATCCCTCAGCATATTGCAGGCAAAAGTTTTTTAATTTTTCAAAGTCAAGCGCTCTATTGTAAAGTTAGTAAATTGCAATACAAAAATATACTTTCAAAAAAAAAGTTTAGTAAAGCAAAATTTTGTTTAAAAAATATATTAAAGGTCTAAGCACGTAACTACGCAGGTAGTTGATCTACCTGCTTCATCTTTTATTTTAAGTTAATCTTTGGACCCCCAAAACCTCCCCTCGGATACGGTCCTGCCCACCAGGACGGTAAATCGCGGGGGTATTTATTTACCAATTATTTATTTATTTATATTTTTTAAATTTAATTTTAAAATCGAAAATTTGGCGCCCCCTAACTAGCTCGAGGCTGTGGCGGGCGCCTCTCTCGCCACGCCCTAGTTCCGGCCCTGCCTTTAATACTAATAATATCATATTATAGAATATTATAATCAAAGAAAAATGCAGTACCTTGGAATCACAACAATTAAAAACCGCTCAATTTTGGCGCCTTCTAAACTTTGGTGCTGAGCGCGGCGGCTCCATTGCACCCATGGTTTATATGGGTTAAATGGCGTTAAATGGCGAAGACCCGAAAAGTGGTGGACGAAGAAAAACCACGAATATCTTGCGGTAATTCAAAATAAAATGTTTTTTTCTGAAAAAAAAACATTTTCTTCGTTAATTTTATTAAAAGCAAACAAATTTTTTAATTTTGGTTTTTGAGACCGGGGGGTCTGGGGGGTATGGAATACCCTCCAGTGCACCAGGAATGTAGTCAAAAACTACAAATTTGTTTTTCAATTTAAAGCGAAACAGAAATAAACAGTAATCGTCCACAAATTTTTTTTCAAAAAAATTAAAAAATTACAAATCTGAGTACGGATCTGCCACACTTCGTATTACATAAAATATTGAAATACGATCAATTTTTTTATTAATGATCGGAAAGTTAGGTATGCGTCATTTAAATAATTTCACCAAAGAAATCCTATTAGCATATTTTTGAGTATTTCATTATCCTAAAAATAATCAATAAAATGTTAATTTATTGAAATGTAATTCGAGTTTCGTTTCCTTGAACCACTAAATATTTATGTGTATCAATATTACGGTATAATTATATACAGGATGTAACAGAAGTGAGTTAACCGAAAGTTTACGTAAAATTCGAGATTTTGCTCATCTAATTACAGAAAATTACTTCAAGGATTCTGTGTACGCAAAAAACTGTTCTTTGAAAGTCATGGAATCGTTAATGTGTTTTTGCGACATCATTAAGTGACAAAATCGTCATTAGACTTTAATTTATTGTTGGGTAATTTGTTGTAAACGCAATTCACCTGAATACCAGCATCATCGTGCGTTCCCTACATGGAACGAACTGCATTCAGCATCAGAAAACAATAATTTTCGGTTGAAAGGGTGAAAATATGTGACGAATGTGTTAAGTGATGAGTATCGCAAGCAATTTAAATCGTTAGCGGCGTCCTAATTAAATCGAGTCAGATGATTCAAAAATAAAATATTTTTTCTAAATAATATTAAGGAATTTACGGTATTTTATCTTTTTTTTTATTTCTTCTGGACTTTCCGGATTTTTTTTGCAATAAAAAATTAGATTATTTTATTATCTTTTGAAAAAAATCAAAAATGTTTATTTTTTTTTTATAAAAATAAAATAAAAATTTTAAAAATAAACAGGCAATCGTTACGAGATTATTGTAAATTTCTGGTAAATACTGGGAAAAAAACAACAATTTTTTTAATCTCAAAATTAGTCATAAATTATTTATATAAAAAACAGCCAAACTTAATAATTTTGCAGGAAATGAATTAATTTGAAAATGTTACTGTTTGAAAATTATACTGAATTTTTTTTCAATTTAATTTGAAAATGTTTTTTCTATCGAATGACTCACATTTAATGGATTACGGAATTAATAGTTGCAGTTCTCTTATTTAAAATTCTAATTTTATTGACTTATAAAAAATGCAATTCTAAGGCCAGGGCCATGTTTGCGACCCGAATGTCGCGACATAAGCACAGAGTCCAGGTTGTAATTTGTCTTTATTTTGGTGAAGCGTGGTCCTGTTCTAAAGGAGTTAGTCTACACATCCAGGGGCGAGTCACAAGATAAATTTTTGTACACTAGATTTCCTTCACATAATTTTTCAAAAAATTTTCCGGCTTTTCTCCTAGATTTTCTTTAAAAAAACTTGAAATAACAAAAAAAGAAATATTTATAAAATTTCCTAATTTCCTTCGATTTGCTAAGATTTCCTTGAAATTTCTAAGATTTTCTCGGATTTCCTATTCCCTAAGATTTTTTAATTTCTAAGTTCTTCTGGGATATTTTAAGATTTCCCTTCACTTGTACACCAGATTTCCCCAGTGATTGTCCCTGGGTCACACATTAAATAACCACTCGGAAACTTAGGAAACACCTGGGGGCACGTGCCCCCACCCCTCCCGAAATGTTAAAAAAACAACATTTGTTGGTAATAATAGACATTCCCGAAAGGGGATCCCCGAAAATCTTACTTTTTACAAGGCTTTTTATGAGTGTCCCCCAAAATGAAATCTTGGCTACGAGCCTGCCTCCGGGTATACCAAGGTAGAAAATGCTTCATTACTGACGTGGAGTAATAGTTGAATAACGTGCACTGGGGGATATTCCATACCCCCCAGACTCCCCGGTACCATATCAATAATCTTTGTATTGAAAGAGATTCAGCTAAAATTCATGGCATGGGGGGGGGAAGGGGGGTTAATTAAATATTTTATAATTAAAAATAAGGCAATTTCGACCAATTCTTCTGCATGGGGGAGAGGTTAGTTATTCCCGATCCCCTGTAAGGCCATCCATTTTTTACGTAAAAATTTTGAGGAGAAACCATATTAATTTTTAATTTTTTTATAAAAAAAGGCCCACAAGGGAGAGGTCAAAAATTATAAAAATCGTCCTTGTATTTTTTGTATTGTATTTCCTCTTGTATTTGCCTTTATCGGCAAAAAATCTGATTTTATTTTATTTCGTTTTTATTAAACTGTCATTGCATCGGGGGGGGGGGGGTTAGTATGCTAAGATGAAGTTAAGACTATGTCCTATCGCAAAGTAATTATAGTTTCGTCAGTAATGATCTTTTAACCTTTCAATTTGAAGAACGGCAAGGACAGGACGTTCAGGAAACGGTCATCCGTCCAAGAGCGAACCGCACCGAAGAGAACGGGCTTCACGAACCAGTAAAAAAAACTTGGATTTGTGAAAAAATAATCTGAATTTTGTTAGTTTTTTAAAAATCCAAATGAAATAATGGTGTGTAAAATAATCATTACCTTGCCACCATAGTCGACGTAGTTAATGCTAAAAGGGGCCGAAGGTGGGGACAACAGTTTAATGCCAAAATAATGACAGATTTATTTAATCGTTCAATAATAATTGATCGAGGATACGAAGAGTCGATAATCGTTGAATTATTTTGCCTGACGATTTTTTTAACCCTCCCAGACCCCCCTCCCGATTAGGAATCCCGTCATTTAGTGTATATAATATTATATTGAACCTTTTGGAAAAGAAAAAATTTGTAATATTGAGAATCAAAATCACTAATAAATCATTATTGATAAAACCTGACCGGGGGGTCTCGGGGGTATGGAATACCCCCCAGGTAAGATAATTCACTAGCATTAAATAATTGAACCGGCAAAAATAAATTGTAGAAAAATTGTTAAATAATTAATACTGAGATTATCTTTCATAATCTCAAAAATTCCAACTTTTAAACAAGCGCCGGGGGGGGGCGGAAGCGGAAACTTTTTTGAAATAAATATTTTTTATTTTCTACTTTCCAATGGTAATAGCACCGAAACTATTGATAATTTAGTATGAACAATTATATACTTTTTTAAACAGCGTGAAATTATCTACAAAGTAGATTCTGACCCTTTATTGTCTAAAATCAATAGAATTCAAGTTATTAATTAAATTAAGTGAAAAAGTTCTGTGCAACTTTAATTTTAGTATCTTCGCTGATCGGCTCAATGAAAAATAAAATAAGGTATTTTATTTCTAACCGGGGGGTCTGGGGGGTATGGAATACCCCCAGGCAAGGTAATTAGATAGTATTAAAAACTTGAATCGGCAAAAATTCATTCCAGAAAAACATGTTAAAAAATTAGTAAATACTGAAATTATTTGTTATAATCTCAAAAATTCCAACTTTTAAGGAAGCTGGGAGAGGGGGGCAAGCGGTAAACTCTTTTTAAAGTAAATATTCTAAAATATTTTTTAATTACAACTTTCCAATGGTAATAGCACCGAAACTGTTGATAATTTAGTGTGAATGATTATATACTTTTTTAAAGAACGTGAAATTATCTACAAAATAGATTCTCGCCCTTTCTTGTCTAAAATCAATGGCATTTAAGTTATTCATTAAATTAGGTAAAAAAGTGTTGTTCATCTTTAATTTCAGTATCTTCTCTGATCGGCTCAATGCAAAATAAAATAATCTATTTTATTACTTCCCGGGGGGTCTGGAGGGTATGGAATACCCCCCAGGCAAGGTAATTAGATAGAATTAAAAAATTGAGCCGGCAAAAATCAATTCCAAAAAAACATGTTAAAGAATTAGTAAATACTGAAATTATTTTTTATAATCTCAAAAATTCCAACTTTTAAGGAAGCGGGGGGGGGGGGCAAGCGGTACCTCTTTTTTTTAATATTTAATATTTTTATTTATATTTTATATTTTCTTTTTTTTTAATATTTAATATTTTTTAATATTTTTTTAATTTCTACTTTCCAGTAGTAATAACACCGAAACCATTAATAATTTAGTGTGAATGATTATATACTTTTTTAAACAGCGTGAAATTATCTACAAAATAGATCCTGGCTCTTTATTGTCTAAAATTACTGGGATTCAAGTTATTGATTAAATTAAGAAAAAAAGTGCTGTGAAACTTTAATTTCAGTATCTTTTCTGATAGGCTCAATGCAAAATAAAATAAGTTATTTTATTTCTGACCGGGGGGTCTGGGGGGTATGGAATACCCCCCAGGCGAAATAAATAGATAGTATTAAAAACTTGAACGGGCAAAAATTAATTCCAAAAAAAATGTTTAAGAAATAGTAGATACTGAAATTATTTTTTTTAATCTCAAAAATTCCAATTTTTAAGAAAGCGGTTTGGGGGCAAGCGGTACCTCTTTTTAAAGTAAATATTTTTTAAATTTCTACTTTCTAATGGAAATAGCACCGAAACTATTGATAATTTTGTGTGAATTAGGTAAGTAAAATAGTGCTGTTCATCCTTCATTTCAGTATCTTCTCTGATCGGCTCAATGAAAAATAAAATAAGTGATTTTATTTCTAACAGGGGGGCGGGGGTCTGGGGGGTATGGATAGTATTATTAGATAGTATTAAAGACTTGAACCGGCAAAAATTAATTCCAGGAAAAATTGTTAAAAATTTGTAAATACTGAAATTATTTTTTATAATCTCAAAAATTTTAATTTTTAAGAAAACGGGGGGGTAACTTTTAGCAAGCGGTAACTTTTTTTAAAGTAAATATTTTTTAATATTTTTTTAATTTCTACTTTCCAATGACAATAGCACCGAAACTATTGATAATTTTGTGTGAATGATTATATACTTTTTTAAAGAACGTGAAATTATCTACAAAATAGATTCTGGCCCTTTATTGTCTAAAATCACTGGCATTCAAGTTATTGATTAAATTAAGTAAAAAAGTGCTGTGCAACTTTAATTTCACTATCTTCTCTGATAGGCTCAATGCAAAATAAAGTGAGCTGTTTTATTTCAGACCGGGGGGTCTGGGGGGTATGGAATACCCCCCAGGCAATATAATTTGACATTGTTAAAAAATTGAACTTCAACTTTTTGTATGTTTATATTTTTCATTTTGAGGTGCAGAGCTTAAACGGTAATAGCACCGAAACTATTGACAATTTAGTGTTAATGATTATATACTTTTTTTAAAAACGTGAAATTATCTGCAAATTTCATTCTAACCTTTTATTGTCTAAAATCAACGGCATGTAAGTTATTGATTAAATTAAGTAAATAAAAAAGTGGTTTGTGCATCTTTCGATATAAAATAGATAGAACTAGGGCACACCTCACCGGGGGGTCTGGGGGGTATGGAATACCCCCCAGGCAAGATAATTAAACCGGCAAAAATTAATTGAAGAAAAAATGTTAAAAATCTCAACCTTTCCTATAATATATTTTAGCTGAAAATTTTCAAAAACTGCCTTTTTTATTATAAAACCTCTCTCAGTTTTAAAAAAAAGCGGAATTCAAAGTACGTTTTCGTATTAAAACCCATAGCGCTCTGCGGAGCTATAATTATTATCAGTTTTTTGTCGTATCGCTCAAACTACGCGTCAGTGTAGCACGCAGTAGTATATAAAAAACGATTGTTTAAGTTTAAAATTTGAACTTGACTTGATTAACTTTAACCCATTTCCTATAATATGAAACGATTCCGATAAAAACGAAACAATTTGATTTGCAAATTTTTTTGTTTCTATTTTTAATTCAACATTGTTGAAAGTTACTAATGATTATAACTCTCTACAATAAAATAATAATAATAATATTTTGAAAAAAAATCAACTTGCCTGCGTCCTATTGTCATAATATGTTGGGTAAAAATTATTTTGATTGTTGGCCCAATCGTCATTGTACCAATAGCCTTGATTAATAGGTCGTCTGTGCTGATTGTAGGAATACGGATCCTGATAAGGTCGTTTGGTGTTTCGAATTCGCAAATCGGATGGATAAACTTCCTCGGATTCGAAGTCCGTTTTCATTTTATTCGGCCTATTCGAAGATGCGGTGTCATCACTCCGCGCGCCGCACTCGTCGACGATAAAAATAATCGCGAAAAGAGAAAATACTTTTTTGAAATCTAAGTTCATGATTAACAACTACTTTTAAACTTGTTAGACGAAGGTAAGTTCGGATAAGACTAAACGTGACGAAACGGTAGCTCCTTGTTTTAAATTTGCGATTGTGTGCACAGGTGGGTTTTACCTTTCCAGTTTCTCTTCCACATACCAAACCTTGCTCTGGTGCATCGGAAATATTATTTTAGTTTCGCGCCGCTCAAAAGTCGAACTGAAAAAACAAAGTAGCGTAACTCGCTATTAACCATATTATCATTTTTGGGTTTTCTAAATTATTGATATGGAAAAACAAAAACAAAATATAAAATGAAAACAAAAGAAGTGGACTTCGGAGCGGCCGGGACGGGAGGCGACTCGTTTTCCTTCGTAACCAGGACGACTTTTTTGAAATATTAATTAATTAAATTGCCTATACCTTATTTTCTGATAGCTCCAACACCATTTTGAATAAAAAATGCACCTGAAATAATAACAAACGCGTGCGCATTAAATTTTACGTTTGATCAATGTAACTAACAACACATTGAATTAACTCAACCATGAGACCTGTTGTATGAAAATGTAGTTTTATACAGAAAGAGTTATGTGAGGTGCGTTTAATTTTCACCTGTGCTTTTGCATTTATGCCTCAATCGTTTATTGGGCTAGGTATGCTAGGATCGGTTTTTACAACCTCCTGTACATTGGCGTTCTTCCTGCATTTTTTGTGCTGCAATTGTGCAAAAAAATTAGCAACCCTAGATCAAATTGGACCGGATGAGAATGGAATAGGTGAGTTGTGCGTAGATGGAAGGTTGCAGGTCCAATTTTGGGGAACAATTAATTAATTGTGTCGATTATGCTAACGTGTGCGCGGATGAATTGCATATCCGCATATTGTTTTATTTATTTTTAATTTTAAAAACATTAGATTTATTCCCCCCCCCCAAATTTGAAAAAAATTAAATATTAACAGTTAAAAACAAACTTACCCCCCTCCCCTTTTTCTATTATCATTCACATATTTTGTTTCGAAAAGGATACCAATTAACGAATGAACAATCGAAATTTATTACTCATAATATAATTTTTACCTAGAAACCGGCCGTAATATAAAAGCTAGTGACGTCACAACCAATATTTTTAATAAATAGTAGTATCAATATTGCGTAATATTGAATACCTATTGTACAAATTTTTGTTTATTTTTTTCGCTCGTGAGAATTCTTCAAAATTAAAGATTATTTACAATAATTACAGATACAACAGAAACTCCGATAACAACATACTATTTTTTTACGTTTTAGATTTCAAATTTTTAAATAATGACAATTTTTTAATGCTTTTTTTCTCTTCGGGGAGAAAATTTTACTTTATCTCCCTGAGGAAAAAATAAAATTACTTTATCTCCCTAGCGAAGAATAAAATCGCTTTATCTCCCGCTGTTTACTTTTTCTACAACTGCCTTTCTTTCTTCATCATCACTTTAATACAACGATAAAGAAACAAATAGGTATGAGGCGAAGAGCAAAAATGTTGGCAAGTTCACGACTGTTCCACTTAAAACATTTTGATCTTATTTTTTCCTATTTTTATATGATTTTTACGTGAATTATTATGCTTAAAAACCTAAACCTAGAATATTAATTTTACCTTTTTTTTTTCGCGTTATTTCGCGTTTTATTCAGGATAAACAGAGCTATATTTTCTATCTACCACTGACGCGCATGATTGGATTACCAATAAATATTTTAATAAAAAAATTACTTGGTAATATGTAATGTGAAAGCTCCACAGAATTTGGAGCGGAGAGTCTTCGAAGTGAGTCAAGTTCTGAGCCTGAAGGGTGTCCAACTTGAAAATCATGGATCATAGTTACGGAAATCTCGTTAAGCTGTTCATGCACATGAGTGGTAGACTTAACGAATAAGATCCAGAATTTAATCAGTCAAGACAAGAAACAGCATTTCAATATATCAGTTTTAATGTTCAAATTTTTTTCACTTAATCTCTAGTTTAAACACAGTGGCTGATGTACTGGGGGGTATTCCATACCCCCCAGACCCCCCGGATTGGCAAACTGAAAATTTGTGTAAATTCGTTGCACTAAATAAGCCGCTTTCAGTCTATCTAGACCCGTAGCCAGGATTTCATTTCGGGGGTAGGCATTTCGGGGGGAAGGCATTTCGAAGAGGGCATTTTGGGGGGCATTCGTAAAAAGCTTTTTAGGAAAAGTAACATTTTCGGGAAACTCCTAACAATAGGAGTTCAAATCTTGTTCAGTTAATCTCTAGTTTAAACACAGTGGCTAATGTACTGGGGGGTATTCCATACCCCCCAGACCCCCCGGATTGGCAAGCTGAAAATTTGTGTGAATTCTTTGCATTAAATAAGGCGCTTTCATTCTTTTCAGGCCCGTAGCCAGGATTTTACTTCGGGAGGGGGGGGCACTCGTAAAAAGCCTTTTTTGTAAAAAAGTAACATTTTCGGGAGTTCCCCTTCCGGGAATTTTTATTGTTATAAACAAATGTATTCAATATTTTTTTTTACTTTTTTGTAAAGTTAACTCATTATTTATTTATTATTTAATTTTTCTTATTTCTACTTCTATTATTTCTACTTTTCCTTAATAACTTTTACTTTTAATTTTTTTATTTAATTTTGGGGGGGGGGGCACGTGGCCCAAGTTCAACGGGCCTGACTCTTTCAGAAAGAGTCATAAGCACAGTACACCTCCGAGGGGGGGGGCATACTCCCTGCTATACTATTTTACTTAAATCAAAAAAAAAATTTTTAGAAAATTTCAATTTTATTTTGTTTAAAAATATAAATAAAATTGCTTTTTTCCCCTGAAGGTTGATAATTGCAATTTTTCTATTTGTAACATTTCTAGACACTAAAAAACCTATAATTAGCTAGTTTTTACCCCCCCCTCCCTATTATTAGCCTCAGTTTTCTAATCGTATTTATTATACAAATCTGTAGTCTTTCTTCCCTAATTTATTTTTCTGTGATTGGTTCATTTTCCTAAAAAAAATGGAGAAGTTATGGAAAAATGCCGGATTAATGCGGCCTTCAGGCCGCATAACATTGCGCAATCTGTATTATTTTCTATTATCAATTCAGAAATTGTCAAATGATTGAGCGATTTTAACTGTTACCAACGGTTTCTGAATTGCAATTGACGCTTTCTGAAATTTAATTGACGAATCTGAATATCAGTTGACACACGCCCGTAGCCAGGGAGGGCACTTGGGGGCACGTGCCCCCCCCCAACTGTTAAAAAAAACAATTGTTTGTAATAACAAAAATTCCCGCAAGGGGATCCGCCGAAAATGTTACTTTTACAAAAGGTTTTTATGAGTGCCCCCCCCCCCGAAATGAAATCCTGGCTACGGGCCTGAGTTGGCACATCTAAAATGATCTCAAATGATGATATTTGAATTACTACTGGTGAAAAAGATGTAGTTATTTTACATTTTTCTAATCTAGAATTTTTTTCTTACTTTGAAAATAATCAAATTTTAAATTCCCTCGCCCCCCCCTCCCCCATTTTGAATTTATTATATTTAGAAATTATTCAAATTCTTTTGGTCTCCTAGAAGACGGACTGGCCACGCTTACGTGATTATGCCAAGTAAAACATTAGTTATTAGTTTGTTTTCTTACCCCCCCCCCCATTTCTTTTCAGTTTTTGAGTTTTTTTGTTTTATATTTAAAACAAAATTAGTTAAATTTCGAAATTTTTTTTGTTAACAATTCAACTTTTCGGTATGCAGCACTTTTAATCGTCATCAAAATTTTTTCCGTTTGCCCCCCCCCTCTTTTAAAATCATAAAATCACCTTGAGAAACAACTGCGCTGTTTCAGATATCCGTCGTTTGACACTTTGACTCCCCTTTCCGTCTTTCAAAAATGATTTTTATTATCTAAAACTTTTAAAAATAAATTTAAATAAACATTCGAAGCAGCACACTACGATTGCAAATTTTTTTTCAAATTTTCTAAATTTACGTTGCCATTTTCCATTGCAATAGACAACTTAAAACTGCGATATCTCGAAAATTACTGATTTGATTTGTACTTTGTTACATATCCCCGAATTCGTCTCGACCTCAACTTTAACATTAGAAAAAAATATATATAGGGTGACAGTAAAATTTGGCGATTTTTACTTAAATAATATTTAATCTCAGAAATTCAACAATAAAAAACCGGATTTTGTAGAATAATCTTTTCTGAAAAAGCTTAATATAGATTTTTGATTGTGACAGTTAGGTATTCGGTACCAGTCAGTGACTAATTTTAATTCTGGTTTATTACAGAAGTTCACGAACTTATTTGATGCAGCAAATTTTGACGAAAATTATTTGTTCTGTAAATAGGTACTCTTTCAATAATTTTAAATTTGAATCTGCGGAATAATTATGGGGTGCAAATTATGATTAACCGTTTTTTGTTGAATCAACGACCTTGCCATTAACTTAACGCATCACTGATGTCATTATAAAAAGGTTAATTACATAAACAGTTTGCGGTTTCAATTATGTGTTTGTACAAATAAATTGCACTACTTTGTTCGTTTGTGGCAGATTTTTTTTGAAATTTTGCGGTGGTTGTGTGCCACGCAAATTGAGAATCAATAAAACTAGGCCTGGTGTTGCCAAAGGGGTGCATTGAACCCTCGAGAGAAAGCGAACACTCGAAGATCCTTTTGGAATATCCAGAAATGCAATTTAAAAATAACAATAAAACCGGATGTTATTTTCAGAGCTGCTTCAAGGCCAAAATAATTTGTTAGACAAAAGAGGACACAGATTGGAAGACTTTTTTTGGACCGGTTCAGGAGACGGAAGCGACGGACAAGTTTGGGAATCCCAAAATCTGCCCACGATTTATCAAACCAAAACTATTTTATCGACCGTTTACCTAGCGGAAACGTCGACGGAGTCAAACAACAGGGTAATTTTTGTTTTAAAAAAAATTTGACCTCTTTAAGAACTTCTTTTTTTAGACCGAGCAAACGACTGCGTGTCCGATAAACTGTGAGGTGTCGACCACCCCGCAGGAAGAAATTGTTCCGACGCAAACACTGAAACCAGGTCAAAATGACACCGGCGACGATTTTTACGACGCCGATCGTCATTTTTGGCTGCTTACGGTTCTCAAGGGTGACGGAAAGGATCCAATCGTCACAGATCTGAAAAACAGTTTGGCCAAACTCTACAAAACTGCTTTCCAAAGGTTGGCCTCCATCAATTTCTAATCGATTGCAGGTTTCCGTGAGGAAACTAAAATTGGGTCAGATTCATTGTTTACTTTAAATCTGTTTAGACAGCAAGAACTTCACTTGGGCATCAACAGCCGCACGAAAAGGGATGTCGCGACTGCAGACAAACCGGTCAATGTTTACATTCACCGAGTGGAAAAAACGCCAAGCAATGGGGAGGAAAATATCGAAGTGCTGTATCACGTTTCCGTTTCCGGGCAACCGGTTACTGCAACCGCAGCCGCTGCCGACATGAGCCTGATCTCCGACGACGAAGTAACGACGGAATTGGGTTATCCGTTTGTCATCAAAGCGGAACGTAAATTTTTTGAGCCATTCTTGTGCGGAGTTTTTCAAACTGTTTTTCAGCTTACTGGAAGCCTAAAGAGCCACAATATTTGACATCGTCCAACAACACCTGGGTGTTCATTGGAGTAAGCTTGTCCATCCTCATCGTTTTGTTATTACTAGTCGCTTTACTCACGTTAGCTCTGAGTAAGCGAAGTAAAGCCAAAGATACGAACGAAGAAGATGTCAGTCAGCAGGACGTAAAGGTTGGCATCTCGAGCAAAGCGTTTGTTTCGAATGAGTCCGAAAGGCACTTGGACCATGCAAGAAGGCCAAAGTCTTCCACTTATATAAATTTCAAGACGGAATCGCCGAGTTCGCAAAGCTCAACTTCCTTCAGGTGAGATCTTCCGTTTGGAAAATCGTAAACTCAAATTTGAAATTGCAGTAGTTTGGATGTCTCACCGCTGATGACGCTGAAGCGGCCGACTCCTAAAAAGATCAGTCTGGCCAGGCCAAAAGCGGCGACGAATAAAACGGCGCCGATGCAACAGCACAGAAGACAGACGACAAACTCGGATTTTGACAGCGACAGCAGCAACGAGAAAATCAGGATAAGCTCCAAGGATATTCACGTTGTCGATGGAAATAGAGAGACTGGGGTTGTGAGTCCAAAATCTTACCTGTCCATGCCTTCTGTTAAGTCGTTCCCCAGGTTGGTAATACACAAATCATCGAAAAATAAGTTACAGGTTTTTTTTTCCAGAGTGAACATTCCGGAACCGTTGAATAAGGTATTGGAACCTGTCAGTGTGTTGCACTTGGATATCGACGACGAATCTCCGCGAACGCCAGGAAGTAGGAATTATGAGAGTTGTTTGACGAGGCAGGCAAGTTTAAGCACGGTGGAGGATCCTGGTGTTGTAAATCCTGCCATTTGGAAGGGCCATACGAACAGGATTCAGAACGGTACGGTTAATTGGGTCAGCTGAACCTTTTGTTGAGTTTATTTCTTGCAGAAGCTTTGGATGACGTCAAAATTGCGACAAATGCTTCCAGGATGCGGAAGAGGTTTCATAATCTGCTCGACGAAACGTTCAGTTTGTTTGGTAGTCAACGTGACAGTTCGGCTGAAGATGAGCGATCTGTTGCTTTGCAAGGGAAAAGTCACTCAGCAGTAAGTAAAAGGTAAGTAAGTAAGTAAATTAAAGAAATTTTAAAAATAATTTTGTTAATCCTATCATGCGCGTCACTAATTTTATTTTTCTGACAAAGTCTTGTATCGTTGTATTAATGAACAAATTCATAGATTCAATCATTTTTTCGCTGATAGTATTAAAGTTTTCATTGATACAAAGAAATTTATTCATAGAAATGATGATGTTTTCCATCCGTTTTTCCCCTAATTTTCTAAGTTTTCTGTAGCAAATTCAAACTAGAATGGGGAAAAATTAAAGTCGATAAAATTCTGCGAAAAAATTTTTTTAAGATGGGTGGCCCTGCTCTAAAGTCTAGAGTTAGTTCACACACTAAATATCAATTCGAAAACTTACGCCTCTTTTAGGATAATAGTATATTACATACCAAGGTAAACAATGCTGTGTTACTTCCCTTGGGCTAACATAATTATCCCGGTCCCATATGAAGAACTTACACAATTAATTTCAGTTCCGGATTAATTCTAAAAAATTCCAGTTATCCAACATAATGCCGCCAATTTCAAATTAATCTAGATAATTCCAAATTAATGTTGATAATTCCAAATTCTTCAGGTAATTCTAAGAGCCGCCAGCCTGACAGACATTTGTTTCAAATTATTCCAATTTCAGTTTATTCCAAAAATTTTAGTAATCCAATATAATTTCAAATTAATCCAAATAATTCCAAATTAATTCTTATAATTCCAAATTAATTCCGAAAATTCCACATTAACTTAGATTATTCCAAAATAATTCTAACAATTTTTGAAATAATTCCAAATTAATTCTTATAATTTTAAATTAATTCTGATAATTCCACATTAATTTAAATTATTCCAAAGTAATTCCAATAATATAGAATTAATTCTAAATTATCCAAGTCATTCTGAGGAACTGCCAGCCTGACAAACATTTGTACGAGTAATTCCAATTTTAGTTTATTCCAAAATTTCAGTAATTCTATATAATTCCAAATTATTTCAGATCATTCCAAATTTATTCTTATAATTACAAATTAATTCTGATAATTCCACATTAATTTCGATTATTCCAAAGTAATTTTAATAATTTTGAAATTTTCCAAATTAATTTAGATAATTCCAAATTGTCCAGGTAATTCCAAAAGCATCCATCCAGACAGACTTTTGTACAAATAATTCCAATTTCAGTTTATTGCAAACATTTCAGTAATCCAATATAATTACAAATTAATTCAACTAATTCGAAATTAATCCAAATAATTCCAAATTAATTCCTATATTTTCCACATTAATTTCAATTATTCCAAAGTAATTTCAATTCAAAAAAATTTCGAATTAATTCTGATCATTCCAATTATCCAAGTAATTCTGAAGAACCGTCAGCCTGACGATCATTTGTAAGAATACTTCCAATTTTAATTTATTCCAAATTGCAGTAATTCAATATAGTTTCAAATTAGTCCAGATCATTCCACATTCATTCCTATAATTCCAAATTAATTCCAATAACTCTACATTAATTTCGATTATTCCAAAGTAATAAATTTTAATAATTTTGAAATAATTCCAGATTAATTTTGATAATTCCAAATTTTCCAGGGAATTCCAAATGCCGCTAACCTGACAGACATTTGTACAAATAATTCCAATTTCAGTTTAATCTAAAAATTTCAGTAATCCAATATAATTTTAAATTAATCCAGATAATTCCAAATTAATTCTTAAAATTAGAAAATCCGAAAATTCCACATTAATTACGATTATTCCAAGGAATTCTAACAATTTTTAAAATAATTCCAAATTATTTTTAATAATTTCAAATTAATCCAGAAAATTCCAAATTAATTCCGAAAATTCCACATTAATTTAGATTATTCCAAAGTAATTCTAACAATTTTTGAAATAATTCCAAATTAATTTTGATAATTTCAAATTAATCTAGATAATTCCAAATTAATTCTTTTAATTTTAAATTAATTCCGATGATTCCAGACTAATTTAAATTATTCCAAAGTAATTCCAATAATTTATTTCGAATTAATTCTGATAATTTTAAATTAACCAAGTAATTTTGAGGACCCGCCAGCCTGACAACCATTTGTACGAGTAATTCCAATTTTAGTTTATTCCAAATTACAGTAATTCAATATAATTTCAAATTTGTCCAGATCATTCCACATTTATTCCTATAATTCCAATAATTTTGAAATAATTTCAAATTAATCCAAATAATTCCAAATTAATTCCTATAATTCCAAATTAATCCAGATCACTCAAAATTCATTCCTATAATTCAAAATTAATTCCGATAATTCAATATTAATTTGGAGTAATCCAAAGGAATTCTAATAATTTCTGATTAATTCTAATAATTTCAAATTAATCCAGATTATTCCAAATTTATTCTTATATATTAAACCAAATTCATTCTTATAATTCCAAATTATCCAGGTAATTTCAAGGGGCCGCCAATCTGACAAACATTTGTTCGAGTAATTTCAATTTTGGTTTATTCCAAAATTCTAGTAATTCCAAATTAATCAGATCATTCAAAATTGGAGTATTCCAAAGTAATTTTAATAATTTACTGTTTAATTCAGAAAATTCCAAATTAATTCATATTATTCCAAATTTATTCTTATGTAAATTCCAAATTCATTTTTTAAATTCCAAATTAATTCCGATAATTCCAAATTATCCAGTAGTCCAGTCATTATAGGATTTGACCCTGAAAAAACTCTATGGCGCTGTTTTATTGTTTTATGCTCTCGGGGAGGTTACTGGGAGTGTACCTTTGAAATGGCGACCAAATCGGGCTGTTGCTTGTGTTCGAAAATTTGTTTTTTTATGTAAAAACGCTTTTCCTTGAATAACTCTGCCATTATTGATTTTATCGGAAAATCGTAAGGACCAAAATTATAGGAAATTTCATCCTTTACAAGTTTAGTCCTTACAATTTTTTTTCTAGGATCGTTATTTTTTCAATTACACTCAAAAAACCGAGGGGTAAATCTCACGGGAAGTCTGGTGTACAACTTGTGGGAAGTCCGAGGAAGTCTGGGAAGTTAATTTTTTAAGACTTAGAGTTAGACTAATCAAAAACAAGCTAAAATTATAATTTTTTAAAAAACATACTTTAAGCGCCCCTTTACTACTCGGCGCCTCTAGATCTACGATCTAAGGTTATTTGCAGTTTTTTACTTCAGAATGTGAAAAAACTTTTCTTACCTAACTGCAGTTCGTGCATTTAAAAAAAAATTCATTTTTTCACAATTTCAAACTATTCACTGGTTACATCACTGGGGTGAAAATTTTACTAACCTGAGTTTCTTATAAATCCATGAAGTGGGCCCTACCTACAATAATAAAGAAAATTTTTTGTTAGTTATCATTCCAGATGAAAACGGTTTTCTTCGAATTACCTTTATCACTGCAGTCCTTTTGGCTTATTCCTAGTGGCCAAGATAGCTTCTTTGTTGTTCCTTCCAATAAATTAGTCACTTACAAACCCGAACACTTTCACATTTTGTTTCACTTAAAAGTATTAAAAAGAAAATTGTTCTCGATTATTAAGAAAGCTTTCATCAAAATTCTTCACGATAATTCGAACTCGAAACACCGTACTCTCGAATTTCAATAAAAGGTTCAAATTTTACTAATCAAAACAAAAATCGCATTCCGCAAATTGCTAGTGCGTGTATTTAGCTTAAGGCATTACAAACGAATGACTGATATGAGTCCGTACGGGGCACCGCGTCATATTCTTATATAACTTTTTTTTGTTTCCTGCTTGCAATTTTAATCGATTTTTGTCTATGAAGTTCCCCACTCTGGGCCGGCAGTCGGGCATTTTTGTAATCTTCATTTTCAAATTTGCAAAATAAAATATAATTCAAACTGGTAAAAATCGTACAGGTATTTTTGTCATTTTTGACATTTTTGTGCAGATAAAATTTTCGATCAGTGTAAATCTTCTCATTTGCCGCAACTTTTTGTAAATTTTGAGAAAATCCTAGATCGGTTTCATTATTTTTGTTTTGCGCTTTTTATTAGTTTTCTAATGCCAATTTTGGACACTTAATTTATTTTCGATTGCTACCTGTAACACAAAAATTATTTATGTCATAAATAAACTTCATAGACAAAAATCGATTAAAATTGCAAACAGGAAACAAAAAAAAAGTTACATAGGAATTATGACGCGATGCCTCGTACGGACTCATATCAGTCATTCGTTTGTAAGGCCTTAAGCTGAATACACGCACTAGCGATTTGCTGAATGTGATTTTTGTTTTGATTAGTAAAATTTGAACCTTTTATTGAAATTTAACCAATCAAAACAAAAATCGTATTCCGCAAAACGCTAGTGCATGTATTCAGCTTAAAAGTAATCGTATGGAGAAAATTCGGAAAAATGTTAGTTTTCCGAACGAGAGTGTAGTGTTTCAAGTTCGAATTATCGTGAAGAATTTTGATGAAAGCTTTCTTAATAATCGAGAACAATTTTCTTTTTAATACTTAAGTGAAACAAGATGTGAAAGTCGTGTTTGGGTTTGTGAGTGACTTATGTTTATTGGAAGGAACAACGAAGAAGCTATCCTGGCCACTAGGAATAAGGCAAAAGGACTACAGTGATAAAGGTAATTCGAAGAAAACCGTTTTCATCTGGAATGATAACTAACAAAAAATTTTCTTTATTATTGTAGGTAGGGCCCACTTCATGGATTTATAAGAAACTCAGGTTAGTAAAATTTTCTCTTCAGTGTTATAGCTAGTGAATAGTTTGAAATTGTGAAAAAATGCATTTTTCTTTAAATGCACGAACTGCGGAGGTAAGAAAAGTTTTTTTATGTTCAGAAGTAAAAATTGCAAATAACTAATTTTACCGAAAATCGTCATCAAGATGACGATTTACCTGCCTTATTACCCGAGATGTAAAATTTTACCTACTTGAATTTTCATGCGACCGCCAAACTTATTGTTTTCAGGCAAATTCAAGAAAAGCAAAGAAACGTTTCGGCGAGACCAAAAACGTCGGATCCAAGACACTCGAAGATCGACAGCAGTGAGGCACCGAGAGGAGCATGGGCTACGAATGACGCCACGCCGTTATCCAGATCACTAAGTGCCGGATCTTTTCGTCGACCCATGACGGTGGGCATAGACCCCGATCGAATTTTAGTGGAAGGAAGTTTATCGCCAAACGACATGGCTGTTCCGTTGATAACCGCCATAAAAACTGAACTAAACAAATGTTCTTTACCTGGAAGTACAAGCAATTTAGTAGAATAAGTTGGATATAAAATTTTACCGTTCCATCACTGCCCAAATGCCAATTCTGTGTCTTACGCTTGATTAGTTGTGCTAGAAACAGCATTTGGATTTTTTATTGTTAATTACCAAAGTGTAGATATTAATTAATAAACATTTTAATTAAAAGAATTTATTAGAACCATAATATACGTTGTTTAAAGGACGATTTTTTGTTTCATATATTTGAAAAATATCAATTATATTAATAGAACTAGCTATGTATATATTTACATATAATACAAGTAAAAAATTACTAATAAGAACATGAATAAATCGTATCTATTTATATAACATAAACAATAATTATTTTAATACATAAAATCCACAGCTAATATAGCTAAGAGAAAATATCAGCTCTTAACAGGTCTTTTATAACAAATCCCTCTTAAGATTTATCTTATAAATATACAAGAAGTAAGAAGAAGATGGGAGCGATTGCTTACCACCGTCAAGGCGGAAATTTAAATATAAAGAATGTATGGTAACAAGTTAAAAAAGAAGTTGTACTAACATTTTTTATATACAAAAACATAAATAGTGCAGTTTTGAACTGCCAATTTTGAATAATAAAAATGACTAAGATTCTTTTAAGGCACAGGGGAAACAACTAAGTGTCCGAATAATCCTGGTAATTATTACAAGTGAGTATTAACAATTACACAAATTACCTAGTACATAAAAACAATCAATTCAGATCCCTTAAGGCACATCATCACAATTCGTTTTAACTTTTGAGCCCAGAAAATGCACTTGTAAGACGAAAATTAAATATTTAAACCTCCACGCCCAAGGCCCTATCGACCACGTACTCGAACCGACCATTTTCTTCCTTAATTTCGCTATCCTGACCGTCGGCTTTGTCTCTCACATCCTCCTTCTTTTCTTCTAATTTTGATTTATCTAAAAGGCACTCGTCGTTCGGAAGAACAGGAACAATTGTATTGACTTTTGTAAAGAAGGCCATTTTTTCTCTGTAAATAAAAATCCCAAATTAATCTTTTCTTTTTCTATTTTTTTTTACTTTCAAATAGAGTAAATAAATTTTCTTTTAATAATTAATGGAAACCCAATCGAACTCAAACATAAAATCCTGGTAAGGGATTTTTCAATTGGATTATGTTAGTGGATGGCCCCTAAGTGTAAAACCGGGTTTTCGGCGTCGGATAGCACTCGCGTCAGCCGCTAGTGAAAAACGTATTTTTATTATCTCGTAAACGGTGCGCCGGACGATAAAAATGATTATAACCTTTTATGTAGGAAATTAAATTTCCTATCATTTTTGTTTGAAGATTTTTTCTCGAAAGTCAATATTTTTCGAGATATAGTCAGTTGAAAAATTCAAAATGTAGTTTTTGTTTAACTTCTCGACAATCAAACTACATTTTGAATTTTGGTGCGCCAGACGATAAAAATGATTATAACCTTTTTTGTAGAAAATTAAATTTCCTATCATTTTTGTTTGAAGATTTTTTCTTCAAAGTCAATATTTTTCGAGATATAGTCAGTTGAAAAATTCCAAATGTAGTTTTTGTTAAACTTCTCGACAATCAAACTACATTTTGAATTTTGGTGCACCGGACGATAAAAATGATTAAAACATTTTTTGTAGGAAATTAAATTTCCTATCATTTTTGTTTGAGGATTTTTTCTTCAAAGTCAATATTTTTCGAGATATAGTCAGTTGAAAAATTCCAAATGTAGTTTTTGTTCAACTTCTCGACAATCAAACTACATTTTGAATTTTGGTGCACTGGACGATAAAAATGATTAAAACATTTTTTGTAGGAAATTAAATTTCCTATCATTTTTGTTTGAAGATTTTTTCTCCAAAGTCAATATTTTTCGAGATATAGTCAGCTGAAAAATTCAAAATGTAATTTTTGATTTTGAATTTTGAATTTTTCAACTGACTATATCTGGAAAAATATTAACTTTGGAGAAAAAATCTTCAAACAAAAATGATAGGAAATTTAATTTCCTACAAAAAAGGTTCTAATCATTTTTATCGTCCGGCGCACCGTTTATGAGATAATAATAAAACCGCTTTTTTCAAGATGACGGCTGACGCGGTTGTTATCCGATGCCGAAAACCCGGTTTTACACTTAGGGGCCAACCACTAACATAATCCAATTGAAAAATCCCTTACCAGGATTTTATATTTTCGCCTGGACTATTAGGGAAAATTATATTTTTTTGAATTAAATAAAAAGTTACTCACTTGAACGAAATTACATCAGGTTTTCCACTTCCCGCTTTACTTTTTCTTAGCCTATAGATTTCCCTGGAAATTTTCCTCAACATTTTCTCAACTTTCTTCTCCTCTTGCGTCCTACCCTGCCTGTATTGTTCAGCTTGCGTCAGCAAACTTTGAAATTGTTCGTCTTCCAATACCCACGTCGCTAATTCGCTATTCCCTTGCTCCTTGGCAGCCTCCAATCGCTCTCTCAACAAATGCAACCTTTCCAATTCGAAAGTTAGCGTGTGCAGCCGCGTGTGTTGAGCTTGCAAATCCAACTCCAAATCTAAGGACGTTCGTGCAGTTGGAGGAACATGACTGTGCGATTTACTTTTCTGAAGACTGATTGTCGAACCGGACTGACGTCTGAAGCGTAACGAACGCCTCTCTACCGAATTCCGTTGGAATGGATTGCCGCCGCGCCTGTACAATGGCATAGCACTATCACTGTCACTTCGGTTAAGTTTACAAATGTAATGATTTTTCGACACCACGGCACTCGGCGAAAATGTTTGTGAACGTTTAATCGCGCCACGATCTATCAGACTACTACAACTGCTGCCACTACTGCACCCGTTAGCGGCCGCGTTTATCTTCATGTGCTTTGCTTGCTCCGGATAAAAAATGCATTCTGTATTTGTTTGTTTATCCGTAAACCTATCGTCCTCGCAATCCTGATCATCACAATCTTCCATCACAACCTCCAACCTTTCATTTTGCCTGAAGTCGATCATAATACCTTCTTCGGCCACATCGTCGTCATCTTCATCTTCGTCGTCGTCGTCTTCGTTATCGGAATCCTCACTCTCATAATCTTCCGTATTTCGTAAACAATTCACAAGTTCTTGGAAGTTCAAACTCGACGTTGGTTCTAAATGTTCGCCGTCTTGGTTTCTAGTTAAAGTGGACGTTTGGGACGAAATTATCGTCGAATCGTCGGAGCTTTCTTCTTTTACCGCGGCCACCCGAGGAACCGTCAAATCCGACTCGTTCTTCTCGTGTTTCGTTGGTTCGATCAATTGAAGACTCAAAATGTTATACCACTTTTGGGAAACGCTTTGCGGTTTGAAATCCGCTAAGCTGACTTGAGCACAGCCCTAAACAACAAAAATATTACATTAGAATCATAAACTAACCAATATCTATTGGGATAAGAAAACACTGTTATAGGATCTCATAAGCGTAACAGTTTGGTAAAAGTTTGGTAAAAAAAAAAAATTCTGTTTCTTACAATTTACGAGATCTCATACAGTTTGGGTTCTCAAATTTACTTACCACACATTTTTCTTGCAAATCAGTCCCAATGCTCCAGATGTTCACCTGTAAGGTTTTAGTGTACAACTTGTTCAACGGAACGTCGATATTGAAAATGTCTCCAAACGTAGGTTTAGTTAAATCTCGTACAGGTTTCGTCGTACAAACGGTCGGAATTGTTGCGAGTGCAGGTAATAGAGCAGCCTTGATGCATCTAGAAAAATTAACAGTAAGAAAAAGTTGAGACTTCAAATATACGGTAACTTACACTTGACAATCTTCGGGAATATACAGTGCGCTCAGATTGCGCGCACGTTCGAAGCAGATATTTAAATGATTTTCGGCCATAAGATATTTTAACTTAATTTGTACTTGAGCGGTGTCATATAAATCTTCAGCCTCTAGAACGCCGAAACTCTTTTTCCTATTAGACGCTTCGAATACTCCGGAATCTCCCGCCACAGATTCGTCACTAACGGCGGCGGAAATCGATCGTGTGTTCGTTCCCGACGAAGACGTTCGCGAAAGAGCGGATCCTTGATGTATCTCTTCCGTGTCGATAATCGGAGTTTCGGAGATTGGTGAAAGAAGGTCGCCGATGTTTTCGTAAGAATGACGCGACGGCCTTCCCAAGCCCGAACCTTGCGACATGTTGCTGATGTGGGCGTCGAATTGATCCGTCATTGGCGATAAACTGGGGATGGGTATTCTTTGAATGAAGTAATCGTTATTTACAGGGGGGAGTTGTTCGATTTGTTGTCGCCGATCGCGCTCGATTTGTTCGTACGAGGGTGGGGGAACTATGCAAGGAAGGTTTTCGTACATTGGAGAAACTGGCGGAGAAACCGATGAGAGCGAACTTCGCGGTGATAATGACGGTTGAGAACGGCCAGGGGATGGAGTGTTGATATTGCTGTCGCTTCCTTTCAGGAGTCGTTCGACTCGTCGTTGTAAATCGACCATGTCGACTGACTTTTCTGTGTTTGGGTAACCGACGCACTGGGGACTTCCGTAAATATCGGTGAAACTTAACCCGGAACTAAGAGAACCTTTGCTGCTCGTCGTCGAAAGCGAACCAAGGCTTGAACTGCTACTGACCGATAGGGTACTTGCCGAAAGAGTTTTCAACTGCAATTCCAGTTGCGTCATCGACCGTAAAGAGTCTCTCAGTTGCTGCAACAACAGTTGTTTCTCTTCGTGCAGCCTTAACCTATCGGCAATCGCTCGATTCGACACTTCCAGCGCTTTATTTAAATCTTGTTCCAAACGTTGGCATTCCAACTGAATATCCGACATTTCCTCTTTCGACCTCGTCCTCGGCGTTATACTCCTTAACTCTCTCAAAAGTTGCTCTTTCTCTTGGAACAACAACAGCCTATCTTTATCCGACTCCACTTGTCCCGGTTGCATTTTCTCTTCTAAATCGGCCAACTTCTGCTGGATACTTTGTACATTTTTTCTCGCCTCGTCGTACTGCAGCCTCATCTTCGCCATTTCGGCTAACCTCGTTCCAATTGGCACAATGTCGCAGGAAAGATCCGTTTGCGACGCCGTACTTAGTTTTTCTTGTGGAAGACTTAAAGTGGACACTTCCGGCGAACTTTCGCACAACTGCAGCCTGGTCAAGTCGTCTTTCAGTTTGGCTAGAGATTGCATCAGTTCCGCTTTCTCCTTTTCGCCCGAAACTAGAGATTTTTGAATATTATGCAGTTCGGTCATTATGGCTTGAGCTTCCACGATGTTGTAGCAACCACTTTGGTGCAAGCTTAACTTTTGTTCGACTCTGAAAACAAATATAAGTTGGTTTAATGGGGGTCCTAAAGAAAAGAAAATCGCATCTTACATTGTTAACGTTTCGACTCCTCTTTGCGTGCAAGACATTTCGTTCCTAATTTGTTCCAATTCGCGCTTTAAACGCGAAACTCGATTTTTGGCCATTGTTACGTCCGATTTCAGTAAATCGGGGTCATATTTAGTGCTGACGCTGCTTGTTGAAGAGCATACTAAAAAGAAATTTTGATAATTATTAAAAATTTAGGTCTGTTTATCAAAATTTCAAGGTCCAGATGACTTGAAATCGAAGTGACTCATGATGTGAGAGAAACAAAGCAAATATTTGTTGACTTATGTGGTTGGAATTCGAGTAAAAAGAAAATAGAAATATACTTACAGCTGGTTCTAGATGCATTTAGGGCGGTTAAAGCGTTGTTCAGATGATCGTATTCATCTTGCGCCAACACTAATCGTTGTGATTTCACATTATAAATGTCTTTTTTGGCCTGAAACAAAAAAATTTACATCAACTTTCGAACAAATACAATTCATTTTTCGTAATTATCTCGGAAACGGTGCGTCAAAATTAAAATATTCTTAACAACAAAATTAAAGGAAATGAAATTTCGAACAAAAAAGTCCCTGTGCAATTTTCTAGCAGAAGTCAAGTTTTTGCGTAATAATTAAATGAAAGCGAGACGTTGAACAAATCGATCGATTCGTATCGAACGCTTGGTTTTGTCTAAATATCTCACAAACGGTTAACTTTTCAGAAATTTTACCAGAAGTGAAATTGCAAAGCAGAAAATTCTCTACAATTATTTCTATGAAATTCTATAAAAAAAAAATAAATAATATTGATTATTCCTCTTGAAAGGCTATCCGAATTCGTTTTTTGCAGTTATCTCAAAAACACCGCACCAAAATAAAAAAATTCATATAAACAAAAATAAAGAAAACAAAATTTCCAACAAAAAACTTGTTGTATAATTTTGTCGTATAAGTCACGGTTTTTACGTAATCGCTCAATCCTTTAATCCAACCGAAAAGTCGAGGGCGTACGATAAACTTATAAATACTGCAGACTTCGTTTTATCAAGATAACTCGAAAACGATTAAACTTTCGATAAAAATACCCAGATGTGATATTGTAAAGCGAAAAATTCACAACAACTTGACTTCTGAAAAAATTTCGATAAAATCGATTCGTTTGCGAGATATTGACGTTTTACACTTTCCTTATCGCCAAACTTGCGACCTCCATTACATAAAAAAGGAAGGTTTTGTGACAAAAACGCTTATGAAGTTTTTGGTGGTAAATTTAATTGTCTTTATTTTTGTTCCGAAACATTTCTAGGTGGGATGCACCGTTTTCCAGATATTCGCAAAAACATTTGGAATAGTTTTATTTGGCGTCTCTCCAGTGGAAATGAATTAAGTTATTCGACAAGTAAACGAAGGTAACTGTAAAATTAACATTTCTCAGTAAAGTAATTGATTTAACGCGTTATCAAAGAGAATCGTAATAAAACTAGTTGGTAATTAACTCATCGATTAAATCTTATTTTAATTTAGATTACCATAAAAAAAATTAATTTGTGAGAATATTCCTTATTAAAAGTCGCCGAGACTAATCAATGGGCTCCAGAAATATAATTATTTGACGACGGCGGGAGATTTAAACGGTCTGAAGTCGAACGCCAACATAAAACATGTAATTTTTCTGGTTACGTCCAAAAACCACTTGACGCAGCCCGGTATGTTACCTAAGCGAGACCAATGAACTCAAAATTTTATTAGTTCTTTTGGCGAACACCTTAATGGCATATGCAAATTTTATTGCGAGAAAAATTTTAATTTATCTTTGCAAGAAACCACGAGATATAAAAAATTCCGCGATCGAAATGAAAGGAATTTAAGTCGCGCGTCGCGCGGGGTTAATTAACCCTCTACTGGCGTGCTCTTGGTCTACTAAAAAATAGAAAGTCGGTTTTTTATTAGTTGTAAATATTTTAGCGCCAAAGAGCAAAGTTTTGATTGACGTAAATTCTTAACTGTAATTTTTGTGATGAAAAATAATAATTTTAGAAGATGAAAATAACGGGCTCCAAGGGCTAGTGGTCGAGCATGACGAGAGGTAGGGTCAAGTTGAAACCATGGAACCGTGCGGCCTTGATTCGTCCTTTCCACCCCCTTTGCCCCGACGGGTCATTCTATTTCCGTGTACAACATTCCAAAAGTCACGTGGTCAAAGTAGGGACTCCTAGCCGCCACTAAAGTGCTCGTCGGAGCGTCAACATTTTTCTCGAGACATTTTTATGTCTGCTCGTCGAACACGACATCATAATAATGTAATAGAATACTATGCAAATTATTTTGGTATTCAAGTTCGTAAACAAAATTAAGTGCGAATTCCAAAGCAAATTATTATAAATAAAGCCTTGAATAATAATTTTTACTTTTAATGGCCATCATCGGGAATTTTGATGGTATTATGTCGATCAGAAATATTTTTAGGAACAGCACCAAATAGGAAAGAATGCGAAAGCGCCTTAGGCGAAATCTAGCATTCCGTTCGAATAAAAACAGCTGTGTATACTCCGACGGTCCATTGCGATCCAAGTGGAAAAGAATTTAAAGAATTCGGAGCGAAATGTTTCGGGGGTATACCTGGACAACAGATGTGAGCAGCTACATTATTTTACAATCTAGAGACAAATTCCTCGTCATATTATTATTTTCCGAGAAACTTTTTTCTTCGAGATGACGTGTGGTGCATTAAAAAATCTCCTCGCATTTGGTTCGAAACCGAGATATTTATCTTTCTCCATTTTTTTTCGACTTTATAATTAAACGCCATAGAAATTATAACGGTTCGTCCCTAAAGCAATAGAATTTTATTTTAATTTGTTATTTTCGTGCCAGTTTAAGGAATGTTTTGTGTACGAAGAATGAAAGGCGCACGAAATTAAAATGTCGCTCCGTCTTTGTTTAGAAGAAACAACATTAGGTGCATCCGACATCTGGCATTCGACGATTTTTAAACAGGGGTTGCTTTTTAATGGACCCTCTTCAAATATTTCCCACACTCACCTCCAAAACATCTTGCGCTGTCAATAAATACTCTCTCAGCATTGCTTCTTGCACCGCTCGCCATTCTTGTCTCGGATCTTCTAATTGTGTCGATTCTGTAACAAAAAAAAACTTTTAAATGACGGAAAGAAACCTGTTACTATTTTAAAAAATTAATTTTCAGAATATTTATTCTTTGTTTACACTTCAGTACAATCGAGTGAAATACAACGAACAAATTCATGTAGTCAAGTTTTTGGTACAAGGAAGCAAAAGTGCTTCAAACCTTGCATTGGAAACGCTGCAAAAACCATAATAAACAGACAAACTGACTTCTTGATTTAGGCTCAATTAAGTCTTGATAAAACAAATAGTGACCTCTAGACCGTTTTTGATCCAGGCTTGTTTATGGCCTACTCTATAGCAGGATCAACAAAACAAAAGCAGTTGTTATAATTATCCGTTGCAAAGTATGTACAGTGACTCGCAAAAGTTCCCGGACACTCCTATGTTAACAATGCAAATTGAACATTTTGAAGTCGTTTTTTGCCATATAAAAATCAATTTTATAGCAAAACTTTTTAAATATTTTTTGTTGAAAATTTCATTGGCTTCAATTTTGTATCTATACATTTTTCTATTTTGTCCTACCGTTTCCGACTTATAGCGACATAAACAAGACCATGTAAAATACAAAAAATATTATCTTTTGTATTTCAAAAACGGTGCAACAAAATAAAAAAATGTATAGGTATAAAATGTAGAGAATAAAATTTACAAAAAAAATATTCTTATTCATTTTTCAATTTTGTTGCACCGTTTTTGATATACAGAAGATAATATTTTTTGCATTTTACAGGGTCTTGTTTATGTCGCTGTAAGTCAGACACGGTGCGACAAAATAGAAAAATGTATAGATGCAAAATTGAAGCCAACGAAATTTTCAACAAAAAATGTTTAAAAAGTTTTGCTGTAAAATCGATTTTTATATGGCAAAAAACGGCTTTAAAATATTCAATTTGCATTGTTAACATAGGAGTGTCCGAGAACTTTTCAGAGTAACTGTAACTGGCATTGGCTCGTTTTTCGTCATTCTAAGGCAAGGCGTGCACCGAAGTGGTGAGCATGTGGCGATAAAGTGGTATAAAAGTGAGAACCATGATCGTATCCTGCCGTGCTAGAGAAAGACAGAAAGCCACTTGCTCACCACGCCACTGCCACACCACTTCGGTGCGCGCCTTGCCTTAGGTTGCCATGACAACCGAGCAACGGCCGACGGCATATTATATATTTTTTTACATTACTTTACGCAAGCCGCAGCAAGTATGCTATCATTTTTTGAAAAAATGGGACAAATAATGCAGCTTTTGCGATTGAGGTAGTTGTCCGGCCTTCAGCAGCACTCTTATTATTAATATAAAATTATAAATTACTATCTGCGTCTCCAAATTTCACGTCCTTCGAAAAAATTGTAATGTTTTCGAGACCTCACATTTGGTGCGTGAATCAAGAGCAGAAGTGCACTGGAGGGTGTTCCACACCCCCCAGACCCCCCGGTTTGTCTTCTTTTTTGTTTTAAAAATTCGTTGAATTGAGGTTCAGCTTACAAGACTACGTATTATAATAATTCACGTCCTTCGAAATAATTGTAATGTTTTTGAGACCTTACATTTGGTGCGCGAATCAAGAGCAGAAGTGCACTGGAGGGTGTTCCACACCCCCCAGACCCCCCGGATTGGCATCTTTTTTGTTTTAAAAATTCGTTAAACTGAGGTTCAGCTTACAAGACTTTGTATTATATTATTTCCATTAATTTATTTAGTTGATTTTTTTCAAGTTGCCATGGCAACCATATATTTTCCAGCAATAATTTAGAAAACGTCAACTGTAATTCAGATTTGTAAACTGCTATTCAAAAAGCGTCAAATAAAATTCAGAAACTATTAAATGTAAATCAGAAAACCTGATTCCACAAGTTACAGCTTCCTTCGATATAATTAGGCGACATCAATCATGATTTTTAGACTGGGAGCATGGAATACCTCCCCCCCCAAATTTCCATCTTTTTTGTTTTAAAAATATGTAAATAGAAGTTCAGCTTAGAAGACTGCGTATTATATTATTTCCATTATTTTATTTCCTTAGTTCCAAAATTTTGAATAAAAAAATTAAATCCCAATTGTTTTTACGAAATTCCGAAAAATGTACTCGTTCGCACGGCGTAGTTTTTACGTTGCCATGGCAACCATATATTTTTCAGTAAATATTTAGAAAACGTCATCTGTAATTATTCGGATTCGTGAATTCCTATTCAGAAAGCGTGAAATAAAATTCAGAACTCTTCAGAATGAAAATCTCTTCAGAAAAAAAATGAAAATTTATTACAAATTTTTTCCGCAAGTTTTCGCTTCCTTCAAAGTAATTAGCTGACATTAATCATGATTTTTAGATTGGCAGTATGAAACCCCCCCCTCAAACCCCCGGATTGTCATCTTTTTTGTTTTAAAATTTCTTTCAACTGAAGGTCAGCTTAAAGGACTTTGTATTATATTATTTCCTTTATTTTATTGCGTTCCAAAATTTTTAATAAATAAAAGGCCGATTTTTCTAACGAAGTTCCAAAAAACTCACTCGTTCGCACGGCGTGGTTTTACGTTGCCATGGCAACCATATATTTTCCGGCAATAATTTAGAAAATGTCAACCGTAATTCAGAAATCTCCAACTGTAATTTCGATTTGTCCACTGCTATTCAGAAAACGTGAAATAAAATTCAGAAACTATCAAATGAAAATCAAAAAACCTGATTGTCTAAATCAGGGCTTCTTAAACTTTTTTCATTCACGACCCCATTTATGATTGCGAGTTTCCTGGCGACCCCATATAAATATAAAAGAAAGATAAATAAATATTTTTTGATGATAATATTTCTCGCGTCTCATAGTTTAAGAAGGCCTGGTCTAAACGGATTGTCCAGTCTGCGACGATTGCTTTCTAAATTTTTCTCTGCGTCTCCAAATTTTAGATTTTATTACAAATTTTTTCCGCAAGTTCTTCCTTCCTTCAAAGTAATTAGCTGACATTTATCATGATTTTTAGACTGGCAGTATGGAATACCCCCCGCCCCCTGGATTGTCATCTTTTTTGTTTTAAAAATTCGTTCAACTGAAGGTCAGCTTAAAAGACTTCGTATTATATTATTTTTATTATTTTGTTTAATTCCAAAATTTTGAATAAAAAAATTAAATCCCGATTTTTCTTGCAAAGTTCCAAAAAATTCACTCGTTCGCACGGCCTAGTTTTTACGTTGCTATGGCAACCGTATATCTTTCCGGCAATAATTTAGAAAACGTCAACTGTAATTCAAATTTGTGAACTGCTATTCAGATGGCGTGAAATAAAATTAGAAATTTTCTGAAATAAAATTCAGAAAACCTGATTTTCGCTTCTTTTGTCGCTTCTTTCGATGTAATTAGGTAATACGATTTTGAGACTGGGAGACTGGGAGTATTAAATATCCCCCCCCCCCGACCATCCGGATTGTCATATTTTTTGCCAAAAAATTCGTTGAACTTCAAAACCTTAGTATGATATTTGCATTATTTTATTTACTACAAAAATATTCTCACAAAATTTTTAAAATAATAAACTCAAGTAAGTCCGGGTCTTTTACGTTGCCATGGCAACTTGACAACGATGCACTGAACAAGTCATCAGGTTCCGGCCGTCCGGGCCTCGCTTCGTTCAATGGAACTAAGTAGCACCAATCATGGCTTTGGTATACCCCCCCCGCGACACTGGGAACTGAATATTAGTCTGATTGGGAGTACGAATCAAGATCAAAAATAAGCTGGGGGGTATTCCATACCCCCCAGACCCCCCGGAGTAACACCATTTTTGTTTTAAAAATTCATTGAATTTAACGTCAGCTTAAAATACGTATTATATCCCAGATAAAAATCAAGATATCCAGTTCCAGTCCCGAAAATATATGCTTATCCAGGACTTTATCAAGACATCCAGAAGATAGGTTTGTGTTTTCTGGGATTATATATTCTATTTTATACAAAATTTTGGAAAAAAATCCAATCCTAATTTTTCTCTACTTTCTCTCTCGGAAGCCTTCGCCCTCCGTAAAAAATATAGCCCGGGATTGAATCGGAGATCTCAGCGTAGCACATAAGCGTCAAGCCGTGACGGTCTACTTATTCACTTATTTTCCGTTTATTTTTGTTCAGTTTTCCTTCAATATCTTTCACTTGGACCAAGTATAGGTCAAGCGATTGAAAAGTTCTATGAACTTTTGGCGTAGGCCCATAACCAGGGCCGCGTTAAGGCATGTGAGTACCCTAGGCATTTTTTTTGCCGCCCCCTTAAAATTAAAATTTAAACTTATTATAACAGCATAATATTTATTAGCAAAATAAGTATAAACTCTGAGAACAAATTTATTTCCTTAAACAGCAGACAGTTTTTTGTTCTTCGTTTATTTTTATTCTTTACGTTCTTGCATTACTATGCGGCACTTAAAAATTGTTTATGTTTTCTACATAATGTAATATGATTTTTAAATACCTAAGTACAATTTACAATCAAGTTTCAATTTATGTTACATTTTTTATTAGAATTAATTAGTATTTTTGCCGCCCTAGGCAGCTGCCTTTCTTGCCTAATGGATAATTCGGCCCTGCCCATAACTTGTTAAATTTGAGCTTTCTGACTCGTCTCGCTCCAGTTTTCCAGTTTTTTCTAACATTGATTTTAAACATCCGAGATGAACCCTTGAATTTCAAGGGAAGATCATAACAATATTTAACTAGATTGCTCCGCGTTTTCTCGTATTCCTGTTAATTTTCAACAGTTGTTGTCAGAGACGTATTTTAAAATTTGGCGCCCTGGGCCCAAAAGATTTGTCGCTAATTTTTTTAATTAATTCTGATTATAAAAGGCGCACCAAGCAGAGAGCGAAGGACGGCTTGCGCCGCCCCTCGAAAAAGCCTTTCGCCCCGAGCCATAGCCCTCATGATCCTTAGGTAAATACGTCTCTGGTTGTTGTTGATAATTTACAAAATATATTAAAAAAAAAAACTTTTTAATTACCATTCATGTGATTTATGAAATATGGTCCAATCTGACCATCGAACGCCTCTTCCCATCCAATTGGAAGTTCATTTCCTATGCAGTCGGCGAAAGTTTGAGGTTTTGTGAATCTGGAATTAAAGGAAAAAAATTAATAAAACCACATAAAATCGGAAATACATTATCTGAGGAATTTACAACCCACTCGAGTATTTTTAAACAAAAACACGAGATAAGTTGACTAAAAAACACGCTGATAATAATATGGGGTACCAAAAATGTCGCGCGGTGAGGTGCCTCGGCAAATAAGGTACGGACGTGTTAATAAACCCGATTTGAGAAATCTTTCGAAAAATTTCAAGAATGACGCTTCGTTTTGGAATATATTAAAAATAGAAGCGTTAAAAAATCGAGACGAGTTTCAAAATCGAAATAGTTAAAGGATGATCGACACTTGGGTGGGTTCCAAACAAGTCTCATAAGTTATTACACTCGTGTAAATTTTTTTCTTCTTTTAAGTAGTTTCAAATTGGCGGTATGTTACAAAAATGTGGAGGAAGTTTCGCATTCCGTCTCTATATCGAGACGGTATAAATCACCGGGTGATTGGAATGAGCCGAAAATGGAATTGGAATGTGTGCGAAGTCGGTCCTGCAAGATTCGGCCGAACATTTAACAGTTAAGCGAACGTTTACCTAATAAAACACGATTTCTAAATAATCGACATTTTTGTTTGTGAAAATCGGAAACACGCAATTGCCTAATTGCCAATGCAACGTCAGAAATAGATAAATAGGTAGGTACATGATATTTAAAAATAAAATTCTCAAAAATATCCGACCATTTTTCACGTTATCAAAATTTTTAATTATAAAAGCAAGATTATCGTCAAGTGTGGAATGCTACCAGATCGGATGTCTCCCCCCTTGCCCCACGACTCCGCACCGATAATCATTAATAAATATTTTCTTATGTCTCCATATTAAAAAAGTTATGTGAACAAATAAATTGTTAACATTCTTCACAGAACAATAAATTAAATAAATTAACATTTCTCAAGTTAGTAGTTAGAAAGTTATGCACTTCCAATGTGTAGAAATTTGTTCAAACCTCATAACGAAATAATTTTTAACTAATCAGCCAGAAAATTAATGTGTGTATTTATATAAAATAGAGGATGTAATCTCAATAACATTTTTTATTGCCACAAAAATAATGATTCGTTTCATAAAAATTACGAAATAATAATGCCCCCCCCCCGCCGGCCGTTTGTCGCTTTGCCATCTGTGGAAGAAAAATTTGCCGCTTGCGAGACGAAAAACAAATCTCCGTTTGTCACTGCACAATTTCCTAGAAATAATAAATTTTAATATTTAAAGCGTGAAAAATTCCCACTTTTCGTGCCAAAACGCCGCGAATTTATAGAAACTGACAAGGACGTGACAGTAAAACACTACGAAACGCGAGTTCAGCCGTGCAAATTCCCATTCCTTCTACGAACCATTTCCCAAAATGCGAAAACATAATTCAAAGTGCAATTTTTTTGTTGTTGATGCATACTTCGCATAGCTGTGCGATTTCATCGTTTCGCAGAGTCCAAAAGGGTTCTTTCAAGTATCTTTCAGATACTGGTGTACTGGAGGGTATTCCATACCCCTCAGTCAGAGACCTACCGATGATTAATTTTATTCATTAAAGACTTTCACTCTTTCAGAACAAATCCATCAAATACCCCCCCCCCCCGGAACTTTTCAATATATGGATTCCGTGAAGCTTTAATAATCCCAGCTAAAAAAATTGTTATGAGTTATTGCACTCGGAAAGAGCATTTTACTACTGCAGAAAAAAAAATTCTTCGAAATAAAAATAAACATAATAGAATTCCCCACAAAACACCTGCTATGAATTTTTGTCGTCAAAGTAACCGTGAACTCAGAATCGCCTAACCAAAGTGGGAATCTCCGACGAAAACACCGAACAGTTTTCACGAGTTGCTCCAAGACTTTGGCACACTTAATTTTGAGCAACACAAATATTGGTGTACTGGAGGGTATTCCATACCCCCCAGACCCCCCGGTCAGAGACCAAACAAACAGTAATCAAAATTTGGCCCCCCCGACCCCAATTTTTCATGCAGAAATCTTCTAGTTATAAATTGTATATTTGTAAGTTATTACACTCCGGGAGAGCATTCGCCTAATACATGATTGCCTCTTAAGACTTCCGTCGGAAGTGGTGCGTCGAAAATAAAAATTCTTCCGAACAAAGGTAAACAACAAGGTATTCAACACAAAAAAAATTGCTTTGTATATTTGTCGTAAAAGTTTCCGTTCACACATAATCGTCAAATCAAAGTGGGAATCTGTAAGGAGAACTTTTTCAACTGTAACTCAAAAACGGTTTGATTTTAGGTAAAAATATAGAAATGTAAAGTTGTAAAACGATAAATTCTCTATAATTTTGTTGTTGTGAAATTTTAATGTAAGACAAGCCGTTTGGGAGATATTTACGTAAAACCAAGTGTAAAGAAAGTTTTTTTAATCAAAGCGGAAATCTGCTACGAAAAAACCGATAACTGGAAAACGGCTTGATTTTAGGTAAAAACATAGAAATGCAAAGTTATAGAACAAAAAATTCTCTATAATTTCGTTGTTCTGAAATTTTTATAAAAAACAAGTCGTTTGGGAGTTATTTACGTAAAACCAAGTATAAACAAACTTTTTAATCAGAACAGGAATCTGCGAGCAGTTTTTCGCTTATAACTCAAAAACGGTTTGATTTTAGGTAAAAATGTACGAATGAAAAGTTGTAGAACGTTAAATTCTGTATAATTTTGTTGTTATGAAATTTTAATAAAAAAGAAGCCGTTTGAGAGTTATTTACCTAAAACAAAGTATCATCAAACTTTTTAATCAAAGCGGGAATCTGCGACTAAAACACCAAACAGATTTTCGGTGATAACTCAAAAACCGTTTGATTTTAGATAAAAATATAGAAATGTAAAGTTGTAGAACGACAAATTCTCTATAACTTTGTTATTCTGAAATTTTAATAAAAAACAAGCCGTTTGGGAGTTATTCACGTAAAATCAAGTATAAAGAAACTTTTAAATCAGGGCGGGAATCTCCGAGCAGTTTTTCGCTTATAACTCAAAAACGGTTTGATTTTGGGTAAATATTTACAAAATCAAAATTGTAGAGCGGAAAATTCTGTATAATTTAGTTCTTATAAAATTTTAATAAAAAAAGCCGTTTTATGGTTATTTACCTAAAACAAAGTATCAACAAACTTTTTAATCCAAGTGGGAATCTGCGACGGAAACACCGATCAGCTTTTTGCTGATAACTCAAAAACGGCTCGATTTTAAGTAAAAATATAGAAATGCAAAGATGTAGGACGACAAATTCTCTTTAATTTTGATCTTGAGAAAATTTAATGAAAAAAAGCCGTTTGAGAGTTATTTGCCTAAAACAAAGTTATCAACAAACTTATTTTTAATCAAAGTGGGTATCTGTGGCGAAAACACCGAACAGCTTTTCGCTGATAACTCAAAAACGCTTCGATTATAGGTAAAAATACAGAAATGTAAAATTGTAGAACGACAAATTCTCTTTAATTTTGATCTTGTGAAAATTTACTGAAAAAAAGCCATTCGAGAGTTATTTGCCTAAAACAAAGTATCAACAAACTTTTTAATCAAAGTGTGGGTATCTGTGGCGAAAACACCGAACAGCTTTTAGCTGATAACTCAAAAACGCTTCGATTATAGGTAAAGATACAGAAATGTAAAATTGTAGAACGACAAATTCTCTTTAATTTTGATCCTTTGAAAATTTACTGAAAAAAAATCCGTTCGAGAGTTATCTACATAAAACCAAGTGTCACGAGACTTTTTAAAATTAAACAAAGATTTTATCAAATTTTTAAATAATTAGGGTGCCTTCCAGTGACTTGGATTGCCCAGACGACGATTATCGACCATGGAAAAATCAACAATGGAATCTTTTCTGAAGAAGTGAAGATCGCAGACCCTCGGGTAGTCGAACAATATAATTTGTGTACTACAACTTGTGCGAAAGAAAAATGACAAAAGCTATATAATCAGATCGAGACGCATATCATGCTCTCGCTTTTCATTCTTTTGATGATAGTGGAATGTGCTTCCATAATTCTACTTATTGTATATTGGGAAAAAAACCCAAGCTTCAGTTGGCTACAGGGGTAATTTAAAATTTATTGTCCGGTATAAATTACGGTTGTGCGCATGAATAGATTAACGAGATTCAACAGCCAACTAAACTACATAAGAGAGCTACTACTCTCAACCGATATGGTCGCATAAGAGTTATGTCGATTTTATTAAAATATCAGGTTTTTACAGGATCTTCTTTAAGTCACGATAGCTCAGAAACGGTGCGATAAAATAAAAAAATGTATATGAACAAAAATAAAGAGAATGAAATTTGCAACAAAAAATGTCTGATAAGTTTTGCTATAAAATCGATTTTTATGACAAAGGAGTCTTCAAAAGTTGTAATTTACATTGTACTTCCGCTTTAACAGTGGTGTGACAGTAGCAGCTGGTACGGGAGGGCGATGATGCGCTGACGAGCCTTAATTTAAAAAAGCTTTCAAATTGATTAAAATGTTACTAGGGTCAAGTGGCACAGACTTCCTAGTGAAATTAGATTTTCAATTGCTTTTTTAGAGACAGAAGATATCTTTCCATGTTCTGTGATTCGATTTTATTAAATAAAAACTTTTTCTAGTGCATAACCAACACATTTATGTTACGGTAGTCCACACCGGGGGGTCTGGGGGGTATGGAATACCCCCCAGTGCACCTCAACAACTTATTGTTTCGAGATTAAAATTTAAATTTTGAAGCTTTGAAAGCAAGCAAATTTTACAGAGCACAGACTTCCTAATGTTTTCAATGTTCCACAACCAACACATTTATGTTACGGTAGCACAAACCGGGGGGTCTGGGGGGTATGGAATACCCCCCAGTGCACCTCTATAACTTATTGTTTCGAGATTAAAATTGAAATTTTGAAATACCTTGACCCTAAGTCTTGGCTATTTAAAGCCAAGTGACAGAAATGAATAAGCAAAGGGTGCAGACAGCCCACATCCTATGAACCCACGTGATGGTGGAAAACGGGCACACCTCGAACATTCCATTTTTTGTTTTTAAGTTTTCTGTATTACTTTTTGAATTTTTATCTTGATTGGGCTGGAACGGAAGGGTGCAACCTGCGCATAGTTTAATCGAACTGGCAAGGTGGTACTGAAAAACATTCGCAGACAAACTGAAGGCAGCTGCTCACACTTCCTGCACCTTGTGGATTTACTAAGAATCTGAGTATTCTCTGAATCTGAAATAAAATATCGAGTGTTGGGTGTCTGGAGATGCGGAAAAAAAATCTCGGTCGATCGAGGTGACTTTCAAACCGATTCGATTTGGATCGGCTTATGTTATGTCCATAAATAGATTGATAATCTGGCAATTAATGAGGAGTAGTTTTGTTTGGGAACCGCTACGAGCGAAGTATGTTATCAGTTGGAAAGATAAGGATAAAAGAATTTGGGAGGTGAAGGTGATTTAATTCGAACGATAATTTGGAGTGTCTCGAAATAGCTTTTGCGATTAGAGTAAGAAAATAAAAATGACAAAATAACGACAGTGGGGTAGACGACGTCAACGACGCCAAGCCGTCTGAAAGTTATTAACCGCGACGTCATTTAATACTACCACAACCTAAATTTGACCCAACAGATGGTTATTTAAAAATGTACCCACCGACGACGCGAGGACGTCGCGAGCGCGCGCGCGCTCGGGGGATTTAAAAGTTTGTTTGAGCATTTAATTTTTTAATGGTTAATTGGGAAATATTTTGATCGTCGACGCAGACGCGTTCGCGGAAAAGAGTTGTAAATATTTTTAGACACAACATTATAATATTTATGCGTTCTCTTGAATATTTTACGAACGGTGGCAGCACAATCATTTACTGTTTTTTAAACACCAAATTCCATTCGTCGGATTGGAGGTACCTACCCAATTAAATTAATCGATTTATTGCGTGCTTAATTGAGGAATTTGTATTTGCGAAATTTTTTTGCCGCGACGACGACGGAAGAGGCGTACGTACGAGAAGAAGAAGAAGAAGAAGACGACGAAGAGGAAGAAGATGATGACACGTTCGCAAGGAGAAGTTAGCGGGCGCCCGTTAAATGCAAATTAAGCAAGTGACATATTTGTCATTTCGGTTACGGTATTAAAGAGATTGTTAGGATTGGAATGCGAGTGTTCTATCCTACCTGTCTCGCGGGTCGATCCACGTAGTTTTCTTGGAATTATGATCGATAAAATAAACTTTTCCGTCATAATCTCTCGCAAAATCCCAACCTTCGGGTAAAGGTATCTCCCCTGTTTTTCTTCTTGGCATTATTTATCACTTAAGCCATCCAAATTGACAATTACGGACGCACACACACGCACATACACACCACGAACTACTCGGCCATGTTGCATACCACCACATTATCATGAGCGGTCGCTAGTTGACGTCAGGCGGACTCCGCCAATCGCAACGCATAACCTCGGGAAAGGAATGCCACACAGTACCAATACATAACCGAAACACAAGATAACTTCAAACTTGTTTTGTATTCTTATCCTATCTCAACTGGTAATCCTTATCCTTTCGACTAATACTTTTTTTTTCTCCACCTCTGCCTCCCGATAAACAGACAGTAACTAAATCGCCACCGCTCCCGCACACGACAATACTCGCTTTCAGCCTTTTAAACAATTGAACCGAAATTTAAAACAAAATCGCATCGGAACAACGAGCGACTTGCAACTGTTTAATCGCAAACGTCAACATTGAGTATTCGATTGTGCTATGTGACTGTGGAATGCCTCAAGGTCCATCCCACAGTCCGCATTCCTCAAAGTTTAACAACGCCTGCTTAGTTCACATATTTTTTACAAGGGGGAGTCTATTTACATCGGCACGCAAATTTAGCTCATAAGTAGAAGTAAATGGAGCCGCAATAAAATACACAAATATGCGCATCCATTCCATTGCTTATCTAATCGCGTACAGTACTGCAGTCTCAATTTAGCACCACGAAAATTCGTTCGGTCGTTCCTTCCTTTCTTTCTTTCTTTCTTTCGTAATCCTAAATAACAACAAAAATTCCATCTTTTCACGTCGGTTAAATAATAATAATAAGAAGTGAAAAAATTCCAAATATTTACGATGGGTCGGTTTTGTGCTCCTCGGTACCTACTCGATACAAAGCAATTTAAATAATGGAGTTTGTTTTATTTTTAGCGTCTTCGAATTGCCTGTTGCAGAGGAGTTTTCTAGAAACAAGTTTTGTCGATGAAAATATTGATAATTCTCAATTTGAAATCCATAAATAATCTCGCATAACTATTTGAGAGCCAGTGGCGTAACATGCTATCGGCCAGTGTCGGACAAATTTTTGTTTTGCCTCGTGCCTCCCCCCCCCCAAATTAAAAAAGCAACATTTGTTTGAAATAATAAAAATTCCCGGAAGGGGATCCGCCGAAAATGTTACTTTTTACGAAAGGTTTTTATGAAATCCCTCGAAATGAAATCCTGGCTACGGGCCTGCACAACATATTTAATAGTTATTTATATACCAAAGGCGGAAGTAGTCGTTTTTTGATACGAGCCGAAGGTGAGGGCTAATTCTGTGCGGCCTGAAGGCCGCAATAGATAATAGAATTTATAAAATAAAATACTGTATGACTAACTTTCAGGTCCATAGCCAAGGGGGGGCTCCCCGAAATATTAAAAAACAACATTTGTTTGTAATAATAAAAATCCCCGGAAGGGGATCCCCGAAAATGCTACTTTTTACAAGAGACTTTTTATGAGTCTTCCCCCCCCCCCCGAAATGAAATCCTGGCTACGGGCCTGCGTAACTTTTCATAAACCAAGAAAATTGCGTAAATTCTCATCATCATTTTTATCATAAAATATTGAACTCCCTCCCCCCCTCACGACTTTTGAATTTGAACTAGAATCCTGCGCAAAACGGAATATCGTTTTGAGCCAGCTATACATATTTTATTGAATCCCCCCCCCCATATAAATTGTATAACTCGTAATGGATATTATCTCTTAGCTGTCTACTGATGCGCATGAATAGAATAAAAAAATCATTAACATGAAACCTAAGAGTTTCACAGAAGTTAAAACCGAGAGTATTCACAGTGGGTAGGTCTCTGAGTCCACGCCCGCATCTCTAAAATGACGGATTTAGAAAGACTGAGAATATCGTATTTGAACCTATGCACTTGATAAAATCATTCCTGAAGACAACCCCACTCAAAAAAGCATGGTAGATGGAATCTCGTTGATTTATTCATGCGCGTCAGTGGAAAACAGATAACGGATGAGATCCGCATTTTCTTATAAAAATTTTTACAAATCGCAATGCATCAATCTACTTCCAAAATATCGTTTTTTTTTCTTTAATCCCGAAATTTACACTTCGCTACATTAACGGGATTTCGGAACCCTGGAGTCAAGCTGCGAATTCTATGACATTTTTATTAATATAAAAATGTAGCAAAAAATGTATTTTTTCTTAAATATTTTTTTTGAAAACTTTGTAACCTTTCTTTGTAAGGTTCGTAAGATTTTGATAATCCAATTAATCATAGCGTTTCAATAATTAATTAATTAATGTTTGCGGTGAAGCAGCTAATAAGCTACGACAGTTCGGAGTGACGAACAGAGACTTTCAGACCTCAGTTTACTTCCAACCGAGGGGGAAATTAAGTGTACAAGTCAAAAAAAATGTGACAAATCTAAAGGAATCTCAAGAAGCAACCTGTTTCTTTGGGGCTGTCCATTAATTACGTAAGGTTTCAGGGGAGGGGGGTATAAGAAATCTTACAAACCCTTATGTGGGGGAGGGAAGGGGTCCGACGCAGTCCTTATGTAAGGTTTTTAAACAATTATTTTATATTAAATTAAATTTAAAATTTAAAAATAATAAAATAATAATAAAAATCCTCGGAAGGGGATCCCCGAAAATGTTACTTTTTACAAGAAACTTTTTATGAGTGCCCCCCTCCCCCCGAAATGAAATCCTGGCTACGGGCTTGCGTAACTTTTCATAAACTAAGAAAATTGCGTAAATTCTTTAAATTGCAACAAATTTGTTTTTTTATCATAAAAAATACCCAAAACTAAAAAAAAAAGGTTTTCAAATTTATTGTAGATGTAGATACTAATAACAAAAAATTATTATTAATTTTTAATAATAAAAAGGGGAAGGGGGAGTTAATGCCTTTTTTTTAAATAATTCTTAAGTAAGATGTGAAGGGGGAGGTTACCACAATCTTACGTGCCCTTACGTAGGGGAGGAGGGGGTAAAAAATTACAAAAATCGTCCTTAAGTAATTAATGGATTATCTGACTTTTCCAGACGAGTGGAAACCCTGTGTATTTGTGAAAATTTCATAAATTAGGTTTCATTGGTTAAAAATAATTTTATGGTCAATATTCTAACCTCCCCCCCCCCCAACAATAGTTGAGTTTAGTTTTTGAACCCCAAGACTTAGTAATTTCCATACAATGAATTGGTTCTAGAAAAGTTAGAAGTTCTAATTAATAATAGAAAACACAAATAAGCCTATCATTTCTGAAACCAGGGAGCCCCCCCCCCGTAACTATGTTCAATAGAAAAGTGTTAATGCAATTATAAACACAGATTATTTTTATTCAGCCTACAATAATTCAATTTTTCCTGTTTTATTTGTTTTCAAATTCATAAATCCCCCGATTAATTACCTACTTTACGTCCCTGTTATGTAATATACTATTAATTAAATAATCAAATAAAACGTCAATATTTAAAATAAATTTTGTATCTTGGGATTATTTTAAAATTTTTTTCTCAGAATCTCGCGCGATTTAAATTTTATGTTAAAAGAGGGATCACATTAGTTCTCAGTGGCGTAGCCAGGAATTTAGTTCGGGAGGGGGGCACGAGCGAAGTGAGTCTTGTAATAGCGTCGCAGACGAAAATTTTCAAGGTCAAACGCTTAATAGCAAGTTAGAAAATTACAATAAAAAAATTATTTCGCCTCCCCCCCCGGCTACGCCACTGTATAGCTCCGATATTTTGAGAGAGGTTACCGCTAGAATAAGTATTTAATTTTAATAAATTAAAAAAATTAATTTATGTGACAGCCAAAATTAAGTGTCAAATTTTAAAAATAAAAATTTTTTGGTTTTTGGATATCTCGTTAATCCATTCATGCGCATCGGGCTTTGAAAAATTTTTACTATTACGATCCTGCGTAATAAAAATTTACGCGGATAAAATTAATAATTTTTTATTTAAAAAGTCGAATAAAATTTCGGTAACCTCTGGAATGTCAAGTTTGACCTGTTTACCGACGAAGCACGCCAATGATTTTATTTTCAAGAACTTAATAGGTACAAAAAAGCACGAACACGATAACATTAATAACCATTAAAGCACCGACCGTAGCTTTCTTTTAACCGCTAAAGGATCGGGGGGTAATAATCCTATACGTCAAAGTGTTAAAAGAAATACGAATGACATTTTTATGGCCGTAATACCAGTAGCGGCATAAGGGTAGGCGACCGCGTAAAACCAGAAGGCCTCATTAAAAAGCAGTTCTTGCGCAGTGGCGTAGTACCTGAAATATTTTAATGGTCAAGATTTTTCAGATGAAAAAAGTTACATTCCACAGCCTGGTTCAATCGATATATTATATATTAATAAAAATTAAATACAAATCGTGGTGTGTAGGTAATCTCTTTTACATTAAAATTAAAACTTAGGTTATAAGAAAATTAAGTAAAGCTCTAATGCTATAAAACGCCGACTTGGATTATTGGAAGTAGCAGCTGGAAAGAATTTTTGATGTAGGAACTGCTGTTTTCCGCCTGAAAATTAAAAAAAAACGGTCATAGCACCAAAACTATTGATTTTTTAGCATGAATGGTATAATACTTTTTTAAAGAGAGTGAAATTATCTACAAACTAGATTCTAACTCTTTATGCTCTAAGATCAACGGTTTTAGAGTTATGCATTAAATAAGCTTTAAAAATTGAGAGTTCTATTATTTTTCCTCTTTTGAAAACTGTATCTCTAGTATGAATAAAGCGCGTATTACATTATCACATTTTCGTTCAACTTTCTTGTCAAATGTTTGACGAAAAGTTGAACCAAAGTTTGATGAAAATTTTTGGGTGGGGATATGTTTGTGGTGAAACTGGCAACTAAACCTAGAAATACTTCACGCAATTTGTGTAGCCAACCTTTGTAACCAACTAAAAAAAATTAGAATTAAAATTTTAAAAACATTCTCAATATTTTTATTATGAGTAGGTTAAAAAGGAAATTAAAAAAGATTGCAAAGGTATTTCAAGTAGTGGAAACTTACATGGAAGCTTACCATTTATATACTAGAAACTCGAATAATAATTTAGGTTGGCACAAGCGTAGCTTTGCAGCAATGCGCATGATTATTCAAAAGTTTGATGGAAAAGTTGAACGAAAGTGTGACACGCGCTACTTTTTGTTTGACCAAAGTTTGACAGAAGTTTGACGAAAATGTGATAATGTAAAGCGTGTATTACATTATCACATTTTGGTCACATTTTCGTTCAACTTTCTTGTCAAATGTTTGACGAAAAAAATTAAGCTGTATTACATTATCACATTTTCGTCAAACTTCTGTCAAACTTTGGTCAAACAAAAAGTAGCGCGTGTCACACTTTCGTTCAACTTTTCCATCAAACTTTTGAATAATCATGCGCATTGCTGCAAAGCTACGCTTGTGCCAACCTAAATTATTATTCGAGTTACTAGTATATAAATGGTAAGCTTCCATGTAAGCTTCCACTACTTGAAATACCTTTGCAATCTTTTTAAATTTCCTTTTTAACCTACTCATAATAAAAATATTGAGAATGTTTTTAAAATTTTAATTCTAATTTTTTTTAGTTGGTTACAAAAGTTGGCTACACAAATTGCGTGAAGTATTTCTAGGTTTAGTTGCCAGTTTCACCACAAACATATCCCCACCCAAAAATTTTCATCAAACTTTGGTTCAACTTTTCGTCAAACATTTGACAAGAAAGTTGAACGAAAATGTGACCAAAATGTGATAATGTAATACGCGCTTAATACAACTTAATTTTTTTCGTCAAACATTTGACAAGAAAGTTGAACGAAAATGTGACCAAAATGTGATAATGTAATACACGCTTAATTGTAAAAAATTGATAATATGACATTATTACAAAGTAAGTAGCTAATTTTCGTTATCAAATTACAACTGACGCGCATGAGCACATTAACGAAATTCCAAAATATTGTTTTAATATTTTGAAAGCTTGTTAATCTTATTAAAATATCAGATTTACTCATAAGCTATAAACTCACCTCGTAAAATATGTTTGTAATGAAATCTTTTACATCTACGGCGTTGCTTAAATGCGTTCCCTTTTCGTTAAGTTTATCTGATAATTTTTTGGATACGTTTCTGATTAGCAGAGTCAATAACGTGGTCAATCTAAAAAAAAAATTATGAAATCTCAGTTGGCAACTTACAGAAAGCTTACTTACTGTACTAAATTATCCGCTTCATCGACCGTGCTCCTGTGCTCTTTGATCAGGATAAGTTCGGCAATTTTGTGAAAGTTTTCAACAGCAAGAGCTGTAACTTGAGCTAAAGTTTTGATAGATTCTATGTACAATTCACGTTCATTACAAACAGTCAGTTCTAACTCATCCAACCACTGCTCGGCCTCTTCCCAAGTAGAAATTAATTTTTTGAATGTTAAAGGAACATTCACTTCCACCATAATTCCATTCAAACCTTCTTCCAACTCCTGATTGCTCAAAACTTTATCGTCTTCCTCTTCGGTTAGCTCGCACAACTCCTCAATCTGTTTTAAAGTTTCTTGCATGGAAATTAAATCTTCGTTCTCGAGAGATTCCAAAACCGACTGTATTTTAATGGTGCACTGCTTCGATAGCATTTCCAATGCTTCCAGGTGAACCAAACCTTGACAATCGTCAAAAAACCGTTCATAATTGGGCCTCTTCAAAAAATCTGATTCTTCCAGTATTTTATTTTTGTTTTCTGTTTTTTCCTTTGCTTCCCTTAAAACCTGCGATAAAACCGTTTGGTCAGACTCGAGGTGAAAGAAAGCCCGCTTTTTTTTCAATCCCGGATCGCCGTCTTGCAAAACTTGCATGGTCTTCTTACCTATAGTTTCCAAAGTGTCCAAACCACCCGAAATAACTTTGTTTCCTGTAGTCTCAACCAGTCGTGTTATTTGACTCACCCCCGACATTAAATTGCCAAGATTAAATGTAGAATTTGATTCCTCCGCCGGTTTATCTACTTCTTGTGATTTGTGCATTCTAGCTAACTCTTCGGGATCCGGAACACCAATCCCAGATTCTAAAACTGTCGACACGTGATTTGTTAAGGTCGAAACGCCCGTGGAAGCTGTAGTCAGCAAATTTGAAACATTCCAATTTCCCCACACAGACCAACTAGTGTCAGTTTCTATTCTTTTTACCTCCTCGACTTCTTCCTTTTTGGTGTCTTCTTTCGGTTTATTTTGAACGGCAGGTTCCCAATCATCTTCCTCCCAGCCCCAGGCACCCTCACCATCTTTTTCATCCTGTACACTAAAATCTGTAACAATGGGTAACTTTGGTGGTTCGTCGTCGTCACTTTTATTAGATGGTACAGTTCGTTCGTTTCTTCTAATCTCGTGCTGCCTACGTTTCTCCTCAACTTTGGTCGAGAGTGTGGAATTCAATAAGGTTACCTTCTTCTCGTCTTTGTGTTTGTTCGTGCTGCATTTTTCGGGAAGACTATCGACGATTTTCTTATCCTTAACATCGAAATCTTCGTCCGCACTCTCAAAACACTCACTATCTGACGTTTCCATCATATAATAACCTAAAATGCGTAAATTTTTATTGACGTGTCTTCAATCAGCTGAACTTCGAAACGTTATGCAACCAAACGTACACGCGTTACAACAGATTTCCGGTAGGTGTCACCACGTAGGCGAAGCTTCACTTTGAAATTGTTTACAAATTTGACGGTTAGAATTTATGTCAGCGATTTCGTTTTTATAAATGTTATTGATCAAATCATATTTTAATATTAATTTTACAGTTTTATTTAATTTTTATTTCTACCTACGAGACCGAAGTTATATTTGGTGATTTTTAACCTATAAACAGTTCATGGCTCCCAGCAAAAATCTGAAGAGGAAGAGTGTGGCTCAAGACGACGAAGAGGACGATGATTTATACAACGATAATAAATCCGACGAAGAGGGTTCCACTAGAGTTGACGGTATTTACATACCACCGCCCCCGAAACCAGTTTGTAGTATCGATACGACAGGCTCCCGATTGATTATAACCAAAATCAGCAATTACTTTTTTAAAAGTTATGCGAATGAGCAAATTTTAGGCCCGTTTCACAAGGTTTGATGATTTTTAAGTTTTTGAGTTGTTTCAAGGTCGTTAATTTGCAGTGTTTCAATGCAATTGTGGGGCCGAATGGTAGTGGAAAAAGTAATGTGATAGATGCCATGCTGTTTGTGTTTGGCTATCGGGCTTCTAAAATAAGATCAAAAAAGATATCGGTTTTGTTGCACAATTCCGAGCACTACTCCAATGTACAGTCTTGCACAGTGTCGGTCCATTTTGCAGTGATAATCGACAAGGTTACCTCTCTTATTTATTTTATGCTTTTTTTTAAAACTTAAATTGTAGGAAGGAGACGATTATGAAGTGGTGCCCAACAGCGAATTTGTTATATCTCGCACCGCGAACAAGGACAACTCTTCATTTTATGAAATAAACGGCAGAAGAACTCAGTTTAAGGAAGTAGCCAAAATGTTACGGAATTATGGAGTGGATTTGGACCATAACCGATTTCTCATTTTGCAGGTAAACTACTTCATTATTTTGTTTTGCTCTTTTTAATCTAGATTTTACGTTTGACAGGGAGAAGTAGAACAAATTGCAATGATGAAATGTAAAGCTCAAAGTGAACACGAAACAGGAATGTTAGAATATTTAGAAGACATAATTGGCACATCCAGATTTAAGGTGAGAATATTTCACTTTTCTTTTTAATATTTACCCCTTGCCAGCGGCGTAACGAGGGGTTTTGGCGCCCGGGGCGGTCCCTAAATTTGGCGCCCCCTCATGGGAACAATTTTTTATTTTGCAAGTTGTCAAAAAAGCTAAAAAAGTGTGCACCCAGGGCGGACCTTCCCCCCTCGCTACGCTACTACCCCTTGCTTTACCCTTAACCTGTCTACCACTGACTCTCATGAATGGATTATCGAGAGATGAGCTCCAAAAATCGATGAGATTGTGTGATGAAAAGAGACACTTTTTAGGTTCCAATTGTAAAACTTGAAGAACGCGTCGAATTACTTGCCGACCAAAGAGCTGAAAAATTAAATCGTGTCAAATTGGTGGAGAAAGAACTCAACGAATTGAAGAAACCTATGGAAGAAGCGGTGGAATTTTTAAAATTGGAAAATTCTGTAACTTCCAACAAAAACTTCCTGTTTCAGTACCAAATGTATGTATCGATCGCTAATTTTTTAAAAATCTTTTAAGGATTTATTTGCAGTCACGCCTGCGACAAAAAAATAAAACAGATTGAGGAGGAGAAGTCGGAATTTAGTGAAAAACAAAAGGAACTGGTTGATAAACTTAAAACCATCGCCGAGGAGAAGGGAACCAAAGAAAATGTTTTAAAAGAAAATTCAAAGAAATATGAAGATTTGGAGAAGCGAAGAGATAAAATTAAAGAGGCCTACAATATTGCAAGTAATAAAGATGTTCAATTGCAAGCCGACATGGTTCAAACTAATAACAACAGGAAAAAGACGAAAAAATTGCTTGAAGAAGAGCGAAAGAAATTGGACGACCTGGAAAAAGTTCCCGAGAAAAATGAAAAGGTAAATAAGCTTGACTACAAAATTATGTACCATTAACTTTGTTTTTTTTTATAGACCATAGAGGAATGCGTTACAAAAGAAGAAGAAATGTCGGGAAAAAAGGAAAAATTCGAGATCGAAAAGTCCAAGTTATTAGCAAGTTTGCGAAGTGAAACCCAAGAACTGCAAGAAAAAAAGGAAGTTTTGCAAACGGAATTGGTCGAATTGAATAAAGTTGTTGATGAAACCAAATCTGCGGTAAGTATTTTAATAATGCTTTAGGATCTTATCCTTTATCTATCTATCACCGACGCTCACGAGTGGATTAACGAGATTCTCGCTATCATGGTCCAGGGTTGCAAACACTGGCGTACTTAAAGCTTTTGCCGCCCGGGACGGTTTTAAATTTTGCCGCCCTCTACCAAAAAAATTGTATTTAAATTTAAATTTCAAAATTACTAAAATTTTAAACATAGCCAAAAAATGAAAAAAAAGGTCATCGAGGTATTCGTAATCAAACATTTAACATGCTATAGCTTTTTTCAAACCCAAAATTTTTACATACCGCAAACTGCCGCCGCCTTAAATATGTGCCGCCCGGGGCGGTCCGCCCCCCCCCCCTAGGTACGCTAGTGGTTGCAAAACACATGGTTTTTAACAACCCTGCTATGATTCATGATTTTTGAGTTGGGGGCGGTCTTCAGAAATGTTTTTACCAAATTTATTGGCCTTGGAGACCTACTCACTTTGGAGACTCCCCGCTTCTATTCCTGGGAGGGGGGGGCTCTTTTTTTTTTCGGGACTTGTCTTGAAGTCTTGCTCTGGTAGAGATTATGTCCACCAGCATCTTCTCGTTTATCTGCAAGTTGCTTACCAGCATCTGCTCCACGATGTTCGATGGTGTCATGTCTTGACCCAACTGCGTTTGGGCGGCTGTTCTGTGGTCTTACATATTACCTACGCTTTTTTTTTTTTTAATCAAATCATCTATTTTGTATGAATAATTTATATAAAAAAATCCAACATTGGACGACAATTTATTTCAAAATTGGTTACAGTTTTCCTTGGCCGAATCGAAATTAAAAATTTACGTCAGTAACGAAGAAAATGAACGGAACAAACTCGAATCGCTCCAAAATACGTACCAAACAATCCAAGAAACCATAACAAATCGAACTACGGAAGTTAAAGAACTCAGGAAGAAAATTCCCTTGACGGAGAAGTCGTTGAACGAAGCTAAAGGCGATCTTAGCGGTGTTAAGGCGAAGGAATTTGAATTTATCGAGCAGATTCGTCGAAAGCGAATGTCTCTGGCAGAAACGAAATCGACCATGCAAGCGTCGAGATCGCGCGGTCGAGTTTTGGATTCACTCATGAAGCAAAAACGCGATGGTAACTGTCCCGGCTTGTTTGGACGTTTGGTACGACAGAAATGGTTATCGATTTTTATCATTAATTTCTTGTCATTCTAGGGCGATTTAGGTGCAATCGATCAAAAATACGATGTGGCCGTTTCAACCGCATGTGGACCTTTGGATAACATTGTGGTGGATACAATTTCGACTGCCCAGTGGTGTATTGAGTTTTTAAAAGAACACGACATTGGTAGAGCCACTTTTATTGCACTAGAAAAGCAGGAGCATCTACGAGAAAAAGCTAACTCGACAATAAAAACGTAAGTTTCACTTTTTAAATTTGCATTATTTTTACTCGTCGTTTTTAGACCTGAAAACGTGCCACGGTTGTTTGATTTGATTCGAATTCAAGACGAAAGAATAAAACCGGTATTTTACTATGCCTTGCGAGACACACTGGTGGCTGCAAGTTTAGATCAAGCGTCTCGTATTGCATACGGAAGTCAACGGTTTCGCGTAGTTACCGTCGAAGGTCACTTGATTGAAACTACGGGTACGATGAGCGGCGGAGGTAAAAGTGTAAGTCGAGGTCGTATGGGACAATCGGTCGCAGTTTCGACTTCAAATCCAAAAGATGTTGAAAAAATGGAAGTCGAAGTGGACAAATTAGAAGAAACCATTCGCCAGTTGCGTCAAAAACAAACGAGTTTTGAAAACCAAATCAATACTCTGGAGCCAGAACTCACCCAAATGAAAATTAACTTGGAGAAGTTTTCTGCAGAGTTGCAGTCGGCCAAGCAACAGGAACCGCTTCTTGCTAAGCAACTGAAGGATCAGGAAGCTAAAAGCAAATCCACCAAGGCGAACCCGGCCGAGGTGAAAAAGTTAACCAAAGTGGTCGACGGTATGAGAGTGAAGTACGAACGAGCTGCCGAGATTGCCGGCGAAAAACAAAGTCAAGTTGACAAACTAACAAAAGAAATTAGTGAAAAAACTACCGGAAAGATGCGAGTAATTGACAAAAACTTGAAAGAGTGCACCAGTACAATCGATAAGTGTAAGAACGAAATAACTCGACTCCAAGTCGGAATCAAGACAGCGCAGCGAAACGCTAAGAAATCGTCTGAGAGGATAGCACAAATGGAGCAGGATATTATAGAGGCCGAAAATAAACTGAGAGATATGAAACAGTTAAGGGAAGAAATTGAGAGTGACGCCACACAGCTTTTGAAAACAATCGAAAAAATTGCCACCCAAATCGAAGAGGGTCAAGAAGATTTCTCTGGCTTGAAAGCCGAAGTTGCCGATCTTACCAAGCAAGAAACGAAAATTAAGTCCGAAAAGATTGAGGTGGATCAAAAATGCAAGACTTTTGATAAATCTGTAGCCGAGAAGAAAGGTGAAGCACATTCGTGGAAAGCTAAAGTGAGTTTCGATTTGGGGTTGTAAGTTGGGATTCAAATGTTTACTTTGTTTTAGTTGGGCCAACTGAAGCTTCAGGAATTACCTGACCAGTCCATGAAAGAACTAAAGGATTACAATGCAGAAGAATTGGAAAACAGCGATCTTCAGGCAATCCAGAGAGAGTTAAACTTGAACGAGGAGCAATTGAAAGCGATTAAGCCAAATCTCACCGCAATAAACGTATGGGTTTATTATAAAATTTATTTTATTTAGATTTATTCAAAATTTTCTGTTAGGATTACCGGAAAAAACAAGGCGTTTTCATTGAGAGGTCGAAAGAATTGGACAGTCTTTCGGAAAAGAAAGCCGAAATTAAGCAGTGTTTGGATAATGTGAGACAAACAAGGAAAGAAGAGTTTGTTACAGGCTACAACATCATCAGGATTAAGTTGAAGGAGATGTATCAGATGATCACGCTAGGGGGAGATGCCGATTTTGAGATGGTGGACACATTTGATCCGTTCACCGAAGGAATTCAGTTCAAGTTAGCATTCTCGAGATATCAAAAACTTTTTTCTATTAGATTTTTTTTAGTGTGAGACCACCGAAAAAATCTTGGAAGAACATCTCAAATTTATCGGGTGGGGAAAAAACCTTATCGTCCTTGGCTTTGGTTTTCGCTCTCCATTACTACAAACCTTCTCCCTTATATGTTATGGACGAAATTGACGCGGCACTTGATTTCAAAAACGTTTCCATAGTCGGGAACTATATTAAGGTAAAATTTTTTCGGATTTCCCTTCATTTGAACACCAAATATCCCACTGCAAGTATTTAAATACTTAATTAAATTTTAGGAAAGAACCAAAAATGCCCAATTTATCATAATCTCTTTACGCTCAAACATGTTTGAGTTGTGTGACCACTTAATTGGGATCTACAAAACTTTCAACTGCACTAAAACTGTTTGCATAGACCCAAGGGTTTACGACGATAATCCGAAACCGACAAATACTGAAAACGACACCATTATACCTACCGAGCGGGTGGAATTACCAGCCAGCGAGCACAATGAAATCAACGCTTCTGCGGCGTCCGACGACTCTGTAAATATACCAACTGAAACAAACTCGAACGAAGAGTCCATAGTAATAGACAGTTCCATGATCGATGGAAGTTTGAACGAAGATCAGATAGAAATTGACAGTTGCGTGCCTTAAGTTATTGTATAAATCTTTGTAATAATTAATTTTTTTAAATTTGGTCTTTTTGATTATTCAAACGTCAAACCCGAAAATCCTATATAGCTTAACCGAAAACGTTTTCGGTAGATGGCGCGGACGTTCGATGAATTGTTTCCTTGTTAAAAAATTTTGACAGTTGTAATCATGTGTGTTTTTTTATTGTTTATGTTGTTTTCTCATTATTTATTACAAAAACCCCGACAATATTTTACGTAAATTTATGACCAAATAATATTGTAGACAAATTTTATATTTAAATAATCGGTCGTTCGCGGTCGAAGTGAAGTGCCTAACTTTGTTGTTGCAAAACTTTGTAATTTAATAGTTAATTAACAGGATTAAAGTAGGCAAAGTTTTAAAGTTATAATTAAGAAAATGGGTAAAGTGGAACAAAATAATGATAGTATGCCTGAAATATCGCCCCAAACCGAGGCAAGTAAACTGTTGGAGGCGGCATTGCTTCAAATGGACGGGATTATTTCAGGTTAGTAAATCTTGTTTTTTTTATTAAGTACACTTTCAGGTATTATGACGGTATACCTTTATCCTTATCATTATTTTAATTAACCGTGCTAAATAATTTCAAGGTGCTTTTATCTCATAAATGTTTGCATTATTCTAAGGCGATTAGTTTGAAATTTACATACTAAAGGACGGTTTACACGGCCCAATTAGTAATGAATGACTTTTCTATTCAAATTCCTGAATGATAAGTGCGTGGGTTACATCACCACCTTAATGGTTAGCTTTCTAATATTCATATCAGTTTGATTTCATTTTTATTATCATTAATAATTTTGTTATTTCGAAATGTCAAGTAGGTCTGCCGATTATGTTCTTTTGTTTCGAAAAACATGGGCGTACACTTCAGGAAATTCGGTATTATATTTCAAATGTTAAGGCATCGCATACACGAATAATTTGATGCAGATCCATTTCATTACCTGAAAAACGATTTGACGGCAATACTTATCAGACATTTTCTGTTGCAAATTTTATTCTTTTCATTTTTGTTCTATACATTTTTCTATTTCGTCGCACCGTTTCCGAGATACAGTGATACTGCTCTTATGGTAATTTTATTAAAATTTTTACATAGTCGTTTTTAAGTCGCCATATCTCGGAAACGGTGCGATGAAATGGAAAAATGTATATGAACAAAATTGAAGGGAATTAAATTTGCAACATAAAATGTCTGACAAGTATCGCTGTAAAAGCGATTTTTATCTAACAAAAAGTCTTCGAAAGGTACAATTTTTGAGTTGGAACGATTTTAGGGTTGTTTTTAATTATTTGGGGTATTCAAAGAGAGTCTTTGTTGATCCGTAAATTTTGAGTTGGAGCCGCTTTATGCTGGCCACTCACGCTACGGTTTACCGGATAGGTCTGCCTGTGCAGGTTTGTTCTTGAGAGAATGGGAGAGAAGAGAGAATTATTCTCAAGTCAGAAATAGTCAGACATATAAATTATTGCAAGGAAAAGTAGAAGGAATAAAAGTTCCGGGACGAAGAAGAATATTACTGCCGAAGAACTTAAAGAGTTAAAGACATGGTATAACATATCAGCGGTGGGCTTTTTTAGAACAGCAGTAGATAAATCAGAAAGAGATAGGCACTAGAAGAAGAAGCTACCATAATTTTATTGAAAATTTTTTGAAATACAGCTCAAGAGTATCATACTACCTCCAATCTGATTGGATAAACAGTGAGCTGACCCTGGGTTAACTCTTACGTGAGCTTTATGCAATTGGCGTTGTAAACTCTCGCCAATACCAAAAAAAGCTAATTTGGATTCTCATAGGAGTGAAAAATAATTTAGCGTAATAACACTGTAATTATCGCAGCTGCGTAGCTCCGACAAGCGTGTGAAGCGCTATCTCCACCATTTTATCATTTACGCTCGGGTTAGCTCGGACATCCCAGTTGCGTTCAATTTGACCGACTCGTATAGCGGCTTTTGGTCGCCTTGACCTTCTAGACTGCGTAGAATGTGGGTATCGATAGCGCTACATGCGTTTAGTTTAATAATTTAATTTAGTATAATGTTATAATTTAATTTAATAATAACGTCAGCTAACAGATGACGCTACTAAATTGGAAGGCACAATAGATTGCTTTAATTCGAATACAATCCAAGATTTAGAATTTATCGTTAGAAATATTTACTGGGATGTCCCATCCCATCTGAACGTGTGTGTGTAGTACATATGACGAGTAAAATTTCAATTATTATTTATTATACAACTGCACAAACAGAGATAAGACTATCTTCGCTAATTATCCCGTAATTCTTTTGTTTGTATATTTTTCCCTGTTTTTTATTAGTTGTCTAGCGAATTTATTGTGTAATAAAATTGCGCGTTTTTACATTTTCACTTCGTTCTACTCAAAGATTGTAGTCTCCGTAGTGTAATTTAGGGCGCAGTCTCCGAAGTAGAGGGTTGAAATCGCAACTTCCAGTTTGGCATTTGTTCAGCCCTCAACAGGTGTTGTTAGAATTCAGTAGCCGCAAACTACCGGTTATGTGATAACGTGCGCTTATCTCTTCCGTAGTGGGGTAGTCTCTTGCTAGGGTGTTTACCCCAAATATTTCTGTGGTGACTAATTTTGTTGCCGTGAAAAAATCGGAAACTTTTTTTTCTTTAAGAATTTAATTTTCTTTCGATTTTTCGAAATTTATGAAACCATAAACGTAAATCGACCAAAAGTTAAATTGCTTTTTGATTTATTTAGAAATTAAATTTTATTTGGGGTCAACGATAAAAGTGCTCAGCTACTTACGCCAAAATTGAAAATTCGCTCACGTGAAACTTTCATAAATTTTGGAATTTAATAAAGTGGAAGTAAATTTTTTAGACTTGGTGCAGTGTTTTGTTTTAAGCAATAATATAAATGTTGGCGAAAAGTAATAAAAAGCCGCGAATCATGTGAGTTAGTAAAAATCGGAAGTCTATAATAACTACGATGGTGGTGCTTTACGCTCTCCAGAGGATTGGTAAGCACGAAGAGGCTTGTAAATTATGATTGACCAAAAAGCTCAACTGTAATAGGGCGAAATCCAAACTGAAACTTCGAATGACTCGTTGGTGGCTGTTTAGTATGTGCCATTCCGGGCAACTCCGGGATTCCATCGCTAATCCTAACAGTGAGTTTCATTTATTTTATTTTAAAGGCGACTTTACAATGCAGAGCCTAATCCGAAAGCTTTATTGTTCTTAAAGATTCGACCGTAAAATCCTATAATGCAATTAATGTTAGTTATACTGGAAATATTTGCTGGAAACTTTGCCGCCTTGCTAAAGTATATTACAAATTGATGGTATTTAATCAAGTTAAATCAACATGTTGCTTTGACATGAATCCCGCTGTAAATGCAATTTTCACATATAAATTTAATTACTCTTTGCTAAAATTATTAATGCGTTTAGTTTCTGTTGCAAAAATTATTTTGCTTTGATGGGTTTTTACAAATGTGAACGGATTTTTGACAATTTCCTCGGATTAATCCAATCAATCCACCCATTAAACATGCAGGATATGATGTTTACGAACTGGAATTAATTTTGATAATATTGAGGGTGTTGTATGTTTTGTGGCCAACGAACTTGGGTAAATCATTAATATGTTAATAATTTAGTTAGGTATCTAAATTAAAATAGGTGTCCACATTGAAAGCCCTTGTACATAATTATTATCAACCTAGAACATCGTTTAGGGACAGACCAGAATCCGGCTCTCCTATTCGTCTGATATGTCCCTAAACCGCTGCGATGGCCGTTTGAATGGCGACAACACCCAGTATAGTTTAAATGTATCGACCAACAGATGGCACTAAAACAAAAGGCCGATGTTGGTAAATTCTACAAATATTTCATTTTAATCAATTTATGTTATCAATTTTCTTTTTTGACCATTCGTTTTCTGTTTGGCATTATTGGATTTCACGCACGTATTCGCAATTGGAAATTGTGACAACTACGTCGATGTTATGAATCGAGAACTACAAAAGCTCCTTTCAGTCTGCGTTGCTTTTTGTTCAATTTTTGTAATATTATCTCTCGATATAAAAAAATATTCATTATTTTTCTTCTTGCCACTATATGATAATGGAGGAAGTCACTTTTAAAGTGGGACTGTTTTATAAATGTCAGGCTGGTTTTGTTATCGAAAACTTGAAGGAATTTGTGTTGAGTATTGTTCTCGCAAGTTTGCATTCATATACGTATTGCTGGAAAATGTAACATGTTTATCAAGTGTTTAATGAGTTTTGTTGTTTCTTGTGCGCGATAAAGGATTATTTGAAATTATACTTGACGCCCAAACTAAAGGAAATATTTTGAGAATGATGCTTACGAGATCTTGATTAGATTTCGGATACCAGCGGGAAATTCGATTAAGTAGATCGAGTCTGGATGCGAATGAATAAGCAATGAATTGAAAACAATCGAGAAGAAACTACAACTGTTCCCGTTGAACGGCCTTTGAATAGTTTTATCACAACCTCATTTAATAGTCGCCCTCTCGAGTGCGTGTGTGTGCATAGGGGATGTCATTACTGACTCAGAAAGGAATGCGACTAGAAGGAGCATTCCTGTCGCCCTTCTTCAAAAATGCCATTCGAGGGCACAACATCGTCCAATTATGGTCGGTCACCTTAATATTTGCTTAAAACCCCCCACGCACGACACTGGCTTTTATTATTATCTTACGCACAGAATCCAATTTTTTATTAAATTCGAGCCAGATCAAATAATGGAAGACATAACAAAAACTTTTTACAGCCATCCCGTTTAAAATAAAAAATCCTATACAATCATTTTCCCAGTTAAGTCTTCTAAATCTTGCATTTTACGTTTATAAATTTTATATGCTTAGAGAAAAATGCTTCTTGAATCTGTTCTCATACATTTATGTTAATAATATCCAAAGTTTTTTTGTTGCTTTAGTGTTTGAACGAAAACATTTTCCAACTTTTTAGTTTATCTTAGCTTCATCCGTAATTTCACTTCTTTACCAAACTGAGTGGGTACTTTTTTCTTCTTTGTGCTCTGAATATAAAAAGGATGCTCCTTTTTTCACTTTATAACGTCGTTTCTCGAAAAACTCAACGAATTATAACTGAACATTTCTTTGGTGTATGAAAGAAAGCGTAAAATTGTGTGGGATTACATTTCATGCAAAAATTGTGTAAGTTAGACGAACCAGTACTATACGTGGTTCCGCTATAATTGGATTAGAGAGGCTGCGTAAATACTAAGATTATTTCTTTTGAGTATATCATACGTAGCATGCGATTGCGAAGTGGATCGTCGATCTGGATTCGGACTCGAATGTTCTATCTGCGAATTTTATGTTTTCACACCGAGTCTATACAAATTAAAATAATACAATTTAAAAATATATTTTACATCTCTATCAAGCTCGAGTATGCTTGACAAAAGAAAACAATATAATAATCTTTATTGGATTCTTATTGCATGTTGTCAGGAAGATCTTCAAAATAACTAGGTATTATCCATAATATACTAATAATATGATATACCTACATAATTGATTAACATTAAAAAATAATTTTTTACCCAGAATACCATTAAAAATTCATATAATTAATTATTCTTTCCGTTTAGGCTAATAATATATTTAAACCGAGAATAAATATTTATACGGGATCGTTTATATAAAATTAAAAGTACTCTTAGAGCTGTAATTTATTTATCCATTACCTTCTTCAATGAAATGTTCCTTTTGTCTACAAATTTCTTTTCCTTTTAAAATAATAAAAATAAATAAATATTAAGCGCTGAAAGTCTTTAAATTTTGAAAATTCAATTTCAGTTTCAGTTTAGATTCATAGTAAAGTGGATTTGGTGTTCACTCTCTAAAACGCCCTACCCACGACCTAATCTGATCAGATGTTCTTGTATTAGCATTAGGTGCATATCAGATCCGATGGTAAATTGATGTGAATTTCATGCTATATCAACGCCAGCGGCGTAGCGAGCTTAACTTGCACCGGGGCACAATAGTTTTTCAGCGCCCCCCCCCCCCATTCGAAAACCATAATTTAAAATTTCGATAAAGCAGGCTAAAGCTGTATATGTTCGTAAGCGGAGATTTTCAAAAAGAAGCTTCTCTTCGAAAAATAAAATATGGACAAGGTAAATCTAGGATTGGATCTGGAACTCACGACTCCTGGAGGAAAATGCTAACACTGCTAACAGCTAACACTAAGGTACCGGTTGATGATTTGCCCTCATCAACAAAAATCCAGGGTTACGGGCACATCTGAGACGAGTCCAACAAGCTACTTCAGATGTAAAACAATTAATATGCTCACAGATTAATAGTGACTTCGGCTTCTCTTCTATAGAAGATAGAACCCCGAAGTCAAGGCAAACAGGAGCAATCCTAGTCTTAAAAGTGGAAGAAGAAGGTAGTTCTCAGTTAAAAAATTGTCTCGGACCATTTCGATAAAAAATCGCAAATTAGAGGAAGAATTCAGGAAATTACCGGTAGTCGCTGGCAAACTAGGTATGACGAAACTGTGAATGGAAGAATAGAAGTAAGCCCTCCCACGTTCTAATGCTACGGCATTCCGAATTTGGTGGACACTTCAGGAAATAAGAAAATAGTGAAAGATGCTTAAGGAGAGAAAACGTTATAATTGGGAGAAAGATAGAGAATGCTTAACCACACCACCACAAAATTAACAAAAGGTACAGGAGGGTCCGAAGCCGCCCTTAGAAGTAGAGTATACAGAGTAGATTTTGGATTCTCAAAGAAGGAGAAAACTGATAATCAGATTAAAACGACAGCAATTAGAGCAATACACAGGAAAAATAATAAGAATAGACATATCCAGAATACCTAAGTTTATTCTGGACTTGAGATGACTTGAGGAGGGACAGGATGGCGGTCACTCTCTTACCTAAAATTCAGAATCCAGAATAATAAGAATAGAATTCAAAGGATAGTAACTTGGAATTTACAGTAGCGGTCATGGAAATTGCATTGGAAATTTGAAAATTTGAAATACATAGAATAGAAATAGATAAAAAGTTAAATTTTAAACATTTTTAAAAGTTAAAAGTTTAAATCACAAAGCTAGGATTTTCAAACCGGGGGGTCTGGGGGGTATTTTGTTATTGAATTTCAAATCAGAAATCTTAGATTTGTAGAAATTAGGTTTGCGGTTTGAAGCTTGTCAATAATATTTTTTTGCGTACAGTCTCCGGTGTACTGGAGGGTATTCCATACCCCCCAGACCCCCCGGTTTGAAAAGCCTAGCTTTGTGTGCGTATTGTGTTTATATTGTGTACGGTTATTGGAATTTCATTGGGAATTGTTATTTTAATTCGGAAATATTCAGCGATGCAATTTCCATGACTGCTGCTGTAGATCTAAGAATCCGGATTAAAGAATGGATTACTATCAGTCAATCGATCCCACGAATTGAACTTTTTCCTATAGACTATTAGAAAGTGGACACTTTTCTCTGCATTTAAAAAAATAATTATTGCAGATTATCCATTAATTGTCGAGAAAACGGCATTTAAAAATCCAAATTTTACATGCATTTTACCGGAAACGGGCAACTCGACGATTCCCATTTGGTGACAGTCAACTCTGCGATGGACAACTTGGCGACAGGGGACGCAGTGGGACTTCGATTAGGTTTTTGTCCAAACGAAAATAGAAAAATTGAGAGGAGAGCGAGATCTGACAAGTTAGGGACAAATAATGACTAATAGTTTTGTTTACTACATAAAGAAAACTTCCTAATATTTTTGAAATGTGACGAATTTAAAAAAAAATTCCAGAGGAAAAAGAATTTCACATAATCAGGGAAGTTAGGTGACGCGGACGAACGGATTAACGAGATTTCCATAAACAACCATTTTGGCGCAACAACTGAGTTGGTCCGTCACCGTGTTGTCGCGTACCGGCATTTTACATAGGCATTTTTGCATTCTGTCACCCGTCCGTGTGCTCAGATATAGTCTTAGTGATAGCGGTCTGATGCGATTGTTACTCTGTCGAGTGCACATCGGGCGTGTAGATACGCAAACGAGGGGTTGTGGAGCGTCAACTTTGACGGAGCCACCCTAAAAACTAGTTCTGCGTTTGTCTAAATGAAAAAAAGGGACTGGAGCGCAGAGTCCGGCGCTCCGAGCCGTTTTGACAAAGACAACCACGGCAATACACGGATCCACCGTAAAAAATAATTTTTTTTATTAGAGATAAAATTTGAACCATATTAATTGACCTGTGTCCTCATGTAAATACCAAAGGTCAACAATTCGAGTAATTAGATTATTGATATATGGCGCTAGAAGCTCTCGGCGAATCGTGCTTAGCGGCGAATCGTGCCGCGGCGAATCGTGCCGCGACGAATCGTGCGCGGCGAGTTGTACCCAACCCTTTAAAGAGTACACTTGATTCTCCTTTATGAATATCCTTTAGGCTATTCTTGCTCAGAACCAACGTTTCTGTAAACGACCGCTCCGGCTCGGCGACGTCTTTACAAGTATCGCTGGCAGCCTGGCCGATGTCTCTTCTTGGTTTTGCATTAGTGTTTCCTGGAGATAATACGTTACCGGCGGTGTGGCGACCATCGCCGGAGCCTTTGTGTCTTTCCCGGTTTGCTCTCGCCTTTTATCTATTTTCTTCTTCATCTCGCTCGTCTTGCAAGGAACCAATCAATCTCAAACTCGACCGTTGGCAGACTGCTGTGGATCAGCTTTTCATCCGATGGGGTTTTTGGATGAGGCCCTTGGGTTTTCAATTTGTCGACTTCGATCCTTACCCCTGGGTGTAATTTTGTACCTTCTGAATGCCAACAGAGGCATCATCTGACTACGTCTTCTGAGGCGCTTTCTGCTTTTCATCCCAGCATTGGAAGCAACAGATGAAACTCTCGTTGGAGTTCTACGTCAATGATTTTATCCTCTATCTTTTTAATTCTCGCTTGGGAGGTATTCTTTCTCTTCCTGCCTCTATTAAGATTTGCCAGCTTCCTTTGCACCTTTTGTACCTCGTCAGGTACAAACCCAGAAAACTCAGTTTTCCGGCCCAGCCTTTCAAGTACTTCTGAACCTCCTGTGATGAAGTCAATCTTGCTTCGTCGTACTGCCATGTCGGCTTCCTCGAGCGCCCGTTAACAGATTACAAAATATAGATTTTATATTGAAAAATCACAAAAAAATATAAAAGAAAAGAATTTACTTTTCTTCGTTGAAAGTTTCACGCGGTACTAAAACGAGGCTAAACTGGATATTGGTTTCGCATAGACTTGAAGAGTATTGAAATTCAAACTTTAGTGGGGGGGGGGATTGTACAGTGGTGCTGCCATAACTCTTGAAATGAAGTTTTGTTCTTTCACTGGAAACGCTGCAAAAACCATAACAAAAATTTCCATGTTGTGTTTCTGAACTCGGTTTCTAATTCGATTGATTGAAAAGACTCAAAATGGGTATTCCATCACTGCCTTGTTGTGAGATTGAAAAAATAGATATCGATTCCATACATATGAGGACACAGAACTAAACTGAAAATCTTCGAAGCGTTGGCTAGCTGAAAATTAAATTTTTTTTTATATCTATTGGAGCGAATTTAATCATGGAAATTAACTTAATTGTTAAAAGTTCAAATCGAGGTTCACATCGTAATAAAGTCGAGCAATTTAAACAAAAACTTCCACTTTGTATGTAGTTTTCGAACAAATTCGAAACATTTAAAGTAAAAATTTACAGCTCTCGATAAATAACAGGTTTTTACGTTTCAACGTACATACCATACAAAAAGTTTATTAAACACGTTTGAATATTAGCTTTGGCCCTGCAATAAATAATGAGAGCAAATATTTGAAGTGCGTGATGGTTATAGGGGGAAAGACAAAATGTGTAATCCTCATAAAGGAGCTTACGCCAGAACTTCAGAACTGCTTCATGTTAAAATTTTTTTACATCGGCAGAAAAGTTTTTCAAAAGGATTAACCGAGTTGACCGACGCGACGTAGAAATCAAAATCTTTTTTTTTATGTTCCAGAAAACTTGCTTTAATATTCACATCAGAAAAAGTTGGGAAAGTCTGAGAAATTAATTTTTTGCTCAGGCGAGCGTGACAAAGAAACCACTTGTTACGAGATGTGATCGAAAAACTCATCCTTGAGTTATCAAATTTATTTTGTACGATGCGAAAGATTCATATCAGCCTCTCCATGAGTGATTTCCCAGAAATTAACAAACAAGGCGTAACGTGGCTTGCTACATTTATTTGTAGTGTTGGATGCAACCCCGAAAAACAAGATCGCTTACAGTTTTGGGAGTTAACTAGAGCGCAAAACACCCTCATCAACTCGGTTGAAGTATAACAATTTTATAAAATTATCTCGCACGCGATACTTTCAAAAAAAGACCAGCAAGCATTTTTGTTGTTAATTATACAGAATTTTATCTAAAAAGTACAATTTCAAAGGAATTTGAAAAAGCGTATGAATGCACTATCGATCTAAATTGGGGATGCTACAGTGTTTCTCGAAAAATATCGACACTCCCAAGCCCTTCTGTTCGTTAACGAGTTCGTCCTCTAATCAAAATCCATTCTTCATTTACCATAATTTAGTTATACGTTTCTTATCTCAAATTGAGAACACTCCGTGTGAGCGTTGTTCTAAACGTTATCTTTTCTTTCAGATCGAATCAAAGAAACGGTTTAGAAAGTTTTGTTTAAGCGAATCGTTTAATCATTTGAGGAACGAAACACTAATGACCGGCTCTGCCTGTCTCGTAAAATTTTGTTTTGTTAAACTGAAACGCAGTTATCGATTTTACTTCTTATACTTGTATGTACTTTTTATCCCCAAAATCTCTGTGTGTAAGTTATAGAATTTTCTTAAAGTACATTAAGCTCATTTGGTTGGCGTTCCGAACGAAGTGTCAGCTTCCAAAGACTAAAATATCGAGTTTGTTTGCAGGTAACATTGGAAGCGCGACATCAAATTCTCCAGATTATGGATTCGGCGGCTCACTTGCACATCCCGCCGGTGTTAAGGATGCAGCCAATTTACTAGTAAATGCTTTACAAAACACCCTTACACCACCTCCGGCGGATCCTGCCGTTTCCAGAACACTACTATCGTGGATACAGGTCAGATTTTATTACTTACCATTTTTTTAACATACGTTTTTACTTTGAATTTTATGTTCTTTTGTTGTGAGCTTGAGAGTTTTTCTGCAGGAAGTGTAAAATTATGTCTCTGGAATATAAATCGGTTCGGCTTTGCATTTTAAAAGATTTTCAACTCGATACACCAATTTTACCATTGAAAATGTCTCGAGGAGACTTTTAACCTTCACTTAATTTTAAAAGTTTAATGGCCAAAAATGAAACGGAAACTCGCAGTTTTCTTTTTTTTGAATAGAAAACGTAGATCAATCCTGCGTTTTTTTAAAATTGCTAAAGTATTCTCTCTCATTTTAAGTCATTGGAGACCACTGAAGTTGTCAGGAGGAAAAATGTGGGAAATTAGCTACCGGAAAATTAAGAAATGAGAGGAAATATTTTAGTGTTTGCAGTAATTCAAGTTTGAAATTTATTGGGAAAATATTTAAGAGGGAACAGTTTGTTGTTTCCCATCTGTCCGTGATAACAATGCAATTTTTTTTAATTAATAACTGTCGGATGTTTAACGTGGTATTAATATTAGGGAAATATTGAATTACTATTTTTATTACAAGCGGAAATAGCATTTTCATCTTCTGATAAATTTTTCTGGTAGTATTTAATAAACGAATATTTATCTGAAAGCTCGAAGGATTTAGAAAGTGTAATCATTTTTTATGAAGACTAATTTCGTCGATAACGCTGAATTGCAAATTCGGAATATTTTAATGAAAAATTTTTCCTCCCCAAAAGTGTTACGGAGAAACTTTCGATTGCTTTGTTAATTTATTACGTTTTAAGATATTTCTCATCATCAAAAATTCAATCCTTTCCCCGGTATAGTTTTTAAATCGCCCAACTGTCGAGATGTTGCCTCTTTTTCATACAAAATTAAAAAGTTATATTGCACCGTGCAGCATATTTGATAATATTGCCCATGTAAGGACAGTACTGTTCTTGCTTATTGGTAGGACAAAAATCCGACTCTGTGATTAGTCCAGACGAAATCAAGTGAACTAAGCGAGGAAAGCAGACGAAGGACTTATCCGGGAGGGGGGGGGGGCTAGGACTTTTCGGCGCAGTCGATTTGGCGTAGCCGATTCGGAGTAGCCAGTTCGGTGCACACCCTAACTGATGCCGCCTTTCGGCGCAAGGACGATTCGCCGTATCTCATTTCGGCGCGAAGACAATTCAAAAAAAATTAGAGATGCCGATGCCCGAATTCTCACAATAGTTAGAGATTTTCAAAACTTGTTTATTTGCTTGGACTAACACATAATTCTAAAATGCAAGAGTAAAATTTTCCAAAAAATCTCTGCAGCGAAATGGGTTATGCCGAATCGTCCTTGCTCCGAATTCACCCTACGCCGAATTTCCTTTGCGCCGGTCTGGTTACGCCGAACCGGCTGCGTCTAACTAATACAGATTTATCCGAACACGATACTTCGAGGGATTGTCTTCGTGAGGTTAAGGCTACCTCGCGTATGTATAGCAAAAAAATCCAACTCTGATTGGATTAGAATCAGATCATCGAGTTATTTAATCACAAATCAATTCCAATATAAAAGACTTGTGTAAGAGAATTTACCAATCTGAGCCATTGCGACATAATTAAAAGTGAAAAAATGTGGATGAGAAATAGTAATTAGACTAATGAGATGCACTGATTGGCGTCAGAAACTATAACTAATCATGCGAAGTCATCAAGATATCGAGGATGCCAATCATAGACGACCACCAACAAAAACGGCAAGGATGACCAATGGCGTAGTCAGGAATTTAGTTGGGGGGGGGGCACGAGCGAAGGGAGTTTGACGAATTTTTTTAAAATTTTCAAGGTCAAACGCTTAATAGAAAGCTTAATAGAATACAATAGAATAGCTTAATTACAATAAAAAATTATTTTGGGGGGGGGGGCAAAGCCCCCCATGGCTACGCCACTGAGGATGACTATGAAAGACGAATTCAATCTCATTAACGCATGGTATCAAGAATGGATTGCACAACAAAACAAGAACATGAGCCGCGTGAGCTTCAACCCTCCCCTTAACACTCTTAACAGAATTAGAACCCAAACTGGCAGATGTGCAAACTCTTTACATACAGTAGCAGTCATGGATATTGCATCGTTGAATATTTCCGAATTAAAATAACAATTCCCAATGAATTTTCAATAATTGTACACAATATAAATATAAGATGCACACAAAGCTACGTTTTTCAAACCGGGGGGGTCTGGGGGTACCCCCAGTACACCAGAGATTGTGCGCAAAAAAGTGTTATTGAGCTTATAAGTTTCAAACCGGAAATCTAATTTCTAAAAATCTTAAGATTTCTGATTCGAAATTCAATAACACATTTTCTTTTTTTGAACACAATCATTAATGTGCTGGGGGGTATTCCATACCCCCCAGACCCCCCGGTTTGAAGAACCTAGCTTTGTGATTGCGTTTGAAAAAGAAAATGTATTTTCGAGCTTATGAGTTTCAAACCAAAAGTCTAACTTTTTATCCATTTATATTCTTTATAAGTAAGAATATAGGTGAAGTACTTAAAAATCTATTTTTTAAATTCGGGAATAATTTCCATGACCGCTACTGTAGATAACTGTGATTGCGGAGAACTTCAAACTATCAGACATTTTAGAAGAATGTCCTCAGAGTCGATAGATCATGTGGACAGACTGAATGTTTGTTTGTAACTAGACTAGATCTATTAAATCCAACTAGTCAATCACATTCAATAACATTGTGATCAAAATACCGCGAATTAAAATTTTAATTAATTTAATCCGCGAATTAAAAATCTAGTCAGACTGTGAAAAGTGGCGCAGCTTTCTCTTGCTTCCACTATTATAACTTTTTGAAGTTTATTGTGTTATATTTGTGGAAATACAATCCTATTGGCCAATAAGAACTAATGCCAGTACCAGTGGCGTAGCCAGGGGGGCTCGCCCTCCCCCCCCCCCCCCGAAGTTATTTTTTTGTGTATTGTAATTTTCTAACTTTCTATTAAGCGTTTGAACTTGAAAATTTGAAAAATTTTCGTCTGGGGCGCTATTACAAGATTTGCTTCCTTCGTGCTCTCCCCCCCCGAATAAAATTCCTGGCTACGCCAATGGCCCGTACTAATGGTCACGGATTAATTAGAGATTCAAGATTAATTTTCGAAGTAGCAGCTGTTGCTACGATACGGTCTAAATTCCAGTAATCTCCTTGGTAAATTCTAGGATTATCTTGAATCTCGGATTAATCCGTGACTATTAGTGCAGACATTAGACATAAGGGTTTCATGACATCAGAGATGCCGAATTTGTTTCAAAAAGGATTTAAGCGCAAGTCAGTTGTTATACGCTGGTATATAGTTAAATAGTACCTGACGTCGAAGACTGCACGTCATCATTGTCGCCAAAGTCGAAGCTTATTAGTTGAGGGAGTTATAAAGTTGAAATGAAGTTCGAGTTCGCGGATATAGTTTATATGCGTAATAGTTTGCAGCAGCATCAGGAAGCAACCTACGACGCTGGAAACGCAGAAAAGACGTAAGACGTAGACGGGGCGCGGATATATTAGGTCTTTTCCGCGTCTTTCATACAAAATGTATAGAAGACGAGTAAGCGACGTGTCTGAGCCCTGTCTTTTCTATATGTTTTGCGTCGCGACGCTTCTATACATTTTGTATGAAAGGGACGCGGAAGAGACATACTGTCCGTTCCCCGTCTGCGTCTTAGGTCTTTTCTGTGTGTCCAGCGCCTAAGGTTTTTAAAATTCTACTCTTTTTTTCAAGGTTACATAATTGTTGTAGTTTTTAAGTAGATAAAATAAGTAAAAGTTGCCATTTGATCGCCGGGCGTCGAACTTATTTTAATTAAATTAATTTTTAAATTTTTTGTCATAAATACATAAATACAAAAATGCAGATATCGGCGTAAGGAAAAGGGATCCGACAGATGTCGTGTGAATAAAATAGCATGCGATGTCGCATGTCGTCAAGAAAAACGACATCCGATAGGTGGCGCCTATCGGTTGAAAAAGGATATATTCAAAAAGGGGGGGGGGTGGACCTTCATATTTTCAATTTTTTCTAATTTTCAAATATTTTCTGGTTCTATTCTCTGGTTGTAAAAGTTAAAAATTTTCCGCGATTACTGGCGGTCTTTCTTTACTCAGCAACGTCGGTTGGCTTAGTTTTTTCGGGTGTAAGCTCTCCAGGTTCGAATCCCGATCGGGTTTATTCTTTCCGCCGAGTGTAACAATGATTGATCCTAATTATACTGTGGATGTTTCTGCTGGGCCACCAGTGCGAGTGGGATGCAGTCTAAATTATGACTATCAAATCAATGGACCAGGGACACGTGACTCAGCCATATTCGAGCTTCTCCCGTAAGATTTCTTACAGTAGCTGTCCAGTTGGGGTCTCTTTCTTATTGCTGAAGGAAGTGAGATGACAATATTGATGACTTCTGATTGGTTCATTTCAATTTGCCAACCTAAAAAATTTGAGATCGGTGCGGTACTAAGGCCGCATAACCTGGCCAATGTAATTTCTCGATTTTTAAAAAACCTTAGTTGGTAAGGGCCGTATTCGAGGTTAATCAGTGGCCGAGTAGTTTAAGACTTCAACTTGAGATATAACTTCGTTTATATAGTTTATACTAAACATAGTTTACTCTAAGTATAGCCAAGAGATTGCTTTAAGATTATATTAGTTATGAAATTGCTGAACATTCTCAAATGATAAAGATTTTTAAGAATCGACCTCAGAAACGTTGGGCTGCTTCTAGTTTGTACCTATTCCATAAATTAGTTCGAACCAGTTTTTGACTGCGTCCGAATAAAGAGAGTTTTCAAGATAGGTAATCACAAATCACGAGACTACACTGAAGAGGACAATGTAAAGTGGTCTCAGGTGCCGGATCTTGAAGATCCCTTCGTGGTGGACATATTACCCTTGCAATATAAACTTCGTAGACAAAATAGCTCAGCAGAATTTAACCGGCCAATTTAAGACATTCAAGCAAGTTAGAAAAAGCTTTTCCGATTTGAAATCTGAAATCTGCATTAATTTAGAATTCCCTCTCTATGTAGCTGACTGCAGATCTTGTTCCGGATACGAAACTACGTGACACAATTATTTTGGACAGTTGCTTTTAGAACTGCACAATTTATTTAACGTTTTTTTGTTTCGATCTGGTTGATTATGCGCATCCTGCAAGATAACGTGGAAGTAGTAGTGATATTTTTTATCCTGGCAGATTATTTTATAAAATATTTATAAATTACGGTTCGCAACAGATGCTTCTCTGATACTCGCAAAATTTAGCAATTCAATATCGAGCAATTTTGAATTTTAAACAAAATTTAAATTGTTAATTTCGAAGTCGGATTGCATTGTTCCGAAATATTTATATACATTTTATTCTAATCATAAATTGACCCTTGCTTGTCAGGATTGGGCGATCGATGGAAGCTGCTGAGAGGGTTTTTGCGTTGGTCTCGTAATATGTTTTTAATTAATAAAATTTATATACGAAACTTTGGTCGCCGTAATCTGATATGCATTGCTTTAATTTTGTTGCACCACACAGAAGTTGCGGCGTAATTACCTCTTGGCAACGTATGTACCGTCGACGTTGCGTGGCCGTTGCGTCGGTCGGCATAATTACACGATAGCCAGTAAATGTGCCCGAAAGGTTTCAGAATCGATATTTTTCGACACTTTATGTGGTGTATACGATTGTTTTACACTTTGTTAAAAGGTTTATGAATGCCATGATCATCTACGGTGCTTTGTGGTTCAGTTTGGGGGTGAAGTTTACCGGCTGTGCAGGCGCAATCTAGCGTTGTGTGTATACCATGAATGTTTATTATGACATAGCACACAGAGGGAGAGATAACAAAGTCGCTTTTTTATTACCCTTTAATGTCTTGGAATGTATAACCGAAAAAGTTACTCTCATCATTATTAATATTTATTACTTGTTAATTTTTTTACTTTGTTGGTATTTTTTGGGGAAAGCTCGGTCTCGTGCGTCAAGTGGAAAACCTTGCCGTGTGGATGCATTTGACGCCCGAAGGAGATGAAATATGAATATATTTACATTTTCCTTCTGGCGTTCCACTGTTCTACGAACAATTGAGAATTTTAATATTGCGCTAAATATTCCTTATGTCCTTACAAATTTTATAATTAAATTAAAATATGTTCGCGTATATGCGAACGTCTGACCGTCTTTTCTTTTATCTTCATTTTAAATGCGTCAACACGCTGTGTTAAATGCATTCCCTTCAAATTAACATATAAATTACCAGCCTTTAGCTACACCAACTCACAATTTTTCTCCGTGCAATTAAGTGAAAAATAGTTGCGTTCGGCAATTTATATTAATTTCGTAAATATTGCCAAACAAAAATTTTCCGCATATTAGTATTTATTTTTATTAAGTTTCAGTTTTCTTTCCGCCAGCGGGAAAAGCGAGAAAAACAACCCCCAGGCTATTAATTAAAATTCCAAGTGGCAAGACATTTCTATAAGTAAAGTAATTGAATAGGTCAACAGAGTATTAAGTTGATTTTAAATTAAGTTTTCTTTACTCATTAACGACTCGAGAGAAAATATACCTAGGAGCTATTAAAAGGCCGGGTTAATTGCGTAAAATTGCTCTGTAAATAAGCGTAACTTAAACTGATATTTCTGTTTATTTCTCTCCCGGGTGGGTGACCTAGCGGATGGGTGACCGATTTAAGAACTCTCGATCTTTCGTTTGTAGTTTTTGACTAATTAATTGGAAACACAATCGCTAGAGCGAATTTGCTGCAAGGCTTGTGATAATTTGCTGATCTTATTAGGAGCTTAATCAAATCGAGAGTGTACACTAAATTCCTAAGCTATTATCAAGATATTCGAGTGTTCTAATAAGATTATTTAGAGTAAATCCAAATCACGAATTGTTAATAATTGTGGTTGGAAAGCTCGAGTGGCACAGAAATAATTTGAGCTTGATGCAGTCACCATGATATTGATGGCAGAGATTCTATAATCAATTTAAACATCCCCTACCTCTCTCTCGCCTCTGGAATTATACATATACATCAATCGATCGGGGGGTTCACACACAAAATTAAAATACAATTTAATAAAAAGTTTCAGACACAAAGAATTTGTTGAAAATTCACAACAAAATTAAACTTTAATATTATGTGGAATATTATATTACATATTTTGCTGCGAAGTATTCCAAGCGTAACAGTTATGCCCAATAAAATAATTAAACTTGCCAACTTTTATACACACATACCACCTGCCACAATCCAATTTTGAATAATTCAGAATATTGTACCTAAATTATTTGGTGCAAAACACGGAGCCTGTATCAACATAGACATGTCAACTTCGAGCAAAGCAATTTACATTGTGTGATTTTGACGCAATTTCAGTTACCAGGATGACTCGAGAAAATCGGCCATGGGATAAACGAAAATCCCGATTGATTAAAATTTTTGATTTGAATTATAAAATTACCTTTGCTACTAATTCTCTCGAAGTGAAAACCTCAAGAATGCTTTTCACATTTGAATGACGAGTAAACGAAGTCTGCTCAAGTTTCCGATTCATTGTGCTACTTGTATGTTCGTAGATCATATTCCTTTAAACAGCTAAGCTTTGTCTATTTAATACACAATTGGAAAGCGTGGGTATTTAGAAACAGTTCTGGATTTTTAAAGTACAATTTTACATCGCAGTATAATGGAAAATTTAGGATGTTAGAAGGATTTCAGGTACAATCCAATATCAGTGTTCATTTGACATTGTAAACAGGGCATCGTATCTTATTACTGACACGCATGAATGGATTAATGAGATTCCCAGATTTTACCAGGAACGTAATTTTTTTAAATCGCAGACAGGTTTGGGTGGTATGAAATACCCCCAGGATTGATTATGGGTTGCCCTCATCAACAAAAGTTCAGGGTTAAGGGCACATCTGAGACGAGCCCAGCAAGCTACCTCAGATGTAAAACAATTAATATGCTCACAGACTAATAGTGACTTCGGCTTCTCTTCGATAGAAGACAGAACTCCGAACAGGAGCAATCCTAGCCTTAAAGTGGAAGAAGAAGAAGAAGATTGATTAAGAGGTTAATAATTAAGCTTAAGAGTTAATGGTGCACTGGGGGGTATTCCATACCCCCCAGACCCCCCGGTTTGATAATAGTTCTATTGAAACTCAACCAATATTTGTTATTAATTAATTGTAAGTCTCATGAGCTTGAAGTTAAACATGAACTAACTATAATGAAGCTAGCTACCTCTATTACGATTAGGGCTGGGCGATATTCAAAATTCGATATCGAATTTCGATAAATCAAAAACTATGGATCTTCGATTAATCGATAACTGTGATTAATCGATAACTTCGATTAATCCATAACTTCGATTAATCGATAACTGATTACTTGATTGCACTTGATTGGTTTTATCTACAAACTTTATGAAAAAAAGGGTCAATTTACACGTAAAATTCCCCGTCCTTAAAAGGTTAATCGATAACTTCGATTAATCGACAACTTCGATTAATCGATAAATTCGATTAATCGATAAATTCGATTAATCGATAAATTCGATATCTTCGATTAATCGATAACTATGATTAATCGATAACTTCTATTAATTGATAACTTTGATTAATCGATATTTGTCGATAGTTATCGAAATATCGAAGTATCAATATATCTGTAATTATTATCGAAATATCGTTAATTATCAAAATAATACGCGTTTTTTTAGAAAACTGACAGTTTCTCGGAAACTGAAAACTGCATGACTGAAAAAGTGTGTTTTATAATTTAGAACTATTGAACTCCTAAGTAGGGTCATAGTCATAACTTAATAAAAATAATGATTTTATTATAGACATAATTACTATTAAAATTACAAAAAATATTGCAATAAATTAACAAAATTATAAAAATAATTTTTTAACATAATTGTTTTTTGAAACTCAGAAATAACAGATAAATGATTAACGGAATATCGATAACTATCGAAATACCTATCGATATATTGATACTTATCGCTACATCGATTAATCGATACTTCAAAAATAAAATATCGTTCTTCGTTTTATCGATATTTATCGATTAATCGATAAAAATTCCCAGCCCTAATTACGATACTGTCATCGATACTTCCGAGCGTGAAAAAATAAAATTACTTGTACGCTCATTAGCTTTTTCTGAAAACTTTGTGGGACCCCTAAATCTTCTTGTATTTTGAATTTAGCTTTTAAAGACACAAAACATTGGATGTAAACCGGGGGGGGGGGATTTGGGGGTTATAGAATACCCTCCAGTGCACTCTCTCTTTTTATTTGCGAATTATTCATTACCCAATGCTGGGCATCTATGGCCCTCTTGTATAGCTTTCCCCCTCTCTTCGCCGAAAAATCATTCGGATTAATGTTAAAATGATGTCGGTATATCAGCTTGTAATTTTTATATTCGTGTTCTAAAGAGTATTGGACACATGGGGGGGGGGATACCATTTATTTTTCCAAAAATGTAATACATTTCCATTTAGTAAAAGTAAACGTACATATCATAAACATATTTCTTACCAAGTCATAGGTTCCAATTTACAAAGGTTAATCACATAATATCACAGATACAAACCTTTGGTTTTTAAAACCGGGGGGCCTGGGGGGTATGGAATACCCTCCAGTACACTAGCAATTGTTTACCTCAGTATGGGGATATATAAATGTATTTATTGTATAAAGCAGTTAGGGAAACTTATTTAAGTTGATCACATAATATCATACATACAAACCTTGGGTCTTCAAAACCGGGGGGTCTGGGGGGTATGGAATACCCTCCAGTACACTAGCAATTGTTTACTTCGATACGGGGATCTATAAATGTATTTTTTGTATAAAGCAGTTAGGGAAATGTATTCAAGTTGATCACATAATATCATACATTCAAACTTTTGGTCTTCAAAACCGGGGGGTCTGGGGGGTATGGAATACCCTCCAGTGCATCAGCAATTGTGTACCCCGGTGCGGTGATATGTAAATGTGTTTGTATAGAACAAATGGTAGCAGGCTTTTTATTTAATAGAATCTATCACATGTCATGCACACAAATTTCCGTTTTCCAAAATTGGAGGTCTGGGGGATATGGAATGCCAGCAGTTGTAAATATCCCGGTGCGTACTGTCGCGACATATACATATATTGTAATGATATTTCTAACCGGCAGCTGATATTTTTGGACGAGCTTTGTCTTTTTGGTAGTTTTGATTCGGTTGGAGTCACTAATCGATATGCACCGCGATTCAAAGACTTGTTTTCATGTCGGCAAGTCGGTTTTTAATTATTTAATGCCAATAACAAACAACGACTCAAAATTGTTACCCAATACACTACTTTTTACACAAATATTATTGTCTACTGTAATTAAACTTAAGGTGTTGTGAAATAGTGACAAATCTTGCGAACGTGAACCTAAAATTAAGTGTGTTAAGAAGAAATTTGGTGCATACTGTATAATTTGAACTTACGAGGGAATTTGTGGTTATAAGGTTGGAAGAAGGTTCGTTGAGCGGAGGACGTTGTTCCGAGTGCACGTAAAATGTGTGCATTACAAAATTTGTGATTTTATAATTTGCGTTAATTTTGCCAAACGATTAACTGATTAAGTCAGGGAGTATATCCTGATGATTGATAGTGCGATTATATAAGAAATTATTGTTTGCGTTTTGTTTCAAGCTGAAATAAAGCAGAAAATTAAAATTTGATATTTGGATGATAAGAAAATTTAACAACGCCGACCGCCATTTGCATTTATGCGAAATATTATAATTTTAACAAAATTTACTTACCTCAAATGGAAATTGGATTGAATTTGTATGGAATAGCAGAATACACGTGTGTAATTAAGGCGATTATTGAAGAAATTTCACAAAAACAAAACTATCCGATCAATTCCGATAACAAAAGTTCAGGAGCAGAAACACCTGTTACATCCAGCGTGGTACGGAAGCAAGTGACAATCTACAACGAGAAAAGCAGTGGACCTCAAACGTTAATCAAGCTAAGAATTTTATTGTTTATTTGAATTATTTTTATTTCTCAGAATTTTTATAATTTTCATAATTTTTTATACTAACATAATTACATTTACAGCTAAATTTGGTAAATGAATTTAGAAGTCATATTTGGAATTAAAGTAAATGTAATTCATTTATCAAGTCTCGCTACACAATTACACATAGAGTCAGGAAACGAATTTATAAGTTTCAAGTTATTGGTAATAAATAAACCTTATTTTGCGTTCATATCAAGAATTTTGTTTTTCTGGAAACATACGATTCGTGGGTTTCAAATTGAACTCGCTCCTGAGAGTCAAGTATCTCCGAAATTATCTGAGCTAGCTGGAGAAAAAGGTAAGAGTGTGTAGAGCTTTAAAACTTTACATTACATCTTTTTGGCGCCGCAACGTGTAGGGCTTTTGTCAGGTGGCGTTTTTATCAAAACGACCAGAACGTGGGGTTACATAAAATCTTTTCGACGCAGCAACGTGGAGCTCGAAACCACGATTTCAATAAAAAACAGGGTAGTTAGATAAAATAAATTAAATAAATCAAAATGGCAGAAAAGGGTTCGATAGATCAGGGGGGAATAAGCATAGAATTATTAAGACAAATTATGGACGAAATGACAGAAAGTATAAGTGGGAAATTAGATAATAAATTAGATCAAAATACAGAAATATTAAGAGGGGATATGATTAAATTAGATAAAAATGTAAATGTTAAATTAGATCAAAATGTGGAAATAATATGTGGGGATATGAGTAGGGGTTTTCAGGAATTTCAGGAAAAATTTAATAATTGGGAAGAAAGACAAAATATAACGAATTTAAAAGTAGAATTTGTGGATGAAGAAATTGGTGAATTGAAAGTAATTTTGAGGGAGGAAAATAAAACATTAGAAAACGGGGTTGATAAAATTATAAATTTAGATGAAAATGAAAATGATAAAATTAATAAAAATTTAGGGGAGGAAAATAATGACTCTGAAAAAGATAAAACAATTGATAATGATACAGGGGATGAAACGGAAATGAGTAAGATTAACAGTGAAAATAATTTGTTGACAAAGGAGAAAATTTTGATAAGTCCCAATTATGCTAAAATTTTTGTTAAACAGGTTGAGATAATAATTAGGGGAGAGAATTACGTACAGGATTATGTGCAGATAAAAATTAAAGTTAAAATTTTGAGACGGAAGTATGAGGAGATGCTTTGGAGGGATGAATTAAAATTTTATGAGAGAAAGGGTGAAGGTGTGTTTAGCCACACATGGAAAAGGAAACTTTACGAGCGGGAGCTAGATAGAGGGGTGGTTCTTTATTTACAAAAAATAAAGAAGATAAATTTTGAAGGAATGCACAGGTTGCAAATGAATTTTTATAAAAAAGATTCGGGGGAGTATAAACGCAATAAAAAAATTAAAAATTTGAATTATAAGAGAAATGGTAACTACAAACAAAACCAACATGCAAAAGTTAGAATAGATCGAGTGCATTATTTTAACGAAGGAACTTCACAATTAGGTGATGGTCGGTTCCAACGTGATAGGTGTTTTAAAAGTAAATTCATCGATTTAAATCCAAGCATTGATAATTTAGCATCGGAGGAAAGATTAATTTTAATACCAATTGAACAGCACATGAAAATAAAAACAAAATTTGAAAATCAGAACTTTGAAAATTTAGAAATATTGCGACAGGTGGATTGGGAATTTTTGCAACAGGTGCTTGTTAACATGATTAGGGAAAGAAAAGTGGTGTTTGATCCGGGAAAATTAAGAGGAAAAATTACAATTTTTAATAAACATGATAAGGAGGTGCGAATAATTGCCAATTATGATGATAATTAATTAATTAGATAGAATTATTTTATTTTGAGGGTTTTATTTAGTTGAAGGGAATTTGATTTTTTATTTAGTGAAGTACGTGGAAAGATTTAGTTTAGTTTGAGGAAAGTTTGACAAGGGGAGGATTTTTATTTAGTTAGAAAAGATGCACTGGGGAGACTTTATAAAAAATTTTTTATATCATTACAGAAGCTATTGGCTTCAAGTCAACATTTGCTTGCGAAATTTTGGATCTCTTATCAAATGATCAACTTGGAGCAAGGGGATATTAGATGTAATGATATTTCTAACCGGCAGCTGATATTTTTGGACGAGCTTTGTCTTTTTGGTAGTTTTGATTCGGTTGGAGTCACTAATCGATTTGCACCGCGATTCAAAGACTTGTTTTCATGTCGGCAAGTCGGTTTTTAATTATTTAATGCCAATAACAAACAACGACTCAAAATTGTTACCCAATACACTACTTTTTACACAAATATTATTGTCTACTGTAATTAAACTTAAGGTGTTGTGAAATAGTGACAAATCTTGCGAACGTGAACCTAAAATTAAGTGTGTTAAGAAGAAATTTGGTGCATACTGTATAATTTGAACTTACGAGGGAATTTGTGGTTATAAGGTTGGAAGAAGGTTCGTTGAGCGGAGGACGTTGTTCCGAGTGCACGTAAAATGTGTGCATTACAAAATTTGTGATTTTATAATTTGCGTTAATTTTGCCAAACGATTAACTGATTAAGTCAGGGAGTATATCCTGATGATTGATAGTGCGATTATATAAGAAATTATTGTTTGCGTTTTGTTTCAAGCTGAAATAAAGCAGAAAATTAAAATTTGATATTTGGATGATAAGAAAATTTAACAACGCCGACCGCCATTTGCATTTATGCGAAATATTATAATTTTAACAAAATTTACTTACCTCAAATGGAAATTGGATTGAATTTGTATGGAATAGCAGAATACACGTGTGTAATTAAGGCGATTATTGAAGAAATTTCACAAAAACAAAACTATCCGATCAATTCCGATAACAAAAGTTCAGGAGCAGAAACACCTGTTACATCCAGCGTGGTACGGAAGCAAGTGACAATCTACAACGAGAAAAGCAGTGGACCTCAAACGTTAATCAAGCTAAGAATTTTATTGTTTATTTGAATTATTTTTATTTCTCAGAATTTTTATAATTTTCATAATTTTTTATACTAACATAATTACATTTACAGCTAAATTTGGTAAATGAATTTAGAAGTCATATTTGGAATTAAAGTAAATGTAATTCATTTATCAAGTCTCGCTACACAATTACACATAGAGTCAGGAAACGAATTTATAAGTTTCAAGTTATTGGTAATAAATAAACCTTATTTTGCGTTCATATCAAGAATTTTGTTTTTCTGGAAACATACGATTCGTGGGTTTCAAATTGAACTCGCTCCTGAGAGTCAAGTATCTCCGAAATTATCTGAGCTAGCTGGAGAAAAAGGTAAGAGTGTGTAGAGCTTTAAAACTTTACATTACAATATAGATGATTTCTCCATAAGCCCAATTCAAACGACATTTTGATTTTGAATTATTCAATGTTTTTGTTATGTACTTAAGTAAATGTGTAACGAAAAATTGAAATTTTAATCTACCTTAAAGGGTAATGTCAAACAATTAGTGGAAGCTCTCCCCTTCCCGATGCGTGTTGCCGCGCCGTAATAGATTTAATTATTCTGTAATAATAAAAGATTCCTGATCAATAAAATCAATCGCAGAACATGCAATATAAATCTTTGGTCTTTGAAACCGGGGGGTCTGGGGGTATGGAATACCCTCCAGTATACCAGCAATTGTATGGAATACCCGTACTGCCACCCAGTGGCGCAGCCAGAATTTTGTTATTAGGGAGGCTAAGGGATGCGAGCTACTGCTCGCCGGAGGCGAAGATTTTTTGGAAAAAGGGGCGTGGTCATCTTATTTTCGAGTATAATTATTGTGTTACCACCGTTACCTACCTTAAATTAAAAGTCGAACACAATAAATTTTTTGTTTAAAAAATTTTTTTATTGCACCGGTAAAAAAGCGACTATGATCATTAAAATAAGGAAGAGTGTCGGGGGGGGGGGGCAAAAGAAGCACATGTATAGTTTTCCTAAGATTTCCTTGGATCTGCCTAAAATTTCTCCGGATTTTCCTTCACTTGTACACCAGATTTCTCCAACGATTTCCCCTCGATTAATCTTGCGAACTTTTGTTAATTGATTTATTGCATGCTTTTATCTGTGTACTTAGTGCGTGCATACTTAGTTTTCCGTACATAACAGTACCAGCTAAAGTTACTTTTTCTTCCCAGGGAGATAAAGTTACCTTTTCTTCCCAGGGAGATAAAGTTATTTTTCTCCCGCTGTAACTAAACCCGTTTCTGAAATCTAACCTATGAACCTACGGTTTAAAGCTTGGGAAGTTCAAGGTAATTTCGGGAAGTCTTGGAAATTTTATCGATGTGCTTTCTTGCCTCTTTACTTTTTCGAAAGGAAATCCCCAGTTGGCGTTAGAAGCGCTTCGCAGCGTTATTTGAAACGGAAATCTGTAGAATATAAAAATATTCAAATAAAATTTTGAAAATTTAAATGTAACGACGGGATTCGGTTTATGGGACAGTATAGTATGTATACAGTTACTCCAGAAGTGGGGGCACTCCTATGTTAACCACGTAAATTGTACATTTTGAAGCCTTTTTTTGTCAAATAAAAATCAATTTTACAGCAAAACTTTTTAGACATTTTTTGTTGCAAATTTCATTGCCTTCAATTTTGTTTATCTACTTAATTTTTGTGTCGCACAGTTTCTGACTGACATGACAGCGACTTAAAAAGTACCCTGTAAAATACAAAAAAATATTGTTGTCTGTATCTCGGAAACGGTGCAACGAATTAAAAAACTGAAAGGACATTTTTTCTTGTAAATTTCATTCTCTACATTTTTGTTTATGTACATTTTTCTATTTTGTCGCACCGTTTCCGAGATATAGATGACAATATTTTGTGTATTTTACAGCGTGTTTTCTAAGTAGCTGTCAGTCAGAAACGGTACAAAGTATATAAAAATGACGGCAATGAAATTTGCAACAAAATGTCTAAAAGGTTTTACTGAAAAATCGAGTTTTATTTGATAAAAACAGGCTTAGGAGTGCCCTATCTCTTTTGAGAGTAACTGTATGTATTATGAGGTAAAAATTTCCCTTTATTTAGTTATTTGAATATTTTTCATTCTATGAATATTCAATGGATATCATAAAACGAATAAAAGAAATTTTGATGTTCGAGTAAATATCATTGATATTATTTGTGTTTGGTTCGTCATTTCTGCAACTTGCAATCGATTTTTATTATAATTTTTTTTGCAGCCTCCAAGTTTAGTCATGTGCCAAATATAAATGTTATCATGTTATTATTTTTTGGTTTAGCAATGCAGTCAATTCAAAATGTTACTGGGTCATAACGAGGAATACGAAGAGATTAAAAAATGTGTGAAGTTAGAATTCGAACCTCAGATGTTGTTTGCTAAATTGTCATAAGTTGTTAAGTGGGTTTGCAGAATTTCGAGTCCCGCATTGTCGATGTTTAACCAAGCTTAGGAGAGGCTTTGGCAAACAGAAGAACGATTATCAAAATCGGTTAATTAGCAAATAAATCGAAAACGATAATGCTAGCCAATTTATTTTGCTGTTTTTCTTAATCTCGCCGCACGAAATTTTATTTTGCTGAAAAGATTAAACAAAATGAAGTTCTTAATAGACGAGGCTCAACGTAATAGGAATTCTCAGCTGGTAGACCACCGCACACAAGAATTATATAAAATTTATCGCCATCCTGTAAATTATTAATGCGGCACAACTGCGTATTACGTTTTAAATAATATTAGCGATTTGCTTTGACCGAAATTTTCTTCCAATTAAACCTGCATTTTTATATATATTAAAAGTTTTGCGGAGAAATCCCTCCCTCCGTTTTAGCGGATAATCAATTTTATCCTCGAAAATGGCACAGGTAGAGTTAATTAGTTTCCAAATTGCACTAACCTCATCACACCTGACACCCATGTAAATGCTCACGCTTTTAACTTAATCGTTCGCCTAAATATTTAAAACAATAATTATTACAGTTTATTAATTGGCAAACTTACAATATTCAGGTGTACACGTCCATAGTCAAAATGGACCTATAAATTTATATCATCGCAAAATTATAAATAACGACGACGAGCGACATTTTTTCCGCAAAATATTGTATATTAAATCGCAGCGTGAAATATTCCAACTCGGAACAGGAAAATATAAATTACTATTTTAATTTAATTTCAACAAAATAACACAATTTCATTTTATTTCAAATGTAAGAAATTAGTAGCCCACGCGAAGGTTTCAAAAATAATAGAGACATCGCCCCCACATCAGTCGAGGCGTAAGATTTAATGAATTCGAACACAAAAATATCTGAAAATGCAGCAATTTTCTTAATTTATCTGATTGCGGCACCAAATTGATAGATGGCGTAACCGAAAATTACCGCACGGCTAAGTATAGGTGGTCAATTTTTCGTTTGTCAACGTTTAAATGGTGTTACCATTCCGAGTCGAGGACCCATTTAGAATTTAAAAAAAATCGACCTGTCACGTCGATCCTGTTTTGTCTAAACAATCGCCATTGTGTTCGAAAGTTTATCTTATTATCGCCAAAAAATTTGAAAATTAGGAGGGATATTTAATGCGGAGCCGTTGACTTCCAACGATTAAAAATAAGTCTTGGTGGAATTTACAGAAACTTCGGACAAGCGTTAGAAATAAATGTGAAGTTTACTTGACATAGTAAGTTTCTTGTAACATTGTCGAGTGATTAGTTTTCCGGGCTTGATGGATTAAAAATCCTCCTCTCGCGAATCTGTGATTCATTAAAACTTATTTTGCATGATTATTCGTTCCAGTTTTCCTGCAAATTTGTGAATTATTATTTAAGTAGAACAGGAACGTGAATGTTGTACAAAGGATGGAACGTTTTACGTGACATGACATGTTTTATGTGCAATTTTGTTTTATCGGTTTTCGTGTTTGAAGAGATTTTTAATTGCCCTAACGAAGTACCACAATGAAACTTTGTAAATTTTATTTCTAAAAGTCGGAAAATGGCGATAAATCTGTAAACCTACTCGTTTTGGTTGCTATGGGTGTGTGCGGTTGAACGATCGCGAACGAATATGTTTTGACTTTCCAAAATGAACCAAGAAGACCACTTTACCGAGGACGAGATTACTTTCCTTTTAAAACTGAGACCATCGCCAACGCCACCTGTTAGACGAAATCGATTAAGTGTCGATCTCAGGTCGAGTCAAGTTAATGGATGGGATGTCGTTGTGGAGCGACAAGAAGCGACAACGCTACATAAACCGTCGGCGCCGCCTCAGGAGATGATGGATTTTTCGCCATATTACAGAGAATCTCATTTTAACAGTCGATATCAGCAAGAACTTTATTTCGTTCCGCCAAATTTGGATGGCTTTTATCCACCTAAGCCTCTTCCGCGTAAAACTAAACCAGATCTCGAACGCGGATTTTATCAGTGCAATAATGGAAATGCGATAAGTAACGAACACCGCTTTTCGGTATTTGAATCGCCCACGTTTTCCGTCAAACCACCCAAACCCATTCGGAAAAGCCTCGTTCCGTCAGGTCACACTTCGATCCAGTTCACGCCAGAAGTTTGCGAAGCACGAGTCGAAGCATCAAACAATGATCTGGTTAGGAAAGTTTTTTGCTTTTTGCCAGTTCTCGCTTGAGTTAATCATGTGTTAAATGGTTTCTCGCCAGTGTGAATTTTGAACTTGATACATGCTATTTGCTGGGCGTTTACCCAAGTAAAGTTCAATTACAACAACATAGACATCTGCATACATTTTTTATATAAAAAAAGAGACGGAAAAAATAGTGTAAAGGATTCTACTTTTGCGGTTCTAGAGTTCATATAAAAGAAATAAAAATATACCTACAGTAAATTCCCGTTCAGCCGGCACGGTCGGGATTAATTACGACGATGGGTTGTTAAAGATAATACGTTTTTATTTTAAGTCTGGGGCGAAGCATTTCTACGTGTCGCTTTTTGGATGCCGGCCGAACGAGAATCTACTGTAATATGTTTCTTACTAAAGAGATAAAAATACTTTTGTCGACAAAAAGAATGTAAACACTTTTATTGGATAATAAATTAACCGTCTTTCATACAATCGAGGATTCTGGTGACACCCTTAAAGTTACCCACACACGGTCATATCTGTCAAATATCAAAAAAAAATTGTCATACCGGGTTTTATGGTTTCAGAGACCCATGATTGCTACAATTGTGATGATCAGAAATCTTAGATTTTTAAACTTAACACTTTTTTACGCACAGTCTTTGGTGTACTGGATGGTATTTCATACCCCCCAGACCCCCCGGTTTGAAGAACCTAACTTTGTGTGCGTATTGCATACGGTTATTGAAATTTCATTGGGAATTGTTATTTTAATTCGCAAATATTCATCGATTCAATTTCCATGACTGTTACTGTACATCAGATTATCCCAGCGATCAGTGGCGTAGCCAGGGGGGCTTGGGCCTCCCCCCCCCCCCGAAATAATTTTTTTATTGTAATTTTCTAACTTTTGTATTAAGCGTTTGACTTTGAAAAGTTGAAAATTTTTCGTCTGCGACGCTATTGCAAGACTCGCTTCGCTTGTGGGCCCTCCTGAACTAAATTCCTGACTACGCCACTGACACCCTTAAAGTTACCCACACACGGTCATACCTGTTAAATATCAAAAAAAAAATCTTGTCATACCGGTTCTATGATTTCAGAGACCCGCGATTGCTACACTTGAAATGATCAGAACCTAGAAATTAGAAATAATTTTTAAGATTTTCTTACGCTTGTACAGTAGCGGTCATGGAAATGCATTGGGAATAATTCCCGAATCAAAAACATCAATTTCTAAGTATATTACCTACATTTTTAATAATATATGTAGAATAAAAATAGATTCAAGATTTGGTTTGAAACTCCTAAGCTCAAAAGTACATTTTCTTTTTTGAACACAATTAAAAAGCTAAGTTTTTGAAACCGAGGGGTCTGGGGGGTATGGAATACCCCCCAGCACATTAGTTATTATGTTAAAAAAAACGTGTTATTGAATTTCAAATCAGAAACCTTAGATTTTTAGAAATTAGATTTCCGGTTTGACACTTATAAGTTCAATAACACTTTTTTGCGCACAATCTCTGGTATACTGGAGGGTATTCCATACCCCCCAGACCCCCCGGGTTGAAGAACCTAGCTTTGTGATTGTGTTCAAAAAATTAAAAGTATTTTTGAGCTAATGAGTTTCAAACCAAAAATTTAACTTTTTATCTATTTTTATTCCCTGTTTTTAACATTTTTTTTCAAACCGGGGGGTCTGGGGGGGTATGGAATACCCTCCAAGATATTGATTGTGTTCAATAAAAGAAAATGTGTTATTGAATTTCAAATCAGAAATCTTAGACTTTTAGAAGTTAGATTTCCGGTTTGAATTGATAAGCCCAATAACACTTTTTTGCACACAATCGCCGGTGTACTGGAGGGTATTTTATACCCCCCAGACCCCCCGGTATGAAGAACCTAGCTTTGTGTGCATATTGTGTACGGTTATTGAAATTTCATTGGGAATTGTTATTTTAATTCAGAAATATTCATCGATGCAATTTCCATAACTGCTACTGTACATCAGATTATCCCAGCGATCCAGTGGCGTAGCCCGTTGCTGTTGCTATCCCGAAATAATTTTTTTATTGTAATTTTCCAACTTTCTATTAAGCGTTTGACCTTGAAAATTTAAAAAAATTTCGTCTCCGGCGCTATTACAAGACTCACTTCGCTCGTGCCCCCCCCCCCCCCAATTAAATTTCTGGCTACCGGCAGGTCCAGATTGGTCCGGTGAATTTCCGAGTAAATAATATTTTTTCCTAATGTGAACACTCAGAAAAATGGTTTAATGGTTTGTCGGTGTAACAAACATTTAATTCTATCAACAAATATGTTATTACCCTTAAATTCGACTCAACAAAGTTTTTTTTCTTATATAACAAAAAATGTTGTGGTTGAAACCTAAATTTTGTGTTAAGCCAACAAAATACTTTTGATGATGAAATTCACTGTTGGCGGAACTTTATTACTAAAATTCCGTTATAAGTTAGCCTAGGGTTTCTCAGCTTTTAGCCGTTCTGATTGGATAAACGGTGAATTAGCCCTGGGTTACCTTTGACTTGAGCTTTATACAGCTATTTGTTAAGTATTAACTAACTTTTTTTTTCAAATTTCTGAGCCTTTTAACCTCTTGCGCTCTAAAATATGTTTTTGTTCTTTCAACAAAATATTTTGCTGGCCTAACACTAAACTTGTTGCTATACCGACAAATCATTTTTCTGAGTGTAGTTATGGTACAGGAAGCTTTCCGGGGACTTCGGAGTCTTGGTGTTTATTTTTTAAAAAGTTGCATTAAGTACCTTAACAAGCGGACTAAAATATTTGCCAATCCAGCCCTGTCCGAGATACACAGAGAGAAATATGTTTTACTAATCCACATAAGACCAGCAGTGTGGCGTAAAGCCTACACCGGCCGACTGCGAAGTGGGTGACCGCGGTTCAAATCCTGGCCGAGTCGAATACGCTGCTGTGATCAACAAATCAGAGACTACCATCCGTCTCATACACCAAGACGTCTGACCAGCGTGGGTATTATGGCTAAAACTCCCCAAATTGTAACAAAATGGGGAAGGCCTTCGTCCAATAGTGGACTGACATAGGCAAATCGCGATCGTGATCCAATCCACACAATTGTGCAGAAAAATTACACAATTGAGTACTTTTTTTTCACAATTGTGTGAAATAGTAACACATATTTCTCTCCGTGTAGAAGGTTTGTGTGCATATTCTGTGATTAATTTTGTCTAATAGGTCGCTTTCACTCTTTCACAACAAATACATACACAGCAGGGGTATGTATAGAGGTACACAGGGCAGGAGTACACAGTTTAAAATACTTTTGAAATGAAATGCTGGGGCTACCTGATTCTGAATAAACCTGTTTTCTCTGTAATAATAATTTTTGATATAACTCTCGAACTTTTAATGCAGCCGCTATATTACGGTAACGCTTTTTAGAGAACTCAAAACTTTTTTTTAAATGTAAGTGGTTATGTGACGGTGAAATAAAAGTATTGACTGTCGGCAGCAGGTTTTCATCTGTCAGGGAGATTTATTTTTTTAAACAAGACCTGACATTTTATGATTGGTCCGAACGTGCTGCCATCTGTTTTTGAGATAATTTCAAGTTTTAACAAGCCTTTCAGAGGCTGTCTTGCGAAATATAAAGTAAATTTGTTATATGGAATCGTTTTTTTGACATTTATTTGATGGAAACGGGTATATTGATTTACTTTGACAATTTTGCAAAAAAAATCTATTCTCGTTTTTTGTAGAGAATACAGAATACCTTCCTTTGTCCAAACATTTGCTATGCGTTAGCGTCGTTATTTATGTTGCGATTTTTTATTTGTTTGCTGGAGCGAGTCAACACACCGAAACCATATTAAATAATGGCCATCATCGCCAAGTTTTCTAGTTTTACATACAAGCATATAGGAGGTTAATTTTCTCTGGTACATTGCCAAAACAGCTATGAATAAAATTTTCAACGTGCGGTTTTCTTTTTGTTATTTATTACTCGAATACAGGATGGACCAATGGGATCGAACGATTTTATTAGGTTAAGTGCCAGCGCTACTCTCACTTGTTTGCCGAACAATTCCGTTCGTCTACAACTTCAATTATAAAGTTTTGAGTTTGAATTTTCAAGATTATTAGAAAGAAAACCTAATATTGATCAAAAGCTTCACTTCTTGTTAAAGTTGTAACTTGTTAGTTTGCAGGAGAATTTTTACACGAATGCATTAATTAAATAAGTTTGCACTGCAGTTCCGCTTTTATGTTGTCTTTTTCCTTCTTTTTTAGTCGAGGGAGTAAATTACCTTCTTTTAATGCTATTCAACTGATATGTTATTTGAAGTCAATTTCATTTTATAGTAAAGTCATCAGACCAATAATTTATCAGAAACGTTGACAATCGTGACTGGGGTATTTTTTAGAATGTGAGGGGTTTATGACTCAAAGGGGGATTATCCGGATGTTTGGATCCATTTTTCTCTTCATTTATAGCAGCCAGAAACTTCGTTCTTTCGTAGATTGTTTCAATCACGTTCACAGAGTATTTTCAGCTATAATTTAGCTTCGTATCGCTTCCGGTCCCAACGGAAATCACTTTAGGCTTACTGAAAAATGTGTAATAGTTAATTTTGCTTTGTACGCACGCTTTAAGCCAGGTTCGCACGACCGACCGTTTGTGGTTCGTGCGATCCTGCCTTAAAAGCTTCGACTCGAGACTTAAGAGTTTAATACTCCCACTAATTTAAAAATTTTTGTTACAGGTGAGTGGACTGCATTTTCTTTGAAATACTCTGGGTAAGTTTTTGAAAAACAATTTTAAATCCCAACTACAGTCGGAGTATGTAAAGTTTATCGTTGAAACTACTATAAATTTTCCCACACACTTAATACGTCTAAAGTTAACGTTCCAAATGAGATCGATTTAATATCACCTCGATTTATAGAGGCAGTAAATTATTATTTATATTATAAATTAGAAACTTAACTAATGAAAATAATTTATTTAGTTTCGATTTACCTTCACTTTCGTCGAAATTTATCAAATTTTATCTTTTAATTGGTTCTCACGACGCCTAATTTAATTTAAGTAGATGTGTTTGCTCGGTTAACTCAGCCATCCGCAAGAGAACCGCCAATTTTCGAAAATTACCAATTTAGTTGTAAATTTTCTGTCCCACTTCTGATAATACTAGAATAATTCAAGTTTTCCTAATTACAAGCATTTTCCAGTGGTTGAAACGTGAGGGTCTTGAGAATTTGCTTAGTAATATTTCCTCCTGACGATTTCAATAGAAATTCTTGTTTTTCGGACTAAATTTTTTAAATTAAAAATTATTATCGCAAGCTCGTAACGGAAATATGCTTTTGTTTGAAGATAAGCGTGTCCCTTTTAAACATGAGGGTAATTTTAAACAACAATATCCTTTACGTACGCTAAATACCATAAATAACAGGCTTTCGAATTATAGGAAGCGGAAATTTTACAAATAATTGTAGTTCAAAGCACAACAATGTGTAAGTAATTTGATCGATGATAGTGCATCGAGGTGCATCCGATTGTTGAACCACGTTAAGTAGGTGCAGCCAGTTTTAGATAATTTTTTGTCGTCCGAGTGGTGCCCGAGAACAAACCAAACTGAATAATTGAGAAAAGCGAATTGGAATAAAAGTTTTCATTTTTTTTTTTTCATTGAAAAACGCTCGACTGTCTTATAGAGGAATGACCTAATTTTCAGGATAATTTTAGCTCGATGCACAATAGCGCTCTCTATTTTTAATTATTTTCAGCATACAAAGCTGATGTGGATTTATAAAATTAATAAGTTCTATTAAATTTCTTCGCATTGCTTGCGGTGTTGTGCATTTTATAATACAACAAAAATATTATATTTTTTTTAATTTAAGAAGCATAAAAAAAACCTTCGTGTTTATGACGTTATTTTGTTAATATACCAACGCGAGCTAGAAGTAGTAATCAATCTTGCACGGTAAAATTTGTCTTATTATAATTTGCTTTTCAAAATTAAAATTTTAAAGTTGACAAACTATTCAAGTGAATTATTTCATCAATTTTTAAAAATAATTGATTGGCGCCTTCTTATTTTCAATAAGAATAGCATAGCTTATTGTGCCGAGCCCCACGTTGGTCGCCATTGTTACGAAATTTTTTCATCCATATTTAATGGGTTGTTTCGAAAGAGAGAGAGAGAGGAGGTCTATTTCTCTATGCTCTATTTCTTTATCTTGAGATATCTATCGGATAACGAATCCGCCGGAAAATTGATCAAGTGACCAAATAGACAACAGCAATTCAAATTCAAAATAACAAATCAAAAGTCGGACAGATTCGTTATCCGATAGATATCTCAATCGGACATAAGCATGCAAAATAAAGTGGAAAACTCAAATTGAAGACTTCAGTTTGAGCGCAACAAAATGCTGACTCACCGTTGAAGACGGAAAAGCGACGAATTTTCAAAAACGCGATTACGGGACTCCATTCCATTAAAATCAAATTCATTACCTAATAACTGCTTTCCAATCTGGTCAATCAGGTTGTTTTCAAACAGAATATGCTGTCCACGTAGATATCGAAACTTTAACCTTGTCGCAAGAAAATGGTTAATTAAGATCATTAGAACACAGAATACTGAGGTACTGGAGGGTATTCCATACCCCCCAGACCCCCCGGTTTGAAATACTGCATGTTTGTCGGTACATATACGATTGATTTTATTAAATAGGGTTTTCCTCATTCTTTCAAATTTACATCCATATCTTTTGAGAATACGCACCGGGATCTCCGAAATACCTACGAATATCCAGTAATTGTATAGAATACCTCAAGGGGTAAATATCCAGTAAAATTTCTGTGCACAAGACTCAGAATTCCAAAGAGTTCCAAGAATTCCAATGATTTCCAACGATTTCCAAAGACTTCCAAAGAATTCCTAGCAATTCCAGGGATTTTCAACCAATTCCAGAGATTTCCAAGGAATTCCAGGGATTTCCAAGGAATTCCAATGATTTCCAAGGAATTCCAAAGATTTCCAAAACTTTCAATGATTTCCAAAGACTTCTAACGATTTCCTAGGAATTACAGGGATTTCCAAGGAATTCCAAGGGAATTCCAAACGAGTGTACACAAAATTTTCGGGGTATTTACCCCTTGGAATACCTTTTAGGCCGTGAAAATTAAAATTACAACAAGTACTGTCGTAGGCTAGCGGTTAGAGCGTTGGACTGTTATGAGATCAATTCTTGGGTTTGCTCCCCGACAAATGAGGTACTGGCATTATTTTTGGTAAATTATGTAATTTTCCCCCTCCCCTTAAAAATTTATTTCTTGATTTGTTCATTGTTGTAAAAAAAAATTTAAAAAACTAATGTCAGACCAGTGACAGCTCTTATACTCATAAATGTATTATCGAGATTCTTACTGTTTATTTGTCTTTTCTCGGGTACGGTTTTCGGAAATCAATACACAAAGATTATCATCGGGCAATATTAAAATATTATCTTTCCCTAGATTTTCCCTGTTTTAGTTGTCACTTTTAGTATTAGTTATCACTTATCAGTCGCTAGCTTCATGTCTGTTTATGTTTACCTGTAGAAACTTAAATTCTTAAAATAACTAAAAACTTCCCGAAAAACTTCCCTACAAATTCACGTGTCAGAAAATTTTGCAATGGCCATTTTAAGGTTGATTGATACTTCCTCAATAAAATTAAGTTTAAGGCTTTAAAACTGTAGATTTTATGGTTTCATAAGATTACGATATTACATAGAAAAATGAAAATTAATGTAATTGGCACAATTACAGAGGCGGCTACTGGAAATGGGGGGGGGGGTCAAAGTGTAATTCTACCTAAATTACAATATTAATCTTCACACTATGAAGTCACGGCATGGCGCTTATGTGCGCCGACTGCTAAACCGAAATAGCCGGCTAGAGCCCGGTCAGACTAAAATTTTATTCTGACCATATTATCTCCCAAGTAACATTTTATGCTGAATATCAACTGCGAGCAAGCTGTGTCAGCATAAAATTCAGCTAATTTGCTGAGTCAGCTGCTGATTTTCAGTAACGTCAGAAGCTGAATTGCTAATTTGGCGGCTGAAAACCAGCTGAAAATGCTCTGCGTCAGCATGCAAACTGCTGAATCAGTTAATATTCAGCGCTGAATATTAGCTGACAGTCAGCGCTGAATATCAGCTAATTCAGCAGTTTGCATGCGCTGACTGTCAACTAATATTCAGCGCTGACTGTCAGCTAATATTCAGCGCTGAATATTAACTGAATCAGTTAATATTCAGCGCTGATTCAGCTTCTACTTTATAGAGTAACAAAACCAAAATAAATTAAAAACATTTTTTCTTTAATAATTAAATTTAATTTAAAAAAACTATAGATTATTCAAACTACCGAGGTATCTGCTATGAGATCCTTTCTAAATGAAATGGTCACCAAACTCATCTCCTTAGGGTAAAAGGACGGAGAAGGAGAATACAGTTACTAGGATACTGAGGAGTTTGCATACCTCTTAGACTCCCGATATGCAAAGAATAAAGAGATGTAAAAGTCAATCACGGCATGCACGTAAACTTTCGATTTTTCAAACCGGGGGGCCTGGGGGGTATGGAATACCCCCCAGCTACTCAATGATTATGTTCAAAAGAAAAAGGCAGAGAACAACAAAGTGTTGAATAATTTATGGTTATTAAAGAAACTTATCCGCTCCTAATTAATAATATCTTTTTGTAAAAAGAGATTTCTGGAAATTTTCGATTGTAGTCGCACGGCCCCAGCGGCAGCTAAGGAATCACACCTTTAAAAATAGCCGTCACATGCGACTGTCACTCCGTCGGGTGCACATCGATGCGATGTAATCTTACTAGTAATCGTAGTCACGGATCCACCTTAAAATGTGATTAACCTCTTTCGAGTACCACCTTTCGGAGTTCGGGCGACCTTCAGGCATGTAGAAATCGCAGGTCCCATTTTCATGACAGTTCCAATCGCGCCCCCCCCCCTCCCGGGGGGGAGCGCTCCACAGTTTGAGAAATGCTGAATTATTGTGATGGGTATTGGTGAAGGAATTTTAGACTAACCAGAATGGATCGAATAAGAGCTACAGCTCCACCAAGCTTACAAACGACGCAGAATATATGCCAACTAATTTGATAAAAATTTGAATGAACCAATGAACGTCGAGTTATTTCTCTAACATTGCCTGTGTATACATTTGTCGTGGTTGTATGTCATTCAGTTTATTTAGAGAAACTTCTTCATCTGAGTCTACATTTTTAATTTTAGCAGCGCCAAACACCAGTGGTGTATTTAGAAAATGCTTTGGGGGGGGGGCAGACCAAATAATTTTCCAGTAATAAAAAAAATTGAAGCTATAAGTATATACAAACAAAATATTAATAAATATTAGTATAGTAATTTATTTATAATTTACATTTATAATACAATATCCGAGGGGGAAATCACTGGGGAAATTTGGTGTACAAGAGACGGGAAATCTTAGGAAATCTCAGGCAATCTTAGGAAATCTCAAGCAATTTTAGGAAATCCGAGGAAATCTCGGGCAATCTTAGGTAGAATTTGGTGTACAAGAAACAGGAAATCTCAGGCAATCTTAGGAAGTCTCAAGCAATTTTAGGAAATCCGAGGAAATCTCGGGCAATCTTAGGTAGAATTTGGTGTACAAGAAACGGGAAATCTTAGGAAATTTCAGGCAATCTTAGGAAATTCTAGGCAATCTTAGGAAATCTTAGGAAATCTCAAGCAATTTTAGGAAATCCGAGGAAATCTTGGGCAATCTTAGGTAATCTAGGCAATCTAGGAAATCCCAGGAAGTCTTAGGAAATCTCAGGAAATTTTAGGAAATCCGAAGAAATCTTAGGAAATTTCAGGCAATCTTAGGAAATCTCAGGCAATCTTAGGAAATCTCAAGCAATTTTAGGACATCCGAGAAAATCTCGGGCAATCTTAGGTAATCTAGGCAATCTATGAAATCCCAGGAAGTCTGAGGAAATCTCAGGAAATTTTAGGAAATCTTAGAAAATTTCAGGCAATCTTAGGAAATCCCAGAGACAGAAATTGCTAGAAATTAGGTATTTTTTGGCCACAACACCCCACGTATTAATTTCTTTTTAAGGTTGTTACGAAGAGTAAATATTAAAACTCATAAAAACTGCTATTTAAAAGTCTTAAATTTTATTATTTTTACATTTGGCTATATAATAATATCCAAAATAATGTGAATTTACTTACAATATAAAAAATGAGTGCAAATTATTACTGTAAATGTAAGTTTTTGTTGCTGTGTTGTGAGCACCCCACCTATCTACTTACGTTGCAAAATTAAACCTACCTAATTAAAGGTTAATGAAGCGAAATCCAAGGAAATTTAGGAAATCCAAGGAAATCTTTGGCAATCCAAGGAAATCTTAGGAGATCCAAGGAAATTTTAGGTAATCCTAGGAAATCTTAAGAAATTTTAGGAAATCCAATGAAATCTTAGGCAATCCAAAGAAATTTTAGGAAATCCAAGGAAATCCAAGAAAATCTTAGGCAATCCAAGGAAATCTTACACAATCCAAGGAAAATTTCATAAAAGGAAATCTGGTGTACAAAAATTTGGTCTGCGGTTTCCTCCTCGACAATATCCAATTTCCAATTTTCTTATCAGGGAGGGCTTCAGGGATACAAATCGAGTCAACCTTGGGGGGAGGGGGGGTAATTGCCCCTTTGCCCTCCTTTAAATACGCCATTGCCAGACACACCCCTAAAGTCGGTTCTGTAGAGCTGTAAACTAGTATTTTCTAGATCAGCGATCGCCAACTTTTTTCGCTTAAAAAAAACTTAAATTTTATTTATTTGTATTTTTTTAATTTCAAAAATTCAAAATTTCTCTGCGGACCACCGAAAAGTTTCTTACGGACCAGGAAGGTTGGCGACTGCTGTTCTATGTATTCTAGAGAGATCCCGAAAAATAGGCAAAATAGTATGTTGTATAACAAGAGACTAAAGGGTACAGTTTTATTCCGGATGGCTGAATAAATAAACGAATTAATTTGTCATGAGAACTCTCTTAAAAATAAAACTGGTCTATTGTCTAGCAATCTAAACACCGTGAACTTGAATCTTTCGCCTGGCGAAGCTTTTTTCGTACGTGAAAAAATATTTTCTGCATTTCTCATAATTTGAAACGATTTGGCAAAGAGTCCAATGTTTCAGTTAAATATTCTACTTACATAATATTATATGATTTGCGTGGCTCTCTGTTTTCAATAAATCATGGGGTACAGACCTACTAAATTTTTTTCAACATTAATTGAATTAATAAAACATTAATTTTGATTTCATGTTTATGACGTTATGTTGATATAACTCAAGGCAAAAGTAATCAATCTTACACGGTAAAAATTGTATGTTTTGATCCAACTAATATTTTATTTCCTAACATAAATATTTTTGAAAAAACCAAAATTTTGCCCTGTGGATTGTCCTTTCTCGAAGACAAGGACATGTTGATTGAATAGAAAAGTTTACGGTACTTTTTGATTATTTGAAAGAAAAGTTTTCTTTTATTACACGCACTTTAGGTATCCAAGTTGGCTCTAATTAATAAAAGTCTGACATCACCTTAATGGGCGCTGATTAAAAATCGATAAAACAATTGGTGTACACGGCCCACTATCGGGAGTTAAATTACTTGGAGAATGGAGAGGAATCGAACAAATAACGCAGAAGTTTTTAAAAGTTATCAAGTCGAGATTAAATAATCGGTTTCATATTTTGTAGAGAGTGAATCGTACTTGAAATTGAAAAGGCCAAACGAAACTCGATATCCCGGAGAAGGAAAATCATGTGGTGTATTATTTAATCGCGACATTTTTTTTAGTTTATTATGAAAAACTTTTAAAATTTTTTTGGTTTAAAAATAAACCAAAGTGTGAATTCCGTAGTAGTGGCGACATTTTGAAACGTAACTAAATTAAATGAGTGAGTTATTTTAAGTCTGTCGCGACTGTTCGTTCTCTTAAGGAATTGCTCAGTTGTACTCGAGACTTTGTTATTAACACTCCTTGAAATTTGCATATTTGATGCACTTTGAATGCACAATTTGTTTGTTTATTGTCGTCGGATGGGATGCGGTGGTGCGTCGTCGTGCGGAAAATGTCTACTCCCCGTGGGTCTGGAGTGATTTTTTCACGAGTGTTAATTTTCCAAGTGCCATCGTAAATCAATGTAGAGGATACTAGAAGATTATATTTTTTATTAGTCGTTAAATTTTTAAAAATAAACTAAGATGCGCGATCATTGCCGCGAGGGTGGTGGAATGGTAGTGGCGGCAGCTGTGGCAGTCATCGAACAAGAAAAGGCATCCAAAGAGAAGTATCCATTTTCTATCGACAATTTATTATCCCCATTAAGTGGCACCCAGAAATATGATAAAAAATATTGGGATCGTTCATCCTCGACGACGTCTATTTCCGTCGATGAGAAGGATTCGGCTACGATTTCTCGCCTTAATGTTTCGGGCATGGGTGTTGCTGCAAATGATACACAAACAAGGAAGTTGAATAATTCCCCTTCGAGTTTACACGTTACTTCTAAAAATAAGTTTTGTTTAGAAGAAGTGGCACCGGGCTGTAACTCGGAGTTTAGAGTAGCATCGAATTCTTCAAATTTGCTAGCAAAAATTGTTTCGGCTAAAACGTCCAAACACCAAATCGATCACTTCGAGGAGGCAGTGAAAGATTTCAATCTGACTGCCGAAGATGTGCAAAATTTTATGTCAGAATACAATTCGCTGAAAAAAAACCAGACCAAAACGGAAGACAACCAATACGCTAACGGAATACGCGAACCGCCGCCGCCGGCTGCTTCTTCGAGTGATTTTGTAGTTTTCGAAATCGATTCCAGCGATACGGATTCTTCCAGTGTTATCGAAAGTGATTCCGACGATCACGACGAGCATGTGATGAACGAGGGATTAGAAACAATCACGGAAGAAGATCGAGCCAGTAGTTTGCTATCTCATCCAGGTAGGAAAATGTCAAATTGATCCAAAAAAACATAACCGAGTGCGCTCACTTTCTGTAATTCTATACTTAGGCCATGTGTTCGATATTAATAGAAACAATAAAGCGTTCTTAAATTAGGCGAAAACTTCAAACGGTAAAAAGATTTTATGCCGCTGCTCCAATAAATTTAGATCTTCAGTTCTTTTTAAATCTCCCCCCCCCCTTCCCCTCTTCGTACTAATTTGAAATTCTTTTTGTCTACTACGAGATCCCAGTTATTTATTGTCAAATTTAAAGTTTCATTTGTTTTAAAGCGATTGTTTTATTTTAGTGCCGCTCGTCGCCGGCAGTAAAAGTAATTTTAACTGAATTTTATAATTACTTGTGTCTTATCTGAAAAAAAAAAAGGTTACTGAACTCATAAACTTGTCACAGTAAGCAAGTGCCAAGCAGGCAGCTTGTGCTCAAAATCTGTTTACTCAGTCAGTAATCTGTCTTTTTCAACTCGTAATGTAAAGTACTATTTATATTTTAAGAAAATAACTTGTTTCAAGAGCAAGCTTTTGTACACTAGATTTTCTTTCAAGAGATTATTAAAAGGTTTCCCCGGATTGTCTTTAGATTTTCATTCGAAAAAGTTGAAAAAGCAAAAAAAAATTTTCCATGGTATTTCTAAGATTTCCTAGAATTTTCTACATTTCCCCGAATTTCCTCACGGATTATCTTAAGATTTCCTTTCGAAAAAGTTAAAAAAAAGCAGAAAAATGCGTCTATATGTAGTCTTTCTACGATTTCCTAAGTTTTGTTTTGTTTTTGTGGGATTTTCTGCATTTCCTCTGATTTCCCTCCGGATTGCCTTAAAATTTTCTTTCGAAAAAATTCGTTTATTAGTATTTCTAAAATTTCTTAAGATTCTCTATATTTTAATTAATTAATTGAGATTATTTAATCCGGGGAGAATTTCTGAGAAAAAACTTTCATAGACTGTCTTGTGCTTCGGAGCAGTGGCGCAGCCAAGGGGGCTATGGGGCTATAGCCCCCCCAGACACTCTTCCTTTTTTTAATGATCATAATCCCTTTTGGGTGTGGTACGTTAAATGAGCCCAGAGGTTTTTACAGATATCACTAAAATTCTTGCAGAATTTGAAAGAGGACATTAAAATGAAGCGATTAAACTATGAATGAACTCAAAATATCGATTAATTTCGGAATTAATTTTAAAACTTTATGAGAGTAGCCAATCGAATAGTTGGTTCCAGTTTTTCTTTTACGAGATTTTTGAAAGATTTCCCCGGATTGCCTTAAGATTTTCTTTGAAAGATGTTTAAAAAGTAAAAAGAAATTATCTATAGTATTTCTGAGATTTTCTGGAAATTTTTAAGAATTTCTATATTTTCCCGGATTGCCTTAAGATTTCCTTTCGAAAAAGTCGAAAAAGCAGCAAAATAAAAAAAAGTTTTCTGTTGTTTTCCTGGAATTTTCTGCATTTCCTCTGATTTCCCTCCGGATTGCCTTAAGATTTGCTTTCGAAAATGTTCGTTTATGATATTTCTAAAATATCCTAAGATTTTCTATATTTTCTTGAATTTTCTAAAATTTCCTAGAATTAACTGAGATTATTATTTAATCCGGGGAGAGTCAAAAACTTTCATATGACATATGACATATATTGGAGGGCACGTAAAGCCAGCGGTCCCCCTGGGTTGACGATTGCCGCCGTTAACTATTAAAAACAGGATTACAGGCATTCCCCAACCCGGTTTAAGCAGCCGTGGGGTCTTAAATGCTCGAAAGAGAAAGTGGCCGATAGTCCAGTAGTGGACTGAGAGGCTGATGAAGAAGAAGATTTAATTTTTCAATTTTTCTCAAATTTCTCTTCACTAGTGCCATCAGATTTCCCCAACTATTTCCCTCTGGACTTTTTTATTCTGAGAAAATGTTCTTTTTGTGGCTAGTTTGTAAATTGTTGAACTCCCACCACTCTCGTCGTCCATCAATAATCTACAAACTCATTATGAAAAATTTTTTTTGCTTCTAATAAAACAATATACTAATGCCCGGATTAATCTGAGATTCAAGATTAATTCTCGAAATAGCAGCTGTTGCTACGATACGGTCTAAATTCCAGTAAACTCATTGATAAATCCTAGAATTATCTTCAATCTCGGATTAATTCTTGATATTGGATACGAGCATAATATATTTTTACTTTAAACGTGAAAAAGAAAATTAAGCCAAAATGGCGGGCGGCACTAAAGTAAAACGATTAATTTCACAAAGAGTGATGTTTTAAGCTCACGTGTTGAATAAAATTCATTCCAGGTTTTTTGACGTCATTGACAAAGTCATGGTCCCTGTTTTTTCCATTTAAAAACCCAAAATTTGCTAAATGCGAATCTCGTTAATGTACGTGTAAAACAGAAAACCAGTCGTGGATATCTGTGAACTGCTGTTGTCCGAGTTTCATCTTGTTTTTATTACTACAAGATTCTATCGAATAAAACAGCCAGTATCTATTGAAACTCATTGTATTATGATCGAAACTGTATAGAACTTCGGCCTGCCCCCTCCCCCAATTATCTGATCTTAGGTCGGCTTTTGGTTTCTCATCTACACGCATCTGCCGGACCAGCTATGCCTCCCCCCCTAGATATTTATAGTTAGAAAAAAAAGTTTCGAGTTTTCAGATAAGAAACGCCAAGTTGTTTTAAGTGGGCGGGGCTTAGCTCCGTTCTGTTAACGGTGCGTGTACGTAACCTAAATAGTTTCATTAAGATTTTTTGAAAGTTTCAGTTAATGTCGAGGTGTGCAACATCATAATACTGTATATTTATTTTAAATTGGATTTTATTAATTACAGCAGAATGTTACTTAAAATCTTTCGGCTTCGGTCGCCGTCAGGAATGTTTCTATTAAATGCGTAGACCCAAAAACCCCTGTTTTTCTAGATCCGCGATTTTTGACCTCGGACGGCCTTGGCACTTGTGTAGAAGCCATTGCCGATGTAATATTCCAAAAGTTGGCCTTTCTCGCAGGTCTTCGGCTATCGGGAAATCAAAACACCAGTGGCGGCTCGTAGTTGTTTAATTTTAGGAGGCTAATCATAGAGTCGGGTTTTTTCAAGAATTTCTACAATTTTCTAAGATTTTCTGAAATTTACTAAAAGATCTTAGAATTTGGGGTTTTGTGGAGGTTTCGGTTAACGCATGGTAACTTCTGATTAATCTGTGCCTGATGATGAAAATCGCGGTGCATGTGATGATGGTTGCATCATCTGTATTATGACTTTTTGGATAGGCTTTTGATCAATCGAAAATTCACTTTTTAATTTATTTTTCATTTTAATACTTTAATTGATAATAGTCCAGAGTTTCAGAGGAGGCTAAGCCTACCTTGCCTCCTCCGACGAGCCGCCGCTGCAAAACACAAAGACTGTTCACGGGCAACTCTTATTAAATATTATTTTTTGAGAACTTTTTTTGTTGAGAAAAAGTTTGAGTCGAAATAACCACTGTAATAGCTTCACCTGTGTTTTCTAATTTCCTCTGTAAACTAAAGCGACTTGGCATGAAGTTTATTTTTTCGGTTAATTACCTCACTTATAGCATTTGCGTGGTTTTTGTGGTCGCCACCACAATCCGTGGGACGCAAAACTTTTTTAAAAACATTAATTGAAGTCGTAATAAGCGATCGCATCATTCTTGTAAGATTGAAAGCAATCGACCTGATTCCTAATCCAATTTTGTTAATTAATCAATTTGTTGGAGATTTCTGTGGTGTATTAGTTTGATGTTTGGCTTGAATCCAGGAGTATTATTATGAACGACTCTACAAATAGAACTCGTGATAATTGAACCATATGACTAAACATTTTCTCTCTTACAATGCTTGAATATTTACTAAATTGGATTACATTAGCAAATGCAACTGCTGTAATTTTTAATTAAAATTTATGAGCTCCTTTTGTGATGTTAGCATGTAATTTCCCTTTCTAGCTTTTAATGTTGTTTCAAGTCGGCATTATCCATTTCGGCATTAATTTTTTAGTTCACCTCATCGATCTTTCCTCATTTTCTCGTTTTATGCGACACCCAACCGCAACGTGATAGGTGGTCTGGTGTGGACGCAGAATTCGATTATTCGAAAGTTCTTCGCTTTTAAGTTTTAAATTTTACATTAAGTAATAATTTGCATAATTAATGATAATTGTTATTGATATGCAAGCCACTTTCACTTAAAGCAGGTCAAAATTATTATTACTTAGCGTAAAAAGTGAAAACGTAACGAAATTTTATACTGAAAATGGCAAAGGTGGCGTTGTCACTTTTCTCAATTATTTTGTTCTTACCCCTCGATAATTGCACGTCTAGTCAATTTCACCCCTGGCCTATCAATCAAAGCGTTTAAGAGAGGCAGAACGGGGTATCTTCTTGAGAGTCAATATTATATCGAAATATAATTCAATTTTCTGTAATTGATTTTATCGCAAAAGTTGTATTCGATATCAGTTAAATTTCTTTTTCGTATGTCATATTTGTCACAAGCACACATTCGGGCTAGGTATCTGAATTTGACGTTGTATTTATTGTGATTTATTTATAACAACTGCGAATGTTTTCAGTTGCCTTTCGACAAAATTAAATTAACTCCGACGGCGGCGTCTTTTGCTCTTTGGATGCATTTTCTTGATAATGAAACCATCACAAACTCCATGCTTTCATCGTAAATTGTTTAATTATCGCGATTCCTGAAGGGTTAATGAAAATCTTTCGGGGACTTCCCTGTCGTATTTTATTTTTATTAATCCCACTGCAATATAAATTTAACGGTCCGCTCGATTGCGCTCTGAAAATAATCGCAGGAAGGAAGTGGAGCACTTGGTTATGTTTTAAAAAATTTGATAATTTTTCTTCGAATAATTATTTGAAACGTTAGCAGGCGATATTTCAAGTCCCGACGATGATTCGACGGTGAAGGGCAACGATGCGGCATGGTCGGGAAGTACTTCGAATCGAGAATCTACTTCGGACCTCTCCACTTGTTCTTCAGATCGACCAAAAAGTTTAAAAGGTTTTTACTTGATAAATGTAGCTAAATATAAATGAAAGGCCAGATACGAGAGCTTCCACAGAATTTTTTAGTTCATTAACCGTTCTGCTGTTTGAAAGTTTTGTTTGATCGTGATTTGTTGAAAATTGAATGAAAGAGTTTTAGAATTTTTTGTAATATTATGTAAGATAAATTTACAAAATCTACAGACAGCTCGACGCGTTGCGACGACGACTTTCAATGGATACGTAAAGAGCCTGTCAAATCGACCCAGCACAAAATGGAACACCAATCTCTTCCTGTCGCCAAGCCGCCCATCAATAGATCGCTACGTGAAAAATCGGCACGTCGCTCTTCCGAAAGATCCGCACCGGGAAGTTTGGATCGTCGCCGACACCACAACTATCAGAACAGACAGGAAAGAGACCAGAAATCTCGTTCCAGCCACGTCCTGAAAAGTCCCCCGAAATTTGAAGACTACGTCCCGCAAAATTGTCAAAGCTGGTGTTGCAATCCGCACGCCAACGAAACGCAGTATTGCTTTGAAAATTTTCACCGACGACACGAACGTGTCGATCCGCAAAGGTACGGAAGTAATCCTATGCTGATGGAGCAGAGATTTATGGAGAGAGGAAGCCATCCGGATATTTACGGCGACTGTGGTAATAGATTTAGGCACGAACAGCCCTACGGATGCTGTTCCTATCATTCGGCACCACCTTGTTGCTTTTTTAACGACACTCGAAATTTTCATTGGGCTCCGCCTAATTACCCCGTTAATAAGGTACCTGCCATTTTTTTAAATACAAAAACCTACTAACCCAAAATAAAACCTTATTTTTAGAAAAACAATGTGTGTTTAGTTTAAGAAAATTGAAAATTCTCCCTCGAGAGTTTTAGATTCTTGTTCTCACCCAAAAGCAAAACGAAAGATTTACGTTTAGGGGTCATTAAGTTGTGGGAAAATTAAGAAACTTCCTTCGACAAGAAAAGAAAAATTAATTTGGGCTTGTTTTAGGGACCAGATTACGATGATAAGTTACAGAAGCTCCAGACTGAAAAAGACAATCTACAACTGCAAGTACAAGTTCTTAGCGAACAAATTGAGGCGCAAACTGACAAGATTAGTGATTTAGAAAAATCTTTAAATGAACGCAAACAACAGCTAGTAAATTCTGAAGATTTATTACAAAGGGTGAGTATTTATTGCAGCAAGTCGTGCGTATTTTTTTCGCTACAACAAACTTGCTTTGTTCGACTGAGCTAGACGTAATCGATTTTAATAGATTTAGATTAGTCTCATCGAGAACTCAGACTTAGCTTCCGTTTTCGAACCTCTGTGTTCTGTCGTCGAAGACTATTTCTCGTTGAATTTGGTAATTTAAGTTTATAAACAAAAATGTATTGTTGTTTAATTCCGGCTATATTGCTGTGATCTAAAGTCTAAGTTCATTTTTTTTACAATTTTGCTATTCCTCTGGGCATTCGTCTACCCTCGAGCAGCAACTTTTTAAAGAATTCCAGAAGAATCTCTGAAAACAACACACATTTTGTTTTGAGCCCCCTGGTGGTATAATTGTGCACCAGGAAGACAGTCACTGTCACTTGTTTTAATTTTTCTTCTGTCAATTGGAAGATAGATGTTTTGCTACCGTTTTTTGACTCACCGAGGCCTCTGATAGTGGGCATAAGTATATACAGCACCCTGCTAAGTCGACCAAGCACTCTAGTCCGTTTCAATCTCTCTGCCATTCGGCATAGTCATCCTTCTTCCCGCAACTGCCACTGCCTCCGTCTTTTCGGGAATTAGCTCAACGCTTTTTGCTGCCATCTATGCGCAGATGTTGGCTATGGTCGAGATAACGTTGCGGTCTACCTGCATCCAGAGTTCTGTTGCTGGCCATAATCTTAACGAGGTATGTTGTCTCTAACTCCTCCATGATACATTTCCAGCTGACAGAATTGAAGGCGACTAAACTGATTTTTTGCTAAGCCACCACCTGCTCTATCTCGTCTCTTAGTTTTACTAGTATTAGACTCTCGAAGATCTTCCGACGTAGTCCAGGAGACAGATCAGTCTGTGGAAGCTTGGTGAGCTCTGGTGGTTTTCTCCCCCCTTTCTTATAAGGACCAGTTTTCTTCTTTTCCAGCTGTACTCTCTTCCAGACACCTGTTGAACTCTTGCAGCAGCAGGTTACTCGTCTGATTTGCCTATTAATTCTACTTTTGACCTCTGTCTTTTTCTCATAGTTTGATGATCCACTAGTGAGTCAGTGTTTGGAATCCTCCATCCGGAAGGATTGCTTATTCAGGGTTTGTGCAGATATCAGAGGGTCTTTGCACGTGGAGAGAACGCAATTTTCTGGGTGATTCCCCACAGATTAAGATAGAAATCGTTGTTGATGAAATTCTACCAGCTGGCGCCCCTGTCTTTTTCTTTTGGGGTCCTTACCTTGATCGATTTCTTGAAATGGTCTGAGACTTCTCAGTTCATTACAACATCGGTGAGATTTGTTGTACATGAACCAATAAAGCACCAAGGGCGAATTCGTCTTTGCTGTTCTGTAGAAAATCATTCTATTTTGTCTTTATTTTTAGGAAATGCTTTCGAGATCCTCCTTGGAAACCCAAAAATTAGAACTGATGTCTGCGATTAGCGAGATGAAGCTTCATCAAGCGTCGTTAGAAAGAGAAATTTTAGAACTGCGCGTTACACGCTTCAACAACAACACCCCCTTGGGTGGAAACACAAAACCTCCTCTACGACCTAAAACATCACCACAACATTCAACTCCAGTTCATCATAACAGTAATCAAGTAGGTTTTTCCTTGGATAAATTATTTGTATGACTTAAGAACGGATTACAGGCTTTAAACATGAGGATGACCCCCTCTCCTAGTCCGGTCTCGACGGGTCAATCGCCAAGAAGAACAGAATCATTCAATTCACAAGACATTCAAACGCCTAAGGTTCACTTCACATATCACTGTTTTCATCCATCATCTAACTTCCTTTTTTTTGCAGACTCCTCCAGCTAACTATAGGAGGCAAATCGACATTCATTACGGCAGCTTACCCCGACAACAGTTCATCAGCAACGGAGAAATCGTACCAATAATCGACTCAAATGCCAATCCAGCAAATGGTTCGAAAAAAGGAGTGGCATTTGGTAGGGGATTTACTTCTCTTCTTGGGGGTCGGGCCAGGGGACAATCTGTACCGAATTTAGGTGATAGCTCGTTTTGTTAGCATGCAATTGGATGCTATAATCGAGCTGTACTAACCTAAACTAAAAATCAATAACTTGCTTGCTTTTCAATACTCAAACAAACCAACCTTAAACCTAACGTTGAATGAACGCTGCCTAGCATGATTTGTGGTTTCGTACCATTCACATTCTTTTGCCGTGAAGCAGCAAATGAGCTTATTTATCGCTTTTTTCTTTTAAAATAAATTTTTTGTAGCTGAAACGGAAAAAATTATAATAGAAGACGTGGCAGATGGATCGCCGCATTCGCCATCCCTGACTTTTAGTAAAAATAAGGGAATTAAAAAGATTTTCGGTCGGATGAAGAGGTCTGGTTCTGGAAATCTGGAAGACATACCGGGATTGTCGGAGTTTCAGAGAGGAGGCGTTCGAGCTACCGCAGCAGCTAGACTGGGTTGGAGTGAACCTCAAATGAACTCAAAGTAAGTAGAATTTTTTTAAAACGAAAGAGCTTAAAGAATACAATTTAGACCTGAAAAACCGTTTGCCGAGTGGGATGCTGAAAATATTTGCGATTGGCTGCAAGACTTGGGACTGGAGCAATACATAACCGAAGCCAAAAGGTGGGTGAAAAATGGGCAACAGTTACAAGAAGCCTCGATTCAGGAGATCGAGAAAGAGTTGGCTATCAAAAATGTTTTGCATCGTAAGAAATTACAACTGGCGATTATTGACACGCAAGAAAATTCTTGTAGTGATCTCTTTTTGGCGAAAGCCGGTAAATTGGATACGGCTTGGGTTTTGAGGTGGCTGGACGACACCGGATTACCACAACATAAAGAATCGTTTTTGATAAATCGTGTTGATGGGCGTGTCTTGCACAGGCTCACCATAGACGATTTGGCTGTTCTTCATGTCACTTCTCTTTTGCACGTTGCTAGTCTTAAAAGAGGTATTCAAGTTCTTCGCGACAACGACTTCGATCCTAGTTGTTTACAAAGGCGGTCGTTGCCCGACGATCCAGAACAGCCAACTATAAAAAATATCTGTTTATGGACAACTCACAGGTTAGTGTTTTAAAAAAACTGAGAAAGTTTTGAATGCAAGGAGGAGGTTTTAGAGTTATGGAATGGTTGAGAGCGGTGGATCTGGCGGAGTATGCGCCGAATTTAAGAGGGGCAGGCGTGCATGGTGGTTTAATGGTATTGGAAGAAAAGTTCAACGCGGAATTGCTGGCGTCTTTGCTAAACATCCCACAGTGCAAAACATTGCTGAGAAGGCATCTCAATACACATTTTAAGGAATTACTAGGCAAAGAAACTATTCAGGTGAAGCGGGAATCCGAAGCTACTTTAGGTTATGTACCTCTGACGCCTTCGGCTAAGTTAAAGGTAAACAAAAGAAGAAACTTTTAAAAGGGCGGCTCTGATGTTTGTTTTTAGGTTCCAAAGAAGTCGCAATTTTCGTTGAAACGCAAGAAAAGCAAAGGAGAAGTGGATTATGGTGATTTGGTGTGTCCGCTTAATCCAAACTACGAAGGTGAAATGAATGGTTCTGTTAGAGGCTCTTTGGGTGTAAGTGACTAACATTCTAACCGCTCTTATCTTTCTAATTGTCTCGGTTTCTTTGTTTTTTATGCTAAAAATTCTGTTATTAGAAAATTTAAAATATTTTTAGGACGACATCTGGAGGTAATTTTTGAAAGGGAAAGTTTACGTACAAGGTTTGAGGTTTATTTTGTTTTGAAGTTTAGCAAATTATTTGGTAGAGGATGGGGAAGTACCGACGCTTTTTTAAAATTTGTTTAAATAATGTACTTTTGAAGGTAGAGGATGGGGGGGATTTACTGCCTAAGCCAAGAGGTGAATATGTCAAAAAAAAATTTGTACATTTTTGGAATTTCATTCTTGTATAAAAATTGTTTCGAGATAAATACCCCTTTGCCTGAGCCACAAATTGATTTTCTGAGAAAACTCAGAGTTATAATTTCTCGTCTCACTTTAATTTTATAAAAAATGGGAGGGTTAGGGTGAAGATTATGTAAATAAGGAAACTGAGTCAATTGCGTTTTTCTAATCTAAAATTTTTAACACGGTTTTTGTTTTTCTAAGTGGGTTTTAAATTCAACATTTTCTTTCATGCTGAACATGGGATGTAGGTACCAGAAATTTTAATCATCGAATGTTGATTGTAACTTTTGTAGCATTAATTTTTTGAAAACGAATAGTTTTACAATCTGGAATTGGTTTTTAAGGTGTATGTATGGCAAATAACAAAAATTTCAAATTAGAATAGTGCGTGCCTATTAAATAGAGTAGTGATTTTCCGATTTACGTTTTTGCTTTATAGATTATTGCAGCTTGCGTTTCTTCTTTTGTCGGAAGTAAAAGTTATGATGGTTTTCGGAAAATAAATTTAATCTTGAAAACCATCAAAGCTTATTTAGCATTTTTGAATTTTTAGTGCATTCTTTTTCGACGCCAATATGATAAATGTATATTAGTAAAACGTTGTTAATCACAGGTGGCGAGAATCGAAGAACTAAAGGAAGAGGCTGTCTTTCAGCACAGTGACGACACATCACTAGCTGGCTCTTGTAGTCAATCACCTTGCGTGTCACCACTACCGGAAAGGCATCACCCTTAAGCGCTAAGAGATAGAAAAGCTTGCCAAAAACTCAACCAACACGAAGGGACGTAAATAAAGGGGGTGTGGTTTTTCGACAAGCTTCACTTTTTCAAGTTTTATTTCACACCTTAACTAACAATGGTTTTTTGAATTTGTAATTTTTATACACTTTTTTTTAAAAGTAAGATTTTTATAGTAACGAACACTGCATTTACCTGTAGGGTCACCGACCACAGAATTTTTTATTTTGTAAGAAGTAATTGTTAACAATAACCGGTACTCCTCGTACTAAAATAAGTATTAAGCAAGAAAGTACAGAGTATTTTTAGTCTTCCCCAAAAATGCCTTACGAATTAGCAGCAACTGATTCAAATTGTGCCAAATTTAAACCTAAAATTTTATATTTTCACATTTATTAATATTTGGGTGTTAGAGAAAAATCGAAACAAACTTCAAGTGCGTGTTGTATTTTATTTTCTAATATTTATTTTTTGCATTTGTTTTTTTAAACAATTGACTGTATTGAAGTATTTATAACAATCGTTACCAACATAATAACGTAAGTAATTGTAGAATTTAAAGAAAGAAACATAAACTGAACAATATATGCTACGTAATACACAAATTTTTATATCTTTTCCTGCTCTTCCTACTTCTTGTTACAAGAACTTGAGTTTCAGCTGGAGATGTTTTGTAGCAAGTCTATACAACTAACTTTTAAAGGGAAGGTAAGTTTTAGGCCATTGGGGACCAGCAGGCGAACAACAGCATATACAAATTTTGCGCACTAAATACAGATGTAGCTATATTGTGAAAGTTTTGCTCTGTGAAATTTTTTTGAAAGGATATATTTTCTGTTATTCTGATTTTAGAAAGTTTTTGGTGTTTAGAATACAAACCAACCGTAAGCAGTTACAGGTGTGGTTACCTTGTTTGGGTTTGGGTAACCTGTGGTTACCCTCTCAGTATGATATAGGCCTGCATAGGGTAAAAAATGAAAACTTTTTTTCATTCCACCGTTGCCAACTCCTATTCAAGATATAATTTTTTAAATTATTTTTCTAATATTTTTAAACCCAAATTAAACTCATCCTCAAATTTTAAAATTTTTAGTATAATTTATATTTAATTCGTCCCCTAAAACGCACCCCTTTTTTAAGATTTAATTTTTAACTATTTTTCCAATATATGCTGACGCAAATTGAACACATCCCCAAATTTTTGGATTTTTAAAATAATTTATTTTCAATTCGCCTCCTAAAATCCACCCTCTTTTAATATTTGTTTTTAATTTTTTTTTAATGGATGTTTACTGAAATGTAAATGTAAACGATGTATCGGTGGAAAAACTGATCTCCAAGACCCCCAATTAAAATTTCTGAGGAAGAGATCCCTACACATCCGCAGTTGGTTACGTAAGTTACATCTGTTGCTTTGCTCATTCCAAGCACCAATGCCAAAGCGTGCAATCTCTCAGCAACCAAGTGTCAAAAAGTGCAATCAAATTTGAAAGATGAAAACTGTCAAATTTTAAGTTAATCATAATAAATCATTTATGAATAAAATATGTTTTTCACAAACCAAAATTTGTCTGCTGTAAGGAAAGTATACAATGTCAAGAGAGTTGACTCACAGCGCATCAGAAGAACAGACTTTGTCGTCGCGTGGTTACCGGTTAATAAGAAAATTGGGAGAAGGTTCGTACGCAAAAGTTTATTTGGCAGAATTTAAATCTTCCGAACCACCGGAACAAGGAACCAGTGGAGAACGTAAGACTAATCAACTTGCTTGCAAAATTGTAGACACTTCCAAAGCACCAAAAGACTTTGTAAGAAAATTTTTACCCAGGGAATTGGAAATATTAATCAAACTGAATCATCCTCATATCATTCACGTGCACAGCATTTTTCAGCGAAAGGCGAAATATTTTATTTTTATGCGCTTTGCCGAGAATGGAGATCTGTTGGAATTTATTTTGCGGAAGGGAACCATTTCGGAAGCTCAAGCTCGAGTTTGGCTGAGGCAGTTGGCACTTGCGATTCAATATCTGCACGATATGGATATAGCACATCGGGATTTAAAATGCGAAAATGCACTCATAACAAATAATTACAACGTAAAATTGGCCGATTTCGGTTTCGCGCGATATACTATAGATCCGCATGGAAAAAGATTAACCAGCGAAACTTATTGCGGTTCTTTATCCTACGCCGCTCCTGAAATTTTGAGAGGGATGCCGTATCATCCGAAAATTGCAGATTTGTGGTCATTGGGGGTGATAGTTTACATTATGCTGAATAAAGCTATGCCTTTTGACGACACAAATATAAAACGGTTATACGAACAGCAATCGAACAAACGTTGGCGCTTTAGGGCTAAAGTTGTCGACATTCTAAGCGAACAGGTAAAAAAACTAGTTGCACATCTTTTGGAACCCGACATCACGAAGCGGTGGAGGGTGGAACAAGTTCTCACTTCTGATTGGTTATCTATGGATCCTCGGCTTATGCAACTCAATCCTGCCGAACAAGCTGCCATGCAGCACGCTCAAGACGAAAGAAAACGTCACTTGGAAGCCGGAAAGAGAGCCATGAATGCTGCGACAGGCGGCACTTCACTTAGTAAACAGAGGAGGGAATCCAAAGACGATATTACTATGCTGAAAGATCCGAAACAGGTAGATGATCCGGCAAAATATGCAATTAGCACACCTGGCATGGTCGACTGACGTCTTGTGTTGTTCTTGTCCCTGTAAGTGGTATCTTTTTGTATAAAATGCAAGTAATCGCTTACAATCGTGTATTTGTACTATTTTTTTTATTTATTGTAAATAAAGTCTTTGGAAATTGTCTAAACCAATGGAACCAAGATGTAAATATTTCGAAATAATACACAAATTTTTCGAGGTATTTACCCCTTGAATGGACACCATATAAGTCGACAAATGGAAAAGAGTTGGAATTTAACAAAAACAAAAATTCTTTATCTTTGGATTTTATTCTAAAATTTTTATTTGTTAAAAAATTCGCCCAAAATCGACAGCCTTTGTATAAACGGTTGCGCTTTGCATCTCAACAATTTATAATTATTTTCCCATGACGAATTTCTAAAATACACATTTTCATTGCGTATCCTTTGCAGCATCTTTTGAGGGTCGTGCTTGTTTTCGACACCGGTCACATCGAAGAATTGGTTCAAAATGCTAGAAATACCCATGAATTTCTCTTCTGTATCTTCTCTAAACAACGAAGTGTTAGGCACACCTTCTATATTAATATCTGCCGTGGCTACTTCGATTTTCGTCCTGTAACTGTTGTTATCGTCCAACGTTAATTCGGACGGGTTAGGTTCGGTCGTGACCAAATTGTCTTCATCTTGTTCGACTACAGCTTCACCTACAACTTCTTTAACCTTCTCCGTTTCCAAATCCTCCTCCTCTAAATCCGAACCCGCGGTTTCTTCCATCAGATGAACGTTATTTCGCCGTTCTTCAATTGTTTCTCCACGAAACACGCTGATTTTTTCGCGTAATTCCCCCAAATCGAATAACTTTTCTCTGGGTTTATTGTGGCAACAATAGAGAGCGCTAGGATCGATGGGATGCGCTTCCGTGTTGAAAACGTAACCGCCGGCCTCCAGGACGCACTCGCCGTTGGGGGTGTTGATTATGGTGCCGTGTTGACCTTGATTATGTATGAAATTATCGGTGTCGAATAAGAGGTAGAGGTATTTGGTCGTTTCCGCGAGGAAAAACGATTCCATCCGATCTTCTTTTCGGTGATCTCGTACGTCTTTGATCTGAAACGAAATTTAAAACGAAAGTTCGGCGAATTAACACGAACTCACCGTTGCGTAGCCACACGGCGTTTTGGCGCTGTGCTGCAAACTTCTCAATATGTCTTCGCCTACTTGAAGAAGGTAGGGGTCTCCCGTTGCTCTGTATAGGTACATCACAGATTCTATCAATTCCGGCCGAAGCGGATAACTTTCTCGGTTACTTCCTGCTTCCGTCTGAGGAATGTTGTAAAATTCGGGTGTAAATCCGTATTGTAACCACACCTGATGATAATTGTGGAGTGTCCTCATTGCGGTTGATGTATCGCCTGGAATTGTACAGATAATTTAGTAAATATGACGATAGTTTTGAATAGACTAACCGATGAGACTCAGTACGCCCGGCCAATAGGCTTCCAGGGACTGGAAAACTGGTAACGTGACTTGACCTTTGGTCATGGAAACCCACAAGTACCAGTCTTCTCGCTTCAGGTACTTATCGATCGATAACCTCGCTTCGTGAAAAATCTCCATTAATTCTGGTTTTTGTAGTAAAATGCTACCTTTGACTAGATATTCGAAATAGGAATCTACCCCGGCGCCGATACCGGCATCTTGCGCGATCCAGTGTTTTGTTAAAACGTCGATATGGTTACCGTACAAACCTAAGGGAGAACGATTGTTATATAAAGCATAAATTGCATTCATAGCCACCTAAAATTAGAAAATTAATAGTGAATTTTTGGCTTTCCTCGACGTACCTCTTCGTATAATGGATCGCCAGTGAGCCTGCTCAGAGTACCAAATTCTAAAATAAAGGTTCCGATTCCAGCGGTACACGTTACTGAGGTCTCCCCTGTCGGTACGCCATGTCGTAGATTAACTGTTCCGAACGGCATGCCGCTTTTTGTGTCGAAAGCAACTATTAGTCGTTTCGCTACGTCTTCCGCTAACCTGAGCAGAGGACCGTTGCACGGCCAGCCAGGCTCCAACTTCACGCCGGCTCTAAATACACACAAATTAACTGTGTTTCAAAAAAAATTCAAAGAGCAGTGAATAAATTGGCATAGATTAACAAGATTTTGGGCGGCCTTCGGGGACGTTTTTACGAAGTGCATAGGTTTTTTTGATGGGTAACCCACCTCCTCATAAGTAAAACTTACTTGTTTGATAACAAATGCGCACTTATCAGGCCTCCAATAATCCGAATGTTGGTTTCAAAAACTGACACATTGATGTTGGCGTCAAAATTGGCTTTTGTGGTTAGAATATCGACCACCCTTTGAAATTCAGTATAATTTCCCATTATTGCTAGAGTATCTAAGGCATCGATGAGGGTCAGCGAGTAACTAAAAATAAAATTGTTACACTAACCGCTCTCTTTCGATGCGCTAATATTTACCTTCCCCACGTATCTATTCCATCGCAACTTAACGGTCTCAATTCATCGTAGGGGTAGGCATATTTTAAGTAACTGTTGTATGCATGCTGAAACATTTCCCGGACTTCCTCCCTAAAATACTGCGTAAATAAATAATTTTTTTAAATTTATGCGGGGTTACCTCAATTTTATCATGTCATTTTTGTTGTACGTCCTAAAACCGCTAGCAAAGTTAATTAAAATAAATAAAATTAAATAGAACAAATTCATTCTATCGAAACGTCAAATTTCGAGGTTAGGATCGATCGCTTACTGCTGTCACGGTTGCATACATAACCCACGATTTTCGAATAATCTTTGATTGAATTGTTTTAAAACTGTTATTATCGTGGTACAAATTGCGATAGTATGCATTTTATTGTTGTGTTGTAGTGTTAGAAAGTTCGTTTATTTGTAAACGGTTCAGTTTTGACCTAATTTAGAATTCATTTCTATTAAATATAGGTACATTTTTGTGTTATAAACTGGCAAGTTTTCGTTATTTGGTTTATTGTGTTGCATTTTATATTAATTAACGGTAAATTACCGTTCCTTCATTTATCTTTTGTTTTTTAATCGGTATCAGATCGGTATATAATTTTTATTATTTCTTGACCTATACAGGGTGAACCAAAGAAGATTTGCTTAGTTTAGAGTTTAGCAACAGGTGGGATATAATACTGTGTACACCCCCGAAATATGGAAATCAGTGCATAAAAAATATACAGTTAGTCGCAGAAGTACTCGGACACTCCTATGTTAGCAATGTGAATCGTACCTTTTGAAGACTTTTCTATCACATAAATATCGGTTTTTCAGCAATACTTCTCAGACATTTTTTGTTGCAAATTTCATTTCCTTCATTTTTGTTTATATGCATTTTTCTCTTTTGTCGCACCGTTTTCGAGTTACAGTGACTTAAAGCAGACTTCGTAGAAATTTTAATAAAATTACCAATTGAAAGATCTCGGAAACTGTGCGACAAAATGAAAAAATGTATACAACAAAAATGAAGGGAAGGAAATTTGCAACAAAAAATGTCTAAGAAGTATGGCTGTAGAACCGATTTTTATATAAGTACTCGGGCACTCCTATATTAGCAGAGTGATTTGTACCGTTTCTGTCACATAAAAATCGTTTTTTCAGCTTTACTTTTCAGACATTTTTTGTTGCAAATTTCATGTGCTTCATTTTTGTTTATATGCATTTTTCTATTATGTCGCACCGTTTCCGAGATATAGTGACTTCAAGCAGACTTCGTAAAAATTTTAATAAAATTACCAATTAAGAGATCAACCATATCTCGGAAACCGTACGACGAAATGAAAAAATGTATACAACAAAAATGAAGGGAATGAAATTTGCAACTAAAATGTCTGAGAAGTATGGTTGTAAAACCGATTTTTATATGACAAAAAAGTCTTCGGAATGTACAATTTATTTTTTATTTTTTAATTTTAGTTTTATTTTGAAATAAAACTGAAAAATTTATTACAATCTAATCGCAAGTTGAATTTTCAGCTCAAAATGCAGACATTTTCCAAAGAACTACAAACTGTAGTTTCGCCAAAATTTGATCAAGATTTACTGGTTTGTGTTTTGGAGCAAACGTACAAACTGAAAAATCTGAAAATTACCAATATCAAATTTAACTGCGACTCGAAGAAGGGCGACTCCTATTTGAGCATCGTCAGTAGATTTACCGTCGAGGCTAATTATTTAGACGAAGGGTATGAATTTGTCTCTCTCTTCGAATTCTTTATGACTTTTGTTTTTAGTGACGGAAAAACCAGTAGCGTGGTTATCCCTATTTTCAGTAAGGCTTTCCCTTCTAACATCGCTCGCAGGCAAACGTTCAGATCTTTGCCTTTCTTTAAGAACGAAGTCCATTTTTACAATACGGTAAATATTACAAACTCTCTACGATGACGATGATTCAAAATGTAATCTTATTTAAAGACATGGAAAGCTTTGAACGAATTCCAGTTGTCAAAAAATTCCCTACCGGTCTTCGATCACATTCCAACGTAAGTTTTATTTTTTATTAGATCTAATAATCTAATATTATAATTTTAGTTGCATCTCTGCTTTCTGTGACGGCATAAACGATTACGTAACACTTGAAGACTTAAGCTTCAAGGGCTACAGTTGTATTTTGCGGAATAAACCCCTCGACTTGGACCACGTCCATCTCATCCTTAAATTGTTCGCAAAATTCCACGGCCTTGCTTTGGCATTCAGAGATCAACAACCAGAAAATTTTAAACGAGCCGTCGAGGGCCTAGAAGTTGGTTGCTACCATTATACATGCCTTTCGTTCAATTTTAATCAAAATGTTTACTTTCAGGAAACTTACTTTTCCGAACCGTTACGAAATTGGTACGAAAAGTTCCAGAGACAAATTTTATTCAAGATATTGCGCGATGCCGTGCAGAAACAACTCGCACCGTCCTATGCGGCCAAACTGGAAGAGATTTTAGCTGGCGATGTTTACGGAACTGCAATTAAAAGTTGCGCTTTGAAAAATAAATTTAGTGTGGTAACCCACGGAGATGCCTGGGTTCCAAACTTTCTAGTAAATTATTCTGCCGAAAATACTCCAACTAGGGCCTACATGATCGATTTCCAACTCACAAGGTTTGACTGCTTCGCGTTTTTATGCAAAAATTTGTAATTATTTGACTTTTAGATGTGCATCGCCTGCACAGGACTTATTATTTTTTTTGTATACTTGTGTAGGTCAATCGTTGAGAGTTCAATACTGGGACGACATGGTCGAAGTTTATCACAAAACTTTTGTTGAAACTCTGAAGAGTTTAGGTTCGAGCGAAGAACTTTTTACTTTGAACGATTTACGGTCGGAAATCAAAACGCACGCGATGTTTGCGTTTAACATGTCGATGGAAGCTATAACCATGCAGCTGGTAGATGACGACGAAGCTGTGGATTTGGACAAAATTCAGGTGAAAAGTAAAATTGTTGTGTTTTTGCAAACGAAAAATTTTTTGGATTTGCAGGGAGTCGAAGAACGTCCACTGGAAACAGTTTGGGTTGTTCATCCGTTTAAATCAGAAGAAAAGAGACAACGGCTGGCCGATTTTGTTAAACATATGATCGATTCTGGTTTTATTTAGTAAAATATTTTTGTATTACACCAAGCAATAAATAAAGCATCTATGACATTGGATGTGCCTGCTTTGGGAACTTAAAACGGATATGAAAGAGGGGAATCACAATAACAGAATCTTTTTTTTTGGATTTCTTCCTGAATTGCTTTAAAAATATTTTTTTAATTATCGGAGTAAAAATGAAAACAAACTCATCGAGAGTACACTGAAAAAAATGGTAGAAAAAAAATAAAATTTATCTTACTGATAAAGAAATTTTTTTCAGTGTATATCTAAGATTAATTAATTAATTAATTGAATTTCTAATTATTGAAGTTTATTTAACTTGTTATATTTTAAAGTTTTATCTTATTATCTAAGATTAATTAATTTTTTAAGATTTTATCGAATTTCTACGAATTTTTTAAGATTTATGAGTTATCTGTTTACCACTGACTCTCATGAATAGATTAATGAAATATTCAAAGTTAAATTTCAATTGACGTGACATAATAAATTATGGCTGTGACGCCCACCATGGTCCATATCAAAATTTACTAAATTTTGTTAAAATTTGAAAACATACTTAAATTCTTAACAGAAAATAGCTATTTACCTCCCCAGTCTCGCTTACCTTCTCCAAGAACTTTTTCTGGATATGCCCTTGCTATGCGGCTGAAAACTCGCATTCATTTCAATTGTGGGTCCTAGGTACGAGGGAAAACTATATTCTGGGTTGCTTTAGAAAGTAACGAACTAGCATTTTCTTACATATTCATGGCAAGCAATCGGCTCGCTCGTAATTTCAAGCGACGCGCACATTAAGCTTAACGAGATTCCTATTTCGCCTAATCAATTTTTTTTCGTCTAAACTTCTATTAGTCTCACCAACTAAATGATTAGTAGGTAAATCTTCATTCCTTGAAGTTACTGATTGTTCCAATGCACCCTAGTACCCCCATTCCATTTGATATCACAGCCACTCGTCTGGAAAACCTGGAAAAGTCGGAGAATTCAAGATTTTTTAATTTTGTCAGAGAAAAAATAAAATTTTTAAATTTGAAAATTAAATTTTAAAATTAAAAAATTTTTTTTTCAAGTTGTAAATTGTATAAAATCTGGAAATAAATTCGAAAATTGAATGTTTAAGAAAAAAAATTTAATTTTTTTGTAAAATAAATTTATTTGTTTTTATAATATATTTTCTCGGGTTTAACGTTACCATTTTATCTTCCGATTTATCAAAAAGTCAGGGAGAATTAAAATTTTAGGTCAGGGAAAACCTGGAAAAGTCAGGGAATTTTTTCTAGAAAATTCAGTAGGAACCCTGATGTGGAGCCCCATGAATCGGTTCAGTCAAGCTTCTTACTACAAAGTCTTAGACTTAGGCTACGGTAGCCTAGTTACACCACCGAGAATATTAAATAATTATAACATAAATTAATTAATAAACATTGCGGCCTTCAGGCCGCACAATCTTAGTAATCTAGAATCATCAGAATCTCGGAAACCTTACAAAAGATTTTAAAAAAATTTGTACTGGCATAACATTGCTTTAGGTTAAATAAAAGTAAGATTTTTCGATTTTATCCGTCATTTGTTTACCACTGACGCAAATGAATGGATTAACGAGATATATTTTAATAAAATCCCTACAGGAATTAAAGCGGAAAACGCTCTTGGTAAGAATATCCCGGAAATGCGACCGAACTCTAAAATTTAAAATCTAGAAAAATAAAAAAATCATGGCGATGGAATCTCGTTAATTAACTCGTGCGCGTCGGTAGCAAGCAGATAACTGATCGGATCCGAACTGCTTTCACTTGTATCATAAATTCTAAAGGAAATTTTTCGCGAAAAAAACTCACGTTTGTAAAAACTGTCTAAGTAATTATTTAATTTGGTATAGCAATATCAAGCTTACGGAACGCAAGTTCACCAGTTTCAGTTTGAATATTCAGTATGGTACAGGCTTCGGGGTGAAAAAGTTGACTATCCTTAATGTTGCTAGTCTGTGCTTGGATTTTTGAGTTAGGAATTTAGTATTAATAAATAAAATAATTATGGTTTATTTGGAAACTGAACCACGATGTAAATCATTGGGTCAGGACATTTAGGCGCTGCGCTTGGGGCCGGCCCTTTAGGCGCCGGATTTTTGGGCGCTCGCCGTTTTGGCACTGGACTTTTGGACACCGGTAAAAAAAATGATTTCAAATTAAAAAATATTTCAATTGAAAATATTTCCATGATAAAAATAAAATTCGCTGACTTTCCTTGACTTTCCCTGACAAGTTTTAAATTCCCTGACTTTTCTAGGTATTTCATGCAAGCAAGTGGGAACCCTGTATTATCATTCATATTTTATAAATACAAAGAAGAGGGGGGGGGGTAAACATTAATTTTTAAACCTCACGTTTCCACCCCTTACGTGGGGGTGGAAAGGGGGTCGACGTACTTAAGTTCCTTAAAATATTTTTTAAGATTTATTTACCTATAATATATTATTATAATAATAATAATACCGGGGGTCTTGGGGGGGGAGTACTTCCTAGTATATAGCGCCGCAGGCGACAATTTAAGGTCAAGCGCTCTATTGTAAAGTTAGAAAATCGCGATACAAAAATATTTAAAAAAAATAGGTTTAATGAAGTAAATTTATTTAAAAAATATATTAAAAGACTAAGCACACAGCAGCAGGTAGTTGATCTACGCGTGGTAAAGGCAACAGGAGGTATCCTGCTAATATTTTATTATATTTTATATTCTAGGATTTCATCTTTTGTTTAGATTTTATTAAATTTAATTTTAAAATTGAATATTTGGTGCCCCTTAACTAGCTCGCGCCCGTCGCGGGCGCCTCTCTTGCCACACCCTAGTTCCGGCCCTGATCCTTTACTACATAAATAAGAAAGTAAAACTTTACATAGAAAACTAATAATTAAAAAAATATAAAAATTAAAACTAAAAATCTAAAAAATTGAGATGCTATGAAAGGCGAGATCTTGGAAACTAAATTGACTAGAATAATTTTTTTATTACCCTTTTATGCAGAATTTCATCCTCTTTAATTTTGATAATATCTATTTTGAGTATAAATTGTACAGGAAACCTCCAGGAAACTGTCAATATTATTTGGTGATTTTTGTGTTTCACAGTTAGTTATTTCCAACCAGACTTTCTGTCCTAGATACACAATATACTATTAGTGTCTAGGATGTCGCAAATAAAAATTAAAAGATTATTGTTTGACCAACCTGATTTACCCGAGTTGACGCCACTGCTTATAACATTATTTTTTTTTAAACTTGCAAACAATTTGTTTCGTAATATCGAAAGATAATTTTAAGCGTCAACTTTCTTTCTTTTGTTTTTTTTGAAATTATATTGATTGTCTTTAATTGCCTGACAGTTTGGCAAAACTTACTATTATTTTGGTCGACAGCCCACAAAAAATAAAAGAAATGACGTGCAGGTAGATTTTCGTGTTCTTTTGTCAAGTTGGAGTCCATAATTTAAAAGTTTGTTTGTCGAAAAAGTTAAAATTTGTTTAATTTTGATGCAATTAATCTGACATTAGTTTTCGAAAAGACACGATTAGATTAGACGTTCGTTGTTTTCCCGAGAGTGGCCGAACGTCCCTTTAATTAATTGTTTTATTTGGTTTAATTGTCGTTTATTGGTGTATTCGCCGTTAGGGGAGTCGTTATGGTTTTTTGGATTTGTTATTTTGAGGTTGGTGCCGTTGCTTTCTAATAATTTTGATTTGTAATTATTGAAAATTATCGAATTTATTTTGGTTTTTATTTGCAGCGTTCGTGGCGCTCTGTGTACCATTAGCAGTCGTTTCTTAACCCGGTCGGTTTTCGTTCTGTTGTTTAATTTATATCTTGGTATATTTTTAAATTTAATTGTGAATTGTCAGTAATTGTGCAGAAATGGTAATTTTAAATATTAACGTCGGTCCGGAATTAAAGGCATTAACCGAATCGGTTCAAATGATCTTAGAGCGGTGCATTGTCGAACATCACGTAAGTTTTTACTTTCAATTCTTTAGATAAGTTTACTTCACGTAATCGATTGACTTTTAAAAATATCAAACTAACTTTGTTGGGTCCGTTTTAATTTTTCCAACACAAATTCTACTCCAACTTTGTTTATCTTTCGAAACCTTCACACTTTAACTTATCTAATTTGTGATAATTGATTTTTCTTACAGAATGTTTACCAAAAGTTGCAAAAATATCCTACGGTGAGTTTCGAATTAATTTTTGCAAATTCTTTTTCAAACGACACATTTTCAGGATCAAGATATGCAAAATAAGTTACGTGAACTGCAGAAGAAAATCCACGAGCACGGCAACGAACAGGTGAACATGCTATTTATCATTTATTTTGTTTTTTCGTTTTTTCCTTTCCGCACTCGAAACTCACTTTTTGAAATTATTATTATTTTCAAATTTAATAAAAAGTGAAATCGAGCAGGCAATTCAATCGACGATCGTAAATAACCAATTTGACAGGTTCTTAATTTCTTTTGTTTTCAAACTTGTCAAATTTTACATCTTTCAAAAAGTCACTCCGTCTCTTTCTTGTCTAATTTTAGAAACAAGAATAAAACGCAAGAGCATCAACCTGCAGGTTTAATAATAATAAAAATAATCTGAATTCCTATTTATTTATTTGTTTATTCGCGATTATCGCAGTTTATTACGAGGTACTCACACCGACGTTATCGATCTTTAAAACTCGACATACGTTTTTAGTTTTTCGACCAGCATTTTTTTTATTTTCAAAAACAAGTTCTTGCCGTTCGAACAATTCGCGTGTGCGAAAATTATAATTTTCTCTTCAAAGTTTTGTGCAACTTGGCTATTAAAAAAGTTAGGATTTATTGATTAATGTTGAATAAACTAAACTTGCGATCGGATACTTTAATACGCAGATGCACATGTTGTTTTAGGTCGACAAGGATCAAAATTTGTATAACTTTCTATGAACGCATCGACCGAAACGCGCGATAGGTTAATTTCGTTTACCTGTCGCTTTTGGCGGGAAATTATTTTTTGTTTGTTTTTAAATTTTCAAGTTGGCGAAATTGCAATAATATTATTTATTTTTTAGGTGCGGCGGGGGGGTAATTTAAAAAAAAATCGTTTAATATTGTTTTTGTCTGCCGTCAAAATTTCGGTTGTCGTGGCAACTGCACTGTTTTATTTTGAATTCCGCGCGCCACTCGACGAATTTTGACAGTGCAGGTTGTAGAGGAGGTTTCGTCGGATAAAAAATTAATCAAAAATTATAAGTAATATTTATTGCAAGGAATAGACAGCTTTCGTCCAATATATCACTTTGATCTTGCACTGGGAGTCTTTCGTCTTATAAAAATTATAGGTAGGGCGTAAAACAGCTCAGTCCCGAGATAATCAAAGATTTCATTTTTTTTACTAATTATTTCAAAATTTTAAGAGGCGGATTTTAAATACTTGGTACGCCGTTTCGCATCGATCGTAGAATTTTGAACCACTTTCTTCATTCTTTTACTGCGTACCCTTCTCTATTGCATTTTTTGAGAGGGAATCGATGAGGAAATCTGGTTTACAAATAAAAGGAAATCTGAGAAAATATTGAGAAATTTGAGTAAATCTTGGTAAGTTTATAGGAAATCCAAGGAAATGTAAAAAATTCTGTAGGAAATCTGAGCTTTCATTTTGCCTTTTCAAAATTTTCAAAAGAAGATCTTACGGCAACTCGGGAGGAAATCTAATGTAATACAAAAATTTGCCTTGCGGCTGTCACCTTGCATTTTGCAAATTAAAATTTCCACATTTCCTTCTTCTTTCACAGTGCTGCACCTCAACAACTTACTTTCTAAACCACTTCCGGGATACCGGTATATATTTTTTTAATCCTGGGATTTACACTTCACAACATTCTCGCAATATTGGGACCCCGGAATAGTAAAGCTGCAAAAATATAGGGATTTCTATATCAAATTATTAAAAAAATCCTGATCCTGACGCACCTGAATAGATCAACGAGATTTCCTCTTCCATGACTTTCGAGAGAAGCCTTGTTCTCTATTCAAGTCTTGATCAACAATGCCTGCTTCATTGACTATGAGAAAGCTTTTGACAATGTGAGACAAGACATACTCATTAACTTGTTACGGAGAATAGGTATTGACAACAAAAACATCAATATTATACAGAACCTGCATTGGCATCAATCGGCTCAGCTGAAATTCGGAGATGTTACAACCGAAGACATAAAACAATGATAATAACGAAAAAACCAATCAACAACATAGATATTAGTGTCTTGGAAGGCCTTGGAAGGAAGAGGCAGTTCTGGCTGAAGAATCTGAGGCAATAGTTCGGTATTCCGGATGCCGCAACACTGGTGCGGCTCACGAAAGACAGAGACGAATACAGCATCATGGTAGCCAACCTCCTATGAGGTTGACTTTTGACTTGGGGCAGCCTTCGGAATGGTTTTACCAAGCGCTTGGGCTCGGAAACCTACTCACTTCGAAGACTTCCCGCTTCAAGTGCTGTGGGGCTCTTAGGTTGCATTACATATTATACCTAAGTGACAGTGCAGGATTTACGCTTAGGGCGGCAAAATTCTAGGAGCGCCTAAGCTTGAGAGGCGAAAAAGTTTTATAAGTTGTTAAATTTAAAGAAAAATTTAAAATTTGATTTGGCTTAGTTTTGCTGTGAATGTATGAACAAATTTCGACGACCGTTAGCACTGCACTGCACTTGAGCGCATTGCAGCGCAGTGCAAGTGATTGTGCTCAAAAAAAGAAAATGTGAAATGTGTTATTAAATTTCAAATCAGAAATCTTAAATTTTAGAAATTAGGTTTCCGGTTTGACACTTTTTTTTTTGGGCACAATCTTTGGTGTACTGGGGGGTATTCCATACCCCCCAGACCCCCCGGTTTGAAAAATCTAGCTTTGTTTGCGTATTGTGTTTGAATTTGTTATTTTAATTCGTAAATATTTAGCGATGCAATTTCCATGACTGCTACTCAGGGCCGGAACTAGGGCGTGGTGAGAGAGGCGTCCGCCACGGGCGTGAGCTAGTTAGGGGGCGCCAAATTTTCAATTTTAAAATTAAATTTAAAAAAATATATAAGTATATAAGAAGAAGGCACTTTCCTAATTTATAAATTACCTCGAGGGGGCTTAATAACAAAATTTCAATTTTATGTTTAAAAAACGAATTATTAGTAATAACATAATAATTATTACGAAAGCTTTTATTATTTGGTTCTAATTTACTTTATTTATTTGTTACTCGAAGAAAAAAAATTTTTGTCTAATATTTTTTCATAAATATTTTCTATCTAGATACTTACCTTTTAGTCCAAAAAAGAAAAAAAATCCTATAAAACATTGTTTTTTCAGTTTTAATAAATTCCCCCCGCGATTTACGGTCCTGGTGGGCAGGGTCGTATCTGAGGAGGTTTTGGGGGTCCAATCTCCCTCCAAAATAAAGCGTGAAAATTTCAAAAATTTTCTGCCTGCGGCGCTATATAGTTGCGCTAATATAGTTGCCACTGGCGCATCAGACCCTAGTTCCGGCTCTGCTGCTACTGTATATGTAAATGTTCTATTTATAATAATTACTATCAAGCAAACAGGACACCATATCGGACAGGGCCTAGCGCGCAGACGACCCTAAATCCGATCTTTTTATAAAATATATTTCTCGTTAATCTATTCATGCGCGTATTTTATAACTTACAAAAAATGTTATGACAAAGTAAACTTTTTTTTTGAGATTTTGATAACTCTTTAGATTGCCACGGTTGTGCGGCCTGAAGGCCGCACTGTTTCATTAATGTTATCAGTAGCATAGCTGGCAGATTACTTATGGTTAATTGCTTTTAAAAGATCAGTAGTGTGGTGTAAAGCTTAAATCGACGGGCTATGAAGCGGAAAACGGTGTGGTTCAAAAAATAAATGATGCTGTTTCATGCCGCAGTAGGAAGCTTGATTGAAGCAACCTTCTTTGGGGGTTTCACGTCGGCTGTAATTAATACTTTGTAACGACGAACTGGGTGCGGGGTCCATTGCCTTGTTCAGCCAAGATCTTCTAACGAGAAAGATTGCATTTGAGAAGAAATGCTCAGCATTTAGTTGGTGAAACTAATAGAAGACGTTTAGATGGGAATCTCGTTAAGCTTATTATGCGCGTCGCTTGTGGCTCGCAGTCATAGATGAAAAAAAATGGATCATCTGATTGCTTTCGCAAGGAACACTTTTACCATGAAAAATCTGGTGTACAAGTAAACAAAAATCGAAAGAAATTCACGGAAATGTGGAAAATCCTAGGATATCTTTGGAAATTCAACGAAACTTTAGGAAATCTTAGGAACATTATAATGACCTTTTTTTAGGTTTTTCTAACTTTTTCTCGAAACTTGTACTTCTAAAGTTTTATTTAAAAATTGTATATTTATAAAAATACTGAATGAATCTCTGTAAATTCTCTATGCAGTACTTTGTATATTGCACAATACTGGAAAAAAATTATATGGTTTCATTTTAGTTGACCTTGCATTACATAAAAATTACAGGATTAGTATAATAAATTGCAAAAATACAAGTAGAAAAAATTGTATTTATTATTTATTTAATTTAATTAAGATTTGATGAAACGATAATATATTATAATCTTGAATAAATCTCTTAAGCATCCTCTATCCTCTACAACCTGCACCAGGCTCGTAGCCAAGGGGGGGCACCTGCCTCCCCCTCGAAATGTAAAAAAAAACATTTGTTTAATAATAGGCATTCCCAAAGGGGGATCCCCGAAATTTTTACATTTTACAAGATTTTTTATGAGTGCCCCCCCCCCCGCCCCTCGAAATGAAATCTTGGCTACGGGCCTGACTTGCGCTATCGAAATTTCTGTTTGTAAATTAACAAAAATGTATATGATTTTAAAATTGACTCTAACTTCTGTGAAATACAACATCCGTTTTCTGTCCTACACCGACGCGCATGAATAGATTAACAAAAGAAGTGAAACTTGTTAAAAACATCCCCGAAGGCCGCACCAACTCAAAAATCGTGGATCACGGTAATAAAAAATTTCGTTAATCTATTCATGTGCGTCAACAAATTACTTGTTACAGCTGCGATTTTCCATATTCGCGAGTTGGAACTTTTCATTCAATGACAATTTTTTTAGGCAAAATTGCTTGTTCGTGTAAGGGCGGAAGTAAAGGCGAACGAAAAGGCTTTGCAGACTAACGGAATTAAACAGGCCTGTGACGAGCGAGCGAATAACATCAATACTGCACTGCAATCATCTGGAAGAGTTAGAAAACAACACATGTAAGTCAATTTTTGATTTACCTTAAAAAATTTTTATTTTTTTTATATTTTGATTTTCAGAGTTTCGCGTGCGACGTCCGCACCTGTTTCTCCAAGCAATTCATTGGACATATCATCGGGCAATAGTACGCCGGAACCTGTATTTCTACCGACTTCTAAAGACCAACTATCAGAAGAAGCATTTTTAAAATATTTCGAATTGTGCACACATGCAGTTCACGATGAAATGCAAACGAAGCGTGTCGAACGTAAACGGCGCAGCACGGCAAATTCGGAATTTTTCTACGGCAGCAAGGGTTGGGATTTTCCCGTAAGTTTTTAGATTTTCAAAAGAAAGGAGGTGTAATTTTCTTTTTTCAAGAAGCGCAAGCGTGCTTCGTATCTGGTGTCGAATTGTTCGCCTCCAAACACACGTCAATCGGCCAAAAATAGAGCAAAGGCCGAGAAAGCGGCGACACCTCCAAGTAAAGAAAACTCCAGAGGATCGTCGCCCATCGAAGGTACAAAATTGTATATTCCAAATTTACCAAACGGACTGATCATCGAAAGGGTCAATCCAAACCGGGCTTCCCCCGACAGTAAACTTTGCGTAATTTGTCGTTCAACAGGTAATTGGGAAGTACTTTCTAATTTCATTTTATATTTTGGAATTTTCAGGTTCTCTTGTGGTATGCGAGTCATGCACAAACGGCTTCCACGTTGCCTGCCACAATCGTCCGCTAACGGAACCGCCTAGAAAGTGTCCAAAATGCTTATCCAATCAAGACGTTCGTACGGTGGGAGCGTTGACGGTTCCTTCTGGGATGACCGTGTTCGTATCGACCGACGTATCAGGTTAGTGATTCAATTTACTTTTCCGTTAATGTTGTGAATTTGAATAACTTTCAATGCACAAAAGCGTTGATTCGAAATTTTTAACATTCAAGAAAAACTACAGGAAAAGCAGACGCTGTTGGACCAAAACGAAGTATTATTGACCGAATTAAATAAACTGCAGGATCAGCACGACCAGCTGACGATATCATTAAAGGACCAAAAAGTTGCTCAAGACAAACTGATAGTCAATCAACAATCAACGGAAGAGAAGATCCAGGATATTTTGGATTTTGTCAAAAAAATAAAATTGCCCACTTCCACTACAATTGAAAAAACGTAGGGTAACCCACCTCAAACCTTGTAACAGTATAAAGCTGCCTTGAAGTTATTTTTAATTTAGAAAGTGATTGATTTCATATTTTATATTGCATGAAAGTATTAGGATAAGTTTCGGTAGTTTTATTAATCAAAGTTGCGTTTACATAATATTTTTATAAAATTCAAAGCGATGTGAATTTAAATTTATCGCCAATATTTATATTTTTGTAAGTTTATTTTAAATAAATTTACGTCTGTTAAAATTTGAAACTTTACTCCCCCCCCCCTTACTTTAGTAGAACGACAATGCGGATTCTGGCCCAAAGCAGATTTTCCACTGCTTTTAATTTTTTGACTCACAATTAAAAGCCATAAATTATTTTTGATTTAAAATTACAAAGAAATTTATTTCATTATTATTTTGTGAATACAAAATTTATTCTTGAGGAATATTACTGTTCTGCACTTGCGCTTCGTAAATTTGGTGTTGTTTAATAATGTTTTGCCCCATAGTGCCGCTTAGGACTTCCAGTTTGGCTTGAACATCCGTAATCGCCGATATACTTCGTCTCAAGTTATCTTCGCTTTGTATATCTAAAATAAATAACACTTCACTTGTAAAAGGTTTATTTCGATATTTACAAAATGGATTTAGTTGAAACTACCATTGTTGGTTAATTGGATCCTACGCAAATTTATTCCCATCATTTCGACTTGCACCTCCGTTAATTCCCTCAGCAATTCCACGCTGACGGCCACGTAACACTGCGGCCGCACGTCCCTCAAAACGGAGCATAAGGTTTCCAAAGCGTCCGCTCGTCTTTTATGAACAGCATATTGAGCGTCCAAGTCGGCTTCGTAAAAAGCCAGATACCTGTACAGCTCGCTTAAATCCAAAACGCTGTTCACGTAATGGAGGGGGTACTCCCTCAGCGTAAAATACAGGCGCATTCGTTTTAGCCAGGTGTGGGTGTACAAAAATAAATTTCGTGCCTGTTCCGAAGTGGTCACAAAGTTGACCGGCGCAATATCCATATCCACTTCTAAATTGGGAAATTTGCTTGCCTCATCTTGCGGAACTTCTTCTTCACCTAAAATAAATTCTTTGTCAAGGTGATCTTATTTGCCGTCAGGTTTACCTGGTGTGCTTTGAAACATTTCCGGATATTTGCTCTCTAAACATTTCGTTCTGCTTACGCTAAATAACTGCAGACTGTAACTTACCCACTCGCGAGCCAATTCGGCTTGCACCCTTGCCAAATCTGGGTGCTCTATCAGAGCTCTTTCGAATCGATCCAAAGAGACTCCGGCAGCTTGTAAGTGATACCTGGGGGGGTATAATAATCCAGATAATCTTGAGATTGAAACTACAGATTAACTTACCTGGCCTGATGAAATCGTGATCTGGCTAGGTACAGTGCGCCCAGTTTCATGCAAGAACAAGCCCAACCAACGGGATCGTATATTTCCACAACCAATTGCTTTTCCAAAGCTTTGTGCTGCTTATCGGCTTGCAAGTCGAATTTCCCCAGTTTACCACAAACCCACCCGAGTAACTGAAAATTATTGGCCATCAATTTGTGCAATTTTACCTCGTCTTCGACAAGCTCGATTCCGGAAAACAAATCTTCTGTACTATAAGTTTTGATTCCACTTTTATTTTCAAATTTTTGTACAATATTTTCCAACAAATTTTGCGATTTTTCAAACTCGCCCCGATTTAGTAGTAAAAATGCCAAATGATTAATCAGCCTCATGTACAAATAGGCAACTTGGATTTCGTCACTACGTTCTTCGATTGTGCTAATTGCTTTCTCCATAATTTCTTCCGCGTTGTCTTGCCCCGAAGATGTTAACATTTTAGCTTGGTCGTAGTAAATCGACGATTTCATACACAAAAATTTTAAATATAGTTCACTCTCCACCGGAAGTTTATTTAATTGCTCGTCTAAATGCGTCACCAAATTGCCGAATTTTTCGTCGATCGAAGCGTTCGTTTCTTCGGGGTCCTTCATGATGTGCCGCGACATGGCTTGCTTCAATAGGGAATACAAGTCGTACAATTCTTTATAATTTATTTCGTTTTTCTCCATAATTTTTTGAAACTTAAACTGTCTAATTTTTAATGCACAAAAAATTATCTACATTTCACAATATGTCCATTTTTTTTCACGAGCTCTTGATTCTCCGCTATTCTTCTCTATTTTTAATAGAACAATCAATAAATAATAATAATAATTAATAATATGCATATTATGATTATGGATGATGCAAATCTCTTGTTAGAGTTCGTGCCAAATAGAAATAGAACCGTCAATTATAATAGTTGATAACATTATTTTTAAAAGGTGAAAATGAATGCATATCTAAATAAGCGAGAGTTGCATTTCCGCTTAAAATGCAAGGGTTCGAGGTATGCAAAGAGCCACCGCTTCATTAGTCGCTAATACGAGATGAAAAGATGTTTAAAAGTAATATGGTCAACTGTTTTTAAGATAAAATTATTTTACTTATTTTAAAATCAGATTTTAGTCTTTCCGCGTATTTATAAGGCGTATATGTTGATTTAGAAAATTTGATAGTTTTAATCTTCGCTGTCAGAACTAAATATTAATTCACTATTGGAAGAATTCGAATCAAAATTTATAATTAAATCATTCATGTGTACATCCAGGAAAAGTTCATTTTCTATAAATTCAGCTTAAATTTTTTTGCTTTTTTGCCCAATCATATTTGGCACGAACTCTATTTGAAATGAAGGCAAATCTGATGTACAAAGGAAAATTAAAGGAAATATGAGTCAGGTATCAAGACTTTTTTTTTCAACAACCAAAAACACATTTTCAGTATAAAATTTTTATTTTACTCTAAACGGAATAAAGTCTACTTCGTAGAAACATTATCAATATACCAAGTGTTATAGATACTTATTCAGAGATAAATTATAGTTGATATTTACAAATATAGGAACAAAAAAAGCAAATATAAAAATCAGCTCTCACATGAAATCAAAATTGCCAACATCCTCAAATTGTTGAGGATTATTGCTGGTCGTGTTTTGCATTTGTTGATTCATTTGTGGACGTGCACCAGCTCCGCCTATTCCGCTTTGCATTCCCATGAGTTGTTGACGATATTGCGGTTGCTGCAAAATCAGAATAATTATTTCGAACATTCAAATTAAATAGCTTACCTGCTGCAGCAAATGTCTCAAACCAGGATTGTTCGTGTTCAGCATTGGTCTCATTATTCTTTGCTGTTGAGGATTTGCAACTTGTTGACCACCCTGATTAGCTACCATACGCTGTTGCTATAAAAACAACGCTCATACATCCAAATAATTTGAAAAATTTCAAACAACTTACGTCCAACATTTTATACTGCATCTCTTGCTGCTGGGCAACCTGCAATGCTTCTTGCAATTGAGAAGTTTTCATGTGACTGATAATTTCCAACTGACTTTTGTATTGTTGCTCTTGTTGTTGTGCCGCCTCCAGTGTTTGTTTTAATTGGTTTATTTTGTCTAGGTTTATTTGACGAGCTGCTTCTAAATTGTTATCGAAAGGCGCTCTCTGCAAAGGAGCCCCCATCATTCCGGATCCCATGGCGGATGCATTTCCGACATTTTGATTAACTTGGGAGGAAGAAACCTGTGGGATTCCCTAAAAAATTTTATTTTTTACTACCATCCCAATTTAAACGTCAAAATTTACCTGCATTCGTAATCTGGGTTGCATTCCACCTGCAACATTCTGTCCAATCATGCCACCCATTCCGGATGGACTACTGGAAGATACAATATTTTGAGTAATTTGGCCACCACCCATAGCCATTGTATTCGTTTGAGACATCATTAAACTTTGTTGCTGTTGTGTGGTTGCTTGAGAAGTGGGATTTGAAACCGGCAACTGAGGTGCAGCACCCACATTGCCGGCCATGCTTGAAGAAACAACGGATTGGGTTGCACCACCCTAACAAATAAAAAACGATAAAAAATTTTAAATGAAAATAAAAACATTTACCTGTCCTTGTCTCTGCATTTGGGATGACTTTTGCTGCTGTATCACTTTTCTAAGTCGATCGACAAATGCAGTCTGATCGTTTGGAATAAAACCGAGATATGCCCGTTTTTCGACTGTATAAAGAAGAATTAATACTTTAATATCACAACTGTTTGGATTTGGTACACTTGTAAAATGAACACATCCAGCCTGAAAAAATAGAAAAACGTAAAATATAAATTTAATTTCGACGAAAAGAAACTTACAAATCCAGAACTCATAACTTTTGTTAGAGATTCTAGGGCTTCACAATTTTGTGGATGAAATAAAACCGATTTAGAATTTTTAAGGTATGCACCTCCGATGTTACCTATCAAATGTTTGGGCATTAATTGCATGATCAATTTCTGAGGCCAACCATCGGCTTTCAATTCGGCTTCGCCATCTTTAATGTTAGCCGATACTTGGCAAGGCACGTGACGAGTGATTTTTTGAGAATCGCTGGCATTTTTCGCTTTCTCAATCCATTCCAACAAGCCAGACCATATTGTGTGACGTTCACGAATGTTCGACATGGGCTGAGATCCCTAAACATGTTATGATAAAAAAAAGTTTCCCCAAGGAATAACTACATACCTGAGGTTGGGAGACTACAGTTTGGTTTGAAGGAGGCCCTTGGGCTTGATTAGGTTGAGAAATTGCATTGTTCTGTTGTTGTGACAGGGTACCAGAAATTCCCGGAGACTGATTCATACCACCAGGTTGCCCCACATTTTGTTGTCCTTGTGTTGGAGTATTCTGCGGCTGATTGCCTTGGGTGTTGAGCATGTTGAGTCTCAACTGTTGATTCTGATTTATTTGCGCTGCAAAATTACCTTTAAAGAATGTTCGAAATGGTTTACAAAATTTACCTTGACTAAATTGACCTGGTGCCGACATGGACGAAGGTGGTTGGGTGAGTTGAGCAATCAGTGCACTGCTTTGTGTGGTATTCCCCGGTTGATTTTGAGATAAAAATGGTCGTTGTTGCGACTGAGGTGGCAACATGGACCAACGATTTTGAGGACGATTTGCTCCAGGCATTCCACCTATAAATCGAAAATTAAAAATTTTTTGATTTCATGGTCAAAATGTTACCAACCTGTGGCTGTGTGATAACCGGGTGGGGCCTGCATGGGTTGGTTTTGAAATTGATTGCTTGCCATCATTCCTCCTCTGGCTGCGTTAACCATTCCGACGTTAACCATACCTTGAGCTGCCATTGGTTGTTGAGTGTGGGATGGAAGTTGGTTAATACCTGAAGTATAGGATTATAAGAAAAAATAAAAGTAAAAATGCACAACAACAACCTTGAGGATTTTGAGATCTGTACACATTTTGCTGTTGTGCCACGGCGGATTGGATTCCAACTCCTGCTGTGACATTAGCTCCCATCAAATTCTGGTTCGATTGCGAATTTACCGAAGCAATTGGACTATCGTTGCTTGCCAAAGGACTGGGTAAGGAAGGCAGTGATTGTAAAGAAGCAGTCAGAGAAGGTTGATTGGGTGTACTTTGCGGACTTATCGGTCTCTCTTTCAAACTGAACCCTTTAAGTAAAACCAAATGTCGAGGATCCTTGGCATAATTTTTAGTCTGGGATGCAGTCAAGTCACCCCCAGCTTTTTCAAACAGTTTATAAAGATGTGGAATTTTTCGTGGAGATATTATCGATAAATGAATATTCATCTAAAAGAAAATTCTCACCTTTCTGCGATATCAAGTAAAAATACATTACCTCTTGCAGAAGACTTGCAAGTTGTTCTGCATTTTTTCCGGCGTAGGTGTGGTTTTCCATGACCGCCATAGAATAAGGAGGTGAATTACAAATTATAATGCAATGTTTTTGTGAGTTCGAATTGGTTTCGCGACTTTCTTGCAGCTCGTCGAAGCAGTCCAGTGCGGTGGCTAAACCTTCAGCTATGTTAGCATGATATTCTGCTCTGCCACCGATAAGTCTGAAAGTTACCAAGTAAGACCCCCTTGTCGTACAAAATTAATTTTAACTCACTCTAATTTATCAATTGCACTTAAAACTTTACTAGAACTTGAAAATGGTCCCATCGTATCCGTGGCTGGTCTGTATAATATATCTGAGGCATGGTAAATAACAACTCCGTACAAAGTATTGGCACTTGCGGATAAATAATTCATTTCGTCAAAATTTCCATGCCGAAAATAGCTGAAAGAAATAGATCATTTACGATATTGCTTAAAAAAAGCGAATGAATTGCGAAATTAAAAACTAATCAGAGGTGAAAGTAAAATCAACGCAGCAAGGTTACACCACAGTGTGGTACCTCAAACCGATCAGTTATCTGTCCAGTTTTTCATCACAATTCAAATAACAAAATTATTAAATCAGTAAAATACTTACTCTAAAGCTGGAATGATATAATTCGTTTTGAGGTCATTTAAGTATGCACCATTTACTGCGGTAGCTTCTATCATAAAAACAACGTCCGATACCGCAGGATGATCGGAATTACTCAACACCATTGTAACTATCAAAATATTAATTCTTGACGTCAAAAATACAGAAAAATCTCAGTTTGGTCATTTAAGAGAAAATCAACCACAAATACTTAAATTAGGTTAGATCGCTCACTTGTCAACTTTTTTGCACAGTGCTACCACCATCACACTAACAACGGTATTAAAACAGTGGCGGCTCGTGATATAAAGCAACGGCACTTGGCACACCCTAAAAAAATAGATTTTTTTTCAAATTTTCTGCACAAGTAATTATTGTATTATTACTTTTATTTTAAGTTATTATTTTTATTTATTGACAAAATATCTTTGAGATTATTTAAAAAATAAATTTAACCAATTAATAAAAATGCTTAATTGGATAGGTAATTATTGTCTATATTTTAGCCTATCGAAGTAATAAATTCTTAGATAAAATATTAATTTTTTATTTACGGTCGCATAATTGCTTTGTTATTCTAGTAAATAATTTTAAATTTTCTAATTTTCACTTTATTCATTTAAAGTGAATTTTATATTGTAACAAGACAAAGTCTTTCTTGCATTCCTAATTGTCACCACTCCCTTGTATTTTCCAGTCAAAACGGATATGTCATTGTTATATGTGTACTTGGTATACGGAAAAACGTAGGTGCCCTAAATAAATCGTATTAATAAAAAAAAAAAAAAATTCTGTGCGTACATACTTTGTTTATTGGACAACGACATGGAACGTGGTTTTTTCTAAAATTTGCAGGACATTCTTTGTAGGACGGAATTCCATAATCACACAAATCTTCAATCTCGCAGAATCCTAGTTTCGAGCACGGTACTGTAACCCAAAAGAGAAAAACTTTCTTTTTTAATTGTACAGAAGCCTTAATTGGAGAGTTCAGATCTTCCGAAGTGCTTAAAGTTGCATCAGCAAAGAATTTCTTGCTTCCAGCCGTTTATTGTATGTACACATTTTTTAACGAAATGACATTATCGCTTTTGCAAGGGGTTAATTGAAGATCCGTTATGTAAGTGTTACTCTAAAAAAAAAATTAAATTTTTACCTCTAAAAAAAAAATAAAAAAAAAAATGCTTACCAGATCGACATATTTGCAATTTGCAAGACAAAATAATGCTGACAAAATTATGAACGTCTTCATTGTGTGCACGTAAAATTAATTAATATTTTTTTTTTAGAATAAGAATAAACACTTCTTGTTTAGTTGCTATCAACTCACCGACTATTTATTTACACATAGAGTCGAAGTATATTCTATTCTAATAATTAATATTCTAAGGTTGGGAACACTTTTAATGATTATACATGCAATGAAAAGATTGCAATTATCACACCTGCCACACATGGAAAGCCGCCAGTGGTAATTACTTCTGAAATAGTGGCTTTTGCATCTTGGGTGAGTTATTTACTGCAGGGATGCTCACTAATTGTTTTTAGCTTCAATTCTAATTCTAGACATTTAAAGACAGTGGCGGATCCAGGGGGGAGTGATGGGGGCGATTGCCCCCCCTTAGATTTCAAATTTAAATTTATTAATAAACAAAATATAAATTTATTTTTGTTAGGGGACGTCTAAAGAAAGGGGGGATGTTTGACAAAATATCATCAAATCTCATTTAAAGGGAGCCGGGGGGGGGGGGGCAATGAAAATCTCACGTCAACTTTTTAGTTCAGAGATTTAAATAATTTAAAAAAATATTAATTCAAGATTACAAAAATGCAATTATTTAAAAATTAATATATAGTAAATCTCATTTGAGGTGGGGGTGGGGGGAGGTCCCGCTACATCTTATCAAATCTCACCAAGGGGGTGGGAGGGGTCAAAATTTTAAGAGAAACTATCCACGTAATTAATGGACGTCCCCTTACTACTACTTTTTATTTTTCATATTTAAACATTTTTATTTTGTCGCGTCCCCTATGGAAATTGTCTGGATCCGCTACTGTTTAGAAAAAATTTTTTATTTGGTGCACAATTGCAAAAAAGCAGAAAAAAATTTAAATTACAAAAATTCATTAGTAGTCTTTTTCTTCTGAACAAATTTACTTGAGTACCCTGGGGGGTATTCCATACCCCCCAGACCCCCCGGTATCGTAAGAAAATTGAATTTTTTTAATAGATTTTTTTTTTGAAAAAAAAGTTCAAAAAGTAAGTTTTACAATATACAAAAATAGAGAAATCGTCAATATTCTCTAGTTCAGTCACACCCGTAGCCAAGATTTCATTTCGGGAGGGGGGGGCACACTCATAAAAAGTTTTTTGTAAAAAGTAACATTTTCGGGGGATCCCTTTCCGGGAATATCTATTATTACAAAAAAATGTTTTTTTGTAACATTTCGGGGTGCCCCCCCTTGGCTACGGGCCTGAGTTCAGTGATTTTCAAAGTGGGGGGTCGCGGAAAAATTGATGGTAGATCAAAATGGATGTTTTTTACACATATCCATTCTTCGGGGGTTCTTTGTTCTACTACTTTTTATATTTCATGTTTAATACATTATTATTTTGTCGCGTCCCCTATGGAAATTGTCTATTATCTATAGCAACTATTACTGAAGTTGAAGTAAATTTTAATAAATTTGTGGTACTTTTTTTTTTTTACTTTTTCTTAAACTGCAGTAATATTTACTTCAAAAGTGATGCGCGATGGATTTGAATTAAAATTTTTTCTCTGTGTAACATGTAAATTAAGAGCCCTAAGAGACTTGCAGCGATTTTTTTAAATATTTTTGAAAGTCGCGCTCTAACTCAAAACTCATGAATCATGGCAGGCGGAATCTCGTTAATACGCTTGCGCGCGTCAGTGGTGTTAGATTTTTACAACCTTTACAACATCCTCTACGGCATTTCTGTATTTTTTCTGGTAATCCTACTAGTACCACGACGATAATTTTTATTTAAAAAATCAGCTATCATACTTTTAGAAAAAATTAAAAAAAATAATTTAATTTAATTTTTATTTAAAATTAAAAAATAAATTAAATAAAAATTTTAAAAAATAAAATAAAAATTTTAATAAATTTCATTTAATTTATTTATTACTCATTTAAAATAATTTTTCTGACCATTTTTCTTATTATTATGATATGGCTATTATACTTTTAAAAAATAATTTAATTTAATTTTTATATAAAATTAAAAAAAAAATTAAATAAAAATTTTAAAAAATTCTAAAAATTTTAATAAATTTTTTAAAATTTATTACTTATTTAAAATAAATTTTCTGGCCACTTTACTTATTTTTTTAAAGTGAAGGCTATGTTGTAACAAGACAAAGTGGCAGTTGCGTGCTCGATTAAAATAACCCCTTTGTATTTTCCAGTCAGCACGGACATTTCTTCTTCATATTCGTACTTCGTAGACGGAAGAACGTAGGTCCCCTAAAAAAAATTGACATAAAATTTGAAAACAAAAAACAAAAATTTTTTATACTTTTTGTAACGGACAACGACAGGGGATGTTATTTTCTCTCAATTTTTCAGGACATTCTTCATTGGACGGAACTCCATAACTACACAAATCTTCGTACTCGCAGGACCCCATTTTCTTTTCGCACGGTATTTTAACCCAACCAAGAAACGTTTTCTTTTTTAACGTCACCGCCGCCTATCAAAAATGTTACATTTAAAATTTTCAAAATTTTTACCCACAATCAAGCAAACCTTGATTGGCGATTCCAGATCATCGGTTGTTATCAGAGTTCCACTCGCAAATATTTTTTTATTTGAACCAATTTGTATGGTCACATTTTCCAGGGAAATTACATTACCGCTGCTGCAAGCCGTTAGCTGAAGATTTGTTATGTAAGTGTTGCTCTAAAAACAAATTTAAATTTCCCTCCCTTAAGACACGAAACAGAAGTTCTCACCAAATCGATTAAATTGCAATTCGCAAAACAAAACAACGCCGCCGACAAAATTATTAATTTATTCATTGTGTGTGCGCGTAAAATGGATCGATAACTTCGTCGTATTTCTTTGTAAAGTCTTGAAATGGTGACCTGATGAACTTTGTTATCAGGACCTTTCTTATCAAATTACTTGATGCGTAGATCTGATTTTTTTTAAACACAGTGTAATGTCACTGTGAGTGGTAAGCTTCTGCGCATCCTTTCGTTGCTAATTAAATATTTTCTGCTATAATTAAATTTTGTTATTTATCCCAATATGGGGTCAATAAAATAAAGAATAGTATCCTGATGATGATGGTAACAAACCGAAACCGGTAGACACAAAACAAAAGGAACTAAACTAACATTTACTTTGAACTGTCAAAGTTTGTTTGTTTTTTTTATTTTTATATTTTCCCCCTTTTTTGGATCGGAAAAAATTTAAACGTACGTACTACTATATATTCTTTAATCTATGCGTACGACCACGAACCATTATTAGAAGACGAAAATTCTCTCCGGATTCCTCATGTATTATAGCGACATCTAGCGTCAACTTTAGAATTTTTTACCTGTCAAAATTTGTTGGCATTAATTTGAAGTTAATTTGTCTTCTCGAAAAAACAGTTTGTTTTCATTTTAGTCAAATTTTAATTTGTCTTTTAGTATTTGTAATTATATAAAAAATATTCATTGGTACACTACAAATATCATAATTTTGGTATAATCGTAATTATATCATTGTTAGGTAGTTTTATTTATATAAAATATAATTTTAAATCAGCGCATTCAACTAATTACAAATCAAAGAGAACAACGATCTTATCTTTGTTCACAATAAATGTGTCTTTTAAGTCTCATCTTGAATAAAAGATTGTATTTCATAATATACTTGAGATTTTCAGCCCCGTGTTGTTGAGCAAATACAACACGATTAATTTTGACTTTCTAGTTACCTGGGCCAATGTTTCCTCAGTTTACAAGTAGGTTACATTCATATAAGCAAAAGTTTGTTAAGATTGGTAATTGCCTGATACTACTGTATTAAAATAAACAAAAACTAGACATATCAAGAGATCAATAATTTATTTACAACTGACAGTATTTATTTACAACAATTCACAAACTATTAGACTTTTGTTATCATAGAATTTTTTATAAAAGTAAGTATTTTACTTCTTATCAAACCTCTCCTGTTAGCTACAATAATTCTTTCGTGCCAAATAAAAAGGACATAAGTCTAATTTTGTTTTCTACTGAACGTGAAGTCTATTACGTATCTTTTGCAATGGGCATTAAGTAATTAAGTTATATAAAACAATGTATTTTGTAAATATGATTTATAACATAAATTCATCTACTTGAATCGTAGTATGAGGTGAAGAATAATTTTATCCTAAACAGTACAAAACACGTTTACAGTAGAAAATGAAATTAACCAGTTTCAGACTCAAGTTCTCTTCACTTGGCATCAGAAAATTTATATTGCATTACCGAGACTCGCCACGTGGAGGCCAGAGTAGGAATTTTTTCGAGTTTCATCTGAAACCGACATTAAAAAATGCCAAAAATCATAAAATAAAATACATATTATGGAAAATAAAAAGGATACTATCTACTCTTTTCTTTGCTTCTTTTGCGGTTGAGGATAATATGTTTGCTTCTCCATTTTTCTCTTTGTGAAAGTATTTCCTTGAAATTCCTTAACATCTAATGTCCATTGAGCAGCAAGTTTCTTGAAATCTGAGAGATCTAATTTAATAGTGTAGGCTAAGTTTTTAAGTTTATCGTTTGCGTCTCTTTTTATTCCAATTCCATTTTTTTTTCTTTGATATTTTAGGTCATCTACTCGCAATAAATTTATTCGTTCCATTTTGCCATTTTTTACTTTTTGAGCGTCTCTTACAATTCTATCCAACGATACACCAGCCTTCAATTTTTCGCCAATTTCGTTTTGTTCTTCAGGTGCCAAACGTCGGGTACGAAGTTCATTTTCATGTCCAACATGTGTTTTAATGAAACGAACTTCGACTTTACCTAAATATAAATAGTGAATAATAAAATATTAAAATATGAGAGCAAGTTACCTTCAACGTAAAATTGTGCCGTTATCCTTGAAGGACAAATACCATTAATTTTAATACTGCCTCCTTTCTTCATTAAATATTTGGTGCAATTACTTTTAAATGCTGCAATGAAATCATAATTATTATCATCATCGCAGTTCAACTATATTATTTCAAGTACTAACCAACTGTATTGCTACGATTACAGTTATAATTCTTTACAGTCTTGCAGCTTTCCTTCCATGTCCTATCCTTGATGTAATCAACATTTTTTTCTGTATTCTAATTTCATCCAATTTTCAAAATCTTCGAGGCTCAAGAATGTTAAATTTTCCTCTTCCATAACTACATTGTGTTGGTCTCTAAAATGTTTAACTAATGCAATACAACTAGCCATGCCTTGCTTTTCTTTATCGGTACATAGTGGACAATATATATGACTGGCTTTATTTAGAATTTGTACTTCGGTTGGATGAATCTTCCTTATATGCTTATTTCTTGCAGAGGTGTTGTTATAATTTTTGAAGCAATGAGGACAAGTAGTGCTAAAAGAAAGAATTATAAAATAATTATTCTTGCTTCAACTTTAAAGCTTTTATTATGTATATGTAAAAATAAACTCACCTCTCCATCGGTACTCTCCTGTCGTCAGGGTTTACCTATAAATACCTAAAACAATCTGAAACACACAAAAATAGTATACAATTAATGCCTATATAAAGTTTTTGTTAAATTTGTATAGGAGCAATAAATATTGCTTAATAGTTATAAATACAATGAAAATAATAATTTTACTACAAACAAGCTATTTGTATAGTAGCAATAAAGATTGCTATTTGTTTTTATAGTTATAGGAACAATAAAAAAATTTCACTGTAGTACGAGAGGTTATAATAACACAAGCAGATTTGAACGCAAGTAACAAAGTTATAAAGTTTGGTTAAAAAGGCGGCAAATAAAATTTAATGTTGACACTTTTTAGTCCTGCGCAATCCACGAGGAATCCGGAGAGAATTTTCGTTTTCTACCATTATTTGTTTTACAACGCCATCTGGCGGGTGGATGTGCAATGAATTTAAAATTTTGACGTTTACGTGACAAACAAAATCAGCTGATCGTTATCAGTCTTCATGTTTAACTAAAAATACAATGGCAACGGGAAGTTCGGATAAACTCACCGAGAGACGAAATCGCGTAAGGTTTTTGGCACTTAAAGGTTATATCACCTAAATGTCCCGTTACGTGTTTTAGGTTTTTCTGGGTCAGTTACCCTCGGATTTTTTGAGACTGGAGGCGTCGTCGCAGCAACAACAGGAGGCGGCCGACAGGCAGGCCGCCTTGGCTTTACATCAGCAACTAGCTCAACCCTACATGAGTAATCCGGTTGGAAAACTTAGCATCACGGTTGCTCAAGCTAAGTTGGTTAAAAATTATGGAATGACTCGTATGGATCCGTATGCCAGGATTCGTGTCGGACATTGTGTTTACGAAACGCATACCGACCCGAACGGGGGTAAAAATCCGAGATGGAACAAGGTTTTGCAGCATATTATATTACCGCAAGGAGTCAACTCGGTTTCTGTCGAAATTTACGACGAATGTTCATTTACGATGGACGAATTGATAGCTTGGACTGTCATCAACATTCCCAAACAAGTATTAGCAGGTGAAACACATGAGGACTGGTATCCTCTCAACGGCAAGCAGGGCGAAGGAGTGGAAGGAATGATTAATTTGGTTTTGTCATATTCAGTATGCAGAGGTAAATTTCGTGAGTTTTATTATTAATGAAACAAAATTTTTAGACGGCACCACAACCGTATTACCCGGTGGCTCCGCCCGTCATGATGGTGCCCAATCTCGGTTCGTCTCGGATGGTCGCACCCCTGACTGTCTATTCGACCCCTCCTCCTATGGTACAACCCCAGATTCCAATGATGCCGGTATTAAGCGAAGAAGAATTCAAACAGGTAAACAAAGCTGCTGATTTCAAAGAATTGCAGGTAAAAATTTTTGTGTGCTTAGATTGAGGAAATGTTTCCAACCATCGACAAGGAAGTCATCAAGTCTGTTTTTGAGGCGAATCGCGGAAACAAAGATTTAACCGTTAATTCCTTACTGCAAATGTGCGAATAATTTAACAAACTTATTGTTTTTATTTTTTTTGTTGAGTTTCAGTTACACTTTGTTGATTCGTTGTTTATAAAACAAACGCTCACTGTTGCTTTAATCTGAATTGTAAATCGTGCCAAATTTCAAACATTTTTTTCTGCTTCTTGCTAGAATTTCACAGGTATTTGGTGTTACAAGATATAAAAAGACGCGTTTCTTGTTGGTTCTGCTGTATTCTGTATATATATAAAATAACGTTAATCAAATTACCTTTTATTTTTTTGCACCTTAAAACATAAGTTTTTGTAAATTTTATGAAAATAAACCATCAAGATTAGCACCAACCTTGTTATTGACCCTAATCTTGAGTTTATATTTTTTCTTATTTCTTCACAGCATTGAGACCTGTGTCTCAATGTGCTGCGTCTCGCAGCTGTCCCAGTGGCGTAGCCAGAAATTTAGTTCGGGGGGTCCACGAATAAAGCGAGTATTATAATAGCGTCGCAGACGAAAATTTTCAAGATCACACACACAGAAAAAACACCAAAGGGGTTAACCTTAGGTTTTTTCAAAAATCGCCAAAAATTTAATTGGTCTTTTTTTGACTAAAACCGACGTGATTTGATGCGAGGAGTTCGAAAAACGCGGTATCGTTGGGAGAAAACGCTCGTAAGCGGTTCAAAATGACGTTCAAATATTTCCAACTTTAAAGACGCATAAATCCTAAAATATTATACTTACGGCAAATCTGCCTGCGTCAGTCGATTTATCTCAAAAAACTGCATAGGAAAACGCCAAAAAATGTGTGGATTTGAAACTTTCAATTTTTGGGGTGAAAAAACACCAAAGGGGTTAACCTTAGGTTTTTTTCAAAAATCGCCAAAAATTTAATTGGTCTTTTTTTGACTAAAACCGACGTGATTTGATGCGAGGAGTTCGAAAAATGCGGTATCGTTGGGAGAAAACGCTCGTAAGCGGTTCAAAATGACGTTCAAATATTTCCAACTTTAAAGACGCATAAATCCTAAAATATTATACTTACGGCAAATCTGCCTGCGTCAGTCGATTTATCTCAAAAAACTGCATAGGAAAACGCCAAAAAATGTGTGGATTTGAAACTTTCAATTTTTGGGGTGAAAAAACACCAAAGGGGTTAACCTTACGTTTTTTTCAAAAATCGCCAAAAATTTAATTGGTCTTTTTTTGACTAAAACCGACGTGATTTGATGCGAGGAGTTCGAAAAATGCGGTATCGTTGGGAGAAAACGCTCGTAAGCGGTTCAAAATGACGTTCAAATATTTCCAACTTTAAAGACGCATAAATCCTAAAATATTATACTTACGGCAAATCTGCCTGCGTCAGTCGATTTATCTCAAAAAACTGCATAGGAAAACGCCAAAAAATGTGTGGATTTGAAACTTTCAATTTTTGGGGTGAAAAAACACCAAAGGGGTTAACCTTACGTTTTTTTCAAAAATCGCCAAAAATTTAATTGGTCTTTTTTTGACTAAAACCGACGTGATTTGATGCGAGGAGTTCGAAAAACGCGGTATCGTTGGGAGAAAACGCTCGTAAGCGGTTCAAAATGACGTTCAAATATTTCCAACTTTAAAGACGCATAAATCCTAAAATATTATACTTACGGCAAATCTGCCTGCGTCAGTCGATTTATCTCAAAAAACTGCATAGGAAAACGCCAAAAAATGTGTGGATTTGAAACTTTCAATTTTTGGGGTGAAAAAACACCAAAGGGGTTAACCTTACGTTTTTTTCAAAAATCGCCAAAAATTTAATTGGTCTTTTTTTGACTAAAACCGACGTGATTTGATGCGAGGAGTTCGAAAAACGCGGTATCGTTGGGAGAAAACGCTCGTAAGCGGTTCAAAATGACGTTCAAATATTTCCAACTTTAAAGACGCATAAATCCTAAAATATTATACTTACGGCAAATCTGCCTGCGTCAGTCGATTTATCTCAAAAAACTGCATAGGAAAACGCCAAAAAATGTGTGGATTTGAAACTTTCAATTTTTGGGGTGAAAAAACACCAAAGGGGTTAACCTTACGTTTTTTTCAAAAATCGCCAAAAATTTAATTGGTCTTTTTTTGACTAAAACCGACGTGATTTGATGCGAGGAGTTCGAAAAACGCGGTATCGTTGGGAGAAAACGCTCGTAAGCGGTTCAAAATGACGTTCAAATATTTCCAACTTTAAAGACGCATAAAAACTGAAATATTTTATTAACGTCAAATCTGCCTGCGTCAGTCGATTTATCTCAAAAAACTGCATAGGAAAACGCCAAAAAATGTGTGGATTTGAAACTTTCAATTTTTGGGGTGAAAAAACACCAAAGGGGTTAACCTTACGTTTTTTTCAAAAATCGCCAAAAATTTAATTGGTCTTTTTTTGACTAAAACCGACGTGATTTGATGCGAGGAGTTCGAAAAATGCGGTATCGTTGGGAGAAAACGCTCGTAAGCGGTTCAAAATGACGTTCAAATATTTCCAACTTTAAAGACGCATAAATCCTGAAATATTTTATTAACGTCAAATCTGCCTGCGTCAGTCGATTTATCTCAAAAAACTGCATAGGAAAACGCCAAAAAATGTGTGGATTTGAAACTTTCAATTTTTGGGGTGAAAAAACACCAAAGGGGTTAACCTTACGTTTTTTTCAAAAATCGCCAAAAATTTAATTGGTCTTTTTTTGACTAAAACCGACGTGATTTGATGCCAGGAGTTCGAAAAACGCGGTATCGTTGGGAGAAAACGCTCGTAAGCGGTTCAAAATGACGTTCAAATATTTCCAACTTTAAAGACGCATAAATCCTAAAATATTATACTTACGGCAAATCTGCCTGCGTCAGTCGATTTATCTCAAAAAACTGCATAGGAAAACGCCAAAAAATGTGTGGATTTGAAACTTTCAATTTTTGGGGTGAAAAAACACCAAAGGGGTTAACCTTACGTTTTTTTCAAAAATCGCCAAAAATTTAATTGGTCTTTTTTTGACTAAAACCGACGTGATTTGATGCGAGGAGTTCGAAAAACGCGGTATCGTTGGGAGAAAACGCTCGTAAGCGGTTCAAAATGACGTTCAAATATTTCCAACTTTAAAGACGCATAAATCCTAAAATATTTTATTAACGTCAAATCTGCCTGCGTCAGTCGATTTATCTCAAAAAAGTGCATCGGAAAACGCCAAAAAGAGTGTGGATTTGAAACTTTCAATTTTTGGGGTGAAAAAACACCAAAGGGGTTAACCTTACGTTTTTTTCAAAAATCGCCAAAAATTTAATTGGTCTTTTTTTGACTAAAACCGACGTGATTTGATGCGAGGAGTTCGAAAAACGCGGTATCGTTGGGAGAAAACGCTCGTAAGCGGTTCAAAATGACGTTCAAATATTTCCAACTTTAAAGACGCATAAATCCTGAAATATTTTATTAACGTCAAATCTGCCTGCGTCAGTCGATTTATCTCAAAAAACTGCATAGGAAAACGCCAAAAAATGTGTGGATTTGAAACTTTCAATTTTTGGGGTGAAAAAACACCAAAGGGGTTAACCTTACGTTTTTTTCAAAAATCGCCAAAAATTTATTGGTCTTTTTTTGACTAAAACCGACGTGATTTGATGCGAGGAGTTCGAAAAATGCGGTATCGTTGGGAGAAAACGCTCGTAAGCGGTTCAAAATGACGTTCAAATATTTCCAACTTTAAAGACGCATAAATCCTGAAATATTTTATTAACGTCAAATCTGCCTGCGTCAGTCGATTTATCTCAAAAAACTGCATAGGAAAACGCCAAAAAATGTGTGGATTTGAAACTTTCAATTTTTGGGGTGAAAAAACACCAAAGGGGTTAACCTTACGTTTTTTTCAAAAATCGCCAAAAATTTAATTGGTCTTTTTTTGACTAAAACCGACGTGATTTGATGCGAGGAGTTCGAAAAACGCGGTATCGTTGGGAGAAAACGCTCGTAAGCGGTTCAAAATGACGTTCAAATATTTCCAACTTTAAAGACGCATAAATCCTGAAATATTTTATTAACGTCAAATCTGCCTGCGTCAGTCGATTTATCTCAAAAAACTGCATAGGAAAACGCCAAAAAATGTGTGGATTTGAAACTTTCAATTTTTGGGGTGAAAAAACACCAAAGGGGTTAACCTTACGTTTTTTTCAAAAATCGCCAAAAATTTATTGGTCTTTTTTTGACTAAAACCGACGTGATTTGATGCGAGGAGTTCGAAAAATGCGGTATCGTTGGGAGAAAACGCTCGTAAGCGGTTCAAAATGACGTTCAAATATTTCCAACTTTAAAGACGCATAAATCCTGAAATATTTTATTAACGTCAAATCTGCCTGCGTCAGTCGATTTATCTCAAAAAACTGCATAGGAAAACGCCAAAAAATGTGTGGATTTGAAACTTTCAATTTTTGGGGTGAAAAAACACCAAAGGGGTTAACCTTACGTTTTTTTCAAAAATCGCCAAAAATTTAATTGGTCTTTTTTTGACTAAAACCGACGTGATTTGATGCGAGGAGTTCGAAAAACGCGGTATCGTTGGGAGAAAACGCTCGTAAGCGGTTCAAAATGACGTTCAAATATTTCCAACTTTAAAGACGCATAAATCCTAAAATATTATACTTACGGCAAATCTGCCTGCGTCAGTCGATTTATCTCAAAAAACTGCATAGGAAAACGCCAAAAAATGTGTGGATTTGAAACTTTCAATTTTTGGGGTGAAAAAACACCAAAGGGGTTAACCTTACGTTTTTTTCAAAAATCGCCAAAAATTTAATTGGTCTTTTTTTGACTAAAACCGACGTGATTTGATGCGAGGAGTTCGAAAAACGCGGTATCGTTGGGAGAAAACGCTCGTAAGCGGTTCAAAATGACGTTCAAATATTTCCAACTTTAAAGACGCATAAATCCTAAAATATTTTATTAACGTCAAATCTGCCTGCGTCAGTCGATTTATCTCAAAAAAGTGCATCGGAAAACGCCAAAAAATGTGTGGATTTGAAACTTTCAATTTTTGGGGTGAAAAAACACCAAAGGGTGTACCTTACGTTTTTTTCAAAAATCGCCAAAAATTTAATTGGTCTTTTTTTGACTAAAACCGACGTGATTTGATGCGAGGAGTTCGAAAAACGCGGTATCGTTGGGAGAAAACGCTCGTAAGCGGTTCAAAATGACGTTCAAATATTTCCAACTTTAAAGACGCATAAATCCTAAAATATTATACTTACGGCAAATCTGCCTGCGTCAGTCGATTTATCTCAAAAAACTGCATAGGAAAACGCCAAAAAATGTGTGGATTTGAAACTTTCAATTTTTGGGGTGAAAAAACACCAAAGGGGTTAACCTTACGTTTTTTTCAAAAATCGCCAAAAATTTAATTGGTCTTTTTTTGACTAAAACCGACGTGATTTGATGCGAGGAGTTCGAAAAACGCGGTATCGTTGGGAGAAAACGCTCGTAAGCGGTTCAAAATGACGTTCAAATATTTCCAACTTTAAAGACGCATAAATCCTAAAATATTTTATTAACGTCAAATCTGCCTGCGTCAGTCGATTTATCTCAAAAAAGTGCATCGGAAAACGCCAAAAAATGTGTGGATTTGAAACTTTCAATTTTTGGGGTGAAAAAACACCAAAGGGGTTAACCTTACGTTTTTTTCAAAAATCGCCAAAAATTTAATTGGTCTTTTTTTGACTAAAACCGACGTGATTTGATGCGAGGAGTTCGAAAAACGCGGTATCGTTGGGAGAAAACGCTCGTAAGCGGTTCAAAATGACGTTCAAATATTTCCAACTTTAAAGACGCATAAATCCTAAAATATTTTATTAACGTCAAATCTGCCTGCGTCAGTCGATTTATCTCAAAAAAGTGCATCGGAAAACGCCAAAAAATGTGTGGATTTGAAACTTTCAATTTTTGGGGTGAAAAAACACCAAAGGGGTTAACCTTACGTTTTTTTCAAAAATCGCCAAAAATTTAATTGGTCTTTTTTTGACTAAAACCGACGTGATTTGATGCCAGGAGTTCGAAAAACGCGGTATCGTTGGGAGAAAACGCTCGTAAGCGGTTCAAAATGACGTTCAAATATTTCCAACTTTAAAGACGCATAAATCCTAAAATATTATACTTACGGCAAATCTGCCTGCGTCAGTCGATTTATCTCAAAAAACTGCATAGGAAAACGCAAAAAAATGTGTGGATTTGAAACTTTCAATTTTTGGGGTGAAAAAACACCAAAGGGGTTAACCTTACGTTTTTTTCAAAAATCGCCAAAAATTTAATTGGTCTTTTTTTTGACTAAAACCGACGTGATTTGATGCGAGGAGTTCGAAAAACGCGGTATCGTTGGGAGAAAACGCTCGTAAGCGGTTCAAAATGACGTTCAAATATTTCCAACTTTAAAGACGCATAAATCCTAAAATATTTTATTAACGTCAAATCTGCCTGCGTCAGTCGATTTATCTCAAAAAAGTGCATCGGAAAACGCCAAAAAGAGTGTGGATTTGAAACTTTCAATTTTTGGGGTGAAAAAACACCAAAGGGGTTAACCTTACGTTTTTTTCAAAAATCGCCAAAAATTTAATTGGTCTTTTTTTGACTAAAACCGACGTGATTTGATGCCAGGAGTTCGAAAAACGCGGTATCGTTGGGAGAAAACGCTCGTAAGCGGTTCAAAATGACGTTCAAATATTTCCAACTTTAAAGACGCATAAATCCTAAAATATTATACTTACGGCAAATCTGCCTGCGTCAGTCGATTTATCTCAAAAAACTGCATAGGAAAACGCCAAAAAATGTGTGGATTTGAAACTTTCAATTTTTGGGGTGAAAAAACACCAAAGGGGTTAACCTTACGTTTTTTTCAAAAATCGCCAAAAATTTAATTGGTCTTTTTTTGACTAAAACCGACGTGATTTGATGCGAGGAGTTCGAAAAACGCGGTATCGTTGGGAGAAAACGCTCGTAAGCGGTTCAAAATGACGTTCAAATATTTCCAACTTTAAAGACGCATAAATCCTGAAATATTTTATTAACGTCAAATCTGCCTGCGTCAGTCGATTTATCTCAAAAAACTGCATAGGAAAACGCCAAAAAATGTGTGGATTTGAAACTTTCAATTTTTGGGGTGAAAAAACACCAAAGGGGTTAACCTTACGTTTTTTTCAAAAATCGCCAAAAATTTAATTGGTCTTTTTTTGACTAAAACCGACGTGATTTGATGCGAGGAGTTCGAAAAACGCGGTATCGTTGGGAGAAAACGCTCGTAAGCGGTTCAAAATGACGTTCAAATATTTCCAACTTTAAAGACGCATAAATCCTAAAATATTATACTTACGGCAAATCTGCCTGCGTCAGTCGATTTATCTCAAAAAACTGCATAGGAAAACGCCAAAAAATGTGTGGATTTGAAACTTTCAATTTTTGGGGTGAAAAAACACCAAAGGGGTTAACCTTACGTTTTTTTCAAAAATCGCCAAAAATTTAATTGGTCTTTTTTTGACTAAAACCGACGTGATTTGATGCGAGGAGTTCGAAAAACGCGGTATCGTTGGGAGAAAACGCTCGTAAGCGGTTCAAAATGACGTTCAAATATTTCCAACTTTAAAGACGCTTAAATCCTAAAATATTTTATTAACGTCAAATCTGCCTGCGTCAGTCGATTTATCTCAAAAAAGTGCATCGGAAAACGCCAAAAAATGTGTGGATTTGAAACTTTCAATTTTTGGGGTGAAAAAACACCAAAGGGGTTAACCTTACGTTTTTTTCAAAAATCGCCAAAAATTTAATTGGTCTTTTTTTGACTAAAACCGACGTGATTTGATGCCAGGAGTTCGAAAAATGCGGTATCGTTGGGAGAAAACGCTCGTAAGCGGTTCAAAATGACGTTCAAATATTTCCAACTTTAAAGACACATAAATCCTAAAATATTATACTTACGGCAAATCTGCCTGCGTCAGTCGATTTATCTCAAAAAACTGCATAGGAAAACGCCAAAAAATATGTGGATTTGAAACTTTCAATTTTTGGGGTGAAAAAACACCAAAGGGGTTAACCTTACGTTTTTTTCAAAAATCGCCAAAAATTTAATTGGTCTTTTTTTGACTAAAACCGACGTGATTTGATGCGAGGTGTTCGAAAAACGCGGTATCGTTGGGAGAAAACGCTCGTAAGCGGTTCAAAATGACGTTCAAATATTTCCAACTTTAAAGACGCATAAATCCTGAAATATTTTATTAACGTCAAATCTGCCTGCGTCAGTCGATTTATCTCAAAAAACTGCATAGGAAAACGCCAAAAAATGTGTGGATTTGAAACTTTCAATTTTTGGGGTGAAAAAACACCAAAGGGGTTAACCTTACGTTTTTTTCAAAAATCGCCAAAAATTTAATTGGTCTTTTTTTGACTAAAACCGACGTGATTTGATGCGAGGAGTTCGAAAAACGCGGTATCGTTGGGAGAAAACGCTCGTAAGCGGTTCAAAATGACGTTCAAATATTTCCAACTTTAAAGACGCATAAATCCTAAAATATTTTATTAACGTCAAATCTGCCTGCGTCAGTCGATTTATCTCAAAAAAGTGCATCGGAAAACGCCAAAAAGAGTGTGGATTTGAAACTTTCAATTTTTGGGGTGAAAAAACACCAAAGGGGTTAACCTTACGTTTTTTTCAAAAATCGCCAAAAATTTAATTGGTCTTTTTTTGACTAAAACCGACGTGATTTGATGCGAGGAGTTCGAAAAACGCGGTATCGTTGGGAGAAAACGCTCGTAAGCGGTTCAAAATGACGTTCAAATATTTCCAACTTTAAAGACGCATAAATCCTGAAATATTTTATTAACGTCAAATCTGCCTGCGTCAGTCGATTTATCTCAAAAAACTGCATAGGAAAACGCCAAAAAATGTGTGGATTTGAAACTTTCAATTTTTGGGGTGAAAAAACACCAAAGGGGTTAACCTTACGTTTTTTTCAAAAATCGCCAAAAATTTAATTGGTCTTTTTTTGACTAAAACCGACGTGATTTGATGCGAGGAGTTCGAAAAATGCGGTATCGTTGGGAGAAAACGCTCGTAAGCGGTTCAAAATGACGTTCAAATATTTCCAACTTTAAAGACGCATAAATCCTGAAATATTTTATTAACGTCAAATCTGCCTGCGTCAGTCGATTTATCTCAAAAAACTGCATAGGAAAACGCCAAAAAATGTGTGGATTTGAAACTTTCAATTTTTGGGGTGAAAAAACACCAAAGGGGTTAACCTTACGTTTTTTTCAAAAATCGCCAAAAATTTAATTGGTCTTTTTTTGACTAAAACCGACGTGATTTGATGCGAGGAGTTCGAAAAACGCGGTATCGTTGGGAGAAAACGCTCGTAAGCGGTTCAAAATGACGTTCAAATATTTCCAACTTTAAAGACGCATAAATCCTAAAATATTATACTTACGGCAAATCTGCCTGCGTCAGTCGATTTATCTCAAAAAACTGCATAGGAAAACGCCAAAAAATGTGTGGATTTGAAACTTTCAATTTTTGGGGTGAAAAAACACCAAAGGGGTTAACCTTACGTTTTTTTCAAAAATCGCCAAAAATTTAATTGGTCTTTTTTTGACTAAAACCGACGTGATTTGATGCGAGGAGTTCGAAAAACGCGGTATCGTTGGGAGAAAACGCTCGTAAGCGGTTCAAAATGACGTTCAAATATTTCCAACTTTAAAGACGCTTAAATCCTAAAATATTTTATTAACGTCAAATCTGCCTGCGTCAGTCGATTTATCTCAAAAAAGTGCATCGGAAAACGCCAAAAAATGTGTGGATTTGAAACTTTCAATTTTTGGGGTGAAAAAACACCAAAGGGGTTAACCTTACGTTTTTTTCAAAAATCGCCAAAAATTTAATTGGTCTTTTTTTGACTAAAACCGACGTGATTTGATGCCAGGAGTTCGAAAAATGCGGTATCGTTGGGAGAAAACGCTCGTAAGCGGTTCAAAATGACGTTCAAATATTTCCAACTTTAAAGACGCATAAATCCTAAAATATTATACTTACGGCAAATCTGCCTGCGTCAGTCGATTTATCTCAAAAAACTGCATAGGAAAACGCCAAAAAATATGTGGATTTGAAACTTTCAATTTTTGGGGTGAAAAAACACCAAAGGGGTTAACCTTACGTTTTTTTCAAAAATCGCCAAAAATTTAATTGGTCTTTTTTTGACTAAAACCGACGTGATTTGATGCGAGGTGTTCGAAAAACGCGGTATCGTTGGGAGAAAACGCTCGTAAGCGGTTCAAAATGACGTTCAAATATTTCCAACTTTAAAGACGCATAAATCCTGAAATATTTTATTAACGTCAAATCTGCCTGCGTCAGTCGATTTATCTAAAAAAACTGCATAGGAAAACGCCAAAAAATGTGTGGATTTGAAACTTTCAATTTTTGGGGTGAAAAAACACCAAAGGGGTTAACCTTACGTTTTTTTCAAAAAACGCCAAAAATTTAATTGGTCTTTTTTTGACTAAAACCGACGTGATTTGATGCCAGGAGTTCGAAAAATGCGGTATCGTTGGGAGAAAACGCTCGTAAGCGGTTCAAAATGACGTTCAAATATTTCCAACTTTAAAGACGCATAAATCCTAAAATATTATACTTACGGCAAATCTGCCTGCGTCAGTCGATTTATCTCAAAAAACTGCATAGGAAAACGCCAAAAAATGTGTGGATTTGAAACTTTCAATTTTTGGGGTGAAAAAACACCAAAGGGTGTACCTTACGTTTTTTTCAAAAATCGCCAAAAATTTAATTGGTCTTTTTTTGACTAAAACCGACGTGATTTGATGCGAGGAGTTCGAAAAACGCGGTATCGTTGGGAGAAAACGCTCGTAAGCGGTTCAAAATGACGTTCAAATATTTCCAACTTTAAAGACGCATAAATCCTGAAATATTTTATTAACGTCAAATCTGCCTGCGTCAGTCGATTTATCTAAAAAAACTGCATAGGAAAACGCCAAAAAATGTGTGGATTTGAAACTTTCAATTTTTGGGGTGAAAAAACACCAAAGGGGTTAACCTTACGTTTTTTTCAAAAAACGCCAAAAATTTAATTGGTCTTTTTTTGACTAAAACCGACGTGATTTGATGCCAGGAGTTCGAAAAATGCGGTATCGTTGGGAGAAAACGCTCGTAAGCGGTTCAAAATGACGTTCAAATATTTCCAACTTTAAAGACGCATAAATCCTAAAATATTATACTTACGGCAAATCTGTCTGCGTCAGTCGATTTATCTTAAAAAACTGCATAGGAAAACGCCAAAAAATGTGTGGATTTGAAACTTTCAATTTTTGGGGTGAAAAAACACCAAAGGGGTTAACCTTACGTTTTTTTCAAAAATCGCCAAAAATTTAATTGGTCTTTTTTTGACTAAAACCGACGTGATTTGATGCGAGGAGTTCGAAAAACGCGGTATCGTTGGGAGAAAACGCTCGTAAGCGGTTCAAAATGACGTTCAAATATTTCCAACTTTAAAGACGCATAAATCCTGAAATATTTTATTAACGTCAAATCTGCCTGCGTCAGTCGATTTATCTCAAAAAACTGCATAGGAAAACGCCAAAAAATGTGTGGATTTGAAACTTTCAATTTTTGGGGTGAAAAAACACCAAAGGGGTTAACCTTACGTTTTTTTCAAAAATCGCCAAAAATTTAATTGGTCTTTTTTTGACTAAAACCGACGTGATTTGATGCGAGGAGTTCGAAAAATGCGGTATCGTTGGGAGAAAACGCTCGTAAGCGGTTCAAAATGACGTTCAAATATTTCCAACTTTAAAGACGCATAAATCCTGAAATATTTTATTAACGTCAAATCTGCCTGCGTCAGTCGATTTATCTCAAAAAACTGCATAGGAAAACGCCAAAAAATGTGTGGATTTGAAACTTTCAATTTTTGGGGTGAAAAAACACCAAAGGGGTTAACCTTACGTTTTTTTCAAAAATCGCCAAAAATTTAATTGGTCTTTTTTTGACTAAAACCGACGTGATTTGATGCGAGGAGTTCGAAAAACGCGGTATCGTTGGGAGAAAACGCTCGTAAGCGGTTCAAAATGACGTTCAAATATTTCCAACTTTAAAGACGCTTAAATCCTAAAATATTTTATTAACGTCAAATCTGCCTGCGTCAGTCGATTTATCTCAAAAAAGTGCATCGGAAAACGCCAAAAAATGTGTGGATTTGAAACTTTCAATTTTTGGGGTGAAAAAACACCAAAGGGGTTAACCTTACGTTTTTTTCAAAAATCGCCAAAAATTTAATTGGTCTTTTTTTGACTAAAACCGACGTGATTTGATGCCAGGAGTTCGAAAAATGCGGTATCGTTGGGAGAAAACGCTCGTAAGCGGTTCAAAATGACGTTCAAATATTTCCAACTTTAAAGACGCATAAATCCTAAAATATTATACTTACGGCAAATCTGCCTGCGTCAGTCGATTTATCTCAAAAAACTGCATAGGAAAACGCCAAAAAATATGTGGATTTGAAACTTTCAATTTTTGGGGTGAAAAAACACCAAAGGGGTTAACCTTACGTTTTTTTCAAAAATCGCCAAAAATTTAATTGGTCTTTTTTTGACTAAAACCGACGTGATTTGATGCGAGGTGTTCGAAAAACGCGGTATCGTTGGGAGAAAACGCTCGTAAGCGGTTCAAAATGACGTTCAAATATTTCCAACTTTAAAGACGCATAAATCCTGAAATATTTTATTAACGTCAAATCTGCCTGCGTCAGTCGATTTATCTAAAAAAACTGCATAGGAAAACGCCAAAAAATGTGTGGATTTGAAACTTTCAATTTTTGGGGTGAAAAAACACCAAAGGGGTTAACCTTACGTTTTTTTCAAAAAACGCCAAAAATTTAATTGGTCTTTTTTTGACTAAAACCGACGTGATTTGATGCCAGGAGTTCGAAAAATGCGGTATCGTTGGGAGAAAACGCTCGTAAGCGGTTCAAAATGACGTTCAAATATTTCCAACTTTAAAGACGCATAAATCCTAAAATATTATACTTACGGCAAATCTGCCTGCGTCAGTCGATTTATCTCAAAAAACTGCATAGGAAAACGCCAAAAAATGTGTGGATTTGAAACTTTCAATTTTTGGGGTGAAAAAACACCAAAGGGTGTACCTTACGTTTTTTTCAAAAATCGCCAAAAATTTAATTGGTCTTTTTTTGACTAAAACCGACGTGATTTGATGCGAGGAGTTCGAAAAACGCGGTATCGTTGGGAGAAAACGCTCGTAAGCGGTTCAAAATGACGTTCAAATATTTCCAACTTTAAAGACGCATAAATCCTGAAATATTTTATTAACGTCAAATCTGCCTGCGTCAGTCGATTTATCTAAAAAAACTGCATAGGAAAACGCCAAAAAATGTGTGGATTTGAAACTTTCAATTTTTGGGGTGAAAAAACACCAAAGGGGTTAACCTTACGTTTTTTTCAAAAAACGCCAAAAATTTAATTGGTCTTTTTTTGACTAAAACCGACGTGATTTGATGCCAGGAGTTCGAAAAATGCGGTATCGTTGGGAGAAAACGCTCGTAAGCGGTTCAAAATGACGTTCAAATATTTCCAACTTTAAAGACGCATAAATCCTAAAATATTATACTTACGGCAAATCTGTCTGCGTCAGTCGATTTATCTTAAAAAACTGCATAGGAAAACGCCAAAAAATGTGTGGATTTGAAACTTTCAATTTTTGGGGTGAAAAAACACCAAAGGGGTTAACCTTACGTTTTTTTCAAAAATCGCCAAAAATTTAATTGGTCTTTTTTTGACTAAAACCGACGTGATTTGATGCGAGGAGTTCGAAAAACGCGGTATCGTTGGGAGAAAACGCTCGTAAGCGGTTCAAAATGACGTTCAAATATTTCCAACTTTAAAGACGCATAAATCCTGAAATATTTTATTAACGTCAAATCTGCCTGCGTCAGTCGATTTATCTCAAAAAACTGCATAGGAAAACGCCAAAAAATGTGTGGATTTGAAACTTTCAATTTTTGGGGTGAAAAAACACCAAAGGGGTTAACCTTACGTTTTTTTCAAAAATCGCCAAAAATTTAATTGGTCTTTTTTTGACTAAAACCGACGTGATTTGATGCGAGGAGTTCGAAAAATGCGGTATCGTTGGGAGAAAACGCTCGTAAGCGGTTCAAAATGACGTTCAAATATTTCCAACTTTAAAGACGCATAAATCCTGAAATATTTTATTAACGTCAAATCTGCCTGCGTCAGTCGATTTATCTCAAAAAACTGCATAGGAAAACGCCAAAAAATGTGTGGATTTGAAACTTTCAATTTTTGGGGTGAAAAAACACCAAAGGGGTTAACCTTACGTTTTTTTCAAAAATCGCCAAAAATTTAATTGGTCTTTTTTTGACTAAAACCGACGTGATTTGATGCGAGGAGTTCGAAAAACGCGGTATCGTTGGGAGAAAACGCTCGTAAGCGGTTCAAAATGACGTTCAAATATTTCCAACTTTAAAGACGCATAAATCCTAAAATATTATACTTACGGCAAATCTGCCTGCGTCAGTCGATTTATCTCAAAAAACTGCATAGGAAAACGCCAAAAAATGTGTGGATTTGAAACTTTCAATTTTTGGGGTGAAAAAACACCAAAGGGGTTAACCTTACGTTTTTTTCAAAAATCGCCAAAAATTTAATTGGTCTTTTTTTGACTAAAACCGACGTGATTTGATGCGAGGAGTTCGAAAAACGCGGTATCGTTGGGAGAAAACGCTCGTAAGCGGTTCAAAATGACGTTCAAATATTTCCAACTTTAAAGACGCTTAAATCCTAAAATATTTTATTAACGTCAAATCTGCCTGCGTCAGTCGATTTATCTCAAAAAAGTGCATCGGAAAACGCCAAAAAATGTGTGGATTTGAAACTTTCAATTTTTGGGGTGAAAAAACACCAAAGGGGTTAACCTTACGTTTTTTTCAAAAATCGCCAAAAATTTAATTGGTCTTTTTTTGACTAAAACCGACGTGATTTGATGCCAGGAGTTCGAAAAATGCGGTATCGTTGGGAGAAAACGCTCGTAAGCGGTTCAAAATGACGTTCAAATATTTCCAACTTTAAAGACGCATAAATCCTAAAATATTATACTTACGGCAAATCTGCCTGCGTCAGTCGATTTATCTCAAAAAACTGCATAGGAAAACGCCAAAAAATGTGTGGATTTGAAACTTTCAATTTTTGGGGTGAAAAAACACCAAAGGGTGTACCTTACGTTTTTTTCAAAAATCGCCAAAAATTTAATTGGTCTTTTTTTGACTAAAACCGACGTGATTTGATGCGAGGAGTTCGAAAAACGCGGTATCGTTGGGAGAAAACGCTCGTAAGCGGTTCAAAATGACGTTCAAATATTTCCAACTTTAAAGACGCATAAATCCTGAAATATTTTATTAACGTCAAATCTGCCTGCGTCAGTCGATTTATCTAAAAAAACTGCATAGGAAAACGCCAAAAAATGTGTGGATTTGAAACTTTCAATTTTTGGGGTGAAAAAACACCAAAGGGGTTAACCTTACGTTTTTTTCAAAAAACGCCAAAAATTTAATTGGTCTTTTTTTGACTAAAACCGACGTGATTTGATGCCAGGAGTTCGAAAAATGCGGTATCGTTGGGAGAAAACGCTCGTAAGCGGTTCAAAATGACGTTCAAATATTTCCAACTTTAAAGACGCATAAATCCTAAAATATTATACTTACGGCAAATCTGTCTGCGTCAGTCGATTTATCTTAAAAAACTGCATAGGAAAACGCCAAAAAATGTGTGGATTTGAAACTTTCAATTTTTGGGGTGAAAAAACACCAAAGGGGTTAACCTTACGTTTTTTTCAAAAATCGCCAAAAATTTAATTGGTCTTTTTTTGACTAAAACCGACGTGATTTGATGCGAGGAGTTCGAAAAACGCGGTATCGTTGGGAGAAAACGCTCGTAAGCGGTTCAAAATGACGTTCAAATATTTCCAACTTTAAAGACGCATAAATCCTAAAATATTTTATTAACGTCAAATCTGCCTGCGTCAGTCGATTTATCTCAAAAAAGTGCATCGGAAAAACCCCAAAAAATGTGTGGATTTGAAACTTTCAATTTTTGGGGTGAAAAAACACCAAAGGGGTTAACCTTACGTTTTTTTCAAAAATCGCCAAAAATTTAATTGGTCTTTTTTTGACTAAAACCGACGTGATTTGATGCGAGGAGTTCGAAAAACGCGGTATCGTTGGGAGAAAACGCTCGTAAGCGGTTCAAAATGACGTTCAAATATTTCCAACTTTAAAGACGCATAAATCCTGAAATATTTTATTAACGTCAAATCTGCCTGCGTCAGTCGATTTATCTCAAAAAACTGCATAGGAAAACGCCAAAAAATGTGTGGATTTGAAACTTTCAATTTTTGGGGTGAAAAAACACCAAAGGGGTTAACTTTACGTTTTTTTCAAAAATCGCCAAAAATTTAATTGGTCTTTTTTTGACTAAAACCGACGTGATTTGATGCGAGGAGTTCGAAAAACGCGGTATCGTTGGGAGAAAACGCTCGTAAGCGGTTCAAAATGACGTTCAAATATTTCCAACTTTAAAGACGCATAAATCCTAAAATATTATACTTACGGCAAATCTGTCTGCGTCAGTCGATTTATCTCAAAAAACTGCATAGGAAAACGCCAAAAAATGTGTGGATTTGAAACTTTCAATTTTTGGGGTGAAAAAACACCAAAGGGGTTAACCTTACGTTTTTTTCAAAAATCGCCAAAAATTTAATTGGTCTTTTTTTGACTAAAACCGACGTGATTTGATGCCAGGAGTTCGAAAAATGCGGTATCGTTGGGAGAAAACGCTCGTAAGCGGTTCAAAATGACGTTCAAATATTTCCAACTTTAAAGACGCATAAATCCTAAAATATTATACTTACGGCAAATCTGCCTGCGTCAGTCGATTTATCTCAAAAAACTGCATAGGAAAACGCCAAAAAATGTGTGGATTTGAAACTTTCAATTTTTGGGGTGAAAAAACACCAAAGGGGTTAACCTTACGTTTTTTTCAAAAATCGCCAAAAATTTAATTGGTCTTTTTTTGACTTAAACCGACGTGATTTGATGCGACGAGTTCGAAAAACGCGGTATTATATTATAAATATAATTATAATAAAAAACTATAATCAATTTTATATTATAATTATTATCCTTTCAAAAATTTGACTTATGATCTAAGCGCGGTTGATCTTGAATAATCAAAATCTTTCGCCCGCTGCGCATTTCGTTAAAACATACAAGACCAAGGGGCCTCCAAAAAAGTTTGCCCCGGGCCGCACATATTCTTAATCCAGCTCAGGTCAAAACAAAAGTGGTAAACTGGACCAAATGTCAACTTTACTAAAATTTTAAAATGGCAAACTGAGCCAAATCATATACAACTGCAATTCAAACTCAAAATTACAGATAAACAATTTGATTGGTTACTTAATTAATTTGTCGGCCAGATTCATTATCCGATAGCTATCTCAAGCAGGGCCGGCGTTACCATAGTGCGAACGGTGCTTTTGCACAGGGCGGCAATTTTTAGTTTTTTCTAATGGCCTAAATGTAAAAAATCAAATGCTACTTAGCCGCAACGCCTAGCTTTTACCGTTACCTTGCCCGTTAAGGGAGTCATAGCGCCGGCTCTGTTTGGACCCCCAAAGCCGGCTTTGCTTACCAGGACCGTCAGTCGCGGGGGGAATTTATTAAAACTGAAAAAATAATGTTTCATAGTCGTTCATACATTCACAACTTTTAAAATTTTTTCGCCTCTCACGATTAGGCGCCCCTAGAATTTTGCCGCCCTAGGCCCGGGCCTAAGCGTAAATCATGCACTGCCCATCGCGCGATCTTAGCAGCTGTAAAGTTAGTAATAAATGAGAGTCTGAAGGCTTCCATGTGCCACACCAAACTGCAGTAGCCTAGCAACGACAACATTAATTAATAAAATAATGCGGCCTCAGGCCGCACAGCCTTGGAATGTATAAAAAAAAATTCAATAATTTCCAAGGAATTCCAGTGGTTTCCAAACGTATTCCAATCTAGAGAACTTAAATTATTTTTAACGAAATTTCAGAATATTTACCCATTGATTCAAACCCCGTAATGGTTTGATGTGTAAAATTAACGATAAAATAGTGAATATTTTATTAAGTGTATAAAGCATTCTAAAATTTTAAAACACAACTTATATTTACAGTTTATTTGCTATTAAAAAGCAATGCAAGTATTTGAAACTTACTAAAAAATATAAAAATAATTTAAAAGCTTAAGAACTTTCAATAATTACAGATTCATTATTCTCTTCTTAAATTATCGAGTCTTGCTTGTAAATCGGCATCTGCATCCGAAATAGTATTATTACTTGCGGAACCTCCTGCAGGGACAGTTCCACTACCACCACCTCCTCCTGCAACCGTTGCAGCAGCTGCTGCTGGTTGTTTCTGACCTTTACTCGGTAAAGCTCCACCAGTTTGTGGTAAACTACCTAATGTTTCATTCAATTGCAAGCCCAATTCGTCTAGAACTTGTGAAACCACTGCATCACTTTCTTCTTCATCGTCCTCCCCTTCCATCGCATCATCGATAGCATCGTTCATCATTTCTTCTTTCATGTCCATAATTTCAGACTGTTTCTCGAATTCTTGCAAAATTCGTTGAATTTGAGGTAAATTAAGCTGCCTATTCATACTTTGCATGGCCTTAGTTACACCCTTCATAGCTTGAGCCATAGCATTTTGAGAACGCAAAGTTTGTATTTTCAAAGAAACAGCTTGGATGTTGGCTTTCATAAGCATAAACTTTTTCACGTACTTCCTAGTGCGCACCAAATCCTTGGCCATAATTTTAACTGCATCCTAAACATTTCAAACTAAACTACGACAACAAAATAACATAACAAAAATATTACCATCTGACCTTCTTTGGCCAACTTCTTAATATCGGCTATCACTTTTTTCTCTTGCTGCTCCATCTTCATTTTCTCACGATCCAAGTCCCTAATTGCTTTGTTCAAAGCCCTCTGATTCTTCCTGAGGAGCTCTTCAGGGGTAACTTTTTTACCAAACAACCACTCCATTTTTTGTACCCAATAATTGAAAATCCACTAAAACGCAACTTAATTTATTGTTAAATAAATTAAGAAATGAGTCAGAGTACCTTGAAATTATAATTTTCGGTTTACCAAAAGTTGTCAAACGTCAAATACTTGTCAGAATGGCAGTGTCGCATATGCCGCAAAAATTCGTTTTTACTCCCTTTAAATTCAAATTTACGTTGTTAGTTTTTCAAAATCGAAAAAATATTCGTTTTATTAAAAACTGGTCCGAAATTACGTTTACGTCAAATTTTTTTTTTGTTTACCTTTCATGAAAGCAGTTTTTATGTTGCAATCTCGTGCAGCTCCTGTCAGCTGACAGATAGTCTTGTGACTTGTGTTCGTGTGAGCGGTACACTTGTGTTGAATTTCATACGAGAAGGTAAGTAATTTATCCTTAATTTACCAATAATTAAATTAGTTACCACTAAATTTCGACCAAGGGCCCAACGTTTCAAGTAATTTCGCACCTGATGCGCCACCATTTCCAAAATTATCGATCCAAATTTCATTTGGTTTGATGTTTTGCGTGGTGACAAATCGTGGGGCGTTGGGCCAAGACACCCTTTTTGAAACTGCCAGTGGGTTCTTTCAAAAAATTGAAGATTAGGCGTAGCCTTTTAGCGTTAGTTCGGACCCTCAATTTATGCGAGCGTTAACTTTTACAAGATTCTGGCCCTGGTTAATTATGTACCGCTCTAATGACATAACGTAATAGTTTAAGTTCCCATTCACGTGATTTAAATTTCAGCTTTAGAATGAAACTTTAAGTCGTTTTCTTGTTGTTAGAAAAAAACCACCAAAATGTCGCGACGTGCGAATCCATTTGACGATGAGAAGGAGTCCAATTTTGGATATGTGTTTGCCGTTTCGGGGCCTGGTAAGAACAATGATCGTAGGACTTGCAATGGTGTTACAGAATTATTTTAATTTTAGTCGTAACTGCCGAAAAAATGAGCGGGTCCGCTATGTACGAATTGGTTCGTGTCGGATATTTTGAGCTCGTAGGTGAAATTATCCGTTTGGAAGGTGATATGGCCACCATTCAGGTAGGAGGGATCGGTTGTTGTATGTTGTAGTTTTTATTTGTGCCTTGTTTTAAGGTTTATGAAGAAACATCTGGTGTGACGGTGGGTGATCCCGTTTTGAGGACTGGTAAACCCCTGTCGGTAGAATTGGGTCCGGGTATTATGAGTTCCATTTTTGATGGTATTCAACGTCCTCTCAAGGATATTAACGAAAGCACCCAAAGTATTTACATTCCCAAAGGTATTAATGTACCTTCTTTGTCGAGAACTGCTAAATGGGACTTTAATCCTTTAAATATTAAGGTGAGTCAAGCTCAGGAGCGTTCAGGAAAATGTAAATTTTTTTTTACGTTTTAGTTGGGCTCCCACATGACTGGTGGCGATCTGTATGGTATGGTACACGAAAATACTCTGGTGAAACATAAATTAATACTTCCACCCAGAGCCAAAGGTACGGTCACGTACATTGCAGAACCAGCTGACTACACAGTCGATGTAAGTTTACACTTACATCTTTTGGCTCTTTTGATAATTAGTCTTTCATTTCTCACAGGATATTGTTTTGGAAACTGAATTCGATGGCGAAAGAACGAAATACACCATGTTGCAAGTGTGGCCTGTTCGTCAACCCAGACCGGTCGCGGAAAAACTGCCCGCCAATCATCCTTTACTCACCGGTCAACGCGTATTGGATTCTTTGTTCCCGTAAGTATTTTTCCTTGCTCGCACATTCCTGTTAACAAAAGGATGTGCTTATTCCAGTTGCGTCCAAGGTGGTACCACCGCAATTCCCGGAGCTTTTGGTTGTGGAAAGACTGTAATTTCTCAATCTTTATCCAAGTATTCCAATTCTGATGTAATTGTTTACGTTGGTTGCGGAGAAAGAGGTAAATTAAATAATGAAAACATTTTATTCTGTGCTTTAACTTTGTTTATATCAAATCAGGTAACGAAATGTCTGAAGTATTACGAGATTTCCCCGAACTTACCGTCGAAATTGATGGTCAAACCGAGTCCATTATGAAACGTACCGCCTTAGTAGCCAACACATCCAACATGCCTGTCGCCGCTCGTGAAGCTTCCATCTACACCGGCATCACCCTTTCGGAATATTTCCGAGACATGGGTTACAATGTGTCCATGATGGCCGATTCCACTTCTCGTTGGGCGGAAGCTCTTCGAGAAATTTCGGGTCGTTTAGCTGAAATGCCCGCCGATTCCGGTTATCCTGCTTACTTGGGCGCTCGTTTGGCTTCGTTTTACGAGCGCGCAGGTCGTGTCAAGTGTTTAGGTAATCCCGACAGAGAAGGATCTGTGTCCATCGTCGGTGCCGTGTCGCCACCTGGTGGTGATTTCTCCGATCCCGTCACCTCCGCCACTCTCGGTATCGTACAAGTATTTTGGGGCTTGGATAAGAAGTTGGCTCAACGTAAACATTTCCCCTCCATCAACTGGCTCATTTCTTATTCGAAATACATTCGTGCTTTAGATGACTTCTACGATAAAAACTTTGTGGAATTTGTGCCTTTGAGAACGAAAGTCAAGGAAATCTTGCAGGTAAGCCGCGATTTTTTGTATCTTGAACGAAATCACAGATTTGATTTTTTATAGGAAGAAGAGGATTTGTCTGAAATTGTGCAATTGGTAGGTAAAGCCTCGTTGGCCGAGAGCGATAAAATTACGCTTGAAGTAGCCAAGTTACTGAAGGAAGATTTTCTACAACAAAATTCCTATTCAAGTTACGATCGTTTTTGCCCCTTCTACAAGACGGTGGGCATGCTTAGGAATATCATTGGATTTTACGACATGTCGAGACATGCAGTTGAAACGACCGCGCAGTCAGAGAATAAAATCACTTGGAACGTTATTCGAGATGCGATGGGCAATATTTTGTACCAACTGAGCAGCATGAAGTTTAAGGATCCGGTGAAAGATGGAGAAGCGAGAATTAAAGCGGAATTCGATCAATTGTACGAAGATATTCAACAAGCATTTAGGAACCTAGAAGATTAAAGATTTTTATTGTACATTTTTATTATAATCTAAGAGGCAAGTTGTTGTTGCCTAAAAATAGTAGCTTGTAAAATGTATACAAGTGTTGATTTGTGTAAGTAAAAGTGTCGACGTAGTTTACATTAATTATTATGCTTTGTCTAAAATTGTGAAGTTTATTTGGTGAGGGTGTTGAGGTTTTATCCAAAAAACATGATGAAAGTTTCATTCCATATTAAGTAGAGTAAGTAAAAAAATTATTAGTTTACAACTTTTAATGATTGTACATTTTTATTCAATGTTACACTGTGCATGTACAGTTTTGTGTTAGCCGCTTGTAGCAAAATTTTAGATCTAAGCATTGATTATGTTATTTAATTGTAAAATAAATATAAACAGCCTTGTTGTCTATCACGTCTTATTATTTTAGTACAAGCTGTTTATTTTTTTTTCCTCTTTATGTTTTCAATTTTGATGCAGTGAAGTATGAAGAACAAAATTTTCAAATAAAACTTAAGAAAAGAGAAGTTGTTTCCAGTTTGCAAAGCCGGTCTTCAAGCAACTTTTTTTACAAAATTAGGTGAGCAATTTTTTTACTGTACTTCCGGCGATATTTTTTTGGTATTTGATCTATTACTCGCTGGTCCAGACCAGGCTTGCCATGTCTTGTTGGAAGTTGCGCCATTTTGAAGATCTCGTTGACAAGAGCTGATTAGTCCACCTTCGGTATCAAAGAATATCGAATAATACAATTAATCAAATTCGGACTTAAAATTTAAGAAATGGTCCAGAAATCTCATAGCCCTCTATTTCTGTCAATACTGTTTTTCATTGGAACATACCTCAACCGACTGCAAAATTTAAAATAAATCTAAGCAAACCCTGACCTACTGAATGGATTCTTAGAAGCTACAACCACACACGAGAACAAGAAATTGACACAACATTTGAAGAGGAAAACCCCGACCCAAAGTAAGCGATGCGATGGTTAGCCCGATAAGCCAAAGCCAAACGAGCAAACCCAAATTGCAGAAAACTTGAGTTGAATCTCTCCCTGGTTGCTGGAGTTAGCCCTTTATCTACAGTCTGAGTCTGAAGACGACGGGATTCTATAGTTTGTAATTTAGCTCCCGAGTTCACGACGATGACGCTCTTTCGTTCAGCGCAGCTATAAAAAAAGTACTACTATTCAAAATAATCCAAAATATTTTTTTATTTATAAAAAAAATAGTTTCACTCTTACAAAAATTTACAATACAAAAATCATGACGGGGGCGATGCAGACGGCACGGATGCAGCAGATCCCGAGTTATTAGATTCATCCATAGAAGATAAATTATCGCTTCCCGCATTGGACGAATTTTGTTCTTTTTCCGAAGTGTGCGATTGTGCACTTTCACTTAAAACCTGTTTTGGTTTATCTGCATCACTTTCCAGATTAGAAGTTACGTCAGAAGCTGCATTATAGTGCCGCCGTCTTCGCCTTCTCGAACTGCCTCTACGTCCTCTTCTCCTACCATGTCGTCTCCTACTATGTCTGTGTCTTTTATCTTTGGGTTCTTTGTTCAAAACATCCAGCTCACTAACAATTGGCGTTAAACTTGTAGATCTTAGACGGGAACGCTTGTGACTGACCCGATCTCCAGGTCTACTCCGTTCGGTGACTTCTCTGTATTTGTTTATCCGTTTTGGGTTTCTATTTGCAGAAACAAGTTTATATTTACCGTTCGTTTCTCGTAAAACGTTCTTGTCGATGGCCTCGTTAATTGCTCGCCGTAAGTAAAACACCAAGTTATGCCTATTCGGATAAGATAACATGGGGTTTTGAGCTTTAATATAGGACAGGATGGCCAATTTCGTGGTTCCATTTCTACCTCCAAGTGCAGATATTGCTCCTTGCAGGATTCCAGCCATATCTTCTTGATCGGTTTGTATAGAATTCAGTTTCTTCATTTTAATTTAGTATTAAAAATTTGGTACTTGGAAAATCTTCAAAATATTAAACTGAAGTTTAATTTATAAATTCATCAGTTTTTTGTTTCAACATTAAAATGGTAACTATGTTACCGATTTTTGGGGTCAAGCGCCAACATTGTTTTTTATTAAAATTATTATTTATTACAAAATCAAATTACAATAAGTTATTGTGATCTTGATAACCGCGAAATTTTTTCAAAAATTTCATGGTTTAACCACAGACTGTGCAATTTCTTATATTTCTCTGCAGATAGGAAGCGAGGGCTGCTTTTATCAAAGCAGCAATCACTTTCGTAAAATTCGTCTAAATACGGTCCGGGAACTGTTTGAGACTTATAGGACTCATGGAACCAATGGGACTTATGGGGTAACCGAAGTACAATCTCATTATCGATTACATTGAAGTACAATACACTGCTGCATTTTCTCGAATGAACATCGAAGGATCCTTCACACCTCCCATTTATGAACTTGTAGCAACACGCTTCTGTACAGAGCATCTCGCCGCATACTAAGCAGAGATGAGGCTCTCTTTCGATTTCGTTATCATTGTTGGGGCATCTAAATGAAGCAACCATTCTGCAAATTTCAAAATATTCCTGGGGCAGTTCTATCAGTTGGTTAATGTGGTGGGGATCGACTGCTTCAAATGTTGAATGTTCTTGAAGATTGAATGTCTTCATGTAAGGATGTTTGAACCAGTTTTGGACATGGAGAACGTAGGTCCTGTCGAATAATTCTTCTGGAGTCTGTGGTAATTTCAAATAGAAACACATGTTTGCAAATGTATCGCCGCCTGATTGCGTCAGATCGACAGGTGCCGGGACATCGGTCAGAAAACTGAAGAACAACACGCAACGTCGTAGGAAAGGTAAACAGGCCTGCTGAACGAAAGTCCAGACGAAGCTTTCACTTAAGTGGCTTAAATCTTTACCCAGCATCCGTAGGATATGTTTAAACGGTGTTTCGGTTTTGGACTTGACGTCGTCAACCATTCCGTCAAAATCTGTTTCGATTAACGTTTTGACGATTTGAGCTACGAATACTAAGCAGATATTTTGGAATCGGATGGTTTCATTTCGTTCGGTTTCCGATAACAGAAGGGTGACAAATAAACTAAACATATCCAAACGCAAATGTGTGGTCAGATTGCTGGTTTCTCCCCTTAACAGTGAACGTAAGTTCTCGATATAGGAATCATAAAAATCGTCGTTCGGATAGAGCTGCGTCGCAACCGCAGCAACGTTGACGAAGTATTCTAAGCATGCTTGGTAGCGACTGGACAAATGCCCCAAAATTGGTTTGTTCGAATCTCGTAATATTGCTTCGACCACGTGTACGGTATACGAGAGGGACTTCCAAACATTTAGAGCGTTTTTCCGAGTGGCCGATTGGAAATTGGCGGTAAATTTAAGAACAACTTCTTTTAAATTATCATCCAAGGAGATAGATGGCGGTAGTAGAGGTAAAACTGTGTTGCTGAGGGATTCGCAAAACGGACACAAAAATTCGCCTTTATTTTTGTCAAAACCGCGCGGGGCGTTCCAGAAGTCTTCTTCGTCAGGCATCCTTTCCAGTTGGCGTTGCAAACATTTGGAATGCATCACGTGACCACAAGAACTTGTATATATTGATGGGCCTATGTTTGCAGTCAATAAGGGAGAATCGGCATTTAATGCTTTGTTTTTTCTTTGGCGACACAAAACTGTGGAATGCTGATAATAACCGGGCATTACCAAAACTTTGCGTTTCAGATCTAACTTTTGCGTCTCGTGACATAAAACGCAGGTTTTCTCGGTTGCATCGTCCAAGTGTTCGGTATCTTCGTCGCTTTCAAATTCTTCTTCTGAGCTTTTATTAATATTCATAAAGGCCATTTGCATTTTGACTATTTCTTCCATAATTTTCGCTCGTTTCGCTAGAGCAGCCTGAGATTTCTTTGCTCTTTCGTCGTTTTCGGAGACGATTGTCGTTACTGCTTCGGTGGTTACGTGGGCTACTTCTTTGTATTTCGTCACGGTCCATTTTAATAAATCCTTGGGCAAATTCTCCCGGTTGCTGCTTAAGGTTTCTTCCAAACGTTTCAACAGGTTCCATTTTGCAGCTTCTTTGGTAAACGACAGCATTGGGTAACGATTGGACTGTTCTTCCTGTAAAGCGTAACCGATCAAATACAACACGTGTTCTACATGAGTTTCAGTAGAACTTTTCGATTTTAAATCCACGAACCGCTCCAGAACCGTGCACATGATGTGCAACATCACGTCGCATTGGAAAACGTTCACCATTGGAGCGAAGAATTCTTTCAGCTTGGGCAATTGAGGCGGTGGAAAGCAGTCGGGTTCCCCAGCAGCTTTGCGACGATTACGTTGAAATTCGTTCGCCTCAGATATTTCCTCCGAATGATAATGGTAATACAAAGGATTATACCTATCGAAAAACCTTTCTGTCAGTTCGTAAATTCCATTTTCACTAATGGAAGTTGGTTTCTTCAAAATCGCAATTTCCTGCAGCACTTTAGTCAGATCCTCTTCGGAACCGTACTTACCAATAAAATGTTTGACGTCGGAACGACAAGCAGGTTTAATACAAAGGAACTGAATAATTTGATGTTTCAGATAATCCTCGACGGCGACATAGCTGGTTCCTGGAAAATCACGTTCGACCAATACATTGATTAATAATTGTAAAAATTTGGCGGAGATAATGGTAACTTCGTCGAGGTTATTCGAATTTTCCTCATAATTCGGATTAGCCCAATCGATCAAACCGAATTTTTCCAAAATCTGGATTAAAAATTCGTTTGGTTCGGTTACGGATGCCACTATCTGTAACAATTGAACATCGCGATTAAATATTTCTGCACGTTTAGAGCTGTAATAAAAAAAGTTAGTCATTAAGGAATCACCATTGCGTTTCCACATTCCAGCAGCATCCTGGGCAAACCTGCTTTGGATTCTTAAAACAGGATCGAATAATTTCGACACTGCAATGGTTTTCATCGCGTCAAGTTGAATTTCTGTGTAATGTCCTACTCGAATACCGAAGAGACCTACAAAAAATCGAAATAATGGAAGATAAGCAGAGACTGGATGAACTGCGGAATCGTATGGTAAGCATTTGGTATTGTAAGTTAACAGTTCCACTGTTTTCTCTGTTCTGTTGTCTGGTTCCGAACAAATTCTTTGGTTTATCATCATTTGCGTTTCTGTATAAACCATATCAAATACTTCGCTATCGCTTCCACACCACGTGAAAAATGATGAGATACCATAAGATACTGTTGTCGAAATTACAGATATGTCTAAACGGTGTTTTCTGTTTTCCTCGTATTGTTTAGTTGCTCGTATTTCCGAACCAATTTCTTGAAAATTATTCAACACCCGAAGGAAGCACGTGAAACCGTTCAGGAAACCAGCACGCAGTTCCTTGGTCCAAATCTTCGGCAACGTCGTCAACAAAAATTGTACCACCTCCAAATCCTGTACAGATCGCGAATATATAAAATTATCCGGCCCAATGGAATATTCGTCCAAGGGCTCATTTTTTCTATTCAAAAACGCTGTCAAAACAACACTTAGGATATTCTCGTTGGCGATAAGTTGGTGGGCCAAATTTGGAACTGTAAACAATTGGTTCATAATGTCACCTAAATAATGATAGTGGTGTTGATAAATCGCACCCGTAATTACTTCGTATCTTTCCGTTAACATCTTTGAAAATATTTCTTTAGTTTCATATTCTTTGATCATACCAAACATAAGTAGCTCGTGCAGTATGGCCAGAATCCGTACCGGTAATGCGGAGGAAAAAATTAAAAGTTTTTCGGCAACACTTTCATTGGCAGTCCCAACGGATGTTAACATAGATTTCACAAATTTTCTTCTCAATTCGCTTCCGTATTTTAAAAGTTTCCGCAAGTAAATTGCCATCGCCAAAATTAAGTTTTGAAGAACCACATCGTGGATGTGAAAAATTTTGGCTCCCACTTGGGATTCTCCATCCGTACATTCGGCTTTTAGAGTTTCGCATAGTGTCTTTTTGGGTAATTTAACCGTAATTTTTCCTTCTAGAGTCCAAGCCCGCAGATATTGTAAGTAATTTCTTTTGTTCATCTTCAATAAGGACCTTCTCGTTAAATCAGAATATACGTCAGCGGAAACGTCATAACAAGTATAAATGGTTACGCAAAACATGTCGTCTCTTCCCAAACCATCGGCGGCACATTCGTCAGTACTTCGGAAAAACTCCACCAGTCGATCGATGTACTGAACAATAGTCTCGATCACTAATCCAGCGCGGTTTTCCACATCTTCAGGCAAAGATTTTTGATTTTCACTTTTATGCTTCGAACAGTACCATTCCTTTTCCCAAGTTTTGGTTTCTCCACAGCAGCAATACACAGACGAAGACGAAAACATATGATATTTATGTCGTCTATGTTCGGAATTCTCAAAACAATCTCCACATAGAGCTCGGAGAGCGTCGTTTTCTTTACATTCCATACACGTATAGTAAAACATGGCCGAGTTAAGCAGAGACGTTTTATCGCAAATGGTAGATTCTCCACGTTTACACATCTCGTCGATACTATCCTTCGAGTATCCATGGAAAATGAATTCTTCGAAAGCTGTAATTAAGTTTTCATGAATCGTACTGTTTTGGAAATTCGTTTCCAATGGATTTTTCAGTATACCCAAATCATCGGTGATTTGCGGTATCCACTCTTCCCACTTGCTAATATCTTCGCAAGATAAGCAGCCTTCTTTCCATTTCTGAATCCATTCGTTAACCATGGCACTGATTAAATTCATATTGATTATTAAATTCTGATTTTTATATTATATACTTTTGTTAAGTTTTTAATTTATTTATATAGATAATGACTTACGATTGGCAACAAATATTACAGTATTTTAAGGATTAAAGGATTACACTATATCCACTGAATCGTAAACGCTACTGTTGCTAGATATAAATTTCAGTTAAGAGCCGATTTATCCTTACGGTAGAATTATTTTAAGAGTTAATTTATTAATTTACAAGTAAAACTCAAACATTATTTAAACACAACTTCTAATAGAAATGGAAAAGTAAGTTTTCTAATATATTTGTCGTAGTTTATAAGTACACGCCATATATACTACGCCACCAAAACAAATGATTTAAGGTAATTTTTCAAGTATTTAAATTATTATTCTCAAATTAACTTTTAAATCTAACAATCCTTTTGTGGTTTACAATAATTTATAAATTAATAACCATAACAAGTCATAAGAAAAGGAAGAATTCCTCCATAAATGCTCAGGGTTACAGACATTCCCCAATCCGGATTAAGCAGCCGTGGGGTCTAAATGCTGAATTCCGCGGCACTTCTGTGAATAAAATTGTAATTTAATAATTTATTAATTAGTAATTAATTAATTATAAATTGATTTAAGAAAGACTTCTTTTTAGCTTAATTGCAAATATAGGAGAGGGGGGCAAATTTAGGGTTTTCCCCGGGTAGCAGAAATCCACGCTACGCCACTGTCTCGATAATTAAACTTTGTCTAAAATTTTTAATAAAATATCCGATATTAGAAGTTAGTAGTAATTTTCATCAGAAACGGCACCCCACGCTTTTTGTCAATTTGTTGCCGATCGCCAAGTTTTCAATGTGTGCTTTTTGCTTTTTACTAATCTTTCTTTATTTTATATTTTTTTTAAACAAAAATTTTTATTTCAAATTAAAAAAGATGCTTCCTTCCTTTTTTTATTTTTTCATTTAATAATAATTATTAATTATTTTCAGAATTTCTGTGAAAACGGTTGGTTTCCCAAAAAAAAATTTTTAACCAAAGTTGTAGCCTGTTAAATTCCCTATCCGCTTTGGGACATTATTTTTTCTCTAAAACGTTTCGTTTAAGAGATACGGGGTTCGCAAGAAAAGTAAAAAAAATATAACCTGAATTTGTTTAACATTTTTTCCCTTAATTTAATTTATAACTCGAAATCCGTTGATTCTAGACGATAAGGGGTTATAACCTAATTTTTAGATAAGCGAATAATCTTTAAAAAAATTCAAAGCTGTTAAGCTGAAAAAATCAATAATATCAGAGTTATGGCCGTTTGAAATCAGAAATTTAAAAAATTGCTTTAAATGGAGGTACCCCCCAAGCGTTTCGACTTGGACAAAAATTTTATTTGAAAATTCGTCTTAGAAAATTGTCCTTTATCACCATCTCAAAAGTTCTCCATGGTCACGGGACACCCTATGTCTCGAAACTCAACTTGTGGGAACCCAGTGGCGTAGCAACGTTAATCAGGGTTCAAAAAAATGCAAATATGCTAACTTTTTTTTTTAACTTTACCTTTGAGGGCAAAGGTGAAATTTAAAATTTTTAAAAATTAAATTAAATTTATTAATTTAATAATTTTCAAAATTGGGACCGAAAAGACATTTAAAATTAAAACATATTGCAAAACTCACGCTGCATCAAGTTAAAAGACAGTTTAGATTAATCATATTTATTGTTTTTAAATTTTGTAAATCATTGGTTAATATTAATAATTTTATTTTATTTTTTATTTTGAAAATAAATTTATTTAATTTAATTTAATTTTTATTTTAAAAATTAATTTAAATAAATGCATATATGGACTCCTTTTGGAACCCGATGGTTCGGGGCTCGTGTATTCTGAACACCTGTAACACCCCGTTGTTACGCCGCTGTGAGAACCACAAAACTAAACAGAAGCGCATTTAAATCGTTATTAATTGATATGATCTATTTATCACTTAAATAAGATTTAATTTATCTTTAATAGATTAAAATTTATCTCTGATGTTCAAACTACGTCAGAAGAAATGGAAATTTTTCATTTTCAAAAATTGTAAAATATTTACATGGCTTTTTAATTACTTAAATCGACGCATTTTGATACCTACACAGTAAAAATGTTTTGTTTAAATTTAATAAACAATTTTGTTTAAATAATTTTACCTAACAGAAACAAATTTTGTTTAAATTTTAATGAAATTATTTCCGTCAATCAAACTGAATTTGTTATTTTAAAAAAAATTATTATAAAAATTTGTTTAATTTAAATTAATTTTGTTTTTTTTTAATAATTTTTCATTACACTTACCAGAAATCTCCGTACGGCATTCGATGTTTCTGTTCAAACTACGTAAGAAAAAATGGAAAAAACTGCCAAATTCGACCTTTTATTTTTTGGGGTGAAAAAGTACCAGAATACTTTTATGTTAGAAAAAAAGTTAAAGTCATTAGCCTTTCAGTCCACTCATGGACTATCGGCCTCTTTCTCTTTCGAGAAAGGTTCGGGAATTAAGGCCCCGCGGCTGCTTAAACCGGGTTGGGGAGTGCCTGTAACCCTGTTTTAATAGTTGTCGGTGGCAATCGTCAACCCAGAGGAACCGAAGCACGGAGACGGTCATATGAAAGTTTTAGACTCTCCCCGGATTCGAACCGAGTAGCTTAGAATCCAGGGGGGGGGTCAAGGGGGCATGACCCCCCCCCCTTGAATCCATAATTCTGGCTAAATAAAAGCTTACCTAAAATGTAAAAAGTGTTTATATTATTTAATTTAATATTTAAATTAAGAAAAAACTAATAATATCCATGATAATCCTAACTTTTCACAATTAAAAAAAAGAATAGAAAATAGAGTAGAGATAGATAAAAAGTTAAATTTTGGTTTGAAACTCATTAGCTCAAAAATACTTTTCATTTTTTGAACTCAATCACAAAGCTAAGTTTTCCAAACCGGGGGGTCTGGGGGGTATGGAATACCCCCCAGGACATTGGTGATTCTTTGTGTTCAAAAAAAGAAAATGTGTTATTGAATTTAAAATCAGAAACCTTAAATTTTAAAATTTTAGAAGTTAAACCAAGGGGTAAATATCTAGTAAAATTTCTGTACACAAGACTTGGAATTACAACGATTTCCAAAAACCTCCAAAGAATTATTCCAAAGGAATTCCAAAGATTTCCAAGGAATTCCAAACGAGTGTACACAAAATTTTCGGGATATTTACCCCTTGAGTTAAACTTCTAATGGGTTTGAAACTCATAAGCTAAATAACACTTTTGTTACTGGGGGGTATTCCATACCCCCCAGACCCCCCGGTTTGATAAACCTAGCTTTGTGTGCTACTGTGTTTATATTGCATGCGGTTATTGAAATTTCGTTGGGAATTTTTATTTTATTTCGGAAATAATCACCGATGCAATTTCCATAACTGCTACTGTATTTGTTTACTTTATGTTCACACGATCGCTGTTGTAGGATAGTTAACCAATTAGAACGAAGCCGGACGTTTCAAGGACAGTTTCTTGACAGTTCAACAGTTTTTATAACCTTGAAGGCAGTGCCGGATTAACCCATAGGCAAATTAAGCAATTGCTTAAGACACCACGTCTTGGGGGACACCACGCATCAGAAACAGCACAAAAAAATATTTGCTAACACATAAAATTTTAATTGACTAATAGAACCATTGCTAAAACGTTGACGTTCGGAGTCATAATCCCGCTCCCGCCTGCTCTCTCGCTCGTCTATCGCATTCTGAATTTTTTTCTGAAATTCAAATTTCAGAATGCTGCGCACAGATTTGCGATTAGCCGATCACCACCTCTGCCCCGCCGATGCTGTTCTGTTTTTTTAAGACCGATAGTAGTTTATTTATGGACAGGGGGCTCACAGACGTGGATTACTAAGGGCATCAAGTAGTCTTAATCCGGCCCTGTTGAAGGCAAAATCAGACAAAGAAATATCATTCAAACAGTAATTGTGCATTGAACTGTTAGGTTCCATGTTGGAAAACACTTATATACAAGTTGTGTACAGCATAATAAAAACAAAAACCGATCCTCCGCCCCGATTCCCTTCGCTCCGGGCCATTTTGACAAACGCTGTACTCACTAAAAATATTTCCCTAGACTGGTTCTACTCGGCAAAGTATGCATAGGAAGAGGGTGTATCTCCCTCAAATTTTATGGTAGGCCGCACGCTATAGCAGCACCTAAATTTCTTTTTTTTTTCGTTCAAATAAATTTATTAGATACTCCAGGCCCGTAGCCAGAATTTCATTTCGGGGGGCGGGGGGGCACCTATAAAAAACCCTTTGTAAAAAGTAACATTTTTGAGGATCTCCTTCCGGGAATTTTTATTATTACAAACAAATCTTGTTTTTTTTACAGTTCGGGATAATCCAAAAGTGCAGTTCTAAATTAAATATTTTAACTAATACCTTACTTACTGACCTTCTTGAAGAAAAAGGATCATCATCATTTGGATGACGTACTAGGGAATTTAATTAATTGGGTGGTTTCCCTTAATACAATACAGGTCTATCTTGGGCTTTAGATCACAGCAGTGTATTTGAAGCGACCAGAATTTGAAACGCAATTACCCGTTTCGGTTCAAACCGGGGGGTCTGGGGGTATGGAATACCCCCCAGCACGTAAGTGATTGTGTTCAAAAAAAGAAAATGTGTTATTGAATTTAAAATCGGAAATCTTAGATTTTCGGTTTGAAACTTCTAAGTTCAATAACACTTTTTTCCGCACAATCTCTCGTGTACTGGAGGGTATTCCATACCCCCCAGACCCCCCCGCTTGAAAAACCTCGCTTTGTGTACGGTTGTTAAAATTTCATTGGGAATTGTTATTTTAATTCGGAAATATTCAGCGATGCAATTTCCATCACTGCTACTCATACTCATGACTGCTACTCATATTATGAGGAAAAATTAATCCAAAAAAATTTTTTGAATTTAAAATTTTTATTTTTATTGAATTTGAAATTTCGATATTTTGGCTAATAAACAAGTTTATTTGATGTTAAGTGGATTTTATTTGATAATTTGAATTATTTTTGTCTCAAATTGGACAAGTTTTGAAGATACTATTCAAGTTTTTGATAAGTAATTTTGGATATTTGAATGTAATTTGGAATATTAATAATAAATTAATTGGATGGTTTAAAAAAAAGGAAATTTTTTTGAATTATAAAATTAGAAGAAAATTGCATTGGATTAATAAATTTAAAAGTCGAAATTAAAAAAACTTTAAAGCAAGATGCGGACGAAGCGCATGGTCGTTATCACGCACATTTGCGATAATACAAATAATATTCTACCAAAAAATTTATTTAATAATTAAAATGGATTTACTGCGAATTTAAAATTAAATTGGATAAATTAATTTGAAAATATAATTAATTAAAAATATTTTAATTAAATCACAAAGAAGAGTCTCGTGTTCATGAAAATGGGTGACCCGAAGAAAATTTGAAGATTTTCTTAAAAATATGAAATTTTAAAAATTCTTGAGCCTGCTTTTGAAAGCTGACATGGGTTTAGGGCCGCAAGAGTCTTTTCGTTAACTGCATTAGGCTTGGAGTACTTTTGCTCAGTCAGCACTTTGAAAGAGCATTTGAAATTATCTGATATCTCATTCATTGTCTGGGATGCATTCAAGCACCAAACCAAAGGTTAAGAATTAAATTAAATAAAGCAATTCGCCTTGTGAAAAACAATTGCCATTGTAGATAATAAAAAATTTTTCTTCGACCGATTTTTTTTTTTTCAAAAATTTTTTTTTGAAATTAATGAAAAAAAAACTGAATATCCCGGGTTCGAATCCGAATTGAAGAACGCATTTTCCACCATAATCTCTGTAAAAGTTATGGAAGGTTAATCACACTTTTTTATCATAAAATTATCTGGACTTGTAACAATCGGCCAGTTTTGTGTTGCAATATTGAATTAAGCAGTTAAATTGTGACAAGGTTCGTTATCACTCGTTCAGCAAGTGGTAATATTTATCAATGTTTTCTTAAAATATCCCGAGTCATTCTCGGCGAGCTGATAAGTTACATTACAGTTCACTTAAGGATCAGCACAAGTTTCAATGTAATCTTTCCAGTTTAGAAGTGAAATTCTTCGGTAGTGCATTTAAAATAAAGTGCTGTGGCCTATAAGAAAACAGAAAAATTAAAAAATGGAAAATTACACGTCCGATAGCAGCGACACCGATAACGATAACAAAATATTGGATTTTACGCATCTGATGCTAAATTCCGAGACAATGAACAACAATTTAAATGCAATTGTAGACGACGACAAGACATTTAAAGAAATCGAGGTTGCGCTGTTGCATCACAACTTATTATACAATTTACCTACAAATTTATTCAAATTACGAAATTTACAAACTTTAGACGTGAGCTCCACCAATTTAACCTTTTTGCCGGACATTTTCAAGTATTGCCCGATTGCTACGCTCATAGCCAAAAACAATAGTCTCACCGACGATTCTCTGCCCAAATCCTTCACGCCCAGCACGAAGCTGAGAGAACTCAATTTCAGCGGTAATTTGTTGGTCAATTTTCCCGAACAAATTTTCGACTTCGCCAATTTGAAATATCTCTACTTGGGATCCAACAGGATTTCGGTCATTTCCAGAAATATTGGAAAGCTGAAGAGGTGAGTGGAAAAATCATACACAAACTTTCTAAACTAACTTTCCTTACCTTACCAGTCTTAATATTTTGGCGATGGGGGGCAACGATCTGAGGGAGGTTCCAACAATTGTGGGGGAACTGAAAACTCTGCAAGCTTTAATTTTATGCGACAACAAAATCGAAAGTCTGCCGTCCACAATAGCAAATTTGAAACAACTAAAATCGTTGCAGTTGCATAAAAATTATCTACGGACTCTGCCGCCTGCAATAATAAAATTGGAACACTTAACCGAAGTAAGTACCTACCTTCGGAAGACGACAACATTCTAAGTTTTTGCTTTTTTGACAGTTGAGTTTGCGTGATAATCCTCTGGTGGTGCGTTTCGTTAGCGACATGACTCACAATCCTGGCAGTCTCTTGGAATTGTCCGCACGAGCGGTCACAATACAGAACATACAAGTTGGACCCGAAGACATCCCCGAAACTTTGCTGACCTACTTGGACAGCGGTCACCGTTGTGTCAATAATCAATGCAAAGGTTAGAGACCGTTTTATAATAAAAAACAAATTTTACTGATGAGTAGACAGCGCCATCCTTTGAAAAGAAATGATTATCCTGTTGATTGCATAGCAATAATGCGTTCATGTCAAACAGTCATTTGTTTTTCTCAAATCCTTATCGAAAGCAGATGTAACAATCTTATCTAAGCTAACACAGTGACATCTAACCCAAGAATGTCACTTCAGGTTTTACCCGGGGGGTGTCCTCAGATTGTCTGGTATTTCATACGATTATTTTTATAAATTTTCCTTCAGTTGCACAGCAGATTCCCCCAGAAATTCCCGCCAAAAAAGGGCCATTTGTACAGGACTCGGGCTTCCCGGACCCCTTGACACTATGCCTCTTAAGTGCGTCGAAGAAATCGAAAATCGCAATTTTGGTCCTGATGCTCATGAATGGATTAGCGGAAAATATTAACTCTGAAGGCTAAGGTCACGGATGATGGAATCTCATTAATGCATTCGTGCGCGTCAGTAGTCGGCAGATAACGGACAATTTGTGTGCGCAAAACTCGAAAATTCAAAAAATATTAACTGAAATTGGAAAAATTTTTAAAGGAATTCAAACTTCCACTAATCTTAAACCAAATGTACACAACTTTTTCAAAATATTTACCGGAGGGGAAAATCGCTGGTGAAATTTGGAAATCCGGGAAATCTTAGAAATATTCCAAACAACCTCTTTTTTTATACATTTTCAACTTTTTCTAAAGAAAATCTTGAGGCAATCAAAGAAAATCTGGTGTACAAAAGCTAGGTCTGCGGTTTCCCCCACTTATTGAAGATTTTTGAAAATCTTCCACGGATTGCCTCAAGATTTCCATTTGAAGTCGAAAAACTAAAAAAAAAAAAGTCTAAAGCAGCAGTCGTCAACTCACTCGTTTTGGTGGTCCTCCATAAATTTTGAAATTGAAAAAATTTTATTTTCATAAATTATAAAAATTTCGTTTTTTCGAAAATGTTTTTTTTTTCTTTTTGAAAATTTAAATCCTTTTTTTAATACATTTTCAACTTTTTCTAAAAGAAATCTTGAGGCAATCCAAGGAAATCTCATAAAAGGAAATCTGATGTACTACACAAAAGTGAGGGGCCTGCGGTTTCCCCCTCTTATTGAAGATTTTCCCTGAATTGTCTCAAGATTTCCATTTGAAGAAGTTGAAAAAACTAAAAACAAAAAAGTCGTCTAAAGCAGCAGTCGTCAACCTACTCGTTTCGGTGGTCTTCCAAAATATTTTTAATTTTGAAAATTGAAAAAATTTGAATTTCATAAAATATAAAAATTTCATTTTTTCGAAAATGTTTTCTTTTTTTTTCAAAATTTAAATCCTTTTTGTTATACATTTTCAACTTTTTCTTAAAAGAAATCTTGAGGCAATCCAAGGAAATCTCATAAAAGGAAATCTGATGTACAAAAGTTGGGGTCTGCGGGTGGTCTCCCTCTTATTGAAGATTTTTGAAAATTTTCCCTGGATTGTCTCGAGATTTCCTTTTGAATAAGTCAAAAAAACTGAAAAAAAGTCGTCTAAAGCAGCTGTCGTCAACCTACTCGTTTTGGTGGCCCTCAAAAAAATTTAAATTTTGAAATTGAAAAAATTTGAATTTCATAAATTATAAAACTTTTGTATTTTCGAAAATGTTTTTTTTCTTAATTTCAAAATTTAAATAATCTTATGATCTCAAAATATCCAAAACAGCTTAGGAGAAAAAAAAATTTTGGTTTTTTCTATTTCTTCAAATTTCTCTTCACTTGTGCACCCGATTTCCCCAGCGAATTACCCCTTGACATAACCATGACGATTCCAAAAATTAATATACCTAAAGCTAAAACTTGAACAATAATTTCAAAAGATTTTTCGTCGAGTAACCGCAGGGGATTTTTTTTAAATAATTAAATAGATACAGTAAATTCCTTTCTTTTCAATTTCATTTTTGCACGAATTTAAATAATTCCAAATATTCAAAAATACTTCAATGTCCGTCTACCACGGACGCGCACGAATAGATTAACGAGATTCCCGATATTCTATATGGACGCCCGTCAGTGGTTCCGATGCAAATTTAGCATAAAAAAAAATTAGTATTAGTAGCTTACAATTAAATAGCAATAAAATGATAACCCAGATATGTTTCCATGGCCTTCAACATGGGCGTACCCAGGGAGGGGGCAGGAGCCCCTCCCTTGATCCTTCCTGTCTCCCATACATTTAGCTGGTTAATTATTATGCGCCTATGCCAGAATAATTATTTATCAACAGAAAATTCCTAATTTGCCCCCCCCCCCAGGCCAAAAGCTGGGTACGCTCATGGCTTTCAAGTTAACTGAAAGTGAAATTAAATGATTTTTTTTTGTTTTAGGTGTTTACTTTGACAACAGAGTGGAGCACATAAAGTTTGTGGATTTTTGCGGAAAATATAGAATTCCACTGTTACAATTTTTGTGTTCGTCCAAGTGCATCGAGGACAGAAAGGTTGACGTGCGACTGAACCAAAGCCACATGATGAAGAAAGTTTTGCTGGGTTAAAAGAGAAAAACTACAGAAAGTAGTGATCTGAAAATTACTTACTTGGAAACAAAAGAACGAGGGTGGGGTGTTTAAGTGGTGCATAGTAAAGTAACAAAGCGTTCGTTTCTAATCCTTTTTAAATATTCATATATTGTAGTATCAATTAACATACAATAAGCATAATATTTACAGCATCATAAAACATCCATCTGAAAAAAAGAGAACAACCTAAATATATATTTTTATAATATAATAGTTAAAACTTGCACTAAGATTATTTATTTGCATCGATCTAGCAACAATTTATTATTACACTGTGGTTTTTGGAAAATATACACGTTCTATTGATAAGTTTTTTTTTCTTACTTTCGCATCAAAAAACAACCAAATCGTCTTATGTAACTTACAGTAAAAGCGGGGCATAACCATAAATCAGCTTAATACAAGAGCATTTATATATACAAATTTACAACAACACTTTTGTTTATTATTACATAAATAATAATTCAAATTTATTTAATAAACCTTAAATTAAACGAAAAATGTAAAATTTGGTTGTTTTAAGTGACCTATTAGCGCAGCCATTTATTATTACATTGTGCAGAAAATTTCAATGGTTTTTAAATTATTCGATAGTCTACATTTGCTATAGTGGTGCCCTTACATCTTAAAACCTTTTTTTTTTGTTTAAACGTAAAATAACTAAAAGTCCACTTATACAGGGTGACAACGTAACTACCTAAATGTTCAGAATATTAAATTAAATATTATGTGTTGTAAGCCACAAAATCAATTCTCTCAAAAAACACATTTAATATTAAGATTTATAAATAAGTATTAGGATTTAATATTAAATTTCTGTTTTTTCAGAAAATTGCGCACATAATCTTTAATTTAAAACTCGATTGATATTGGCGATGGTTCACCCTATATACACTTCCTTTGTACAGCTATACAAAACCCAAAGAAGTAAAAATGTAGGATCTTCCTATTACAGAGAACATAACGCCATCTACAAGTAATAATAATAGCGCATTCATAGAATGCAACTAATTTTTGATATCAATTAATCTTGTACGATCAATAATCAACACAAATAGTTGCACATCCTAAAAATGTTCGGGCGAGAAAATCACTTTTCGTCGCCCCCATCAAACCGAAAAAAAAAATCGGTTGATATGTCTGACAATTGCAAATTTACTAACCTAAAAAAAATCAGTCTACAATGACTTGCACACTCTCAACAATTATACAAGGCAATTCATACGAAAAAGTATTTATTTCACTTAAACCTTAATTGTGTACTTAAAAAAATTAAATTGAGCTATAAATTAATAATTTGCATGAACGTGCAGTGGACTAGAACAAATGAAACTTGTAAAACCTGCTCAGCAATTGTTTTTTTTATGTTGTGCTCAGTTCAAAAAAAAATAATTTTTTTTTTATAACCAGATGTGCAGTGTTACGTCCTCGACCGGATAAATAAAATTATCAAATGTAATAGTCGACCACACCTTCACCGCCGACTTATAAATTAAATTTAAAATAATTTTAATAATAGTAAACATGCACACAACACAAAATAACGAATCGGATGGAAATTTAAAAAAATCATAATTTATTTTTTATACAGTTGGTAATAATAATAATTCACAAAACAAATATTTTTATGTCAAACTAACACCGTAATTTAAAATAGTGTACATTATAAGAGGCATGGGCTGTAGTCAATCATTTTTTTTCCTTATTAAAAAGTTAAACGCTTAGAAGATGCATTTTAAAAAGCTCAATGCACTACTACCATTTTTGTATCATCTCGAGTCGCTTCTAAAGCGTAAGCAGAAGTTTTTATGCAAGTTCCACCATTATTTAAACATTCACTTGATTTTTTTATTTTTAATTAGATCTAACTACCTATAAAACCAAAGTTACATCAAATGGAGGCTTTCCACGTCAAAAAACGCTGGAAACCCCCCCTCAAATAATTTTATTGAGTGGTTGGTCTGTTTCGAAAATAATTGTTGACTGCAAAAAGGTGAGGTTAATAATTAAAAAAATTTAAAAAAAGTGATGTACACGGAAAAAATAAAATAAAAAAAATAAAAGTAATTTTGTCAAGTCTAATATTTTTTTCCTTTTTTTGAGATAAAATTGATAGGGGAAGTTAGTTTTAAAACAAGGCATTGTTACATATTACAAAATGCCGACTATGAACAAAATTGATTCTGTACACAATGCACTATAATAATTAATTCTATAGTACAGCTGTCCCAATTAACAATCTCACACGAATCGTGTTACTAAAAATACATTTAAACAGCAATGAAAGTAAGTCGATTATTTTCTATTCTCTTTTATAATAAAAGATACGTGCGACTTACATCATAGCTGATCTATTATTACACTACCTATGCTAAGCCCGAAGCAGCTCCTTGCGATGGAGCTTTCAGCGCGTCACTTTCGTCCGTCGCGCCGGATGTACCACCGCCATCTTGTGGACTACTTGTCTCTTGAGCTCCTCGGGGAATTAATATGGAATTTAAGCTAGGCTGGATATTTAACTCTGAAAATTAAAATAAAATCCTCAATTTACTGTAAGTAAGTAGAATTTTCCTTATCATACAATTTTAATTTTTAACATATCGTTGACTCAGTTTTACCTACTGCAGGTAGCCCAGGCAAACTGCATTTGGAAACTATTATTGATCTACGTCACGTGCGTGAACCTGGCTCCCCTTTTATCAAAAAATTAATTTTTGTTGTTATTCTCGATTGTTCTTATTTTTTTTTTTTGATTTTACAAAAGAATATAAAAAAAATCGCAAAAAACTTTTTTCTACCAGCTCCCCCTTTTTCCAAGGGCCTTGCCAGTAAAATCATAATTTTGTCAACATGTCTACTGGTACTTTTTTTAAACCGAAATTAAATTCCAAATTTTACAAGGCCCACCCTGTATATGCAATTGTCAACGAGAAATTTAACAAACACTACATTTTGAATTTTTCAATTGACTATATCTTAAAAAATATTGACTTTCGAGAAAAAATCTTCAAACAAAAATGATGGAAAATTTAATTTCCTACAAAAAAGGTTATTATTATTATTACCGTCCGGCGCTCCGTTTACGAGATAATAATAAAAACGCGTTTTTCAAGATGGTAGCTGACCGAGGCCAAAAAGCCGGTTTTACACTTAAGAACTATCCACTACAGTGGCGCAGCCAGGATTTTGTTATAGGGGGGACTAAGCGATGCGAAAGACGCGGGGCCGTAAGCGAAAATTTTTCAAAAAAAGGGGGCGTGGTTATCTTATTTTCAAGTGTAATTATTGGGTTACCACTGTTACCTACCTTAAATTGAAATGCGAATTAGAGGACGGCATTTCCGAAATAACTCAGGGCGAAATTATTACTAAAACGATTATTATTAAAAAAAACAGGAAGAGTGATTTTTTTTGCTTGGCTGCGCCACTCAGTGTTGCCAGTTTGGGCGACTTGAGCACTGTCTATGCGACTGAAAATTTCGTATTAAATTATTATAAAAAAAAATTCCAGCGGCGCTTGGCTGTGGAGACACCCCCCCTCCCCCAATGCGTGAAAATTTCATAACATAATAATGTTATGGAAAAAAAATATTAGAACAATTGAGAACAAAAAAAAAATTCATCTTTTGATAAAAGTGGAAGCCAGGTTCACGCACGTATCTGACGTCTCGTTTTTTGCTTATATCTCGCCAACAGCTGCTCACACGTTACAATTAGATAGAACATAGAACGTAACTTGTAGAGAATTAAATTTCCTGCAGAAAATATTTTTTAAAAGTTATAGCCGGGTGTAAGCAACATCAGTTTCAAAATGTCAATATTTTTTCTCGGGAACCGTTATTGCGAACTACATGACATTAGAACATGTTATAAAGGTACTAGAAACTTATTAGTCCTTTTTTATGATTTTAACTCGACAAAATATGAAAACTAAGTAAATTTTTCTTAAAAAATGGTTTACATAAACAGTTGGATCTTTGATGACCAACAGCACAATTGGCCAGTACTGGAGGGCATTCCATGCCCCCCAGACCCCCCGGTTTGGAAAACCTAGCTTTGTGATTGTGTTCAAAAAATAAAAAGTATTTTTGAGCTAATGAGTTTCAAACCAAAAATTTATCGGATCGCTATCGGATGACAGGACCTTTTTGAGATAAAACAATATATACGGATCTCCTAATTGTGAAATATGAGCTCCTAAATAACGCATTTCTAAATAAGCGAGAGAGTTGCATTGCCGCTTAAACTACAAGGGTTCAAGTTATGCAAATAACCACCCATATAGTCAACCAATTCATTAGTCGCTAATGTGTGATGAAAAGATGTTTAAAATTAACATTGTCAACTGTTTTTAAAAAGATACGTTTTTAAAAGATTAAAAAGATAATCATGTAATTCGCAATAACGGTTCCTGAGAAAAAAAGTTTCTTCTAAAAAAAATACCAACAAAAAAAATAAGCCACAAATTACGAGATATACGCAAAAAATTAAAATATTCATAACAAACTAAATAAAAATAAATAAAGTTGTCAAGCTTACCTTGTTCGGTGAAGTTAAAAAGTGGAGGGAGCTCATTATCGTTGGGTAAGCGGGTATTAGGTTCGCGTAATTCGTTGAAAAAGGGATGTGCGCAAGCTTGAAGTGGACTAATGCGCGACGAAGGGGTATATTCTAAAAGACGAGCGACTAACTCGATGGCTTCAGGCGGCGTACGTGCACGAAAGACCTGTTGACACAATTTATTCTAATTTACAAAAATTTTTAATTTTTCTGCTTCAATCTAAAAAAAATTTCGACTAAAAACTAAAACGCCTAACTAAGAAAACTTCGAGGAGGGAGAAAAAGTAACAGAAGGTTTAGTTTGATTTTTTACACAACCAAATCGTCCGTTATCAATAAGCATGCCTAAAAAGCCAAAACTTACGCGAATTCTCTGGTGTTCGGTGGTACACACAGGCAGAAACATTCGAGTCAGCAATAACTGCAAACAGACGCCCAATTTGAGATGTTGGTAGCGCTCACATTAAGCATCCAAGTCGCTCAACACAATGGGTTAGTATATTTGTTATTTTCGTGATGACAAATTTTATGAAGTGAAGTGTTTTAACAAATTGGATCGTCTCTTTGAAGTATTTGCAGACAAAAGCGTAAATCTACTCAATTTCTTAAGTTTTAAAAAATAATAAATTGGAGCCGGTAGTGCGGCTAAGCCGGTTCTGTCTCACCTACAAATAACCCCGACTTAAAAATTCAAGATTTTTTTTTTCAAAATTCAAGATATGTGAATCCCAAATAAAAAAAATTAATATTAAATTTTAATTTTGTATTACATAAAACCGTGACTTCTTGACTGACTGAATGTTCGATAGCAACCGACTTAGTTATCCCACTTAAGAAATTGATTTACTTGCAATTTAATAAAGCTAAAAAGTGTGAAATAAGAATGTTTAAAAAAATATTAGAAAAACATACCTAAGGGTAAGAGCAACGTTCCCTCTAAAACAAAAGATTAAGTTTGCAGCCTCTTAGAGGCGACACTGTCGGTCAACTAGAGAGAACGTTGATGACAAGCACAGCAAAAGTAAATTAAGGCAAAAAAACTAGTAAAATTGTACCTGTTGCCACGGATGCGATTTGATTTGTGGAAATTTAAATTCGGTGTAGTTGGGATTCATTTCGCGAATTTGTTCCCTAGTGGGAGTGCCTAAAACTTTAATAATTTCAACTAATTGATCGACTCCAGAATCGCCAGGAAATATAGGTTGACCAAGTAACAGTTCTGCTAAAACGCAGCCGGCACTCCATACATCGATCTTGGTGGTATAATCTATGGCGCCGAAAATTAATTCGGGAGCACGGTAGTAGCGACTGCAGATGTAGGATACATTCGGTTCACCCTTTACCAAATGCTTGGCGCTTCCAAAGTCGCACAACTTAAGCACTCCTGTTTCGGGATCCAATAGTAAATTTTGCGGTTTTATGTCTCTGTGGCAGATACCCAACGAATGGATGTATGCCAAAGAACGGAATAGTTGATACATGTACAACTGGAAAAAATTACAAAAAATCAGTTGACGAAGCAAAAGCGTTTGGATAAATTACCTTAATAAAGCTGATGGGAATTGTTTGCTTTAACTTACTGTAGTGTCTCGCAACTTTGTATACTGTTTCGGGTATATATTCTAACACCAAATTCAGGTACACCTCATCCTTCTGCAAAAATTTTAGAACATTGTGCTAAAAATGTACATCATTAAAAGATTTCGTCGAGGACAAATGTTTGGAGCGTTTTCAAAAAAAAAAAAAATTGTTTTTTTTTTGTAGCAGCTCTTCACATTCTTAGCTAAACTATCCAAAGCAACTGTTAATATTTACGTTATCTAAAATTTTAATATAAACCCAAATATGGCCACTGTACAAGTGCTTAATGAGTTTTTAAGATTAAAACTTCTATACAAATTTTCTAAACAAGAAAATTTAATAGGCAGACTACAAAATCTGTTCAATGCTCAAACATGATAAATTTTTAATTTAGTAATCTAAGGTTTTAATGAGAAAAATGTTAGTAAAGGTTGTAAAATGATTTTTAAGCAGTAGTAGTTTCGTCCCGTTGGAGATTTTTCTTCTCGCATTTTTGCTGCTCTCAACGTCTCAAATCTAATTGAGGGGGAAACCGAGCTATCCCGAACTGTGAGTTACATCTCAAATCTTGCTGCTATGTTGCTATGTGTAATGCCATCTGCGAACCATTCGACGACCAATAGTACAATCAACCGGTACTGGAGACCCCCAGACCCCCCGGATTGTCAAATTCAACATTTTTCATATTCTACTATTTTACTTCGTCAAGTTCAAACCAATTTATCAGTGTTGTTTTCCTTCTTTTCGAGCAGTCGGGCTACGGTATAATTTCAGTTGTTATAAATCTGTATTCCATTATCAAAACTGTAGTCACATTTCATTTCGTTAACCTATTCCTGCGCGTCGTTACTTAAGGTGGTATTCTAATCTTGAAATTAGAAAAAAAATCGTTTTTTTTTCATTTTCCCCAAGTACAGATTCGTCTGTTGACAAGTCGAAAAAAGCAGTAAAGCAGTTTATCTTCAAAACTACATTTTTGGAAATGATTGACGTGATATCTCAAGTTCTATTTGACCGATTAATTTCAAATTTGTTGTGTACTTTCAGTACATGTTGCTCTATAGTTCGTACCTTGGAAATTGCCAAATCAGTATTATTCGATATTCTGGTGGCTGTCGAAAATAAAAAAAATTCATTTTCTTGATCTTTTTTCAGTTTTTAATTTTTTAAAAATAGTAGTAATAAAAATTTAGCAATTTCCAGGATACGAACTATGTAGCAGCATATACTGAAGGTTTACACAAAATTTGAAGTTAATAGGTCAAATGTAACTTGAGATATCATGTCGATGACATTGAAAAATGCAATTTTGAAAAGAAAATTGTTTTTCGACTTTTAAGAGAGTTTGTACCGCTTTAATGTTAAGCCTAACCCCCCCCCCCCCCCCGGAAAGTTGAACCAAACTTATTCATGTTTTTATAATTTACAAATAATAAGCAAAATTGTTTTGGGTTACAAATCGGTCAACTCCGGACTTCCCCGGCTTTTCCAGTTTTCAGCAATGCAAAGAACCGCATAAGGAATAGAGATAGAATCAGGGAAACAAGCGGATAGAGGGAATTCTTCCTGGGAATAAGGAAATCATGAAATAATCACGTATCAGCTTCATCTTCCATTATCTATATCAATTCCTCCTTAAAAAATCTTCGATTCCGGCAAGCTTCTGTTAGTTACTGACGCGCATGAATAGATTCATTCAGTATAGTCTGCGTCCTTCCATAGTAACGACAGTAGATGATCTTCAGATGAAATCAAAATGTATCTGGGCGGACTGGCCATGTATTTTTAAGTAATATAAAATGTTAATTAAAATTTAAAAATTAATCAGCTAAGTAAAAAAAATGTAATATATTATTGCGTTTGCCTGTTAATCAGTTAATTATTTATAGGTTCGATGTATTTTATATAATTTTTAGTAGAATTAAATTACGTCCAACCTGATTGGCGGTTATTGTGGTAGGAAGTTAGAAAGCAGAAGTAAATGGAAATATTTAATCTGTTAGTATTTATCCACATTTTTAATAAATGATCATTGAACAGAGTTCTATCCTCGAAGTATTTCTCTTTACAAAAATTTACTATAATATTAATCTGAGATGAAAAATACCCAAGTTAATAAAAAAAAAAATAAAAAAAAGGTAACTTTAGGTAAACTTAATTAACTAAAACAATTGAGTTAGTCAAAAATATATATATTTATGGAAAATCTAATGTAAACCATTGAGAATATATTTTCGAAAGATGCGCAACCGCATGCTAAATTGTGATCCATTATTTATTGCACAATTTCTAATTTTCCGTATAAATTACGGTGCAAAATTTCCCATGCGGGTCGTATCTTTTTAAAATTTACAATCAATGGTATAAGCACAAAAATTTCACAGCGTAACTATTGGATAAGCAGCTAGCTATTTTGGAAAATAGGCTGCAGGTTCATACCTGCTCCTTAGTGCTTAAGAGTATGCTCATGTCACATGGAACCGCCTCGGCTCGCTACACATTTAAAACATTACAAAATTGCGCACTATGTAAAATGGCCAAAATGTTATGATTGTGAAAATTTTCTTCTAAGTGTCCGCGACTCGACCGCGAGAAAAAACTACGTGAAAAACAAAATTGGGGCCTGTGTGACGTTCGTAAATTACAAAAATTATTGAGCCGTAAAAACGACTTTGCAAATTAAAATTCGCATTATTGATTAATTTCGCATTTAAATTGCGTTCTACTTTATTACAATAAATTTTTACGTTAATTGAATGGAATTAGCCCTAACTGACGCAAATAGTGTCGCACAATATTTTCAATGAGCCGTACTCAAACGTACTTTTCGCTTAGAAGTGTCAATAATACAACAATCGATATGAAAAATGAAAAACTGATTAATTTTTTTTCTCACCTTATCTCCACTAGAGTAAAAGAAATATTTAAGTTTAACTATGTTACAGTGTTCTAGTCGTCTCATAATTTGAAGCTCCCGATTCTGAAACAAAAAAAATTGTTTTGGTAGCAAATCTGGCTTTTATACCTCCCCCCTTTCCGAAAAAAAGAGAGTTCCAATAGTTACTTGGGTTACTTCGGGCGGCATTTGTTTTCGCTGAAAGATTCGTAAAGGGCCCAGGAATGAAAGGGCCCGGACAATTGAATGGTGGTATTTTTTTTAAAATGAAGAGGGTCGGAGCAAGGTTACACTGGATGAGTATTGGAACCCCTTATCTCGAGTACTTCGTTACATACCTTGAATCTCTTATCCTGAAGCACTTTTTTAATGGCGACCATCTCGCCCGTGTCACATAATTTAGCTTGATAAACAACTCCAAAGCTGCCATTTCCTATTACTTTTGTGTCTGTGTAAGAAACTTCTTGCGGTCGATCCGGTCCTTGTCCTGGTGTGGCTACCACTGTCGTAACTTTGCCCCCGTCCTTGCCTGAAACAAAAAAGGATAATGTAAACACCTTCTAGGTCGCACTTCAACCACGTCATTATTTTGATAAGCAATGCGTTTCCGTTTGGAAGAGGAAGAGTATAAGGTACCTGTTTGTTCTTTCGCGACAGTTACAATTGGGTCTTCCTCTTCGAGGGAAGTAGTTTTCGGAACGCTTTCTCTATGCATTGTCGTGTCAATACGACCGCTTCCAAGAACCAAATTATGCACCAGGTCGTGGAGTTTTCTAATCACAAGACAACTAACTTCGTAAAACTTTTAAAATTGTTAGGTTAAAACGATGTATTGCTAAAAAAATGTACATTTATCCCCAAGGACTTGACAACCGATCCAAATCGGCCGTCTCTGATGACTTTTAAAATTTTGTTTTTGAAAAATGCAAAAACCACATGACTCGAATTAAAATATAATGCAGCGAGATTACCCATGGGTCGAAGTGGAATTAGCACCGCCGAGGCGATAATTGGTGTTGGAAACAATAATCACTTAATTGGAGTGTTCGGACTCGAGGACGATGAAAAATATGCGTGCAAGTTTCTAAAAGACCTAATTAATTATTTTTTTTTATGTAATCGTACACGCACTTCCAGTCGAGTTATTTCCGAAAAAACCTTCTGGTGCTGCGTAACGGGAGTCGTTGACATTCGATCCGCACAAAAAGAGTCCAACTTTCAGATTTGTAAGCTTTTTAGATCGACATCGCGTTATTTTTAGCTTTTAATTGCCACGAAATATAACCGAGAGATGGAGAGAGGCATAAGAAGCCGTAATTTTAATTTAATTGCAAAAGAGAAATTTTAGTCGCAAAATGGAAATTATTGTTATTGTTGTGCAATATATGGAAGAAGAAAAACAAATAATATTTCTGACCCATTTAAGTTAAAACGGCCGGCGAGCACGCAGGGGGTGGTTTGCGAAACCTTCGAAACGGACCCCCTCCTGAGCGAAAGTCTAAAATTAAACGCAAAAAGTTCGCAAAAAGCGAGATTTCCGAAATAACAATTTAATTTATTTGCACCTTGAATTTAAAATCAATCGCAATGCCACAAAGTAACCTTTCCGGAGATCGATAAAGTAATTTCTCTCTTCATCGCGTGACTAAAAAATATTCAAGGTAGGTACCATTTCATTAAATTTTTTAAAACTTACTGTTGTAAGAACGACGCCATTTCCTTAAATAATTCAAAACTTTTGTGTAAGTCGACTCCTCTTTCGTCTCTTTAATATTCGTGGAGGAAGAAGCGGGTTTCGTAATTATTTTCGGTTGGGGTGCAATCCCGGCGTTCGAATAGGAGCGGTGAGTTTTCTTTGGATATCTCAAATCGTAAGCAGACATGGATCTGCCATGATTTGGACGAACAATTTCGAATTGTTCGGGAATTTGTAGTTGAGAACGTTTACAACTACATTGCTTTTCCAGGACTTGAATTTTCTTTTCTCGATTGCTTCCTCGATTCTCCGATAAATCGGAAGTGGTAACTTTTATCTGAGGATTTCGATCACACTCGGCGTTAGATTCCAACATTAACATTTTAAAGCCGTTTCTGGGAGCCATTCTTCAGAAGTAAAACTGGCGAAAATCACATTGCACAAATAATAATATCACGAGCAAGTCACTTCCACGACACGTATCATCGGATTTCTAATTTGTTACTGATATGTCAAGTCCAAGTTATAAGTCATATAGAAATGTGTTAATTGGATATGAATACTAAAGAAAGACGAACATGCTAAGGTAAAAATAGTCTGGAAAAAATGGCCTCTAACAAGCTGTCAAGAGAAATCGATTTAATGGAGGTTTTATCAATGTCAATTTTGCACTTTTCAATAATAAAAATATTAATTTTAAACCAGATTTAAAATCAATTCGAGCGGGGCGGTCCACTACCGGTGTTCGTAACCAAGAAACACCCGAAGGGCGGCTGAGAGACTTAGCGAAGGGGAGAGCGCTAAAAATTTAAAAAAAAAGCAATTTATGCTGATGAATTGTCGGTCGAAGTTGTTGAAAAATAAATTTTGTTAACAATAATAAATTTGATGCTTACTTATATAAAATTAACCATTTACATAATAAATACAAAGGTCAACACGCAAAATTGTATGTCAAAATGTTACGGTATATGATCATAATAAACGGAACGTTTTGTACAAAAAAAATATTATTAGATTTTTTTTCTAAGGTCACGTCGGCCTAAAATTGCAAAATCCGAATACAAACCGAAAAAATCTTGTCTGCAAAAACGACAACATTTCGGCAACTTTCGATTACCGATAATGCAATTCGCTAATTTTGTGGAGGTTATAGGAAATGTGCAGTGGTTTCAACAAAACGGGGTCACTTCCAATGTCGCGAGAATCGACCATAAAGTTATTAAAATTTCTCTTCCTCCTACGCCCATTACAAATAGTGCGATCTTGTTTTAATTATGAAAAATGGAAAGTGAAAATATAATATGTATAGGGACTCTGCCATTTAGTCGGATAATGATCCGAACCGCAGATGCGGTGAACGAAGTAATTAATTAAGACAGATTCGGAAAAAAACAAAAAATATAAGTTACGCAGACGATGTAATGAGAAAGTAAGACAATCTGCCGTGATATTTATAACCCAAAAATGTCAACTGTCAAACGGTAACAAACCAATATAAGACGTGATGAGGTCACGTGATCAGCCTTACAATGTATAATATGACGAAATAAATAAATAACCATGGAAAGTAGACGTCAATATTAAAGTAAGCTATGGAAACAATAAACAAAAGAGATGCAAATTTTAAGAGCTATAACCGCGATATTTCCTATGACTGCGTGCGAAATAGCAAAATAAGACGGATTTACGAGAGAGACAAAAGAAAACATGTGAAGATAACACGTAAATGCATGAGTGACGAACAAATTACCGAACAAACTTTTGAAATTTTTAAAAAAGATAACTGGACACTGGGGAGTATTCCATACCCCCCCCCCAGACTATTTGCAATAAAAAAAGTGAGAGAGACCTACCGATTAATAAAATCAATTCCAGAAGATTTACACAATCCTGGAAAGCGAAGGAGAGAGAGTACCAGAAGGTACTAGAGCTTGAATTTTCCAGTATTTGCATATTTATTTTGTGTACGGGGCACGTGAAATTTTTGTATCAATTTTATTTTGCCTATAAATGCATATTTAGCAGTTTCTTGCCTAAAATTGCTAATTTGCTTATATAGCAAATCGAAAATAGAATTTCTGTTTTTGCAACAGTTTGAAACGGTTTACAAAATTTTTTTTAATTTTAAAATAACGGTCGAACGGGTAGCATTAAATATTAGCTTGCGCATAAGTCAGTGTGATACCTTTTCTAACCTTTAGCTAACGTTTTAATTAAAACAAAAAGGGGGGGAAACCCCCCCCCCAGCTTCAATAACAAACATACAAAACCGTAAAAAGTCCCATTCATGAAACATTTTAAAATATAATTATTATTAGTTTTATTTATGGTAAAATATTTAATTACCCCCCTCCACCCATGAATTTTAGTGATATCAAACCTTGATTTTAATTTAGACGAATTTCTGTTTTTGCAACGGTTTGAAACTGTTTTCAAATCTTTTAAAATAACGATTTAACAATCGTAGCATTAAATATTACCTTGCGCAAAGTGTGATACCTTCAAACCTTTATCAAACGTTTAAAAAAGGGGGTTACTATCCCCCCCCCCCAAACTTTAAAAATAAATACACAAAACGGTAAAAAGCTCTAAGTTCTTTAAAATTTCAAAAATATTTTAATTTAATTTTTATCGCAAAATATTTAATCCCCCCCCCCCCCATTAATTTTAATGATACCCAACCTTGATTTTAATTTACACTTGACGTTTGCACTGTGTAAAGCAAAAATATTCGTATCTATTAAATGATATTTAAATCAAAATCAGGTCAAGTGTTGTCAGTCCAGTCAAGCATTATTCTATCGGAAGTACAGGCGTCGATTAACACTTAAAATTTTGAAAAAATTGTTACTTGCAATATTGATTTGCATTTCAAAGTATAAAACAATTATTAAACACTTTCTTATTCCTGTATTATATTATCGTTTATTTAGAAAGTTTCCAACCTTCTTGACACGCGGTGTAGAGGTTTTTTAGATTATTGGTGGAAAATTTAATACCAATCTAAAATTAAGTACCAATGCAATGGACCAATCAAGTTGCATATCTTATTAATCAAAAAAAAACCGGAATTTTAAATTGGCAACCATTGCCCAATGCAAATCTGTTGAAGTCGATCAGCTCCGCATGTTGCTTAACAAAAATGTTTTCCTTTTTAATAACATCGAATCTCCTTACCTGGGGGGTATTCTATATATATATTCCATACCCCCCAGACCCCCCGGTCAGGTGGCACGTAATTTTTTTTTAATTTTTAAAATACAAAATTACAATATTTTAAGGTTTCGTCCAAAAATGAGTGAAAATTTTTTCAGACTTTTTACCCCCCCCCCCACCGTCTCAGTTGGTCACAAATCAAGAACAGTTTTTATTTCTTTAAAATCAGATAAAAAATTAAACAGAAGTGGAATTTTTATGCGGACGTCACTTTGACATTTTTGTATTAATTCTAACTGAAGATGAATTACAATTGACGATTTCTGAATAGCAGTAGACGTCTACGGAATTACTGTTAAGACCTTCATACGCAAAATTTATATTACATACAATTACTGGATACTATTGGTGCGTACTCTCTGAGACGTACAGACGACGACAATAAATTCAATTACAGAACATGTACACAAACCTACGGTATACTCCTCAGCAGTGGCGTAGCCACCCCCCCCCCCCCCGAAATTATCAGTTAACAATCAATCTAACTTTCTATTAAGCGTTTGACCTTGAAAATTTGAAAAAATTTCGTTGACGCTATTATAAGACTCGCTTCGCTCGTGCCCCCCCCCCCCCCCCGAACTAAATTCCTGACTATGCCACTGCACCTCAGTATCTTAGCAATTCAATTTAAATAGAAAAAGAAAAGATTATTGAACTCATGAATTCTCGATCTGGAATTTACATAAATTTCTGTGTGTTAAAAAGTATTACATACCCCCCAAACAGTGGCGTAGCCAGGAATTTAGTTTGGGGGGCCACGAGCAAAGCGAGTCTTGTAATAGCGTCGCAGACGAAAAATTTTAAGGTCAAACGCTTAATAGAAAGTTAGAAAATTACAATAAATAAAAAAAATTTTTCGCCCCCCCCCCGAATACGCCACTGCCCCCAAACCCCCCGATGTGTACTCTCACTACGAATAAACGTATTTATTTTAAAATAGTGAAAGGGACCAACACTAATTGGTGTTACCCCAAGTGTGAACCAACCTACATTTCAAAAATTTTGAAAATAACAACGATTAATGTCTTTTAATTGTGTAATCTGTCAGTTTGCAAACAAAGATGTAAAAGCGTCGTTTTATCCAATTTTTGGAATGTGGGTTGGGTAACTCTTGCGTCACATCATTCAATCAATAAAATCAATCGTAGAAGTACACGCAAAACTTCCGTTGGTCAAACCGGAGGGTCTGGGGGGTATGGAATACCCTCCAGAACACCATAAAATGAATTTTAAAAAAAAATCATAACTTTTAGGTTTTGAATTAAAATCAGCTGTATGAGGTGAAACCTACACCAGCCGATTGGAAAGTGAGATTTATCGTAAACTATGTAATTATTCCCCCCCCCCCCATTAATTTTAATGATATCTAACCTTGATTTTAATTTTTGACTTGATGTTTTTGTGTCAAGGAAAAATATTCAAATCTATTAAATGTTATTTAAATCAAAATCAGGTCAAATGTTGTCAGTCCAGTCGACCATTATTCCATGGGAAGTACAGACGTTGATTAACATTTCAAATTTTGAAAAAAAATATTACTTGCAATATTTATTTGAATTTCAAAGTATAAAAAAATTATATTCCTCGATCTGGAATTTACATAAAATTTCTTTACGCCGAGAAGTATTGCATACCCCCCAAACCCCCCGAAGAGAACTCTCACGACGTATAAACAAATTTTTTTTTAAGAAGTGAAAAGGACCTATTACTAATTGGTGTTATGCAAGTGTGAACCAACTCACATTTCAAAAATTTTTAAAAACTAGCTTCAGTGGCTCCAAAAAGTATTCGTACACCGCTATGTTAACAATGTGAACTGTACCCATTTTTGGTCATATAAAAATCGATTTTACAGCAAATCTTTTTTGCCTTTTTTTTGTTGAAAATTTTATTGTCTTCAATTTTGTTCATATAAATTTTTTTATTTTGTCGCAACGTTTCCGATCGACAGCGACTCAAACAAGACTCGGTCGGATACAAAGCATATTATCATCTATATCTCGGAAACGGTGCAACGAAATAAAAAAATGAATAAGCATTTTTTCTTGTAAATTGCCTTCTACACATTTTTGTTCATATACATTTTTCTATTTTGTGGCACCGTTTCCGAGATATAGACGATAATATTTTTTTGTATTTTACCGAGTCTTGTTTAAGTCGCTGTAAGTCAGAAACGGCGAGACAAAATAGAAAAATGTATAAGAACGAAATTGAAGGCAATGAAATTTTCAATAAAAAATGTCTAAAAAGTTTTGCTGCAAAATCGATATTTTTACCGAAAACGGCAAGCGTGTGAAATGTCAGTTTGCAAACAAAGATCTTAAAGCGTCGTTTTCTCTAATTCTCGAAATGTGGGTTGGTTAACTCTTGCGTCATACTATTCAATCAATAAAATTCTTCATAGAACATAGGCACATGTAAAACTTGGGTTTGCCAAACCGGGGGGTCACCACCATATTGAATTCAAAAGAAAAACAATCATAACGCGCATGAATGGATTAACAAGATTGCCAGTTATCCAAAAGTTAAAATGTAAGTTATTTTGAATTATTGATTATGTAAAATGTTATACAAAGTTTCGAAAGTATATTGTGACATGAGGGTTTACATTATCGAAGGGAGCGAATGGAAACAGATTCTAAAAATTCAATGTTTGCAGTAATAATAATAATAATGTATTTTGCCGTGCCAGCCACGGAGCAATAATGGCCTTAAGCCACAAATGCAATTTTCTGAAAAAACGCGGATTTTATTTACGCCTGACGCTATTACAGCTCTTAACAGAACACTGGAGTTCTTTTGAAAATTGAAAAAACCAATCGATGGTTGATAATCTGGTTTATCCTTGCAACTGCTGATACTTTATTACAGCGGGCAAATGTTAACCCCGATAACCTTTCTAGCACGTTCCAGATAAGACGTAAGCTCTCGATTACAGGATTTTAGAATTAGACAGCCAGTGGCACGAGGTTCGAATCCCGATCGACCGATGTAAAAAAATAAAATGAAATAATATTTTGTAGTCTGCTGTAACTCGTTGATATTAGACTTTCAAATTTGTTCGCTGCTGAATATTGATATTTTTCGAGTGGCTGAAAAACCCATGATGAAAATAAATTTCCCGAGCCAAATCTATAGGGAGTTGTATAATAATAGTAAAGCAGAAAAGCAGAGATTCGATCTTCTCATTTCTAAATTATTTTGCGATATTGAAATTGCCGTTCGATTGCTAATATGACGTTGGCACGTATTTACACAGAACTCGAGATAGGAAATTATTTAAACGTATTTTTGTAACAAAAAGCCATCCGAATGAAATGCCCAAACAATAACCTATTAAGATTAGGAGAGCAATTAATTTTCAATAAGTTAAAAATAAACCACTAAAAGTTGATATTGATTTTATCGTGTAACCTATAGTCGCCTGTATATTTATTATTAACAATTAATTAATTGGACCGTTTAATTTCTCAAAATAATATTGGCTTAAAGCTAAAAAAATTTCCATTGAATATCTGGGAACAAATCGATTTGCTTATCTAATTATGAAAACTAGCAAAGCGTTACGTGAAAACAAATATTTTTCCACTTAGCGTGATACGAAACTGTTTGCAATATTAATAATATTGAAAAAGTGCAAAATTATACTTAAAACAATGCGTCCATTATTAAGTACTTTCTAATTTGGAACTGATCGTTTTGTGTTATAATTTTTACGCCACAATTAATAACAAGTCTATTTGGAGGCACACAATAATTATCCCATCGGACTTAATTAATACAGCAATTAGTCTCGAAACTTTGTAGAGCACAGTTAACGTGACACTGAAATATTGTGGCTTTGAGGTAGAGAATTTCGATTTGTTTATCTATAAGTTGATGATGTATGTACACATTTTCAATCCTATACTGAAAAGCGTGCAAAACTTACGACGACTAATTATTACGAAATATTATAACAATTATTATTATCGACAAACCGGAAATACAGTTTCGACGTCAATAATGAGGCAATGCATATGCAGGTCAGAGAGATAACAAATCGTACTAAATACTTTCGTGACGATGATTACAAGCAATTAAATTTCTGATGGCGTTGCATTTATTCTTATATAAACCGATTCAAAACTAAACAAATCATAAAACCATTTCCTTGTTTTTGCCTTGGATATCCTTATATTCGCGAACCAAAAATAAGAATTTTGCACAAAATTTGAGAAAAAAGAAAAAATCAAATTTTTAGATACTGCCGAAGACTGGACAACCACCTCAATCGCAGACGACAAGGTCGAGGCGGCCAGGAGCAGCTTCACCGTTTAGTAATTGTAAGTATATTAATCAGAAAGTTAAGTTTCCAGATAATATATCATCAGATAGTATAATCTAAACGTGATAGGTTACTTATCCACAAGTGCCAAGACGAGTGATAAGATAAAAATTTTTTTATCTCGTTAATCCATTCATGCGCATCAAAAATTCAAGCTCTAAGTATATCCCTTTGTGTCCCGACCGGACTCGCAAGTCCCAGTGATTTAAATGTTTCATGTAAATACAGGAATCAAAGCTAAAGAGTTTTTTTTTAATTTTTAAATTTTTGAAAATCGAATAATTATTGTACTCTTTCTATCCTGACGGGACTTCTAAGTCCCATCCGTGCCACCCTCACGGGGATTGTACCAAAAATCTATTAAAAAATTATTTTTTTAATTTAACCTAATTAGCGACATTGAAAATCATCTAAGTAATTAGTTTATCAAATTTCTAAAATAAAAGGGGCCAGGGACACTAAGGGATATATACAAACAAAATAATAATAAACATGGGAGTCCTTAGAATCTTTTTCAGGGAAGGGCAAAATAAAAAAAAATTTTTTTATTTGATTTACGAAAATTTTTTATTTTCTTTATTTGCAGAAAAGACAAATTTCAAATTCCGTGGTTCCTTCGCAAACTCGCGAAATTAATTAAAATTAAATTAAAAGATTTAAGGTAAGAGCCTATGGGGGAGGGGGGGGGAGGGCAGTTATTTTCCAGAATAGTACTGTCCTTAACCAAACTTCAACAACAACACGAGGCGATTTCTTGTTAATTTATTAACAATTTTCAGAAAATAAAGTTTTTTCAATATTTTCTTTTATTTGTGTTTTTCTTTAGCAGTTTTTTTTTCTTTTGTAATTTTCTTTAATATGTATTGCCATTTTAATTTATAATTTTATTTCTATTTTTATTGATTTTGTGTTTTTCTTTAATTTGCATTGTCATTTTAATTTTATTTATATTGTATTTATGGCCTTGAAAATTGGAGAATAAAGAACCCGAAACGTCGGACAATTTTATTTGATTTTTATGAGCGCTAACTTAAACCATCCACCCAATTTTATATTTTTTTCATTAGAAGTAATTTATTTCTAATTTACATTTGCAATACAATATCCAATCTCAGGCGGGCTTCAGAGATACAATCCGAATCATCCCTGGGGGGAGAGGCAATTGCCCCTTTGCCCCCTCCAAATACGGCACTGACAAACAGCAACAAACTGTTCACATCGAGGGGGAAACCGCAGACCACATTTTTGTACACCAGATTTCCTTTTATGAAATTTTCTTGGATTTCCTAAAATTTCCCGGGATTTCCTAAAATTGCTTGAGATTTCCTAAGATTTCCTGAAATTTCCTAAGATTTCCCGTTTCTTGTACACCAAATTTCCCTCGAGATTTCCCCCTCGGTTCACATCGACTTTTTTTAATAAATGGCTGCTCGCAAATTCTCTATTTTGACAGGGTTCCCACTGAATTTTCTATAAAAAATTCTATGACTTTTCCAAGATTTCCCTGACCAAAAATTTAAATTTTCCCTGACTTTTTGACAAATCGGATGATAAAATGGTAACGTTAGACCCGAGAAAATACATTATAAAAATAAATAAATTTATTTTATAATTTTACAAAAAAATTAATTTTTCTTAAACTTTCAATTTTCGAATTTATTTCCAGATTTTACTAAAAAAAAAACTTGAAAAAAAATTTTTAATTTTACAATAAATTATATTTTCAAATTTAAAAATTTTATTTTTTCTCTGACTGAATATTTAATTTCCCTGACTTGGAGCTAAAAATAAAAACTTCCCTGACTTTTCCCTGACGAAATTAAAAAATCTTGAATTCCCTGACTTTTCCAGTCGAGTGGGAACCCTGTTTGATGGATCCCTTAATTTTATTGTCTAAAATCTAAATGACCCCCCCCCCAACGATCTCGCCGAATCGCTTATTTTTAGATTGTTTGTAGCAAATTGCGAGTCATAAGGCGAATTTTTGTATGTACACTAGATTTCTTTCGAAAACGAAAAAGCCGTAAATTCCTAAGATTTTCTGGAATTTCTTGAGATTTCCTCGAATTTCCCCCGATTTCGCTTCACTTGTACGCCAGATTTCCCCAGCACTTCGCCTCTCGGTTAATAATTTACAACAATAAAATTTCAATTTGCTGATCAATTTCAACTGACCAAATTTTTATTTTGCAGCGGTCGCCAATCTACTGATCCGCGAGAAAATTTTGGTGACTAAAGAAATTTTGAATTTCTCTTTAAAAAAATCTGATGCGGACCATCAGAAACTTCCTTATTTTAGAATGTTTCTTAGAAATATAGAATTAGAATCGAAGAGAAAGTATTGTTTTTAAAAAACAAGAAAAACAGTAGCTTTAGCAAGAAGCTCGTTAATCTATTCATGCGCGCCATGAATAGCCTATTTGCGAGTAATTTTTCTACTTTTTTTTATAAACTAGAGGTTATAACAATCCTAGAAAAAAATTTTTCAATTTTCTACAACTTACAGTTTTCCATTAATGCGAGAAATACCAAAAAATCCTTAAAGTGAAAAAAATCCCGAAAAACATCGGGATACAAAGAACTAAAAATATAGGTAAATATATGAAAATGTCACATTTTTCATTTTTACTTCCTTGTAATAAGGAAGTAGTATTAATTGTAATCCCGATTTTTTCGGTTTTCAGATTTTGACGGAAATATCCGTTTTGACTTTCCCTGAATCTAATTTTTAAAACTGCATACTTTTTTTTTTAGTTATGTCACTGTGGGCGGACTTCGAAAGTGTAAATTTAATATTTGCCAAGCAAATGACGGTAGAAAATTAAATTTAATATAAAAATTGTAAATTTTTATAAAATTAAATCGAAGAACGCGAAGATTATTTCAAAAAATTTTTTTTTATTTTATTGAATTTATTGGCGAGCAGGATAAGCTTTGGCAGGAATTAAAAATGTTTTCTAATGAAATTATGGCAGTCGAGAGTGTAAATTACAAATATCACATTGCCCAGGTTGTGCGGCCGGAGACCGCACTGACCCGTCAACCTTAAGGCAATTTAATATTATCTTAGGACTTGACGTGTTTTTGGCTCATTTCGCTCAAACCATTGGTCTTTTGTAGACCTTCTTAATTTTTCGCACAACTACAGGGCAGGCTTGATATTTAAACCTCACTCCTTTCCCGAAGGACGCTCGAACCCAAAAATCACGGATCTAGTAACTCGCAGGTTTAGAATGGCAGAAATCTGTTTTTAAGTTAAATTCGGCCAGGATTAACAAAATTCAATTTACAATAAATTAATGGTGTGATATTAAGAGTTGCACTCTTTGCTGGCAACTGTGACCGTAACCAACACCAAAATGTGTTGAAAACAGCGATTACAGTGAGGATGAACTTCAAATACCGATTAATTTAGGAAATAATCTACAGTTTACAGTAACCTGTAGTTTTGCGTAAAATTCCAAATTATGGGAAGGCGGCGCAGACCCACGGTGGGATGTCAGTGGTATTGGTAAATATCACTTTATTTAAGAACAGATTTCTGCCATTCTACACGGGACAGACTTGAAGAACAGTGATTTTCAGGTTCAGGTGACTTTCAAGTTTCATTTGGTGACATTTTCTAAAATCTGTCAATTAGGACGATTATTTTTACTAAAAATAATAAAACGAACCTAATTTTTCAAAGGCTGATTTTCAAAAAAGACAAGGGAATTTAAGTTTAAAAACACTTGTATATCAGAGAGTCACCCCATGGGCGGGGTTGACCTTATGAAAACAGTAAATCGAATAATCGTATTATGTTTTTGGGCCTATTTTTACTCCATATTTTACGATCTGTAAATTTTAATTTACAAAAATTTTAGTATTTTGTAATTTACGCCGTAGTCGTACTTGGCAGCAACTACTTATGCCGGTTACACACACCGTTAACAGGATGTAGCTAAGGCCCCGCCCACTTCAAACAACCGAATTTTTTGTTACCCGAATTTTACTTGACAACCACACGTATAGATGGCAATGCCATTAAATTAGCTATTCCGGATATGTCATTAACAATTACAACAGTACATAAATGACGTTATCAAATTGGCCCGAGATATCTAAATCGTCGTTTTAACTACCTACATAAAAATATAATATGTAAAGTTTTTCAATATTCTGTAATATCTCCTTTCAACAAACTAATTACTGCATATGTTAGATAAAAAACCATGATTACATACAACGTTTCATTGATAACCGTAGTAATTACAGTTACACTTACAAAGAATAAAAAAATTAATTATCTCTAACATTCGCACACTTCAATTTATTATCGATCTCGAAATATCACTCAGCTTTAGAACAATGAAGTGAATTCAAAATTTTTAAATAATAAAAAAAAACGTGAGCAAGAAAAGCTTCCGGGTGTATCCAGAAAATACAACGTGAAATAGGATTCCTCTAACAAAAACCCTTTCAGAGAAGATCAAATTGAATAGATAATACTTTTTGAGTTAAAGTTTGTGAAAGAGTAGCTCGGAAAGGTAGTAATGCAGTCAATTCGAAAATAACGAAATTGAAAATGCTGTCACATTGTGCTCTTTCAAGTACTGCGACGTATCACATCCAGAAGGTAAATTTAAACTAGGATCCAAGTCACACGATCGGACTATTGAAAAAAAATAATTTAAAAAAATCGACCACCACCACCGCCACGTTTTTTTCGATAACAAACGCCGGGAGCCCGTCGACGTGACCAGAAGCACTTCCTATTTTATTTAAAAATCACCCCGAACCGGTCCTGTCACCACGTTTTGTAAACGTCACTATAAATTAATTCTAAAATTTCAAGATAAATAAGTTTTAAATTATAATAATTTATCTTGGAGTAGCTAATTGCAGTTGTAAATTAATCTTAATTAAGCTTTAACCTCAAAAAAAAAAAAAGAAAAAAGAAATTTCATTTTCTCGAATATTAGATCGTCAATTTGTATAACTACTATTCGAGTTACCCTCGTAACACCGAATTTACACGTTTTCAATTTCAATTTTTTTTTTAAATTTCTCAATTATGTAACAACGTGCGATACTTCTTCGCAAATCAATCAAACGTGAGCGCATTGCATAAGTACACGATTAAACAGTAGGACGGATTACTCTTAATATCTGGCGTTCTTTTTGCTTAATTAACGTTGACAGTTATGAAAATGATTGGTAAGAAACAAACGAAATGTATAAGGTCCAAGTGGGCGGGGATGTCATTTTAGCAAAAGACGATCGCAGCTAAAATTAGGGTTATCTGTTGAGGCTAATTTGGTTTTTAAAAAAATTGGTAGGTAAAAAGTGCATTAGGTGCGGAGGTAGTACTCAATAGAGGAGTTAACAAGTGCAGTGAACTCGATTAAAATGAGGTGGATGTTTTCGGTATCGATAGTATCAAACCTAAATCTAATCAGTGACAGGCAACGAGGTTATCGATTTTAGTTTTGGAGTTGTACGAGCTACAATATTGGTTAAACGTCAAAAATGTTAAGAGGAGAATAAACCTAAAGCAAATAAATTGGTGGTCTATTGAACGGCTAAAATAGCAGCCATGTTGAAGTGCGAGGAGCCGCGCTTGTGCGACGTCACTCCAAGAACAACGAAATACAAATGAAAAACTTACTGCTAATTTTCATGCCTCCTAGTGGAGGATTGAGAGGTTGCTTGTTGCCCTCCGCAAAGGACGTCGTCCTGGGGCGTCCACTCATTTCTAAAGTCTTATAAAATCAAATATAACCGTCGGGATCATAGATCTATCACATTTCTTGATGACACCCTTCTTTTGAACCTACGACCGATATCGAAAGTCCTTTATTACAAAAGGTGGATTTTCTACGCACTTAATATCAACATTTAAACATAAAACTGTTCACTAATAACACACGCAACACTGCCGCACCGTAATATTCACAACTGCACTCAACTTAAATTATTAAATGGCATTTTAAGCCATTTTAATTCGCAATGGGCATCACCTTACCTCCTTTACCATTAATTTCAGATGCTTCAGACATTAAACCGTTCGGTTCTTCTCGTGTCCAATCATAGAGCGCATTGCAACGACGAACTTCGGCGAATGCCATTATTATTCATTCAATAGCTGCGAGGTCACGGTGCCGCCATCTCGCGATTTTCTTATCAATTGCGCACTGCCAGATCATCTGGTTAATGTCTCGGAATAACTAAAAACGTCATTATTTACGTCATCCCAAAATAAAAATTTTAAAATTAATGCGTAACTTCCTTTCGTTTCTACCAATCGAAATTGTTTTTTCTGCAAATGTCAAAAAAACTTGACCAAACCTTAAAATTGAAAAATTCACGTTCGCACGGTCGGCGATAATGTTGCAAATTAAAATTTTTGTTGTTTTGAAAATTATTTTATTAATTTCAATTTGCGTAGTAAGCTACTTTCACGCACAGCGTGAAAAGATACATTTCAAAAAGTTGACACCTGACACATTGTAACGCTAAAAAAAAGATGATCAAAATCGCACACTCTGATGTGTGTTAAATTACCGATTCAAGTTGTTCGTCTGGTTTCCATGGCAACGCGATTTTTTTTTCATTATAAATAATAAAAACATTTTAAAAAGGATAATAATACGAGAATAGTAAAAGAATATTTAAAAAAATTGATTGAAAATTTTTTAATTTCAGTGTTCAGATTTTGACGGATATATCGGTTTTGACCTTCCCTGAATCCATTCTGACTAGTTTTGTCGTGACGTCTGTACGGACGTCTGTATGTCGCATAACTCAAATACGGCAAGTCGTGTATAAAGTTGAAATTTTCTATTTGAGACTCTTATAGCATCTAATTGTGCACCTCTTATTTTTGGCATGCAATTGTTCGGGCAAAAAGGGCACATGTAAAGCGATACAGGACGCGCACGAATGAATTAACGAAATTCTATTATTAACAGTTTAACAAGGATTTTTTTTTCTAAATACAAAATAACAATAATTGCGTGCCCCCCCCCCCCGAGATGTTAAAAAACCGCCGAAAATGTTACTTTTCACAAAAGGCTTTTTACGAGTGCCCCCCTCCCCCCGAAATAAAATCCTGCCTATGGGGGTGGTCATTTATCACTTAAAGTGGATATTTTTTCATTGTTTGGTCGCTGAGTTGACCGGTCGCCAAGTAAACCGTCGCCGAGCTGACACCGCCGAGTTATCGCGTTTCGATTGTTAACAGAAAAGGTGATCAAAATCGCACGCTCTGTCATGTGCAAAGTTACAGATTCAAGTTGTTCGTTACCATCAGGCGCGGATCTAGACTTTTGGCAACGGAGGGGTCAAAGGTAGTGGATATTCATTAGGCCTGAATCGTCGCAGGCAATTTTTGTTTTATTGTCCTAGAAGCACGTATGCGAAAAGTTGGGATTTTCATGGATATTATTAGTTTTTTCTTAGTTTAAATATTAAATTAAATAATATAAACACTTTTTACACTTTAGATAAGCTTTTATTTAGCTACAATTATGAATTCAAGGGGGGGGGGTTATGACCCCCACGACCCTCCCCCTGGATCCGCCACTGGTTACCATGACAACGCAAACAATTAAAAGTAAATTTTTAAATATTCATTCAGATCATTTTCAGTTATCTAATAAATCCATGTTTTTTTTTATTTAACTGCTATATTTATTAGTTTTGAAATAAATAGCTTTAACAAAAAACACCTGAAATATTTTTGAAAATAATAATTTATGTACCTAATCAAAATTTTTTTTTAATTTTATTTTTAAATAAAAAATAATTTTAAATATTTTAAATAATTAAAATAAATTTAAACAAAGACTTTATAATGTAATATCGTAAGATGTAAAAAAATTGTAAAAATTGATCATGAAAAAATATTATTTTTAATTCGTTATTAATTTTATTTATTTTTTTGATCGCTATACACTCCTAGGCCCTTTGACCGATTTAAACCAAATTTTGTACATTTACTCAGTAGGACTACCAGTGGCGGATTTAGGGTCGTCTGCGCCCTGGGCCCTGTCCGATATAACACTAACTTAGAAATCTATTTTTTTAATTCGGGAATAATTCCCACTACAATTTCGATGACCGCTACTGTATACGAAAATTTTTTAGTTCCATAAATTCGAAAGCTAGTTTCTTGATCAAAAATTTTAAGTGGGGGAGGGGGCCAAACTAACGGACCCAAAATATCACAATAAATAATATTATATTATATATTATTACTGTTAGAACTTGTCAATATCGATGGAACTTGTCACAGCAAAGCTAAGCCGAATCCAATTTTAAATTTAAATTTCAGAACTTCTAACATTTTCTCGCATCTAAAGTTTAGGCGTCCGCGCTCCTAGAATTTTGCCGTCCTAGCTTGAATCCTGCACTGAGGACTACGGCTAGGTTCTTGTGCAAAAAAATGTTAAAAAAGTTGAAAGGAGAGCGAGATCTCACAAAATTAGTTGACGCGCATAAACGGATTAACGAGATTCATATAATCAAAATTAAAGGTATTTCGAACTTTACAAACAAACCAGCTACGGAAAGCAAAGCTGGAAAACATTAGAGAACACAAACTAAGGCAAAGTATTATATTTTTAATGAGACCCCGGGCGAAGCCGGGTATCCAGCTAGTTGTATATAAACTATAGTTAATCAATTTTAAAATTATTAAGGTGTCGCTTTTTGCGAAAATAATTGTTGCCCAAGTGTTGATGTCCGAAGGGCGACTACATATAGGCCGAGGGGAGCCCGAAGGGCGACTCGTTGTGAAGCTGTAGGCCTTGCTGCCTCGCAGAGCTAGTTTGATATAAAGGTTAACTTTAAAAGGTCTTGAAAGGTTAATCTGTTTCAACGTTAGGTCGCTCCTGGTTTTAAAAAAATTATTACCTTTTCGAAAAATGTTTAATTTTGATTTTTGAAAAGAAAAAAGTTTAATTTTTTGGAGACTGACGTTGGTCCGATTAACCGGACTCGAGTGGCCATTCTGAACTCCATACTTTCAGTCTCTTTACAAAAATACAAAAAGTATGTAAAAAGTATTACATGCTTACACAAAAGTACTATTTTTCCGCACTATTAGAATAGTGCACTAGTGCGGAAAAGTAGTACTTTTCCACACTTTTTAATATCACAAAGTAACGCTTTTTGAAACATAATTAGAAAAACAAAATTAGTTATTTGCAATTTTTTACTTCTGAACGTAAAAAAACTTTTCTTACCTAACTGCAGTTCGTGCATTTAAAGAAAAATGCATTTTTTCACAATTTCAAACTATTCACTGTCTACATCATTGCAGAGAAAATTTTACTAACCTGAGTTTCTTATAAATCCATGAAGTGGGCCCTACCTACAATAATAAAAAAATTTTTTGTTAGTTATCATTGCAGATGAAAACGGTTTTCTTCAAATTACCTCTATCACTGTAGTCCTTTTGCCTTATTCCTAGAAGCCAGGATAGCTTCTTCGTTGTTCCTTCCAATAAACATAAGTCACTCAAACCCGAACACTTTCACATTTTTTTTCACTTAAGTATTAAAAAGAAAATTGTTCTCGATTATTAAGAAAGCTCGAAACACCACACTCTCGTTCGCGGAAAACTGAACATTTTTCCGAATTTTCGCCATGCGATTACTTTTAAGCTGAATACATGCACAAGCGTTTTCCGGAATGCGATTTTGTTTTGATTGGCTAAATTTCAATAAAAGGTTTAAATTTTACTAATCAAAACAAAAATCGCATCCTGCATATCGCTAGTGCGTGTATTCAGCTTAAGACCTTACAAACGAATGACTGATACGAGTCCGTACGGGGCACGCGTCATATATCGTATATAACTTTTTTTTTGTTTCCTGTTTGTAATTTTAATCGAATTTTGTCTATAAGTTTCCCAGGGCCGGCGCTAGCCAATTTGCCGCCCTGTGAGAGTTTTAGACTATGTTGCCTTAAATCGAGAAAAGCTCGCCGCCGCCGCTAAGTAGCATTTGATTTTTTGAATTTAGCTCAGCTTTTAAAGTCAAAAACCCCACTGTGCGCCGGAGGTCAAATTTTTTTAAAGGAACGTGGCCGTCATTTCAGGCTTTCATAGGAATAAAATGTTGGAACTGTTGGAAAGATGATGGAAAAACAAACGGGCGTCCGAATAAACAGAAGCAACAAAGATATAAAATAATATCCAAATTTTCACATGCGAAAATTTGCCGCCCCAAAAATCTGCCGCCCTGTGCAAAGGCACCGTTCGCCCTATGGTACCGCCGGCCCTGAAGTTTCCCACTCTTTCGTCCGTCGTACATTTTTGTAATCTTCCCCGGACTTTCTCAGACTTCCCTAGACTTCCTCGGACTTCCCACAAGTTGTACACCAGACTTCCCGTGAGATTTACCCCGTCTTCTAGCATTTTATGGATTCTAAAAATATTTCAAGTTTGTCTGATAAAATTTAAAGAGCATTCCTTAGAATGTAGACTAGGATTCTAAGAAAATAATAAAAATAATGAAGTTTTTCGTAGTTTCCAGGCGGGCGAGCGCTGGGGCAAGCGGGACAAGAGGCTGCATTAATTAAATTTAAAGTAAAAATTAAATAAAAAGTCAAATCTAATAATTATACGAAAAAAATAATAAAAATATGCCTGTGTGCTCCTTAACCTCCGTTCCAATTTTAAACGATTTTTAAATTTTGATGACTTGAAGCTGATTTCCAATTTAAAAATTTGAAAAAAATCAAATGTTTTCATTTTCTTAAACGAAAAAGGCATTTTTTTTAAAACCGCAGTTTTCAACCTGATCGACATAATAACTCATATTCTATTTGACCGATTAACTGCAAATTTGGTGTATTTTTTGTGTTCAATTCTTATAAATTAATTTTTCGAATTTTTTTTCCCAATTTTATTTTTTTTATATAAAAAAAAATTCTAAATTTGTAACTTGGGTTGTGTTTTAAACCACCCCAACTGTCAAGAACTTGATTGGTATATCATATCCCAAATCTAGCTGCTGGATAGCTAGAAGTAACAGCAAAAAATAGTGTAAATGTGTAAATGGACATGGGCGTCCATTGGGAATGGAACCTAAAGAACCAACAGAACAATCTTGGTACTGCCAATAATCGGGGGTACTGATTGGTACCCCCGGTTTGCCAAATTTAACATTTTAAGTAGGTAGTCGATTTTCTAATTTTTCAATTCAATTTCATATTGTATTTTACTTCGGCAAGTTCAAACCCAGGCCTTCTTCTGAAGCAATCAAGCAAATTTCAGTTATAAATCTGTCAGTACCGTAATCAGGATTTGTTTTGTTGAAGGGGGAGACCTGATAGTTCAAGGATTAACCAGATCATAATTATTATATCTGGAATGTTTGATTTCGACATAAAAACGTGTTTTTATATATATCCAACTCGGCCGAATCTCGTTAATCCATTCATGGCAGCCACTTAAGGCGGTATTCTAGTCTATAAAAATTAAAAAGAAAAAAACAATATTTTTTCCATTTACTTAATAAAGTACAGATTCTTACATGTCGAAAAACTTTTATATTTTCACAACTACATTTTTAAAACCAAACTGCTTGACCGATTAACTTCAAATTTGGTGTGTCCTTCGGTATACATATGTTGAATATCTTGAAAATTGGCGACTGTCTGAAATAAATTTATTTTTCGTAACTTTTTCAGTTTTCTAATTTTTAAAGTCGGAAAAACTCGGTCAATAAAAAAATAATTTATTACTTCTTCCAAATTTAGTAGCGCCATCTGTTATCAATATTTAAAAGCTAGTATTGTTTCAAAAAAACCCCTAAGATCGATACGTCCGTTATACCTCCAATTAAACACTAAAACAAAGATAAAAATTTAATATTAATGGAAAAATAAAATGAAAAAATTTCTATAAAATTTATTTGATTGATGTTAATTAATACATTGGAATTACCATGTATGGATTTCAAAATACTACTTAACTTAACAAAAATAGACAATTAATTTCCAGTAAATTTAATACAATAATAATAATAATAATAATAATAATAGCGACAATAAGTCTAACAACACTCAATAAATAATGAAATAGAGAACTTTGGCTACATTCAATAAGAGTTTAAAGCTCGTAGAGCATAATTATATTAAAAAATATATTAACTTTTATAAATTAAATAAAAAACAAGACAGAACTAGATTAATAGGGTAGGTACTACTTGCATTTAAAGTGTAAGTTGGACAACACAATAAATAAAAAACAATAAAAAAAATATGAATTCGATTTCTTCATGGTAAACTATCAAATTACAACAATTTTAGACAAATACAACATATTTTTTTGTTATTATTACATTTAACACATAAAGGCAACCATTTCGGTAAAGACACAAATTTTTAGACTTAAAAAAATTGCCTTACAAACCCAATCTTATTTTTCCAAATAGTAAACCGAAACCATCCAAAATTTTGTAACTGATTTGTTTCGATTAGAAAAAAAATAAAAGATAATTTTGTGCTCGGTTCAAGTCTTCAAAAAATAAGTATGAAAATCACAAAATTTTGGTGGAGTGCAATCGAAAAGTTTTAAAATGACACAAAGATACTTTCTAGTCTATCGAAGCACACGAACCATTTATACCAGCAAATAACTAACTCTATTTTATAAACATGATTTTCTTGTGTTAAATATATATTTCTATTATTTCTATACAACATTATCAATAATAATTATTTAATTTAATATAATACAAATGTTCCCATTCTCTTTATGCAACAATATGTATACGTATCAAAGTTAGATGTTTATCTTGAAAGACATCAGTGTACAATAAAATGGATTTGATTTTTTGTTTCTTTAAAATGCAACTGGCCACCTGTGTAATACTTACTTGTTAAAAATTCAGTTTAATAAAATAAAATTGTAGGGAGGGGCCAGTGGTCCACGCTCAAATTTCGGGAGAACAAAAACCTCTAAACATCTAAACCACCTCGAAATATTCGGTAAAATACCGAAAAAATTTTAAAAATTCTGTTATATTTCAATGAATATAAATCAATGACATTTTTTCATTTTTTTTTTTCCCAATTACCCAAAAATATTTAGAGGCGATTTCGATTGTTACAGATTTTTGGGCTGCCGAAAATTAAAAATGAAGCACTGTAAGAGGTACAAAAAGCGAGTGATAAATTAACTAGGATTCTTAGCGATTCGTTTTTGTCGGAAGTCGTACACTCGACGACAAAAAAACACCAAGTCGGGTGAAGTTTGAACTTTAGTTGGCGGTTGTCTGTGTATTCGAGGATAAGGTTCCGGATTTGGTACACAAGAACCTATATTTTCGATACCTTCTTCTATCTTTCGCAAAGATGTTCGATAACTGAAATAAGATCAAATGTGAAAAAAAAAATAAAATTTATAAGGGATCATAGGCGTCCATTGAGGGGGGCAAAGGGGGCAGCTGCCATCCCCTGGCTTTTGCCAGAGATTTTTAAATTAAATTTAAATTTCGTGAAGAAAGTTATTACTGCAAGTCTTTCCTGCAAATAAAAAAATTTTAAATTTTTGAATTTTTTTTTGGATATTTTTTTGGATTTTGCCCCTCCGTGAAAATGATCCTATGGACGCCCATGAGGGAGGCCAACTTACCGACAATATTCATTGAAAGTGAGAACATAGCATTTGTCTTCGATGCAAGCGACGCTGTTGGTGTCTTTGTGTCTCGAAGCGAACACCTCGTCAGGCTCGTCGCTGGGTTGGCGTCCCTGCTCGGTATGTTCGGGTCTGTAATACCACAATAACGATATCATCATTTCACCTACGAAAATAACATTGTTATTAAGATTTTTAGAACAAAATTTGGCGGTGTACCATCTTCTGGATTTTCCCACAGCGCTGCAACTTTGGCGACAAAGGGTAAATCGTTCTTTCTTGGTCCTGCCTTTAATAACACGCAATCTCTTGGTTCTATTATATCACCTTCCGTGTGCCTCATTGCTGGGTAACACCTCCTCATGACTGTCGTTTCATCACTCTGAAAATAACATTTTTGGATCAAAATCAAATTTTCACAAAACGAAATTTTGGGGGCAAGGAAACAATACTCTTCAATTTTTTTTTTGCAGCTATAGTAAACCACGAGCCACCGCTGTCTGTTTGGGGGATTTACTCAGAATAAATAATAATTAATAAAAGCGATTTCTCAGTCTGTAGTGAATGAATGGACTTGAAATTTGGAATACATATTCAAAGAAAACGTAGTTTGCTGAATTTCCTTTCCGTTAATTTTTTATTTAAAAAATGGCGTAGAAAATGGGCATTTTTCATTTTTTATAAATAAATTTTTTTTTTTTTTTGATAATTAATAATACTGAGGAATTTTTTTGGATCAACCAAATTGTCAAGAGTAAACAAATTCACCTTATAGTTTTCGTGCCGGTCCGCCCCTGTGCATAGAAAAATGTGTTACGTCTTTCACGAAGAATATTCTTTATCAGATTGATTTCCTAGTTATTGAAAGTTTACTTTCTAAATATTAACAGTCGGTAATAATTCGCTCTCTAAGTGGAAAGCTGAATTCTTTCAATTATAAATAAACGCGAACGGTAAAGAAAAACCGCAATTACTCGACACCTCGGGATTAAAGTCGGCAATGCAGGTAAAAGATTAAAATAATCATAAATATTTTTATTATTTTTAAATTTAGCGCTCAACAAATTGATTGCCCCAGGTAACATACCTACAAGGAAGAGATTCTCGGTGTTCCTCACCAGTGGCGTAGCCAGACCCCCCCCCCCAAAATTATCAATTTACAATCAATCGAACTACCTATTAAGCGTTTGACCTTTAAATTTTGAAAAATTTTCGTCCAAGTATTTGAACTTGTCGCAGGGTGGGGCAACTGGTGCGATTGCCCCGAGAACAATCCAGAAGGAGACAGGGTTACTATTAATGAGTGGAGCAACTCAAACATCCCGTCTTTTTAGATCTAGCCACTTCCGAGATTAGAGAAGGTTTAAGTTATTTTTTTTTAGCAAAAACATCGCCAAAACGAGCAGCGCTCTGTGTTTAAAAAATACTATCCCGTGACCGGTAGGTCTCGGGAGAATATCGGAAACCAAATAAAGAGTTAATGAAAAGCAGAGAGTTCACTGGGGGGTATTTCATACCCCCCAGACCCCCCGGATCTTATTGTTTTCAATATTTAATTTTATACTGTATGGGGCCTGGGCCCCGGGTGCGAAATGTCCGGGCCAACCATACAGTATAAAATTAAATATTGAAAACAATAAAATCCGGGGGGTCTGGGGGGTACACAGTACACTCTCTGCTTTTCATTAACTCTTTATTTGGTTTTCGATATTCTCCCGAGACCTACCGGTCACGGGATAGTATTTTTCGTGTCGCGTACTAGTCGAGTCTAGTTCGTTTCGACGCAGAACGCAGAAACACAGAGCGCTGCTCGCTTTTACTAAAAAAAATCAATTAAACCTTCTCGATTCTAGGACACTTCGCTACCAGGACATTTCGCTACCTGATTTCGCTACCACTTTTAGCGTATTATTCATCATTGGAATACATTTTTTGTTAAAATTTTTTTTTTCAAATTAACATTTTTAAAATAATTGTAATTGTTGTTAATTTAAATATTTTATTACTTAATTTTGTTTTGGTACTAAATACGGACCTGACCCCTGTTGATTTGAAACCACTTTTTGCATATTATTATTCATTGTTTTTTAATAAATGTTAACCCAGAACTCAAATAGGTGCTACTAGCAAGGTGGTTAAATTGAAAAAAAAAAAAAAATTTTTTAAATTTTTAAAAATAAAAATTTTATTTTATTTTTTTTTATTTTTAAATTTTATTTTTAAGCAAAAAAATAATTCCAATAATGCTAAATATCCAAATATGCTAAAAGTCGTAGCGAAATCAGGTAGCGAAATGTCCCCGGGTGCGAAATGTCCTAGTAGCGAAATATCCCGGTAGCGAAATGTCCTGGTAGCAAACTGTCCGGGTGCGAAATGTCCGGGTGCGAAATATCCCGGAGCGAAGTGTCCGGCCACCACCCCGCAGACACCCCGGATTTAGTTGCATTTAGTTTTATAATTAAAACTTGTAAAATTATTGTTTTCAATTTTTAATATTATACTGTATGGTTGGCCTGGGCCCATAACCTGTTATTTTTTGAATTTTTAGAAATAAAATTACTACCTAATACAGAAATACCATTAACTGTTATTTCGTGTCTTCTAGTTTTCAAATACATTTTGGAAACATTAACTTATTTTTTTGTTAAAACTATTTAACCCCCCCCCCCGCTTCCCCCGCCTACATGAGCTAAACGACCACTAAAACGTATATTAAATACAAAATTTTTAAAATATGAAATATTGGCAAACAAACAAATATTGTCTGGCATCAAGCGTCAGACAACAAATGACTTCCTGAAATTCTTTTGTCCTAGTTCGCGACCCGAAAAATACTATCCCGTGACCGGTGGGTCTCGGGAGTATATTGGAAACCAAATAAAAAGTTAATAAAAAGCAAAAGGTGCACTGGAGGGTATTCCATACCCCCCAGACCCCCCGGAATTCTGCTTCTACGGTAGCCTCCCTTGACTTTTTGAATAAGTATTGTGGAAGAAGTATCTATCTTTTGATAGTTCTGACAATCAAAAATCTTGTTTTATATTTTTTTTGTAAATTTTGATAGTGTAATTCAGGGTTTCCCAACCTTTTTTTTTGTTGAAGCTCCCCGGACTATAAATTATATTTTCATGCCCCCCTTTACTTTTTCAATAAATACAAAAAACGCAAATTATATAGGTACAAAGACTTTTATTTTAGTTCTAATCAACAAACTTTAAAAGTTTAAATTTGATCTTAATTGCCCCCTCTATGCCCCCCTTGTGAGGCGCGCCCCCCTGGTTGGGAACTCCTGGTTTAATTAATAGTCTAAAATTTAAGGGGAGGCTGAGCCTTCCTTGCCGCTTCTGACGGCATTTTTTTATTTTTTTTATAATACAATTTTTTTTTTGATTTTGCCCCTCCCTGAAAAAGATCCTATGGACGTCCATGTATTCACGTTTACCAACTTATCGACTTTAAAGTATTTGTATTTTGAACAGTATTTTGAAATTTGTATTTGAACTACAAGACTCGCTTCGCTCGTGCCCCCCCCCCCCGAACTAAATTCCTGACTACGCCACTGTTCCTAACCGATTTGGATAAATTTTGGAAATATTGTAAAGGATCGAAAAATAAGGGATCTCTATGTTTCGTTACCTCCCAATAGAGAATAGACGGCTTTAGAGGATATAATTACCCTCAGTGGCGTAACTAGCGGTGTTCCATGTGCTCGATCGAACAAGGGCCCGGGCGTTAAAGGGGCCGGTTCTATCACGACCAAAAAATAAAATATTTTATCTACATAATATAATGGTAAACGCGACCCATGGCTGCATGGTTACGCCACTCACCCTCAAAAAATTTTCGAATAATTTCTATATACATACATGAAAATTCGATTTTCCACCTAAAGCCTGGGTGATTTACTACACAAAATAACTTTTACTAAAGTTATTCGTTTTCAATTATTCTGAGTTTTTAGACCGGAGATGCTTATCAAGCTGAAAATATAATTTTCCTAATAAAATAAGGCAAAAATAAAATTATAGAAAATCCATAACGTTAACACGAATTTCAGTGTTTGTCGTACGATTTTCCTCCACCACCGATAATTTTCCAAAAAAATCGAAAACTTGCAACTTTGCTATCAAAATTACGATTTATAGAAGTTACGTGAATTATTATCCAAGAAAAATGCAACTAAGCAGTTCCATGCATGCGGATCAATAGAAAAAAAAGAAAATTTCATAAATCGTTGTCATTTCTGATGCATGAAATGAAAACTTTGTTGATGTGATTCCCTATTAATCGAAGAGCTTATCAATTGCATTCGGCGAGGAGAATCCAGAAACGTACAATCACTGAATTAATATTTCAAGAGATATTCCAGATTACCCGACTTAACAACTTCATAAAACAAGCTATTCCATTTTCCAACTCCAATAAATCATTTCTATTATAGCAAGATAGCACGTGCTCCTTGCGTGTTATGCAAAACGTAACCATGTCGAAGTAGCTGTAATTCACTATTCTACTTAATTATTTAAATTTAAATTATTATAATAAACTACAACGTAATCATAATCCGCAGGCCTTCAAACTAAACCAACAATCAGTATCCCATTTAGTCGCCCAGGTAGATTTTAAAGCTGCCTGCGCCTTACAGCTTAATCATCTCACCTTCTCGCCAAACCAAGGGGGGGGGGAGATTAATGTAGCCTCACATCAAGTTATAATCGAATCGAGAAAAGTCAAAAGAAAACAGATCATCCATAAAAAATGTACAGCTTCATGAAAAATGCAAAAGAATTCGGGGTATAGCCCAGCGCGGAATCAGTTTAGAAAAATGTAAAAACCACCCTTAAAATGAAATCACCTTTGTCATATACGTGCACTTATCTCATTTTCACCAATTCCGACAGAAAAATCCGCCCCCTGGAACTACTTACGCACGTCTACGCAACCTTCGTGAGTGATTACCGGGAAATTTTTTATAAGAAACAAAAAGAAGGCGACGTGGTAATGGCCGAGAAATTTATTTCCTCGCATTTTCCTAAGCCAAAACTATTCAATACATAAGCCAAGTTACTCTTGAGTAAAATCACCAGGAGGTTGATTGAATTTAAATATTTTATTCGGCGTGCAATATTTAGCATAGTTCGCCCGGTGATATAATATTACATAACAGGGACGGAGTGGTATTATACTTGAATTTTAAAGCGGCCCCCTGTAGATTAAGAGATTAAAAGAAAATAAAATTAAAATAATTTGTTTACTTTTATAAACGTAATTGTTATTAAAATGATTGATGTAGACGTCAAACTTCAGATCAAAAATGCGTCGTTTGCTAACGGGAGACACCGGCGACGACAACCGAGTTTTGGGATAATTTTTAAAAATTATCAATTACAATTAGCAATCCATAACAGTTTTTGCTACCAAAATTTATGAAAACATTTGTTTTCAAAATTTTATTTGAACCAATCTCGTATATTCAGACACAGTGGCGTAGCCAGGAATTTAGTTCGGGGGGGCCCACGAAGGAAGCGAGTCTTGTAATAGCGCCGCAGACGAAAATTTTTCAAATTTTCAAGGTCAAACGCTTAATAGAAAGTTAGAAAATTACACCCCCCCCTGGCTACGCCACTGTTTAGATAATTGCATTTTTGTTGAGTAATTTACTCAACGTCGCACGAAACTTATAAACTTATGCAAGGAACTCTTAAGTAAATGTCACGTCACGTGACCAATATCTTGTCGACGAGGTAACATCAGGCCCGTAGTCAAGGGGAGCACCTGCCCCCCCCCCCAAAATATTAAAAAACAACATTTTTTGTAATAATAGATATTCCCGGAAGGGTATCCTTCGAAAATGTTACTTTTTACAAGACTTTTTGAGTGCCCCCCGCCCCGAAATAAAATCTTGGCTACGGGCCTGGTTAACATTGCTCTACGCAATTGAAAATGAGGGGGGGGAGTTGCAAGAAGTTTGAAAAACATTTTAGACGACCTTCTTCTTGGAATGCCATTCAATGTGTAGAGGTTGTAGACGATCCACCTAACCAAAGCCAAGATGTCTGACTACGAAACATAAATACAGGGTGATTTTCTGTTGCCTTTTCTTTAATTGGGCTTTAAATCACAGGGCAGGGAATTGAACCGCAGTCTCCCGCTTTCCAATCGGTTGGAGTAGTCTTAACTACTATACTGACTATTTTGATCCGCTCCTGTTTAGAAAATGACACCTATCAAGCCTAGAGCCTACCCACCCCCTAAATTTAGAATTTTTGGAAACTAATAAAATTAGCAAAAATATTTGCAGTAAAAAATGCGAAATTGCCCTTAAAACTTTCTTCACATAAATTATAAAAAAAAATTTATTTTTTGCAATTCCGGGAGTAAAGTACTCACTTTACACCCCGATTTGCGGGTGTAAAGTAACACTTTTTTACCCTAAGTCAGGGTTTCTTAAACTTTTTTCATTCACGACCCCATTTATGATTGCGAGCTTCCTGGCGATTCCATATAAATATAAAAGAAAAATAAATAAATATTTTTTGATGATAAAATTTGACATTAAAATCTCTCGCGACTCCAGAATTTTGCTACGCGACCCCACTTGGTGGCGCGACCCATAGTTTAAGAAGGCCTGCCCTAAGCAATAATTTTTTTTGTCCTAGGTAAATAAAGAAGTCATCAGATGACAAATAAAAAAGTCACTAGGTGTAAAAAAGCTGTTAAATTATGTAATTGTCATTATTTTTAACATTTATGTGTATCTGGCCGAAATTTGCAATTCCAAACAGGCCCGTAGCCAGGATTTCATTTCGGGGAAGGGGGGCACTCTTAAAAATTTTTTTGTAAAAAGGAACATTTTCGGGGATCCCCTTTCGGGAACGTTTATTATTACAAACAAATGTTGTTTTTTAACATTTCGAGGGGGAGGGCTAGCACGTACCCCCAGGTGCCCCCCCTTGGCTGATTCCAAACATCTTTCCGATATCCGGCAAGTCTTCACCTTCACGGAGAAAAATCAACTTCGGGTTCGGGTAATTGTTGCACTCGGCTAATGCCTCGTGCAAACAATACTTTACCCTCAGGCCAAAAAAGGTCACTTTATTCCCTTGGTGCATAATGTACTATTTTTAGATGAAAAAAACAAAACATAACGAAAAGCCGTGAAAAACTTTTTTATAACACTTTCATCAAGATTATGGAGGAATCGGGTGAATGAGACTTTTCGGCATCTCCGGTTCGGCGCAGTCAATCAGACGCAGCCAGTTCGGCGTAATCGGTTCGGCGAAAAAGTAATTCTGCGAAAGGACGATTCGGCGTAACCCAATTTGGTACAGAGACTTTTCGACGCAGCCGGTTCGGCGTAGCAGCTTCGGCGCCGCCAAACCGGTGTACACCCGATTCAGTGCCAAACCAATTAAAAGTGTGGGACGACACAAAACGACGATTCTGCGTAACCCGTTTTGGCGTTTTATTCAAAACTACAAAATTGCATTTGCTGCATTCTTCCTTACACGAAGATAGAATAGGTGTAAAAATATCAAAGTTTTATAAAATAATTTTTTTTTGTCTTCGCACCGAATCGTCTTTACGCCGAAATGGGATACAAAGAATCGTCTTTGTGCCGAAATGGAATACAGAGAATCGGCGTAATCGATTCCGAATCGTTCCTACGCCGAAAGAGCGGCGTCAGTTAGGATGTGCGCCAAACTGGCTACGCCAAAAAGTCCTAGACTGAACGGTAGCCCCCCCCCCCCAAGACGTTTAAATATTATTTAGCGCGAAAATATTGATTGGCGGTTAGAAAAAAGAATAATTCGCCTCGTAAGCAGCCATTACAAAAGTACAAACGTCAAAAATAAGTTGCTCCAAGATATTTAATTTTGATTTTGTAAATAAAAAAAAAATGAAGTGGTCGACAAAATGTTCGAGTTACTGTAGTAAACGTGTGCTGATCAAGATTGCGTTCCATTTTTAGATAGCAGGAAAATACAATAAGGTATTTATATTAAAATTCAAGATTTATTTTTTGGGACAACCCCAAATTATAAGAGTAAATCATAACAATATTTATATTCTTTTTGGTCAGTTTTCAAACTTAAGCTGGGAATTAACTCGGGAAAATTAATTAATTAATAATAACATTCAATTGAAAAATTATTTGAACGCCTGGAATATCGGAGAAAATATTCGTGGAATTTATTTCAAGACCACCGCGATCTGTATGATACATTTTGACAGTGGCGTAGCCAGGAATTTAGTTCGGGGGGGGGGCACGAGCAAAGCGAGTCTTGTAATAGCGTTGCAAAAAATTTTCAAGTTCAAATGTTTAATAGAAAGTTTCTAAATTGTTAATTTCGGGGGGGGGGAGGCTGGCTACGCTACTGCATTATGGTGATGTACAGTGACTCATAATAAAATCCGGACCCTCCAATGTTAACAAAGCAAATTGCCGGTATTTTGGGATACAAAAATCGATTTTACAGCAAAACTTTTTAGACATTTTTTGTTGCAAATTTCATTGCCTTCAATTTTGTTTATATACATTTTTTTATTTTGTCGCTCCGTTTCTGAATGATAGCGGCTTAAACAAGATTCGGTAAAATACGAAACATATTGTCATCTATATCTCGAAAACGGTGCGACCAAATAGAAAAATGTATATGAACAAAAATATAGAGAATAAAATTTACAATAAAAAATGTTTATTAATTTTTTTATTTTGTCGCACCGTTTCCGAGATATAGATCGACACTATTTTTCGTATTTTACTGAGTCTTGCGTTTAAGCCGTTGTCAGTCGGAAACGACGCGACAAAATAAAAAAATGTATATAAACAAAATTGAAGCCAATGAAATTTTCAACAAAAAATGTCTAAGAAGTTTTACTGTAAAATTAAAAAAAGGTCCACGTTAAGATGGGATGGAATAATAATTTAGGGTGGAGGGAGAGATACTTACATTTAAAAATACTTTTGCTTGGAAGGGTTCCCCTTTCCAAGTCCATCCGTTGGACCATTTTGGTAATTGTATACTCCGCCGTGAAATTTTAGAAATAATAGCACTAGGTAGATCCACACTTTTCGATTTCGACTTTCTTTTACACGCACCAACCTTTTTCGCAACGATCACTTTCGACTTGTTCTCACATCCTTTTAAATTTGTACTTTTGAATGTCTCCTTTTTATTATTATTATCAATTTTAGAATTTTTGCACTTTTCCAACGTTTTATAATTGTTATCTAATTTTTTATTGTTTGTTGTTCTTACGTTTTCACAGCACCCGGTTACGACGTATTCGATCGTTTTATCGACATTATTTTTCGCAATTAAATTATCCAAAATCGCCGGTCCAAATTTTTTATTACTATTAAAACTACATTTAGAATTGACTTTAATTTTTTTCACAGATTTCACAAAAACCTCCTTATTTTCACTTTGTTCCGAATTAGCACTTGCGAACCTATTCCGGTTAAATTTAAAATTTTGTTTAGAATTATGTAAATTGCTCGCCGTTAGTGGTTTGGAAATTTTTAAACGCTTGTTCGACTCGTTCTTAACGGGACTCAATTTTCTTTTAACCCTATTACGCCTGAACTTCAATTTCGACGACTTGAGCAGGGCCCGGTATCCGTTGATGTTAAGTCTGCGCTTGCCGTTGTTGATCTTAAAACTGGGCACATCTTTTTTGATCAGATCTTTGTAGCTTCCGTTAATCTTAAGCTTCTTTTCGGCACTCGACAAGTCCTCGTCCGCCTTTTCGGCCTCCGTCGTTATCGAGAGCTTCCTCTTCATGTTTTTCACCTTCACGTTTTCGGCGACCGTTTTTTGACACGGAAGTAACTCTTCCGAACTCTGATTTTCGAGTTCCTTTTCTTCTTCCGTTTTAAGATTCACCAAATCGTCGTTGGCCCCCTTCAAGCCGTTAGGAATTTCTAAATTTGTCGTTTGTTTGGCATTATTATCCGGCGTGGTTTGGGGCGAGTCCGGTTTTGTTTTTATCGCTGCGTCAAGTTTTTGAGCTTCGGGACTTTCGATTTCGCGCTTTACGTTGGTAACACACGGCGCGTGACACATGAGCAGCATGGTGTTTTCGGGAAAATTTGCGGCGATATTATTTCTAACCATACTTTTACCTACGCGTGCCTTCCTTCGTTTTTCCATCGGTTTGCAGTCTTCTATCAGTTCGATTGCCTCTTGTTTAGACATCGGAGGTGGTTGATAGACGGCTCCCGCGGGCGAAGGTGGTGGTGGCATGCCGGCAGATCCTCGAGCTGGACTAGGAGGTCCTGTAGCGCTGACGGGCTCTAATGGAAGTGCAAGTGCTACGGGTGGTAATGGAAGAGAATCTTTTGAAATGGAAGAAATGTGAGACGACCTCTTACTATCACCAGTAAGAGGCCCAGTATGTACGTTTTTTGGACACGACTGCATTGGACATGGGCAACTTTGATAAGCCGCATCTAAAATTGGAACATTTTAAATAGTCATTCGAACACTAGTACCACCTTCGACGTCTTACTTAAATATGGTAGTGACCTAGTTGGGGGTGAATGGGTGTAACAGGAAGGTGGAGGTGCCGGTCCGTATCCCGGATAATAATGCGGAGGTGGATAGGGTTCCACCAGCGTCGGTGGAGGCGGCGGCGGTGGATAACTTTCCATTATTGTAGGTGGCGGACCACTTGGTGTTGGTTGATACGAACTACTAACGGCCGGATTTGCCGTTACCACCTGACAACATAATTTTAAGTTACGACAGGATTTAAGTCTTTTCGACGTTCACTTACTTGCTGACTCTGCTGATTTGACGCCGAATGTGGCGGATGATACAGATCGGGCGGATTCGCTTGATAATATGGTGTACCGGCAGGTGCCGTTAGGTGTCGCCTGTATGTGGGTGGTGGATATGCTTTATGATGTAAGTATGGATTTGGAGGATAACACAGGTCATGATGGTACGATGGAGCGGGAGGTGGGGCGGGATAATACTGTGGATGATAACCGTATGGATACGAATGAGGATGATACTGCGAGTAACGATAGGCTTGCGGAGGAGGCGGTGGCTGTTGTTGATGAGATAACGATTCCTTCGCGGTGGTCGTTGATGTTATTATCACCTAAAGAAAATTGTTATGATTACACCCGGTTTGGAAAAACCTACAATCATCACATACGTCACTATCTAAAGAATCCGTCGTCGACGACTGCGGACGTGGTTGATGAGTGGGCGGTGGAGTTGGCGAAGAAGAGACTTCAGATAGATGATCGACTTTTCCCAAAGTCGGTTGTGGATGTGCGTGTGGCGGAACGCTTATAAGTGGCCCAGCTGGTTGATAGTAACCTGCACAAGAAAAAAATCTAATTTAATTAAATTCACCACGTTTTTACGAAAATGCGCAAAATCACTCCACTTAATTCGTCTCACTACTGCCAGCAGAATTACGCGCAAGTTCCGCTTTAAATGTAATAAACCAAATTTCAACAGTAAAAAATTCCTTATCGCGTTTTAATTACATCTTACAATAAATGTTATCGTTTGCGTCAAAAGATCAATGTAAGCTGCAATGTCGATAAATTATTGAAAGAATTTAAAAAAAAAACCCAAAGCGGGTGGCCGTTTTTTCCAAAAATTAATGCAATAACTTGTTGGCACTTGTACTTTTAAATAAAATTATTAAATGAGGAAACAAACGACACAGTAAAAATTAAGAGAGCGTAACATCTAAAATTGTAACGATTATTCTGGAAGCAATAAATTTAGGATTTAATGAACTCGGCATTATATTTTTTTCCATCTTTCGTTCCGCATTTTTTGGCTATTTCAAGGAGCACAATCTCACGTCAACTCCAATAAACCCAATTTGGATGTAGAAATTTTATCGGATTTAAGGCTGCCACTTATGTCGCATTAGTTTATCAAGCTTACGGATAGGTGGGGTTAGCGCCGCAACGAACTCTTTTATTTGTTTTTTATAAGTCTTCAATTTACTGGTAAAGAAAAGACAATAAGCAATATAGTTTGAGACGTTCTAGAGATAAAAGCATTCAACAAGTTTTTTTAGTTCCACCAATTATCTGTAGGAATTTTCCAGAAGTTATCAGCGTTTCAGTGAATTATTAGGAAATAAATACAAAACGTAACTGATTTTATATTTTTGAGCTCGAGTATTTCTCGAGTTATCGCTTGTCAACGGTCAGTCGGAAAAATTCCGTAAAATTTCCGTTTAGCTACATAATTACAATTTACCGCAAAAGTTTCAGTGATTTCTTCATAATTTTATTACCACAATAAGTAGTATTTCAAATTTTTTTCTATACTTCACGGTTTTCGAGTTATTGCCACGATTTTACAACGTGAACTTCGAGCGTATACTTCACATTTAATGTAGTAGAAAAACGAAATGTGTTTTTTAAAATAAACATTTCAACAGATATATTGCAAAATTTACAGTGATTTTCATTTTTATCTACTAATTCTAGAGATCCAAAAATACCCCCCCCCCCCCCGACACAGCAAAAAACCGTTAAATCGAAATTCTTCGAAAAAAAACTTCGATCGATCAAAATTAAAATAGGAAAAATTATTGAAAATGTGATTCGGAAGGCCTATGGCTCCTCTACTGCTCTTTACCTCCCCCCTCCATTTATTTTGATTCTTCAGTATCTCTCAACTTAAAATTCAATTAATTCCATATTTTTGCTTCAATTCATCCAATCAGTGCGGAAGTGTAATGTGTAAATTTGCCGCCTGCTTTAGTTTCACTTCAGAGTTGCAAAGTATGCGAGTTACAGTCGACTCCGCTTGCGCGTTCTAACGCCATTATGGCAAACACGTTTAAAAATAAATTATAAAGTAACCGATTTTTGAATCAGCTAGTTTGTGATCCACCGTAACGTGACGCTATAATCTCTAAATTAATTTAAACTCAGTGAGAAATAATTAAAATTCGATTATTTCTAATATTTTGATGCCCACGTTGAAGTCACTCGTTCGAAAACAATAAGCTTCGCGAATTAAATTTCCTACCAGTCGGTAAGTTAGGGATCTGTGTTTTAAACTGTGTGTTCTACCAGTCGGTAAGTTAGAGATCTGGGTTTTAAACTGTGTGTTCTAACCAGTCGTCAGTATCGTAGATACAGAGAAAAAAATTAAATAAATATTTATTATTTCCAGATTTGATTATTATTTATTATTGCCGAGATACTGGGGGGTATTCCATTGAATTAGCCCCCCTCGACCCCTCAGACCTAAGATTTACGTGATTGATCGAATACACCCCATTTTGCCGCTTCTCATTTCGCCCCCTTTCGCCGCTTTGCATTTTACCGCCTTCTCATTTTGTTAGATGTATAGACCAATACCGACCCTGCGCACCCTCGGCTCCGGGCCGTTTTGACAAACGCCATACTCGCTAAAAATATCCCAAAAAGTTGAGTAATGAAATTCAGTGAATTTAATATTTAGACGGTGTTAGTCTAAACTAAATTGTAAATTTATAATTTTAAATAAATAAAAAAAACGTCGCGGCAAAGAGGGGTCTCAAGAGAATAGAAGAACCCCCCCTCCCCCAAGCACTCTATTAGACTAATATTGCAATATTTTACAATTGCAATTTGAGTAGAATACACTTAGGCCCCATTTTTCTAGTCGTCGCCTTTCTATTATCCGGTCGCTACGTCCTTCTTCATCTTATTAATCCATTCATGCGCATCAGTTGTGATCGGTCATCAGTTCCTAGGCCTCTATACAAATACCCTTCTACCATCGGTAATTACGGCTACGTGAGTGCTACCGATTAGACATTAGTTGGAACGAATTTCAACCCTTCCCACTTCCTGTAGTCGAAAAGGTGGATGCTGTGCTTCTTACAGTGGAACTACTGCGTATGTCGTAGAATTGAAATTTGACTTTAATTAAGTAAATTGGCCAAATCAAGACGTAATCCTTTATTTTAAAAAGAAAGATAGGTCGACTTAAAAGCAATATAATCGAAACCGGGGGGGTCTACAAAAATATAAATCTTTTAAAAAAATTAATAATCATCGGCCTTTCAGTCCACTCATGGACTATCGGCCTTTTTCTCTTTCGAGAAAGGTTCGGGCATTAAGACCCCACAGCTGCTTAAACCGGGTTGGGGAATGCCTGTTTTTAATACTTGACAGCGGCAATTGTCAACCCAGAGAGACCGCCGGCTTTACGTGCCGAAAGCACGGAGACTGTCATATGTAAGTTTAAGACTCTCCCCGGATTAAATAATTTCAGTTAATTCTAGGAAATTTTAGAAAATCCAAGGAAATTCAAGCAAATAGAGAAAATCTTAGGAAATTTTAAAATACTATAGAGTATAGATAAACTGTTTCAAAAGAAAGTCTTAATGCAATCGGGAGGGAAAACCGAGAAAATGCAGAAAATTCCAAGGAAACAAAAGAAAACTTAGGAAACAGTAGAAATACTACATAATATATATTTGAATTTTTCTGCTTTTTCAACTTTTTCGAAAGAAAATATTAAGATAATCCGTGAGGAAATTCGGGGAAATGTAGAAAATCCTAGGAAAATTTAGAAATACAATGGAAAAAATTATTTTTGCTCTTTCAACTTTTATCAAAGGAAATCTTACAACAATCTGGGGAGAAATTCGGGGAAATGCAGAAAATCTTAGGAAATCTTAGAAATACTATGGAAGAATTTTTTTTGCTTTTCCAACTTTTTTGAAAAGAATTTGTAATTTTTTGAGTTCCAGCTTTTAGAGATCCGTCATTTTTGAGTTTTGTTGCGCCCCGGGGGATATAATTTTATAAAGTTTGTGTTTGTCAAAACGGGGTGCAGTGCCCGAGCGTAGCGAGGGTAGCGGAGGCCGAAGGTTTGACCAGTGGCGTAGCTAGAGCTTTTGCCGCCCGGGGCGGTTTGATATTTTGCCGCCCCCTGCCAAAAGAATTCTACTTAAATTTAAAAAAATAATAAAAAAAATAATAAAACATTCGACATCCTCTAGCTTTTTTCAAACTCACAATTTTTACATACCGCAATCTGCCGCCCCCTAAATATGTGCCCCCCCCCTAGTTACACAACTGGGTTTGACAAACACCTTGAGGGCAAGATACGCATGCAACCTAAAATACACGTTAACACGTTTGAGTATTAGAATAATAAAAAATCCTAATTTTATATTTTATAATAATTTTAAGAGATGGGCGGAGCCAACTTTATGAAGGTAGCCAATGGAATAGTTAGTTCCAGTTTTTCGTGAATTTTTGCCGTAATTTTGAATGATCCATAAAATTTAATTTTTATATTTGTAATTTACGCCCTAAACTACCATAATACCTTTAGGAAATTTTTAAAATCGTGGGCCCGGTAAGGGTACTATTCCCGTCACAACAAAACTAAAGACCGGAACTGTTAACTGTAAGGATATAAGAATCTGGACGATTGGCCAAGAGATGGGCGCACCGAGTTTTAGTAAAAAACAAAGCAACATAAATATTACCTCTTAGGTAAGAAGCTTCGTTTTATTAATTTCACCTGGCGCCCGTCCAAGTTACTAAGCAACAACCTTTTTTTTTCGACTTTCGACGCTGACAAAGGTAAGAAGTCTTTAGCCTTTGCACAAAAATCCCAAAAAAAAATATATCTAAAAAGACAAGTGCCGAGTTTAGTAAAATGCAATAGAGGATTCGAGGACGTCAATGTGTCAGTTGAGGTTTTTTTGCAAGTCCTAATGGACTACAAAAGAACAAAGATTTGTAACAACATCGACCATAATAATCTCTCGAAGTTTTCTTATTGTCGAGATTGATTTTAGCGTTGCATAAAAACGCGGACACGCTTTGAAAGCCTAAAATGATTTGTATTTTGTTTTTGAGTCGACAATTCAATCTCGGTTCGAGAGGGTCCATTGTTTATAGAAAATAATAATAATTTGCGTGAAACAAAAACCTCGAATTAATTCGCTTGTTTATGTCGGAGTAATATTATTTGTCCATTAATTACTGATTAGTTGGCAATTTATCACTGACAATAAATTCGAGAAAATTAAATATAATAACTACGCTCATCAAGAGAGATGAGTCCTAATTATTTTATAAAAATAAAAGCAATCTATTAGTTGGAAATGGAATGGTAATCGATTATTACTGACAAGTAAATAATAGTAGTTTTCTCCGAGCAAGAGGCGTCGGAACAACACCCTCGATAATTACAATCGAAACCCGGATACGCTGCTTCGGCTTTAATAATTATTATTCGAGAAGAGCAAAAATTTATGCATTAACTAAAAAAACTTGAGAGATAAAACATTCATTAGCATTTAATTGAATTATTTAATATTAAATTTACTAAACGAATAATATATTTAAAGGTTTAGAAAATAAATTAAAGGAGCGATAAATTTTCCTTGGTTGACGTTTAAAACGTGAAATACAGTAGCGATTCGTTGGAGGAGTCGGCGACCTGAATGCCACTACGAGTCGACCAGAGTAACGGATTCTGATGCTCACTTTATAGGAAGGACGAACGTGAATTACCGGCAATATAATGATCGCAGCTCGTTTCACGACAAAAGAATAAATTAAAATTAAATACAAAAACGTTATTTTGCTTTTCAAAAACGTGGATTCCAAACCACCGCATTAACCAATCAAAATACGTCAATTTTTGTTCGAGCCAATACGTGCTGCCATCTACATTGGATGTTTGCAAAACAATTTAGATTTTTATTATTAAGTAGTAAATAGCACCACACCGACCGACCCTATATATTATGAATATAAAAGCGAATAATTCATTGTTCCAAAAGAGTTATGAGGCACCTACAAAACGCTTGGGACATCCCGTATTAATCGATGAAGTTACAATTCTTCCGGGGTTTACATGATAGATGTGTCCATTTGTCACGACCGCACATAACCGAAAAAGTTTTGGAAACTTATTTTCCTACCGTCATCAAATCTTGGAGAATCTGCATGTGTAAGTCGATTCTCGTTCATTTTTGACGACTGAATTGAAATCGAATGTCAAAAACTAAGGCTAATAAATAGTGGTCCGTCATACATCGGTTGCTAAACGAGTGGTAATAAAACATTTAAACTCAATCAGATACCAATTCAATTGTCTATCACGATATAAACACCTGTTTGAATTCGTCAAATCAGATTTAACTTCAAAAATGTAGTTTTGTATGCAAATCATACGTCAATAAAAAGGTATTCGCTCGATTTTTATCTCGTGACGTTCGCCCAGACTTCGGCACAAGAACTGAACGAAAAAAATCAGATTATTTAATTTTAACTTTCGTTTGTTGCACAAAACAGTACCATCGTAGCGTATCGATTTCCCTTATTCGAAGGGGAAAGGTCGTCGAAATATATAGTTCAAACTTTGGGGAAGCACAGCTGCGACCATTTTAAACAACAACTAAAGATGGGTTCGGAAATAATCCATTACTTACAGCACTTGCTTTCAAATTTGTCTTCAATGTTGAGAATTCGACCAAAAGTTAACCGATTTAAATTTTTCTGCCCTCTGACAGAGGTGTAAATTTCTCTGTGGTCTCTACGATATTCTCAAAATTCAGTTCAATTTTTCAAAACTTTTTTTTCTGCATATCACGGTTTTCCAATTATTGCAAAACTTCTACACTGGAAAGTATAATTACGATATCTGATATCTACACAATAAAGTGCATGCAATTTCGCGATGTTGGTGTTCGGCATTTAAAAACGCATAATAGATTCCGTAATTTATTTTTAATTTCGCTAGATTTATTTAATTTTCAATTCTATTGCCGATTGCTTATCTAAATTGTATTTAACATTTTGCTATAAAACGTCAAGGTTGGATTTCAAAGAAGATACTACTGCTGACCGAAGGATTGCGTTAGGTTACCAGAATTTCGTTAATCCAAACCGGGGCTCATGATTTTAAAAAGTTCCTAATGAAATTATGGTAAATATTTAATTTTAGTAAATTCTTTCAAAATTTGGGTAAAAAACTATTCGATTGGCTGTTTCCGTAAGGTTAACCTAAATCCACGGGATGGCCGGACATTTCGCTACTAGGACATTTCGCACCCGGACATTTCGCACCCGAGTACATTTCGCTAACTGATTTCGCTACCACTTTTAGCATATTTGAATATTTAGCATTATTGGAATTATTTTTTTGCTTAAAAAATAAAATTTTTTAATTTTAAAGGTGGTAGCGAAATCAGGTAGCGAAATGTCCCCGGGTACGAAATGTCTCGGTAGCGAAATGTCCTGGTAGCGAAGTGTCCGGGTGCGAAATGTCCCGGAGCGAAGTGTCCTAGAATCGTCCACGGTGTGCTTTTATGTTGTACAAGTAACGAAAAAAGAATCTCGTCCAAGAAAAGTGTATCAGGTTGCTAGTCGGGTAAATCAAACTAAAAGTGTTTGCAAGCCGACGGACGGACGTTTCGTTCGATATATTCAAACCTCTTCGTGGAAATACAGAGAAAAAGAATTTCAGGATTTACACCAATCAGAAAGCTGATATCCTTCTCTGAAGTATTTTTCAGCATAAATTGCACTGCAAAGTGGCTCTTGAGCAGCTCAAAACTAGAAAGATATGGTCCAATTTAAAATAAATTTATAATATTATGATATCGGCAGTTACACGATTGCTGCTGGCTCCGCCCACTAAAGCACACTGCAACACCTATTTACGTCGAGCACACGCACCGTGAACAAAACGCGAAATTCACCGACTTTTATGTGAAAAATCAAAACTTTAGGATTATTCATAGTTTAATTACATTATTTTATCAACATCAATGACCATGGGCATGGTATCATTTTTTATAATTATTTAAAACGCCGTGGTCAGATGTCTCTGAAGACTGTGATCTCTGACGACGCACTGATAAAATACTGATTTTATAAAATATAACATACGCTTCTGACGGCACAAATAACTTCTTCGCTTTTCAGTTCCTGGGGAAGGAATATTTTTTTAAACAAATTTACTGTTGTACTGGGGGGTATTCCATACCCCCCAGACCCCCCGGTTTCAAAGGCCGAAAGTTTATGTGTATGTTCTGTGGTTGATTTTATCGATTAGGAATATTTTACTCTTACAGAACAACTACTTTTGTAAAGTCAAAGGAACATGCGCCGGCAGGAAACGTTTGGGGGTATGGAATAAACCCCCTCCCCTCCCCCCAGTATTCTACTGATTGTTTGTGATTGACTGTGATCTCTGACGACGTACTGATAAAATACTGATTTTATAAAATATAACATACGCTTCTGACGGCACAAACAACTTCTTCGCTTTAATAAATAAATTTATTGGTGTACTGGGGGGTATTCCATACCCCCCAGACCCCCCGGTTTCAAAGACCGAAAGTTTATGTGTATGTTCTGTGGTTGAGTCATCTACTGATTGTTTGAAATTACCCTTTGAGGCAAAAAGATTAAGATTTCGTTTCTTAACTACACTTTTGTATAAATCCGTAATTTAAATAAATTAATTTAACGTCAAAATGTAACTCAAATTAGGCTTTGGTATTGGACGTTTGGAATGCAACAGAGCAACTAATGGGGTCCAGAATCAAAATTATTCTATATCAACTAATCGATTAATTTATCAAAATTCTCAAATTCATTTTGTCGAGAAGATTTTTAACTCTGTGCCGTCACGCTAACCCTTCTGTTTATTGGTATTCCATACTTCCAGACCTCTAACAGCGAAACGTATAACACCTGGTCTAATCAACATCATTAAGAGCTATCTAACCGTAAGAACACTATTAGATGAAGAGGAATTCCTGAACATCCTAATGGAAGTGACCAGTGGGGGGTCACACAAGGCTCAGTTCTGGGACCGACTCTCTGGAACGCCTTGTATGAGAGCATCTTTGAAGTTGAGCTGCCCGAAGATGCAGAGCTGGTGGGTTTTGCTGATGACGTAAATGTCATGGTGACCGCAAGGACCATTGAGAGCCTAGACACAAAGATTAACATGGCGATCCGGTGGATCGCCTTCAATCCAAAAGTGGATTGAAGAAAGGGACCTGGCATTAGTCTTCATGGTGGGAGACATGGGTGTACCCAGGGGAGGGCAGTTGCCCCTCTCTGGATCCTTCCTGTTTCCCATACATTTAGCTGGTTAATTATGTGCCTATGCCAGGATAATTATTTATCAACAGAAAATTCCTGATTTGCCTGAATTCCTGTTTTTTTTTTAACATTTCGGGGGGGCACGTGACCCCAGGTGCCCCCCCTGGCTACGGGCCTGCCCTGGGGGTCTTCCATACCCCCCAGACCCCCCGGATACAAAGTCCGAAAGTTTATGTGGATGTTCTGCAGTTGGTTTTACCGATTAGGAATCTTTCCCTCTTACAGAACAACGACTTCTTGACTTCTATAAAGTCAAGTCAACATGCGCCGGGAGAAAGACTGGGGGTGTGAAATAAAACCCCTCCCCTTACCCAGTCATCTACTGATTGTTTGAAATTACCCTTTGGGGCAAAAAGATTAAGATTTCGGTTTTCAATTGCACTGTTGCATAAATTCGCAATATGAATTAAAAATTAATTAATTTAACGTCAAATGTCACTGGAATTAGACTTTGGTATTTGACATTTAGAATGCAACAGGGTTAACTCTTGTGCTTATTGGTACTTTATACTTTCAGACCCTCCGGTGCGTACTACCGTAACTAAATAATATGTGATTGTATACCAAAAGAATGAAAAATTGTAATTTAAAAATCTTAATGAATTGTTAAAACATAATAATTTCATTTGTTAAATACAGTACATGTATGGACACTTTCTGTCTCTAAAACCGGGGGGGGGGGGAGTATGGAATACTCCTCAGTACACCAGTAATTAATTTACTGTAAAGGAAAACTTTCAGATGCATTTAAAACTCGAAAATTTAACCCGAAACCCGAAATTCAACTAAAATTTCATTTTAAATTTTCGATATTTTTCAATTTCTTAAAAGCCCCCCCCCCCCCCCCCAATAAAGATTAGCTCGATTTTACAGTAACAAATGACTATTGATAACTTGAGCAAGTTATTCTGTTATATAATAAAAAGATCCCAGCAGCGGTCTCTTAATACTTGGTATCTCGTCAGAATGCCACATTCTGCGCTACAATTATTTGTTATTTGAATATTTAACAGTTCCAAGCGAGAAAAAAAAAGGAAAATTATTTTTAGGTGTAATTTTTTTTGTATTTCAATATTTTAAATTTACCTTACCTTGAAAATTTAAAAAAAATCGCCTGCGACGCTGTTTCAATAGACTCGCTTCGCTCGAGTTTTAAATGTTGCGATTTTACTTTTCGATCCCAGCTTCCCCCCTAAACGTAATTACTAAATACGCCACTGTCTCTGAATCAACCTCACCTGTTGCGTAATTTCGAACTTTGCCGAGGCTCAGACCGTCTGCAATAGAAGCCTAAATTAGCTTCTAAAGCCGTAAAAAAGTGTTTTGTACTGCGAATTTCTAGAATTTAGATCGACGTAACTATTTTCATAATATTTAATTCCTCTCCGCTAAAAGACGCTCTGGGAAATCTAAACCGGGCGAAGCCAGGTACTAAAGGTAGTATAGCTTCTAATTTGAAATGTTTTTTTGAATTTACTTTCAAAGAACTGAGTGCTACGGTACAAAATATATATTTTTAAAAATTTCATATTTTCAGGTGAAGGAAAATTAATAACGAATTTAACATGCAATTTACAGAGCGCTGAAAAAATCATCGAGATCTACATGTGGCGGCTCTATTTTAAACTGGTAGAAGTATAAATAGGTAAAAAAAAGCGTAGAGAAAAAATAATTCGGTTATTATGAAACATTAAACGAACTCGGAAGTGTGAGTGGAGAATAAAATTTATGTTTTATTTCAAATATTTGATTTCGAGCAAAGTTGATTTTCCCTAAGCGACACCCAAACAAAGAAGAATAATAAAAATTGAAACTTAAAAAATCGGCTGGAAATGTAATTACATTTTTTATTATTTTATTTACTTTGAAAAGAACGAAATTAGCAAGCCAAAATGAGCACCGCGCAAATATTCTCTCGGAACAATCCGGCGTGGTTGGTTCATCATTAACTACGTTATGTAAATTCGTTGCCAAATAATATGTAAATATCTTGTAATACAATTTAAACCTAGATCAAAGTATTAATTAATTTAACAATTTGATGAACATAATTTCTGTTATTAATTAGAGCGAAAACAGAATGTCTGCGAGGGCGTCTGAAATCCCAAATTTATTTTAAACATCCAAAACTGAAAGCTGGCTTTCAAAATCGAAGGTAATTTTACGGAATAATTCGAAAAGACAAGAAGGTCATAAAATACTAATTTTATTTTTAAGATTTTCCCGATTGTAATTTGATCGGTTTGCGATAAAAATTTTATGTACCTACTTAAATTGCAGAACAGCGGAACGATTTTTTCAAAATGCCAAATTTCGATATTTATCTTTAATTTAAAATTTGGAATACTTAAAAACACGTAACGATCAACTTCTCGCCAATAAGAAATAACTTGTTAATCGGCTTTGATCAAAGTTTGCAATAATTTTGCAAAAGTTTGGCATTTAATTTTATGGTAAGTTAGAAAAAAGTCACAGGTGCAGCTTTAATTGATGATACTGATTAATCAAAATTTTCAGTTTTTTATACAAAATTTTAATTTACCGTTTTGCCAATTATACACGGTGTGAACAGATATTGCGGACATTTAAATTTGCGTTTTCGCCAAAACCAAAAAGGGATTTTCCACGTTATTCTCGCGGCTGGCCGATTAAATCCCGAAGAGAAAAGTCTGCTGATGAAGGTTCAATCCGGTCTCGTTAACCTCATCCTTGAGACTAATAGATTTTTCATCACGCACGTAAATATTTAAAGAATGCCCGAGCTAATTGTTATTCCATTGAAATGATAAGTTGAAAAGAATTTGGAATATCTCAAAAGTGAAAAAAACTATACAACGATCCGCTCTAAATATTGTAAATTATAAATGAGGCCATCCAACATTCTTCGGGTATCTGGAAACTGTTATACGGTCATAAAGTTTAAAGGCGGGAGGGGCAACGCTACTCTTCGCCTCTCGGCTACCGGAAAGTTAAAAAGGAGGCTAAATTAAAATGGCCGACCGACTCGACGTGCGTTTTCACGCAGATAAATATATGGACGTAGTATTTTAGAAGTGGATATTCAGGTTCAATTATAAACTACAACGTGTAAACACGGAAAATGTCATGTAAAGTGTAAAAAGAGACACCCACGCGTTGCTGCTTTGAAGTAACAAAGAAATAGAAAATAAAACGCAATAAAACGCGCGCTTTTCCAACATCGCCAGCATCGCACTAAATTTTTCTTCGATAAGAAATTTTATTATCTATTCATGTTGGGTACTATATGGAATAAATTCTAAATACAATTCTTATTTCATTTTCCATTACTTGCCATTTTATTTAAAAGCTTTTTTGAACGATTTCGACTCGATTTATTTTTACGATTGCACTACTCTTAATGAAACGAACGGCGTCGTTAAAAAATTTCTATTCCATGTATGGTGTCGCGAACGACAAAAAAAATAAAACAATATAGGGGCAAGTATCGTGGAGGTAATAAATTTTGATCGAATCGCAATAGTCGATCTAGGGGTTTTCCGTTGTGAAAAGCAAATAGCATCATCAAAGGGTTACAGGTGGTTCGTGTCGATGGGAAACTTATACTGTGTGTAATTGCAAATATAAACATCGTCTTCACGCTTTATTGCCCCATTTCTCGAGTAACTCTTCAAATTTCATGTTATTGTAAACAGCAATAATCTGGTTCGTCTTTCATTGGATGTGCGACCCGCAGACCGAAGCTAACTTTTTGAAAAATTTTGAATTTCTACGAAATGGTTAACATTTTTAATGCATTCAATACTTCGCTCGATCTTTCGGTTGTACAGAAAATAATTTACAAAAATTTTCGCATACCAAATCAATCACGTATTTGGCCAAAGCGGAGTGACCAGCAGCAGCACATTATTCGATGTTTATCCTGTCAGGTGTTGTTGAGTTTGCAATAGAAGTCAACTTATTACTTTTCACAATTTTTAGTTATTTTTCTGTTCAATTTTCTCGAAAAACTTGTATTTATGAGTAAATATTGTTTTTTAAAATCAAACTATAGAAATCGTCGGTTTAGAGGAAAAAAGAAATGTGAAATAAAAATGTAATTTTACCCAAACCCGGACTACAGAGACCTTTGGGCCTATTGTTTTATTTTTTGTCACGTTTTTCGGCATAGAAGACGACCAAAAGTACTTTAGTAGCTGTCAGGTCGGTCGCCAGCCAGTTAAAAAGAGTAAGTCAATCGGCAGCAGTCACAAAAAAGAAGAAAAAACATTGGGCATACAGACAATTTTGATTACTGACCCCCCCCCCCTCAAAATTAGTACTTTTGCTTCGATTTAAGTTATCATTTTTTATTCAAATTTAAAAAAAATATATTATTTTATTAATGTAGAAGCGAATGAATAACACTTTTGTACAGTGGAGGGCATGGAAATTACATTATGAATTGAATAGAAATAGAAAAAAAGTTAAATTTTTGATTTGAAACTCATAAGCTCAATAATACATTTTCTTTTTTGAACACAATCACAAAGCTATTATTTTCAAACCGGGGAGTCTGCGGGGTGTGGAATTTCGCACAATCTCTGGTGTACTGGAGGGTATTCCATACCCCCCAGACCCCCCGGTTTGCCCAGAGCTACACCGCACCTCAATCAATATTTGATCTCAGGTCATATTGAATCTCAGGTCCCTTTCATTATGATTTCGTAATGAAAGCGAAACCAGCAGTTTTCGAGGTCAAAGTTCAAACCTTTTGTGGGAATATTAGATCGATATTGGCTGAATATCGGCAGAAAATATTGGTTATCAATATTGGCCCAATATTACACCAAGCTACAGCCAATATTGATTCAATACCGATTTCCTATATCCGCGCAATATTAAAAAACAACATTAGACCGACATTGGTTGAATCTTGCAAGATTGCGCCAATATTCAATATCGGCACAATATTGCCCAAATATTGTCTGCTACATGGAATTACATTTCCTTATACGAGATTCCACTGAATTTCCCCTTAGATTGACTTTCGAAAAAACAGAAATAAGCAAAATAAAAGAAAAAACTCATCTAAAGTATTCCTAAGATTTCTTCGAATTTTTAAGATTTCCTTTCGAAAAAAAAAAAAGGAAAAAGAAAAGCTAAGATTCAATTGGTCTAACTTATGTAAATACAGAACCAATTTTTAAATCCACAACGTATTAATGCACACAGGGCAAGTCAGAGCTTCGAACCCAGAATTTCCGCTCTGTAACTCAACCAGCGATCACACCAATCCACTGCAGTGGTTCAAAAATGTTCTTGTATTTCCTAAGATATTCTTGAATTTTCTAGAATTTTTTATATTTTTTAATAGTAACAAAACTCGAATTTCGTAAGATTTCCTCGGATTTTTAAAGAATGTCCTAAGATTTCCCTTCACTTGTACACCAGATTTCACAACCCCCCCCCCACCCCCGAAATTAATATTTTCAACGATAGTAAAAATTTGGTTTGAAATTTATAAGCTCAATAATACATATTCTTTTTGAACACAATCACAAAGCAAAGCTTTCCAAACCGGGGGGTCTGGGGGGTATGGAATACCCCCCAGTACACCAGTGATTGTGTTCAAAAAAAGAAAATGTGTTATTGAATTTCAAATCGAAAATCATAGATTTTAGATTTTTAGAAGTTAGATTTAGGTTTGAAATCCATAAATTCTATAATATATTTTTTTTGCACACAATTTCTGGTGTACTGGAGGGTATTCCATACCCCCCAGACCCCCCGGTTTGAATACCTAGCTTTGTCGAGGTATTTTGTTTATAATATGGCGGTTATTCAAATTTCATTAGGAATTGTTGTTTTAATTCGGAAATAATTACCGATGCAATTTCCATGACTGATGCTACTGCACATTCCCATGTAGCCAGTGGCGGATCTAGGGGGAGGGTCATGGAGGTCATGACCCCCCCCTTGAATCCACAATTGTGGTTAAATAAAAGAGTGTAATAAGTGTTTATATTTAATTTAATATATAATTAAAAAAAAAAACGATAATATCCATGAAAATCCTAACTTTTCACATAACGACCGCATAATTATTCCGGCCTAATGAATATCCACTAACTGTGGATATCCCCCCCCGCCCCGATGCCAAAAGTCTAGATCCGCGCCTGCATGTAGCACAAATATTCAAAATCAATATTGGGCCAATATTTTAATATGAACATTTTCACATGATAATTTCCTATTTCCGAGCAATATTAAAAAACAATATTGGGCCGACATTGGCTGAAGATCGGCATAAAATATTAAAAAACAATATTAGGCCGATATTGGCTGAATCTTGCAACATCGCGCCAACATTCAAAATCGGCACAATATTGTCTAAATATTTATGGACTTAGATTTCCCTATGCGAGATTCCTCTGAATTTCCCTTTGGATTGCCTTTCGAAAAAATAGAAAAATCAAATTGAAAGAAAAAACTCATCTCAAGTATTTCTAAGATTTTCTCGAATTTTCTAAGATTTCCTTTCTAAAAATTAGAAAAGGAAAAATAAAAGCTCATCTATAAATACCTAATTATATATGTAAGATTTCCTAATTTCCCAAAAATGTTCTTGTATTTCCTAAGATATTCTTGAATTTCCTAAAATTTCTTATATTTAATAATATCAAAACTCGAATTTCGTAAGATTTCCTCGGATTTCTTAAGTATATTCTAAGATTTCCCTTCACTTGTAAACCAGATTTCCTCAGCAATCCCCCCCCCCTAGATATTAAAATGTTTGCCGCTAGCGACACTAAACCGGTTGCAAATGTAAAACAATAACTGATTACATAAAAATATGGAACCTTTAATTTTGACAATTGAATGACTCCAAGTCAAGTTCGTCCTTTGTTGAAGTTTTCAAATTGATTACCCAAGCTGTGCGGCCTGAAGGCCGCATTGACCAGACCAGTCCAAGTTTAATTTATACAAATCAAAGGTTAATTCCGCTGTAAAAAGCTTAAATTATACTGTCATTCTGAGATGCAGTGGCGTGGCGTGCACTTCTGGTACCCGGGGCAAACGCTAAATTTGCAACCCCCTTTTAATTTACAATTTATTAAAATTAAAATAATTAAATTACAATTTTATTCTGGGTGTTTTGTGCAATGCAAACTCTCGGCCCCCTTGCCCCCCCCCCCCACACGACACTGAATAGATGTGAATGATATGAACAACTGTACATTCTGATTTTACTTTTTCATTTTTGGACCCTAAGACTGTCCCCCAAGCAGGAGCCTTGGCTATGAGCGATATTTTGATGTTAAATTTACTTTCATTTTTCTTTGAGATTTTCTTTCAATCACAATTACTGAGGTACTAGAACGTATTTCACACGTTGAATTGCTGAATTGCTACTGAATTGCTAATTTGGCGGTTGAAAACCAGCTGAAAATGCGCTGCGTCAGCATGCAAACTGCTGTCACCGCTGAATATTAGCTGTTAGTCAGCAGTTAGAATTAGCAATTCAGCTTCTGACGTTACTGAAAATCAGCAGCTGACTAATAACTGAATCAGTTAATATTTAGCGCTGACTCAGCTTCTACTTTATGGAGTAACAAAACCAAAATAAATTAAAAAGATAAATTTTTTGACGCTGAAAACTAGCTGAATTTTAGGCTGACGAATAGAAGTGTCAGCTTCAAATTCAGCTAATTTGCTGACGCTGAAAAACAATTAAATTTTAAGCTGACGCAATGAAGTGGCAATTTTCTCAAAACTTTACCAAGTTTTCAAAGTGAACTGAAAGACTCAGTATCTTCCGGTAAAGGGGGGGGGGCTAGAACATTTAATTGTATATGTTGCTAGGTTGTTTCTCAAGATTATAATACCGCATAACTCAAAATCAGGAGCCCAAAATCAAAAGGTTACACAGCACATATTAATTCTTTGTTAATAGTTTTTTTTTACAAACTTGGGATCTTAAATCCTTAAAATCTCTAATCCTGTTTTCAAGATAAAATTAACTGCCAGAAATGGTTCTTTAATACTGAGTTGACTATTTCAAATCGCGATTTCTCAGTGAAGGTAGATCAAATTACAAAAATTAAGATGTTTTTAATTTAATTTTATTACATCAAATTAAGCCTTTTGACCTGCAATGGACTCCAGCAGAGGAAAATCAAGAATATTTTATGATAATTCATCAAATACATAGGATAAACTACCATCGACCTTGCGATCTGAAATACCTAATATTGTTTATTATGTTATTGAATATATTATAATAGAATAAATTGGAATAATTGATTTTAAATTTAATTCTTGTTCGACAGATTTTACATTCCCGCACACTTTTGTGTGAATTTTAATCCAAATATTTCGTCCCACGTAAATTATTCATAATATATTTTTTCGGGAGGGCCGTCTTTTCGCGCCCGAGATTTCAGACGTAGACCACCCTGTATGTAAACCATTACGTAAGTTAAAATTAATTCGCAATCAAACAAGTAACTTCCTCGGGAATAAAAAAAAATAAGCAGAAACTCAACCGGAAAGAAATTATCGGCCGATAAAACAGCATTTTCGCGCGTTAAAAATAATTTCAGACATACAAAAATAACCTCGTCTAGACCATTACCACCAAATTAATTTGCAAAAACTTCAACAAACTGAACTATGAGGATGCAATGACACTTCCATAAGAGTTTTAAAAAAAAACAGCAATCCCAAAAATAATTTGACGGCAAAAAGCGCGTTGACCTTTTTGGGCGATTAAAATAAATAAAATATCGAAAAAAGTATAAAATATTGTGGCGTACAATGGAAAGATTATTAAGTCCCTCGTAAATTTTATTCTTCGTCAAATCGAGTTGAGCTTTCACTACGAACTATGACCCCGTGACTTCAATAAGAAGTTCGTTCACTTAAATGTTTCACGAACGTCGTTTCCTTTTGCACTTTCTTTCTAAACTCGCCAAATTTATATTTTTACACCTAACTCGATAAAGATGTAAAGTGATACGCCACTGCAAATCATACTAAATTAAATTGCGTGGAAAATGTTCGCGACTTCAATTCCAGCATACATAAATTACAGCTCATCCGGTATATTTGCGATTCGCACATTTTCCAGTTTTCAAAAAAACATACAACGAAGTTCGAGTATAGCAACTTTTTCTGGCGCGTGTCGACTGGATAGTGACAACTAGGAAGTAGGAAATAAACCAAGATTAAAAATAAAAAATTCCGCATTTTCCCCGACGCACTTTTGTTGTTACTATAAAATTTCAGGTCTTCGGCGACAATTAAAGTAAAATTTAAAAAATAAATATGTCGCACACGATTTTCCGTCACACGCACCTGCATACAGCAAATTTTACGATACTTTCAGAACATAACAAATTTTCCGGTCACGTCAACAAACTTTTTTTCGCATTTTCTTTCATCACTTCTTGATAAAATCGTGGACATTTCAAGCACAGGCATATTTTTCGAAAACGTCCCCTATTATTAACCGTGGTTACTTTTGTATTTAACGAACCGTTAACAACGGCTAATTTGCATAAACAACTCTGTACGTTTAATAAATTAAGATGCAACAGTCTTCGTTATTTTGAAGATAACGATCAAACTAACACTTAGTTTTATTAAACCTAAGATTAAATCGCCGTATCAGATGTAAGACATAATTATTATCAACCTTACCGCTCAGAAATTCGATTTTCCCAGCGAGATGTTGTGTGCTTTGGAGAAACTCACCTGAAACAAATCAAACAAATTAGTCGAGTAATAAAAAAAATGTAATTAAGAACAAATATCCGTTTCGTTTAAGAATACATCGAAAACTTATATAACGCTCCCCGATTGGTTGCAGTTAGATTTGTGTTAATCCTATTGGTCGACCGCAGCGCCACATCGAAATATGTTTTAAAACTTTGAAATATTTAGCGAAAACACGACGTGTCACGTAAGTCGTGGTGAGAGTGTTCAAAGAAAATTTAATTAGAATCATAAAATGGCAATAAAAGATCACATAAATGTTAAAATGATGTCGTCAATGAAGTAAATACAAAGATGACGTCCAGCTCGTAAAATAAACCAATAAAAACAACAAATTTGTTAGTAGATAAAAATTTTTTCAAGTTATAAACTTCCACAAAACATCCGAATTTTACTGTTGATATGAAAAAGGTTGCGAACCGTCAGAGAAATATCGATAATGCAAACTTTCAAGTAGAAAAGTTGGAAAATTGCCCAATTTTTTCAGTAACAATGAAAATCAAACACATTGGCAATTTTCAAGTTGTTAAATTCGCGTGGTCTGAGTGTCGCGAATTTCGCGGGAAGAAGTCCAATTTTTCGGTTTTGTTTTTTCCATGCAGAAAGTATTTATTTTTCAAAAATTAAATTAAATGGTAAACCGCTGTATTGATTGGTACGCAGCTAATGATAGCTGTCCGATTTCACGTGTTGCGTGAAAATTAACATTTTTGTAAACAAGTGAAAACCTTCTGAATAAGCATTACGTAATTTACTAAGGGTCGATATCGCCAACGCTATTCCCACCACGGGGGAGGGGGGCAAAAGGCGCAAGACCCCCAAAACATTCTATTTTATGTGCTGTTTTAGTGTCTACCTTCAGCTAGGTCAAGCCCTTCCCAAACCAAAATTCTGGTTCCGCCACTGCCTGGCGGTATAAATTATGAGTCTGTATAAAAACCAAACTATCCTGCTGTATGTTACGACTTTACCCTTTCAGTTCATGGTGAAAAGTGGACGTAACGCACGAGTCGAGATTGCCTTTTATAAAATCTCGGAGAGATTCCTCCGAATTTCTTTCAAAAAAACTGAAAAATCAAAAAAAGCTCATCTGTAGTATTTCAAAAATTTCGTAATTTCTAAGTTTTTCATAATTTCCAAGCATTTTCAACACTTATTTGAATTTCCTAACTCTTAAGATTTCCTAAATTTTCTCGGATTTCTTTGAATTTCCGAACTTTCAGTTAGATTTACTGAGATTTCCTAGAATTTTCTAAAATTTCCTCTAGATTTCCCTTCACTTGTATGCCAGATTTCCCCAGTGATTCTCCCCTAAGCAGACAGTTATTATACGAAGTCCTGATAACTCTAAAAAAAAACTATCTGGAAGGTATACCTACAGACCTGTATCCATGTTCTATGATTGATTGTTTTCAATAGGAACCTGTCATTTCTCAGAACAATGACATCTATATGTCGCGACAGTACACACCAAGAGGTCTGGATGGTTTAGAACTACTGGATCTAGAAGTTTTATTTTGAACTTATCAATTACTGGTGTACTAAAACTCCACGGTTCCAAGGCGACAGGGTTACGTGCATGTTATGTGATTGAGCCTTTTTAAATTAAATGCAGTATACAAACTGAAAGAAAACTGTAGAGGGATGGGAGGGGGAGGAATCATTAGTTATTTGTTTGTTTATAAAGTATAGAATACTTTTCCAGTAATTGTTGTATGGACTTAATTTTGGATTAACTCTCTAGTTTTAAATATACACCCAGTCCAATAACCACGTAACATAAACGTTTAATAAACGTCAAAATGTCGTCAAAATAACGTGGCCGCGTGATATAGCAAACTGTAACTTTAACAAATTTAAAAAATAATTATTATTTAATTTAATTTATTAATGTAGAAGCGAATTACATGGTAAATTTTTGAACAGTAGCGGTTATGGAAATTGCATCAGGAATTTTTCACGAATTAAAAAAATAGATTTCTATGTTATGTTTTTAACAGTAAAGAACATAAAATAGAACAAAAATAGATAAAAAGTTAAATTTTTGGTTGGAATCTCATAAGCTCAATAATACATTTTCTTTTTTTAACACTATCACAAAACTAGGCTTTTCAAACCGGGGGGTCTGGGGGGTATGGAATACCCCCCAGCAGTCTGCACATCTGTGATTGTGTTCAAAAAAGAAAAGTGAGTTATTGAATTTTTAAAACTTAGATTTCTGGTTTAAAACCCATAAGCTCAAAAAATCTCTGGTGTACTGGAGGGTATTCCATACCCCCCAGACCCCCCGGTTTGAATACCTAACTGTGTGTGCGTATTGTGTTTATATTATGTGCGATTATTAAAATTTCAAATTTCAAAAAGAATACATTTTCTTTTTTGAACACAATCACAAAGCTAAGTTTTTTAAACCGGGGGATCTGGGGGGTATGGAATACCCCTCAGCACACCAGTGATCGTGTTAAAAAAAAAGAAAATGTGTCATTGAATTTCAAATCGGAAATCTTAGAGTTCCTGGTTTAAAACCCATAAGCTCAATAACACATTGCTTTGGGCACAATCTCTAATGTACTGGAGGGTATTCCATACCCCCCAGACCCCCCGGTTTAAATACGTAGCTTTGTGTGTGTATTGTATTTATATTGTGTGCGGTTACAGCAATTTCAAATTTAAAATTTTAATAATACATTTTCTCTCTTGAACACAATCACAAGCTAGGTTTTTTCAAACCGGGGGGTCTGGGGGGTATGGAATACCCCCAGTACGTCAGTGATTGTGTTAAAAAAAAAAAGAAATTGTATTACTAAATGTCAAATCGGAAACCTTACATTTTGATTTTTAAAAGTTATATTTCTGGTTTGAAACCCATAAGCTCAATAACACTTTTTTTCGCGCAAAATCTCTGGTGTAACCTTTTACTCTTTCGGTATACAAACCAGTGGCGTAACTAGCGGTGTTCCATGTGTTCGATCGAACAAGGGCCCGAGCGTTAAAGGGCGTGGTTCTATCACGACCAAAAAATAAAATATTTTATCTACATAATTTAATGCTGTGAAACTGCTATTTAAAAAAAAATTTTGGGGACCCAGGACACAGGCCCAGGGCCGACAAGAGGGTGGGGAAGGGGGGGCTAAAGCCCCGGAGCCCGGGCATCCGGAGTGGACCCGTCGTCGTCCTGGCCTTCATGTAAAAGCTCATTTAATCAATTTCAGTAGCAATTTTTAATCGATCAGCCCCGGGGCCCATAAAAGTTCTCGCCGGCCCTGCACAGGCTCATGGCTGCATGGTTACGTTACTGATACAAACTGAAAGAAAACTGTAGGGGATCACCAGTAATTTGTACATTTAAAAAGTACATATCGAAAACTTTCCCAGTAATAATATTGTTGTATGGACTTAATTTTGGATTAACACTCTCCACTTTTAAATATACACCCAAGCCAATAACCACGTAACATAAACGTTAAAATGTCGTCGTCGAATTAACGTAACCCGCGGTAACAGAGGAAACACATAGAGAAAGACATTTCCACAAACTTATTTAATAGTTTAATTTGTCATTATTTATCGGTTATCACACTTACCCCACCTCCGCGGGGGGGGGGGAAGACATACAACTTCCATATTATTTAAGAAACAAGTACAATTTAATTTTTTTAAATAAAAGAATATTACCTATTTAAAAATTTTGAACGCACTCGTATATTATACTGATTTATTTGCCGATTATTCTATATTATTACACTTTTATACTACTTTATTATTACCGCAACGAAATGAATCAAATTATGAGATATTTCCCACTAGAAAATATTTGTCTAATTATGCATAACCATAATTCTTAAGAATTTTTTGGCAAAAAAGTTTGACAGCCTGTTAGTGGGCAAGATTAACTATCGTTTCGTGGCAATAAATATGTACTTTTGTAATGTGCGAAACGACATCTCAGCTACGTTCCTAAATTTTTAACACCTCGTCAGACACGTTAAATTTTTTTTAATGTTAGACCACAGAATAAAGATTATACAGAAGCATCACTCCGGACGGAACCTTTGATATTTAGATGCGATCGCCAGTGACCTTGGACATTTAAATTGGTAGTTGACAAACATAACCACACAAATTTCATATGGTATTGACAGTGAATAATAAACGTAACAGTTATTTATGACAAAATTTTGTTCATTCGTAAAGAAAATTTAAATAATAATATAGTTGGCGCAATTCAAGACGAGACAATAAAAACACCGAAAACAACTATCGATACTAAAACCTAATTGCAGGTTATGTGTTAAATTCTGTTATCCATGTGGTGGCGCTCCCGCTCTTTTTTTAAATTTAAATTGCCCAATCTGGAATAGTTTTAAAATAAACTACTACCACCACTATATTAACATTTCTTGAATTATACGAGTGTTGACGAGTATACACGAGAAGCCCTTTAATTTGGTAGTGCAATTTATCTCTCTCTAATTTTAAGTTCTTTTTTCAAGTGAACCTTCTGTATATATTTATTCTGTGGTTAGACCATAATTTTGTTCAACTTGGCATTAAAATTTCGAAATTAAGTTGTTAGTTTTAGCTTTTTACAGACATTCCTTGTATTTTTGTGTAATAAAATTCACCTTTGAATATATTTGCTTTATTGTCTTGCTGCATAACTTGAGCGATGCACGCATCAAGACTGTACAAATCATACTGGTACATTAATAGAAATTGAGAAGTAACTATACAATAGACGAAAGGTGGCGCTAACATGCCGCCGGCCTTGACTAGTCAATAATTGAAATATAAACTACATAAAGTTAAACGAAATTCATCACAAAACATTAAATTAACATAGAAATTAGTTCAACCGTAGCGTTGGCTTAAATATTTTTCTCCATTGGCAATATGCACATTTTTGTCACTGCACGTTTAATTATTGTTCCGTTGGAACACTTCACAGTAACAACCCGTACAATGTTGTCGGTGCCTGGATGAATGCCTTGTATTCTTCCTATTAACCATCGCGCTGGTGGTAAGTTATCGTCCTTGATTAGAACTAAAACTCCAATTTTAACGTCTTGGGAACCAATTTTCCATTTGGTACGTTGTTGTAGCTCTCCAATGTACTCATTTGCCCATTTGGCCCAAAAATGTCTGCTCATTTGTTGCAAATGTTGATAGCGACTTAGTCGATTTACTGGTAAATCCCGTACATCTGGATCAGGTATTGTTGTAAACGGACGTCCTATAAGAAAGTGAGCTGGTGTGAGGATATCAAGGTCGTTGGGATCTGTCGTTAGAGGCGTTAATGGTCGTGAGTTTAGGATGGATTCTATTTGGATAAGTAAAGTATACATGTCTTCGTATGTCAATGGTGTCAGTGAAATGATTCGTTTCAAATGATATTTTACACTTTTAACTCCAGCTTCCCATAATCCACCAAAATGTGGAGATCTAGGTGGAATAAAATGCCAAACTAACCCTTGATTTGATACAGCATTTGTTATTTCAAGAGCGCTAGAATTTAAAAATTGTCCCAATTTTTGCAATTCATTGTTAGCACCAATGAAGTTGGTACCATTGTCGCTAAAAACGTTTAATGGTTTGCCGCGTCGTGCTATAAATCGTCGCAATGCAGATAAAAAACACTCGGTTGTCAACTCGGTAACTAATTCCAAATGCAACGCCTTTGTCGAAAAGCATACGAACAAACAAATGTAACATTTTGATGTTTTGCTGCCGCGTCCTTTTCTATCTTTAATTAAAAACGGACCTGCGTAATCAACGCCGGTTGAATGGAACGGTGGCATGATTACCGTTCTCTCATTAGGCAACGATCCCATAATCGGGTTGCTAGATTTTGGCTGAAACCTAAAACATTTAATGCAACTTTTAACTACTCGTTTTGCCAATTCTTTTCCCCCAATGGGCCAAAATTGTTCCCGTATAGTGTTTAACAATAATTTTGCTCCACCGTGATATAATTTTAAATGTTCGTTAGTAAAAATCAATTTGGTTAAATGATGATTTTTTGGCAATAATATTGGATGTTTTTTGTCGTATCCAAAATCTGACAATTGTAGTCTTCCCCCCACACGAATGAGTCCTTTTTGATCCACAAAAGGCGCTAAACTTAAAATATTACTCTTTGCATTTATTGGTATTCCCCTTTGCAAATCATTTAATTCTCTCAAAAATGCTGATTGTTGGGTAATTTTTAATAATCGGATTAACGATTCTTGTAATTCATTAACCGTTAGAGAGCCAAGTTGTCTTTTAGTTTTCATTGTCAAACAGTTGTTTTTAAATCTTAAGCATAATGCAACAATTCTTTTCAATTTATTTATAGATGAATAATTTTGAATTTGGAATGACATTTTTGTATCAATAACCGAGAATGATTGTATTTTATTTTTGAGTTCTAATGATTCATTGGTGTTCAATTGAAATTCACCATTTGGACATGTGATTATTTGCTGTTCTAGCCATTGAGGACCCTGCCACCATAAACGTGAAGTTATTAGTTGACTAGGTAAAACTCCTCTCGATATCATATCTGCGGGATTTTCATCTGATTTTACATAGTACCAATTATTATCTTTGGTCAAGTTTTGTATTTCAGCAATACGATTGGCTACGTATGTTTTCCATTTATTGCTAGGTGATTTGATCCAGCTTAACACTATTTGAGAATCACACCAATAAAATTCTTGGTTTAATTTCAAATTTAGTAGCTTTTTAAATTTGTTTGCTAACTGTGCCGATAGGACTGCTGCGCATAACTCTAACCGAGGTAATGTAGTATTTTTTAAGGGTGCTACTCGTGATTTCGCTGCCAATAATTTTATACTCACTTCATTTTTTTTGTTACTTGATTTTAAATATATACATGTTCCATATCCTTTCTCGGATGCGTCGGAAAACGCGTGTAATTCTATATAAACCGATTGAACAATAAGTACATGGCGTGGGATTTTTATCCTATTTATGTATTTTAATTCTTCTTTATATTTGAACCATCTTGTTTGTATGTCTAACGGAACTGATTCATCCCATTCTAGTTTAATTTGCCATAGTTGTTGAATAATGAGCTTTGCAATAATAATAATAGGGGCAATTAACCCTAAAGGATCAAACAGTTGGGCAGTTGTAGCTAGAATCGTTCTTTTTGTTGTTTGATTGTGAAATTTTAGTGCTTGAGTGCAATATGTGATCTGGTCTGTGCCGGGGTTCCAATTTATACCTAGTGTTTTTTGAATCTTTTCTGAAATGGGAATTGATATCGCGTTTGCTTCGCATAAACTAACTTCATTGCTAGTCCATTTCCTCAATTCAAATCCGTACTTGCTTAAGATTAATTGTAAATTGTTTTTGATATTTTTGAGTTTTGTGAGTGAATTAGAACCAGTTAAAACGTCGTCTACGTAGAAACAATTTTTTATTATTTCCGATTCGATCGGGAAATTCTCATTTTCGTTTGCTATTTGTTGTAAGCATCTGATGGCTAAAAAAGGAGCACTTGTTGTGCCATACGTCACAGTATTCAATTCATAACATTTTATGTCTTCATCTTCTTGACTTCTCCACAGAATTTTTTGATATGTTCTGTCGTCTGGGTGAACCCACACTTGTCGATACATTTTGGCTATGTCGCCAGTTAGAACATAGTTGTATGTTCTGAAACGTGAAATGATGGAAAATAAATCTTCTTGTATCGTTGGTCCTGCAAATTGAACTTCGTTTAAGTTGGAGCCAGATTCAATTTTGCAAGATGCGTCAAACACAACTCGAAGTTTTGTTGTTGTACTTGACTCTTTCTGAACTGGTAGGTGAGGTATGAAAAAACCTGCTTGGTTTTCTAAACTGACCCTTGACATATGCCCTAACTCTATGTATTCATTCATAAACTGAACATACTGTTTCTTTAAATCTGGATTTTTTTTAAATCGTTTTTCTAAAGACTTTAATCGTGTCTCTGCTACCGAATATGAATTTCCTAAGTTTGTTTTGTTTGGTTTAAATGGAATTTTTACTATAAACTTTCCTGTTTTGGTATCACGGGTCGTTGTTTGTGTGAAATATGTTTCGCATTGTGCCTCGTCCTTATTTAAACATTGCTCGTTAGATTTGTTAAATTCATCGATCTGCCAAAATTTTTCTACGTTTTCATGTAACTTTCTTAGACTCAAAAATGAGGTTGTGTATAGGCTTTGATTCGTTTGTGGTTCGTCTATACTTCCTGAGACTACCCAACCTAGGTGAGTTTTTTGTAGAGTTGGTAAACCGGGTTGCCTTATTTGTCCTACGCACATGATGTCATAAAATATGTTTGCGCCTATAAGTAAATCTATAGGTGCTGATTGGCTAAATGTAGGATCTGCCAACTTTATGTTTGGTGGTATTTTAAAAATATCTCTCTTACATGATCTTAGTGGCAATTGTTCGGCTATTTGGGGTATTACTAGACATGATAATTCAAATTTATAATTATTTGTTATTGATTTCATTCTTACTTGTACTCGGTGTGAAATGTTCAGTACACCTTGATTGATTCCCATAACATCTATTTTTGCTGATTGTTTTAATAACCCTAACTGATTACACATGTTGGTCGTAATAAAATTCGACTGCGAAGCAGAATCTAAAAGAATTCTCGCTTCTTGCCAGCGTTTTTCTTTATTCTCAACAAACACCTTTGCTGTTGATAGCATTACCTGCGATCCTACCATGGCTGACGCGCAAGTAAATACTTGTTCTTGTATCTCCTCCTGACTCATATTTTCTGATTGATTTTCATTTTCTAAACACGCAGCTACTGTGACTTTGTTATTTGGCTGTTGTCGCCATTCGTTTATGTGTAATAACGAATGATGTTTCTTATTACATTTTTTGCAAACATTTTGAGATCTGCAATCTTTTACGTAATGCCCCTTGCGCAAGCAATTTGTACATAATTGTAATTCTCTTACCTTACTACTCCGAGTGCTAATATCTAATTTTAAAAATGATTCGCAGAAAGGCATGAAATGATTTTCGTTACAATAATTACACGATATGGTTAATGCATTAAATGTCTTAGCCACGCGATTAGTTGAATTACCTTGAATGAATTTAGTTTTCTCATCTGGTTTTGTTTTTGTTATCATCTCTAATGTGTTTTGTTTACTATTTAAAAAAGTTAATAATGATTCTAATGAGGGAACGGCATCATTCCCACCGTCATCACTGCTTAATTTTGACTCCCATTCTTTATTCGTATGGTAATCGATTTTTGACGTTATTATTGGACCCAAAATTGCGTCCCATGACTCTACCGGTTGTCCTATAGACTTTAAACATTGAATGTGATTTTGAACTGTGTTGATTATCTGCTTTAGAGAATTATATGCCTCACGGTTCATATGTGGTATATCTAAAATTGCTTGTACATGATTATTTATTATGCGGCGTTTGTTGTTGTAGCGCTTTTGCAACAACGACCATGCTATTGCATAATTTTGCTCCGTTGACTGAAACGGTCTCAATAATTCAGATGGTTCACCTTCAAGTGAGGTTTTTAAATAAATTATTTTTTGCACATCTGTTAAATCAGAATTTGTATCTATTATTGTTTTAAATGAATCGTAAAATTCTTGCCACAAGGTAAATGTACCATCGAATTTTGGTAATTTAATTAAAGGTAATTTAATAGATAATTTTTTACTTGAGATTAAATTATTTTGTGGTGGTGCATTTGAATTTGAAACTATACTATTTTTTGCAGGTGCATTTGAATTTGAAACTATTTTGTTTGAGATTTTACTAGTTGCTGATTTCCTTGAACTTGAGCTGTCATCACTTTCGCGTGGTGAACTTGGATTGTTTACTGTTTTTCGTTGTAACAAAATGCATGATGCGCTACTGGTTAAATTAAAAAATATATCTTGGAATGTTTCTCTTTCATTTAAATTTTGCACTTCATTTCCTAGCTCTAAAAATTCTATTTCACTGTGTATATCATTGAAAATATCATAAGTTTGTTGAATTTTAATTAACCTCTGTTCTAAATTATATATGTCATCGTCAGTCAATTCGTCTTTTTGTTTTATATTTGTCAAATATTTTTCAAATAATGTTAAAAGTCCTTTTTGAGAACCTCTTTTGTAATGCAAATGTTTTAATACGTCGTCTTTAGTACTTGTCATTTTAAGTTTTTTAGGAATGTTAGATAAGGAAACTCACTTTCTTTGTTGATTGTGGATTGCAACGGACCAATGGTTTCTTGTATGTTGTGCGAATCGTCGTCTTCGTGTAGTATAACGCTTCACACTCGTTGTTTGGTCGACTGGACTTGCGCTGTTGTTGGTGCATGTGCACTTGATTGAAAATTGTAACTTTGTTTAGTAATTTGATTTTTTGACTTGTTCACTTGATTCAATATTATCTTCTCGAAGGACCAATGTATTTTTGTGTAATAAAATTCACCTTTGAATATATTTGCTTTATTGTCTTGCTGCATAACTTGAGCGATGCACGCATCAAGACTGTACAAATCATACTGGTACATTAATAGAAATTGAGAAGTAACTATACAATAGACGAAAGGTGGCGCTAACATTCCTTTTCTTTTCTAAATTTAATTAACGTCTTCTTCCTTCTTCGTCAGTCTTTGTTTTATCAATTTCATTTGGCGCCCGTTAAAATAAAATAATCGATAAACGTTGCGTATCTTGACGAAATTCACAATCAATGGTTTGTATTTTAAATAAATTTCGGAGGAGCGATTGGAATACTTTTGTAAAAAATGATCCCATTTTTGCATACAAAGTTATAAAAATGAAGGAAATCTTGATAATATAAAATTGAATGCTCAAAATGTTAAATTCGTTAAATCGGGACTCAATTCGCAGTTTAGTCATTTTATAGGCATTCAACAGTTGGAAAATCTGGTAACATAATATCTGCAAGTTGGGAATTAGATAATCCCAATTGCTATTCATGCTTTTGGAAGTGATCCGCCGTTATAAATTAATTTAAAAGTCCAAATATTTAGAAAAATGTGAAAACGATCGAGAGGCATGTCAAGGTGCGTTACAGTTATTTAATTTGTCCAAAAGTTGATTACCTCGAAGGACGACGACAAGTACTTACAAGGTAAAAAATAATTTATACAATTTCGAAATTTTAACATAGAAAGAGGCTTAGTCAATACAGACAGCCACCACCTGTTCGTCAAAAGTGGTAATTACAAAACAATGAATCCATTCTTTCGATTCTTCAATACAACCGAATGGATCGGGATCCAACGAAGAGCTTTACTGAAAGTTGCTTATTGCTCTTTAAAAAACTAAAACTAATGAAATTGCGTTGATTTACGATTTCGAAATAAAAGTTTACAATTTAATTACAAAACAACAACCAGTTTTGTTACTCTGTGTAAGTAGCTACTTAAGATGTAAGTGCTTGGTAATAAAAAAAATTTCATCAACTTCCAACTCCTCAACTAGAACCACGCTTCTCCATCACGTACGCGACAAAAAACAGTAATATTTAGCAGTAAATCTGCTATTTCTGCCTTTTTATATCCATTAACTGCTCAGTGCCAAAATGCAGCGAAGTTGCGAACCCAATTGATTAAATTGATTGAGAAGAGGAAGCAATAATTATAATTGTAAATTATTATCGAATAATAAACTCGACATCTACAAAGATAATTTGGCAAATACTAGTTAATTCGGGAAGATCTTAATTAAGCATTTGGAAAATCACGACTGTCAGGAAAATAATTTATGTTGGAAATGGGATCGGGCTAAATTATGCAGTTAATTATTATGGAAAGATGTACCGGTCTCCAAAATTGACAGATGGTATTAGATAATCAAAAGAATTATTTTCGTTGCTGCAACTGTCGGACACAAGACAAGTCGGGACAGGTGCAAAACCGTAAACCTCGTGCTTATGTAAGCCACAGGTAGTCCCTAATCACACCACATTTGTCGATATAATATAACTCAAACCCATTATTAAAAAATTGGTAGTACCATCATTTATAATCCCACATCTGTCTTTAACAAATAACCCACATCGATATACTTAAAAACGTTTGTAAGTTGGACACGTTAATAATAAGAAAAAAATTAACAATGGGGTTTTATTGTATTCCAGAATGGATATTACGTCGCCGCAACGTTATTTTCACTTCGTGCGGATTTCTTTCCTTTTTTACGTAATTATGACGTCTTTTGTATGTCCGAATAACGAGATTTCTGGGTATCTGTGGATCTGGCAACTTCGTAGCAGGAACTAATTAATTTACAATAAAAATTAATTCTGATTCTTGTGATAAGCGAAGAGACTAAAAGCACTTATCAATTAATTTCGTTCCACCCTATAGCCCGAGGCGCAAGTTAGTTAAGAATTTTTTTGATATCAAAGTGAAGTTGAAAATTAAACTAACACCTTTAAAACTGGCAACTTAAATTTAATCTCTGGTAAATGAGTATAATTTGTCTAATATTACGAGAGGTTTAAAAGCATCACTTAAACAGCACTCAGAAGATTATAAAAACATTTCACCATTTTAAAACAAGTTTTGTTACTTCATTGAAATTCTTACAAGACTACTTGGAACAAATTCGTTTTTCAAACTATTAAATTAAAAAATTTCGATTAGTTGTTTGCGAAAATAACGACCGTCTCCGTACGATTTAGCAATTACTCGTATTATGCAAAAGTATATCGTGAAATTGCAAAATAATATGGGGAATGTCGTCGTCGTTTGCTTATACAAGCAATATGGATCTGTGACGCAAATTTTACGTACATCGCAAGTCATCTGGTACGAAAAGTTAATGTTTCCAGAATTACACACCGAAAAAACAGTACGTACTGAAGATGGAATTGGTAAGTCGAGGAGCAGACAATTTGTCAAAAACTTAGATGATGCATATGACAAATTGATCCACTATGAGAACACAGGCAGGATTTATCTGTGGTCTTCCATCCAAAGCCCACCGCACCAGATAAAATTATTTAAATAAATAAGTAGAATGTAAATTTATTTAAAAATCAGTTCCGCCACATAAATTCCAATTTTGTTTACCTTAATTTACCGAGAGTGAACATAAGGTAAAAAATAACATCATGTCGTTTATTAAAAACATTAATCTTGAAGAAACTAAAATTATTTAACAATTTTGTCTCGTCTTTACCACGATACGAACGCCTGTGGGATTTTTCAAGCGTGGCTTGAATAATTGCGGTTTATTGCACGAAATCGTGGCAATAACAAACATCAATTAGTTGCTAAAGACGAGTTTAGCAACAATCAAGCTTACAGATCGCTCTAAGATAATTTGAAATTAGCACACACTGCTACCACGTAAAACGTGACAATAAATCAAAATTGTACATTCCATACTTTCGTAATATATACTAAAAGTTCTTATTTTTGCCGATTTTTCCGCTTAACTCTTGAAGACTTACATTTTGTTGTTTTGTATGGTAGATGTTAACAGTTGCACAACTAGAAGACAACTGCGACCGGCTCCGCCCCTTAAAAAAAGGACTGAAAGACCACAACTCTTCAATAAACTTTAGAGAACATCGGAACTGCATTTTCGGCCCAATTATTGAGAAAAGTACCCGTCGTTCCTTTGTTTAACGTTTCATGATTACCCATCGCAACAAAATTTGGTTTAAAAACCGCTTAAATGAGTGCACTGGGGAGACGGGGGGGGGGGGGGTTAAGACGGTCACGGCCTGGTGTTTATATGTCAAAACTTTACTCCGACTGTCAGAGACAATCGGCCGTGAGAACCTCTCTAAATGAAATAGTCACAAAACCCTCATTAGGGTAAAAGAACGGAGGAAGATAGTATTTTGAAAAGCCAACTTTACAATTTACACCAAGCCTCCCCCTCCGGCAACCCTGGCAACGTCAGAAATATTCTTTCTGACGTTGTCTTATAAAAATGGCTCTTGAAGATACCGGGGGTTCTGGGGGGAGTTAATTAAAATTTGCAGCAGTTTTAGCGCTTGAATAAAAAGTAAAGAGTACACTGGGGGGTATTCCATACCCCCCAGACCCCCCGGTTTGCCCCATGTACAGTATCTTCAAAAACCATATTTATAAGACAGTCAGAAACAATTTTGATGCTTTGCCATAATTGTGAAGTGAACTCTATTTACCAGAGTTGCCGGGGCGGGGGGGGGGGTAACCGCTGAGGAAATTTGGTGTAAATTCTAAAGTTGACCATTCAAAATACTATCTTCCCCCGTTTATTTACCCTAATGAGGGTTTGGTGACTATATTTCATTTGGAAAGGTTCTGATTGCAGATTGCATGCCAAGGGAATACAGTCAGAGTAAAGTTTTGGCAAATAACCACCAGGCCGTAACCGTCTACCCCCCCCCCCCCTCGTGTACTCTTTTTCTTAACTCTTCTTTTTTTAACTTTAAATTTTTAGTTTAACTCTTCACAAGTTAATGTGATTTTAAACGTTAAACGTATTCTTTGCCGAGATATTCGCGATTTAAATTTATCCCCCGTCTCCAGACAACCCAGGTAAATAGACTCCACTTCATAATAAAGCCAAAAACCAACATTATTTTAGGCTTTCTCTTATAAAACTGGCTCTTGAAGATACCGGGGGTTCTGGGGGGTGTTAACTAAAAATTACAGCAGTTTCAGCGCTTGAATAAGAAGTAAAGAGTGCACTGGGGGGTATTCCATACCCCCCAGACCCCCCGGTTTGCCCCACGTACAGTATCTTCAAGAGCCAGGTTTACAGAAAAAAAAATAGAAAAAAAGTCAGAAAGAAATTTGGTGCTTCGCGATTATTGTGAAATGGACTTTAAACGTTCAACGTATTCTTTGCCGCGCTTCTCGCGATTTAAATTTAACCCCCCCCCCCGCCCCGGAAGCAATGGTAAATAGAGTCCACTTCATAATAATGGCAAAGCATCAACATTTTTTTTGACTTTGTGTTATAAAACTCGCTCTTGAAGAAACTGTACGATGGGCAAACCGGGGGGTCTGGGGGGTATGGAATACCCCCCAGTGTACTCCTTACTTTTTATTCAAGCGCTGAAAATGCTACATTTTTCAGTTAACTCATCACACATTAATATGATGTTAAATGTTAAACCAATTTTTGGTTGAACTATTCGCGATTTAAATTTATTTTTGAAGTGGGCAAGTCAGAGATCTGCATTTACTATTTTGTGACGTCATTGAATTTAAGAACAAAATGGGAAAAAAATGAAGACGGTGCAGATATAAACCGAAGTAGTACAGCCGTGACCACAGCAGTGGTTTGCTCAGACCGGTACTTCCGAGTTAAACATAGGATTTTCCGAAGTTTCTTAAGGAGAGTATACATTAAGCGTTCGTTTGTCATTCGGTGTTAACTCCCTTCAGATGCTATTTGTCTCGATTTTATTTTCAAAATTCAACGAACAAACGTATGCTTAAAGTGTATACCCCACCCTTTATAAATTTAATGACTTCGTTGCATAAAATTGAGATTTGAAAAAACTGTACGATGGGCAATCCGGGGGGTCTGGGGGGTATGGAATACCCCCCAGTGTACTCTTTACTTTTTATTCAAGCGCTGAAACTGCTGCATTTTTCAGTTAACTCTTCTCAAATTCATATGATTTTAAATGTTGAACCTATTCTTTGCCGGGCTTCAAGTTCAAGTGTATACGCACCCTTAGCACGGACTTTTGCCAAGGTGTACCCACCTTTAGCTCTATATATTCGAACAGAAACTTGTAGTTTATTTTTATCCTCTTTAGGCATTAAAAACGCAATTATGAAGATTTTTGTGGCTTGTACTTTTTTGATTGCACTGGAAAATTACTGTATCAGCACCATTTACCATTTGTCTTGCCACAGAAGATTTCCCGATCAAGAAAAGGTGCCGCTTTTCGTCAGTACATTCACAACGGAAACGGAAAAAGCTCTTATAATTTTACTGTATAATTTCGTTCTGGTTAGCTTCAAAGATAAATTGAATGTTTCGGATTTTGACAAGTTTTCTGATGATGAGCCCGTCCCCCGAAACAATCGTAATTCATAGTGTTTTAGTATATCCTAATTAAATTTTCAGGTATTTGAAAGGTAACAAACACCAGAAGCACAAAGCAGTTAAATAGTAACTTAATTATAGTCATGAAATGTGATACATTTTAATTACACTGTCAGTATTAATAAACTAATTAGTACCAAATTCACCTACAACAACATTTCCAAGAATAAATATTTTTTTAAAATCAATTGCAAGTCGTTATCAGAATTTTAAAATACTCGCTTGAATAAATTAAAATGCAAACACGTGAAGACATTCGAATAAAAACCTAATTAATAAAAATTTCACGACTGAAATTATAACTCAAGGTTAATTAACTAACAATTGGTATGTTTATTCACCAAAAAGTTAAATTGGAAAAATAAACATTGCTTAGTCAAGTAGAACATTTTACAGTGATTTTATTACTTTATAATTTTTTAATTAATTTTTTATTCAAAGCAATTTGAAATTAGAATGTTCATTGAAAGTCGCCTTTTTTGCACAACGAGCTCGAGGTAGAAGAAATTAAAAATGCAGAGCTTTGGTTTTACTGTTGCACCCGGGGCCCCACATTTTAAGCAGTTCTCGACCAAATGTTACACGAGAAGTTAAATAATTTTTATTTCTTTGTTTTATTATTGCGATCAATTCTATTCCGACTCCTTTGGGTGGGTGCTAAAATGGTTTTTCGCCAGTGTGAATTTTGAACTTGACTAGAAAATAGAATTAAAAAAGATGTCCAAGCGGCGAGTGCGCCCCTGGCTTGAACTAAAGATATAATCGTGTAACTGTTATGGCAAAAAAGTATGTCGAGATAACGAATGAATCATTAATATCAAGCATGATTAGTGTGTCTGCCATGTAATACGGAATCAACGAAGCTTAAACTTTACACAAAAATCAAATGTAAAGATAATATGCCGATATATGTAAGAAGGGACCATAAGAACGCTTTTAAAATATTGCGATCGTTTTATCTTACATCGAAAAAACTGCCCTTAAAAAATTTGGAAATTTTGCGACCAAGTTTTACAAGCAAATTAAAGTTAAACGAGCTTTTGAGAATAAAAGAGCAACCGGTACTAATCAATTACGTAGTACTCCCGATTGTGAACAAATAATTACCTTTTTAAAGCACTCGAACCTTTTGTTGCTTTATTCTCACGAGCATTAACATGGCATTGGTTGCCACCCAAAAATAATTACAAACAAATTAAGTTCCCACGTAAAAGAAGTCGAGTTTATAAATTTCCATAAAAGTTCAAATTGAGAGCTGGTGTGTCAGGTTGAATTTTTAAAAGTGTCAATTTTGCGGTGGAAACGACGGACATGCGACAGGTAAAACCACAAAAAGTGGCCACACGACAAAACCACAATTAATCGCCAATTATTTACTACACCGCATCAAAAAAACGCGGGTGAGTTTTGATTTGATCAATAAGATCGTTTTAACGACAAACCAAATTTATAATAATAGAATTTAAACAAGGGAACGTGACGTTTATGCTTTCAAGCCACTGGGGAAACTTAAGCACGTGCGGGAATTTTATAAAAGTCCAAATAGAAGCAACCGAGCAAGATATCCGAACTCAGGTATAAAGGTAATAATTTTCAGTTAGCTTGTCAGGTTTTTGCTTTGATTGCCATTAAATTAACTTCCTTTTATGGCCATAACAAAATAGTAGGTAGGTTACTACTACCGGCCGGCTCAAGAATCGATTTCAAAGTTGTCGCTTTTTCAAGATTGATTTAGTATTTGGCGCACGACATGAACCCGCGGAAGAGGCGAAGAAGGTGCTAAATACAAATTATGTCCACGACGGCGACGCGAAAAACCCAACGGGAAGTCCACAGTAGAACCACACGCGTGTATTAATAAAATCATAAAAATTGAGATTTTAAAATGGAAAATAATTTATAGGTACGAAACGTCACTTTTGAGTTTTAATACCCGATTAAAAGTAAATAAACCAGTTCAAGGTATGCAATTAAAAATCAATTATGGCCATTCAATCGGCGTTAAGTGGTATTTATATTTAACAAGATGCACCGACTTACAAATATACTGTTGCAGTGATTATACCTTCAAAGTTCCTACGATGATTGATAGCCAAAAAAATTAAACCGTCACTGAATGGGTTGAAGAAACATACAGTCCATACCATATGGGATATTAATGTTTGTTTTTACGTCAGGTCTTTATTAACTGCGAATCTCCGAAAGCATAATATTAAAAACATGCGAGGTTTGCTAGAGGATAACTCGAATACCATTCGTTTTTGCAAAAATTTCCAAGACAACAAATTTGGAGGGCTTGAAATAGCGAACAAAACTTTTTTTATATTTTCAAAATATGTTAAAAAACAAGGAAGTTACGAGCTTTATTTCAATAAATATAATTTTCTTCTTACGAAAAAATACCGAAATGTCAATGTATGCATCTGCTTTGTCGTAATTTTGAGCTTTGTTAATTATGACCTGGTACCTGGGGGGTATTCCATACCCCCCAGACCCCCCGGTCCATAACAACATAATAGTATGAGCAGTTATCGAGATTATAATGAAACAATTGCTAGCATAAAATGCGCAACGTCTGGAAACCCAAGAGTTACCTGGTTAATAAATAATACTCAGTCTGGGCCTGTACTATTTTACGGATTGTTTTACAATTAGCTGAAGGATAAAATCCAAAAAATTATTTTTGAAACAAAAATGAAAATCTCCCAATTACAAAGAAGAAATAAACTAAATTAGAATCTTTTTAAGGTTCTCTTTCAAATAACTCCGTTATACATCGTTCCGTCAAAAATTGTCAAGAGTAAAATAATGTCAGGCGTTAAATTTTAAACAAAATGTTATTTTTATTTTCAAAATTGGCAAAAAAATAACAAAGTTATGAAGTTTTTTTTATATCTATGCAGTAAAAACAGTGCGATTTAAACTGTTTTGGTTATATATGAAATAACTCCGTTATTATTCGTTTTTTCAAAAATTTTCAAGATAACAAATTTGCAGGGCTTGCAATTGAGAACAAAACGCTTTTTATATTTTCAAAATATGTTAAAAAACAAAGAAGTTACGCACTTTATTTCAATAAACGCTTTTACGCTGCGACTTAATTCTTTCAGTGGTTCGACGTAATAACTCCGTTTTCGGTCGATTTCCCGTAAATTGTCAAAGAAAAATTGGTGCTAAAATTGAAAAAATTCGCCGCAGTTTTTAGTAATCAAGTCATGTTTTTAGATATTTTAGTAAAAAACGTCACAAGAATAATTTTTTTCTTACGAAGAAATTACGAAATGTTAATGTATGTATCAATGTATCTATCTACTTTGTCGTAATTTTGAGCTTTGTTAATTATGATCTGGTACCTGGGGGGTATTCCATACCCCCCAGACCCCCCGGTCCATAACAAAATAATAGTATGACTAGTCGCCGAGATTAAATAAAACAATTGGTTCTATAAAATGCAAAACTTGAAGTCAGGTTTTTGACGTTTGGAAATTAAAGATATAACCTGGTTAATAAATTGCCTTCAGTCCGAACCTGTCACTGTTTTACAATTAGTTGGAGGATAAACTCCGAAAATAATTTTTGAAACAAAAATAAAAATCGCAATTACAAAGAAGAATAAACTAAATTAGAATCTTTTTAAGGTTCTCTTTCAAATAACTCCGTTATACATCGTTCCGTCAAAAATTGTCAAGAGTAAAATAATGTCAGGCGTTAAATTTTAAACAAAATGTTATTTTTATTTTCAAAATTGGCAAAAAAATAACAAAGTTATGAAGTTTTTTTTATATCTATGCAGTAAAAACAGTGCGATTTAAACTGTTTTGGTTATATATGAAATAACTCCGTTATTATTCGTTTTTTCAAAAATTTTCAAGATAACAAATTTGCAGGGCTTGCAATTGAGAACAAAACGCTTTTTATATTTTCAAAATATGTTAAAAAACAAAGAAGTTACGCACTTTATTTCAATAAACGCTTTTACGCTGCGACTTAATTCTTTCAGTGGTTCGACGTAATAACTCCGTTTTCGGTCGATTTCCCGTAAATTGTCAAAGAAAAATTGGTGCTAAAATTGAAAAAATTCGCCGCAGTTTTTAGTAATCAAGTCATGTTTTTAGATATTTTAGTAAAAAACGTCACAAGAATAATTTTTTTCTTACGAAGAAATTACGAAATGTTAATGTATGTATCAATGTATCTGTCTACTTTGTCGTAATTTTGAGCTTTGTTAATTATGATCTGGTACCTGGGGGGTATTCCATACCCCCCAGACCCCCCGGTCCATAACAAAATAATAGTATGACTAGTCGCCGAGATTAAATAAAACAATTGGTTCTATAAAATGCAAAACTTGAAGTCAGGTTTTTGACGTTTGGAAATTAAAGATATAACCTGGTTAATAAATTGCCTTCAGTCCGAACCTGTCACTGTTTTACAATTAGTTGGAGGATAAACTCCGAAAATAATTTTTGAAACAAAAATAAAAATCGCAATTACAAAGAAGAATAAACTAAATTAGAATCTTTTTAAGGTTCTCTTTCAAATAACTCCGTTATACATCGTTCCGTCAAAAATTGTCAAGAGTAAAATAATGTCAGGCGTTAAATTTTAAACAAAATGTTATTTTTATTTTCAAAATTGGCAAAAAAATAACAAAGTTATGAAGTTTTTTTTATATCTATGCAGTAAAAACAGTGCGATTTAAACTGTTTTGGTTATATATGAAATAACTCCGTTATTATTCGTTTTTTCAAAAATTTTCAAGATAACAAATTTGCAGGGCTTGCAATTGAGAACAAAACGCTTTTTATATTTTCAAAATATGTTAAAAAACAAAGAAGTTACGCACTTTATTTCAATAAACGCTTTTACGCTGCGACTTAATTCTTTCAGTGGTTCGACGTAATAACTCCGTTTTCGGTCGATTTCCCGTAAATTGTCAAAGAAAAATTGGTGCTAAAATTGAAAAAATTCGCCGCAGTTTTTAGTAATCAAGTCATGTTTTTAGATATTTTAGTAAAAAACGTCACAAGAATAATTTTTTTCTTACGAAGAAATTACGAAATGTTAATGTATGTATCAATGTATCTATCTACTTTGTCGTAATTTTGAGCTTTGTTAATTATGATCTGGTACCTGGGGGGTATTCCATACCCCCCAGACCCCCCGGTCCATAACAAAATAATAGTATGACTAGTCGCCGAGATTAAATAAAACAATTGGTTCTATAAAATGCAAAACTTGAAGTCAGGTTTTTGACGTTTGGAAATTAAAGATATAACCTGGTTAATAAATTGCCTTCAGTCCGAACCTGTCACTGTTTTACAATTAGTTGGAGGATAAACTCCGAAAATAATTTTTGAAACAAAAATAAAAATCGCAATTACAAAGAAGAATAAACTAAATTAGAATCTTTTTAAGGTTCTCTTTCAAATAACTCCGTTATACATCGTTCCGTCAAAAATTGTCAAGAGTAAAATAATGTCAGGCGTTAAATTTTAAACAAAATGTTATTTTTATTTTCAAAATCGGCAAACAAATAGCAAAGTTATGAAGATTTTTTTATAGTTGTGCAGTAAAAACAGCGCGATTTAAAATGTTTTGGTTATACTTGAAGTAACTCCGTTATTATTCGCTTTTTCAAAAAATTGCAAGACGGTAATTTTATAGACCTTAAAATTCCAAATAAAACTGCGTTTTACTTTTTGAAATTAGCTAAAAAATAAGGAAGTTATAAAGGTTATAAAACAATTGCTTCCATAAAATGCAAAACTTAAAGTCAGGTTTTTGACGTTTGGAAACTTAAGAGTTACCTGGTAAATAAATTATGTTCAGTGCGGACCTGTCACTGTTTTACAATTAGCTGGAAGCTGGAGGTAAAAATCCAAAAAATAATTTTTGAATGAAAAATGAAAATTTCCGAATTACAAAGAAGAATAAACTAAAATAAAATCTTTTTAAGGTTCTCTTTCAAATAACTCCGTTATACATCGTTCCGTCAAAAATTGTCAAAAGTGAAATAATGTCGGGCGTAAAATTGTAAAAAAAATGCTATTTCTATTTTCACAATCGGCAAAAAATTGACCAAGTTATGAAGTTTTTTTAATAATATTTAAAATATTAAAATATATTAAATATATTAAAATAAAATTTAAAATAACTCCGTTATACATCGTTCGGTCAAAAATTGTCAAAAGTGAAATAATGTCGGGCGTAAAATTGTAAAAAAAATGCTATTTATATTTTCACAATCGGCAAAAAATTGACCAAGTTATGAAGTTTTTTTAATAGCTGTGTAGTAAAAACAGCGCAATTTAAAATGTTTTGGTTATACTTGAAGTAACTCCGTTATTATTCGCCTTTTCAAAAAATTGCAAGACGGTAATTTTATAGACCTTAAAATTCTAAATAAAACTGCGTTTTACGTTTTGAAATTAGCTAAAAAATAAGGAAGTTATAAAGGTTATAAAACAATTGTTTCTATAAAATGCAAAACTTGAAGTCAGGTTTTTGACGTTTGGAAATTCAAAAGTTACCTGGTAAATAAATTATGTCCAGTCCGGACCTGTCGCTGTTTTACAATTAGCTGGAGGTAAAAATCCGAAAAATAATTTTTGAATGAAAAATGAAAATCTCCTAATTACAAAGACGAATAAACTAAATTAAAATCTTTTTAAGGTTCTCTTTCAAATAACTCCGTTATACATCATTACGTCAAAAATTGTCAAGAGTGAAGTAATGTCGGGCGTTAAATTGTAAACAAAATGTTATTTTTATTTTCAAAATTGGCAAAAAAATAACCAAGTTATGAAGTTTTTTTTTATAGCTATGCAGTAAAAACAGCGTAGTGTTTCGAATATATTTGAAATAACTCCGTTATTATTCGTTTTTTCAAAAAATTTCAAGACAACAAAATTGCAGAGCTTGAAATTGTGAACAAAAGACTTTTTATATTTTCAAAATATTTTAAAAAAACAAGGAAGTTACGCGCTTTATTTCAATAAACCCTTTCTGGCTGTGACTTAATTCTTTCGGTTGGTTCGACGTAATAACCCCGTTTTCGTTCGATTTCCCGTAAATTGTCAAAGAAATAACGCTATTTAAAAAATTCGCCGCAGTTTTTAGTCAGTAAGTCTTGTTTTTAGATTTTTTTTCGTAAAAAACGTCATAAAAACAGTTTTCTTCTTACGAAGAAATTACGAAATGTTAGTTATGTGTAATTTTGAGCTTTGTCAATTACGATGTGGTACCTGGAGCTATTCAATCCGGGGGGTCTGGGGGGTATGGAATACCCCCCAGCACATCAGTTATTGTGTTAAAAATAAGAAAATGTATTATTGAATTTTTAGAAGTTAGATTTCTGGGTTGAAACCCATAAGCTCAAATATCTCTGGTCCATAACAACATAATAATATGACCAGTCGCCGAGATTAAAATAAAACAATTTATTGCTTCTATAAAATGCAAAATTTGAAATCAGGTTTTTGACGTTTGGAAACAAGAGTTACATGGTAAGTAAATAATGCTCAGGCCGGACCTGTCACAATTTTACAATTAGCTGGAGGATAAATCCCGAAAAATAATTTTTGAATCAAAACTGAAAATTTCCGAATTATACGAAAAAGAACGTTCTCTTTTAAATAACTCCGTTATACATCGCTCCGTCAAAAATTGTCAAGAGAGAAGAAATGTCGAGCGTTAAATTGTAAACAAAATGTTATTTTTATTTTCAAAATCGGCAAAAAAATAACGAAGTTATGAAGTTTTTTTTATAGCTGTGTAGTAAAAACAGCGTCATTTAAAATGTTTTGGTTATATTTGAAGTAACTCCGTTATTATTCGCTTTTTCAAAAAATTGCAAGACGGTAATTTTATAGACCTTAAAATTCTGAATAAAACTGCGTTTTACTTTTTGAAATTAGCTAAAAAATAAGGAAGTTATAAAGGTTTCGATAACGACGCAGTTCGTCGTAATCTGCGAAGGAATAATATTTTATAGAATTCGTAGCGATAAAGCTGGCATCCCACGTTTAACATACATTAGGGACGATATTGTCGGGTATCTATAAAATTTCACAAAACTCTATCGTGGAATAAAAAAAATAATAAAATATTCTAATTCGTAACATTTGCATGTTAGCGATTAGCGATTACCCAAGCAATTAAATATAATAATTACCCATAAAACAATTACGGATTTAATTGATAAAACATAATTAACAAGTTTAGCAAATAAAACAAATAGGTCGAACGCATCCCACAAGCATTAAAATTGGAAACATTTAATTATCCATCATTCGACAAGAGCAGTTTAAATGATTTTTTCTTATTTTGAAACTTGTTTATTAAAATAATCAAAACCAAGTCCTACGCACTTCAACTCGAGCAATATAGCATTTTGTTATACCGAGAGTTAATATACTCCCAGCGAAAACATTAACAAGTCAATCTTATACACAAATAGAATCACTTTATTTAGCCCATAAATTTGTATTGTTCACTGAACGATATTTCAGCAAAATTTCACGATTTAATAAAGAAACCTTCAAGTTTTTATTTATAAAAAATTTCCTATAATACTTTTATTCCCCCGAGTGCCGTAACATAAAATATTAGGTATTAAGAGGGACGTTTACTTCGCAATTTTCCCAAATATGCGGGCGGCATATTTTCACAAAACCTCAAAGAGGTAAAAACAATCCGGGAAAGTTGAATGGTACTCACAGATTTATTTCGTTAATAACGAAGCATTTTGTTCAGGTTAGAAGAAGGAATCGAAACCTATCCGAAACCCATAAATTTATCAAAGTCCATTTGGAAGGCTAATCTATTTCCGTGATAAAAAGCTGCAACACAATATAAATAATGTCGTGGAAAGTAGTGAACAAACAAACATACAATACAATGCCAATACATACGTTTCTATTACTCGCTGTGAATTCAACTAAGAAAATAAATTTAATAGATTACTTCTACCGATAATTCATGCAGTTCAAAACTGTAATGAGGACAATAAATTTCCCTCATCGCTTGTTTTTTTCTATTTGCTTTAATCGAGTGAATGTGTGCGACAAAATAAATCACCCCACGTATAACAAATTCCCAACAAGAAATGATTAAAGAATTAGGTTCGTCATTCAAAAAAAACCTCGGAAAACTAAACAGAGATTTATAGGTTTGGAATTTCGATTTACTAATTGTAATTTTCCGCGTTTTAGCAGTGAGCAATTGCAATTTCGTTGTATATAAATTCCTAATGCATTTTTTACGTAACAATGGAAAACTAAAAAATAAATAATTAAACTCATAAACTTGCGCTGTAAAATCCCCAAAGCAACAATAAAAAGGAGAAAAGCAAATGAAGCTCTATGTAGGTTAAAAATAAAAATCAAGAAAAAAAAAAGAAGAGAAAATTATGCAACTTCGCAATAAAATCCTCATATTAGTACGCCGGTTCCATGTGATCGAAATAAATTAATTGGTTATTTTTAGACTGCCAAGTTGTAACCAACCGCTATGTAGCAAAAAAAATTCGACGTGGTGTGCAGCTACCAAAAAAAAATTCTACAAAAAACCTATCCAAATTTCGAACCCCAACCACTTAACTAATTAGCTTTAATTAATTTGTCAATTAACTACAATCTGGCTAGTTAAGACAACTTTCCTCTTAAAATTTTAATTTAATTAATTCCTGGTGATTAATCGGATGTTAATGCGTTTAATTAATCGAGTGACTGATGTGATACGTGCGGATTATTATGCCAGTCGTCACGAACGATAATAATAATCATCGATTAGCTGTTAAGAAAATGATTATTTTGATGGGAGCCATTGTTAACAACAAAAAAATAAAAATTATTAAATAACTTCGTTGCTATTTGTTTGCGCAAAAATTAACAAGAATACAAATTTGTAGCGGTATTAATTCTGAACGGAATCCCGTTTTGATTTTCAAAATCCGATCAAAAATATTCAAGTTATAGAGCAATTGTCCAGCTGAAAAAATTGAAATTAAAAACAAAATACGTAAAAAGAAAAAAAGTTACGGAAGTTTGCTATAATCATCCAATAAAAACTTCGATTTTCAAATATTTTAAATGACTTCCCGTCAAGATTTTTTGTCGAGTTTAGAATAATATTTTTATTTTCAAAATCCGCAAAAAATAAAAAAGCTACGCGGTTTTGTCGAGCGAAAGACTTGATTTTTAATTCTTACGTTTTCCGTACATTAACTTCGCTATTATTCACTTTTCAAAAATTTCCCTGACAGCACTTTTGTTCAGTTCCAAATAATATAAACAGAAATAAATTTTTATTTTCCAAATTCAGTAAAAAAACTGAAAATATTCTTTAGAATGCATCAAAAACAGATTAAATTTTTTTAATTAACTTTGTTTTCGTTCATTTTATCAAAACAAATTTCTTGCTTTAAATTAAACGAACCAATATTTTGATTTTAAAAGAAAACAATCAAAATATCAAAAACCTTCAAAAAATCGTTTTTACTTTGTAAGGCTGCTGTCCGGAAATATTTTTTTGCTTGAGGAAAATGAGGAAATCACGAGAAAGGGGTATAAATATGGAGTTTTGCTGTCAACGATGAACAGAAATTATCGGAGGGGGGGAGGGGGAGTTTCAAAAGTAAAAATCCACATTAATTAATCTCAGACTCGAACAGTTCTCTTCGTCCTCTCTCCCTCGATCCTAATTGTTAGCTTTCCGACACTTCCCTGTTTTTGAAAATATCTTGACTACAACCAAAGTTATAGCAAATTCTATGCTAAACACACGACATAGACCCCACCCCTTCGGAAAATTTTATTTCTTGTATATCTAGAAAACCATTGACAGGGCATATTTTTTATTTTGTTTCCACAGGGAAATCCGTAAAAAAAAACAATTTTTCAAAAATTCTGAGTTAAATCAATTATTTTCAAGACAATAACAATGATTTTGATTATAAATTTGTTTTTTTAAATAACTTCGTTATTATTCACTTAATCAAAAATTATCAAGAGTTAAATATTGTCGAGTTTAGAATCCTGAACAGAATGCCACTTTAATTTCCCCAATCCACGAAGAGTTAAGAAGTTATGGAGCTTTTATAAAAATAAAAAAATTTTTAATTTATGTTTGGGTGAAGATAAACAAACAATAGGAAAAAAAGGATACCGACACGAAGAGAGAGTAATCGCGAATCTGCATACGCCAACGACGTACACGCTTTTGCATGCTTAATTCTAAGCGATCACCGTCGCTAAGCGCTATAATAACACTCGAGAATCTGTAATTGCTACCTAATAAAGAAGACTGCGGTAGACTGGGCATGTCTGGAAAAACTAACACGAACAATAAACCAGTGTATGCAAATGGAGTAATAAACAAATATTGGATAATTATCGGCACGTAAAGCAAAATAAATTCAACTATCAATTGCAAAACAAATTATTTTAAGTAGCAGCGGCGCAACTTCGCGTGCCGATAATTTCGAAAAGAAGTCATTCTTTAAGTCGGATTAATTATACGTAATTTAAAATCGAAAATGGCTTAATTTCCACGGTCACAATTATTATTTCCAAATATTTCAATAAGAGGAGGCTTCCGTAAAAATAAACATCTCTAAACGATGTTAATTTATGTAAGTATAATTGACCATAATCATAATAATTTATCCGAATGTGAAACAAACCTGTTTTGGTTGAAGCGAGTTTGAGAAAAACAAATAAATCTAAAAGTTAGTTGCGCACATATACGAATCGGTGCGTAAATTGCCACGTGTTATGTAAATCAGTTCGAAAAGAGCAACATCAACATATAAACGTGTCCTCTCTGATATTGTAAATTCTCTGTGATTTGGCGAAACAAACAGTTTACTGCATAACATTATACATTTATTACGTATCAAAATGAAGGAAATTTATAAACAGCGTTTTGTATTTATGAATAAATAGAACGACGCCGGAGATTTGCATAATTTTACTAAACAAGTCGTAAAAATATGTATAACATTTATAAACGTGCATTTTTATAATACCATCTTGCCTAAATATCGACGAACTCACGAGGAACACCAAGATTATGTAATTCATGCAAATTTTTTAATTTTAATAAAAAAAAACTCCAAGGTTTATTTTAAGAATCTCGCAGTTTAGCGCCCAAAAAAGAGTTCGAATAAAAAATGTATAATAAAAAGATGATCGAATCGAACTTGGAATAGCGCTCTATTATAGCTTATTAGGTAGCTCTTCTATTATATGTTATTACAACTTAGTTAGGTGGAACTTCTAGTAAGTTGTTAAAAAATATCGGCATTATTATAACAAATCATATAAATTTGACGCCGATTAACTTCCCACGAAAAATCAAAAGTTTGTTAGTTCAAATAGCTCATAACTTCCAAATATTATATTTTTTTAGACAAATCAAAATCGCTTTTTATTTCATTTCCTTCAATTTTGTTTTTATACATTTTTCTATTTCCTAGCACCGTTTCAGAGTTATAGTGACTTAAAACAGACTCTATATAAAATATAAAAATATTTTCATCTGGATCTCGGAAACGGTGCAACGAAATAAAAAAATGAAGAGACATTTTTTCTTGTAAATTTCGTTCTCTACATTTTTGTTCATATACATTTTTCAATTTGATGGCACCGTTTCCGAGATATAGACGATAATATCTTTTTGACATTTTACAGATTCCTGTTTAAGTCGCTGTCAGTTGTAAACGGTGCGACAAAATAAGAAAATGTATATAAACAAAATTGAAGGCAATGAAATTTGCAACAAAAAATGTCCAAAAAGTTTTGCTGTAAAATCGATTTTTGTTTGACGAGACAACATAGGACTGTCCGGATTATTTCATTGTTCACTGTATATTACGATAATATAATCAACCATATTATTTCAATATGCTACATATAGTATTGTTGACGTATTATTAGAGAAATTAATTTGTTTCATTGTTTGTTTGTCGACAATATTTACAATCAAACAGAATATTTAAAAGATAAACAATTGATATTGCAATCATCAAAATCAATCTACTACAGCTACATAGTTGCAAATTCGGTTATATAAATTTTTGTTTAAAAAAATGAATTTTTGAAAATTTTAGCTACTCAATGCATTCATTCCAACATTTAAATTTCCTATTTAATTCTCCATAAAATATCTGCAAACAAACCTTTTTCAGAACGAAATATTATTATGTAAATTTTTACTGTCAAGATTTGACGATCATTTAATCAAGTTTTAAATAATATACACGTTTCTAGTTAAACATGCAATATTGAAAATGCAATTAAAAGAACAAGGAGACGAAAATTCTAACGCTTTTCTATTGAATATAACACTCTCGGTGCATTAGTAAAATTAAAAAAAACCTAGTAATATATGAACGTATTCCATGTTAAAACGGCAAAAACAAAAACACTGAAAACAAAAAATAATTTTCGGTGTTTTGTTACCATGGAAACCAGTGCCACATTTTTACACTTGGGCAGTGGCGTAGCTAAGGGACGGGCGAGTGGGGCCTGCACTTGGGAGATAATGTTAATTTAAAAAGATATATTTAATTTTAATTTTAAAATTATCTGTTCAAATTTGTATACAACAAGGGCTAATTAAAAAAATATAATTTAGTTTTAAATAACCAATATAAATATAGTACTAAAGTACTTTAGTTTCGCGCATTGTAAAATTAAAAATAATTAGGTATCTCAATTGATAACCACGGTGTACTCTGATGTACTGGAGGGTATTCCATACCCCCCATACCCCCCGGTTTGAAAACCCAGAGAAATTATTGAAATTTCATTGGAAATTGTTGTTTTAATTCGGAAATAATTACCGATACAATCTCCATGACTACTACCGAACAGAAGGAAAAACATTCGACATACTGACATTCTTGATTACTGACCCCCCCCCCTAAGTAGTATTTTTTCTTGCCTTAAAGTTAGCATTTTTATTCAAATTTAAAAAAGTTATTATTTAATTTAATTTATTAATGTAGAGGCGAACGAATCACATTTTTGAACACAACCACAAAGCTATACGTTTCAAACCTGGGGGTCAGGGGTGGGGTATGGAATTGCGTACAATCTCTGGTGTACTGGAGGGTATTCCATACCCCCCAGACCCCCCGGTTTGAAAACCTAGCTTTGTGTGTGTGCTGTTATTGAAATTTCATTGGAAATTGTCGTTTTAATTCGGAAATAATTACCGATGCAATTTCCACGACTGCTACTGTAATCACTGTGTTTATGTAACACTCTGTATATTCATCTATCACACTACTATTTATTTACGCGGTATTTATTTTAAAAACACTTGCAAGTCAGAACTATAACTGTCACCACAGCGAATCACATCGGTATTTATATTCAATGCATCTTTCTAGAAACTTCTAGAACAATCAAATCTGTTAGTCAGCAGATTTGAACAACAACTACAAAGGTTATCATAATATGAGTCATCACGGATTAGTCATCAAATACAATTAATCTGCATAGTTTCGGAACAGAATTTTTCAATAAACTAAATATAGTGAGAGCTATCGAAGGTTTACTATGGAACAATCTGCCGATATTTTTATAGCTATCTGATAATTGCAATAGAAAATTTTTAAATTCATGAGAGCGTTTTGGGTGCTATTTCCCTGAAGCAAAATTTAAACTTGAAAAACTTTGTAAGTTACACTGTTACGGACCGGGGCGATTAATGGCAATAGAAAGCTCTTATGCCCGTACGAGTCACGGATCAATCCGAGACTCAAAATAATCCTAGAATTTACCAATCAGATTACTGGAATTTAGCCTGTATCGTAGCAACAGCTGTTATTTCGAGAATTAATCTCGATACTCGGATCAATCTATGACTCTGCTACGATACGGTCTAAATTCCAGTAATCTCATTGGTAAATTCTAGGTTTATTTCGAGACTCAAAATAATCAAAGTCTCAAAATAGAATTTACCAATGAGATTACTGGAATTTAGACCGTATCATAGCAACAACTGTTATTTCGAGAATTGATCTCGATACTCGGATCAATTCATGACTATTAGTACTACGGGCCAGTGGCGCAACCATGATTTTGTTATGGGGGGGGGATGCTAAGAGATGCGAAAATTTTTTAGGAAAAGAGGCGTGATCATCTTATTGACTGGCCCCTGGGGGCCCAAAGATGCCAGACCTAAATTAACTGGTTTGACTGACCAACAGAGTCGAAACTAGGGTATGATGCATCCGTGGCTACTTTGAAACTTGGGCCCCTACCGGGTGGTCTGGAGAGGGGTACACCCTAGCATATAACGCCGCAGGCAAAACTTTTTGAAATTTTCAAGGTCAAGCGCTGTATTGTAAAGTTAGAAAACCGCGATACAAAAACATTTTTTCAAAGAAATAGGTTTAAAGAAGCAAATTTATTTAAAAAATATATTCAAGGACTAAGCACGCAACTGCAGGTAGTTGATCTACGCGTGGTAAAGGCCACAGGTATCCTAATGCTAATCTTTTATTATATTTTATATTCTAGGATTTTATTCTTTTTTTAGATTTTATTAAATTTAAATTTTAAAATTAAAAATTTGGCACCCCTTAACTAGCTCGTACCCGTAGCGGGCGCCTCTCTCGCCACGCCCTAGTTCCGGCCCTGGCTACCAACAACTACCTACACTAAAAACAGTACCTAGCTACAACCATATCGAACAGTCAAACACAATAATTTTTTTATTCAAAAAAATTTTCATTGCACCGGTAAAAAAGCGACTATGATCATTTAAAAAAAAGGAAGTGTCAAGGGGAGGGGGGGGGGAAATAGCCCCCCCATCCCCCCTTGGCTGCGCCACTGCAACGGGCATTAGTAAGCTATCAGGTTTTTTCAAGCTCCAAATTTTATAATTACAAAATAGCCAGAAAAACACCAATACTTGAAAAAAAAACTTTGTTTTTCCGTTAGCTGACGCGAAGTCAACTAATTTGAGACAAAACACAAAATTTACAAAAAAAACTCAAGTTATCCCGAATAAAGAAATGATCCGGTTAGAACAAAATTCGATTTTACAGCAAAACTTTTTAGACATTTTTTGTTGCAAATTTCGCTGCCTTCAATTTTACTTATATACATTTTTTTATTTTTTTATATTTTCGGACTGACGGCGTTTTAAACAAGACTCGGTAAAATGCAAAAACATATTTTCGTCTATATCTCGGAAACGGTGCGTTAAAATACAAAAATGTATATAATAAAAATTAAAGACAATGAAATTTGCAACAAAAAATGTTTAATAAGTATTGCTGTAAAAGCGATTTTTATGTGTCAAAAAAAGTCTTCAAGAGGTAAAATTTACATTACTAGCATAGGGCAGTATCAGTGGCGTAGCCGGGAAGGGGGGGGCTCGGCCCCCCGAAATAATTTTTCTATTGTAATTTTCTAACTTTCTATTAAGCGTTTGACCTTAAAATTTTCGTTTGCGACGCTATTACGCGACTCACTTCACTCGTAGCCCCCTCCGAACTAAATTCCTGGCTACGCCACTGGGCAGTATTTACTGTATATGTGATAACGAATGTTGTTGTGAGATGTAACTTTAATCCTTTTTTTATGATAACTGGAAATTGTCTGTAACGCACTTCCGCTTTTTTCATTCGAAGTTACCAATTCAAAAAAAGCGAGAAGCTACAGGAAACTGAAGGCTCAATGCGGCCTTTAGGCCGCACAACCTAGGCAATCTAGTATACTACGCGGTATGTAAATTTGAAAAACTACAATTGAAAAAATTCTTGGATTAAATAAAAATTTGGTTTGGGATTCGATAATTTTATAATAATTAACTAAAGAGATTTATCTAATAATTAATTAGTAAAGAGCAATGAGACCTAAATTCGGGTCTTTACACATATTTTTTACTTTGACTTACTTCTTCCATTACTGGAAGAGCAAAAATTTTTAACTTGAAACTGCATTCTTTAAAGGGGGGAGGTAATTACCTCCACAAATTCAGAGAAAATTTGCAAAGAAAATGTTTAGGTTATTCTGAAGTACAGGTACGGATTGGTACTATTTCAAGTTGCTATTTTTTCGAAATTAAATATTAATATAATATTGCTAGTATAAACATGACCAAATTTAATGCCGAGTTGGCAGCACTCCTTAATTAAAATTTAAACTACTTTACAAACAACAATTATAAATTATCATGTACGTATTAGTTTCTTAAGGTTAATTGGAAAGCTTAAAGCTGCATTCACAACCTCAAATCTAACAACTAAAATTAACGTACGGAAACTAATACATCATAATTTGTAATTGTTGTTTTCAAAGTAGTTTAAACTTCTAATTAAAGAAAGCTGCCACCCCTGGAGCTACATTCGGGAAAGCAGTCCAAATGATTAGTGCAACCAGGTTCAATTATAGGCGTGCAATTTGAAAACCATGTAATTTACAAAAAAAATTACAAGAACTGAAATATGCAGTTTTTCATTACGCGTATTTTTGCACTAAAAACTTTTATTCTAACTGGCTTGGTTTACAAGTTACAGAAATTTAAAAATAAAAATTTGCAAAAAATTTGGAATATGTTGAATCTCGACTGTAGTTAAATTATTATCCCGAGAGCTTTGACTTTTTTTGAAGATAAAATCTGGTAATTTAGATGTACCTACCCTCCAACCCCAACTCGCCAGGTCGTCTGAAGAGCTTTTTTTTAAAAGATAAATCAGCATTTTTAAACGCTTCTCTGTGTTCCTTATCAATTTTGTAACGTTAAATCTTGAAAAATTAATTACATAAAAGTCTACACACTTAACTTCGCCCAAGTTCAAAGACTCTAATTTTAAGCTTCGTCATTATTGTTCCCAAAGTCATTGTGCCTAAACTTCTTATACAATGTAATGTAGTACTTGAAATTATTCATGCAATTCAGAAGCTGACAATTTTTTCCACTCAAGTAGGTGTCAGGCAGCAATTTTAACGAACTTGAAAAAATTGGCTAATTATAGCTGCAAGCAAAAACCAACAGCTTTTTTTAGCTTAATAAATTTTCGTTCAATAAAAACGTTACCCATGTGAAATTTTGAAAATTTCAATTATTTAATTGAAATTAAAAATCTTCCCGCGGCCATATAAAGAAATTAACTCAATAATTGGGTCCCTAAGAGCTAATACATCAACGTCCGTTATACTCAAGCTATCAACACGCAACATTTCCCCTAAAGCATTGTTTACTTATTGGTTTTGTCTTCTCAATTTAAAAACAACAGGTAAATTTTAAAAGCGTTTTACAACGGCGAAAAGTTTTAAGCTTTGAGCAATCAAAAAATGGTCTTATCCGAGATTAATTTTGTTAATCGACTCGCGAAGTTATCAAAGAAGAGAAAACTGACTTGAGGAATTTTTCAATAACAAACTTGAGGCAAAGTAAATAAAAATTAATAATATAATTTCAGACGCCTTTACTTTTCCTTCCGTGCGTAAAATACATAAATCCTACACAACGACTTCGTTATATTAACCTTTTATACAGGGTGTCCCCGTGACCGTGGAGAACCTCTTAGGTGGAGAACCTCATTATTTTCGTAATTTCTGTGAAAACGGTTGGTTTCCCAAAAAAAATTATTAAGCTAAAGTTGTAGCCCGTTAAATTCCCTATCCGGTTTGGGCCGTTAGTTTTTTCTAAGACGTTTCGTTTAAAAGATACGGGGTTGGCAAGAAAAGTAAAAAAAATAAAACTCGGAATTTTTTGACATTTTTTCCCTTAATTTAATTCATAACTCGAAATCTGTTGATTCTAGGCGATAAGGGGTTATAACATAATTTGTAGATATTCAAATGCTCTATAGAAAAGCTCTAATCCATTAAACCCAAAAAATCAAAAATATCGGTGCAATGGCCGCTTGAAATCATAAATTGAAAAAATTGCTTTAAAGTGAGGTACCCCCCCAAGGGATTGGACTTGGACAAAAATTTTATTTAAAAATATGTGTTAGAAAAGTGTCCTCTATCACCACCTAATAGGTTCTCCACGGTCACGGGGACACCCTGTATATAAACAATTTAATTAGTTAATTTATTGTTCTCGACTCTTGATGTGTATAATAATTTTCAAAAATAATTAAGTCCTTTAAAAATTTGCTATTTATAGAAAAACCTATTAATGAAGTGGAACGCGCACCATAAATTTAGATCGGTTTCTTCGCCAAAAATAGTAATATCGACTACCATGTTTAGTAAAATGACTTGGGTACTTTTTCATCATGTGAATCATTTAATTTGTTCGATTAAGCCTTGTAACCAATGTATTTATTGATAATAAAATGCAGTCATACTGGTAATGGCGCGTCACTTTTCAAGGTCGTTCTGTAAATATGCACAGATAAACTTATCGATTTTCCTTTACAATTTCGCCTCATCTCGTCACAACTTCCAGAAGAGAAAAAAAAAGAGACACATTTAAACGACGCGATTACTAATCCCCGGCAAAATTAATAGGTACAAATTCATAAATATTTCATTTTACTTAAAAAACAAAAAAAAAACGCAGCGGGAGTTTTGAATTATGCATGCTTCGCACGTCCAATTTGTCTGCAAATTATGACTTTTCAGTTGATCGAAAGCCTGTTTTACTTTTCCGAGTTTTTTTAAATTCTTGCAACCACACGCGGACACGGCCTCGTTAACGCGATTGTCCAAATTACTGTAGTTTGAGTGATGAAAAGCAGTCAAGTGATCGTTCAGAAAGCACTTCATCATGTAAAACAATAAAGCATCGATCATTAAATCGTAAGACCTTGAAAGTTTTTTTTTTAATTATCCTGCTATTATTTGATTAAATACGCAATCATTCACTGTAACTAAACACTATCCTTAAACTTGACTCGAACAAAAGACCACTAGTCACACTCGATAATCTTGCGGTATTCTCGCAGCGTTTAAATTTTAAAGAGCAATTGTTTTCAAAAGGAAATAAATCGGGCGGGTTTAAGAACGGACACCGGTTAGCTTTGTATTTTAATAACTCGGCTTTTATTCACTTCGAATTGTTGATATTTTTGTATTAGAGGGCAAACTATCAGATACTGCTGACCTGTTCATTAACCCCCCCCCCCCCCGGTTCAACATCTGTCGCGGAAACTGGAGGTTCGGGAGAAGAGGGTAAATACCCCCCCCCCGCATGACTACCCGTCCTTCCAAATCAGTATTACTGCAGTTCAGTGTTTCTCCAAGTGTGGTACGCGTCCCCCCCTCCGGGAGAACGAGAAGAGTTTGGTGAGAATACGCGATGCGCACCGTGTTTGAGAAACACTGCGGTAGTTGACTGAGTGTAAAGATTCAAATTGCAATTTTTAAATTAATACAAATTACATAAATTAATGACCGTAGACGATCATTAATTACCTCAGTAAGGGCCAGTATTTCAGTGGGCAGTTAAGCTATAGCTTAGCTAATCTCAAGTTTAAGCGAAAGTTTTTGCATTTTTTGAGTATTTCTTTGTATTTTTTGAGTAAGCGATGGCTTAGTTAAGATAGTTATGCTATCGCTTAACGTTAAACAGAACTGAAATACTCAAAAAATGCAAAAACTTTCGCTTAAACTTGAGATTAGCTAAGCTATAGCTTAACTGCCCACTGAAATACTGGCCCTAAGTTAACCAAAGAACTGCTGAATCTAAGGTAGTCGGTTCGAATCCGGGAGAGTCTAAAACTTTCGTATGACCGTTTCTGTGCTTCGAAGGGCACGTAAAGTCGGCAGTCAACTATTAAAAACAAGAAGAAAAAATTATTTAAAATTTTTCATTTCCAGGCAAAAAAATAAGTCGACTTGACTCTTCGCTTCATGGTTTCAAGTATTTTCTTTTCAACCCAATTTGTGGTGTACTGGGGGGTATTCCATACCCCCAGACCCCCCGGTTTATGTGCATGTAAATTTCTAAATTTAATTTTATTTAATTTAAATTTCGTGGAGAAAATTATTACTGAGTTCGCGAAGGAACTACGGAATTTAAAATGTCTTTTCTAAAAATTTTTTTTTATTTTTGCCCCTCCCTGAAGAAGATCCTATGGACGCCCATGATCGAGTGAAAAGATTCAAATTGCAATATTTTAAATTAGTAGATACAAATTATGTAAATTAATGTCTGTAGTCGGTCATTAGCTTAGTACGTTAACCAAAGACCTACCGTCTCTAAGGTAGTCGGTTCGAATCCGGGAGAGTCTGTGTTTCGGAGGGCACGTAAGACCGGCGGTCCCCCTGAGGAAATGATTGCGGTTATTAACTATTAAAAACAGGGTTACTGGCATTCGCAAACCTTTCTCTTATGCCCGTCCTAATAGTCACGGATTAATTCGAGGTTCAAGATAATCCTATGATTTACCAATGAGATTACTGGAATTTAGACCGTATCGTAGCAACAGTTCCTATTTTGAGAATTAATCTTGAATTTCGGATTAATCCGTGATTATTTGAGAAAAAGACCGATTGTCCTGCAGTGAACAGAAAAGATTGAATTAGAAAAAGACATAAATTAAAATAAAAAATTTGCAAGTAAAATCAGAATCTAAGCCATTCACATTCTGACAGTTAGAACTGTAACTAAAAACAGTAGTTGGTACGGTGCGGATGATGAGGTGCAGCTTCAGAACATATGACATTTTAACTTGTACTTTTGGCATAAGCGAAGTGACTTAGGTGGAGTCGGGGATAAATTAGTGGGTGTGACGTGTGAGTATGTATACTGTACTGCTGTGTGGCCAGTGGCGCAGCCAAGGGGGGGCTAGGAGGCTATAGGCCCCCAGACACTATTCCGTTTTTTTAATGATAATCATTTTTAATGATCGTAGTCGCTTTTTTACCGATGCAATGAAAATTTTTTTAAAACAATAAAATTATTGTGTTCAACTTCTAATTTAAGGTAGGTAACAGTGGTAACACAATAATTATACTCGAAAATAAGATGACCACGCCCTCAAAAATTTTCGCCGCGCGCCTTTGGCGCAGCTCGCATCCCTTAAGCCCTCCCCCATAACAAAATCCTGGCTGCGCCACTGTGTGTGGCAGAATTTAATAAAATACAGTGACTTACACTCTCAACACCCCCATCTACCATACTGCTTAATACTGCCACTGACTGCTGTTACTATCTGATACCAGTGGCGTACGTAGAGCTTTGCCGCCTGGGGCGGTCTGATATTAGTTACGCCACTGTCTGATACGTGAAACGGTAATATTACATAACAGTAAATTGTATTACTGTTTCACTTATCAGGTAGTAACGGCAGTAAGTAGCAGTGTTAGGCAGAATTAGATAGATAATACTGCTATTAACTGGTAATAATGACATTTATTGCGATATTGTCACTTACTGCTAACACTACTTATACTGCCAGTCAATGTACACTATACTGCCCCAGTGACTCTATACTGCAATATAGCTTAACGTAGTACTTTCTTCATCTGGTGAGTTGTTTATACCCATAACTTGGTCGGTAGTGTTTTAACAGGCTGGGTCTGTTCGCGCCGACTGCAATACTAGAGGCATTCCATACTCATACCTCCCCCCACGTGCATACTGCTATAACCAAAGGGTAAATATCCCGAAAATTTTGTGTACACTAGTTTGAAATTCCCTTGGAAATCCCTGGAATTCTTTGGAAATCACTGGAATTCTTTGGAAATCATTGGAAGTCTTGGAAATCTTTGGAATTCCGAGTCTCGTGTACAGAAATTTTACTGGATATTTACCGCTTGGCTATAACATGTACATGTAGTGTTTTTTTTAAGTGAAAGGTTTCCGTTTAATAAAACTAATCTTAGACAATGCACAAAAAATTTTCGCTGCCCCAAATCGGAGTTTTAACTTAAATTTGAAGAAAAAATTTTAATTTTTCATTTTCTGGTCGGCAAAAAAATATGTTATTACTTTGCCCGACTGGACTCTTCGATTCATGGTTTAAAGTGTTTTCAACTGAATTTGTGGTGTACTGGAGGGTATTCCATACCCCCAGACCCCCCGGTTTAAAATACCAAAAGTTCATGTGCATGTTATGCGATTGATTTCTTTGAATAAAAATCTTTCACTCTAGTGACATCCATGTCACGGCAGTCTATACGGGAAGGGGGAAGGGGGGGAGAATGGAACATTTCACCGTCGGCAATTTATTAAAATTAAATTACTACATTAACTAGACAAGTTTTGATTAAAAAAATATGCGACGTAAGAAATAAATAAAGCAGGTAAAAGACTTGAAGAGAGTTTTGCATTTTCGATTTTCTATTGTTCAGTTAATTCATCAATTTTTTTAGATTTAAAAAGAATCATTCATACTTCCCAGAGTTCCGTGGTGTCCTGCCACCACAACGAAGTACAGATGTACCTGTATTTTTGTTAAGAATAAAAAATTACAATTTAAAAAAATTAGATTTGAAAATCCCCCCCCCCTCATCAACTGTGTTAAAAAGTGCAGTTGGGGAATTTTTAAACAGCTACATTTTGCTCCGAGTTGGCAATAATTCAAAATGTAACAGTAACCTTTTTTTAAAATGAATTATACATTATTACAACTTCGAATATTGATTGAGTTTCGGAGTAGTTCTTGGCAAACCGGGGGGTCTGGGGGGTATGGAATACCCCCCAGTGCACTGTTAGTTTTTTTTGACGGAAAAAAAGTTTTATTTTCGTTACAAATACGGTCCTTGTCCATTATCTGTCTCTTCGCTCTCCGAGAAAATACTCTTCAATAGTAATCTGTGTGTACGATAGTATATTTCGAATGGATTGAAAGTTTAATATTTATTTGATTGACATAAAATGTAATATAATTTGATGTTAATGTATTCTGTAGAATAATTATAATTATTACAATAACACATAAATATTATAATTTGCATCTTGTTAGATGTCAATTTGTTCCGCCACTGTGCTGGCATATCGTTAGACGTCATGCTAATTCACCACTGCACTGTCATTTCGTGAGATGTCAATTTATTTACCATTTAGATGATAAATACCTCTGAAAATGTCATATTTTCCAATGGCCCAGTGGCTAATTTCTATAAAAAGTTTGTTTTAACGGATTACCAATTTTAAGCTTACAAAGGCGAAATAACATGTAACGGTGGAGGTTTACCCGGGCGCATTTAGTTTATTCAAATTTATACAGTGGCGTTTCTGAGCTAGGACGGCGATTAACTTATTTTAGAAATTTCTTTACCGTTTGAGGAACGAGAAGGCTTTCAGTTACACTGGCTCCGCATGCAAACTTCGCGTTTTTAATAATTCATTTTTGGAAATGTACGTGTGCATATTGCCGACTTTGTGTGTGTAGGAAGTCTGCCACTAAAATTAAACGATGCTTCACCTAACCCACTTTGTGTTTTTCAAAATCTAAAAAGCAGAGTATTCTGTGGAGAAGCAAAGGTAGCGGGGCTGCATTTACGGTGAGTCCCACAGAAGAATTATTATTTAGCGACAGATAATTTTTGTTAAGAAATGCTATTATTACCAGAATTTTATAAAACAAAGACACTTAACTTGATTCGTCATTACGTGTTTAGTTTATTCCGCTTTGTAACCTTGCTACCAAAACAGAAAAACAATTAAAGATAAGCGAATATACAATGAATAACTTCACACAATTGAAAATAATTTCATACTCTTGAACGATTATTAAGAAGGTGGAAATTCGATTTTGATCCTTTGGTTTGTTTAAATTTTGAAAATTTGAAAGTGGGATAAAATTTCAATATTCATCGACGTCGGTCGATATTTAAAATCAAACACTCGAGAAAGTCGATTAATTCAGCTTTCTTTTAACTTCCTACAAAATATTGAATTAAAAGTTCAGCTTGGGATCATAAATAATATTCGATAACGTAACAATTAATGCACACGTAAAAAACATTTTATCGATTGTTATTCAATTAAAATTATCGCGATGCAATTATCTTGGTCGTTTGCTTTGTTTATATAACATTTAAACGAAGAACGTAATGCGGTTTAAGGTTTTCATTTTTTCAATTTTGGCGGGTAACGTGACCTGTAGGTGCGTATTTTTAATTTGTCCAATGGAGAAGCCTAACAAAAATTTACGTTGTCCGATTGGTGCTGAGCTTTCGCGCTCGATTCAAATGTCTATTGAGCGTGAAAATATCCTGATTTTTATTTAAAAAAAGAAAGTTCGTCTGTGTACGATTATAAATAGCGCATGACCCTGTTTTCTCTGTACGTTACAATCCGAAAGTAAATATTTTTTAAGTTTACACAAAATAATACACCTTAACAACCTTGACCGTTATTTCATAAATTCGTTAAGTAATTCGGGTATCGAAACGTTTTAAGTTAAAAAAAGTAAACAATCGTTCCAAAATTTAACAGCTCATTTAGTTTTTCGAAATAATTATATTGTTGTTGCCCTTGTAATTAGGTATAATTAAAAAACATAGCCAATTAGTACATACCATAGCGAATTGGTGGGGAATGATTTGGAAACTCACCTGAAACAAAAGAAAATCGTTAAGTAAGCAATTTCGCTGGTCCTTCGAGCGGGATAAGCTTGTTAGGAGCGTTGTATCGTTTGCATTCGTCCTTTTAAATCTTATCAGTGCAAGGTAATGATTGTAAAATGATCGTTTATCCTCTATTTGCTTTCATTTAACTGTCAGTTAGATTCAATCACCTTTCGAATTTGTACTTGGGTGTTTTTTATTCGCTTGTATAAATGTCGAACGAAACGAGATATCGGTCAGAGATAGTTGTATCTTGGCGCTTGCATCAATCTTCCCCACCTTACCAGTTAAGCACACCTGAGTTTGCTTCTGAATTCCGGTTGTTCTACTCGACTTGGTATTATATGACCTCGTTCTCAGACAGAAAATTCATACCTATTATTTGATGCATACACGTCTAGAGGTTGCCAATTATACAGACTGCTAAATGCGTTTCAAAACAGATCCTCCCCAAAAGTTGGTATAGTAGCAGCCACACTACCTCCTCCCCCCCCTATACCGAATCGTCCCGCGAGTTTCAAAATAAATAACATTTAAATTATCGTTATTAATGGAATATAAAATAATGGGTTTAATTTAAGTGCAAAGAGAATGATACAGAACAAATTAATTGGATTTCTCTTGTAGAATTCTAAACCATTAAAGATACTATTAAATGTGGCATTTTGCTAAATTGTTATCTGGAGAGAGATTAATTTGATCTGAAATGTTTTTATAATATCATAATTTCTTGACAGGTAAAATTATTGTAGCGAAACAAGAAAATATTGCTTCTTTCGAGTCTTCCTAGTTCATTTCCCGAGATTAAATGTGTATACAGGATGCTGTCGAAAATGGTGTCGACGACCAAAGAAGGTGCGATAATTTGGAACCGCTACCGTGAGCTCGTGCGCTACATAGCGTATATAATTTCGCATTATCGAACTTGAACGGATGCGGATGCTTCAAAGGATTTGTTCGATTAGAACCGTAGATGCCGGTTAGTAGAAAAAAATTAGTAACGTTAACAATATCCATCTTGGAGTAATGTGGAATTAACTCGTAACTGTAAATTACCTTCAGCTAAACAGACACACCAAATAGCTACATCAAAAGGAATGCAGCACTATTTGCGAGCACTAATTAGATAGATGCTCGTGATTAATTGCATTAACCGGTATTCCAAAATTCTTGCAAAGTAAATTGCATTTTCGCACAAAATTAACATTCGAGTGGTATTCGGCTCGAAGAACCAGAATACAAAAGAAAAATCCAATAAATCACAAGTACAACGTTTAAATCATAAAAACAAAAGCCAACGAAACAATGGAGTCAATTTCGAAGCTTTAAATATAGTGCAGTTTTGTCGATAAACTATTTTCAATCAACTTTTATATTTTTTACCCTACCACCGGCGAAACTATTGATGCTAAATTGTATTACCTCCCGTACGAGTGAGTCCTTTATTAGAGTCAGTAATTTTAGTTGATTGAAAAAGCAAATTTTACCTTTTACTCGATTGCTTTTAATTAACTTTCAAGTTCGTTTTTGTTATCAAAAAAAAAAAAAATTATGAGACAAATTTTGCCTAAATGCGAGAGGTCGTAAATGTTAATTGTCAAGGAAGAAGTACGATACACTACATTATCCAAGATGTGCAAAACCAGTTATTAAATTAGATTCCAACATACAGGTTGAATTGCCGAGGATAACGGTGATAAGTGATAACTTATCACACTCCGCCAAAATTGTTATATAACCGGAAATATCTTTTGTGTTAGCGAGACTTAAGCCGGCCAGTTTGTTTTGACCACAATTCGATGATGGACGAAAACAATAAATTGGAATTGGATTATATTTCCAAAAAAAAAAAAATTAATAATATATTTCCGCTTTCGGTAGTACTCTCCATCGGAAAGAGCGCTTAAGCCTGCTGTATCTGCTGCTGATCTACATCTGTATGTATTTAAAGAATGCCTTGCAGTTTCGTTTTTATCTTCATAACACAACATAGCGGTACTTTATTTGATGGATGGATCATGAATCCAAAGGGCAACAAGTGATACAATTTTTTTAAAGAGAATTTCGCATCTTTTAGTTAGAGCAATCACAATAATATCACAACAATAGTGTGGATTTTGATGCAAAGGTCGCGACCTGTGCTAATGATCGTGGGTGTAAAATTTATTGAACGGTAAAAATAAAAATTTAATTTAAATCGGAAAATAAAATTAAAAATGTAACTTATAAATTAGTTTTATTTGAGGAAGAAAATTAATTGGTTGGGAAGTAAGTAATTAATTTGTTATGCATTTTAAATTATGTTTCTATTTTGTATCGAAAAAATACAGTTACTAATAGCAGTATAAATTTTTACTTTGTAAATTATATATTTACCCAAGAGAATATTTTGCATTTTTTTTTTACAAACTTGCAAAAGTCTGTAGGGGAGGTTGCAATCTTCTCCCACCTAAATTCGCGTTTGTTTACAAAATATAAGATAATATAGTAACCGACAACAAAATTGAATTTTCTATAAACATTTTTCTTGAGTCTTCCGAGGTTTTTGCAGCGTTTCGTATGCAAGGTTGCAGCGAACATTTTCATGCAGTTGTTTTTCCAATAACTATAAGGAACCGACAAATCAGTTTTGCTAACAGAAGTCTTCCTTTTGAAGAACGAACGAATAAAGTCCGAGTTCCCATATTACAGTTGTGGCAAATTAAAACCCCTTACAAGTCATCAGTGAGTCACAATGTTTCGCCAGGGAAATCCTGTGTAAAAGTGAAGAAAATTTCGAGAAGACTCCGATAAGCTTTTTTACCCTTCTGAATTCCTTGGAAACTCCTTGAAATCAGAAGAAGTCAGAAATAACGTTTCCATTTCCTCCCTGACTTTTAACGCATAAACCTGGGCTACCATGCTACTGTCTTCCAGGAAGACTCCTCCTGAGGAGGAGAAAGAAACTCCATACCACTTAAGCTGTGGAGTTTGAGCAGTTTCCGCAATAAACCTAATGAGCGGCGTTGCGCTTCAATTGTATCATCTATCAAACCACAAAACGGATATTGCATATGAATAATTACCCAAGATTATGTGGTACTGCCAATGCAGTTGCTTGCAAACCAAGGCATCAAAGAGGCTACGATACCTCGGTTGTCCCATACCCAACAACCGAGAAAATAACCCACGGAGACGGACAATGCAGAGACTTTTGAACGAGAAAAATTTGATGCAATTGCAACCCCCCTCCTTATTATGTTTAAATATAATAGGCGATTGTAGACTGCACCGGTGGTCAAAGGGTCTCATAATCCCACATGTAGATTGCACCGGGTTCGGTTCGAGTACGTACGTAGACTGCACCAGAGCCGGATTATCTATGTATGCGCCCGTAGGCAAAAGTTTTTAAGGGCCTCCCAAAAATATGTTTCTAGAAAATTTCAGACCTAACGTTCTTAAAGTTTGAAAATCAAACTTGAAAGTTTTGCCTTAAAATAACAATTTTATTTATCTTAAAATCAGATCTTGCGGAGGTTGCAATTTTTTGTAAATGTATTTACCTATTTTGTGATAGTCCTGAGTCGATTTCATTTTAGTTAGATTTTTGGGATATCTGCTATTGAATATGCTAGCAGTATCCCAAAAATCGAACTAAAGTTAAATCGACTTAGGAGTATAAAACTATCACAAAATTAAAAAATTAATTTTTTAAGAATAAGAGTTAGACTAATCAAAAACAAGCTAAAATTACAATTTTTTAAATAATTTAAGCGCCCCTAGGCAGTTGCCTAGTTTGTCTATTAGATAATCCGGCCCTGGACTGCACCGAAGGTCAGTAAGTAAGGTACTTACTTAATTATTACGTTGCAGCGTTGGGTCCACATCGAGGGAAATTCGCCCCCTTCCTGGTAGCACACTTTGCTGAGTAGGACCGGTCTAGCGAGTATGGCGTTTGTGAAAACGGCCCGGAGCCAAGCATTGACAAATGAAACCACGGAAAATCTCGGATCCACCCTCAAAAATCTAGACGTCCATAGGGTATCAGTTCTCTTACAGACCCTCGTGTGGGAGAAATTACGTCCTTACGTAATTATTGTCCCCCCCCCCCAAATAACAAATTTTAAGTATTAATTTTGAGGTCAGGGATCAGGGATAATAAAGAATTGTTGCACTTAATAACCTGTTTAAACATTAGATATTAATTATTATTATATTTAAATATAATAAGGTGGGGAGAAACAACTGCATCTAATTTCTCGCGTTCAAATGTCCTAAGCCGATAACCCAAGCACTCATCGGCCTTATACTTAATTTTATTGAGGAAACAAAGCTGAGTAAAGCTTACAATAAGCCTAGAGCTTTAGTGGAATTGAGCCTGGAATCATAAACCGCTCAGAAAAGTTATTAATAATTTTGATCATTGACTAAATTCTCCACCGATAATAACAGACCCGTAGCCAGGATTTTATTTGGGGGGGGGCACTTATAAAAGGCCTTTTGTAAAAAGTAACATTTTCGGAGATTCTCTTTTGGGAACTTTTATTATTACAAACAAATCTTCTTTTTTACATTTCGGGGGGGGGGGGGCACGTCCCCCCCCCTTGGCTACGGGCCTGGATAACAATGAATTGAAGACGGTCACGGCCTGGCGCTTATGTGCTTCATCTGCTAAACGGAAATCCCGGCTCGATCCCGGGCGGAGTAAAAATTTTATTCTGACCGTCTTCCCTCGGCAGGTAATGGCAAACCACCGAGGTATCTGGCCAAGAGAACCCTTCTGAAAAAGAAGTAGTCACTATGCTCTTTCCAGTAAATTTTTCGAGATATCTTTGAATTTTCTAGAATTTCTTTGCGTTTATATTTCCTAAGATTTGCTCAAATTTTCCCGAACTTTATCAGATTTCCCTTCACTTGTATACCAGATTTCCTAAGCGATTCTTAAGCGATTTAAGTTAGGGGGGGGGGCGTAAAATGTTAGGTTTGCACCGGGCGTATCATTGCCTAGTTACAGTACTGATCAGTCTGTAGTACAGTTACACTTTATGGTCCATATCATGCCTATGTCATCTATAGGCCGTTCTATGCCAAAGATTCTTCTTCTGCTGTACCCTAACTTTATTTTTTGAATAAGAGTTGTGGAAGGAGTAGCTATCGTTTGATAGTTCTTACAATTAAAAATCTACTTTTTTACAGTTTTGAAAATTTTGATACTTTAATTATTATTATTAGTTCAGAATTTAAAGGGAAGCTAAGCCTCCCTTGCCTCCTCTGACGAGCCGCCGCTGGCTCTTACGTAGAGCGAAAGACTGTGAGAGAGAATAATGAAAAACGTTCACGTAAAAACAACGTGATTAAAAGAAATACACGTGAATGTGTCAATTTTACACATACGGAAAAGGTCGAGCAATATAATATTATAACACAAATATCGGTTTCTTCAGACCCCCCCCCCTTTTGTCTTATCGTTTTGAATCAACTTAATCTTTAGTTTTCTGTAGCAAAAATGTCACGTTTTTAGTAGACCGCCTAGTAACCATTTTGAAAATCCTGTTTCCATGGTAACCAACAATAAACACAGCCGGAGCTTAAAAAATAAATAGAAGAATTCATTCAAGTGATGTGATAGGGGTAAATCTATTCCCCTAAAATAATAAATTTTGGTATTAAATTGTTTTGGCGAATTTTAGTTGCACTGTGAAAAGAGATTTGTCGCTCTAACAGAGCTATTAGTAGCTATAGCCTCAACTGAGTTTTGTTTTGCTGCTATAACACACTTTTTGTTGCTGCAACAAATTTTCTGCTGCCATAACTAAGTTGTTTTCTATTCAGTAAAAAAGATTAGCTGATTTAACAAATTTTCTTATTCTACATAAAAAAAACTTTGTTATGACAGCAGAAAACTTGTTACAGCAACGAAAAACTCTGTTGAGGCTATAGCTATCTACTAATAGTTAGGGCGACAAATCCTTTTTCTCAGTGTGGATGATCGTCTGTATGTCAGGGTGTGTGTGGTTGGGGTATGGAAAAATAGTATTAATAGCACAGATTGGACCACACAACCAAATGTCTTAAAATTTGGTACAAAAAAAAATTTAATTAATGAGTCAATGGGTGGTTTCCCGTTGCCTCTCCATAGCCCACAGTAGTGTATTCGATTCGACAGGGATTTGAACCGTGGTTACCCGGTTCCCAGTCGGCCGATGTTATGCGATGCCTACGTAGCCGATTTTTTTTAGTTTGGTAAGTTACAATGAACCAATTGGAGAAGTGCTATATAAAAAAAGACAGGCAGATCGCCTAAAAGCCTCACTGATCTGCCACTTTCCCGTAACTTCACAAAACTCCCATTTTTTTTTCGATTGGCGTAATTTAACTGGCGTACACCTCGATTGCTGTGCTCTACGATTAATCGTCGATAATTTACAATTTTGAGTATAAATCATAAAAATAAACGAAGTATTTCCGCCGAGAAGAGGTAATTTAGAAGATCGGCGAGCTTCAATACCATTAACCGAACCGAAAAAATTGAACAGGATGAGAAGGTAATAATCATACAAAATAGCAAGAGGAGCTTCTCCGTTCATGTGTGTACATAAATGCAAATTTAAAATTTCTATCAACGACGAATGCAATCAAACTCACGCGAATTCAAGCGTGTCCAAGTGCCTGAACTTGACTCGAATACCCACCATGCCGACTAATATAGCGCAGCTTCTTCTTCGTTTTGAAGTTTCAAGTATTGCAGCATCAAAAATACACAAGTCGAGCTTGCATCATATTATTATTATAATAATATTATCGTTTGTGCATTGTAAACAACACATCCGTTTCAAAATATTCATCAATAATGAGATTGAAATTTACAAGCCCATTTTTCCAGCTGATCGGATCAAATCAATTAGGCGTTTGAAAAGGTACAAATCCACACGCTCAATTTTCAGGTCGACATTTTGAATGATGTAAATATCGCTGAACACAGCGATTTTCAGCTGACAACTTTTATTAGTAGCAGCTCCAGATGTGTTTCGAGTTTTTTTCCACATATATTTACATAAGTTACATAATTAACTATCGTAACTTTTACTAATTCATTGCCAGAAGATTTTGAAAAAATACTCGAAAACCTCAAAAATACTCTTTTCTTTGTCCAATAAAATACAACAAATTGTTGCCCGATAAATAAACAGTTATGCAAAACATTGCATATTTTAAATTCTAATATAACGGAACCGAAAAAAGAACGCATTTATTTTCGAACTGTGTTCATCTCGCTCCTGCGAACTATAACGGAGCTCTCGAAAAATTTGATTAAGATGTTAAATTTATATACAAAAAAGGTACGAGGAGGATGGAACTGTATGATAATAAAGCTGTCGTAAAAAATGCACCTTTTTGTAACAAAAAGGTGTTTCGTGTGTCGAGAATTATTTACATGCTTGTTTGCGAGTTTTTAAGTACGTGCCACCTTAAACTGGATTGCAATATCGAAAAACTGCACAAAAGCAATTTTACTCGACTTAAGATCTGAAGTTAATCTAAACGATTCGTTTACTAGGTGGCAGCACGCACTTGACCAATCAACGAACTTAATTATTTTTAAAACAAAAAATGACGCTCTCCGATTGGCTAATGCTGCTCTTTTGTCTACGTCGAAATGGAAACAATTGCTTAATCAAATTTTGTTTTGATTGTCGAATCACATACTTGGGGGGGTTGAAATTTGTGTAGTATACGTGTTGCCTAATGGAGCACGATAACTTAAACGAGTACGCAGTACATACATTCAAATTACGGTTGCGTTTATTGGATATGCCGAAAGGATCGCGGGGTGAAAATTTGAAAAGTAAACAGACGCTCGGCAATAAAACGTATTTTTTTGAATATTAAAGAAATACGGAGATATATCAAATTATAACTTCGATGTCGGCTATTATTCAAGACGGTCGGTAGAGCAGCAGTGAAAAATTCGTTATTCATTTTCAAAGAAGAAAAAACAACCAAAGCCAAGCCAGATTCTCAGTTTTGTTATTAATAAATCGCCCTAATGAAGACCCGCTGATGTTAACGAAACTACAATACCCTGAATTATTTGCTTTGGAAATATTCCAAGATATCAACTAAATTAATCTCATCTGCTTAATGAAAATAATGTCTCTATAAAATCGCTAATTAATCGTGTCAACATACAAAGATATTATCTAGTGACATTATTAAAAGAAGATCTACCAGTTTGACCTGTATAAAACAAAGTGTTATCGCAATGATCTGTTTAAACTTGAACAGTTAACTGTTTTTCTTTTTTTGAAAAAAAAATGAAGGAAAATGCAAAACATACTTGAACGTGTAACAATTATTCTCGAGATAAACAAGAAAAATTTAACAAAAAAACTTAAGAATTAGCATGTTGAACATTAATAATTCACTAGATTTTAAAACAAGCATGTCGGCGAGCTATAAACTTTTCTTCCTTTCTAACTTGCAGGCAGACTTTCACATCGTAATCGTACTTTCTTGATTACATCACATTTTCAAAAATTTTTTCTCCTACATCAAATCAATATTTAGAATTTTTCGCGGTTATCTAACAAATGCGAGTCGAAATTAAACGTCTATAGATATAGGAAAATTGAAAATTTCCAAAAAGAAAGTTGATGTCTATTCATTCGTTTCGTCCTAGATCCACTTATTCCGCATAATCAAGGCGAGAAGTTAAAATTGTATTTCACAGAAAATCTATAAAATTTTAGTAATAATATAATAAAATATTTTTCTGAAGTGAGGCATTCCTACGTGCCGCTGGTGGGGGAGTGGGATCTTGATGCCGGCTAATTGGATGCCGGTTAAACGCGAATTTACTGTATATCAGAACTAAAACCAGTATAATAATTTGTTTAACGAGGCAGTAGTTCCAGCCTTCAAGAAATTTATTACAACAAAATATCCTGACTAAAAAGTACTATGTTTAATGCTTGAAACTGTAATTCAGATTTGTCAACTAATATTCAGAAGCGATTTTTTAAAATTTTCATTTGACGAATTCTGAATATCGGTTGATAAATCTGTATTACAGTTGACGTTTTCTGAATTACTGATGAAAAAAGTGCAGTTAAAGTAATTATCAAACAATAATATTATTCGAACCACATAATATGATAATCAGAGATAATCAAGGGGGCATGGACAAGCCATCTGTCGCATTGAAAAGTACGCAAAATAGTAGTGCTTATTTACTTACGCACGTTAAGATCTAAGAAGCCTAGAACCATTTCTCTATATTATCCTGCGAGGTTACTTCATTATGCCAAATACAGGCAAATTTACTCATTTTTATGAAGAATGCTCTGGAAACAAAATCAAGACTTTTGTTTAACACTAACAGCGTTGGAGGGGTCATTTTGACCCCTTACAAAATTAATTGCTCTGTGCTTCTAGTGTTAAAACAAAAATTTGATAGTTTAATTGTCTCGGTTAATTTAACTGTCACTTTTTATGCAAAATTTTAGTAAAAAAAATGCAATTTTTAAGTTATAACTCAAGATTCGTCCACGAATAAAGAGAAAATGGTGCACTGGAGGGTATTCCATACCCCCCAGACCCCCCGGTTTGGCAATAGCTACACAGAAGCTGAATCAATATTTGAAGTTGAGTGGGACCTCTAAAACATCTTCAACATTCAATTTAAGTTTAAAATATACAAAATAATGGAGATAAACCGGGGGGTCTGGGGGGTATTCTAGAGCTAATGATGAAGAGAATTTTCTCGGAGAGCAGTCATATGACTAATTTATATTTGGGGTCATATCTAAAAATATAATGAAAATAGATCACTGATCTATGCTTTTAAGTTTTAATTAAAACAGTGGATTGATGTGATCGTCGGTTGAGTTACAGAGTGGAAATTCAGGATTCGAATCTCGAGCTTGACAGAAATTCTTAACTCGGCCTTTCGGTGTGCATCAACACGTTGTGGATTAATTAATAAATTGGTTCTCTATTTACGTAAGTCTGATCAATTAACAGAACGTCAAGGTAAAAATAAAGTTTTAATTAGGACTTCCTGCTTCAAGTCCTGCGAGGCTTTCAAAGTACACGTTCCCTAGTAATTTTCTTTTCAAATAACTCTCGTTAATTCATCCATGCACATTAGTGAGAGACAGATAATGAACAAGGACCGTATTTGTAACGAAAATGAAATTTTTAAGTTATACTCAAGATTCGTTCATGACGAAAACCTAACCGTGCACTGGGGGGTATTCCATACCCCCCAGACCCCCCGGTTTGCCAAGAGCTACACTGCGGCTCTTTGATCTCAAGTTCCTTTCATTAGGATTTCTGCGATTGATCTTCTTACTCCAGACATGTAAAAACAAAATTACTTGTGCGCTCAACAGGTATTGTGCGACCCCCAATACTTCGTCAACTTTCAACTTAAAAGACATAAAATAATGGGAACAAACCGGGGGGTCTGGGGGGTATGGAATACCTCCCAGCGCAAGTTTCAGCTAATGCTGGAGAATATTTGATATTTCCCAGGCAGAAGCGATCATATGACTAATTTAAGGTGTAAGGTGTAATTTCTAAAAAATAATCAAAATAGTGAAAAATATGTACGTTTCTTACGCAGGGCCGGATCAAGCTATTTCAGCACCGGGTGCAGATTAGGTAAATGGCGGCGCCTTTAATACTAATAATATCCTATAAAATATTATAGTCCAGGAATAAACATAAAATCCTGGTAAGGGATTTTTCAATTGGATTATGTTAGTCGATGGCCCCTAAGAGTAAAACCGAGTGTTCGGCCTCAGATAACACTCGCCTCAGCCGCCATCTTGAAAAACGCGTTTTTATTATTATCTCGTCAACGGTTCGCCGGAAAATAAAAATAATAATAACCTTTTTTGTAGGAAATGTAATTTCCTATCATTTTTGTTTGAAGATTTTTTCTCGAAAGTCAATATTTTTCAAGATATAGTAATTTGAAAAATTCAAAATGTGTTCTATAAGTTCAATTGTTATAATTTTTAAAAACTACATTTTGAAATTTTCAAATGACTATATCTTGAAAAATATTGACTTTCGAGAAAAAATCTTCAAGCAAAACTGATAGGAAGTTTAATTTCTTACAAAAAACGTGTTTTTCAAGATGGCGGCTGACGCGAGTTCTATCCGATGCCGAAACACTTAGCGGCCATCCACTAACATAATCCAATTGAAAAATCCCTTACCAGGATTTTATGTTTTGCAAATACACCTGGCGCCTGGACTAATCACCTGCAAGGCATGTCAATACCTGATCAGTCGGCGTTCCTCTGCTGTGCTGATAGGTAAAATACGACCTTAATGGTCTTCTACTGCAGAGCATGTAAAAACAACAGCAGCAAAACCAGTAGTTTTCGGGTTCCAAAACAAAAATTTCTTCAACTTTAAATTTAAGTTTAAAAAATACAAAATAATGGGGATAAACCGGGGGGTCTGGGGGGTATGGAATACCCTCCAGTGCACGCTCTAGCTAATGCTGAAGTGTATTAGCTTATTATTCTAGTATTGTACTATGAATAATTTATATAGGGGTCATTTCTAAAGAATATGTACGTCCCTTTACGGATCTCGCATATGACGAACATAAGGAATGGATTAGCGAGATTCCCGCTGCAATGATCTCTGATTTTAAGTTTTAATCGACTCCCCACTTCAAGTCCTGTGAGATTTTCAAGTTATATGCTACCTAGTAATTTTGTTTTCAAACATTTTTCGTTAATTCATCTATGCCTATTAGTGAGTGAGAGACAGATAACAAATGAATCAGGACCGTATTTACTAACTATATTAGTTTAAATCGTAATAATTTTTCAGTGGGGCCCTCGAAGTTAATTCAGGCAAAAACTCGTCAATTATAAGTGCAAGTAAATTTGAAATAAAATTTTATCTGACAAGTATTTCTAACAAAGAGTAGCGTACGGCAATAAAGTACCACTTTAGTTCCGCTAGTCGTCGGCACTAAAAGAAAAGTTAATTTAACTTAATATTATTCGTCCATCCACAACCCAATCAAAGATAAATGTGACCACCTACAGTGGCGCAACGATATTATTTTCCCCAGACATCCTCGGAAATAATCCTGTAGCCTTTTCGTTTTAATTCAAGTTGATACCTACCTACTCTTGTTATATTAAATAAGCATAATATTATGACATAAATCGTTTAACTAAAATATTGCAATTGAATAAATAATGAAATAATAGATACTAAGTTGCTTAATATGGATTTACAATCATCAAAACTACCATAATTGCATGAAAAAGGGTTTACAACGTTTGTTTTTCGTACATTTCACGGTGAAGGACAAATTGTTGTTGTTTCGCTTCGCCTGCTTTGCCTATTCTTAATAAAATAATTTTTTTTACGGTTACGAATTTAAATTATCGCGAATGTCCTGGCATATGTGTGTGAACCTGGCATCTCACTTTTTTAAATCGACCATTTTAAGGCCAGTTCCATTAGCACCCAAAAAAGTTCTACAGTTCCTGATGATTTAAAAAAAAAGTTCCGGTACCGGTCACCTCGAACTTGATTTTGAAAACTAAACTAACAAAAAAGCGTAAAAAAAATATTTTTCTGACGGCGTTCGAAAGTTCTCGAAGAGTTCTGTAGTTCTAGATAAAATTTTAAAAAAGTTCCGAGTCGGAGATATTTTTTTCAAATTTTTGAAAATTAGGAACCAGCACCGCATCTCCGGAAAACTCGGGGTGCTGACTTAAAACCTGGGATTTTAGACAGTTCTGACATAGTTTTACCCCCTATGACTCGATTCGAAAAAGTTCTAAAACCGTGCTAACTTTCGGTAGCACCGCAAAATCGCAAAAAAATATATTGCCGGCGGATTTTGAAAGTTCTCGAAGAGTTCTGTAGTTCTAGAGAGGTTTCAAAAAAAGTTCAGAGTTGGAAATATTTTTTTCGAATTTTTGATTGAAATCAGCACCGCATCTCCGGAAAATTCGGGGTGCTGACTTCGAACGTGGGATTTTCGAAAATATAATTTTATCTCCTGTAATTCGATTCCAAAATAGTTCTGGCCAGTAAGTATATTTTTTTAATTTTTGAAAACTTGAAACGAGCACCGCATTTTTGGAAACACCGGGTTCTGACTGCAAACATAGTTTTTGTCGATAGTTCTGGTATAGTACTACACTCTCCAGAGTGCAGCACCGCATTCCGGAAACTCGAAAAACGGAATTTATAATTTAGTTTGATTTTATGATTTATCAAATGTGATATTTAAAGGATATCATAAATAGCGAGGCATTTCTACATGCCGCTTGTGAGATCGTAATGCCGGTTGAACGAGAATCGACTTTAATTTAAATTTTCTATTGTTATCTATGTAAACGAAGTAATTATCTAATTAATTTATATAAATGAACAATAAATTAAAGTTTATAGTTTCATAATTTATCCAATTTAATTTATGTACATATTTATAAATACCTACATAAATAAATATTTAAATCGATAGGTAATAATCGAATTTATTTTATCAATACGAAAAGAATTGTTTGTCTAGTTATTATTTATATTAATTTAATTTTTTTGGAAAATTCAAAAATTCTTGTGCACCGTTTTTGGAGAGAGAGCAGCAAAAATTCAATTTCGGGAATCTCGCACTTAGAAATCTAGGAGTTTAAACAATAATTATTTTCTTTTCAGAAAACTCATGTTTCCGTACAAATTGATGCGCGTGTTTTAACAAGTACTAAATTTCTGGAGGCTTTGCAACGTTACAATTAAATTACTGTTAAATGCTATTTTAAATCCATCCAGCGATGTCATACTTAATTTCTCAACTTCTAAAGAGATCTAAATATAAATTAAATGCACATTAATATAAATTGTAAAACCGAAATAGATAATGAAAATATCGTGCTGAAGAAATCTACTTACTACATGAAAAGTTCCGAACTGTAAATAAACAAGATCGTTCAAATTTTTAAGTGTTGCGCAAGATTCAGGTCATGGGTCATTAAAAAATGTAAGATAGCAATAAAAAGAGAAAAACAATCACGAAATGATTTATTTTCAAATATTTACCTAACGTTTTATTTTTCTACTCCCAATTCGCGATTCTTTGGCCGATTAGAACGAATTAAAATTCCTCTAGAGAGGAATTTCGAGATCTCTAATTTTAATAGATCAACAGGAAGGCGTTAAGTGTTAAAGCCGCAGTTAGTCAAAATACTGCTTCCCAACAACCGCACTTTCAATGGCAACATTAACGACGACTTTTATTACGAAAAACGTGTAATAAATTTATCACACGTGGAGCATTAAGTAATTTTAATTTTTAAAAAGGTTTGGAATCCCAGCAAAAGTTATGGTAAATAATTTTTTACAGTGTACAGTACGCGATACGAAAATTATTCGCAGTTTCTAATTTCCATTTAAATCAACCGATTAAGCAATTTACAATCTGCGTTCAACCCGACACAATTTTGTAAGCTTGGAAAATACCCTTTTACAATGAAGATATCATTAGATATTATATCTTGACGGCTTTAGGGGAAAATTTCGTGATGCAACATCAAAAATTTATAAAATTAAAAATTAACGTATCAACTGCGAGATTAATATAAAGTTAAGATTTTGGTCCATAATCCAAACCCGGAACTTCCGGTCAAGTTGCTAATTAATAAAAGAGCAAACGTTGATTAAAACAAACACAACAAACATCATCGAAGCGTGCACACCCAATATTATGCAATAATTAATCAAATGTTGGTAGTTGGCCAAAACTATTTTACATGGTAAATTGGGAAAAGCATAATAAAGAACCACGAAATACCGGTGTAGTTGGTTGTAAAACAACTTCTTGTCAAACAACTACTTGTTAATTTTAATTAATCCAAGCCTAATTTCAATAACAAAGAAAATATGCCCAAACAGGTTTCTTATTTAAACAACAATCTGAAATTATTACCATTAGTGCTATCTGGATTACAGATTAAATTAGGAGGGAATGCTAATTATAAGTAACTTTTCGTGCTAAACCAACAAATTAACAACAAAAATGTCGCAGTCAACTTCCGGTTGCTCGAATCGATTTACAAATTTTATGGTCCTTCGAGGATACCAAAAGTTAATATCAAAAAAATAATGCCAATAAGTGCCGAGGTCTTCGTGTACATCTCGTAAGTTTTGTCACGACCATGAATTTAAATAATTCAGAATAACGTTAAACATTGAAAAATCATGGCCATTTAAAATCAAGGTTCGTCTGTTTACTCGTGTTAATGAACACCAGAAAGGTCATTTTTTCTATAGTGCACCTGACAATTTTCACAAAATTTGATACTCTAAATTCATTAAAAATCAAACGCAATTGTAACACAACACCTGTTTGCATTACAAAATAAAACTGAAAAACTCCTATGCGAAGAGGTGGATCAACATTTACATCGGTTTTTATGCATATTATCGCCGAACACAATTGTTTTGGGAGATTTACCAAAACAAAAACAAATGAAAGTCATAAGGCGGTAACAAACTTTTGTTTGTAATCTTTTGTTTGCCCCATGGAGAAGGGGGACGAAGGAGAAAAGGAATTTGTATAAATTTTGTAATTTTCAATTAAGCCAATCAGAATTGAAATAGAAAAAATATGGAAACTAAAAATAGCTTCACCGAATAAAAAGTAGTGCAAGTCCAAAGCATCAATCAACTGCCGAATCAAATGTAGAGGTAATCTGATGTCTTTGGTATTAATTAATTTAGGGAGAATACTCCCTACAAATGAGAATTGCTGGAGAAGTCTGGTGTACAAGTGAAGAAAAATCTAAGAAAATTCAAGAACGGTTAGAAATTTTTTCGAAAGAATATCTCTAGAAAATCCAGGAAAAAATCCGAGGAAATCTTGTAAAAAGACATCTAGCGTACAAAAATTTGCCTTGTTACTGGCCCCTCGGGGAATGGTGCACCTCCTTCGTCAAGGTTCTTATCCGTAACACTTCAGAAAAATTAATGATGATTAGTCACGAATGATACGACATATTTCCAAAACAGAATTTTATAAGATTATTATCAGAAAAAACCGTTAGGTGTCCACTTCGAAAAGACTACCGTTCGGAAAAGTGCACTTTCAAATTCGTTTGTGATGTACTGGTGTTAAAAGCAGAGCTGGATTAAGCTTAAAAGCGCTGATTGATTTATAATTGATGGCTTTTGAAAATAAATTATTCTATTTTAAACAAAATATTTAAAATAAAATTTTAAAAAAATAAATCACCCCCCCCCCCAAAGTTAATGATCTTAGGCCTCCATAAGGCCTGATTCCTGTTTACTCTGTTCAGATTTAATTTGCCAAAAAAGCAATATATTATGTGAAAATATGAATCAAAATCAACTCTCCTATCAGTGAAGCTTCTTAAAACAAACAGGAATATATTGTCAAATTAAAATGTAACCATATAACAAAGCAATTCAATTGTTTTTTTATTTTAATGAATTAGAAAAACAAAAATTTATTTAAAATTGAAACGTCAATTAATTTTTTCATTAAAACATCGGATGTGACCATGCCTATAACTTAACTCGTATCATACTTTTAAATAACAATAAATTCAAAACAAAAACTTTTTGTATAAAAACAATATAAAAATAGGATATTTACACGAATATTGATTAATAATTTTTTATTATTATTATTACGTCGGAGAATATAATAAAAAAATAAAATTTAAAAAATAAGAAAAACGCTATTTTTCTAATTTACAAAATATTATTTATTTTTGCGTTTCTGTGCACCGATTTTAACCAAAATGTAATCAGCTGGAAGTCTCAATATTTAGATATGTATAATTTTCAATACCCGCACACAAAGCTAGGTTTTCAAACCGGGGGGTCATACCCCCCAGTACACCAGAGATTTTGCGCAAAAAAAACAGATAACTAACTTCAAAAAATCTAAAATCGAAGATTTCTGCTTTGAAATTAAAAAATACATTTTCTTTTTTTGAGCACAATTACTTATGTGCTGCTGCCCCCAGACCCCCCGATTTGAATAAGTTGATAATATATACTGTGAAAAACCATTGCGGCACATGACAAATTATTTACTATCATAGGTTCCATAATTACATTTAAAAAAAATTAGGGGTACGCCCCACAACTCACAAAAAATGAATTTACTTCTTCTAGTCACGCGGAAAAACTAAGAACAATATACAGTAGCAGTCATGGAAATTGCATCGCGGAATATTTCCGAATTTAAAATAACAATTCCAACTGAACTTTCAATAACTGTAAACAATATAAACACAATATGCACATTAAGCTGTGTTTTTTCAAACCGGGGGGTCTGGGGGGTATGGAATACCCCCCAGTACACCAGAGATGGTGCGCAAAAGTGTAATCGTAATTTCAAACAGGAAATCTATTTTCTAAAAATCTAAGATTTCTGATTTGAAATTCAAAAATACATTTTCTTTTTTTGGAACACAATCACTGATGTGCTGGGGGGTATTCTATACCCCCCAGACCCCCCGGTTTGAAAATCCTAGCTTTGTAATTGTGTCAAAATAAATGAAAATGTATTATTGAGCTTATGAGTTTCAAACCAAAAATTTAACTATCAGTGAATAATAATATGTCGGGGTTGGGGGGATCGTTGTGGAAATCTGGTGTACAAGCGAGGGAAATCCGAAAAAATCCGAGGAAACCTTACGAAATTCGAGTTTTGTTTATTTTTCCTTTTTCTTTTATTTTCGAAAGGAAACTTTCACAATGAACTTTCAATAACTGTAAACAATATAAACACAATATGCACACTAAGCTGTGCTTTTATCAAACCGGGGGGTCTGGGGGGTATGGAATACCCTCCAGTACACCAGAGATTGTGCACAAAAGAGTGTTATCGAAGTTTCAAACCGGAAATATAATTTCTAAAAATCTAAGATTTCTGATTTGAAATTCAATAACACATTTTTTTTGTTGAACACAATCTCTAAGACCCCCCCTCCCCCGGTTTGCAAATTTTTTTACAATTTTTCTCAAACTTCGCATGATAAAGTAAAAAAATATGCAGTAGAAGGTAACATTTAATAGATCAAAGGCATGAAAAGTTGCAAGGAATCAAACTGAAAATGCTCTAGATTTTTCCATCTATACCTCTCACCTCCCCCCCCCTCCCGATTTTAAAGACCACCGACTTGTGTGCAATATGAAAACGAGATGCCAAAATATGAAAATAGCTACAATTGAAATTGTTGCATTAATTGACAAATAACATGAAAATGAAGCGAATAAACTATGGATAAACATAAAATCTCTAATAATTTTGGAAATAATCCATTTTCAAATTTCGGTTTTTCAAGTGAAAGTCGGTGAATTGCTCGTTTTGGTGACGGTACATGTGCTCGACGTAAATAGATGCAAAAGTGTGTTTTAATTTGTTTTATGGTTGAAGCCGACCGCAGTTGACTGTTAACATCATTATTTAATAAATTAATTTAAAATTGGATTTCATTAATTAAAGTGAAATTTAATTTAAAAACAAAAATCCGCATTTTTTTAGATTTGAAATTTTTGAGTTGAAGCTACGTCAGGAATGCTTTAAATTATTTGAGCTACTAGAAGACCCCCCCGTCTTTGTAGATTTATGTAATTTTCGAGTTTTTAATTAATGCAGAGGCTCAAAAATCCACTACCGGCTATTTTCGAGTGTAATTTATGTCCTAAAATACCTGTATAAGATACAGCCAATCAAATAATCGCACAACGATTTTGGCCTTTTTTCATTCTAAACTTTGGAAGTTGTAATGTAAACTACCGTAATTTCATTAGAAAATTTTTAAATTCGCATGTATACTTTTACAACTGATTTTATTAAACAAGAACCTTCAACTCTTTCAGAACAAGTGCATCTAATGCGCCGGAGGAGAGGGGGGGGGGGAGAATCTTAGTAATACAATAGATTAACTTGTTTTTTATGTTCTTTCTACTTTTTCGAGGCAATAACCATGAGGATCTCATAAATAAAAATCTGGAATACAAAAATTTGTTCGACTGATAAAAAATGTGATAATTCAAAAATTATAAAATGACGTTTATATCTTTTCGAGCGTTGTTTCTCATTCATCGGCCAACATAAAAACAAGATCTACGATTTCACAAAACTATTTCGTCTTTCGTCAACAAGCAGGCAAAGCAAATTAGAACCAAATTGTGGGGTTTCTTGATATTTCAAACAACAAAAAGGAATTCCAGACATTGGGCGAGACTTTAAAATCAAGACTCGATTAAAAGGATTAACTAAGTTAAAGATTCGACATTTTTCCCAACTTTCGAAAATTTATAAATTGAGTAACATCGAAGTTGAGAAATTTTAATAAAATTAAAAGTTTCGGTTGTATCGTCAACCTTTCGCACTTTTTATCGATTTTATCCTAAAACTTAAAATGAGTTCTTTTAAACAACACCGGTAGCTTATACCGCCTACAAATTATACATTTACAGATCAAATAAGCAATTTTGATTTATCGAGATCTGTCAATGTAATTTGTAAGCGAATATTTTTTCAAGGCGATTAATAAGGGGGCGGTGCAAACCCACCTAAATTATCCACTGTCGTGGAAAAAACAATCGACAATTTCCATTCTTTGTTTTCGGTATACGCGACCCAACGTTTACTTATGTTTGACGTTTATCTGACGTTTCAGAAAACAAAACAAACGCGAAACCTTCCACGGCATTCTTTGATAAAATCAAATAGAAGGAATCTGACTCGATTAGAAGAGATTAACCCAGTTTAAAGATTCCACATTTCTCTCGACTTATGGAGTAACTTTCATACATTTTTATCGATCTTATCTGAGTAATTAAAGTAATATTTGTACGATTTAAAAGTTCCAGCAAAGAACAACCGGTCAAGCTGCTCGCGTAGCCAAACCGTAGACTTCCTGGTCGTTCGACCCAGTTTCGACAGACTTTCATCCTTAGCCCGCGACGGAAATTTGTGGAAGAGAGGATTCTTATGGGTTACCAACCACGTTTTAATTTAAAATTTACATACCTTTGAACAAATAAGCTGCAAACATGACATCCCGTATCAAAGATGAGTTTTGTATTGGCAAACCGTTGATGTTAAACGGCGGCGGAAAAAATAATGGCATTTGAGGAGAAGAAAATCCCAAGTTAAAATTGGAGTGCGTACAATTCGATAATCCTAAATTGCTATGATCCAAAGACACTTCACAAAGCTTGCAGGGCACTTTAATCTTCATGTTTAACACTTTATCACAGAAGCACTTTTCATTTAAAAAAACACTAAATTTAAAATCACAAGTTAGGTATTTCTCCGAGGATTACAAAAATATCATCGAAAAAGGATAATCGTCGTCGCTATCATCACAAAGAGCGAAGGAATAATGTTTTGTTTAGAAAGTCTGGAAATTTGGATTCCATGTAAAATATTCCAATATTTTGTTTCTATCGAAATAATTGCAACAAAACATCAGCACGTTCCTCTATAATTAACATAAATTTATTTTTCTACCATCGCTCTTTATGTAAGTTGGCAACTAAATGCCCACACATGCACTGAATTGTTCATATTCCTGTCTTACGCATTCGATCGCAAAATTACTGTAAATTTTTTAAAATCACAAATTCCAACATAAATCCCGATAAAAACTTAAAACACTTCCCGTAAGTAAACAAAAACAAAGGGGACTTGCGAAAAACGACGGTAGGATAAGTGAAGTAAAAACGTAAATAACACGAAAATTAAAAGAGAACGAAACGAACGTAACTAACAACTTCGACGAATGTTTTGACTCGACTAATTCTGACTTCCTCGACTTTATGCGGTCAGCTCAGTTTGATACCCCGTTCTCATAAAGAAGCACCAATCACAATCCCAATCGTCACAACGTCACGAACACGTCACACATAAAGGCTTGCAAGTGGCGCTCGTTTGCGATGTTTCATAATCGTTTGCCTATATTTTATAACGTTTTATCACATTACTGTAAAAATTACCTACTACAGTTTCATATTACACCTGATTTGTTGGAAAATATGTAAATTCAAGGTTTCGCATATTACGCGCAATCATTTCCAAACGTTTATCGCCATTGAAAAATTATATTGCGTAGTAGCGTGCAATTCACACAACAACATTTTTACATTAAAAAAAAAATGGTACCAAACCAAATTTTCGAAATTCTCCGAAAGTCGGAAAATTTATTTCGAATTTCAGGCGGTAAGATTTCGGTTGTAGTCTTTTATTTAAAGAAAAACGACAACAATTTTGTTTCTCCCGATTCAATCAGTTTGTAAGCAGAATGCAATAACTTCGTTAGTGTGCACTTCATCCGAAAATGTCAAGCGAACAATTTTGTACTGCTGAAAGTCCTTAACAAAATACATTTTTAGTTTTTAAAATTCTCCGGAAGACAAGAAAGTTACATTGCAAAACGATGTGAATTGCATTTTACCGCGACGAAAATTAAAATGTCGAATCCATCAATATCTTCGTTGTTGTAGACGTCATCGAAAAATGTCAAGAGAACAATTTTGTAGAGCAGCAAATTCTAAACAAACCTGCCTTTTTGTTTTAAAATCCACTAAAAATTAACCAAGTTATAGAATTTTAAGTAAAAATATAAAAAAATCAAGAAAGTTCAGCATTGTTAATGGTTGGGCAATAAGATTATAACTTTCTTACCTCTCGATCGATTTTCAAAAGGAAAAAAACGATTTGTTTAGAATTACAAGCTCTACAAAATTTCCATCCTGACATTTTTTGATAAAACGAAGTATAACCGAGTTATATTAAAAAAAAAGCTACGAAACAATTTCTAGGCTTTGAAAGGAATTATCCTCATAGGTTGGCGCACCCTGTGTTTTGAAGCAAATAAAATATTCCACAACGAACAACCTTCATTAAAATTAATAAAACCTCTCACTATCGATCCCGTGGTAGTGAAAAGCTAAATTTATAAAATAAACGTTAATTTCCATTCAAAAACATAAATCAAACGCGAGATAAGAAATTTCCCAAATTTTTTTTCGATATCCAAAGGTTTTTCGCAACACTTCAATTTTGTCCACGCGAATGTCGTTATTGCTAAAAAAATTAATGGTCCATTGTTTCGTAAAAATTTTATCCAAATTTTTATGTTGAAGAGTCAATTAAAAAACTTTTCGCAATCTTTTCGACATTTCCATAACTAGTCGTGGGTACTTAAAACAAGTAACATTTTCAAAACATTTCAGTCAATCGACAATAAAATTTATGCCCTCCTCGACTGCATAGTTTTATTATCGATTTTATAAACAATAAAAAAATCACCGTAAAAAATCTCATTAGAACTTCACTTACTAGCTAATAAATATTTTATGGTTCTACTTTGTATTAAAATCTTTAATACGAAAATTGATGTAGGTAATATTATGTAATTCAATCCGTCTACAGGATCTCCTTTTTTATGGACCGCCTTAATGTTGTTTTTTCAATTACGATATCAAAAAATGTAATAATTAGAAAAATTAGTTAGGGGGAAATTTTAGTTTCATCTTAGTTTTTGATTTTTGTATTTTAAGTACATTTATGGCAATTCCTACAACTAAAGCCAGCTATTTTTAAAGAACAAACGTGTTTTTGTAGAATTTCTTTTTTCATCTGCCTTGTTCGGTCTTCCTGATGTTGACGACCTTCTATCCTATGTCTGCGGTGTACGTACCAAGTATTACAGCACACGTGGGGGACTTAGTGCTTGACGTGGGTTTTGAGTTAATTTTTATTTCTGGGCAATTTTCCACTTTTTTCTTTGCGGTGCGATAGTTGGAAAAGGGCCAGAATTGGTCCTGCAGAGAAAGGGCAACAAGCCTTTAAAAACTCTGTTCTTCTAAACCCAGTGGCGGCTTGTCATAAAGGGCACAGGGGCACGTGCCCTCCCATCCCAAAACCAAAAACAAGCACTATCTTAAAATAATTATCAAAAAAATAAATTTTATATTTTAAAAACTACTTCTTTTATTTTGTGCCCTCCCACTGGAAAATGTCACGAGCCGCCACTGTCTAAACCACTGTTGTTAGTGAAGATCATCCTGGCTAAAAGTGATTGTGTAACCATAGCTCGTTGATAAGATGATAAGTAACGCAAGCAAGTAGACGTTCTTAATTAATTAAAGTTCTCCAAATAATTTAACTCGCTAATTTTGATATTTTAATAATTTTTAAGTTATTATACAAAGTTAATAATAAATTAATTGTATGCAACTGCGTATGACTGGAACGGAGGCTAAGGAGCGTTCTAGCTACTTATTACATAATAATATCATTTTTATTATTTAAAACTTTGTTTTGCTATTGAAAAACAGAAAAAATTTATTCCATATTAGTCATCATAAAGCCTTCATTCGAGATTGTCTCTCACCTCTACTGTTAATGCTGTTTAATTATTAATTCACTGTTTCAGCATCAATCATCCCTAGAAGACAACGAAATTCGCCAATAATTTAACTCGGCGTCGGCGTCGTCAAAAAAGACTTAGCCGGAATTTTAACCTCCTTTCCAGATAAGCTCAGTGTGGCCATCTGTGGCCTACGTCTTAAAATTTTTTAATTGGATTTAATGTTTACCAACGTATTTTGTGGCTGTCCAGTTTTCAGCTACATTGCGACAGAAAGATATGGAATATTCCCGAGCATCAGAAACTGAAGAATTCCTTAGTTTCGGTTCCCGAATCTAGGTCCAAGAGAGCACTGGGGGGTATTCCATACCCCCCAGACCCCCCGGATTGACACCTACGATTTGTATTCTAATTAAACTTTGAGTTTCAAATTTTAACGTATAGCTGACCTGGGACTACAACCTGTTATTATTTGTAGATAATGAAATTCAGAATTACTGATTTTGAAGCCGTTTTTTGGCATATAAAAATCCATTATACAGCAAAACTTATTAGACGTTTTTTGTTGCGAATTTCATTGCCTTCAATTTTTTTCATATCACTTTTTTTATTTTGTTGCGCCGTTTCTGACTGACAGCGGCTTAAACAAAAATCGGTAAAATACGAAAAATATTGTCGTCTATATCTCGAAAACGGTGCGACAAAACAAAGAAATGAATTAGGTCTTTTTTTTGTAAATTTTATTATTTACATTTTTGTTCATATATATTTTTCTATTTGGTCGCACCGTTTCCGAGATATAGTAGATGACAATTTTTTCGAATTTTACCGAGTTTTGTTTAAGCCGCTTTCAATCAGAAACGGCGGGACAAAATAAAAAAATGTGTATAAACAAAATTGAAGGCAATGAAATTTGAAACAAAAAACGTCTAATAAGTTTTGCTGTAAATTTGATTTTTATATGCCAAAAAACGGCTTCAAAACCGGCAATTTGCAGTGTTAACATAGAAGTGTCCGGTTTCATTATTGCCCATATTATTAGTCACGGATTAATCCGAGATTCAAGATAATCGTAGGATTTACCAATGAGATTACTGGAATTTAGACCGTATCGTAGCAACCGCTGTTATTTCGAGAATTAATCTTGAATCTCGGATTAATCCGCGACTATTAATACGGGCATATGAGTCACTGTACATAGATTTGTATAGTCGAACTTACAAACAGAATTCACAAATTTATATTAATTTACTTAAAGGAGACTTTAATTTGACTCATTAAAATTATTTACTACTTGAAATCAACGTGACTTTCATTGGCGCAGCCAGGATTTTGTTATGGAGGGGGGCTAAAGGGCGCGCGACGAGGCCGAAAATTTTTCGGAAAAAGGGGCGTGGTCATCTTATTTTCCAGTATAATAATTAGTGTGTTACCACTGTTACCTACTTTAAATTAAAATTCGAACACAAAATATTTTTTTTGTTTAAAAAATTTTTCATTGCACCGGTAAAAAAGCGACTATGATCATTAAAAAAGATTATCATAAAAAAAGGAAGAGTCTCGGGGAGGGGGGGAGCTATAGCCCCCTAGCCTTTCCTTGACTGCGCCACTGTTGCTACTGAACCTAAGAACCTCTGCCAAGAATCAAATTTTTAAATTTTCAGAAAATTAATGAAGTTGAAAGGAAAAAGAACCAAAATCAAATAAAAATCTGGCAAATACCAGAATAAACTAATCCGGCAAGAGACCCCCGAAGAAAGATTGGGTCAAAGCATATTAAGCGCCTAATTGGTATTGTGTCCAAAAGGTATTAAGCCGATTGGGGTGCTGACAGAAGGAAATAACATTTTTGATATGATTAGGACGGGATGTACACAGCTTTTGACCAAGGGGGGGGCAAATCAGAAATTTTCCATTGATAAATAATTCCACATAAATAGAAATGTGCATTTATTACAGGTACTACATGGGAGATTGGGAGGAGCGGCTGCCCCTCCCCGGGTACGCCCATGACTATAATCCTAAAATTATTTAGTATCACAACGAGACATTGCGGCCTTAAGGCCTTCGCAATCAGGTATAATATACCTATCATAAAGAATAAAGTCTAAAATTTCATATGATCGTCTCCGTGCTTCGGAGGGCACGTATAACAGACGGTCCCTCCCTGGGTTGACCTCATCAACAAAAATCCAGGGTTACGGGTACATCTGAGACGAGTTCAGTCAACTACCTCAGATGTAAAACAATTAATATGCTCACAGACTAATAGTGACTTCGGCTCCTCTTCGATAGAAGACAGAAGCCAAAGTTAAGGCAAACAGAATCAATCCTAGCCTTAAAGTAGAAGAAGAAAAAGATTAATCCTAAAATTATTTAGTATAACAACGGGACATTGCGGCCTTCAGGCCGCACAACTTTGGCCCTCTAGTGTTATATACCTATCATAAACAGTACTACCCTTGAGTTCTTGAGTAAAGGAATTATGCAAAGCGACGCAGCCCGTATATGTTTTAACGCGATAGAAAGCGGTCGTGATATTGAGTAGCTTTAAGACATGAGACGGGAAGGGAAGGAACATCAATACAGAAGAAAACGAATAGACTGTTGGTTGGAGTGAGAGAGACATAGGACTTGAGATACTTGAAAACAATTCGCAATTCTCTCATATGGCAGCATCTCTTTACGCAATTCGTTTACTCAATGGTACTACGCTTTCTATTTTCTTTTTGTGATTGGTCAGTCCGGTCCGAATTAGATATTTTACTGTAATCCTAAAATTATTTATTATAACAACGGGACGTTGCGGCCTTCAGGCCGCACAACCTTGGCGATCAGGCGATCATATATACCCATCATAAATACCCCCCCCTCCCAGAATATCAGTTGTTTGGCCGTTTTGTTTTAGAGCTGTGCCTACTTTGAAATTTCCTTTGAAGAAACACGAATACTACACTGAGAAAATCCACAAGAATTAAAGTAGCGATTCGAATCTGTTTTGTTTGTGAGGTGATTTGTATTGCAATTCTTGTTGACGTTATTGACATTTGAAAGTTACCTGCAAGCCGGGATTGTAAATAATTTAATGATTGAACAACTTAGCAGCCACCAAAAAATTTACAAAATACAAAAAAATACTTCTTCTCCAAACGTCAAAAAATCTGACTTTGACAATTGTAAGCAGTTGATTTACCTGATTGCCGGCTATTGGCCAATAAAATTTTTCATTTGTTATTTGATTGTGGGACCAAAACCTTCAGTTAATCACTCACTTAATTTTTGAAACTAATACTTTTTGTACTTCAGAGTTTAGATTATTAATTCATAGATAATAAACAGTATTTCCGCGCCAATCCCTCTCTGATTGTTTTTTTTAGTAATTTGTCAGTTTTAATTCCAACATCGAACTTGACGAGCTACGAGCAGAAATAATTCGATTAAAAAGTCGATAAATTTGTAATGCAATTGGTACAAGTTTTTTTGTTCAAAGGCTTTAATGGGAAATTCCCTGTGCACACACACACACACACGGTAAGGTGGGTAGGAAGGCAAGCAGGTATATCAATATTAAAACCATAATGGCAAAAAATGCATGCATGTTTGGATCTGATATCGTTTACAAAAGTCGGATGCAAATGTACAACGGTTTAAATTTATTTAGCAGATAAAATCTTTCCTATATTATTATAAAATTTGCGACGCATTGCGGGTCTCGATTGCGCTTCTCCAGTGCAAATCTGATAAGCCTATAAAATTACTTAGTTACTCGTAACTACAGGGTACACAAATTTACATTTTCAATACGCAACAAATTTTCCACGGTCCATCGAGGAGATAAATAAAAAATAAATTTTATTGAGTAATAGGGATTTTCCGATGAGAAAGCCAAATTATCGAAGCAAAAATATTCGCGTAATAAATCGAGCCCCTGACACTAACTTAGTAAATGGTGCAATTTTGAAGCAAAGTTTAAAAAATTAATTATTGTAACTCACACAAATTTGAATGTAAATTGAAAATTAATGACAAGAGATATAAATTACCGCGTGTAATTAAGCATCAAAGAGTGTGTTCATTAAATAACCCTTTTTATCTTCGCAGTGACGTGACGAAAAAAAGCAAAAAGAAATCAAAATTAATTAAATGTGGTGGTGGTTTATGCGAAAAATAAAAATTTTTGTTTGTGAAAAATCCAAGTCGTTAAAGACGGGTTAAATCTACACTTGAAGTACTAACTGGATACAACATAGCGTTTGGGTCAACACACAAATAACTAACAGCGGTAAATTATATTAAGTTAGTTAACTATCAAGCATGGCTTAATTACACCTCTCTCGAGTTACACGAAGTATGCTCTCGGATAAAATAAGTTTTCGGGAAGCAAGGGAAGTTTTTACAAATAATTCATGAGCGTAGGTTTAAGCGAATCAATAATAAACAAGATTCCGACAATATTATCATTCTGGAAACACAATTGGTACGCCTAAGAGAGGGTTAACTGTATAAAAATTATCTCCGATTTCATCATTAAACCCTTACTTTATTCAAAATACTTACGGAGGCGTAACGCCGCCTCCACGTCCTAAGTATACCAGACATTTAATTTAATATTACGGAAGTTGCACGATTTTAGTTAATAATTTAAAAATAGCGTTTCGTGTATTAATTACTAAGTACAACTACTTCAATATTAATTAAAGGTGCTAAATTAATTGTCATCTTCGAGATGAAACAAGAATTATCTTATAACTTCGTTAGCTCCTTCGCCTAAAAGGGGATATTCCGGTTACGCGCTTTTTATCCCCTCGGGAACACCCATGACGTAAGCGAAAAGCACGTGATCGATCTTCTTTATCGAAAAATGCCGAAATAATAATTAGCAAATTGGTTTAGTCGATTAACAAACCAAAATGTATTCCAAGGTTAATAAAGGCAGTACGCGGTGCGAACGGTTATCGATTCGAGTGCGTACCACCGATTTCACGTTTATACTTGTCGATCATGCAAATTAAAGAATTTAGTTCGGAAAATTCAAAAAATTAAGGTCGAACTAATTTAATTACAAAATTAATGATGCCCTAAGGGTATTTAATTTATCCGGCAATATCATTTTAAAAAATAATTGCAAAGCAAGCCTAAAGAAAGATTTTCTCATTTTCAAAACAATTAAAGCTTGAATTTTTAAATTTTCATTTCGCGAGTCTTGTACTGAACACGACCAACTAAAAATTAATTATTTTGCACTCTAATTGCCGTTTATTATCGCGCAAGTGTTCAAATTTTCACACCGGCGAAAAACCATTTAAAAATAAACCCTCGTGCACCCCATACAGTCTGGTTGAACTGAAAACATCCTCGTGAACCCTAATATTCGTTAAAAAGCCATGTAGAGGAAAACGAAATGCACTTACTTAGTTTCCGCCGACCGACAGGTCGAATTTATCAAGCGAAAATCGAAACTCACCTGAAACAAAAACAAAAATTAGAATATTCGAAAGCGCTTTGAAGTTGTTGGCGAGCTCTCATATTTCAAAAGCATCACAATATCAATCTCGGTCAGAACGCAAAACATTTTCGTGAAATTATTGCCCATAAGCGAGTAAGGATTAATTTCAGCGTTTCATTTTTTTATTGTCTTATAATTTGGCTTATGAGTTATGAATATTTCGACTTTTCCACGAGAAAATCTCTGGTAAAATTTTTTCTAGAAAATTTATTTACTATTTGACTTTATTTACCATTTTCGTTTCCGGAAACATCGTATTACTTTATTAAATCTCTTCCTTTCTCCGATGGATCCCTATTACCAATTCTCAATCGCATACGTGAATTTTACATAAAATGTTGAATTTAATCTACTAATCTCATTTGTCGACGTTTTCTTTTATATTTTCACATTTTCAAAATTCTTTGAATTGCGTGTCGCAGGAAGTGCGGTACCAATTTCCGAACCTACAAGTAAATTAGAACCAAAAGTTTGTCAAGTTTATCGCAGGTTCAATTATTCAATTGCCAATATCTTGCAACCTACGCCAGTTAATCAATTTTAATTTTTTTGATATTTACTTATTCGGTTGCCTATTGATTAATGAGCACTTATTAATTTATGGAAAGCTTAATATTTTAAGTGTAAGTGATGCACGTGTGGGTTATATGACGTCAGATATCATGTGGTTTTATGTTCAGTACGAACGTTATTGTTTGGTTGGACAAATGGGATTATACACCCTCATCGTATGTTGCACCTTTGTCTTTCGTTCTTGTAATTGGAAAAAAAAACTCGAGCGGTAAATCATCGCGGAAGTCTAGTTTACAGCTATCAGGTAGTCCGGGCCAGGAATAAAAAAAAATAAATAAAAAGGAAGTCTAAGAAAAAGTACGAAAATTAGGTGTTAACGTTGAATGTAGTAAAAGAGCAGTAGTCTACAAACAGGACAAAATGACGAAGGTAAATTAAAAACAGTACAGTAGGTACTTCTGGTACTGGGGTTCACCTGTAAAACAAAGAACAGGTGAAATAAGTGCTGGAAATGCTGTGACGACAACTACTAGTACCGCAATTCTGAAAATTGGAAAGGTTCTGCATAGATTGCAGCTTAGTAACTACAATGACGATACAGGATATCTATCCAGTCCCATCCCGTTTTCCGGCTATCTACAGCCTAAATATCAACTCGAAAACAATTTATTTTTTTTGTGTTATTAATTACTAAACTGCACGTTTTCGTGCAGTATGCTGCACGAAAAACTCAAAAACTTAAAAAAAAGGCAAATTTAGTTATTTAGACTTTGATAAGCTGTAACTGAAAAACGATGCGTTGTAGAAAAAAAAAGTTTGAATGAAAATTTTCGCTCGGATAATTATCTTGATAGCGGATTAAAATAAAATAAAATCGGTTAACTGTAGTGGCAGTTATTGGGCGTTGAGTGATTTACGAAGCAATATATAAAAAAATTAAATTAAATGAAAAAATTTTTTTTTTCAAATTTGACGAGCGAAAACTCGAAACACTTCTTTTGTATACTTGTAAAAGAGTAGAAATTTTTTAAAATCAATAAGGAAGAGACCGTTAATGCGTTTTATGTTTAAGCGGCAATAAATTAATTATACAATTCCGTCCGATCGGATATCGTAAGTTTTGCTGATTAATTAAACACGTTTGCTGTGGAGCAGTTTTTCCATAACTTCTTTGAATGTACACGCCAAATTGTAGATTATTAAATGTTGGATAATTTATTATAACACTTGGAGTCACGATTTGTAGAATTTTCACAAAAACGAAATGAATTTACACCTCAAGTTATAAATTATAATGTAACCCCAGTGGACATACACTAAAGCATCTGTAATTTACAACCCCTACATTCCAATTAAAGTTAAACTGATGATAGTTGCTTGGTAAAAATGGCCAATAAACCAGAAATAAGTACCCGACTATTAAATCTCGGAGCAAGTCACATTTTTAAAAATTGGTGGGGATTATTAAAAATAAATTTATAAGATCGTTCTGGAGCTTTGCCAAAGAGTGCTTGCAGTATTACGTTTTACATCACTTTATTGAAACAGAATGTTACCATCTGCTGCAATGAAAGTGAATCAAGATAAATAAAACACTATAGAAAGAAGAAAACAAGATAAAAGTCGATTACAATATTTCGACTCAAGTCGAGACGAATTTTTACGTTAGGTGTCCGCAAAAAGGACGAAAACCGCACTGCGATTTCCAAATAATCACGAAAAGGAGTTTGAAAGTTTGCTCGGAAACTTTATTTTCTACTTACCGGAGTGATTAAATAATGTAGTAAAATAAATCGTAAACCAATTAAGTTAAAATCCATTAGCTCCCCCTCAAACGGTAATATTATATTAACGTCCGTAATTTCAACACGAAATGTAAACAATAAATTTTATAAAATTATAAAAAATTTATGAGCGAACGTGGTCGGAAGGGTCATATGAAATAACTTAACCAATAACGACGACAAAATCGACTGAAATCAAATTTGACATGGCTATCAAATTTATTGGTGCTTTTAGTTGGAAAAACTTTATATAGATCGACAGATTCAGATTTCAAATCGCTTTTGAAAAGACAATAACGATGTTAGAGTTTTTGGATTTTCAAAAGTGTTTGACGTTCGATCGAAAAATTTATTAACGTGACGTAAATGTTTGATAAACGACATTTATTTCATTATAAATCCCGGTATCTAAATTGGCTTAGAAACCGATTTAGGGTTTTCGGGGAACCCTCCACGCCTGCGGACACCACCGAGATACATTTTGGATTTATAGGATTATAAACACAAACTAAATTATATTCAATTTAAAGCTTCTTATTTAATGTGCGTTTCTGGAATAAGTACACGGCAGGCGATTGAAGCTTAATTTCCGATGACGAAGCCCAAACCGGTCAATCCGACTCCAATAAAAAGCGGCCAATTAAAATCCTGAAAATGGATTGCAAATGTAATAAATTTGACTACAAAGTACCTTCTTTTCTCTTTATCATAATTACGTGCTTATTCGTATAATGAAAACGTCTTCATAAACAACTTGATTATATTAAATTGTTTTTATGGATTGTAATTATAAAATAAACATTTCTGAAAGACTGGCTGGCTGCTCTTTCGTCGGCCATAAAATGGTAAATGCTGTTCTTACCATAAATAGATTTCCTACGATGTACTTACACTTTATCAATAAGGTGTTAAAAACGATTACGTGTTCCTTGGCGCCTATAGTTTTCCGCTTTAACGATAAAACGCTTTTCCGCGCTCGCCGTGCGAAAATTCGAAATTAAAACGTTAGAAAAGTATTCCCTCATTTTATCAGCTTCCAGCATACCATAAACTTTGTTCGCGAAATCCACTCCATAAAAACCGAGTCCAAAACCTGGATATATATGGAGGTATAGTTGTCGAAAGATCATCAAGTCGATAAACGGATATAAACATCAAGACGAAAAGAACAAGAAATTGAGAGATTTAAGGAAAACTTGCGGCCAACAGTAAAATGCTTCTTACCAAATTATACTAGGAAAATCTTTTCCATAAAAGAGGTGATCCAATTTGTTCACAATTCTTAAGTAATTTAAATATTTTAATATAATTACTCGGAGACACCGTAGTATAAAATGAAATGCAATTAAATACTTCTTAGCTTTTGTTGGAGTTTCCGTTTTAGAATTTTTTGAAAAACTGAACTGTTAAATTTGCATAAGATATACGTGATTAGACTTGATTTTCTAAACAAGACAACCGTAAAACAGGACAGGACTGACCACGTGGAAAATGAAGAAAATGCCGCATAGGTCGGGTCTTTTTAATTTTAATGAACAAAACAAGCAATTAAGTGTTTGTCTGCCTAATTTGGACTAAATAATTTTGGGTTTGCTAATTTCTACTTGAAAACTGACCAAGTTTATATTATTTAATTCGATAATCTGCTTTGAAATATAATAGTTTTATAATTTACTCCTGGAAAGTCGGGCGGAAATATTTAAAAAAAATTTACGATCCGGGAGAGGGAATATCCTGGCATATACAACCGAATAACTCTTCAGGTTTGGCGTGTGCATACAGCAAAAATGCGCTGGAGGGTATTCCATACCCCCCAGATTGACATCAAACAAATTTTATAATAACGCTTAAGCCAAGTTTAGCTGAACTTGTAAGGATATTTTGTTTAAAATTAATTATGTTAATGAGCTTGATCCAGATTAACTCGGCCATTGTTGCTAAACTAGGATACGAAAAGATAACACATCGCAACGAGGAGATGCAGCTGTTATTTCTTTGGTTTTGATATTCTGGCTTATTAAGGCAGCCTCACGTTGTGATTTAGTAAAAATAAATTTTGTTTAAAAAAAAATGAATTTTGTATTATACGCGGCGAAATGTGGGGTTGTACGGAATGTCCTTTGGTTCGAGGGAAAAAAATTATAATTATACTAAAGAGTAGTAATTAATCATTAAATAAAGTGTATTTGATTAAATTTGAAAATAAAAACTGATATTAATAAGAAGATAAGAAATTTTAATTAAGAATTGAAATTATATACAGAAGCTAATTGGAACGAAAGAGATTTAAAAGATATATAATTTCAAAATGAAAACAAGTTCCGAATTAAGGTAAAGTTTTATATACAAATAATTTCAAAAATATAAATTGTACAAAAAAAATTTGCAAAATTTCAGATCCTCGAGACTTACTAAAAAATTATAGCGTTTTAAACCAATATAAGTTAGTAAATACGGTCCTTATTCATTATCTGTCTCCTACTAATGTACATGGATGAATTCACGAGAGATATTATTTGACAGGGCCGGAACTAGAGCGTTCGCGGTGGCGGACGCGATCTAGTTAGGGGCGCCAAATTTTCAATTTTAGAATTAAATTTAATAAAATCTAAAAAAGAGATAAAATCCTCGGATATAAAATATAATAAAAGATTAACAGGATACATGTGGTCCACGTCAAAACGTCGCGGATATTTGGTCGCGCGACATTTGGACGCGCGTCAATTTGGGATACGACAATTGGTCACATGCGATAATTTGACATAAATATATTAGATATAAAATTTATTTATAAAAAATAAACTACAAGAAGTAAATAAGTAAAATTTTAAATCTGCAGCTGGAAGTTGTGCGCGATTCCTCGTAAATAATATAAAAAAAATCCAAGAGTTCCACTAAAAAGGATTTCAAAATGGCGTAAAAATAAATTTTGCTGCTTAAAAAATACTTTTAACCTTTTCAATTTTTTGAGTAGCCTGTATGCTTATATAATCCGTTTAGCAGAAGAACGTAAGTAATTACTTACACCTTTACATCCTACAAATATCCGCGTCCAATTGTCGCATGCGACTAATTGACGCGCGGCCAATTTATTGTCACATGCGTCCAAATGTCGCGCGACCAAATATCCGCGACGTTTTGACGGGATACCGTCAAATTTGCTTCATTAAACTTATCTTTTTGAGAAAATATTTTTGTGTCGCGATTTTCTACCTTCACAATAGAGCGCTTGACCTTGAAAATTTCAAAAACTTTCGTCTGACCCTCCAGGTAGACCCCCGGTAGAGGCGCAAGTTTCAAAATCGCCACAGGCGCATCATACCCTAGTTCCGGGTCTGCTATTTGATCCAATTTTTAATATGACCACTCCTGCTTGGAAGATATCAAATACTCTCCAGCATTAGCTAAAGCGTCCACCTGGTGGTATTCCATACCCCCAGACCCCCCGGTTTATCCCCATGAATTTGTGTCTTTTACATTAGAGTGACGTAAGAGGCCACCGGCCTAAAACCTGCAAATGATGATGATACATTGGAAGTTGAAGAAGTTTTAGGGGTCACGCAATAGGTTTGAACTGGAAACCGAAAACTGCCGGTTTCGCTGCTGAGCGCATAAGTAATTTTGTTTTTACATGCTCTGGAGTTATGGTTTCTGAAGACCGTTAATCGATCGCAGTAAGCGTAATAAAAGAGACCCGAGGTTAAATGAATTTATTCATTATTACAACTTCAAATATTGATTGAATTTCAGTGTTGTTATTGGCAAACCGGGGGGTCTGGGGGGTATGGAATACCCCCCAGTGCACCGTTAGTGTTTCTTCATGGAAGAATCTTTAGTATAACTTAAAAATTTCATTTTCGTTAGAAATACGGTCGTTGTCCATTATCTGTCTCCCACTAATGTGCATGAACGAATTAACGAGACTAGGGCTGGGAATTATTATCGATTAATCGACAAATATCGATAGTTATCGATATATCGAAAAACGATATTTTATTTTTGAAATATCGATTAATCGATATTTATCGATATATATTTATTGATATTCCGATTGTTATCGATATTTCGATAGTTATCGACATTTTGATAGTTATCGATACCTCAGAACATGTCGAACACGTCAATTTCTGAGTTGCAATAGATAATAATGTTAAAAAATAATTTTTATAGTTTTATTTTAAGTTTTATGCTTCTTTTATTACGAGTTGATGAATAGAGGTCGAGAATAATCGATAGGCGGCACTATTGATAATTATCGATAGGCAACGTTTAGACCATCGATAAATATCGATATATCGGTACTTCGATAATTATCGATATATCGATAGTACTCCGATAATTATCGACAAATATCGATTTATCGAAGTTATCGATAGTTTTTGACTTATCGAAATTTGATATCGAATTTTGAATATCGCCCAGTCATAAACGAGAGATATTTGAAAAGAAAATTACTAGGTAACGTGTATTTTTCACTATTTTGATTATTTTTTAGAAATGACCCCTATATACATTAGTCATATGACCGCTCCTATTTGGGAGATGTGAAATTCTCTCCAGCAGTTTTTTTTTCTCTCTTGTACTTGGATGTTTTCGGCCAAACCAAACGTCAACGTATTTTAACGTATCATAACCTGCTATCAATCAGTAATTAATTTTTTAATTATTAAAACCAAATCAGCAGATCACTAGGTAAGTAAATTATAGTATTACGTGTCAAGACCCAGGATTAAATTCTCATTCTCTCCGCTGATTAACTATTTTATTTCATTCGTTTTAATTAAATTAATTCCTCCACAAAGAAATCTAAATTCGTTCGTACAGTCAAAATAATATTTTTAAAACGCACGTGAAAATAAATTATTAATTCAAAAATAAATAAGTTAAGTAGTAAATAAAATTAAATTAAATTTAATTCATAAGCTCGGCTTTTTACTGTATTTTTCTAAAATGCTAATATTTATAAATACATAAAAAGTACTCGGCAAATTAAAACAAATTTGGAAAGATTACAAATAAAAACACCAGAGAAAATTAAATTATGTATACTCATCGGATTATTTTTTTTTAAATTTTTATATTGTACTCTACAATATTCTGTGCTTTCTCTAAATATTGTTATAGACAATGCGTGCGATATTGCAACGTCGCGTCGCATTGTTTAAAATGCAAACCACTTTGCTCTTTGTTGCATTGCTCACATGACATCTGTAACAACAATGAATAATTTTGTCGAGTTATTGATTTTTTAAGTGGAAACTGGCCTGTTTAATGAAATACATTAAAATAAGACAATAGTATATTACATAAGAAGGGTCTAAAGAGGTTATTATTATTCATACGAGGAGATAATAGTCACTTTGACTCCCGAGTAAATTGTTTCGACGGAGAAGTTTGGCGTCTTAACTTTTAATATCAACATCGATGTTTTCATTTTTACGTTTAATTACTGAAAGTTTTGTGAAAATAATTAAAATAGAAATATTCAAAGTCCTTAAAAAGGAGTGGAGTAGTGAATATAAAATGGAAATTAATCTGCATCTCTTGTGTTTTATTTGAAGAAAACTTTCAGGAATTCGGAAAGCGTTGCCTAATGTAATGATGTTGTCGGTGCACAAGCAAATTTTATACCTAAAATCGAAACTCTCCATTTGAAATTCATGGAGGTCTGCTTTGGCAGCTCTCGACAATATAAAACTGGGCCACTTGAATAATCAGAGCGTGGAGTCGACGAGAGGATTTAGGTCGAAGCTCACGACAATGATCGCAGATCAAACATGCCAACTATTGATATATTGGCGTTCAGTACCTGCATTAAGTTTGATTGTATTTACCATAAACATACCAAATTTTGATACTCGTATCTGCGTAGACAGAAAATCCATATAATTATCCCGAATAATAACTGAGTGGGAATTAAACAATATCAAACGATTATTGAATTCCATCGGTTCACCGCCAAACACAATACGTCGATGAAAATTATTGGCGTTCCGATAATAATCTAACTTTGATGTCGTCACTACCAGAGATTAATACTTTAATGCTCCATTAATTCGTTTATTGTAATTTTCGCATCACCAAAAAAATATATAAAAGGAATAAAATTCGCCATAATCGACGACGAGGTCTAAAGTTAATTATTTTCAAAGTTTTATTGAAAAGTTTGAGAAAGTCTCGTGCAGCCAATTTTCAGATTCCTCCGTGATTACCATTAATTTAATTGATTTAAATTGAATAAGATAATCTGGAAACTGATTATGAAAATGTAAGTATCTCGGCTTGGAAGAAAACTACGTAATTAGTTAAGTTTGCTTTCATAAATGGATATTTAAACAATGTTTAATGAATATCCGGCTGCCGGATGTGTTACCTTAATACCGGATATGCCAGATGTCCCATTAAAGAATACCTACACACACACACCGTTTGATCATATTTCAAGTTCTTGTTTTCCAAGATGTTTCATCCAGGCAGGCACACACCGATTCCCGATATTTCGACTTTTACTCCAGTTTTTTTTGCCATCACCAAAGCACGACCGTCCCCTGGCTTCGTTGCAGTTTAATTCATTTGCATTTAAGTTCCGTCTCGTTTTAATTCAATTTGTTCATTTAACAGAGCAAATTAGCATGCAAAGCTTAAAAATTGAAGTTAAACGAACTTTCATGAAATATAAAAGGTTTGACGTTTGTCCTTTTGCGAAGTAATCGAGAAAAAACTTAAAAAACCCAAATTGGTTTTGTTGAAATAATAAATTGTAAAATGAACTTCAATAGAACAGGTGCACTAAGAGTATACGTAAATATTGATTCTCAAAATCGATATTTGTAGACCCAAACCAGAAGTAAATCCAACTTATCTGTTTCATTCAATCAAACCGTCAGTAAAACTAATTCAAATCGTATTATCTATAATCGAAAAACTAGAAGTTTATATAAAACAATTTATCTATTTCAAATCACGCATTTTTGCTTCGATGCAGTAAATATTCATCTGCTTCCAAAGTTTCAACAAAAACGGTTAAATAATATAGAAAGTAAAGCCTGGTTTACAGTTAGTAGAGTAACTCGACCTGTAGAAACTCCAAAAACTGTGCAGGTAAAGTAGAGTAGCGAGTAGCTGGTAGAGTCGTGCAGTAAAGTGGACTCTACTCTACTTACCCCCACTACAACTCCCACTCCACTCGACCCGTGTCAACATCTTCTCTACTTACAACATCAAGTTGTATTTTACTTCAAACGTAGGATAATCTCGTTATTTATTTACAGCGGAACAATAAACTTATTAAATCAAAAATATTCATTTTTGCAAGATTGGAAAATTTGTAATTTTCTTTCCCTATTGTTTTTCGATAAAAATGCGTTTTAGCGGTTAATTTAGAAAATTTCAAGTATCCGAGAAGAATTTATCGGTACGTCAATAAGGAATGCAAACATCTTAACCCCTTTAGAGCCAATACAAATCAATCTGATAGGAAATTAAGGTCGAGATTGCGTTTGGAAAATTTCCTTACTTAGAAACACTAGAAAAATTATTCCTGTCTTTTCACCGAATTTACACTTAAAATAAATATGCAATGGCCATCGTCAGACGTTAACACAAAATTTTGGGGGTAGTTTGTGATTTAATTTCTTTTATAAACCTAGGAGAAAGGCAGATTTGACGTTACAGATAATCTTAACCGATTAGGTACATAATGAAATGAGAAAGAATTCTTGTGAAGAAAAACTTCGGCTACTTGGCGGCATGACAAAGTTTTCCCTAAATTGCTGAAAAGTTATAAAATGAAAAGTTATTCTTGTAAAAGATGGATCTCGTTTTTTACTTGTCGTTTGATGTTCACGACACAATACAAATATTTTCCATTTTTCAGCGAGCAGCGAAAGCTTTTCTTACATTTCTGATTGAAGACGATTCGGGAAATTACGAAAAATTTAGTTTTTTAAACTGTGTCGTGCTTCGGATTACACGTTAGCTTTCACCTTTGGCAATAAAGCCAAAAAAATTAATTTGGAGACGGTCAGCTTCTCGAGAGCTTTTTCGCTATTGAGCAATAAAATGATAATATAATATTAAAATATGTCGCAGTAATAAAATTCAAGGAATTTCAGCTGTTACCCTTGAAAAGAATGCAAATTCCAATTTCTCAATATTGACTGCAGAAGTCTTGAAATTGGGTTTCCATATGTTCCGTTTACGAAAACCTCAGCTTTCCGATGATTTTCGTTTCGAAATCCTAAGAATCTGTTATAAGACGGCAGGTAACGCTACCTTTGGTTCCATTAAAGAACTTCAGTCTTTAAAAGAACATGACTAAAGTCAAGTAAAGAGCTTTAGGATCAGAAGTAGTTCCTTTGAAGGTAGATGCATATAAAAGCATTTTTTTTAAATTCGCAGTTTAATAAACGGTGCTTCATGAAAAAAAATAGCATTTCCTGAAAGTATATTATTTTTATTCCTCAAAGCTTGATTTAAGAAAAATTGAAATATATTGACAAAACATAGCCTTTTGAAGTAAATATATGTATTTCAATATATCTGAAAAAAAAGTGTAACATCTGCGAGCTTTTAAAGCAGCAAAAAATAAAAGTTGGTTTGGAAAAGTAAGTAGTCAGCAAAAACAATAAAAATACGAAAGTTTTGAACTTGACCTAAGGAGAGAAAGAGCTTTAAATTGTCCATAGAAACGATGTGCATGCATGTACGTACAGGATAACTGCTATGTCTTCATGAATATCTCAAGATTATTAAAATTTATATAGTCATGCTAATTTGGATATAAAGAATAACATAATGGGGGTATCACGTTTGCTTCACTTTATTATTTCATTTTAATAATGAACCATAAATTATTACTTTGTGTACTCTTGTCGCAGGTAGGAAGTAAGCCATTATGATAATATTAAATTCTGTTTAATTAAATTGAGATTTATTTCAAGTTTCCACGACAAATGCAGAAAATTAAAATTCATTAGTAGATCCTAGACCCACTCGGCAAATATTATCTCCTTTTTTAAATTTTCAATTAAAACAAATTTATTGTTTACTTCAAAAACACTTTATGATAATTCTCGAGCTGCGGAATGTTTATGAAAAAGTTGAGCTTTAAACCATTAAGAGATGAAAAAGAGAAAACGCTTTGAAACAAAGATTGGAGCAGAGCGAGCTTTAAACAAAGTTTACTTTTTTTTCGAAATTGCTGCTAGTGAATGATTTAGAAGTTACTTCGAACAACTTAATCACACTTTAACTTTAATAACGGACTAATTATTACCGTGTAACTTTGCCATGCTCGGACTAAAATTATTATTGTGCATTAAATTTAAGTTTGCAAATTCAAGCTGCCGTAAAAACAACAAAATAATATGCAAATATGACGTAACAAGTGCCATAACCGACCCTATGTCACACAACTGCTTTCCAGATAAGGGTGCATCGCTTCACTTACCCTTTACCTTCCTAAGCGTGCACGGAAAATTTATAATAAAGCTACAATCGCCCTTCTTCTTTTTAAATGACCTTTCTTTTGCAGAAAACGTTCGTCTGGAAACGTTTAAAAATAGAATGCCCAAACATAAAATCTTCAATTGATATAAAATGTGGGAGAGCAACTTTTTGAATTATGAAGCTAATAAATTTCAAACTAACGTTTAAATGTACTCGGCTATGTTGAAGAGCATCAATTAGCATGTAACAACAAATGAAATATTAAATTGAGGTGCTTTATAAGCCCATTACCACAAGATAGCACACAAGTGCTGGATGCTTCAAGATATTTATCATAACAGAGGTACCTACCATAATTTTGCAGTTTTTTGTCTAAAAGTGTGGAAGATGAATTATCTAGCAGCTCAAAATGGCGGCATACAATACACAAATGGGTTTTTGACAACCCACGACCAGGGGGCAATCTGGTGTACAAGTAAAAGTAAATCCGAGTTAATTTCAGGAAAATAGAAAAAATCCAGGAAATAATTTGTAGCAAAAGACCCACAGCAGTGGATGGTATTACAGAAGTCTGGACAACTTTCTGCAAAGGAAAATCTTTGAGTGATATTTTTTTTTCAGTTCAAGGTGTAATCTGGACGGTAATCTGCCATTTTTTGTAACAACAATTACTGAGGTACTGGAGGGTATTCCATACCCCTCCAGACCCCCCCGGTTTACAAAACTGAAGTTTTTAGGGACCTTTCGGTCTTTCAAAACAAATACGTCGCAAAAAGGAAATCGAAAAAAATCCCGGAAAATTTAGTAAATTGGTGGAAATTTGAGAAACTCTGATAAAATTTTAGGAAATCGCATATAAATCTCACCCCTCCACTTAAAAAAACGACAGATTACGGTACATTACACTAATTACATTAGAGAGTACATATTACAATTTTAAATATTAATTCCAAATTATTTTTCTGCCATTTCTTTTGACAACAATTTCTGTGATACTGGAGGGTATTCCATACCCCCCCAGACCACCCGGTTTAAACGATTGAAGTTTTTAGGAGCCTATGCGGAACGCAGCCGGAGGTGGGGGGATCTGAATTAACTCCTCAGGCAAGACAATCCGATGATATTAAAAAATTAACTCTACAATAAATAAATAAAGAAAAAGGTGAAAAATTATTGAGATTTTCATTATCAACTTTTTTTATTCTTCCATGCAGAACTTATATTCACTTTAATTTGTTTAAAACGGCTGAATATTTTTGTTCAAGTTAGCTATTGTGATCACCGAGTTTTTTTAGTTATCATTATGCGAGGGGGAAACCGCTGGGAAAATTTAATGTACAACTGAAAGGAAATGTGAAGAAATCTAAGGAAATCTTAGGAAATTTAAAAAATCTTGGGAAAGATTTTCTCAAGAAATTTAGTTAAAATCTTGGGAAACCTTAGGAATTCAGTAAAATTTTAGGAAATCAGGAAATTTAAGAAATATCCCAGACAACTTTCCTTTTTCATATTTGCAACTGTTTGAGGAAATCCCGGAAAATTTAGAAAATCTTATAAATCTCACCCCTGCATTAAAAAAAAATACGACAGATGACGTTAATCATAAATTACACTGCTTACATTAGAAAGTACATATTATTACAGCAGTCTCGAAACAGTGAACAGCTAAAATCATGTTTGTTCTTCAAATATTAATTCTGAATTTTTTTTCTGCCATTTCTTTTGTCAATAATTACTAAGGTACTGGGGGGTATTCCATACCCCCCAGACCCCCCGGTTTAAAAGACTAAAGTTTTTAGAAGCCTTTTGCTTTTTTAAAACAAATATGTCGCAGCAGTACAGATTACCTACGGTACACAGTATCCGACTAATTATACGGAATTTAGAGAAAAGACATGAAATAATCGGTAGGCCAGCTAACATTTTTTAAGCCACTGGTATGTTGAAAGTTCCTCATCCTAAACTGAAAAATTATCTATGGCATACCAATTTTGTTTCACCTAAAACTGTGGTTTGCTGGAAGCAGTAGCAGTTTCGGTCGGCATCAGTGACAAATGCAATATCCAATGAGCTTTGGCTGCACTTCAATTGCATCGTTTATCAAGCCACATACCAGATATATCCAAGGAAATCTTTAGAAATCTCAGAAAATCTAATAAAATTTTAGAAAATCAGGAAATTTAAAAAATACTCCCGACAACCTTCATTTTTAAATTTTCAACTTTTTTAGAGAAATTTTGAGGCAATCCAAGAAAATCTGAAGAAATCCCGGAAAATTTAAGATATCGGTGTAAATTTTAGGAAATCCGGGAAAATTTTAAGAAAACTCATACACCTCATTTCAACCAACTGAAAAATTATTGGGATTTTTAATATAAATTTTTCTTATGTTTTCATTTTCTTCGATGCAGAACTTATATTTGATTTTTGGATTTATTTTGATTAAAACGGCTGAATATTTGGTCAAGTTAGCTGTAATGATCACAGAGTTGTTTAGTCATCATTGCGCCGAAGTGCGAGGGAGAGCCGCTGGGGAAATTTAGTGTAAAAGTGAAAGGAAATCTGAAGAAATCTTTAGAAATCAAAGGAAATTTTAAGAAATTTTGGGAAATATTTTCTTAAAAAATTACATTAAAATTTTAAAAAATCCAAGAAAATCTCAGGAAATCAGTGGCGTAACTGGCGGTATTCCAGGTGTTTGATCAAACAAGGGCCTATAATGTTAAGTGTGCGACTGCTATTATAAAAAAAATTGGGGCCAAAGATTCTAGAGCACAGGCCCATGGCTGCATTGTTACGCCACTGCAGGAAATCCAATAAAATTTTAGGAAATTAGAAAATTTGAGAAATATGTAGTTCAAAACAACCTTCCTGTTTTATATATTCAACTTTTTCTAATGCCCCTACTAATAGTCACGGATTAATCCGAGATTTAAGATTAATTCTCGAAGTAGCAGCTGTTGCTACGATACGGTCTAAATTCCAGTAAACTCATTGGTAAATCCTAAGATTATCTTGAATTTCGGATTAATCCGTGAATATTAGTACGGGCATAAAAGAAATCTTGAGGCAATCCAAGGAAATCTGAGGAAATCCAAGAAAATCTGAGGAAATCCCGGATAACTTAGGAAATCCGAGAAAATTTTAAGAAATCTCATAAACCTTTTAGATCTCACTCCTCCACTTAAAAAAATGGCACAGATTACGATAATCATAAATTACACTGATTACATTAGAGATTACATATTAAGGTGTGATTCCTTAGCTTCGGCTAGGACCGTGCGACTACAGTCGATTTTTCCATAGAAACGATCGTCGCATGCGACTATTGCTTGCGACTCCCATAAGAAATCATGGAGAGCAGTCATAGCGACTGTAGTCGCACGGCCCAGCCACAGCTAGAAACAGTGAGTAGTGAAAACTATGTTTGTTTTTTAAATACTAATTCCGAATTTTTTTTTCAATTTTTTATGCTATAAAAATCTCTTTTTTCTATAGCAGATGTTAAAGTGCGATTTGTCCGACTGAAATTAATTGAAAAAATGATACTTTAACAGCAAGAGTAGATAAAATAGCATTTGAGTAGATAAAGTAGCATTTTAACAGCAAGGGTAGATAAAATACTTTGTTTTTACTCAAATTAAATTATTAGCTCTTGAAATTATATATTAATAAAATTATTAAAAAAATAAAAAATTTTCAAAAAAAAGAGAACATTAAATTCTCGAAAGCTTGAATATAAAATTTTAAAAATAAAATAAAAACTCTCAATAATTTAATTTATAAATTTCTTATAAATGTTTTCTTTAACATATGCTATAGAAAAAAATTAAATTCTATACACGACGATAAAATTTCATTATCGACTCGCGAAAAATAATTTACTCGCGACTTCGTCGCTCGTAAATTAACAATTTCCGCTAGTCGATAAAATTCAATTTTATCGTCTTGTATAGAAAATAACTATTTTTCTTCGTCCTTTCTTATGCTATAAAAAAAGACAAAAATTCGGATTTAATATTAAGAAAACAAACGTGACTTTAGCTGTTCACGGTTTCGAGACTCCACTGTACTAACAATAACCGAATATTACATAGGAATACACAAGATTATCGAGAATTACAGGAGACTACTGGTGATTAAATAGATTACAAAGGATTATCATGATTATTAGCGATTACGTAATATTATACATAGGAATACACAAGTAAGATTGCAATTTTAACACAATTATAATAGATTACGCGATATTACGCTTGAATACAGACAATCAGACGAAATCTTATGGATTAGCAATATTACTACAGGTAACTGGTGATTACCAAGCAGCGGCGGCTCGTCAGAGAAGGCAAGGGAGGCTTAGCCTCTTCGGAAATTCTGGACTATTAAACAATTAAAGTTTGGTAAAAAATGAATATTCGATCTATCAAAAGATAGATACTTCTTCCACAATACATATCCAAAAAGTCCAGCCTTGTTGAGTAGTCTACCTCTCGCCATAACGCGATTGCCGATACATTAGTTATTATTAGACCCACAGATTGGCGTAAAGCCTATACCGGCCGACTGGGAAGCGGGTAACCGCGGTTCAAATTCTGCGGTCGAGTCGAATACATGGCTGTGATCTAAAAGGGAAAGGAAACGGAAACCACCCCATTAATTATATTCCCTAGTACGTCATCTTGTTTTTTTCAAAATATGCAAGATCAGCAGATCATATTGAGTCGATAGTACCCGGGCAAAGCCGGGTGCAGTGTCTTAGTCGATAGTCAAGTGTCGTCGACACAAAGAGCAATATGATGTAATATCTCTGCATCAAAATTTTGATGTCGGAATTATCCGGATTGTAAGGACGTATTAAGCAGCGAGCGTTCACAAAAACGCTTGTTTCCGTCATTATGCTGGAAAATATGCAATTTCTCTTGAAATATGCAACGTAATTAAATAAGTTATTAATTTCGTATCATTAATCAAGTGTGAGAGTGTCTCTAAGTTACTTTAATTACGGTAAAGTGTAGTTGTGTAAAACAGAAATGTTAACTAGAGCGTGTGCATATTTGGAACCATCTGCCGCAACTTTAGCGATGCATCAAACCAAAAAATACCGAACTAGGATTTCGGTAATCAATAATACAAAAAAAAATTCATTTATAATCGTCAAAAAGGATTAATGCGGACTTTACCGGGTGAATAATAGCCAAGTTTTGATATGCGTTAAACGAAGAGATGACCTACTATTTCCCCTCGAAATATGTTCAGTTTCACTTATTTATATTCATGGTCCTTTAAATGAGTTTGGAAGTAAAAAGAGAAAACTTTTACGACTTACATAACAAGAGAGTTTACATTTCACATAAAAAATCTCTCCACATCGAAATGTCGATTATGTTAAAACTGAAGGCCCTAAAATGAGTATTGCTTTATTTATTTAGGAGGAAAAGCCTGTGCTCGGTTTCGTCACTTTTCCAAAGGGAAATAACTCTGTTTGAGTTATTAAATAATGAGTAATTAATTTGGTGTTAGTTGAATGATTAATTAGGGAAAAGAAGATCAAGTCAGGCTAAGGGCTTAGAAAGCGATTTGGAAGAATAATATCTGTCAGCGTTCGGATCAGCCGGAGGAAACTTGATTCGAAAATAAGAAAATGGGACTTTTAGCGTAGGTGAGTACACACACAGTCGAAAGAAAGCTAACACACAACGCACGCACACAACAGTAAGCACTTTATACACCATCACCTGTCGTATTTGCAACCCACACCTGTCCTTTTACCCTCTTCCTTCTACCTCAAGAAAGTAACCTACGTTTATCCTTCTTGGCGAACGGCACGCGCCGCTTATGTGCATCAATGAAGATTAATGAATAAAGGTTTTTCTGTTTTAGAACCCAGGTAGAGGTAGGTAGGTAGGTACGAGTGGTGTTTTAGTAGATTAAACATAATGATGAATGAATAATATCAAACTTTCCAACATAAATCAACGAACGGCTTAATCAATAAAATTTAAGTGACTTAAAAACGTTAACGCCCGAATTTCATCAAGTAACGAACTAATAAATTGCGACGAGATAACCATCGATCGCATTTCAAGCAGAAAACTTGAAGCGAAAGAAGATCGGGATGCTAGCTTCTTCGGTGGCCAGCTGTCGAAAACAGCTGCAAAATTGTCCCGAGTTTTAGACCAAACTTGTGGTTCAATAGAACCAACAATAAAAGCAACAATACGACGAACGTCAAATAAAAAGCTTTCCACTATTTTCACAAATATAATAAAATCACACAACTAATTTGATTACTTCCAATTAGCATTTTAATGATCCATGTTAATTAAAACTTGATGACAAAAACGTTCGAGCTACAGCTACAATATAATACCGACGTGTCTGCTGTAAACAACTCCTTATTATGCTTTAAAAAAACAGTTTCAGGAGTTCGTTTGAATGATATACCAAATTATCGAGAGATTTTACGAGTTCCATTTTCGGAATATTACAAAAATTTAAATAATCGCTCTTTAGCGACATTGTCTAAACGTGTGTTTATCCAAATGTGAAAAAAAATTCCGATTTACTCGTGAGGGAGTTCCCCAATAGAATATATCCTTTCGAATCTATCCATAGGCAATCAGAGTTTGTTTCGTTTTACCTTGACGTTTTCATAATTTTACGTACACGACTATAGAAAGGATAGCATATCAGGTAGTTTTTATCTCTCGAAAATGATACTTTGCAGCGGTGTTCGGAAAATTTTTGCACATAAGCATAATTTTTGCACTTTCCGCACGCTTATTAACTTTCCGCACGCTTATTAACTTTCCGCACTCATACAATAAAGAAATGCAATACCCTTATAATTAAATCGAATCGTGAATTCCTGGCTACGGCGGATGTTGATAAGCGATAAGGCACACCTGCAAGATTATAAATAGTAAAAGACGGAGGTTGTTTCTTGTTTACGTTTTTTATTGTTTTTATAGTCTAACACTTTAAAATGCACTACTACTCTGTCTGCGTTTTCACTGTCTACTGAAGTGCATGTGCATTTTGCATGACAAGCTAATAGATAAGAGTATTATTTACTTCCGTTATGTCGCGTCTCATTTCTATTAACCTTTATATATAAACGTTACTTTTTAAAGCATAATTTATGTTTTTTTTGGAAAGGACCTGTCTTGAACGTAAAGCTAAATACAGTGACTCGTGCAGAAAGTTCCATTGCGGTTTCGTAAGCTATCAGAACTCGCTAAACGCTCGTTCTGATATATTGCTTACTCAACCGCAATCTTCAACTTTCTGCAACACGACTGTAAATAGCTATTTTGAATAAAAGAATATTCAAGACGCCGATTACGTTCCGTTTTAAAATTCATTCTCATGAAAATCGTAAAGTAGAAAGCGTTCTATTTATTCAACGGCGCGTGCATGCTCGGTCTCACGTACGCCTATTTAGTGGCCATCGGAATTTTCTTGGCGCCTGTTCCATTTTTCCAGTGGAAAACTGGCAGCAACAGTTTTTGATAAGGTAACAACAATGTCGGTAAGATATCGCAGAAACATGAAAACTTGCCGATTGTTTCTCTCAACTCTTCACATTGGTCTAGTCACCAAATAATTCCGCCAAATTAGACTAACATTTAGCAGAAAAATTCTGTGACACTAAATAATTTACTTTTGTCAGTTTAATTTTTTGTAACTTCCTTTTTGTATTCCACCAGAGAAACATTTTCCATTTCGAAAACAATTTTCACGAACAGAATATTCCAGCTCCGATAAGTTTAATCCCGCGAGATTTTCAACAGTTATTTAATCTACAGACAAGTTTAAAAATCGTTAATTTAGTAAGACGGAAGCGTTTGAATTTTTCATAAGTTGATTTCCGTTTTTTTTCCCTACATAAATCAATAAATTTCGACAAGAAAAAACCTCAATAACTTTCCAAAATAATGTTAAGATTACAAAATCGAATTTTGTCTAAAACAGAAGCTTTATGTAATATTAAACGCTTGCTTGTAGAAGAACTTTCACAAGTTTTTGATTTACGACGGTCAGAGAATTTCGTTATCAGTGCACCACAGGCATTCAAAAACGGTTTCGTTAAGATCGTTAATGTATCGCGAAAATTATTGTTGCTAGCATTTAAAGTTGAATGTAAACGTTTACGACTGGAACGTAATTGATAAATTTGCTTAACTCTGGCACCAGGATGAAAAGTTGTAAAATTAGTGCAAAATTTTAACAATCAGGCGTTAAGCGTCCACGGTGTCTACCTGTTGTCGCACCCTATGTTAATAAATTTTGAATAAACAGCTGTCTAATCGAATCAAACGCAGGGGCGGGGCTGCACAATCGTTTTAAGACCTTAGCAATCCATATACAATTTTTAACTTTTATACAGGACTAACCAAAAATATTCAATAATATTTTTTTCATTGGTGACGCCAATGAATTTTTTCCAATTTGAAGATTGGAAAATGTAACTACAAGGTTATCACTCACCCATCTTCGGATGTTCGTCATATTTTACAAAGCGTCATATTTTGTGAAAGCAATCATTTTACTTTAGTGCCGGCAATGGGTGGCGCTAAAGTACTACTTCAGTGCCGCCGTCCGTAGACTGGTATTAAAATCAGGTCTTACAAATACTTCTTCTTCAAACGTCAAAACATTAATTATCAAACTTAAGGCGTCAGATTTTGTGAGAGCAATTATTTTACTTTAGTGCCAGTGATAGGTGGCGCAAAAGTATTACTTTAGTACAGTCTGCAGACTGGTATTACAATCAGGTAGGCCTATACGAAAATAATAACCGTTAGAAACTGGGAGCCTGATATAATTGATGTGAGAGAAATTATACCCCGAAGCGAAATTTTGGACCCCTAGATTGCTAATCTCAGTTGCGAATAATACTAGAGTTAAATCAAAGAAAATTTTGCTCAAATCCAATCTACAATTAAATCAAATTCATTGATCAGACTGTCACAGTTTGAACTGCGTGTTCTATTTAACATTTGTTGTATTTTGTCGCAATTTAAAAAATGAGCAATTTTCATGGTACCTATACTAAATATTAGATACTAGTCTATCGAATGACATGCTCCAATGTTTTTCATGATTTTTGGCATAAATTTTTCATTCATTTAATTCCTCATATCTCTATTGATTTACGAAGTCAAGTCACAGATATTGTGAGAGTGATTTAAAAAGAAGTTTGACCTATCAGTTTCTGTGATCATAAAAACTCAGTTGTCATGTCGCGTAAACGTACGTCATTCATCAATATCATTTCATACGTTATTTATTTCTATTTTGGAAGAGGAGGGGAGGAATTTTTGGAAAACCACCTCACTAAATTTTACAAAAAACGAAACAATTAGTCGTTTGTTCCTTTACTCGCAAAAAAACATGGAGCTTGCAAGTTTTATCTTCTTAACGCCGCTCCAATACACACGCCGCCCCTGAACCTTGCGATGAAAAGTGTCAAGGGGTAAATATCCCGAAAATTTTGTGTACACCCGTTTGGAATTCTCTTGGAAATCATTGGAATTCCTTGGAAATCATTGGAAGTCTTGGAATATTTGGAATTCCATGGAAATCGTTGGAATTCTTTGGAATTCCGAGTCTTGTGTACAGAAATTTTACTGGATATTTACCCCTTGAAAAGTGTTGTTAAATGGAACACTCCGGAACAACGCCAGAATGTGAGAAACGTTGAGCTAAGATTAGGTTTGCGGTATGTACATTAGGTTAGTTTTAATCAGTAAAGCTACTGTAAAGATTGGTAGCTAGGGAGGGCACCTGGAAACACGTGAATGTTAAAAAAACATTTGTTTGTAATAATAAAAATTCGCGAAAGGGGAACCCCCGAAAATGTTACTTTTTTACAAAAGGCGTTTTACGAGTGCCCCCCCCCCCGCCCCGTGCAATGAAATTCTGACTACGGGCCTGTCGACACATGTAAATACTCACATAAACGCTTCTACAGACATTCAATACTTCAACTTGCTTGCGGTGCGTGCAGTGCGTTTGACATAAAACAACCTTAAAACAAAAGTGATAGTGTAACCGTAGCTTGTTGATAAGACACAATATAAATAGAGTTTTAAATCTATAATAATAATTGTTATTCGAATTGACCGAATTGTTTTCAACACCGATTCAACTCAAATTAGTTTAGAAAGTGAGCTATTACGTAACGGTAGGGGTTAAAAGGTTTTCTAGGTGGCAGGGGAAGGTATAAGTGAGTGGGTAGCAGCGGCGGCTCGTCCGAAGAAGCACGGTAGGCTTAACCTCCCTAGAAATTTTGAACAATTAATTAGATTATTAAAATTTTCAAAAATTTAAATTTTTCAGATTTTCGATTGTGAGAACTATCGAAAGGTACACTAGCTTACAGAATTGATGGCACAGTGCTATGTAATTTGTTTCTTTTCAAGACTTTTTCGACACATAAAAATAGCTCTTTAACGTTTTTTGTTGAAAATTTCCCCACCGTTTCGGAGATACAGACGACAATTAATATACTTTGTATTTTTTACGCTTTTATTGTCTGTGCGTTAGTTGATTGGTTCTTTGCCTGCTCGGTTCAAGTTAGTGCAAGCAAACGAACAGACCTTATGTATTTCTATCAATTTTGTGAGCCAGTGTAGATTTTTTCCACAATCTATCGAGTTCCCAACCAATCGAATTGCACATCAATGGAGTCCTAACTAATCGAGTTGCACTGTATTCACTTACAGTGCTTATCGTTGAGGAAATTTACAAGTAAAAAAAGTTTGATAAAATCCAAGAAAATCCGCGAAAGTTCGAGGAAATTTCAGGAAATCTCGAGAAATCTATACACTTTATGATTAGCCCCCTCAAATAAAAAAGCTACAAGCCGCCTCTGGTTTAATTTTTATTTCGTTAAAAATGCATACTTCATGCAGTTTAACTGCACGGTAGAATTCCACACCAGAAAAACTTCCTTAAAAATAGGTTGACAATGGGAAAAGCGAACTTGTCTTTTCAAGTTCGTATTGACAGCAACACTAACGGCATCGGCACATTTATTTAAGACGGCTTTACGAAACCTTAATGCTTTGTAAACGCAAGTCAGCTCCTGTAACACTAAATCCCGTGATTGTTTTCGACAGTCTTTTACAGTTTTGTATTTAGTTAATAAGAAAAAAATTTAAAGAATGTGGGCGGCAAATAGGGAAGTAAACAGTTTTGAACTTTAACATGCTAGAAATGCAAATGTCAGACGTAGACTTGGTGAAATTTATGCAATATTAAGAAAAAATTCGCGTCTCAACCCTGCCGCTACAAATAAGCTCTCAACGTCTTTTTGTAGTAAAAATATAATAATAGAGCTGCCGTTACGGTTATTGCTTGAATCACGGGCGTAGCCAGGTTTTAGAATCGGGGGGGGTTCAAGAAAATAAAACGAATAAAAATACATAAAATAGCCGTTTATTCATAAGAACAATATTTAATATGTAATAAACAGATTCAGAGAAAACTTCTGGAATGGAAGGAATCTTAACTTTTCGGGGGGGGTTTGAACCCCCAAAACCCTCCCCCTGGCTACGCCCGTGGCTTGAATAAATTTTAGAATTGTAAAAAGCTTATCTTACCGGTGCGTGTCGAAGGAACCAGCATGGTATCATTTGTATAATGTAATCCTTGGTAAGTAATCCTAATCATGTAAGCGATAAATTAAGAAACACTTAAACTTAATTTTAAGCACAACTTAATTTGGTGAACTGCACTTTTCGCGAACAAAAAAAAGTTAATCGGTAAACAAACCGAATGTCAAAACCGAGAGTGATTTGTACTCACTGCGCAAAACACAAAGCGAAGCCGGAAAATTGAAAATTGTTGCACAACTTTAAATTTTTTATTGGGTCGATTAAAAAAAATTAGAAGCGATCACGTCGGTGAGGTTGCATGGCTGGTAAGAATTACATAAATACGACTATATGCACTGAAATGTCGTAATACGAACGGAATACTCTGGAACATTTCTGAGATAAGCACAAAAGAGGTTAGTCGAAAGTGCACGAATATCTGCGGGAAGAGATGTCGAAACAGGATATTCAGTTCACGAGGAACTATCATCCTGCGGTGGTCTAGGGGAGCTCAGCGCATGTCACCGCATTTACGTAGTTAAAGATATTTGCTAGTCTAACCAAATTTAAGGGCAATATTTGTGTTAACACTATCATTTTCACACCAACAAATCACCCCATTATCATGTCACACAACAATTTTCCTTTTAAAAAAGCCAGAACTCGATTTATCTTTGTTAAGCTTCAAAGGAAACCCCAACGAAACAAATAAGTGGATTTAACAATAACAAAAAAGTTGAAAAAATATAAACTCTCGTTATTTGATTTTCCAGATATAAACCGATGGAAAAGGAAAACTTGTGAAAGCACACTTCTTGTAATCGATTTCATGGTTATTGGGTTGTCCTCACAGACTATAATACATTTAAAATGTACATTTCAATTTAAGTAGAACACAATAAATTTATCGATTTCATATTACGTTTACTTACAAAACCAAACAATTCTCGATAAATCACCATTGGCATCCTTAAGCCCTAAACCCATTTTTACAGATTCCTAGTCTTCCAAAACTTTTAGTTTTTAAATCGCTTTTCATTCGGAATTGGAAGACCGTAAATGAACTACTGCCAAATTTCTGCAACTTGGGAACAAAAATAGGAAATCTATTTTAATAAATTCAATATAAAATGAAATAAACTTGTACGAAGATGGGAAATAAATCGAGAGAAAAATTCAATAAGTCCTGATGCCGTTTTAACTAAAATCTCCAATTTTACCTTGCCGGCTATGAAAATATTGACGAATGTATTTATAAAATCGTATCAAGCTAAAATAAGCAGCTTATCAAAAAAATTTCCTAAACTTTACGCGCTTTTCTTTTTCTTCTTCTAATTTTTTTCTATATTGCAATTACCGTTACTCCAATAATAAATAATGTGCGATTGATTTAGCATAAATAAATTTTAAATCGACCACATTAAAGATCGAAGCTTTAGAATTTAAAAAGCGACGACCCAGATTTATTGAAATGTCACAATATACGTAATTAATATATTCAACCTTTAGAGCACACATAAAAAAGAAATTGAAATTCACACTTGCTCAAATTGGATTAAAAGATATAAAATTTGTAGAAAATTTACAAAAATCTATAACGAGATTACTCGTCGTAAAGCAAGCTCCCTTATCGATTACATTATCGTTTGATTTGCTATAACACCTTTCTTCTTTAATAGCAAATCGAGAGTCCTAATTAACTGATTAAATAGTTTTTTTTTAGAAGAAATTAACGACCTAATCGGAACCGAATCCGTCGGCATAATTAGAAAACTAAACGACACCGTCCAAATTAAAAACCAGAACTTGTTAAGTCAAATTTACATTCTCGATGATTACAACGAAGAAGAGTGGCGGACTTAACGAGTTAGAAATTTTTAAATAAATTTATTTTCACCGAATTAAAAATTATTTTCAATTAATCATCGCCAATAATTAGGGAAAACAAATTAACAGCGCTCGTAAATTTAATAAGATGAAAATTATTCATAACAAAATAATTATTACAAAATTAATGCAAATCTCGGCGAAACCTTTAAAGGGAAAGAAAGGTTTGTAATAAAAAATTTTTTTTTGTTTTTCAATTAACTCTTTTACTATTCGATGTAACGAAAAAAATCAGGAGGGTAATTTGGTAGAGCTTTAAATTTTAAACAAGATGCTTCTTTTGCTGTTACAATCAAATCAAAAATGGAAAAGTTCTTGTATTGTTTTATTTCACATGACGCCCATTAAAAATGATATTTTGGAACGACAACCAGCCAAGAAAAGACGGTACAACTTGACTCTGTTGGAGTCAACGAATTAATAGAAACTAAAGAGAAATGTTATGTTTTTAAAACTTTTACTGATCAAGTCTTGGAGAAATACAATTTTATTTATAACTTCGAATTCCAACTCACACGTTCGTTATTTCAATATTCACTATCTCGCTCCGCTTTCATTCTTTTATTTTCATCCTCCCATCATATAATGACATTTACACATCTTACACTTGATACTTTTACTTCTCAATCCTTTCGCTAAAATCGCATTTTCAACTTTTTTTCCGGTACAGCCTTAGGACGAGACATCTCAGCGGCTTAAGACTCCCTAAAATCAATATCGTACTTGTTGACCCAATGACGATTAAAGAACCCATTAAGGTCCAAACAAGGACCCAAAGGAAAAAGGCTCTTCAAACCTGCTGCTGATAAGATATCCCACTTTTGTACTTCTCCAGTAACTGATCTTTGACAAAAGATAATGGGAAATATGGGAAAGAAGACACTCGCAGTGGATGCAAATGAAATTCTGACGAAAAGGTGGTTTCGAATTTTCCAACATATAAATTGCGTAGCACAACTAAGGAAGGAAAACTGAAAATAGACATACTATAGAGTATAGACCTTTCGGTTCTTTAGTAAGCTTGCAGGTGGGCGCAGGAAACTTATTGGTTGAATTTCTGCTGTATATTGCATTTTATCTATCTTGGTCACTTTCAAACAACCATGTGTCCTACAGTTACCAGCCATCTGACGTATATAATTAAGCAACAGTGGCGAATAACACCGAGAGGGCGATGTGGCTCGGCGACGCCTATCCAAAGCAGAATGTTAGATTACTATTCAATTTTAAATATAAATTTATTATTTTTGCCAACTTTGAATAATATTTTTTACGATTCCAAAGTTTTTCTTTAGAGCACAGTTACTGATTTACTGGGGGGTATTCCATACCCCCCAGACCCTCCGGTTTCAAAAACATAAGATTTGTGCACACGTTATGTGATTGAAATAATGAAAAAATGGTAACTTTTATGGCTAAAAAGTTTTTCTTGCAAAAACAGTTGCTGAGTTATTGGGGAGTATTCTATACCATTGGGAGTATATACTGGGGGGTATTCCATACCCCCCAGACCCCCCGGTATACGATTGAAATATTGAAAAAATGGGAACTTTTCACTCTTTCAGGACAAATACCTCTTTCTGCTACACAAACTTTCGATCTTCGAAATCGAAAAGCTCGAAGATGCTTTTTTGGTTAAATGTTGCCGATTTACTGACTGTTCTTGCCTTTTTTTTGGTTGAGTTACTGCTAAATACTATCAATCTCGTAGTTTACCGTAAATGCTCTCCGAAAAGTAAGAAAAACCAAAAAACAATTACAGCGATACTGGTGAATACTGATACCCCTCCAGACCTCCCGCTTTGTACTTTCGTAACGTATGAATAAAATATGTTTGCTCTGAAAAAGTGAAAAATTTCTAAGTAAGAAAATCAATTACAGAACATGCGCTAACGTTAAGTCTCTGAAACCGAGGTAGAAGAAAGTCTTGAGAGTAAGAAATATTTTCTAGTAGTACCTAGTTAGGTAAATGACCGTTCATTTTTCACCATGTACTGAGAGATTATAGTAATTATCGATAACTCTGAATAATATTTTTTATGTACGTAGAAAGCAGTAGTGACTCGTTAGAGGAGGTAAGAGAGGCTTTGCCTCCCCCGAAAAAGAAAAATAAATTATAGATACTTTTTCCACATAACTTATCCAAAAAGTAAAGTGAGACTACCTAGAATATGCAGGTGATGTACCTATCACATGAACAGTAAGGTTTTACTGTACTACTCAGGCCAGTAGTCAAGGGGGGGAACACCTAGGGGGAAATGTTTTTTAAAACATTTGTTTGTAATAATAAAAATTCCTGCAAGAGAAACCCCCGAAAATGTTACTTTTTTACAAAAGGCTTTTTATGAGCGCCCCCCTCCCCAAATAAAATCCTGGCTACGGACCTGGTACTACTGATTTCTGTACTTAAATTTCTCGTCATCACCTGTCAGGCACAGATTAACCTGAAGTGTCTATCGACTAAAACCTCCGCAAAACTACGAAAATCATTGATTTAATGCAGGACCATCGAAAGAAAATCGGAGCCTGGAGGTAGTACCCCCCCCCCCCAGAAGCGCCTCGTACCTTTAACATTTGAGGAGACTGTTTATAAAATATACATTTTTCGAGGTTTCTTGAATATTCTAAACTTTCCTAAGATTTTTTTAAATTTTCCCGAATCTTTTTGAATTTTGAATTTCCTTCATTTCAGATCAGACCAGATTTCGTCAGCGATTTTTCCCCTCGGTTTCATCCCAACTTATTTAAATTAAAAAAAAAAATAACTAATGATGCTATTTTTAGGTATACCGAAGCGCACGATTTACAAAAGAGGCAGACGTTCATTCAACTACGTCAGTATATATATTGGAATACCACATTAATACCTGTATTAATAGTCACGGATTAATCCGAGAGTCAAGATAATCCTAGGATTTACCAATGAGATTACTGGAATTTAGACCGTATCGTAACAACAGCTGCTATTTCGATAATTAATCTTGAATCTCTGATTAATCCGTGGCTATTAATACGGGAATAAGTCTATAGCGCCATATAATTCAGGGTTCCCACTTAATTTTATTGAAAAAATTCCCTGACTTTTCCAGGTTTTCCCTGACCAAAAATTTAAATTTTCCTTGACTTTTTGATAAATCGGAAGATAAAATGGCAACGTTAGACCCGAGAAAATACATTATAAAAATAAATAAATTTATTTAACAATTTTACAAAAAAATTAAATTTTCTTTCTTAAACTTTCAATTTTCAAATTTATTTCCAGATTTTACACAAAAAAAAACTTGAAAAAAAATTTTAATCTAAAAATAAATTATATTTTCAAATTTAAAAATTTTATTTTTCCCTGACTGAATATTTAATTTCCCTGACTTGGAGCTAAAAATAAAAACTTCCCTGACAAAATTAAAAAATCTCGAATTGCCTGACTTTTCCAGGTTTTCCAGACGAGTGGGAACCCTGTATATGCAGTTATGAAGAGATTTCAGTTAATACATAGCCATTGCGGAGTAATTTCTTCGGAGTAACCTTAAATTCAACTACAGCAGTGGATTGGTGTCATTGCTGGTTGAGTTATAGAGCGTAAATTCTGGGTTCTAATCTCGGACTTGAAAAGAATTTCTTAGCTCGACCTTCCGATGTCCAATTGACAGAATGTCAAGGTCAAAAAGACAAAAATGAAAATACAACCTTAACTTCATCAGTAGCGGTGCGGTAACTAGGGTAGGGCGACTAATGCGGTTCTCCCGGGAGGAAGGCAGAAGCAGACGCAAAGAAGGCGCAAATCAGTGAACGCCGCTGATTCTATAGACCAAAAAGCTAAAATTTTCACGAACATGAGGGAAGCCTCATTTAATTTTTGACAAAAATTTAAATTGGGGGGGGGGGCGTAAAATGTTACGTTTGAACCGCGTGTATCATTTCCCAGTTATGGTACTGATCAATAGTACAGTAACACTTTGCGGTCCATGTGATGGCTACATCATGTGTAAGCCATTATAGGCCAACTATTTTACTTATGCATACTTATTTTACGTAAAGCGGTAGTTTCACATTATTTTTGAATTAGTATTGTGTAAGGAGTATCTATCTTTTGATAGATTTTACAATCTAAAATCTACTTTTTGACATTTTTGATAGTTTAATTAAATAGTCCAGAATTCAATCAGAAGCTAAGCCTCCCTTGCCTCCTATGACGAGCCGCCGCTGCCCCCCCGCCCCGCAATGTTGTAACTTTTCTGCCAAATTTCAAAATTTTTCAGAAACTCCAAGCCCGGGGAAATCACCCCCGACCCCTCCGTCGCATCGGGCCTGATGTAATTGTGATATTGCAATATATCTAGCGCATAAGGACAGACTTCTTTAATTTAAAAAAAAATTAAATTTAATTTAAAAAAGTTGGGATGGGACCGAGGGGAGAATCGCTGATAAAATCTGGTGTACAAGTGAAGGGAAATTTTAGGAAATTTACAAAATCTTAGGAAATCGTAAGAATTCTTGAGAAAGCTATACTCTATGATTAGCCTCCTCAAATGAAACAATCACGAGCCGCCACTGATTATTTAGATTAGCTCTGCATAGCTTCGTGATAAGTTTTGGATATTACGTATTGTGAAAGAAATATTTATCTTTCACTATAATTTGTAACTTTAGAATCCGATGCGATTCTTAGCGAATTCAAATATAATTATTGATCTTCTTGTCCTGGGGGGTATCCCATACCTGGGGGGTATAAGTTCAAGGTGATTCTTCGAGTTTACTCGAGGTGTTTCCAACAGTTTTGGAGCCGGAAACAAACTTGGGCTTATCTCACTTTCGGGTCGAAGGCGAATTCTTTAAGTTGGACCTTCTGTATTATTTGACTTTTTTTTTTAAAACTATGAAACCAGGCAAAGCCTAGTACCAGAGCTAGCATAGATCATAAAAAAAGATCCTGTCGTTATGCTGGTTGGTCAATTGGTCACCCATTTAAATGAGGATCCCGAGATTGCTCGTTCTCTTACAGAAACATCGATAACTTGCTTATTTATCGACCGATTTCAAAACCAAAATATACGTTTAGATTAAAACATTATTTGGTTCAAATTTGCTCTCTTCATATTTTTTCATAGAGTAAAAAATACAGGATTTAAACGAGTATCAAATTACGAATTGGACTTTAAAATTTAAAAATCATTTCTTTAATTATTATTATTGTGCAATTACGCACAATTAGCGACGTAATTAGCAGTAAAACTTGAGACAAAAGTTTAGGAATTCTAAAATGTTTGGATTATAAAATATCTTAGGTCATTGATCCTTCAACCCCATAAAAAATATGACCTAACGGACCATTTAATTCTTTTTAGTGTGCAAGTCGAGCGTGTCACAAAGAATAAGAAGAGACAAAACGCGATTTTGTGAGTTAAAAATTTGCACCCTTAAATATATTGTCTTGACCCGAAAAAAGTCGACCGACGGTGTAACCGCGCTGTTAGTAATTAGAAGGAACGATTTGATGTAAAACTTCCCCGTTGAACTGTAAGGGAGTCGATTCGACTTAACAATAATAAAACTATTCCCAGTTGGAAAAGCGGGAAGTACAATCTACGAGTTTCTAAATTCGATAAAACCACGTAATATAAATCAATTTAATACTTTCAGGAATTACTTTCAACTTTTTATCATTTGTACGATGGCAATTTTAAACTATAATTAGTTGATTGAAAAGTTTGTACAGATAGGGAAAATTTATGGAACAGTAAATTTTAGTAAGCTGCTGGAACATTTCCGATATTACCGGAAGCGATGCAAAATACGGCTAGTTTCAAGCTAAAAGCTTCTATTGTGTTTGTAATATGATTACCATGTAACTGACTTACACCGAAGCTGTTGTCCTATACTACACGAAATTTACAAAAACAACTCACACAAATGTGACGGATAAATATTTGTTCGAATGAAAAGGCAATTTCCACCCACAACAATGTTGTTTTCGTTTTTTATTTGCGAACTCTCAGATGTAAAATAAAGGAACTTACCGTGAATGTATCCGGGATCGTTTGGCGAAACAGGATGATGATGTGCCGGGGGCGGAGGTCCGTATGCACCTGGGGGTGCACTAAACGCGCTCACACATCCGTGACGACGAGAAATTGGGGAATTGTGATGCACTACGTGTTGAGTGGCACTTAACGGTATAACGTGATGCTGAGGAGCAATGTGTTGAGGGGGTGCCAATGGCACTTCGTGTTGACCAGGAGGTTGCATACTGGAAAGCGCACTTAAAGGGGTGTAAGATTTGTTCGGTTGAACGGCGTTCTCTGCGGTGGTGATCTAATGGAAAAATTTAAATCTCTTAATAAAATTAAAAATACGTTGTATTAAACGACGTTGGTGCAATCAACCCTAAGTGTATCATGAGAATTTTTTTTTTAAATTTAATACACAAATTATTTAGCTGGAAGCAGACGTAAGTTGGTTTCAATTATCATGAGAACGAAATTAAACAGTTGCTCTTTGTTGGGAATACCTAGAAGTTTAACTTATTATGAATTAAGTTTCTGCAAATTTGATAATGAGGGTTAAAGCTAATATCAACAAATCTTCACGATAATAAAACAATAATCATTTCATTAAAATTCTGCAAGTTGGCTTTAAGAGACGATCTTGGGCTCTCTCGGAAGAAAGAATATTTTCCTCGATGTTTTATATATTTCTCGACCTATCGAGTCATGTCAAACTTATCGCGTATGTTAGGAGAAAAGTTAAAATGGGAAAGTTGTAGAAATAACGACAGTTTCTTCTAGTTCGAGAAGTAAACTTCATTCATATTGTTCGACAAATAATTTCTCATTTTCGAGTGTTTTTAACTCGAATGGATTTTCGATTATTCATCGTAAAGAAAACTTCACCCCTTAACCCCCGAAATATGCTTACATTTTCTGGTCCAATGTTTGCGGCGGCAGATTGCATGATGGTTTCACTGGCAACGGTCGTGGAAGCAGTTTGAGTGTGACTTTTTGCAGAAATTCGATACTGCATTCCGGCTATGCTACAATAACCTTCGTGATGCGTCGACCTCGTCGTACTATTCACATAAACTCCCGTTATAGTCACATCCGTATCCTGATTCAAAATAACCGAAACTTTTTTATTAGGACTCGCACTAACTTCAATCACCTTCCGATCGTCCTCCTTTTTCACGTCGTCTTCGTAGCACTTCGGCGTATCCAAACTGAACGACTCGTCCGAATCGTCCGAAACCGTAGTATCGCTTTTGGGACTTCTCGGCGTACGTTTTTCGGGCGAGTAACTCGCTGCGAGTATAGCGGACGCGTTCAAGCTCGCCATACGCTTCCGAACCACCATATCTTTCAAATCCATGATGAGCTCGCAGTGGTTGCGTTTACGTTTCGTGTAGGTCCTCTTTTTAACGGGCGGAGGAGCCGCGACTTTAACTTTCTCTTGTTTTGGTTTAATCTCCGGACTTTCGACCGAACTTTCGTTTTCTTCCGAACTAGAAAACGCTTCGTCGTGCATTTCCCAGTGTTTCCCGACACCCTGACGACCCGGCCCGGACCGCAAAATCCTAGTGGACGCAACTACCTCCTCCTCGTCCTCGTCATCTTCCTCTTTAACAACCTTCTCTTTTTTTTCGGCAATCCCTTTGGAAGCTTCCGCGTCAAGTATAGCTCCTCGAGTCTCGTTTTCGTATAAACAGTGAACTTTGGCGAGAGCATTGAGCGACGCGACGCGGTGCCGTTTCGGCGAATTCCAAAAACTATACAACTTCATCTTGCGAGCCCTGGGATCCTCCTTTCTTTTGGTTTTGATTTTGTCTTGCGCGATCGCGCCTTTACGGGGTAAAACAATTTTTGGTTTAACTAATGGCTTTTTTCTGTTCTGGACTTTCCGACTAACGCATTCTACTTTTGGTTCGATTTTAGGAGACGCAACTTCGGATTCCATTTTAACCTTGCGATCGGAAGTATCCTGACGCAATTCGTCTAGGGTTATCTCGTCCGACGTGGAAGCTTCGTCGGTCGACTCTTCGACTTTGATTTTTTTACGTTTTTTCAAGTTGAGCAACTTCTTGGGAGGCATTTTGATTTTTAACAGCTTCATCTCTTGCTTAATCAATTTATTCTTAAGCGCCTGCTTCGTAACGGCTTTTTTTGGTTTCTTACGTTCCACGTTTACTACTACTTTTTTCTTTGGGGTGGTTAAACCCGGCTTTAACTTCTCGATCGTCTTATCCTTATCCTGATTTTTGATCACAGAATTGATTTTGGATGCGGGTTCTTCCGGCTTAATTTTCAAACTTTTTTCCTTAATTTTTTCGTCTGCATCGAATTTTAATGGCGACTTTCGTCGTCTGGAAACATTCTTTTCGCTTTTAAGTTCAACAGTTTCAATTTTGTCCCTTATTGGTTTCTTAGTTTCTTTTGTACTTCTTTTAGCGGATTTATCGAAAGTCTCGTTTTTATTAACCTTGTTTGTAGTATGATTTGTTGCCAACGATTTACTGGCATTTTCCTCTTGCTCGTCCTGCAAAGCAGCGCCGTTCATTACATCTAATAACTTCTTTTTTGATTTACGTACAACAGGTAATTTTTTTATTTCTGCTTTATTCTGTTTCACGTTCATATCTGGAACAACCTTTTTATTTGATTTTTTCGAGGAGATACTTTTCTTACATAAATCACTTTTAACTTCATTTGCAGTAACTTTTTTGGCAAGTCTTAATTTCTTAAGGGAATTGTCTACGACTTTGTTTTTGGATATAATTTTAACATTACTTTTTCTTACGGTGGGTTTCTTTGTTAAAGCACTCGTTTTCATAGGTGTCAGATGACCTTTAATCACGAAGGAAATAGTTTCGGACACGGAGTCGTCCATCGATTTTAATGCATTTATTTTTTTCTTCTTGGCCGTCGTGCCCTTCATCTTGAGATTTTTCTCGTTTTTGATTTGATGTCTCTCGATCGGCATACGCATTTTCAGTTAAATTTTATTCGATTCCATCTCGACGGTTTGGATCCCTTCTGAAACAAAGTTTACATTTTTAAATAATGAGCTATACACATACCTACACGGTACATTATTTACAAAACTTTTTTTTCGAATAGTAACGATAATGCATGCTTATCGAGTAATACGAAGCGATAACAGCTTTTGTTATTATATCAAAACATCAATAATGACGTACCCTATACATATGAATATGTGCGTACGTGCAATTATTCGAAAAAGTTCAATTATGATATTAGAGAATACCTCAGAGGTTAATCATAACAAAACAGAATTAATTGACGTTTTTCACTGCAAAGCCATGGCTGACCATCTGCACTCTCTGAAAATGGAGGGAAGAACCCTTCCAGGAAGGGAAAAACTCGGGAAAAAATATTCACAAAAGATGTTTCTCTTTCTTATTGTCCTGGAGCCAAAACAGACGAACGCAATTTTATGCTAAAATAGCCGTTAGTTTGTATTCAGAGATGTAAAACAAAACACATAAGTTTAGTGATAATAAAAGCTTAAGATGTTATAAAAGAGAAAGCAATTTTATGTTGGAATTGACGCATAAGCGTTAAAAGGAACACAAGGACGACCCATATTTGTGTCCTCTTTATTCAACGTGTTCGAGATTGGAACCTGCGCCATTGGTGTGAGAAATACACCCCCGTCCATCGATTTACCCCCTAAACTACACACCACTATTTTGTGACTTGAAAAAATATAATTAACATCCTTAAGTACAGCCAAAACAAAATCCAACCCAATTATTTATAAAGAACCGTAATCCGTTAGAAAAAATTGTGTGTTCTTGCAGTGTTAAGGCGAGAGAGAGAGAAAAATGTATTGTTTACCTTTGATTACTGCTGTCACATATAGCACGAACACTCACTCACATTTTAAGACTTTTAACACCAACTCAGATTAATTAATCACTAAATTATATCATAAACACATAAAACTTATCAAACTATATGAGATTTATTTTAATTTCAAAATTAATTCTTCATAATTAGATCGCAAATTGAAGAAAAATTCCCCGCCCTAATTGTGTGCGACCATGACAGTCCACCATTTTACAGCTGTAATAATATTAGTTAGTTTTTCTCCAGCCAGCTCCACCTAACGGTGAAAATAATCCCCAACGTACGTACAGATTTCCGCTAAATCCAAAATTTTGTTTCTCACGTCAGGCAACCCAAACTGCACCGTTACGTGCATAGCAAATTTTCGTCACAATCCGTTATAAACATTTGTTACGTAATAGAGAAAAGCCTACTTATGCACTACGCGATACAGCAGTGCATTTTGAAGGAATAACCTTCTCGAAATTAATTGAGCTTTAAAATATAATTAAAAATTTTTTTTTAATTGTGCGTCACAATTCAAGGCCGATTAAATTTGTAAGTATAATAACGAGTAAGGTATAAAAATAAAATTATACAAATTTTTATAAAACTAAATTAACACCTAATGCGTCTCATACACGGTCAAGCATATTTTCAGATGACAGATAATTTCTAACTTAATTTTAGCTAAAAAATATTTTTTCATTGGGAATTGAAAACGTGATTCCAAATAAATCATGAAAAAAATTTTTTAAATACAGAATTTGCCTGTATGCAAATAAGTTGGCAATTGAATTGACAAATAAATGATAACTGCAAATATTGGCCAAGTGGCAAATAAAACACGCCAGAGAAGTTTTTGTGACATTGGGACATGGGGATTTGTGACATTGTGACATTGGGATTAGCTAGGCCAAAGCCAAGATGACTGACCAGGCAATTTAATTTATGGGGTGGTTTTCCGTTGCCTTTCCCATAACCGACAGATCGATATTGGACTTTAGATCATAGCAGTGTATCAGGGACGACCGGAAATCGTTGAATTTCTCTCAGTGTTTATGCGGGGGGGGGGTAAAATTTTTTGCATAAAGATCCCCTCGATGTCGTCAAGTTTTCGTAATTTTCGTAAGACAACAACTTTTCATTTTTTTAGAACAAAACACATTTATAGATCGCGACAGCACAGACTGGGGGCATGAACCCCCCCCCCCCCTCAAAATCCCACTAATCTGTGAAATACGTATTACAAGAAAAGTTTGTACATACTCGACAAACTTAACATAAAATAAATCTAAATTCAATGGCAGAATGTTCCTAGCTTCTCCGGGGGATATATTCTTTCCCCCCCCCCCCGTGTACCGCTAATCTATAAAACATTTTATATGAAAATTTTTGAAATGCAGAATCAACAATCGTTATTTATGGTATAAACGTAAATTCGATGTCGTAATGTTTTTTGTTTTATAACACAATTAGTGCTGATACTCTGGGAGGTAAACGACACCGTTTAGGTATTTCTAACCCCCCCAGACCTCCCGGTCTCAAAGACAAAAATTTTATTTGCAAAACTTGAAGAACTTTTTAGTTTTTCAGAACAAAATATAATTATAGTTCGCGGCAGTATGTACCGAGGTATGCCCCCTCCCTCCATGGAATCAGTAATTTATTAAATTCATTTTTGTAAAAAAAATTCTAAATACGTACGTCAGAAATTCAATGTCAAAATTATCTTTGAATTAATTTCGCCTCTCTATGAGCCGCCTGAACTAAAAATGAACTTATCTGAACTAAAAAGAGCGATTTTTTTAAATAGCTAGCTTTTGTTATTTCGGGGATCGTCTTTAGAAAATATATCTGAAACTAATAAAACTGTTAAAGGTCATCGAATTTAGAAGAATTCAATTTAAAATTAAAAAATTGATTTTTATCATAGTAATTTTGCATTTTCACTGCAGTTAACTAATTTTCGACTGATACAGTGATGGAATAGTGCGGCCTTCAGGCCGCACAACCTTCGCAACCCAGATACGTTATAAATAAATTTTAGACTAAGGTCCGAAGGTGGGCGTTTAAATTTTAATTTAAACGGCGTTTAGCATCGGCGCTAATGACTCTAGAACTGGCTCTACTTCTATTTTATATTTTGTTCTTCCCCTCCCTTCGCACAATGTGAGGGACACCGAATTTTTTTGTTTTTTTAAAAATAGCACCCGGGTTCGCCCGGTTTTTGTCACATAATTATGTGAAGGTCAGTGTCTAGTAGTTAGCTTGATTAACTGCTGACGTTAAAGTATCTGATTCAATCCTCTATGACCTTCCGTTTTGCAGATTTGGGTCCTTTAAGGGGTTTCACCATCGTGAGATTTTCAAAAAATCGAATTTTTTTTTTTGGCTTGATATAATATTATTTATACTATTTAGAATATTGTAAACGTTTTACCATTTCAAAATTCAAATTATTTCCGAATTTATAGCAATTAGTACTGTTTTTTTTGCGTTTTTCTTGAAACTACATTTTTCAAACTGGTGAACAAAATATCTCAAGGTCCACTTACCCGATTTTGTTAAAATTTAAAACACATATTCCTCATAATATTATCTAAAATTTCAAATTTTCAAATTATAAAATAAATAATTTTCAAATATAATTTTGTACAACGCCGTCCAATTTTCGAATTTGTGACCAATGTGCGTGTACCATTTACCATATACATACCTTACATTTATTGTTTGATTCTTACCTTTAACTTATCTTTTACAAATGTTTCCAATAATATATCATATTTAACTTTATCTTGATTTTCAAAATCACGCAATCAAATCCGACATAAAATTAATTAATTAAATCCAAAATATTTAATAAATTATCCAAAAAGAAAAAAAAAAAGAATCCGGGTAACGAGTTACGGTTTAGGACATTTTGCCGTCGCCGTTTCGACATTTTTTTTACTTTAATCTGTAACTCAAAAGTTATAAAAAAAAACTATAACATTTTGACTGCAAAAATTAATATTTTCGGGGCTATAGAAAATTAGAAGTTAGAAAAGCAAAAATAAAAAAAAACCTTGGAAGGTTTGAATTTAGAAAAAAAATTCCTTAAATATTTTTTTTAAAAAAGTGTCACACCCTGTATATAAGCTATAGAATAAAACAATTAATTATTGATTGGGAATGTTACAAGTAATCTATAACTTAAATGTTATAAAAAGAACTATAACATTTTGACTGCAAAAATGAATATTTTCCTCGATAAAAACCTCGATATTTTTTATATTTTTTTATTTAATTTGCATCCTTATTAACTTTTTTATTTAATTTTATATATAATTTAATAAAACTTTAATTGTAACTTTTGATTTATATTTTTTAATTAACGACGGCGAAATGGGCGACGGCGAAATGGCCACGGCGAAACGGCCACGGCGAGACGTCCCAATCCGAACGAGTTAACCTGAGTAACCCAAGAATTTTTAGTCTAAACAAAAATAGAAGTTCGTCGGAGTCTTCTGTATTCCTTCTGAGTTTTCTATGAAATTTTCATCACTCTTACAGCAGGAGAGGGGGAGGGAAATTGCAGAAGAATTGTCTATATTTAAATTAAAGTGATATATATTTTTTTTTAATTTAAAAATTTGTAATTTACTTTAATACAAACGATTTCCAAAAATATCCAAAATATTGTCTAAATCTGAGACAAATAAACTCAAAATAAATCAAAATTAAACTTAGGAAAAATAATAAGTTTATTGGCCAAATACAAAATCGTAGAACTAACAATCGCAATTCAAAAATCACAAAAAGTACGACTCAACCGCGTATGAATACCATTCTTGGCAAAAGTTGCCTTTTCCCCCCAACTGGTTATTGCCACCTCAACTTGTTTGTGGAAAATGAATAATTTCAAAAATTAGTAAAAAATAAAATATTAACAAAATTATAAAAATTCCCAAAATTGAAAATCAAAAATAATTATTCATAAAAAAAACAGAATTTTGAAACACGAGAACTTAGTAACCGGGGGGTCTGGGGAAATGAAATTTTATTTCATACAAAGACCTTCGGTTTCTAAATTCAATTAAAGATAGATACTTCTTTCAGAATAACAGTGCCAGAATCGTGGTAACAAGTTAATTTTAGTAACCTGTAAACTTTTGTCTAAACCAAAACATAAGTTCATCGGAGTCTTCTGAATTTCTTCGGAGTTTTCTAAGAAATTTTCTATCACTCTTACAGCAGTAGGGGGGGGGTTGGTTGCAGAAGTGTATTCTTTATTTATATATTTACATTGCCATGATCCGGTAGTCTCAAATTATAAAATAAATGATTTTCCAATATAATTTTCTACAACGTCGATTAATTTTCTTTCCATTTTACGCACAAAAGTTCCAAATTTAAAAATGAAATTAATTACTCACGCAACGAACAACTTTTTATTTGCACAAAATCAATTAAATCTCAAACCTGTGACTCAAATCAAAATTTTTAACACAGACCCTTTGTAAACGCGTCCGTCCACTTTGACGGACTTGGCAAAAGCAAAATTCTAACAAATATAACAACCAAAATATAGGATAAAGAGGAATATTGGACGTAGTGGATCCAACTCCAAATCCAAATTTTTGTGCCAACATAAAATTGTTGGCGCGAACAACAATTCAAGTATTTACAAATTTACAAAAATATTTATAACAAAATTAAATGTAAAATTACAAAACAAATGTTTATATTTACAATTAAAACAAAATTCAAATTCAAATTCAACAAAAATAAATTTGAAAATTCAAAATTAATAAAATTGATTTTGGAACACGACAATATATTAACCGAGGGGTCTGAGGGGTATGGAATACCCCCTAGGTCAACACGATCAATTATTTGAATTCAGCAAAATTATAAAATTAGTTTTATTCACAGTATTCACTGTAGTGAATATTACAGGTTCTGAAACAGCAAAGGGTTTCCATTGAATAGAATCAAGCACAGGTCATGCACTCAAACTTTGGTCCTTTAAACCGGGAGGTCTGGGGGGTATGGAATACCCCCCAGGTCAACAAGATCAATTATTTGAAGTCAGCAAGATTTTAAAATTAGTTTTATTCACAGTATTCACTGTAGTGAATATTTCAAGTTTTGAAAGAGTGAAGAGTTTCCATTGAATAGAATCAAGCACAGATCATGCACTCAAACTTTGGCCCTTCAAACCGGGGGGTCTGGGGGGTATGGAATACCCCCCAGGTCAACAAGATCAATTATTTGAATTCAGAATGATTATAAAATTAATATTATTTCATACAAAGACTTCGGTTTCTAAAGTCAATTATATTAATCAATTAAAAATTGAAAAATATCAATATTAAAGTCAAAGATAGATACTTCTTTCACAATACCAGTACCAGAATTAGAGTAACGAGTTAATTTGAGTAATCTGAGACGTTTCAGTCTAAACAACCTTTTTACCTACACTTTGTTCATTATTTTCAGAATTTCTGTAAAAACGGTTGGTTTCCCAAAAAAATTTATTTGACCAAAGTTGTAGTCTGTTAAATTCCCTATAGGATTTGGGTTATCAGTTTTTTTCTAAGACGTTTCGTTTAAAAGATACGGGGTTCGCAAGAAAAGTAAAATAAATAAAACCTGAATTTTTTAACATTTCTTGCCTTAATTTAATTTATAACTCGAAATCCGTTGATTCTAGACGATAAGAGGTTATAACCTAATTTGTAGATAAGCAAATGATCTTTAAAAAAGTTCTAATTTATTAAGCTTAAAAAATCAATAATGTCGGAGCTATGGCCGTTTGAAATCAGAAATTCAAAAAATTGCTTTAGAGGGAGGTGCCCCCAAAGGTTTGGAATTCACGGGAACACCCTGTAGTTCATCGGAGTCTTCTAATTTTCTTCGGAGTTTTCTAAGAAATTTCTATCAGTTTTACAGCAGTGGGGGTGGGGGGATTGCAGAAGAATTGTCTTTATTTTAATTTATTTGACAACGTCGTCTTTGAAGCTTGTTTACCTAATATTTAATACGATAAAAAGAAAAGCATTTTATTTAGCGACTTGGTGGGTAAACAATTATTTACACATTAGCACTGATACGTCCTTTCGAAAATGAATATTTACCAACAAAATTGATTATAGTGCTCAAATTGTAGGATCATCGTCTTTAAAGTGGTTCCAACGAGCAACGAAGTTGAATAACAGTTTATTTACAGTAAACGGTCATTTCAAAAATATATCATGAAAAAGTATTTATCGGGCTGCACCCATAGAAGATGTTACCGTTATTTGAATTCCTAGCTGAGGCATAAGTGGTACAAATAGTTAAATGGAGCTAAATGGGTTTTAAGTTTAAAAATCATTTAAGCTTGAAAAGATCGTGCATGGAAAACTTAAAATTTGATTTACATTTTAAAACAGAATTAATCTTCAGAGGTGTGATGAACAAGCTAATTTAACGTTCCTTTCATTTCATAGATGACAAAGCATGATCACGTAATGTATACCATTAAATTTACGTACTGCATTATTATTGTAATTACCTTTTTCTCGTCTTCATTCGTATTCATACGCCAAGCCTAACCAAATAATAGATAACAAAGATTTAATAGCACCCCTTCTCAGGAAAAAATCATGAAAAGGAGCTAAATGTTACCCCGAGGGCTCCAATTTGATAGAGTTCCATTTTGCAAATACATTAATTATACAGTGTGTGCCAACGAATGACAATCTCTAGTCTCCTTATTAATTACAGTTGTTAAATTTTTGTTGTACTAGTAATTTATTTTACAACGCAACTTTCATTTTATTTTGGGTTTGGAAAAGAAAGTGTTAATTTAGCAACATATTTATCGAAAAGAAATCGTGTAAACGTTTATATGGTACCCAACATGTTAAAAATGCATTTTACTTTAATTGCTTTTATATTACAATTTTACAAAAAAATATTTAAAGTGGCCATTAAAATTTAACAGTTGGCTTGAAAGCAGCAGAATTAAATTTGCTTCGAGGTAGGTATTCAAAATGTGGGGCGGGTGTTTTTTATTACAGTGCCCTACTTGCTAAAATCGCTAAATCAACTATTAGAAAGGCATCGCATTTAAATATATGCGAATATTATATAATTTCTACATACTCGAGGTAGTAATTTAAGTATTTAATTAGGAAAATTCGTTTAACCTTCTCGAAAAATTTTTTCACGATTTCACGTCAATTTTGAGAATATTTCCAGAAATCAGGAAGATTTTGTTCTGCAAATCTCATAAGTAAACCATTTCAATTGATCATAAAATTCAAATTACTCGTAAACAAATTTTTTAGCACTCTATTATTGTCTATTACGGTATAATAAGTAAATTATGGGATAAATTAATAAATTATATTATAAAACACTCGGATAATTATGTAAACCTTCCATTGTTGGGTCGTGCAATAGATCAAAAAGGCAATTACAGCGACATTAAATTTTACTTAATCAGAGCGCCATTACAAAACCATCTGCAGTTTAAAAGCTGATTAATTTAAATAATTTTGATAATTTAAAAAAAAATACGGTACTATGCTTTAGCGGTCAATTGACCTAGCTTCAAAGTTTAAAAACTTCGAAAAAACCGATGTTCTTAAAAAAACATGTCTCTATATGCAGGCCTTACGTCCACCCTGTATAAAACTTGGAAATTTTTTAAATCGACACCTGGTCAAGGTCGTCTATAGGTATATCGTTTACAAAACTATTGTAAGAATCCGAGAGAAGACTCGAAGTTGATTTGTTAACTTCTTGGTTTATTTCTACTTCGAGTTACCACGATCTTGGTCATACGAACGGTCATGATTTTTACCTTCATTTGTGCTCCGCTCCTGGCGTAGTCGGTTTACGCATGCAAGCGTACATATTATTTTAGAAGATGTAAATAAAGGTGGATACGAAACTTAGTGTTTTAGTGAAGTTTTTTGTGTTACTCTAAGGATATTGTGATTGTGCAGTTTTTTAAAGGATGCCCTCCTGAGTCTCCTTAAGGAATTTATCAATTTTTTTACAAGGGATTTTTTTGAAGTAAGCTGCTTTTTGGATATTTATAATTTTTATAAAAATTCAAAAATCTAAGATTAAAAAGATGGCACAATAATTTATGTTCGTTAAAATCATTACGGTACACCTACAATAATTCATTATTTTTATTGGCGAGGTTAAAGCCTCCCTATTAAGCAATAATTGTATTGACTTTGAATATCCATCCAAGATCAAACGAGAGAAAAAATTTAAAAATCATTCTCGAGTTGAGACAGTCAGAGCCGGTTCTGCAAGATTCCAACGTAAATTGTATACGATAATTTTGGAATTTAGCGTTAATTTTCAATAACAAGAAACTAAAAGATTCAGCTAGCGGAGCCGAATTCCTACGTGGAAATCTACATTTATAGCTTTGACAACTTAATTGCCAGTTAAAAATAGCTAAACATGCGAAAATTCCATAAATTAACAGAATCTCGTTAAAGCCATCGGTGCGCTTGGCGGCTTGGGTTTTGATCTTTAGATAGTCTTAAATCTATATTATCAAAGAGATGCATGTGGTTTTATAACATGCGCTTTCATTTAGCTACTAAATCAATAAGAAATAATTTATGGAGTCATGCAACGCACTAAGATCATGCAAAGAGTAAATCTGGAAATGTGCATCAGCACACGTATAAGGTGACGTAATGTTACATTCCAACATTATTATTAGGACAGGCGAATCATAAGGTAAATTTTTGGTCGATTTCCTTCTGAATTGCCTTAAGATTTTCTCTAATTTCCTAGAATTTCCTTCATTTTCACGGATTTTCTGTTTTTTGAAATTTTTCGAATTTCCTAAGATATTCTCAAATAATTTTTTTATTTTCTTGTATTAGAATGGTTACAAGGTGGGAATTGTCGGGAAAATCAGGTGTACAAGAAATTCAAGGAAATTCAACGACATTTTTTTTTGCTTCTTTAGAAGTACGCAAAGGAAAACCCTAAGAAGAAAATCTGAGAAATATTTTTTTGTTGCTTCTTTAGTTTTCAAAATTGGTAAAAATTTAGTAATTTTTTCTTTGGAGAGTTTTATTTATTCATCTACTTTTTTTTTAAATTTTTTAAGCCAAGGGAATCTGTAGGAAATTTTAGAAAATCTAAAAAAAAAACTGAAAACATTTTGTAAATGGTAATCCAAGGAAATCTATAGGAAAATTTATAAAGTATTAAGCTTTTCTAGAAAATTTAGGGAAATTCAAAATTATCTTGTAAATGGTAACACGACGTCAAAAATTTATATTGCGGTTTTTCTTTGAGATGCCATAATTTGATGATGTATATAAATTATTATTAAGTATTCATAACCCCCCCCCCAGTCAAGTCGCCGAGCTTATTTTTTAAGTTTTTCAAAGATAACTGTCGAAAAAGCTAAAGAATATTGTTTGCTTATTTAGATTTTCCGGGTCGGAAAAGCAAAGAAAAACTCCAAATAAAAAGATCCTGGAAATTCTTCTTTGTTGCTTGCTTAGTTTTTCGAGTTGGTAAAAATTCAATGAATATTTTCCTTGATGGGTTTTGTGTATTTCTCAACTTTTTTTTTAATCTTTCAAGATAAAGGAATCTCTAGGAAATTTTAGAAAATATTAAGAAATTCTAGAAAATGTAGGGAAATCCTAAAGCATCTTGTAAATAATGATCTGGTGTAAAATATTTATGTTGCGGTTTTTTCTTTTTTTGTATATTAATTATTATTAAGTATTCTGTACCCCCCCCCCCCGGGACCTCCCAGTCAAGGATTATATTCAATTACATAGATTTATTTTCGAGAAGTCGTTGAGTTTTAAAAAAAATGTATTCAAAAGTTTTCCAAGCCAAAGAAAGTTTTTTGCTTGCAAAGCAAAGAGTGCTATAGCAAAGAAAAACTATGAAATAAATCCGTGAAATACTGTTTTGTTGCATGTTTAGATTTCAAAATTGGTAAAAGTTCAATGAATCTTGATGATTTTTATCATGGGGTAAATATCCAGTCAAATTTTTGTACACAAGACTCTGAATTCCAAAGATTTCCAAGAATTCCAAAGATTTCCAAGAAATCCAAAGATTTCCAAGAATTCCAAAGATTTCCAAGACTTTCAAAGAATTCCAACGAATTCCAAGGATTTCCAAAGCATTCCACAGAATTTCTAGTGATTTCCAAGGAATTCCAATGAGTTCAAGCAAGGGGTAAATACCCAGTGAAATTTCTGTACACAAGACTCGGAATTCCAAAGAATTCTAACGATTTCCTAGGAACTCCAAAGATTTTCAAAAAATTCCAATGAATTCAAGTCAAATTGCAATCTCAAGAATTCCAGTGATTTACAAAGAATTTTAGGGATTTCCAAAGAATTCAAAGGATTTTCACAGAATTCCAAGAAATTCTAATGATTTCCAAGAAAATTCCAACGATTTCCAAAGAGTTTCAACTATTTCCAAAAAATTTTCAACAAATTCCAGTGACTTTCAAGGATTCCAGAACTACTGTACACAAAATTTTCGGGATATTTACACCATGAGTTCAAATCAAAGTTCAATTTAAAGAATTCCAGTGATTTCCAAAAAATTCCAGTGATTTCAAAAGAATTCCAAGGAATTCCAAGGAATTCCAAGGAATTCCAAGGAATTCCAAGGAATTCCAAAAATTTAAAAAGCATTTCAAGACTTCCAACGATTTCCAAGGAATTCCGAAGATTTCCAGGGAGTTACAAAGATTTCCTAGGAATTCCAGGGATTTGCAAAGAATTTCAACGATTTCCAGGGATTCCCAACGAATTCCAATGATTTTCAAAAATTCCAAGGATTTCTAATGAATTCCACTGAATTCCAGGGATTTCCAAGGCATTCCAATGATTTCCAAGCGAATTACAAACGAATGTACACAAAATTTTCGGGATATTTATCCCTTGATTTTTATTTATTTCTCTACTTTTTTTTTTATTTTTTAATCAAAGGGAATCCATAGGAAATTTTAGAAAATAGTAAGAAATCCTAGAAAATTTAAGGAAATCCAAAAATATCTTGTAAATGGTAATCTGGTGTAAAATATTTATGTTTGAGTTTCTTCTTTGGGATCTCGCCATTTGATAATGTCTATAAATTATTATTAAGTATTCATAACCCCCCAGCCCCCCAGTTAAGGATTACATTTAATTACATAGATTTATTTTCGAGAAGCCGCTGAGCTTCTTTTAAAGTTTTCATTTAAACTATAGTACAGCGTATCTGTACATCTTTGCTTATAAGTAAAGAAAAACCCCAAAAAGAAAATGCGGTAAATACCTTTTTGCTTGTTTATTTTTCAAAATTGGTTAAAAATACAATGAATTTATTTCTTGATGGGTTTTGTTTATTTCTTTACTTTTTTTTAATTTTTCAAGATAAGAGAATCTCTAGGAAATTTTAGAAAATGTTAAGAAATCCTAGAAAATTTAGGGAAATCCAACAACATGTTGTAAATGGCAATTATGGTGTTAAAAATGTATGTTACTGTTTCTTGTTTGGGGATGTCATTCTTTGATGTATTTAAATTATTATTAGGTATTGCATACCCTCCAGACCTCCCAGTCAAGGATTATATTTAATTTCCTAGATCTATTTTCGAAAATTCGCTGAGCTTATTTTACTTATTCAAGGTTAACCGCCGTGAAAGCTAAAGAATATTTTTTGCTTTTTTAGTTTTTCCGGGTCGGAAATACGCTGCACTATAAGCAAAGAAAAACCCGAAGAAGAAATTCCGGAAAATAGTTTTTCTTGCTTATTTAGTCTTCAAAATTGATACTTTCTCTACTTCTTTTAAATTTTCAAGCCAAGGGAAATTGTTGGAAATTTTAATACAATGTCAAAAATTTGTGTTACGGTTCCCCCCCCCAAGTCAAGGATTATATTTAATTTTTTAAATTTATTTTCGAAATTTTCCGGGACAGAAGCACGCTGTACTTCCGAAATATCTCTTTTTGTTGCTCGTTTAGTTTTCAAAATTGGTGAGGATTCAGCGAATTTTTCTTTGATGAGTTTCTTTTTATTTTCAAATTTTTTTATAAAAAGCGCCTCCCCCTCGGAGTTTCCATGGTTTCCATTTATTCTTTATCTAGAAAAGTCTTATATTACTATAAGATTCACAACAAGGGGAAGTCATAAGGCAAATATTTTACATTCGCTTTCCTTTTGTAACAGTTATTTCAGATTTTTTCGAATATCTTTGGATTTTCCTAATTTTCTTCAGATTTCCCCTACACTTGTATATCAGATCTCTTCAGCGATTCTTCCTCGATTCATAATTTTGATCTCGACTCCAATTTATATTCCGATTTCGTACTGTAGAATTTAAATTTTGCACTGACGGCGATAAACAAAATTTATTGTATTGATAAACAAATTCATAAATCCAATGAATTTTTCATGATTACTAATAAATTTTTTTATTAATACTTCGAATGTTGTTGATAGGCGCAAGCATAATAATTTTTCATCAATATAATCAACCTCTTTTTGAGTATAAAAATATACAGAATAATATTAAATTATGAGACCACCGACCGGGGGGGGGGGGGGGGGGGGAGGTATGGAATTACCCGCAGAGTCATTTTTCTGTTTTACAGAAAATAGTACATTGTCTTATTCGGATTAAAAGTGAAATTTGTTTGACAAGCAATTTTTGCATTTGCAAGGCGGAGCGCCAGCGGAGCCGAGCGAATGCAATAATTGCACGTCAAACAAAGACACTTTTAATCCAAATGAGACATATTACTTTTTCTCCAACCAAAAATTAAATAAAATTTAAAATATAAATACTTAATTTTAAAACATTATTTGATGTAATATCAGAAAAGTCACTTTGACATTTAAAAATTGTATAATTTCGAAGGGTGCTTTTTCTATATTGTTTGAATTAGCAATAACTCGAGAACGGCGCTAAATATCAAAAAACTGAGCAAAAAATTCTCCCCCCTCGTCACAGACACACCCCCATGAATTATCGGTGGGAAGGCATATGCAAAAATTTAGATCGATCCCGCACAAAAATAGTAAAAAATAAAATCACTTTTAAGTCATGCACAAAAAAGTTTTTTTAGTGCATGTAAAAAAAAGTGTTGCTTAGCAATTTTCGCATTTTTATATTAATAACGAAAACGTCAACTTTTAGTTGAGGTAATGCTACTAAAAATGTACTGCTTTTAATACGGTTGGAGAAAAAAAAAATTAGGTACCATGATTATATTAATTTAAAATAATTTTTTTTACTTTTTGTAATGCATTTCAACCGTCATGTTTTCTTTCTATTTTTCGCACCTCGTTAATCTGTTCATGCGCATTTGTTCTCAGTTTTGTTTCTGTTGTTTGTAATGATAATTTTTGTCATCATGAGATTTTATGATTCTTTCCATCTGATGCCTGATTCTACTACAGGTGGTCAGGTTTACCTATGAAGTTAAATTTCTATGTTTCGGCTACCTGCTGGCCACTGGTAACATTTTACCAGTATTGCCGAACTCTAAACTTATATATGTAAATTTAAAATTATATATAATGTTAAACATTTGAAGAGTAGTAATAGCAAAATGTTTTTGACTTGGTAATTTTGAAAAAAAGTTCTCGATCTTACGGTCTGGAGATTTTAAGGTAAAGACGACACCGATGATGTATTATTGTGGTGTCTGGTATTTCTTAAAAATACATTTATATTCGTGTACAACAATAGCATGTTAACATAAACAACTTAATTTTGTGTTATGCAATAATAACCTTTGATTAATTTTTCAATCTGCACAGCTACGTACGTGAATGTATCGAAAAGGAATTATTTCGTAATTAAAAATGTGTTAGTACCTATTTAGAAATACTTTTACTAATATGTATATAGTATGTACTTAACAGTAATTACACATTCTTGTGAGCAAAGGCGAAACGTAGGTTTCTCTTTGCATAAGTCAGTTAACTGACCCACTGGACAATTTCACCTAAACCTCCTATACAATGCTAAATAGTTCCTTCAATAATACAACACGCCAACTATTTAAATGCATACGAAATTTATGAAATTTTAATTTAAGCAGGTGTTTTTGATGATATTATTAAATTTACTGTAAATTTATTCCGTATCCTACCCACAAGTTTTCCTAATTCTGTAGTCATGAATTAATTTATAAATTGTGAAATTTAAATTCTAAATTAAATTGTTCGACAACAAAGATTTTTTTAAAGAAATTATAAAGGAGTCTTTCTTATTTGAAGTTAAAAAATGCCCCCCCCCCCGGGGAATATTTTGAAATCAAAGTATTATGAAGAGAATGTTTTCCAACTGTTTGCATTTTCTTTTGCTTAATCAACAGCTGGTCAATTTATTTTTATTCGTGCAATTTCAAATTGAACACAAATTCCCGTTTTGTGAAATATTTACAGTTTATATTAAAGTAATATTTGAACACAGGCGAATTTTTAATTAATTTATTTTTTTAATTGCTAACTGTAATTTTTTGATTAACAGACCGCATGCTGTTCGAGGATTATTTGCCAACCGAATATTTTGAATAATATGATAATTTTATTATTATTAACTTAATGTAATAGTTTTATTCAGCAGTGCAGTGTAAAGGATCACGCAAACGTGGATATCCGCGTTCCCCCGCGTGGGGGGCAAACAGTGGGGTTTTCGCAGTTTCTGGAACTGAATTAATTTTTGTATCTAAACATTTCGAATTGAAGATGAGTAATTCTTAGGTAATTGCAAGGTAAATTCTACGTGAAGAATAGTGATTAGTTGTGGTCTGATGAAACATCGAGGTTTATTAAATCGCATTGCCACCAAGACCATAAAATCGCTCGTCCATTGACTTCTATTGTTGGTATCCGTGACGTCAGCCAAAATGGAATAAATTTTCATTCAATCTTCGATGTTATTTTTTAGCAATTTGTTAGCAATAATAAAAATTCTCCGAAAATTTAACTTTTTACAAAAGGCTTTTTATGGCTGCCCCTCCCGAAATGAAATCCTGGCTACGGGCCTGCATGCCAATGTTGGTTTTCCATTGGCAAGGTTCTCAAACAAAGGCGAAACCGTTTCTCATTTATTTAGAATAAATAATCATATTATCAGGATTTTTATCAATAGAAAAGTTGTTATGATTGTTAATTTTCAATAAGTAAGTCACGGTTACCTGTTTCGTTTGCGATGGTGGATTACAAAATTCAATTTTAGTAATAAATATTTCATCACACTACACTTTATGAATATATTCATGTATTTTTACTACGATATTTTTTCAAGAATAATAATCGAAGTTTATATAATCAGCATAGTTTGAATTCTTAAGCTAATTTATTCATTAATCCGATCGCTTTAATTGACAGTTCAAGAAAATTCAATATTTGCGATATGGATTTGTCCAATTTACTACTTTCTAATTTTCTTTTTTATTGGCAGATGGTTGTTTTCACTGAGACTCGGGCGTTTTTGTTTTAAATATGTTTTCTTAAATGTAAAGTACTTTATCAAAACTTTCTCACAAAAAAAAAAATTTACAATAATTTGCTATTCTAATAACTTCCACTTTTTACCTCGACCAACACAGTTCGATTAACTTTTTTTTTTTGAAAAAAATCTATATTATTAGATTAGAGTCTCATAATAATCTAATTGAGCCGTACAATCTCTGCGAATGAAAGACATTTGAAACTATGATACGGTGTCTGGTGCTGAAAAGCAGTCATCCGTAAAAAATAATATTTGACTCCGCATCATTGTACCAATATACATTTCGATAATTACTAAATTCGTTGATTAATTAGTAGATAATATTCATTTCTATAACCATATTAACAACTGGAGCGCTAAAAGTAATTTCATAACATGTAAAATTATGTAGTTTGATGTAACGGTAACAAATTGTGTGGTAAAAATGCGTTCTTACGTTAATTATACACAATTTTTCTTTAAAAACGCCCAAAGGCCAAATTATCTGCTTTACCGTTTGGGGCCCCTTTTTAAAAAATCAATCTTAATTTAACGATGAATTATTATTACATAAAAGTCAATAACAACAAACCACAAAAATATCAAAAGCTATAATTTCCGGTCAGTTTGTTCTTCCTTAACTGATACGCTTTGTAATTCTATCGTGAATTCGATAATAACTGCAGGTTTTCAACATTTCATCTAAAGCAAGATTTTTAAGAAACTTACGTTTTCGAAATTTCTCTAATTCATAAATCCAAACAAACTTACGAAACAGTAAACCGTAATTTCTATTTGCAGAAGTTTCCGTCTAATGTATTAATTTATTATTAATTAACACCACAGAGTTAACAATATGGAACTGAAATCATTCGGGCATGCCAATAATGCCATAAAATTGTGATATACCAAGAAAACTAGAAAATGCTCAATATTATTTGTATTATACTTTCTAATTGTTCATAACTCTATCAGGTTGTTTTTTTTTTCATCAAAAGGAGACTGGCACCAAAACCGTAAGGACAAAAATAAAAATATAATTTTTTCTTCACTCATTAGAATTGAAAATAGCACTCGTGCTGCGCACTCGTGCTATTCAAATATTTTTGAGCCTGAACAGGTCAACTGTAGATATGACCCCAAGATCCTTGAAGTTAAGAGCGGATATCCTTTGTTATCATTAACAAATCTGAGATTTCGCAGTGGTTTTTATGCAGCTAACTATGAAGTACATTATAATCTGATGGTATTGCTGGGCGCCAGACAATATTAATAACATAAATAAGAAGACAAAAACTTTTCTAATTTTCTCATAAAAAATTTAAATTAACAGCTGACTATTTTCTCAAATAGTTGCAATTCAGATCAGTCTTCAGATCAGATCAGTCAAAAGAAAGAGAAAAATATATACAGGGTGTTTCAAAAGTAGTGATCATACTTCTTATGACCTCATACTTCCCTTAGATAGAAGATGAAATTCTAAGACGAAAAGTCCTTTGCCATTTTTTCCCTGATACGCCGTTAATTAGTTAATAATTAATAAAGGCAACCAATCAGAAGAGCGCTTTAATAGACTAAAAAAGTCAAACTAAATCCCGCTTCTGATTGGTTATTTTTATTAATTTTGTTAATTAATAACTAATTAACAGTGCATCAGGTGGAAAAATGGCAAAGGACTTTTCATGTTAAAATTACATCTTTTATCTGAAAGTAGGAGTATGAACGCTACTTTTGAACACCCTGTATATACAGGAAAAATTAGGCCTGTGGTTTCCCACTCGTTGAGGTCTAACCTCAAGTAAAGCTTTCAGTTTAAATTCAGGCTAAGCCCAGATTCTTCGAATTCCTAGAAAGATTCAAGGTATCCCTTAAACTAAGCCTCAAGATAAGCTTCAAACTAAGCCTATAATTACTTCTGTTACTTTAAAAACTTCAAATTCTTAAACTCATGAATTTTTTACATTTTTAGAAATTTGAAAATATTAAAGTTGTCAATCTCTTTTACCTTACATAGTACCTACTCAATCCGAAACTAGCTTGAAGCTGCTTGAAAATCTAGCTGAAAGTTTAGCTTAACTTGAGATTTAGCTTACTTTGAAGCTGAGTTTTCTAGCCTAACTTCAAGCGTTGCTTAAAGCTTTGATTAAAGCATAGCTTACATAAATTTAAAGGAAAGCTTTAAGCTTAATTTGAACTTCAACTTAAAACTAGCTTATAAACTAACTTCGAAACTAGCTTGAAGCTGCCTGAAAAATCAGCTTAGCTTGAAATTTAACTTAAAGCTTACTTTGAAACTGAACATTTGAAGCTTAGCTTAAAGTATTGTTTAAAGCTTAGATTGAGGTATAGCTTAGAATAATTTAAATCTAAGCTTTAAAGTAAGCTTTCAGGTTAGTTTGTCTAAGCTAATTTGAACTTCAGCTCACAACTATCTGATAAACTCATAAATTAACTTGGAAAGTAGCTTGAAGTTGCCGGAAAACGAAGCTGAAAGCCAAACTTGTTTGCTTGAGATTTCCCTTAAAGCTTATGTACATTGAAGCTGGTTTCTCAGGTTTTTCAAAAAAGGTTTGAAAAAAGCTAGGGTTTTGAAACCGGGAGGTCTGGGAGTATGGAATACCTCCCAGCACATTAGTGATTGTGTTCAAAAAAAGAAAATTTGCTATTAAATTTCAAATCAGAAATCGTAGATTTTAGATTTTTGGAAGTTAGATTTCTGGTTTGAGCTCAATAACACTTTTTTACGCACAGTCTTTGGTGTACTGGAGGGTATTCCATACCCCCCAGACCCCCAGTTTAAAAAACCTAGCTTACCTTGTACGGTATACCTAACGTGACCATACGTCCCGCACTGAACGAGACTGTTCCTTTTTTTGGCACTCTGTGCCGGTGTCTCTGAGGAAAGCTCCGGATACAGAATTGTCCCGTTTTCAGTTAAAGGTCAACGATAGACTTTTGAATTGATTTTAATGCATGTAAAATTCAAATATTTATGATTTTTTAATATTTTTTTATGTTTAAAAATTATATATTGAAGATTTATATATATATTGAAGATTGAAGATTAAAGATTGAAGATTAAAGATTGAAGATTAAAGATTGAAGATTAACGATTGAAGATTAAAGATTGAAGATTAAAGATTGAAGATTAAAGATTGAAGATTAAAGATTGAAGATTAAAGATTGAAGATTAAAGATTGAAGATTAAAGATTGAAGATTAAAGATTGAATATTAAAGATTGAAGATTGAAGATTAAAGATTGAAGATCAAAGATTGAAGATTGAAGATTAAAGATTGAAGATTAAAGATTGAAGATTAAAGATTGAAGATTAAAGATTGAAGATTAAAGATTCAAGATTGAAGATTGAAGATTAAAGATTGAAGATTAAAGATTGAAGATCAAAGATTGAAGATCACAGATTGAAGATCACAGATTGAAGATCACAGATTGAAGATTAAAGATTAAAGATTGAAGATTAAAGATTGAAGATTGAAGATTGAAGATTAAAGATTGAAGATTAAAGATTGAAGATTAAAGATTGAAGATTAAAGATTGAAGATTAAAGATTGAAGATTAAAGATTGAAGATTAAAGATTGAAGATTAAAGATTGAAGATTAAAGATTGAAGATTAAAGATTGAAGATTAAAGATTGAAGATTAAAGATTGAAGATTAAAGATTGAAGATTAAAGAATGAAGATTAAAGATTGAAGATTAAAGATTGAAGACTAAAGATTGAAGATTAAAGATTGAAGATTAAAGATTGAAGATTAAAGATTGAAGATTAAAGATTGAAGATTAAAGATTGAAGATTAAAGATTGAAGATTAAAGATTGAAGATTAAAGATTAAAGATTGAAGATTAAAGATTGAAGATTAAAGATTGAAGATTAAAGATTGAAGACTAAAGATTGAAGATTAAAGATTGAAGATTAAAGATTGAAGATTAAAGATTAAAGATTAAAGATTGAAGATTAAAGATTGAAGATTAAAGATTGAAGATTAAAGATTAAAGATTGAAGATTGAAGATTAAAGATTGAAGATTGAAGATTAAAGATTGAAGATTGAAGATTAAAGATTGAAGATTAAAGATTGAAGATCACAGATTGAAGATGAAAGATTAAAGATTAAAGATTGAAGATTGAAGATTGAAGATTAAAGATTAAAGATTTGAGTATTAGAGATTAAAGTATTTTTATTTCAATTGACTCCAGTCTTATTTCGAGTAAAATTAACAATGAAGGAAATGAAACGGATCCTTTAAGATTAAGCTTCACTTAATACTTATTCCAACCAATGAACAATCAGTTTTGCAATGAAATAGGGTGGAGCTTAACGATTTAAGGGAAGCTTAACGTTTAAGGGTAGTTGGTGCAAACGGGCAGCTGCTGCCTGAAAATCTAGCTGAAAGCTTAGGTTAGCTTGAGATTTTCCTTAAAACTTACTTTAAGCTGAGATTTTGAAGCCTAACTTAAAGTGTTGCTTAAAGCTTAGGTTGAAGCATTGCTTAGATACATTTAAAGCTAACCTTTAAGGTTAACTTATTTTGAATTTAAGCTAAAAACTAGCTTGTAAACTCATAAATTATTGTAAACTAATAGCTTGAAATTTAACTTAAAGCTTACTTTGAAGCTTAGCTTAAAGTATTGTTTAAAGCTTAGATTGAAGCATAGCTTAGATAAATTTAAATCTAAGCTTTAAGGTAAGCTTTAAGTTTAGTTTATCTAAGCTAATATGAACTTTAGTTTAAACATAGCTGATAAAGTCATAAATTAATTTCGAAAGTAGCTGGAAGCTGCCCGAAAATAAATCTGAAAGCTTATCTTAACTTGAGATTTACCTTGAAGCTTATGTATACTTTGAAGCTAAACTTTCGAAGCCTCGCTTAAAGTATTGCTTAAAACAAGCTTAGATTGAGACATAGGCAAGCTTGGACAGATTTAAAGCTAATCTTTAAGCTTAGTTTTAACGTCAACTTAAAACTAACATTTCAACTCCGAAAATAAATTTGAAACTAGCTTAGCTTAGCGTAGTTTAGCTTAAATTGAGATTAACCTTAAAGACTTAAAGACCTTATAAACTCATAAATTAACTATAAAACTAGCTTGAAGCTGCCTGAAAATGCAGCTGAAAACTTAGATTAACTTTAGATTTATCTTAAAGCTTACTTTGAAGCAAAGATTTTTAAGCTTAGCTGAAAGTGGTCCTTAAAGTTTAGATTAAATTTAAAGCTAAGCTTAGTTTGAACTTCAGCTTAAATCCAGCTTATAAACTCATAAACTAACTTTGAAACTACCTTGAAGCTGTCGGAAAACGCAGCTAAGCTTGAGATTTACCTCAAAGCTTACTTTGAAGCTTAACTTTTTTTTTGTTTAATGCTAAACTTTAAGCTTAGTTTAAACTTCAACTTAAAACTAGCTTATAAAATCATAAACTAACTTCGAAACCAGCTTGAAGCTGTCTGAAAATGCAGCTGAAAGCTTAGCTTAGCTTGAGATTTAACTTAAAGCTTACTTTGAAGCTTTGAAGATATAGGCAAGCTTAGATAAATTTAAAGCTAAGCTTTAAGTTAAGTTAAGTTTATATTGAAATTCTAAATTTTCATTTAAAAAAACTTATCATTTTTTAACCGAAAATTCGAAATTAATGTGTGAATTAAGAGATTAATCTATGTTTTGAGACTAAGTCTTAATCCATGCTTTAACTTAAGCATAAAGCTGAGTTTTAAGTTAAGTCACACGCTAAGTCTCAGCGACGACTTAAGTTAAGTTTTGATACAAATCAATATTATAAATTGTTTAATCTAATTTTTGATTTTCTTCACTCCAAGTAAAAGTTTAGCTCTAATTTGAGGAACAAAATTTATCTGAAATAAATTAAAGTGCAAATAAATTGGTAGACTTCCACTATTCAATGAGATTGAAAGTTAAATAGACTAAAATTACCTTTCAAAGCCATAATTTGCCAGTCAATGGTTTTTCTTTGCTCCCTTGATATTTAATATATCATTAAATACTGGTAAATAGGAAATAAGTGCATACATTATAACTATACCACATTATTATAAAAAATTGTATATTTTATATAATCATTTAAATGAAATTAATGCAAATAACATTATTTATAAATAAATTAAGGTAATCTAAAGTTGTCAAGTAGCTGCTGCGCGGCCTCGGTGTTCGGTATGCAAACCGGCCTATATGACCATTTTAAATGGCCGGTTTAAAAAAACGCTAATTTTGGTTTTCATCACTGAAAAATTAAAAAATTTAAAAAATTCGGCCAGCCCATACGATCAAAAGCATATCAAAAGGTTAATTCTGCCAAGGTTTTTTTTTGTGGACTCAGATATTAACTCATTATGTGGACTATTGATTATCCAGACCAAAGCCACTCCTAAGACCAGTTTTCTCGTTGCTTCTTAATAACAGGCATTTAATGGTTGAACAAATATATGTGATAATATGGGATCTTAAAATATTTTTGACCAGAAGCAGATAAAATTTAGTACTACATTATGTGACTATCACCTTCCGAATTAATTAGTTTGGAAACAATGGTTTGGTTTCAAAAAATAAAAACTTTATATTCAAGTCCCCCTGAAAAAAAGCAAAACGTGTCAAGACTCACGAAAACACTTTATTTGTACAAAACCAATTTCCTGTTTCCGCAAGGAGCATGACCGAACGACTAAATTAAGTTATTTAATTTATGCCAATCATCAATTAAATTTTTATTTATTCAATTGGAAATTGACGACTTTTTATCTTCATTGAAAATAAATCGAAGGCTGAAAAATTGCAAATTCACTTCTCAGGAAATTATAGAACTAAACGTGTTTCTTTTTCAGATCAGAATGGACGAACAAACGGCACTGCTTTTAGCACTACAACTGGTTGCACTTTTTTCCATTGCAGGAGCATTGCTCTTGTACCTGTTGTGCAAGATACGTTCGAATTCCAGTCCTGAAATTAACGATAACATCGCTTGCGGTGGAAAACCCATCCTAATAACGTCGTGCGATAACGCCATTGGCTTGCAGGTAAATACTTTTAATCAAATTTCTGAAGAAACAACAAAAGCCTTTTTTCAGATTGCTATTCATCTGGCCAATCGAGGTTTTCGGGTATTCGCCGGCCTTCGCGAAGGCCTTTTGAACGATTCCACATCTTCCAAAGTAATTAGAGCTTGGCAAAAGTACAGAGAGAGCCTGACAGTCAGGAAGCAAGGTTCGATAGTCACTTTGCCGTTCGATGTGACCAGAGAGGATTTGTCTCACGAGGCTGTTGATATCATCCGGGCTCATCTTCCTGCTGGAGAAGACGGTGAGAAAATTATTTCCAATTGAAAAACAAAGTTAATTATTGTAAATTATAAATAATGCGTTTTAGATAATATTAATTACGACGATTTCCTAATGGCTTGCTTTTACATTATTCCAGTAATTACCTTAAAAGCCTTGCATTCACTTTTTAAATTTTCGAAGCTCAAAACTCGTCCAATAAATTTTTTCCGATCGAAATGTAAATTAACCTTCGGATTTGTTACCATTAAGATATTTCGTTAATGATTTTGTTTATTTTCCAAAAGTGCACCGATATAAATTTTGGGCGTATTTTTCCAACTTAACCTTCTGCTCGCTCTTTAATCCAGTTAATGAGGTTAGCAAATTTTATTATAATACAAGGACTTGAAACCATAACACGCACGTACACGTTCTTAATAGTTAAGGTACATGTCCAGTCACGAATTTATTTTCCTTGTTTTTATTTATGATTTTCTGCACAGTCGTGTTAACTTTCTTATATTGGATTTGTTACAAAAAAGTGATTCAGGAAGTCGAACCAAACCGCACCTCTCCCCAAAAGTTTGCTACAGTTTTTCTATTTGTACAGGGATTTGGGCCATTTTGAACACGAGTGGATTATTGTGCAGAGGCCGATTTGATCAGCAAGATGTGGAATATTGGGATGCGATGTTGAAGACCAACGTGATTGGAGTACTGAGAATAGCCAAAATCTTCCAAGGGTTATTGCGCACCACGAAAGGAAGAATAATAAATTTTGGTTCCACCTCTGGCAAGGAACCGGGATTGGTTGCTTACACAGCGACCAGATATGCCATCGAAGGTGCAAACAACGCTCTGAGACAAGAACTTGCACCGTACGGAATCCACGTCATCAATCTGGATCCTCAAACTGTTTCGCCGGATTTAATGTTTGCGTCACCTAAAATTAAAAAGTAAGTTTTTCAGATTTTCCTATCATGATTTAATGATTTGGGTTTTAGTCGTCCCGATTCTGAAATCTCTTTGGATATAAGTGGCGTTCCAGAATATTATCCGGTGGTTTTGTCGCCACAATCACTACAAGTTTTCGATATAGCCATAACGACAGGAATTCCCCAACAAAACTACACCTTGGTCCAAAAGGGATTTTGGAACAAACCCTTATGTTTATTGAAAATTGTCTAATCGACTCTTCCATTCTTATTTTAAAGTATTTGCATTATCTTATACTGGATGCCTGCAATTCGAAGCATTCTTTACAAATGTGAAATATTTTGCAGACATCCTGTATTATGCCTTAAGATTTATATTTTGTAAATATATCTGATATTATTGTTGCTAGTTGTACATAACAATTTTAAATAAATAAAATAAAACAAAAGACATTGTTAATGGATTTTTTAAAAAAATTTTTCGTTGATATTCTGAATAGCACAGACTTTCACCAGATTTGCACAGATATCATCATCTCATAATTATGGCAAGGAAGAGTCTCCATGGAAATATTTATTGCATTTTGCAGAGCAAAAGTAGGCGTCCAAAAAGCGATGAGTCCAGAGTACGAAGAGATGATGACATCATGTCATGTATTATTGAATTTCAAATAAGAAATTTTAGATTTTTAGAAGTTAGATTACACTCTCTGGTGTACTGGAGGGTATTCCATACCCCCCAAACCCCCCGGTGACAAAAAAGTCATTTTCTCGAAAGAAAAAGAAGATGATAGTCCATCAGTGGACTAAAGGGCCGATGATTCCCAAAAACTTTATTTTAAATTTTTCTTCTCTGGCGACAATGGCACACCAGCGAAATAGTCTGCTTCTTCTAATTATTCCAGTAATTAAATCAGAAAGTCACCCAATCGTCTAATCAGTCACGTGACCAGAAGCAGAGTGGACACTCCGTAATCGTTACATGTACAGGTGATTATTACCGAATTAAAATAACAATTCCCAATAAAATTTCAATAACCGCACACAAAGCTAGGTATTCAAACCGGGGGGTCTGGGGGGTATGGAATACCCTCCAGTACACCAGAGAGTGTTATTGCGCTTATGGGTTTCAATCCAAAAATCTAACGTCTAAAAATCTAAGATTTCTGGTTTGAAATTCAATAACACATTTCATTTTTTTGCTCACAATCTTTGGTGCACTGGGGGGTATTCCATACCCCCCGGACCCCCCGGATTGAATAACCTAGCTTTGTGATTGTGTTTAAAAAAGAAGAGTTTTAAACCAAAAATTGAATTTTTTATATATTTCAATTCTATTTTCTATTATGTATTATTAAGGCGCCACTATTGCAGCATTTAACACAGTGTTTTGGAAAAGTTCTATTTATTCCGTTAATAATAAATATTTTTAAATGATTCAAAAAATATTAATTAGGTAAATCATTAAACTGTTTCGATAAAAGATTAAAATTTTAAAAATACAACGGCTTTTTATGCAATAACGTCTTTAAATATGTACAACATTCAGCGCTTATGTATTATAATTAATATAAGTTATCAACAAAAAAATTACTTATCGAAATAGAATAAACCTTTACCTGTTGCTATAAAAAAAATTAAAATTTTTTGGTCATTAATCGAGCAGTAAATTGCACGACGAAATGTACTGTTTTATAATTTTTCTCCATACAATTGCATATATTGTAGGGGTAAAGCAAGTTTTATTTCAAATGCACATCGTTCAGACCAGTTGGAAAAAGTAAACATGGTATTGAGTTACTGGCGTGTTGATTACATTTATAATAACACACGATTAGGTATCTTACAACAAAATGCTAGAACGTAATTTCTTGAAATTTACACAAACCAATTTGAATGTTTGTCAAAAACGACCTGGGCCAAAGATGGTAACATTTTACTAAAAGATAACTTTTTAAAAATCTTTAAAAAAATAAAAGATGGGTACATACGTATACATCTTTTTACGTCGATTTTTACATAATTTTAGAAAAAATTTGCATTTTAAATTAGGTTAATTAACAGGCACGGAACTAGCCCTGTTAGACTAAGTGGGCCGAAGCCGGGCCCAGTTATTTTTAAGGAGGCCAAGAAAAAAAAGGTAATGTACGTGACCAATAACAAAAAATAATGCAATAATGCGATTATCTTAAAAAAGCGTATGTAAAACATTTTAAACTTAATTAGTCAGAAATAAATCACGAAATTATTGGAACGAAAATCTTCATTTGCCAGGGTGGGCACAAGAGTGGGCCAGCACAACTTTTAGATGGGCCATGGCCCACCCTGCCCCCCCCCCCGTAGTTACGTGCCTGCTAATTATAGTAAAATTTATTGTATTCTTACGCAGTTTGTTTATTTTTGAGTCGCCATTAAAATTCACAAAATAATCTTGTTATTAAAAAATCTAGCTTTTGATCCAAATCCAACTAGATCCAGTTTAATTTTGCAGCCAATACTCATACTCTTTCTGTACTTATTAGTCAATTATTTTATTTTAACTAATTACTAACACATAAAATTGTACTGTATTTACACACTAAAAACTCAACTAATATACATACGTCATAATTAATACACTAATAACTACATTACTACTTCGTTTAAAGATTGTATTTACTATACAGTAGAATCCGGTTATAGCGACGGCCAAGGGACCGGCGATATTACGTCGTTCTAACCGGACGACGCACAAAACGGTTTGAAATTTTCACGGCGAATCCGGGCAGCTAGTTGAATAATATGCGTGTAAAATAAAAAAAAAAACAAAAATTTAAACTTTAATTATAATTAAATCTAATAGGTAAAGTTACAAGCTAATAAACAATTTAAAATATAAAAACATGATTGTAATGTACATACATAATAATGTAGGTACATGTAGATAAGTATATAAAAAACCTACTGGTTTAGAAAAAAAAAGTTATAACACAGCTAAAGGTAACAAAATACGAAGTGATTTACTCTGGAATCTTAATACATAAAATCCCAGCCCGCTGCTGCTGCTCCAGCGTATCATTTTTTACCAACCAAAAAATATTAAAGTACCGACGACGGTACTCCCCCTGGGACGAGTTGCACATCAATCGAGTTTCCAACCAATCGGGTCTAGAGGCCCGTCCGTGGACGGGCTTTCCAGCTAGTAATAATTATAAAGTGCATAGAAGGCATTTTACTTGTGTAAGGCATTTGTGGGGGCGGAAATATAATGCAAAGTATGCATTTGCGCTTGAAATTTTGAATTATTTTGAGACGAGCGTCGTTTTAATCGGACGATTTTTAATAAATACGTGGCTTAAAGCGGTTGGTCGCTTTAACGGGAATCGTACTAAACGGATATACTTTCGCAGGATGTTATATGAAAACCAAACTTGAGGTTGCACTTACGTCGTTAAAAGCGGTCGGTCGTTATAAACGAAGTCGTACTATTCGGATTCTACTGTATGTATAAAGTATTTACTCAGTTTATTCGGTACAATCAATCAGTAACCGTAGATTGGTTACTAGGTTTAATTCTCAAATCCTTAATTTTTAATTTTTTCGAATGTTGTGGATCAATTAATTCGGGTAGTACGCACTTAAAATAAAAATGTTTTTAATGAAACGACCAGTTTTTCCCAAAAGTTTTCATCTTTACAGTGGCAACAATTATTATTAATACACCCCTATGTTAACCATGTAAATTGCACATTTTGAAACCGTTTTTTGACATATAATACTCGCTTTTACAGCAAAACTTTTCAGATATTTTTTATTGAAAATTTTAATCTCTTCAGTTTTGTTTCTATACATTTTATTATTTTATTTTGCCGTTTACGAGTTACAGCGACTTAAAGAAAACTAAGTAAAAAAGTTAATAAAATTAACATTGCTCTTATGGGAGTATTTTACAGAGTTTTCTTCAAGTCGCTGTAACTCGTAAACGGCAAAAGAAAATAAAAAAATGTATAGAAACAAAACTGAAGAGATTAAAATTTTCAATAAAAAATATCTGAAAAGTTTTGCTGTAAAAGTGAGTTTTATATGTCAAAAAACGGTTTCAAAATGTGCAATTTACATGGTTAACATAGGGGTGTATTAATAATTGTTGGAGCCACTGTATATAATATAATATCCCGTTCCAATCCATAAGGAGTCCAGATTACAAACGCGCAATATTCACGATTTCTAATATTAAGTTGTCCCTGTACTTGATAATAATATGGATGGTTTTTGTTTAATTTTACATTGTCATGTATAATTTTAGCAAATTTAATTTTTTTATTAATAATAATAACTCAAACTTGAAAAAGTTGATTTACATGCTGTAGTTGCTATGTAAATTTAGTTAGTACCATTAGTCATCTTAAACGCACCAATTCTTTGTCAATTTTATGTTATATTTTTGTAACAATTATAGTGTTTACTTTTTCTGATTACATTTAATAATTCTTCCTCTGCATTTTGATTCCAATTAATAACTGGACCATCAAATTTTCAATAGTATTAAACCTTATTGTAACACCTATTTTATAATATAGAAATGAAGTTGAGTTTATACAAAAATGATACCTCAGCATAGAATCTGATATGTTGTTTATAAACTTAGGCGAGATATAGAACAAATCTCTATCCACAAGAAATTTCTTCTATTACACGTCAATATAATTGTACAACACATCATCAATAGAGAACTCTAGAACAAGGATTAACTCACAGGAATTCAGGAAACACTCTGAAGAACTCTAAGGAAACTTAAAGAAATTCTTTTCAAACCCAGGTAACCACTGAGAAGCATGGGCGTCTATTGGGGGGGGGCATAAATTTTTAAATTTAATTTGAGTTAATTTAAATTTCGTGGAGAAAGTTATTACTGAGTTCAAGAAGGAGACACGGAATTTGAAATTTGTCTTTACTGCAAATAAAGAAAATTAAAAATGTTGAGTGTTTAATTTTTGCCCCTTCCTGAAAAAGATCCTATCGACGCCTATGCGGAGAAGCACTATGTACAAATAGGAGAATATCAAGACTCGAGGAAACTCTGAGGAACTAAAGAGAACCTTAAACTCCTTTCAAACAAGTAACAGGAACAAGAACTCGAGGGAATTCTAATTTTCTTCATCAATCAATCCTTCAGGATTACAGAATTGTGAAAATTGACTCAATAGTTCAGGGATGAAGGATAAGGGACAAATGGAGGGTTTCCTTTCAAGGACTGGAAAGCAGCTCTGAAATTTTTCATCTTCACACTTATGCAGTTAATCAAGGGGTAAATATCCCGAAAATTTTGTGTACACTCGTTTGGAATTCCCTTGAAAATCATTGGAATTCCTTGGAATTCTTTGGAAATCCCTAAAATTCTTTGGAAATCACTGGAATTCTTTGGAAATCTTTGGAATTCCTTGAAAATCGTTGAAATCCTTGGAAATCTTTCTGCAATTAATCTAAAAATGCTTTGTGATTATTTTTGATAGCAATTATTCAGCGTTTTAGCTACTACACCACATAAAGTCAAGTACTGTCAATCTGAGTAAGTATGCTGTACAGAACTTGCTGCCAGTCAATTGCTAACTAGCAATTCCAATTAAATCTTGTTATCAAAGTGTTGTTCTGAATAGCATAATTTTTATCAACCTTTATATCGACATTACCAACCTCCCTTAAAAAAATAACAATATTGTTAGCTAACAATGACATCGTTATTTCGTTCCGACCAATTTGATATTATTAATTTACTTTAAGTGAACTTGTTGTTAAGCAAGTCAACTTCATTCAGTTAGTTAAGCAGTCAGAAATTTCCAGATTTTCATGTTAAACTTCAAATTTTTGAATAATTATTTAATTTTTGACAAAATCAAAAATCTTGTTACCATTAAAAAAATATCTAATACAAAATCCCTTGGATTTTACAAAATTACAAATATTTTGTTACTCAATACAAATATAAAATAATAAAAAATTCCAACGAAATCTACTGAGGTAGCAAAATTGCCTCCAGCAGTTCGCCTTTTCTGCAAACATTTTTATAGTCAGTCTTTGCTGGCAGATAAAGCAAAGCGTTTGCCCCAACAAAGCTATTTAACTTGCTACTAATTTGGTTTCCAACTGGAAGAGCTTGAAGTGTATTCTCTCCAGGAACACTCTTAAGAGCCACTCGAGCATACTCGGGTCTGATATCTAAAGTGGTATCGATTCCCTAAAAAAAAATTAAATTAAATTATATTGCGAGATATAAACAATCAAATCCTACCAAGGGAACCATAATTCTCGAGTATAAATCTTGAGAATTGTTTTCCATTTTTCTTAACCCTGGAATGGCAAAAATGATGCAGGTCACCATTGCGGATACAGGATTTCCAGGTAAACTGAAAATTATTTTTGGTTTATTTTCAAATTCGCACGTAGCGAAAGTTGTGGGTTTTCTAAAAATATAAGTAATTTAGGTTTTTGTTTTGGTTCAAAATGTATTCGGGGAATACCCTGGTTTCATATTGACACGACCAAAGTGAATTTTGGCTTTAAAGTCGACTTCCAGAACTCTCTTCATGACATCGAATTCTCCCATGGAAACACCGCCTGTAGTAATAACAACGTCGTTGTTGGATAATGCATTAACCAGAGCTTGTTTAACCGAATCTGGGCTAAAAAAAGGAAGTGTTTTCAAGTTAATAGGTCGGTAAGTCAGTCAAAGACTTACTTGTCTTTCGCAATACCACAGTCTTTTGGTTCGTAGCCATAAGAGGTCAACAAAGACATGAGAGTCAGTTTGTTGCTGTCTCTAATGTGACCAGGCTTGAGAATTTCGTGAAGCTCTTGTAATTCGTTTCCGGTAGATAAAACCCCAACGCTTGGTCGCCTTAAAAAATTTTGCATTAGAAAAGTTTTAAATTCTGTACTGAACAAAACGGTTAAATTAAACCAGTACAAGACGGAGTCTTTGCTAACGCTCGACTCAATAATGAAAATTACAGGTTTTCAGGTAGGCATTTTTTGTTCTTTGACCAGTTTATATTGATATTCTCTCGCTTGCATGTTTTTAATTTTGCAAAAATAATAATAAAATTACCGTCAGCGTCTGGCAGTTTTTTATGAACATAATAATGAGAAATTGGAGAAGGTCATAATTTTTAATCAACCGAGAATGAACAATAGATTCAGCAAAAAGTGCAATGAAAAATATTGTAAAAGTTGCAAAGTTTAATTAGCAGTCAGTGTACTAACCGCTGAGCGATGACTGTTTTAATTGAATTACTTCAGTGGTTTTTAATGTTTTAACTACCAATTAATTTGTTTACTTAATTTCTGCTGTGTCTGCTATATATTATTCCGAATAAAATGTAAATGTCTAGCGTCTACGACTATTAAACCCTAAAAATTATGTCTAGATGTTATAAAAAGTCGTGCCATGAGCAGGGCCGGATTAAGACTACTTGATGCCCTAAGCAGTTCACGCCTGTGGGCCCCCCCTATCCATAAGTAAACTAATATCGGTCTTAAAAAAAAAGAAAAAACAGCACAGCGTCGGCCGGGCAGAGGTGGTGATGGGCTAATCGCAAATCGGGAGGGAGCATTTGAATTTCAGAATGATGCACGAGCGAGCGAGCAAGCTTTCATGTGCTAGCAAATATTTTTTTGCGCTGTTTCTGGTACGTGGTGCCCCCAAGTTGTAGTGCCCTAAGCAATTACTTAATTTACTTATGGGTTAATCCGGCACTGGCCATGAGGCACGGTAGGATTTTTACAGATTTAAATTAAAAATGCCAGTTGAAAACAGAGTTGACACGAAATTTAATCTGTCGCTCTCGAGTTTAGGATTTAAACAATGCAATACAACTGATTAAAAGACAATAAAATAAATTGGGATTTAGACAAAAGCGAGGACTAAGTTCATGAACAAACGGTAATAGATAATTGACCGAATATTACGTCTAATCTATTTCCACTTAAGATTTGTAAATTTATTCATAACAACTACTACGCAATATTATTTTTAGTGATTGTTTGAAATTGTTTCCTAAATTTATTCCGTCCTACCGGAATACCACGCATCGAGAAGGATTAGCGCAAAAAACAGTAACTCACTTGAATACCGTTAGCTTTGTAACACCCACACTGGCAAGAACACCGACATGAGCAGCTGTTAGGAAATCACCTGCAGACATAATCTGCGCACCAGAGAGAATGTCGCTTCCGCAACGTCTAAAAATACCGAACATAAATAAATTTGTTTAAACGGATATCAATACAACCTTATATCTTGGCCTTCCTTTGGAACACAATTGATTTTAACTCGAATTTCTTTGGAGCCATCCGGAGTCGCTTCAATTAATTCGGTATCTTCTACCTGAACGACGGCGTTAGCCCCGCAGGGGATGCAGGCTCCAGTGCTTATACGCACGATTTTGCCCGATACCATTGGTTTATTAAAAGGCTAAAACGACCCTAATAAAATAATTAAGTTTGATACCATATTTTTACCCACCGCATCTCCAGCAGCAACCACGTCTCGAACCCGTCGGATTCCAGCCCCGTCTTCCGCTATTACGGCATAACCGTCCTTTATGGAAGCATCAAACGGTGGCACGCTCTCCTGCGAGCGTACGTCTTCGTACAACACCCGACCTTTACTTTTGGACACATCGATCACTTCAGATACTTTACTCGTTAAGCAGCATTGCAGTATCAGGTTTTTGGCTTCTTCAACTTCCAGCATGGCATAAGGTGACGTACGCGATCGGAAAGCAACTTGATTCATTTTCACCTTTAACCAATAAAGATTACTTGACAGAAAAATAAAAAATTAGATTTACCTGGCTGGGTTCGACATGTAGAGCGGTGTGTATGCTGTGAACCTTTTTAATCGAAGCCAGATTATCTTTCAATAATGAGACTGCGTGCGGCAGTGAATTTTTGATTATATCGAAACATTCAGAAACAGCTTTCACGCTTCCGGGTAAGTTAACGATAAGAGTTTTACGTTTGATCCCACAGACACTTCTGCTCAGCATTGCCAAATCCGTAATTTCCAGACTTTTCGAAAGCATCGCAAAGGATAATCCAGGTGCTTCCTTATCGATTACGGATTTTGTAGCTTCCGGAGTTACATCTCGGCTGGAAAAACCCGTCCCTCCGGTGGTGAAAATCACGTCGCAGTTTTTACTCGACCAGATGCAGAGAAATTCCTTGATGATGCTTATTTCGTCTGGAATAATTTCGGTGTGCAGGACGCTGCTGTCCGGAAAAGTCTTCTTGATGCACTCCACTAGTTTGGGTCCACTTTTATCGACTGCAGTTTTCGCGAAACAGCTATCGCTCACTGTTAACACGACAAAATTAATCGACGCCATTCTGGATACTAAAACAAAAGAAAATATTAAAAACAAAGGTGTAATGTCAAAAATAAGGTAAGATGTCATAGATTACGAAAATTTAAAGATTATTTGATTACATAGAGTACATAATTACTATTTTTAATGGAATTAGTATGAATAGAGATGTGTGTGTGTCTAGTTTAATATAAATTAGAGAACCGCGCGAAGGCAGTCCTGCCATAGTCAAAATCAAAGCTTGTCCCGATCCAAGAGCTCCTCATGAGTAAGTTCTGGCTTTAGCTTTATGCAATTCTAAGTTATTGCATTTTTTACAATCAATAAATCGTTTAAAGCCAAGTTTGTAATAATAAAACCATTAACTGATTAAAAGCCGGTGAAGCAAGTAAGCGAACACAATATTCTATTAACAAAGAGCTTATTTGAAAGCTGTCCGAGATGCGTTTGGCATCGACTTGAATAATTATTCCATGTCATCTAAGCATGGAAATGCATGCGCTTGCTTCCTCATTGTCTATTTTCAGTTCCAAAGTAATTTTTCCAATGTCTAGACGATTCTCACGAGAAAAGTACCCAATTTGCATAGTTTTCAATTTTAACAAAAAAAGAACAATCCAAAAGCAAAAAAATTGCTTAAGATCCATTAGCTTACCGTGGAATCCATATCACGACACATATAATTCTTTCTGAAACTGCTTGGATTTAAACTTGTACATGAAAGTAGGTGGATGTAATATTCCAAGTTTCTCCAAGTTATCGTAAAAGTTAAATCTCTTATCTGTACTGAAAGTTCATTTTCTAATTTGAAATAACAGTCTGTTGGTTGTTTTCCCAGTCTTAGTTTGTAAAGTTTTACCGGTGAGCTAAAATTTTCTATATTACAATATTTTTATTTTCGCGTTAAAACAGCAGTCGGCTTTTAAGAATTATCGATTTTCCTATAAAATAATTTTTTTTTCTGCAAAACGTCGCAAACAGTGCTAACATTAAATTTTAGTGCGGAAAATTTTAAACGACCTGTGCTATTACGACCGTCCCTGCTGTATTATAACATAATGAAATAACGAAGCTTAAATCAACAAACTAATTAAGTATTTTTATAGAAATAATTTAAAATTTTTTAAAATACAAGTCCCTCCCTTGAGGGCCGCCTGTTTTCAAAACAACATAATAATATGTAGTAGCAATATGGTAGCAATCAATCAAACTGAAACATTTATCATCTTTGCCAGCAGAGGTCGCGTGAAATAAGCCCCGCCATTTTTGAAAATTTAAAAACTGAATATTGTGTTGTGCCATATTTTTTACTTCATTTTTAAAATTTTATATTTCTCTATATAAATTCCAAAAAAATACGGCACAACGTGGCACACGTCGGGCACAATATTCAGTTATTTATTTTCAAAAATGGCGGGGCTAACTTCCCGTACATCGCTGGTATCAATTATGTTTTGATTTAATTTTTTTATTTTATTTATTTTTAAAATAATTTATTGTGATTCATAAAAACGTAATTTTAGAGTTGTTTATTATTTATTTGATTAATCAATATTTATTACTTTTAAGGGGTTGAACTTGAGAACATGCGTAATATGGTAAGTTCAACGTTCAAGATTATAATTTTTTGATAAATATTAATTTTATTAGACTTCATTTTAATTTTGTTGTAGTGTAAAATTCCAAATTAAAAGGGTTCCATTACATTGCTCATGTTCTCCGATTATTCTTACATTTTAAAAACTTGTTATGCATTTCTCAAAAAAATTGTGGAAAAACCTTATAAATAATTTAATTAATTTATTTCTTATTAATGCAATAATAAATAGTATTATAATAATAATAATAGTTTCATTCGGATTAACAATGGAACTTGTTTTGACAAGCAATTTTTACGTAGCGAAGCCTAGCTTTCTTTTTAAAATTCAAGCAGTGGCGTAACTAGGGGGGGCGGGTCGCCCCACATATTTAGGGGGCGGCAGATTGCGGTATGTAAAAATTGTGGGTTTGAAAAAAGCTAGAGCATGTTGAATGTTTGTTTACGAACACCTCGCTGACCTTTTTTTTGCTCTTTTTTTAAATTTAAGTAAAATTCTTTTGGTAGGGGGCGGCAAAATATCAGACCGCCCCAGGCGGTAAAAGCTCTAGGTACGCCACTGAATTCAAGTGGGTAATATTTCAGTGACGAAAGAACTGATGCATTTTAATAAATTTTATAACTCAAGGGGAAAATTTAAAAAAAATTAATTAAACATAAAATCCTCGGGTAATCTGGTAAAAATATTTATTGGCACACAAAATGAATTACTGTTATCCAGTTTCTTGTATAATCATTATTTTAAATGAATTTGACTAATAAAAGTCAATTTATAAGATACATATTTGATTTAATATTTTTTGAAATAACAAATTACAGTGAGCAGATATTAAAAAAAAATTAACAAATTTATTACAATAATAATTGCAAGCAAAAATATTAAAAAACAAAACTGGTTTATGCGTTGTTTGCTAACGATAAGAATTTATAACATACAACAATATCCTGATAGTGTTCCTATAAATAAAAAAAATATACAGATATTTAAAATGTGTTTATCTTTTCGTCCCATTGCAATTTGTAAATAAAATTTGAAAAAATATGTTATGGTATTTTAAGACTTTAACTATTCCACTTACTAAATTTGTTTATAAAATAATAAAAAATAAATAAACAACTCGAAAATCTAAACAAGGGTGGAGGTCTACACTTATAAACTATTTCACATTTTTAATTTAAAAAAAATACACTTAGTAATAATAACAATTAATTTTTCATAAATAAATTACAAAATCTGTAGACTAAAACAGTTACGGAGGTGTGAAAGGTGCCGGTTTTCATCTTACAGCTTTATCCTCCCTTTGAAATACATCCTTGTGGTATAATATAAATTAATTATTTTATTTAGTAAATATACAGCTATTGTACTTTCTCGAGTACTGAAAGTCGCAATAAACCCTGGGTTAACTTTTATCGGATAAGAGTTCAGTGTCAAGTAGCTTTTAATTGGCTTTAATAAATATTTTTTTAAATTTTACAGCATCCGAATTAAAATAACAATTCCCAATGAAATTTATAATACGCACACAAAGCTAGGTTTTTCAAACCGGGGGGTCTGGGGGGTATGGAATACCCTCCAGTACACCGGTGAATGTAATGCAAAAAAGGGTTATTGAGCTTATAAATTTCAAACCGGAAATCTAACTTCTAAAAATCTAAGATTTCTGATTTGAAATTCAATAACACATTTTTTTTAACACAATTACTATAATGTGCTGGGGGGTACCCCCCGGATTGAAAAACCAAGCTTTGTGATTGTGTTTAAAAAAGAAGATGTTTCAAACCAAAAATTGAATTTTTTATATATTTCCATTCTATTTTCTATTCTGCATTATTAAGAATATAATATAGAAATCAATGCAATTTCCATGGCCGCTACTGTATATTCAAGGATATGATTCAGGTGGTGAGAACGCTAGGGAAAGAATTAACTTACAAGAATTCAGGAGACACTCTAAAGAACTATAAGGGAACTTAAAGAAATTCTTTTCATACCCAGGTAACCACTGAGAAGCATGGGTGTCTATTGGGGGGTAACATGTAACAAATACTTGTTTAAATTTAATAAGAATTAATTAATTTAATTAAGAATTGAGAAAGTTATTACAGAGTTCGCGAAGGAGACACGGAATTTGAAATTTGTCTTTTCCGCAAATAAAGAAAATTAAAAATTTTGAGTGTTTAATTTTTTTTTTATTTTGCCCCTTCCTGCAAAAGATCCTATGGACGCCTATGCTGAGAAGCACTTTGTGCAAATATAAGAATATCCGGACTCAAGGAAGCTCTGGAAACTAATGAGAACTTGGAATTATTCTCACACAAGTAACAGGAACAGGAACTCGAGGGAATTCTAATTTCCTTCATCACTCAATCCTTCAGGATTTTCTTTTTTTTTTAATACAATCACTATAATGTGCTGGGGGGTATTCCATACCCCCCAGACCCCCCGGTTTGAAAAACCAAGCTTTGAGATTGTGTTCAAAAAAGAAGATGTATTTTTGAGCTTGTGCGTTTCAAACCAAAATATACTTAGAAATCTATTTTTTTAATTCAGAAATAATTCCCAATGCAATTTCCATGACCGCTACTGTATACTTTCATACTTTAAAAGTTAAACAAATCATAAGTACTAGATCAAGGCCGCACTGCCCCGTCATTTTTTGTAATTTCATTTTTTTATCTCGCCTAAACCGTTAGACTTTTTTAGATTTTTAATTTTCCGCACAACTACAGAGCAGCCACAATATTTTAAGGGTACAACCGACCTCTTAGAACCGAAAACACCCTAAAGGTCGAGTTAAGAGTTGTCATCAGAGACGTATTTACCTAAGGGCAACGAGGGCCATGGCCCGGTGTGGAAAGCTTCGAAGGGCGGCGTGAGCCGTCCTTCGCGCTCTGCTTAGGCACCTTCTATAATCAGAATAAATTAAAAAAATTAATTTTAGCTTTTTTTATTTAATTTCTGGGAGGCAAACCTTTTAGGCCCAGGGCGCCAAATTTTAAAATACGTCTCTGTTTGTCATGTTGCGTTGTTGAGATAATGATATTTATTTCACAAATAATTATACTATACTGAGCCACTGAGCGATAGTCAGCTTAAAGGTAGCACAAGGCGTTTTGAGAAAATATTTACTGCAACCTTGTGAAGCTGAAGTATAGCAACCAGCAGTGCATTACATGCGACCAGGGATAGAACCACGGTTTTTCGCTGTGCCTTGCTGCTGCTACACTGCTGCTGATTCAAGTCCAAACTATCATAATTCTGGATTACATTGAAGTGATGGGTATTCCATACCCTCCAGACAGTGGCGTAGCGAGCTTAACTCGCGCCCGGGGCACACTACCTTTTTAGCCCCCCACCCCCTTCGAAAACCATAATTTAAAATATATCTTCCAGAAATGAATTATAATAAAAATAAAAATTATCCAGTAATTTTTTGTTTTACGGACCATTTGGTGCCCTTTTGTGGGCATGATGCCCCCCTTGCCCTCCCCTGGCCCTCCCCTGACTAGAAAAGTCTAGATTTTTTTTCAATCATAATTTTCATCGCACCCCCACTTCAGACAAATTTGAATTTTCGTGTATTTTATTTTTTTAAGTCCGAATGTTTTTTATTTCGGTTTTCTTATTAAGAAAATTAAAAAAATAATTTTTGTAATAATATTTAAGCTCACGCCCTCATTTAATATTATAGCGCCCCCCTGATGCGCGCCACACGTTGAGTAACGCTGCCTTACTCTACACACTGCTGCTTGTTCAAATCCAAACTAGAATAATTCAGGATTTAATTGAACTGGTGGACCCCCCCCCTGGGGAGTTTGGATTTTTGTATTAGACGCGACCAGAGATCTCAACCTCTCAGTATTTGCGATCAAATATTCAATCATAATTTTTATCGCGACCCTCCCCCCCCCCAATTTGTGTGTAATGTTTACATACTGTTTACTGTGTCAGAATGTTTTTTATTTTGGTTTTCTTTCAGTAATTTAAATAATTTTTCTAATAATATTTAGGTTAGCGTCCCCGCGAGTTAAGCGCAGGCTACCTAGACCCGCACTGCATAAAAATTATTTTAAAATTTCAAATTTGAATAAACTAAAATAAAAAAAGTTCACTGATATGACCTAAAAATGTGCTTGTTTGTTACTATTCTTTTTTATCTTGGATTTACCTAACATGTTTACTTAAAATAACAATTAATTCTCAAAAAAACCGGTAGAGCCCACACTAAAGATCAGCTTAAAGGCCTAATACGGCCCTGAGTTGCCACATCATAGTTCCACTACTAAAATAAATTTTGTTGTTGGTTCAATTCAATAGCGTAGCGAGAGGGGTCAAGGGGGGTCATCATGCTCCGGGCGCTACTCACAAAGGGGCGCCAAATGGTCCACAAAACAAAAAATTGCTGGATAATTTTTATTTTTATTATAATTAATTTCTGGAAAATATGGTTTAAATTTAGTAATTTTAAAATTAGTATAATTTTACATTATAATATTTTATGGTTTTCGAATGGGGGGGGGGGGGCGCTAAAAAGGTAATGAATTAACTAATTTAAATAATTCGTAGTTGAGGTCGTTTTTTTAGTGCAGTCGTTTTTTCAGAACTGCTAATTTTAACCTCTATCTCGTAAGCTGTATAAAGGTTTAATACTTTTTGGTAATTTTACAGTTCATGGTGTAACAATAATTATTGTTACGAAACTGTTTTTCTATTTATACTTTATGTTTTTTGATTTTTTAAAGTTATTGTTCCGGTGAAAAATTAATTTAATTTCTTAAATCACTTATTTTTTAAATTTAATTATTTTTAAAATTACATGACCGATTTTCTAAATAAGATGTAGTAGATAGATTTTTAAGTAAATTTTGAACAGGGGCGGGCTAAGGGAAAGGGAATTAACCACTGCGAAGACGCTCTTATCTTTAGTTATTGTACTACCATTGAAAGGTAGTTAACGACTGGATATTTACCCCTTGCAGAATTATATTTATTTTTTAATTTTCATATGATCCATTTTGGGTATAAAATATACAGGAAATTGTCAATTTTAAAATTTTGTAGTTTCAAGAATCTTCCTTGACAAATTTGTTTGTGTTTCGGTTTGAATCTGTTGTTGAAATCATAAAACGCATTTCTGATGAGCAAAAAAAAATCATTTTCAAATAACTCGAATAGCCGACCATTGTGAGAAACCAAACTGATGCTCGTGAGCCTCTTATCTCTCAGGAGGTCAACATGTAGGCAGACAGATTGATTACCTACGTTATATGGGTTGGGATGCATTATATTTTAATGCTAAAATAAATAATTTAAATTTGAAAAAAAGATTATTCCGAGATTATAAATAATTATAAAAATTAAATATTTACATTCTACTTATTTTTAAAATTATAAGATGTACCAAAACAACAAAGCAATACAAAGTTGTTTGAAAACTTGATCTAATAAAATTTTTCCAAAATAATTCTATTGACAAAATTTGTATATTTAAATTAAATCATCTTAAGTTTGCTGTGTAAATGTTTCCTTATCATAATCAAGAATAACATGATATATTAATATGTTCACAAACTCAGTTTTTATGATGGTCATGTTTTGGTAGAAGGTAGACAAACAAATGGGTCGCGTTCAGGAAGCTATTCATAAAATACAGTTTTTTCGAGATTTCTTTGCATTTCCTTGCATTTCTTAAAATTTTTGAGATTTCCCAAGATTTCCTTGGATTTCTTAAGATTTTCTGGAATTTTCTTAGTTTTTCCTTCACTTGTATACCAGATTTCCTCAGCGATTCTTCCTCTCGGTACCATTCCAACTTATATAAATAAAAAAAAAATAACTGCGATGTTATTTTCATAAAATTTTTTATAAAAATAGTTGATGCATAGTCACTGCCGAGTAATCTTGAAATTTTCATTAGCAGTGCCGTAAATAAGGTGCGGTTGCCCCAAGAGCAATGCAGAAAGAGAAATAAGATGGAGCCCAAAGAGGGCGTTAAGCAGTGAACGCCGCTGATTTTATAGAGAAAAAGAACATGTATCACACGAAAATTAGGATAACTTCGTTTAAATTTTGCAAAAAAATTTAAGTTCCTGATCAGTACAGTTTCACTTTGCGGTCCATGTGATGGCTACATCATCAGTCTATTTTATAGATCACTTTATTTTTGCATAAGTTTTGCGGAAGAAATATCTACTTTTTGATAGTTCTTGCAATCAGAAAACTACTTTTTTATATTTTTGAAAATTTTCATAGTTTAATATTAATAGTGCAGAATGTAAGAGGAGGCTACGCCTCCCTTGCCTCCTCTGACGAGCCGCCGCTGGCTGTGTGTAAGTCGGTAATATTTAAAGGGACGTACGCAGGTAGGATAATTTCAAGAAAAACTTATTTTATCCCCTGCTCTCATAAAAGGACTCCCTTAGCATAGAGAGGCTATTTGACCAGTAAATAGTGTCCCATCAGAGGCGGATCGGAAGCTTTAAGGGCCCTAGGCTAGCACTGTTTGGGGGCCTACCAAATTAACTCAAGTTTGGTTTGCAAATAAACTGCTTTTCCAAGTAAATATTTGAGATGTTTATGTCTTACAGAGTTCTGCTCCGATCTGCGTGAGGCCGTAAAGCCCAAAAAATTTTGTTTTTTAACAATTCCAAAATGGTTCTATATAAAATTGAAGGTGACAAATTTCCCTAAATAAAATGGTTCCTAATTATTTTTCTGTAGGACCCAAATTTTCAGATTTTTGACAAATGCCAAAAATATCTAGTTTTACAACTAACGGTACAAATTGGTTTTTCGACTATATCTCGTTTTCCCTTTATTGTGTGGCTAAAATAATTTTATATCAAATTAAAGGCGACAAAATTCTCTACAAAATAGTTCTTAATCATTTTTTTTATAGCACCCATACATTCCGAGCAGTGGCCGGGCGAAGTTGACTGATTTTTGACAAATGGTCAAAGATATCCAGTTTTACAAGTAGAGGTACAATAATTTGGTTTTTCGACCATATCTCGTTTCCCGCTTATCGGACGGCTAAAATGGTTCTATATAAAATTGAAGGCGAAAAAATTCTCTACATATTAGTTCTGTATTACATTTCTGTAGAACCCATACTTTGATAAGTAGACTGAATTTTGGCAAATGCCAAAAATACCTAGTTTTACAAATCAAGATATAACAATTTGTTTTTTCGACAATATCTGGTTTTTCCCTTTTCGTACAGCTAAAATAGTTCTATATAAAATTAAAGGCAATAAAATTCTCTATAAAATAGTTCTTAATCATTTTTTCACAGCATGCATACAAACCGAGTAGTAGTCGCCTGATTTTTGACAAATGCCGAAAATATTGAGTTTTACAAGTCAAGGTACTACAATAATTTAGTTTTTCGATCGTATCTCGTTTCCTCCTTATCGTACGCTTAAAATAGTCCTATATAAAATTGAAGGTGGCAAAATTCTCTACAAAGTAGTTCCTTATAATTTTTGTGTAGGACCCAAACTTTCCGAGCAGTAGCCGGACGAAGTAGCCTGATTTTTAACAAGTGCCATAAATACTATATCGAGTTGTATAAGTAAAGGTACAATAATTTGGTTTTTCGATCATATCTCCTTTTCCATCAATCGTACGGCTAAAATGATTTTATATGAAATTAAAGGCGATAAAATTCTCTACACAATAGTTCTTAATAATTTTTTCATAGCACCCATACATTCCGAGCAGTGGCCGGGCGAAGTAAAAAGTTACCTGATTTTTGACAAATGTCAACAATTTGGTTTTACGATAATATCTCGTTTCCTCCTTATCGGACGGTCGAAATGGTCCTATATGTAATTAAAGGTAACAAAATTCTCTACAAAATAGTTTAATATCATTTTACCATAGAACCATTGGAATTCATTATATTTACCGAAAAAAATCTGAAAAAAAGCTGGCTTTATTTTGTTGCGGTGAAAATTGGTTGGAAGTTCAGTATGGCACAATCCAGGCCCGTAGCCAGGATTTCATTTCGGGGAGGGCACTCATAAACCTTTTTGTAAAAAGTAACATTTTCGGCGAATCCCCTTCCGGGAATTTTTATTATTACAAACAATTGTTGCTTTTTGTAAACTAGTTTTGAACAATAAAATAAAACACACAAATCCATCACTGGTAAATGTTCTATATTCCAATAAGATTTAGACGATTTTCATTTGGAGGATTATTGCCGGCACAAGTGCAAGAGCTACTCCAAAGTTTATTTTAAAACGATCAATGGTTGTAATATCGAAAGTTCATCAAAGTTGTTCAAGAAGTGTTGTTTAAATTTAATACAAGAAATTTAATCTCTGTTTCCAGCTTATTTGAAACGGCAAGCGCCTTGGCGATAGCGATTAGCGTCAGCTGAACAACAAAGCTGATTACGAACTGGAAAATATTTTTTAAAATTGCTACAATGTAACAATCTTTCTACTCGATAAATAGCAAACATTGAGATAGGTAAACAATCGACGTAACGTTTTTTTAGTAATATATTATTAAAAATAGCATTTTTTTATTAGTTTTTTTTTTTTAAATTGGGACGAAAGTGAAAATAATTACAAATTGAAGCGTTTGCGTCAGAGTGATGTACGGCATTGACCTTTCATAATGCAATCGTAATTTCTCCCAATCACAAATTAGTCGCGTTTTTAACCGAACGAAGTGATAAACGAATGATCTGTGACTTCCAAGTTTTATCAGGAGGAAAAAGTGTTGGCGACCCAAATAGAAAATGCGTTGTTTAGAAATGACCGGCGTAGGCAAAATTAGAACGTTTCAATAAATGAAAAGGACGTGATATGACGGAACAGCCTAGAAAATTATCAGAGTCGCTCGCGGAAAGCGTTCAGCGTTTCAGTATCGAATCTAAGTTCAAGCCGTTAGCATGTACGCGGCGTGCGGAATTACATGACCACAATTGTAACTCGTCATGATACGACAATGTTTAATAATCGCAGTTTGTGGTTTATACTGCTTACCTGTAATTAATGCCAAGTTCTGCGACAACGTAAGTGTGCTGCATTATGTGACGGAGTTCGAAAAAAATTTGCGCGGTTGTACGGTGATCGCGGGATATTTAAAAATTTTGTTTATGGAAAAATTAAAAATTTCCGATTACCAAAACTTAACCTTTCCCGAACTAACGGAAATTCGCGGTTTTTTACTGCTGTACCGTGTGCGAGGCTTAACGTCTCTGGGAAAACTGTTTCCAAATTTGACTGTCATCCGAGGGACAACATTGATTACCGATTATTCTCTAATAATCTACGATGTACCGCACTTACAGGAGGTAAATTTTTAATCAAATATTTATCTTGGATTGTCATACCTGTTATGTAAATAAAAATAAACGCACACGCGTAATAAGAATTGGAATGAAACGCACATTAATCCGCTACCACTCGCACTGGCGCCACTCAATTATATGAGAAAGAACCTTTGGCCCAAATACCTAGATAACCTTGCATAATGCTTTGTTTATTGAGATACGAACCGAACTGCTACTTATCCAATTTATGCAAAAATAACTCCAAAATTTGGCATTGAAAATAAATGATTTAATTAAATTTTCTTACGTCGTCGCGTCGTTTTTTAAACGTGCGCTGTCTGGGATGCCATCAGCGTACGCTTGGCTTTTCGCACCGCAGGTAAACAAGAATGTTAGCTCGATTCACACAAGCAAAGAAAAAAATTAATTTTCCGTATCAATATTGACGAGCGTCGCAGTATTGGCGACGGAAAGGAAATGAGAATTCGAATTTCCGTTTTTGGGTCAAGAGAAGGAAAATTGTTCACGATGCTCACCGATAATTGCACAAGAGTATCGAAATTATAAATGATATTTAAATTCAAGTTGAATAGTTTCTAATTAGCATAAAATATTCGTTACTATTGCCGGTTCCGCCCATTAGGCAAAAGTACGCTTAAAATAATGATATCCATATTAACGGTAAAGTAAATCGTGTCAAAGACCTCTGTTTAGGTTAATTCTGCAAAATTCCACTGCGGTACCGAAAGCAATAGATCTTGGAGATATGATTGAAACCAACCTTGGGCGAATTCTTATTTCGGGTGATTCATTTTGACGAAAGATCAAGTCACATGGGAGAGTTGTCTTTGCTTATTATATATTAAATTTGGGTTTTGGGCTGTCTTAATAATCCAATTGTTTCAAATATTGCGTCAAGAGAGGATTAACGAGGTTCCAACTTAATAATTTTTTTATGGAGAAATTAGTCATCTATTTACAGAATTTACAGACACAGAAATATATGAGCTGGGGGTAGGTATAATAGAATAATTCTACTACATCTATTATATTCGGCTGCGGGAGGGGGATTCCCCGAGTATCAATTTGAAAATCGTTTTCAAATTGATACTGGCATTGACGGCGGCACTAAAAATTATAATCTTTTTAACTCATAAATTGACTAACTTTGCGTTTCATTGTGAGCGTACTCATTTTACCAGCTAAAAGTGTCATTAAAGTACTTTGGTGCCGCCCGTCGCCGGCAGTAAAGTAAAATAATTCCTTTAACGAAACAGTTGACAGAAGAATTGAATGATACAGTAGCAGTCATCGCTGAATATTTCCGAATTAAACAACAATTCCCAATGAAACACAATGCACACAAAAAGCTAGGTTTTTCAAACCGGGGGGTCTGGGGGGTATGGAATACCCTCCAGTACACCAGAGATTGTGAAAAGAGATTAAAAAAGTGTTATTGGGCTTATAAAGTTTCAAACCGGAAATCTAATTTCTAAAAATCTAAGATTTCTGATTTGAAATTCAGTAACACATTTTCTTTCTCTTAACACAATTACTAATGAATGTGCTGGGTGGTATTCCATACCCCCCAGACCCCCCGGTTTGAAAAGAGAGAGATCTCCCGGTTTGCGGAGAGATCAGTGAAATACCATTAAAATCTTATAACTCTTATAACTCGTTTCTATAAGGTCATTTCTGAAAATAATAAAAAAATATGCGATATATCTGTCTACAACTGACGCGCGCATGAACGGATTAAAGAGATTTGCGCTACCATAATTCATGATTATAACTTACTTATTTTATTTTAAGTGCAATCAGTGGCGGATTTCATATCTTTGTTTTTACAAGATTATTTGTGCATTTTATAGTTATTTTTGAGCTTTTCAGGGTAAGGTTGCCAAAGTCGTACCACCGCTTAAGTCGTACCTCTTAAATATTAGGCGTAATATCACTTACTCGTCCTAGACCCTAAAACAATATGGTTAACCAGGGAGTAACTCGTTTTGCCGGAAGGGCCGCAGTTGGTGTGATATTACGCCTAATATTTAAGAGGAGCGACTTAAGCGGTGGTACGACTTTGGCAACCTTACCCTACAGGATTATCAAAATTTCTAAATTACAAAATAAACATTTTGAAAAATATTAAGAAAATGAAAATAATCTCAAAATTACATTATCTTTTTTGAACACAAGTACAAATCTAGGTTCTTCAAACCGGGGGGTCTGGGGGGTATGGAATACCCTCCAGTACACCAGAAATTGTGCGCAAAAAAGTGTTATTGAGCTTATCAAGTTTCAAACCGGAAATCTAATTTCTAAAAATCTAAAATTTGAAATTTAATAACACATTTTCTTTCTTTGAACACATCAATCACCAACGTACTGGGGGGTATTCCATATCCCCCAGACCCCCCGGTTTGAAAAACATAGCTTTGTGATTGTGTTTAAAAAAGAAAATGTATTTTTAAGCTTATGAGTTTCAAAACAAAAATCTATTTTTTTAATTCGGGAATAATTCCCAATTTCTATGTTCCTACTAAATTATTTCCGGTTTGGACATGTAAGAATGTAAAATCTTCAGTTTGGTATAGAAAGTAACGCCTCAAAAAGTCGTTAGGTCATTGCAAAACTACGCACTGGGGGGGGGGGGGGGGGGGTTGAGTGTGAGGCCAGTAATTGCATAGAATATCTTTTTTAAATTCCGAAGCACGCTTACTTACATAGAATTTAAAAATAATATTTAATTTGAAAATTTAAATATTTTTGTGGAATAATACGAAATCAACCCTAAACCCTAAAAAAAATTTTTTTTTCTTAAACTGAATTCATCCACTTGTTTTCACTAACAAGCCGAGTTGTGCAAAATACTTTTGATAATTTACTTTAAATCCGAGCTTTTGAAGAATAGGGTCATCTTAAAAACGGTTTTACGGATTAACTTAAATTTTTGAGAGCATTTTCTATAAAACATATTATTAGGGAGCACAATAGACTGCTTTTTATTTTAAAAATATTTCTATATAAAATTTGTATTCTTTAAAACGCACAATAATCTGTGCGATGTTTTCTTTTTAGATTTAATATTTAACTACTATCAGGCAGAGGTTTGCGGATTAATATACTTAGTATAGGTATATTTATTTTAAAGCTTAAACGAGACATAAGTAATTTTTGTTTAATAAATGTATTTCGTTCGACAAAAAAATGAGTTATAACGAAAATACCAGGCACAATTAGTACCTACGGACATTATGTCCAAATAATCTCGCTGAACATACAATTAATCCGTTGTCGCTTTCGCTGGGAGGGGGGGGTCACTGGTAGCCTTCTTTAAAAATTTTATTTATGTAAAATGGTTTTTCTTGAGTAACCCGGCCATTTCCAATTTTAACGAAAAATTGTCAAGACAAAAGTTGTAGTAAATTCAATTCCCTACAACTTTGGTTCCGGTATTTTTTTCTGAAATCGATAGTTTTCAAATTAAACCTGAAAAAAGCGGCGCCATTTTGAATTTTATAAAAAAGGTTTTTTCTTGAATAACTCGGCCATTTTCAATTTTAACGAAAATTTGTCAAGACAATAGTTATAGGAAATTCAATTCCCTACAACTTTGGTTCCCGCATTTTTTTTCTGAAACTGATATGTTTCAAATTAAACCTGAAAAAAAGCGACGCCATTTTGAATTTTATGAGAAATGATTTTTTTTGAATACCTCGGCCAATTTAAATTTTAACGCAAAATCGTAAAGATGAAAATTGTAGCAAATTCAATTCCCTATAACTTTGGTTTCCGTATTTTTTTTCTGAAATCGATATCTTTCAAATTAAACCTGAAAAAAGCGGCGTTGTTTTGAAAATTTTATAAAAATTCGTTTTTCTTGAATAACTCGGCCATTTTCAATTTTAACGAAAAATCGTGAAGACAATAGTTGTAGGAAATTCAATTTCCTATAACTTTGGTTTCCGTATTTTTTTCTGAAATCGATATCTTTCAAATTAAACCTGAAAGCGGCGCCATATTGAATTTTAGGAAAAACGGGTTTTCTTGAATAACTCGGCTAATTTCAGTTTTAACGAAAAATCGTCAAGACAAAAGTTGGAGAAAATTAAATTTCCTATAACTTTGGTTTCCGTATTTTTTTTCTGAAATCGATATCTTTCAAATTAAACCTGAAAGCGGCGCCATATTGAATTTTAGGAAAAACGGGTTTTCTTGAATAACTCGGCTAATTTCAGTTTTAACGAAAAATCGTCAAGACAAAAGTTGGAGAAAATTAAATTTCCTATAACTTTGGTTTCCGTATTTTTTTTCTGAAATCGATATCTTTCAAATTAAACCTGAAAAAAGCGGCGTCGTTTTGAAAATTTTATAAAAATTCGTTTTTCTTGAATAACTCGGCCATTTTCAATTTTAACGAAAAATCGTGAAGACAATAGTTGTAGGAAATTCAATTTCCTATAACTTTGGTTTCCGTATTTTTTTCTGAAATCGATATCTTTCAAATTAAACCTGAAGAAAGCGGCGCCATATTGAATTTTAGGAGAAACGGGTTTTTTTGAATAACTCGGCTAATTTCAGTTTTAACAAAAAATCGTCAAGACAAAAGTTGTAGGAAATTCAATTCTCTACAACTTTGGTTATTCGTATTTTTTTTCATGAAATCGATATTTTTTAAATTAAACCTGAAGAAAGTGACGCTATTTTGAATTTTATGAGAAATGGTTTTTTTTGAATAACTCGGCCATTTTCATTTTCAACTCAAAAGCGTAAAAACGAAAATTGTAGCAAATTCAATTCCCTATAACTTTGGTTTTCGCATTTTTTGTCTGAAATCGATATCTTTCAAATTAAACCTGAGAAAAGCGGCGTCGTTTTGAATTTTATGAAAAATGTTTTTTTTTAATAACTCGGCCAATTTTAATTTTAACGAAAAATCGTAAAGACAAAAGTTATAGGAAATTCAATTTCCATCAACTTTGGTACCCGTATTTTTTTATGAAATCGATATTTTTCAAATTACTCCTGTAGAATGTGGCCCCATTTTTAATTTTATGAAAAATGTTTTTTTTTAATAACTCGGCCAATTTGAATTTTAACGAAAAATTGTAAAGATAAAAATTGTAGAAAATTGAATTACCTACAACTTTGGTTTTCATACTTTTTTTCTAAAATCGATATTTTTCAAATTAAACCTGAAAAAAGGAGAAAAATATATTATAACGCAAAATTTTGCCACTGGATTGTTTTGAATAGTGCCATTATTACACGTTGATAATTTTTTATAATTTTCACAGTTTTCCACTTATGAAAGAAAAATTGGATCTTACATTTTACTACAAAGTGAATTATAAGCTGCGTGTATAGCTCGAAGCGATTTTTAATTGTAAATAGTAGCTACCTTTGATTATCTCGACTTTTGTGTAAGGAAATTGAAAAGCTCGGGTTTTCACCCACGAGGACATCAACTCGAGCGATATCGAGGAAAAATATCTTAAAGGAAATATTTTATTTCCTACATTTTCCAAATATTTTTAATTTATAAAAGTAATTGTGATAGCTAGTCAAGTCGTCTTGGATTAAAATTTTATAGCTTTTCTCATGAATGAGAATTATATAATTATTTTAATGGCTTTGTTTATAAGGAAACTGTAGTAAACAAAAACTTTCAGGGGTTATATTTATAATTCATATTATGTTCTAGAAAGCTTAATTTCGAGTTGAGCTAAGAAAAAGGTCTGATGAGGTCCGGCAGTAAATTTAGTATCATAAAAATGCTCCAAGTTTATATATTACTGGAAATAAAAAACTGCTGCAATTTATTGCGACTTGAAAAGTTACCGGTTTAACGTAACGTAAAGTTTACTTTTACTTACTTGAAATTAAAAATTTGTTTGTAGTATGAAAATTAATTGATTAATAATTTACTTATGATAACAAAGTATCACTTTATTATGACTTATTGGACAACGTTGCACTTGGTTACACAATTAGTTTATTTTCGAACTTGGGAGCTAATGTCACATTTCATTGCCGGTTAAATAATTATTTACTAATTCCAATTTTTTTCTTTTGTTTAATTAGTGTCGGCGTTAATCTCGTTTGATATAATAAACTAACATTAAAAATTTACACTGAAAGCAGCTCATAAGTTACAAGTATGCTTGTTTGAGAAAATTAGCCGAGTTGCGCATCCACTCTTTTCGTAAAAATGTGTGAGCTCAGGAATAATTCAAATTTATTTTACAAGTTTTTGTTAGAACCAAATTTAGTGTTATTTATTATGATTAAGCGAACTTGGGAATACTTTTGTAACGTTAGCAGCTTGTAAACAAACATTACCTTAACAATATCTATATAAAACGTTGCTAATGGGTTCCGAAAGTGATTCTGTGACGTCATTTTTTACTTAAGTTTTAATAATTTATTACTGCAACCACGCCTTTTTTTGCAAGACTCGCAACGGCGCGACTTTCGATTGCATTTCCACACTTGGATCGATAATTTTTCGGGAGAAACGAAATTTTGCGCCATTTGTACCTTTTGTCAAGGCGATGTGTCCGATGAAGCAAATCGGTAAATTAGCAAAAGAGTGTAGCAATGCATCCGAGTCTGAGTCTGAGCGCTATTGATTTTCTCCAAAATATAGGGTAAGATGAATGAAAATGCGATATCGTACCAACACGGTTAACCTTCCAAGATTTCACAACATTATGATTGCGGTGCATACTTTTAACAATTTTCTCATTGCACAAAAAATTCCAGCCAATTTCGTCAAAATTGTCAATATTTTTGTTTTCCTTCTTAATGACGCATATTTGTCAAGCTGTAGACACAACATTCTTATTAAACTGTCAATAGTGAATTGATGCTTTATCGACTGCAAATAAATTTTTCAAACAAGGTAGAATGTCTAATGAAGGTTTCTTTGTAACAAAAACTCGGAAAAATATACATATACCTACACGATATAATATTTTGTGATCGAATGAAACTTCAAAAGTCGAATAATAACTGCTGTGGGCTTTCATAATGTGAACTCTCAAATTGACTTACAAAACTTTTTCACTTACTGTCGATTTTCTAAACCAAAATGCGAACGATCCGAATCATAAATTTTCATTTGAAAAGTAACCATTCCTCTTGATTATATATACTCGAAGATTTTTCTTCCGATGCAAAAGTCATTAAATTACCTTTAATTTGTTTTTGGGCTTTCATCTGCTCGAATTATTGTTAATCTTTTGAAAAAATGTGCAGACTCCAAAAAAGCCTTGTTAAGCTGCCATGTCTGTTATTCGGATTAGCGATGTTCATTAAAAAAATTGACACGAAAACTATAACACAGCCATGTTGTGTTCTTTATTTTTTAATTAAAAAGACAAAAAAAGTCTATAAAAAGACAATCATTTCCGCTCTTAAATGTTTAATTATACAGAAACTGGAAACTTAACAATATTGTTAACTAACAAGAATTGTTAACAGCGCCGATTAGGTTGTGCGATCCAATTAATCATTAGGTTTTTTCTTTTAAATTTTTTAGTACTCGGTCAGCCTTGATGATTCAATGTTATTTAATTTTTATAATCCGATAGATATCATTAACGAGTCAATATCCCAAATTCGTCGAAGTTAACGGTTCAATTACGTTTAGCTTGTTAACGGATTGCTTTCCAGTTGTAATTTTAAATCAACAAAAATTGCTACTTACTCAATTTGTAAATTGATAAAAAACAAAATAAACATTGATTTGAAGGAAGGAATTATTCCTGTGAGGGGGGGGGGCTCTCAAAATAAAATTACATATTTTTTGATTGCAAAACAATGCAAGTTTTGCGTTATAAAATGAAACTGGAACAACTTTGATAATTTTTTTAAACAAATATTTACTCGTCACACTGACAAAATTTCGGTTTCCAAAAATAAATTAAGCGGTAATACCTACAGAATCCTGTTCATGCCAAGGTCTTGTATTAAAGATTATTTTTTTTACTAAATTGATTATTGCTGATAAACGTAATACCTAATTCTGTTGAAATTGGGATTAGTTTTTGGCCAAAATAGTACTACACTTGCAAGGTAAACAAGATTAGATAGCCAATATTGGAAAATATAAAAATTAACGACGATAAGCGAAAATGTGGTTTCGATGTATTTTTATCTGGAACGATTAAATCCTGCAATTTGTTTCATTAAAAGTAAACAAATTAGCGAAAATTATAAAAAGAAAATTTTCAGTAATTACATTATTTTAAGTGCAACGTAATTCAAAATCGATTAACCAACCACCATGACTGGAAATTAGCATTCATTTTAAATTTACTTACCCTGATGTCACCAATTTTCCAATAAAAATGATAAAAATCCTAAATTAACCAAACTACAGCATTGTTTTAGGACTGCTGCTCTACAATGGGTTAATTTTGGTTTTATAGCTTTTCAATTTGGAGATTGGTTAAAACATTTCGAGTTTCAAAGAATTTTCTATGACGCAGTAATTTAATATTGCAATACGACAAAGCGTATCAGTTGACCTAAAAAGTCAAAATTTGATTTCATGGGACAACACGGAGCTATCTATTCACCAGTCACCACTTATCTTCATCTGAACTTCCGTCCGGTTTAAACGATTTTATCAACCTCGAATACTTAAAGTTTTATTTATGATCACAAATTTGGAACTTCCCTAGTAGGTATATTCAGAATTCACAGGGAAAGGGAGCAGGTTTTGTACTTTTTAATTTGATTCATTTTCCACAGCAGGAAATTTCAGTTTACAACAAGTAATTATGTTCGGTTTTTTCAATTACCATCATTTTTTTATTCTTTCATTATTTATTTTATTTAATTTTTGAATTTTTGAATTTTGAATTTTGAATTTATTATATTATTTATTTTATTCGTATTCCTTTTTATTTTTAGTTTTTAGTTTCCTTAAATGAGGAAATTTAAAACCAAATGAATTTTACTTTCTATACCACTTTTATTATAAAAATTAAGTTTCTTAGTTTCTTCTTTATTACTTTTTTCGCCAAATTATTTTTTATTTCTGGAGAGCCGAGTGTTTAAAATTTATGAAGAAGCCGACCTTTCGAATAATGAAAAATTCCCGACTCGTGACAAAAAATTTAAACATTATTTGGAATCCTTTATATTGGTGTATTGTGTTTTGATATCCGCAATATGTTCAATTTCATTATTACATTGTTGTAACTGAGAAAGAAAAACCTTTGTGTGAAAAAACGTAGAAGTTTCCCTGTTTAGGGAAAGCTTAATTTTGCAAATGGAATTAGTAACCCAATCAGCACGAAGGTAATACAAACATTACCGGATCCAACTTGTATCTTGATGGCTTTGTTTATTGTTTCCGCCAAATCATGTATTTTACCTTCCATAATTATTACAGAGACATTGATTAAATTGAATTAAAATTTCACGCTTTGCTGATTAAGTTAGGATAACCTACGTCGGTTATCAAGAAACACTAACCAAACATCGTTATAATATGAGTGGTTATCGCACACCAATTTTCCGAATATACGCAACTGTTCGTTAAACGAAATTTGATTATCCTTCCAAGTTCTGGATCTGAGGAAATTTAATTAGCATCTCGAAAATATTATTTGTTTTAAACATAAGCTGGTATTGAATGGCTAATGAAAGAAATGTCATCGACCTTAGTTCCTGTTTTATTATTACTCAAATTCTACCCATTCTTGTATTTTTCACTTAACTTACAAGTTTTATATTGCAGTTTGATCTTCTTTTTGCAATTAAATAATTAAGTTTGCTTCCACTCGACTGTTGCCTTTCGAAGTTTGATTATAAAACTTTGTTATTACCAAATAAAACTTTCGAGAAGTTCTCAAAATTTTTACGTTATTGGTTTAAGGATAGTGCGAATCTCGTTAATTCATTCATGCGAGTCGTGGATCTTTTATTTTATTTATGTGTTGCCTATTTGAGTTAGACTTGACTTTATTCATTAGAAGTCAAAGTACACATAGTATCTGTTATTATTTAATTAACAATGTTATTTGGAACGTTAATTGCTTTAAAAGTTACTTCGAAATAAAATTTTTTGTATTTACTTTAGTGTAAAAGTAAAAGTGTTGTATTTAGCATGTAGTGAAAAGTATAAGTAAACTAAACATTCTGTTAGTTTGCATAAAAACGGAATTTATTTAATAATTCAATTTTGGCCGAATTTAAATTAAAAAGAATAATCTAATCATAATTTTCGAGTTGGACCCGCTTCAGGAATGATTTTAATGAGTAGAGCACTTAAAAATTCCGTGTTTCTAGATTTGTAGTTTTTAATTAGAGCCGCTTTAGGGAATTTTTTAATTAGCAGGGCGACTCAAAGATTCCGTATTTCTAGATCTGTAGTTTTTGAATTGGAGCCGCTTCAGGGATATTTTTAATAAGGGGAGCGACTCAAAGATCCAGTTTTTCTAATTATTAAAATATTAATTAAAAAAAATTTGGTCTGTTCTGTAGGTTAAAGACTTAATTTATTTTTGTTTAGATAAATCGTTGTTAGAACGTGCGGCGTCAAAGGTGCCCCCCCCCCCCCGGTTTTAAATTTTTGGATGAGTTTGGTTTCAAGCGTTTGAGCATCGTTTGAAACTCAACGAGCTTCCGTTATTTTCGTTTGAGCCTCAAAGGTCGCAAAGTTATTCACAAAAAACTACTGGGGGGGGGGCTGTAGACATGATGCCCCCCCCTAGTTTCAAATTTTTTGATGAGTTGGTTTCATGCGTTTGATCATCGTTTGAAACTCAACGAGCTTCCGTTATTTTCGTTTAAGCCTCAAAGGTCGCGAAGTTATTCACAAAAAACTACTAGGGGGGGCTGTAGACATGATGCCCCCCCTAGTTTCAAATTTTTGGATGAGTTGGTTTCATGCGTTTGAGCATCGTTTGAAACTCAACGAGCTTCCGTTATTTTCGTTTGAGCCTCAAAGGTCGCGAAGTTATTCACAAAAAACTACTGGGAGGGGGGCCTGTAGACATGATGGCCCCCCCTCTTGCTTCGAATTTTTGTATGAACTTGATTTCAAACGTTAGAGCATCGTTTGAACTTCAATGAGCTTCCATTATTTTTGTTTGAGCTTCAAAGGTCGCGAAGTTATTCGCAAAAAACTACTGAGGGGGGGGGCTGTAGACATGATGGCCCCCCCTCTTGCTTCGAATTTTTGTATAAACTTGATTTCAAACGTTCGAGCATCGTTTGAACTTCAATGAGCTTCTATTATTTTCGTTTGAGCCTCAAAGGTCGCGAAGTTATTCGCAAAAAATTACTGGGGGGGGGGCTGTAGACATGATGGCCCCCCTAGCTTCGAATTTTTGTATGAACTTGATTTCAAACGTTAGAGCATCGTTTGAACTTCAATGAGCTTCCTTTATTTTCGTTTGAGCCTCAAAGGTCGCGATGTTATTCGCAAAACTACAGGGGGGGGCTGTAGACATGATACATCATAGGCCACCATTTCTACAGCCCCCCCCCCGTAGCTTTTCGTGAATAACTTCCCGACCTTTGAAGCTCAAACGAAGATAATGGAAGCTCATTGAAGCTCAAGCGACGTTCTAACGTTTGACATCAAATTCATGCAAAAATTGGGGGGGGGGGTTCATCATGTCTACAGCCCACCCAGTAGTTTTTTGTCGATAATTAATTCACGACCTTTGAGGCTCAAACGATGCTCTTTGGAAATCCTTGGAATTCTATGGAAATCCTTGGAATTCTTTGGAAATCCCTGGAATTCCTTGGAAATCCCTGGAATTCCTTGGAAATCCCTGGAATTCCTTGGAAATCCCTGGAATTCTTTGGAAATCATTGGAATTATTTAGATTGCACTTTCATTTGAACTCATTGGAATTCCTTGGAAGTCATTAATTCTTTGGAATTCTTGGAAATCATTGGAATTCGTTGGAAATCACTGGAATTTTTTGGAATTCCTGCGAAATCTTTGAAAATCCCTAGAATTCTTTGGAATTTCTAGAAAATCGTTGGAAGTCTTGAAATTCTTTGGAATTCATTGGAAATCCTTGAAATTGCTTGGAAATCCCTGGAATTCTTTGAAAATCACTGGAATTCTTTGGAAATCACTGGAATTCTTTGGAAATCATTGGAATTCGTTGGAAATAATTGGAATTTTTAGAAATCGTTGGAATTCTTTGGAAGTTTTTGGAATTTCTTGGAATTTTTTGGAAATCGTTGGAATTTTTGGAATTCCGATTCTTGTGTACAGATTTTTTACTGGATATTTACCCCTGGTTGGAACCGCTGTAGAAATTTTTTAATGAATGGAGCTATTCAAAAATCCCGTTTTTCTAATTATTAAAATATTAATTTAAAAAATTTCGGTGGTTGAAGTTAGCTAAACCGTCGCTAAAACATGTAGCTTCGAAATGAGCTAGAGAACTAGACAATTTTTCTAAGTTCAATTTTTTTCAGAAATACACGCACAAAAATATTCAGACGCTCCTATGTTAACAATGGAAATTGTACGTTTTAAAGACGTTTTTTGTTGCGAATTTCTTGCAAAGATTATCAGTAGAGCTCGGATTATATGCACTAGGGTCCCTCATATCTAGTATGCGGCATGTAATTTATGCCGTATAATATAATATCTTGTATTAATGCATAAATTGTCCGCCGCATACTAGATATCAGGGACCCTAGTGAATATAATCCGAGCTTTAGTTATCAGACTGGTCACGAAATAAATTCAATTTAATTTCTGGAGTTTACCTTGGAAACTGAAAACTCAATCAGCACTTCGTATATGAAAATATACCAAAAAGTGCACTGGGGGTATTCCATACCCCTCAGACCCCCCGGAGTTATACCCACATGTAATTGTTTGGGGGTCTGGGGGGGGGGGTACGAAACACAATTTTTAAAAGTTTTGTCGTCGGAATGTTTGTACCCCCCCGGATCCCCCAAACAATTGCATGTGGGTATAAATCCGGGGGGTCTGGGGGGTATGGAATACCCCCCAGTGCACTTTTTGGTATATTTTCATATACGAAGTGCTGAATGAGTTATTAGTTTCCAAGGTAATTTCCAGAAATTAAATGGAATTTATTTCGTGGTCAGTCTGACCTAAATCCCCCCAATTCCCCATTCCCCAGTTATTATAAATAATATAATATTTATTAAGGTAAAAGTAGACAAAAAAGGTTTTTTTCTCTTTACCTTTCGCTGGGGAAAAAGCATGCTATACATGCCCACATGCAATTGTTTGGGCGGTCTGGGCGGTCCAAAAAAGCTCTATTATTCTTACAAGTTCTCTTGTTGGAAGGGTTGATGTTTCCCCAGCAAAAAGTATTCGGATTTACACCCACAGTGACTCACAATATTATTCATATTACAGTCCTAGGTTGCTAATGTAAATTATACGTTTCGAAGACGTTTTTTGTCGTATAAAAGTGGTTTTACAGCAAAACTTATTAAACATTTTTTGTTGAAAATTTCATCCCCTTCATTTTTTTCTTATACATTTTTCTATTTTGTCGCACCATTTCAGCGTTACTGTGACTTAATAGAAACTCTGTAAAATAAAAAAAAAATTGTCGTTTGTATCTCAGTAACGGTGCGTCAAAATATAAAAATGTATATGAACAAAAATATAGAGAAGGAAATTTACAAGAAAAAATGGCTATGCATTTTTTTATTTCGGTATACAATAGTTGAGGTACAGATCACAATAATTTTTAAATTTTAAAGAGTTTGTTTTAAGTCACTGTAACTCGGTAACGGTGCGAGGAAATAGAAAAATGTATATAAACAAAAATGAAGTAAATGAAATTTGCAACAAAAAATGTTTAATAAGTATGGCTGTAAAATCGATTTTTATATGACAAAAATTGTCAACAACAGTATATTGTATATTCGGAAAACTTTGAATAATAACAGATTTCAATTTCCGTGGGAAAACGCCTATCGTACTATAGAGTATTTTATTTATGTTCAAGTTGTTAACTTGAATGAGATAGTATTAAATCAAAATAGATCAGCATAAATTTAATAACTTTGATATAAATACCATGGTTTATGTTTATCGAAAACAAAAAACTTCAGCTGTGTTTTGAATAACTAGGCTCATTATTGCCATTACAGTTTTTTTAAAAATAAACTTCAACTTAAATTTTTATTAATCTCATCGCTCGATGACAACGTTTACTACGTTTTTTATTTCCGCTATATTTTATTTTATAATAAAATAATGTATCTTAAGAAGCAATGTGGTGTAAACTATCCACTAGCAGACTACGAAGCATTAAACTGCGATTTACTGTTTCATTACATGGAGTAAAGTAGACGGTTAATGTTTAATGTATTTCATTATTATTAATTAAAATTAAAAAAAAAATTTATTGAATAATAAAGCCATGGGTGCTAACGTTTAGAATAAATTAGAATTATAGCATATAAATCAAAAAACCAATAAAATTTTTTGATTAAAATTTTTATCATCCCAATTTTAAGAAATTTTAAAACTTAACCCGAGTGGTATTTTAATGAAAACTTTAATGATATTTTCTCGACAGTACAATTTTTGTTTAAAACTTAATTTTACATTCTTCTAATGTATTGCTAAATATTTCAATCTTTTTTTTATATTATATAGATTGAAAGGTCAAAGAAACAAGTTTAAGATAAAAAAGTTGCAAAACAGCAATTAATTAAAATATTCCGCTGTGGTAATGATAACAATCGGGTAAACTAATTTTAAAGAAAAAAATTCTTTTTGAAAAGCGGTGTGAACACTTATGATAAACATTCGATCAATACTGGATGTTGGTTTGTAGCAAGGAAGATACCGGGATTGGTCAAAACATTCGTTCATGCCAAACTCCATGAATGACTTGACGAATGATGAATGTGTTACTGACTTGACTTTGTAAAACAAGGCATTTGCAACAATAAACTACAAGAAAGTCTTTGATAATTTGCCAACACAGAAAAAAGAAGTTCTACTTACAAATCCTGGGAGTTTGTATTTAGTCTGTCAACGTTAGCGGAAACGAATCTTTGCAGGTCGCCAATTTTTGGCAGGTTAAAGGCCGCAGTCAATGGAATTGCAAGAATGCAAATGGCAAAGAGAATACTCAAGTTATGAATCGTGGGCAGTTTTATTTGGAGATGTGACATCATTATAAATAATTTTTTTTATTATTAAATAATCTCGGCAGTCCGCATACCATCACGTCGGACGATTTTTGGATCTGATGACAAATTTTATTAGAATCGAAAAAATCACGTCTTCCGCATGGGAACGGGTTTGCGGAGTAGTGCACCGAGTCAAATAACCGTTTGCTGATGGACCACACGCAAAAAAAAATTTGTCTGTTACAAAGCTAACATTATTTATAATTAGCTTTAATATTTTTAGTCGTCAACAAAATTTAAATTAGTTTGTTTTGAGACGACTATAGAATTATTTGCTATTAACTAAATATCAAGTTCATAACAAGTTACGTAACAACATATTTTTAACAATAACATGTATTTTGCACCTTGACTATACTTGAAATTACCGTTTCAACATTTGTTTTTTTTACGTAAAGTGCACAATCATTTTCATTAAAAATTTCCATAATTCCCCATAACAGTGCAACGCAATTAAAATACCCCGCCCGATTCATGATTTTCGAAATTTTCCAAAAAATTGAATTTTCTAAATTTTTGTTTTATTGCAGATCGGTCTCCGCAGTTTAAAGCAAATAACAAGAGGAGCGACCCGAATAGAACGTTGTAGTCACCTTTGTTATGTTCACACACTTGATTGGTCAAAAATTGGCGGTGAACTTCACACTTTTAATATAAACGAAAACGACTGTAAAGGATGCCCAAACCATTGCAATGGTAGGAACTTTTTCCAATTTTTTCCATGTTAAAAATTTCGAAAACTTCTTTTTGTGGAAAAATAAAATGCAAACCAGTGTATATGCATGATTTTATCGTTAAAATGCCATAATTAAATAGCAAATAATTTCATATTATAGAGTTGCCATTTAAAAGTAGTAAACAAAATTTAAATAATTACAACTTTCACCTTAAATAGTAAATTATTGGCGATAATTGTGAATTTTCGCTGAATATCGATAAGTTTCAAGGCGACACCGCATATTTTTCATGGAAAATTAAATTTTATTTAGAAATTGATTTCAACTTCATAGCCTCGGGGTTTATTAAGGGAATGCAAAATATCATAAATTTTAACCTTCTCTAAGGACAACGCTCCTAATTTACCCCAATACCGAAAATATTGCTAAATGTAGGCAATTACCATCAGAGAATCCTACGTTAGAAGCTGATGAATGATGATACAAACTAATTAATTTTGCATTTGCCATTAGTTCCAGATTACTTAAAGATAATTAATTTATTATTTTCTGATTGCAGGTTACTGTTGGAACCAAGAACATTGCCAAGAAGTGAACACACACTGTCATCCGGAATGTATAGGATGCGATGGAATCGAGTCCTACGACTGCCACGCCTGCAGGACCTACAAAAACGACCAAAGATGCGTCTCCAGTTGTCCTAACAATAAGTATGATTTTATTCAACCTTCCCCGATCAATCAATCTTAAGGTGACATGAATTTTGAGTCCAAAAGAAAAGTTTTTCGAAAACATCCGATAGAAAGTTTTTGATTTCTATTCGTCTACTTTTTTAATTATTTTTAGCATTTTATATTCAAAATTTTGCATAAAAAAGTGACTTTTGATGATACTCGATCGTTTGACTAAAATTTTTTGCAAAAAAATATAAATTTTCAAAAAATGTTGTATAGTGGTTATATTTAGTTTATTTATTATTTTAGTTTTGCAAAAAAAATTTTGATGATAGAAAGGTAACTTTAATAAATAATCTTCTGGATTGGTTCCAAAATTGAAATTCGTTCGTTAAATATATAATTTGTAATAATTTAATTTTTTTTTTATAAAACAAAAAATGCAGAGAATTTTAAAATGTTTACTATCAAAAAAAAGTACCAGAAAAATTGACAGATTAACGTCAATAATTTTATTAGAGTTTTAATTTAAATTTATTTGTTATAAATGGGTTTTTTCGCTTCAATTGACCGAAGAGATTGACGGTCTAATTTAATTTATTATTTGAATATTTAAATGAAATAAATCATTACAGCGATGGAATGTAATATTAATGAAAGACTGACCTTCCGTTTTCTCTTTCTATGGCTTTGATCTGAAAATGGAAGAAAATTCCAATTTGGCTTCGAATAAAAAGTCATTATCAGTCCCCCCCCCGCCGGGTCACCCATATATATGTATATTCTCAAAATTTCTTGGATTCTGTCGGAAAATTAATACTGAAGCTCTGCTTGTAGGCGGTCGTTTGTCGTAGATAATTCTTCATTTAGGATACAAGTAGTGGGGTTATGCGGATTCTAGAACATAGCATTTTTTACGTTTGCATTATTGATGATAATTATATTTTATATTGCAATTATAATCAGCAGTGTATAATTTTCAATGTAGATTTTAGGTTTTTTTCGGGGTTAATTGATTTGAAATTTTGTGTACAGTCACCCCAAGAATTCTCAAAAGTTAGTATAGTGTATACACCAGTGGCGGCTCGTGGCTTTTCAATTGAGGAGGCTACTAGAAAATTAATAAAAAAGTTTTCTAGGATTTTCTCTACTTCGTGGGATATTTCATTTCTTAAGATTTCCTCAAATTTTCTAAGATTTGCTTTGCGATTCCCACGTCGGTCCCATCCCAATTTTGTTAAATTACAGTTAACCCTCTTCTAATACGGTTAATGCAAGTAATTTTTCCGCGTTATATTAAAACCGCATTATAAGAAAATCAGAATTAGCATTACTTGCAGTTTGTAATGCTAATTTTGGGATTTTTTACAATGCAAATTAACGAATTAACCGCGTTATAGGAGGGTTGACTGTATACGAAAGCGCATGATTCACAAAAAAGGCTGACGCTCAACTACGAAAAGTACTTTAGATACACAATCACAGCCGTATTAAGGGGGGCTAAGGGGGCTGCAGCCCCGGGCCACCACATTCTAGGGGCCTCAAAAAAATTGAAGCAACAAAATTTAAATTAGCACAGATTAAAATAAATGTGTATGTATACCTCCCGTGTTTTATAATGAAAGAAACTATAATCAATTATGTATAATAATTATTATCCTTTTCAAAATTTGACATTTGATCTAAGCGCGGTTGACCTTGAATAATCAAAAACTTTCGCCTGCGGCGCATTTTGTTAAAACATATAAGGCCATGGGGCCTTCAAAAAAAGTTAGCTCCGGGCCTCACATATTCTTAATCCGGCTCTGTACACAATAAAGAATAAAGAATAAAAAATTACAATATTTCTATATTTATCTATCGTTTACTAGTTCTTACAATCAAAATTCCACTTTTTTCAAATTTTTGATTGCCGTAGAATCCGCATAGCTTCATTACTAATTCACTTGGCATATTTTCAATTCATGGATTCTTGAGCGGAATCTCAGAGTTATAAAATACGGGAATCCTTACTGAAAAATTAGTTTATCTGATGAAAAATTTATCATTTTTGCGCCGATGAATGAAATTCATCATATTGATGAAAAAATTCATAAATTTAATGATTTTTGTCATGAATACTATGAATGTTTCATAAATATGATTAATTTTGGTCATCGGCGCAAAAATTATAAATTTGTCATCAACTATTTTCTTAAGTGAAGAAAATGGAAATACGAGTATATTCCATTGAGGAAAAGTAGAGACATCTCCGATTGGTTTCCATTCCCTCAAATGGGCTCTTGATTGAGAATTCCTAAGTCAGCTCAGAAAAATTGAGCTGTCAAATGAATTATTTTAGGAATTTCCTCTTAACCATAATTGACATCAAAATCCAAAACTGTGGATAACACAGATAAGCTCACGTACACGTGATAATATATTATCCGGGGGGTCTGGGGGGTATGGAATACCCCCCAGTACATAAAAGTAATGAGAGTTTCTGTAAAAATAATTTCATTTTCTAAAAAGGGCACCGGTTTGATTATAGATTATCTACTTAATATATTGACGACGGTAAGGTCAACTGCTAAGGTCGATAGCAGGCGGAGTAAAAACTTTACTTTACGGCCTTTAAATAGTCACGCAAAATTTGTTAACAATCATGCGAAGAAGAAACAAAATATATTATTACTAAGTCAGGCGGTATGTCGGCCGTCATGACCTTCTGATCTTTGAATAATATGGAACTTGATTCCCAAAGTTGTGCACTGGTCCGTAACCTCTCCATTTTTTATGGAGAAAAATTTGTTTTTTTTTTTGAGTAACAAAAGGAATGAAATTACAATATCAAAGAGAAATACCCCTCCTCTTCATCCTTCGCGACATCCTACCTGAAAGAATTTGGACGAAAGGAGCAACATTTTTGGGATCACTGCTTTATTATATTCGTAAAAGAAAGACAGTTACGTCGAAAAAAATTAAACAATATTAAACTGAAACCAACGATTTTTATCAAAAATAATAATAATTTCGTAGTAAAAATATTATGAGCTTAAAATATCAACGAGTAGCTAATTGGCCCACATTTCATCTTTCACGTAACAAACACCAATAACAAAATAACAACAAAAACTTATTTACTAAAACTGGAAAAGTCTTGGAAATAATAAAAATACTAAAAGACTTGAATTTGAACTTTAAGAATAATCCTTTGATATCCGGCAGGATCGGAAATCTTTTCTCGAATTCGTCTAAACCTCTTAAATACAAAGTTTTTTATCGAAGCACTTAAATTTAAATCGGGGAAATATTATTACGCGATATCTACGTATCCGAATTTTCGCGGATGTATTTTTCTCAAAAAAAATTTATTCTTTCAATTTTTATTAAAAGAAAAATCGACTTCGTCATTTATTTTATTCGGCAGACCGATCCCGATATAATTGAACTCCAGATATTTTTATTTTATTTCCTTTAATGTTTCAACTCCGGCTGATAAAAAATGTAGAAACTGACGCCGAAGGGGGAAAATTGAGATTTTCTTTTTGCGTGCTGTCAAAATTGCGCGAACCAATTATAATAATTAGGTACCTAACATGATGTAAATACAGATTGATTTTAAGTAAACAGAAGGGGTTGAGTAATTAGTCAAGTTTAATAAGATTTTCTTGATAAAATATTTTTGTTTCGATGAAGTTCTGATTCCGGTCACAATTCCAATTAAATTAAAGTGAATTCACCCAATAACTTATGAGCTATCACTTTCATTTTCCAGTGTTACTTTTCATTCGAACGATCGGCGATTATCAAACATCTCTAGACCTTCCTTTCTCGCTTGCAATTTCATTCAAATTTTAATTAAACTTAAAATTAACACATTTCCTTTTAACGAATTTGCATCATTAAAACATCAATTAATTGCTTATGTCAAATGCAATAAAACGGATCGAAAACCATTTACCTTTCGTCTATTTTGACTTAATTTTAATTTTGAGTTTGTTTCAGAGTAGTCCATGACCTCTTGGGCACTTGCGTCACGGAACAAGAATGTCGTTCCATGTCGAACGGAACCTATTGGATTTTCCAAAGAAAATGCATCAACGTGTGCCCGAAAGAATACGAACGGGTAGCACCAGAAGACGGTTGGTGCATTTTTTGCGGCGATCGGTGTAAAAAAGAGTGCGACGGTATCGACGTCAGCAACAGAGCGGAAGCTCAAAAGCTTAGGGGATGCACCCACATAAAAAAATCGCTCATAATTAGAGGACACTCCAAGAGCATGGTGAACGAATTGGAAGAAAATTTAGGCATGATAGAGGAGATCGAAGGCAATCTTAAAATTATTCGTTCGAACGCGCTCACCTCGTTGGAGTTTTTAAAAAATCTGAAAGTAATCAACGGGAGCGTTCTGGAAAATTCCAGATACTCCTTCGTGGTTTTCGAAAATCCGAATTTGCAAAAATTATGGGACTGGAACAATTTTAACGTGAAAATAAGGAGCGGAACCATTTCCTTCCACGGAAATCCCCAACTTTGTTTGGCGGAAATAGAACAATTTGCCAAATTGACGGGGTTGAATAATACTTATACCAAAAATGACGTATCTCCTTATTCTAACGGAGACGAAACTGCGTGCAATTTTATCGACTTAAATATTACCATCCTCAACTTAACGTCTACAAACATAACTTTGGAGTGGGAAAATTTAAATAAATCAGAGGAAGAATCGCAAGTTATTGGATACGTGTTTTACCACATCGAGGATCCCACGGGAAATATTAGTATTTACGACAAACACGACACATGTGATATTAACGGATGGATTAGCAACTTCGTTTCTAACGGCTACGAGCAAATAGTGAATTTGAAACCGTTCACGCAATACGCATATTACATCGAAATTTATACAAATTTTCAGTCTTCTTCCGGTGGTCAAACCCACATAACGCATTTTAGGACGTTAGCCGATTATCCTTCCCTTCCGATAGACGTAAAAGCTGCTCCAACTAACGACAGCACTGTAACGTTAACGTGGAAACCTCCAGAATTTCCTAACGGAATTTTAAACCACTACAGAATTGTAGCTTACTCCCAAACCGACGATTTTCAGTACATCTCCCAAAGAAACTATTGTTACGCGCCTTTCAATCCGTATGCCAAAATGATCGAATTACCTCCCAGCGATATTTGGTCCAATTCGACTGCTAACGATTCCTGCAACTGTACTAAAGATAAGAAACTAACCTTTGACGATTTGTGCAACGAACTATACACTCCTCAAGCAATCGATGCTTACTCCAAAATCAACAACGTCATAATAGAAACTATAGAAAATATAACTTTGACCACGTATTCGATAAAATCGTTACGTCACTTCACCATGTACACCTTTTTACTCCAAGCCTGTAACCACAAGCTCTGCAGCACACCAGCTGTTGTTTCGCAAAGAACGTTGAGAAGCGAATCCGCCGACGATATTCCATTCGTTCCCGCCGTCGACGTAATCGACGCCGTCGTTTACATCATTTGGCAACAACCAAGAGACCCAAACGCCATGATCGTCTCGTACGAAATCGAGTACAAAAGATCCGACTTGGAACATTCGCAAATCCTCAAGGAATGCATCACCCAAATGCAGTTCGAAACGAACGGATTCAAATTCCAGTTAAGTGGTCTTTATCCCGGACGATACTTGCTACGAGTTAAAGCCGTTTCGTTGGCCGGTTCGGGGAACTTTACCGACTTTGTCGCTTTTGTCGTTGCCAGTGACCACGACTCGTCGTTGGCCGTTATCGTTATACCATCCGTCTGTGTAATTCTGTTAATCTTAATTGGAGTTGCGGTGTATTTCTGTTATAAGCCCAAACATAAACTGAACGATTTCCATTTGATCACAAATATTAATCCGGATTACGCGGGACCGCTTTACGTGGCAGATGAGTGGGAAATGGATCGAGAAGATGTGTTGGTTTCCAAGGAGTTGGGGCAGGGTACTTTCGGTATGGTGTATAGTGGGTACATTAAGTCGCAAAATCTACCTTGCGCGTTAAAAACGGTGAACGAGAAGTCGAATGTGCAAGAGCGAATTGTGTTTTTGAACGAGGCGTCGATAATGAAGTCGTTTAGCTGCGCTCATCACGTTGTTAAACTTTTGGGCGTCGTTTCGAAAGGGCAGCCGCCGTTGGTGGTGATGGAACTTATGGCTAGGGGCGATTTGAAGTCGTTTCTGAGAAAATCTCGCGATTCCTCCACTAGTATAACGTGTGCGGAGATGTACAGAATGTCTGCGGAGATAGCCGACGGGATGATGTACCTTGCAGCCAAAAAGTTTGTGCACAGAGATCTGGCAGCTAGGAATTGTATGGTTGCAGACGATCATACGGTTAAAATTGGTGATTTTGGAATGACTAGAGATATTTATGAGACTGATTACTATAGGAAGGAAACCAGAGGTTTGATGCCGGTTCGGTGGATGTCGCCGGAAAGTTTGGCCGACGGCGTCTTCACGACCGATTCGGATGTTTGGAGTTACGGCGTTGTGTTGTGGGAGATGGCGACTTTTGCCGAACAACCGTATCAAGGTCTGGCGAACGAACAGGTGCTACAATACGTCATCGCCAAGGGGACCTTGCAACGGCCGTCCGAATGTCCTGATTTGTTGTACGAAATTATGAGTGCGTGTTGGAAGTGGCGACCTAATCAAAGGCCTCTTTTCGCCGATATAGTGGATAAGTTAGAACCGAATGTTGGGCAAAACTTTAGATTGGTGTCTTTTTATCACAGTTCGGAAGGAGAAGAATATAGGATGAATACAAAAGAACGGGTTTATAATCCTCCGGCTCTGACTGTGCCGTTGAGTAAAAATTCCACCATACATTGGAGGACCTCGCAGGACGACGTTAGTTTATATTCTCAAGAGTCCGATCCGCCCGCTTCGCTCTTATCTTCATATCAACCCCAAAGCAAATTGTCTAGCAATAGTTACCATTAGTTTTTAGCATTTTAAATTTTTTAACAGAACTAAATGTGATATGATTGAAGTCATTAGTTGTATTTCGGGTAAGTGGACGGTTTTTCCAAAGGAGAAAATTATTTTTATTTAGTTTTAATACATCGCGTCAATTATCAAGGATTTTTTAAGAGTGTTCTCGAGGAAGTTTCGACCACACTATTTATTTTTTTTTCTTGCATTTATTTAAAACGACATATTGTGTCTGCGACGAAAGTTAAGTTAAGCTGGGTGTTGCAGTAAATTTATACGAAAAGTGCAACGGCAGAACAATGGATCGTAAAATATTTTTATTATCGTTTTTATAACTCGTATTGTTGGATCATGATTGGTTATAATATAGTTAATTGTTGCAAATAATAAAATTATATCATTTTTACCACCGGTGGTACAATTTAGGATACAATCGGAGCCAATCAAAGGTAACTCTGGAAAAAGAGCATCACGAAAGCTGGCATTTCTTTAAATTAATGGCTTTCAGACGCAAAGCGTGGAAGCCACGTTTTGCGTGTTGATGATGGGAAAATCCATAATATAATAATTAACACTGATAGCTAACTTATTTGTTATCTATTTGGAAACGCATAATTATCAATTAACGAATTTTGTACACACTGCCGGGCCTGCTCATTGAAAGATGTTGAATATTTATCAGTGTACATACATGAATATTAAAATATTGAAATTTTATATGGGGAAATTATCTCTGTACTGTGTATATTAAAAGATATGTTGTTATAAAAATGCCAAAATACGATTATTTTTACTCTTTTATATTTAATATATTGAAATTCTATTTTTGTATTGCCAAAATGTAAAAATAATTTAGTTTGAATTTTAAAAAAATTGAACAGATTGTTATTGGTCCAATTAGCAATTGCCAAAATGTGATTCTAAAATGTTTGCCTTAAGGTGGAAGAGAAGCGTACTTTTTATAATAATTGTGGTTGGTAAGCTCGATGAATACGTTGTTCCTAGTCCGTAAAGTTAGGTAATTTATGCGAAATGCATTACAAAAATTGGTGTTCATTTGCATATCAAATTATATTTGTGTAATAAAAAATAATTTTTGTAAACATGTTGGATATTTGTATTAAACATTTTTAATAAAAAAATTGTGTTATTATTGTTTAATTTTGAATTATTTATAAATCTAACAAGATAACAAAAGGAGTGTGCGTAGATCGCAGTATCGTCTACGTATATGGCTATGGTTGTTTTTTTCTTTAAAGCAATTTTTTAAATTTCTGATTTCAAACGGCCATAGCTCAGATATTATTCATTTTTGAAGCTCAATCGATTGGAACTTTTTTAAAGATCATTCACTTATCTACAATTTAGGTTAGAACCCCTTATCGTCTAGAATCAACGGATTTCGAGTTATAAATTAAATTAAGGGAAAAAATGTTAAAAAAATTCAGGTTTTATTTTTTTTTACTTTTTTTGAAAACCCCGTATTTAGAAACGTCTTAGAAAAAAACTGACAACCCAAACCGGATAGGGAATTTAACGGGCTACAACTTTGGTCAAATACATTTTTTTGGAAAACCAAGCGTTTTCACAGAAATTCTGGAAATAATGAACAAGGTGTAGATAAAAAAATTGCCAGTATTTATTTGCCCAATATTGTTATTTGTATTGGGCCAATATTGGTTGTAACTTGGTGCAATATTGGCAGCCAATATTACCTGCCGATCTTTGGTCAATATTATTGGTTCAATATTATTTTCCAATATTGTAGTGATATAGGAAATCAATATTGGACTAATATTGGCTGTAGGTACCTTTTTGTAATATTGGGCCAATATTAACAACCAATATTCAGCCATTATCGGTCCAAGTATTGTTTTTCATTATTGTTTTGACGTAAGATTTTCAAAAATAATAAAAAAATCTTCAAATAATTTGTCTAAATTTTTGAAATTCATTAACAATCGTCGAATTGACAATAAAATTGTCTCTCACAATTGGGGAGCTAACTGTGGCGGAATGGGACGTTTCGCCGTTGCCGTTTTGCCGTGGCCATTTCGCCGTCACCCATTTCGATATAAATCACAAGTTACAATTAAAGTTTTATTAAATTTTATATAAAATTAAATAAAAAAATTAATAAGGATACAAATTAAATAAAAAAAATATCGAGTGTGTTTTTTATTTATGCTTTTCTAATTTCTAATTTTCCATAGCCCTGAAAATATTAATTTTTGCAGTCAAAATGTTATAGTTTTTTTTAAACTTTTAAGTTATAGATTAAAGTAAAAAAATGTCGAAACATCGACTGCGAAATGGGCGACGGCGAAATGTCCTAGACCGAATTGGAATAAAAATAATTGAGTATTAAACATTTTAAATTATCCGACATTTCGGGCCGTTTTATTGACCCATTTTTAAAGCTAAAATAATATAAATTAAATTTTTAATTTTTGCCCAAAAACACCCACGCCCTAAAGATGGTCGATAATTAGATGTCGGGTCACAATTTAATTATTCCTCCCAAATTAACATTGCACAAAAAAAATTTAATTGTAATGTTCACACCCTGGAGGGTATAATTAAGATTTTTAAGAAAAATTAAGGTTTAAGAATTTTTCATAAGTTACTCAGATCTCCACTTTTATTCCATACCCCCCCCGAATCCCCCGTTTTCGCCAATTTAAGGGAAATAGGTACTTACAGGAAATACAATAATATTTCAAAATAAAAAATAAAAAAAAAGGATTTTGGAACATGACATTTTATACAGTGGATGTAAACCGGGGGGTCTGGGGGTATGGAATACCCCCCAGTATACTATAACATATCTATCGTAAATTACTCAGTAGCCACTTAACGCGAGAAAAAATAATTGCGAAAAAATCTAAAAAAACATCATCAGTTACTAATTGTGAGCTTCGTTGGTCTGCAAGTTTGCAAAGCTGCTTGCGAGACGGTAACTAAGCAGTCTGTTAAGTCGTAGTCTTACAACTTATCTTTGAAAAACCTCTTTAGTAGGCGAAATGTGGGAGTGGTCACTATATAAAACATTTGATGTTTGCGCTGTATTTATTAACCGGTAAATGTTGGGGGTTTTTAGTATCACAGCAATCACTGAATCTTTTTGTCATAGCTACGTGTAATTCGAATGACTGCATGTGGAGTACTTTAAACTTTACAATTTATAAGGAGTTTTTACCTCCGTTACAAAAGGGAGTTTTAGGCGAAACGGAAACTTTTGTCGTGAACTCAATGGGTGCTTGAAGGAAACTGAAGTTGGTGGGATAAAGATTGACATGCGTAAGATACAATGTGAGGGATCAACAAAACATAATTAACAGGGGTGTACAAAATATTAGAGAAGCATTGAATAATTGGCGGCAATTTTGAATAATACAAACAGAACAAATAAAACAGATTACAATTCCAAACAGCAATAGTTTTGCGAAATTTCACTGGCTGTTTTTTGTCGTGTACTCAAATGTTTAAAAAACTTACAGAAAAATTAACTTAGCGCCGAGTCGGATTTGGGGTCGAGTTCGTTTGGCGCCAAATTCGCCCGTACCGAGTTCGCGGCGTCGAGTCGGCGGTTTTAAAACAGTTTGAAGTGCTGAAGAAACAAAGTTATATTACCGACATTTAAAAATTTATAAAATTACAATATTTTATTTATTTTTTATAAAAATCTGCGATCTTCGAGGGAATTATTCAAATAAAGGTTTGCGCTGTTATTACGCCGCTATACATCAATTTGGGGAATTTTCGTAAATTTGCGTGATAAAAATGATCTATTGTTGAGTGCAATATCAACAATTTTAATTAAAAAATTAATTAAGGCTTTCGTGTTAATACCATATCGGCTATAATTGAAAATCGTAATTTTCCCCTTGCAACTTTATATTCATCAAAACATAATTACGCCTTTTAAAATTTTGTCACGATTTTTTCTCTTTGCGGTTTTCTCCAGCATTTTATAAAAACATGTAATACATAATGGTTTTTTAAAACTGCCCAATTATTTATTCAGCAAATTCGTTATTAAAAATGTGGTAATTTAAATTTGAGCTGCAGTAATTTAAAGTCTTGAAAATGAGTTGGGTTCATTAGTTTTTCATTAAAATGTTTACAGAGTATTCAAATTAAACAGTTAAAAAAAATTCGACGGTTCAACCGAAAAAAATTCACTTCATTTACCTTTAAAATATATAAAAATCGATTACACGTCATATTATAATTTGTTATAAATTTTGAAAACTTCTTGTTTTAATACGAGACGGATTGTGAAACGTTTGATTAAATTAAGATTTTGAAACGATTTCTTTAAAAAAATCTGGAAAGTTGATTTCTATGAATTTAAATTAAGTGCTTTATATGCTTTACGGATTTAAAATTGATATTATGCAATATTTATTTTAAAAATAAAAATACTAATTTTGCTCTTCGCCTGGAAAATATCCTGTTACCCCGATAGCTACAGTTTCAATTCTTATATTGAAAGTTGAAACCTACAATTTTTTAACGCAGATCATCGACGTATAATTTATTTATATCAGAAGTTAATTTAATATTATACAAAATTTTACATTATTTACAAAGTTTACATTGTATAGTAAAAAAACAACAGATAAATTTTAACAAAATATATAAATTTTATATTTTATTATAAAAATTTATACTACTGTCGCGTGTTTTTAAATTCGTATACCTCGATCACCACTAGTAATAAACCTTTATACCCTTGATATATAATATACCATTTTGTACTTGAGGTATTTAATGTAACCGCATTGTTCGAATTTATTTGGATGGAAACCTAAATCATGTTGGGGTATTATCACTTGAAAGCTCAGTTGTTTTTCTTTTAATCATTTGAATATAATATATTATGCAGAAATAACTAAATTTGAAAATTAATTACATTACCATTTCCATACTACAAACATTTTTGATTATTTTACTGTGAAAAAAAAACTTTGTAATAATATACATTATTTGGCAGGTTTTTCTAGAAGAAATTGAAGAGGGAAACCAGTATAGGTCGGTCGATAGTTGATCGCTCGCAGTAATTGCCTGTAGTTTTCTCTTCGAAAACGATTATTCCGTAAATAATTTAAAATTTAATTTAACTTATTGTTTGCTCAATCATCAAGTTTATTTTTCCATTTCATGAAAAAATTAATGCGCATGCTTTAGGGGGAAGGGGGGGAACCGAAACAATTGATATTTTTATGTCGATATTTATTTAATCAAGTTATATTGATCATACTACCCCAAATTATTGTTTATTAATTTTTCAATCAGAAATCAGAATACTAGCGGTTGGTAGATGGGTAGGTGACCGTGAGGTGACTTCCACACTTCGATTGGGAAGTTGTAACCCAGAATTTTTCTCTTAAAAACTAAAAAGTTTATCTCACGAAGAGGAAAGGTGTGTGGTAAGGGTAAAGGTATGGGCTAAGTTAATTAATACATTCTTTGAAAAGGTTGCATAACGTGGTATATAGCATGGCTACATCCTTTAATTAAAATTTACACAATATATTATTTGATATCAACTATAATTTCAAATCATGTCATACTACATATTATTGGCATTGGTTTTATTACATTATAAAGTTAGGAACAGCGGACAACAAAAGTTCTCGCACAGTTCTACGTTAGCAATGTAAATTGTACCTTTTGAGGACTTTTTACAGCAATATTTTTTTAACATTTTTTGTTGAAAATTTCATTCACTTCATTTTTGTTTATATAAATTTTTTTATTTCGATGAAGCGTTTCCGAGTTACAATGATTTAAAAAATGTTCTGTAAAATCCCCTTAAGAGTAATATTTACTTTATTAGCATGGTTAAAATCACTGTAACTCGGAAACGGTGCGTTGAAATAGAAAAATGTATATAATTAAAAAGGAAGAGACTGAAATTCACAACAAAAAATGTCTAATAAGTATTGTTGCAAAAGTGATTTTTATGTGACAAAAAACGGTTTTAAAAGGTACAATATTTAAATTGTTAACATAAAACTATGCGAAAGCTTTTGTTGTTCACTGTATATTATTCAAAATAATTATTATAATGCATGGGCCAGGACCGGATGGTACATATACACCTGTATATTAGTGCCCCACGAGAGAGGGGGGTCAGGAGTGAAAAATCATGAAAAATCATAAAATTCGGGAAAATTTTTTATTTTTTTTTATTATATTACACGAAGTAATCATTTTTACCCCTGATTGTTTATCAAACAGAGGGGAGGGGGTGTATATTACCATCTCCGGGTCCCGATTTTTCCTCGTTGTATTCAAAAATGCTCTCCAAATGAAAGAATCCCGGTTTAGGGCCTCACAATACTTTACAGTTTTGTTCACTCCGAGAAAGCTGATTTCGCTGCTGAGCGCATTGATGCAAGATGCACTGGAGGGTATTCCATACCCCCCAGACCCCCCGGATCTACATCCATTGTTTTGGTGTTTTAAAAATTTACATTCCAAATGAAAGAATTCCGGTTTACGGCTTCACAATATTTTACAGTTTACTTTAACTCCGAGAAAGCTGCTTTCGCTGGTGAACGCATTGATGCAAATGTGCACTGGAGGGTAATCCATACCCCCCAGACCCCCCCCGGTTTACATCCATTATTTTGTGTTTTTAAAATTTATATTCCAAATGAAAGAATCCCGGTTTAGGGTCTCACAATATTTTACATTTTTTTTTTGAACTCCAAAAAAGCTGCTTTCGCTGCTGACCGCACAAGTAATTTTATTTTTGCACGTTCGGCAGTAAAAGTCTCTTAATTGCTGTAAATTATGATTAATTTTTGTTTACCTTCATGCTCCGCCGACTTTTCTATTTTTTCTTTTGACGCCTGAAGTTCAATGTATTTATTTATAAATTACTCTTTGGAATATTGGCTATGGGAATGGCCCAGTTTGACGAAGAACCAATTCGGCGCAGACCCATTTCGGCGCAAGTACGGTTGGGCGCCTCGCTTTATTACATCGTACGCTATTATATGCATTTGATTAGTGCCATGCAGCGACGGCGTCAGCATTTTTGAAATGGGTGGGCACAAACTGGGTAATTTTCTGAGTAACCTCCAATATATTTGAGGTGGGTAGGGGCATATAAAATTTAAAAATAAGCTAAAAAAATATATAATATTGAAAGGTGCACCTAAAATAGTAGTATTCTAAAAAATTTAGGCGGGCACTCGGTTGGGCACTCCAATCAAAGTGGGCCCGCGCCGACCCTGGCACCCTCTGGCGTCGTCGCTGTTGACATGTCCTTCAATCTAATAACTAATAACACTATGAGTTATTATGATCTAATAACACTATGACTATTAAAAATTATAAATTTTATTAAATACAGGTCCGTAGCCAGGATTTCATTTCGGGGGGTGGGGGGGGTCACTCATAAAAACCTTTCGTAAAAAGTAACATTTTCGGCGGATCCCCTACCGGGAATTTTTATTATTACAAACAAATGTTGTTTTTTTTAACATTTCAGGGGGGGCACGTTCCCACAGGTGCCCCCCCTGGCTACGGGCATGATTAAATAAATAGCAAAACAAAAACTTCAAATAATTATGCGCTAATTCGCGTAAAAAATCGATGATACCACGGTTCATTCTGAAACCGAAAAGTGCTGAACTGAAAAGTTCGCACCGGTAAACCAAAATTAAAAGACGAAACGCGGCTACGGTCACAAAAAAAATTAGGAATAAATTTGAAAATTTAAACACCGAAAATTGTGCGCAAAACTCAAAAATTTAACTTCGAAAAATCTAAAATCTTTTGAACACAATCACTGATGTGCTGGGGGGTATTCCATACCCCCCGGTTTGAAGAACCTAACTTTGTAATTGTAATTCAGTTTGGGAAAAAATAAATTAAAAAAATGAAATGAAAAAGCTTTACAAACCCAGAGAGTTTGTACTCGCGTCGAAACGGCTGCATCGAATTGTATTCACAACGAATTAGGTGTGCGCCGCGAACTGTACCAGCACCGGATAGGGTTAGCGGCGCAACTGCCGCGTCATAATGTATCCAAGGAATTGGCTATTATCAGACCGGGGGGTCTGGGGGGTATGGAATACCCTCCAGTGCACCGTTTGCTGTTTTTTCAGGTACCAAAACTGCAGAGTTACTAGTAGCCACTGCTGGGGGTATTTCGTACTATCCAAACTGTGTGAAGGAAAAATTGAGAAAAACAAAAAACTTAAAAATTTTAAAATTAATTTAAAATTACATATTATCTGTTTTGCATTGGTGATTTCTTCCGAATTAAAATTAAAATGCAATTTCCAATTAAATTTCAATATCCGCAAACAGAATAATACGCACACAAAGCTAGGTTTTTCAAACCGGGGGGTCTGGGGGGTATGGAATACCCTCCAGTACACCAAAGATTATGCGCAAAAACAATAAATCTAACATCTAAAATCTAAGATTTCTGTTCTGAAAGTCAAAAACACATTTTCTATTTTTGAAAACGATCACTGATGTGCTGGGGGGTATTCCATACCCCCCAGACCCCGTGGTTTGAAGAACCTAGCTTTGTAATTGTGTTCAAAAAAGAAAATGTAATTTTGAGATTTCAAAATGTTTATTTTGTAATTTAGAAATTTGGTAATCTTGTAATAAGCTCAAAAATAACTATAAAATGCACAAATAATCTTGTAAAAAGAAAGATATGAAATCAGCCACTAATTGCACTTAAAGAAAAAAATAAGTAAGTAAAAGTCATGTGATGGTAGCGGGAATCTCCTTAATCAGTTCATACGCGTCAGTTGTAGACAGATATATATCGTATATTTTTTATTTATTTTCAGAAACGACCCTATAGAAACGAGTGATAAGGCCAACCATGACCTTGCATCTTCGTAACAGTTTTTAATAGTATTTCACTGTCTTCTCCGCAAAATGCGAAAATTTTAATGCATATTTGGTGCAGTGTTCATTTGTACTAAATTTTACAATTTTGAACTTTATTATGGTGACAATTGCGCAGACATGGTCGATACGGTTTCCTGTTAATTCTATGATCGTAAAAATGTAGAACGGCGCAACGTCGGCAATTACAGATTTCTGTATTAGGGAAGTTTATGTTTACATTATTTAGAGCAAACTTATTTTGTCGACTTGTGTAGTACACCATATTGATCTGGGCGTCAATATCATTACCGGCGAATTTGAATGTAAATTTTTTAAATATTTTTTCGAGAAAAACAATAAATTTGTAGGAATCTACACACTAATTTTATTAATATAATAAATTTATTTTATTTACACATATAAAATTGAGTAATAAAGAGAAAAATACAATAAACAACATTAACCTTGATAATATTAAAATTAAACTTACCCAATTAAAAAGTATGTTTATATCTGTTAACAAACTTAACATAAAAATAGAATCATTAATAAATATACAATCACGAACATAACAAATGTTCAAGGTTAATTTCCACTAATTTACTACAGCAGCGTTATCTGGTTTCATATTACTGGAACTAATCACGGAAGGTCCTACAGTAACCTCCGGTATCGATTCCACGTCTTCGGGTAAATGCCAAAAGAGGGAATCACTATAACGATTTTGAACGTCTATTTTGGTCATCAACGGACTTCTGATAACGAATCCTAAAAATTAAAAAATCAATAATAAATGCCAAAATACACAAAAAACGTTTAAGCATTTAAACATCTGACAGCTAGCAACAATTTTCAGTTTCACTTTGTAAATTAAACAAAAGAATATAAATAAAAAAAATAGCAGTTTAATTTGTTAATTAATTAAAAGATAATTAGAAAAACTAATGTTTCTATGTTGGGAGCCTGCGGCGATCCTAGAATTAGTTAACAAAATTATAGTTTCCCGCAACATAAAATGAATTGCTCTGGTTGCGCAGTTGGTTTGCGGGGTACGTCGGGTTTGAATCCGGATCGAGAAACAGTTGTTTTAATTTAAATTATAATTTTTTGAAAAAAATAGGAAAACAAAAATTTTAAATTTTCACCGCTTTATTTTGTTTTCTTTATTATATACGCCGTGGTCATAAATAAATGCATGAGGCTATTCTTCGTAGTCGATATTTTGATTCCCTCCGATTTAATAATGTTTTAACAATTTTTCAATATTTTATCTTTTTGAATTTAAGGCGAAATTGAATTTTATTATTTTTTTGCAAATAATTGGAAAGCAAAACTTATAATATGTTTTAAGTATTTACAATAAATAAGATTTTCCTTTTCCTAGATTTCGAGTGTTGATAAATATAAAAGAAGTAAAAGGGCCGCTTAAACTACAAAAATGTGAAGATTACATCTTCGTTTGGTGTATTTTATACAAAGCACCGCAATCCATATCTTTATTTTTATTTCTATAAACCGAGCATGAAAAACTTTGAAGTAAACGAGGAATTTTCTCAAGATTAGGGTTAATTTTTAGCGTGTTAGTTGGGGTGGCCGTTTACGAGCAGAAAACAGATTTGAATCAATTTTCGAGATGTTAATCAAAAAAAGAACCTCCGTTAGAGAGATTTATTGCCTATATCTTTCATCATCAATAGAAAACCCAAGTTTTAACTTGCTTATGTAAATTCGTTTCCACAGCTGCATATTCAAGAAAACGTAATTTACGTTTCATCCGTTTTCCGCCCCCCCCCAACGCCGTAATCTGTCATTAAAACAAAGGGTCCACCCTGTAAGTCGGGAAAATCAAAGGGATGTTTATTTGTTTTTGAAAGCATTTTATTAAATATTCAATGGATTCAATTTAAAACGGCGATACGCATCGTTTACATAATATTTGGGAAGAAGTAGTGAGCGTTTGTTCGGCCTGAACGATGAACACAAACAGCAGCAATATAAATAAACAGTAAAAATATTAGTACTACGTTTTTTAAGATAATAATATTTCAGGAAAACAAATAAAATTAACCACATTTCCGTTTGGGCGAACGGATAAAAAAATTCAAAAATCTGAATTTGTTTAATAAATTTCCATTTTGATTTATTTTTATCTGCATATAACAGATTTTTGATATATCGCCCGCCCAGTTTAACAATAAATAATATTATGGAAAATTGGGATGGGCTTGAATATCAATTATTTTGTCATTTCGAGCGTGAAAATGTTAAAACTAATAACGGTTAAATAATTTGACATTGAAATAATTACGTCTTTTTTGCCGTCCTGACCTTATTATTTTAACAGTGTAACCTACTCTCATGAATACAGAAGAGATTAAGCCAAACAATATCTTTTAACGTGGAATTTTGTTCTTGCGATATAATAAAAGTTGTTTTAATTTGACGACGGTGTACATAAAATACTTTTGCATTTTAATAATCCTAATTAATATTGTAATTTTTTACATTTTTTCATCAAAAACGGAACGTTGTCGTTTTAACGACGTCGGTCGGCCCGTTTCTTTAAAAAATCTCGTTCATTAAGCCGTTACTTTTTAAATTAATGTCGTCTTATTAGAAAGACTAACCCCAAATAAAGGGACAAAATAAGAAAAAGAAACGAATTTGAGTGCGAGTATTAACAAAGCCTATGCCTTTTATGCAAATTGCACGACATGGATATAGATTCATCTGTAATGGAAAAATTATACGGAGTGATTTAAAATATTTCACTGCAAAATGGTCAATTTCATTTTTTATACTATAAAAAAGCGTCTAGAGAGCTTCGAAAGCTCAAAAATTCCCACATAAAAATTTCATAAGCAACTAGTGATATTATACAATATTGCAAAGGCTACATCTAATTTTTACTACTGAATACCGTAGCAGATCGAAGCGATAGTTTATCTTTATGAGTTATTATTGGTTGTTGGACTTTAAAAACCGGACCAAACTTCACTTCCTGTATAATCGTAGTAATATCAGTCGAATCTGGAGTACTCCAAAACAAATCGTCAGTGTAGTACTGCTTTGTGCTTATCGGCGTAGCAAATTCTCCACTTATCAGTGCACCTAGTTTTGATAGTTGGAAGGAACATTTTTATTTCTTGAAATTCTAAAATTTAGTAATTGGCAACCATGCTCACCTGTAATAATTCCCGATATTCCGGCGACAGCCAAAGTTACAGCTAATCCGATTAGCTGAAATCCAGCTTGAGCGCTGGCGGTTCTCGCCAAACCGGGTTCGTAAGGTTGCTCGTCATCTTCTGCAAGCGTCAGTGGGGCCATGGCAGGAAACACACTGTACAATTCACTGGTGTACTGCTCTTTGGTTGCGATACCAGCCATTAAGGAACTAATCAAACCGGCAAGAACACCAGGCATACCATGCAAATTATGAACCCCACAGGTATCGTGAAGATTCAAATGCTTATCGATTAGCGGCTGAAAGAAAAGTCATGAATCTAGTTATCTATTTTATAACAAGTGATTAAACTTACGGTTAAAATTGAATATCCTGATACGGACAGTGCTCCAGCAACAACCCCGACGATTACAGCTCCGTATGGTTGAACCATCATGTTCGCGGCGGATCCAATAGCAACACCTCCAGCTAAAGTTGAATTTTGAATGTGAACCATGTCGAATTTATGATTCGGCGTCAACATTGCGGAAAACGCAAAAGCCGTCACGCAACACGAAGCCAACGCCAAATAAGTATTAATTACTGCTCTATGACGTTCGTCATTCACAAGCTCTCCTGCGTTGAAACTTGGCCAGAACATCCACAAAAATATAGTACCTAAAAAATCGCAATTGTTTGTAATACTACAAATCACATTTAAATGATCCACGCAAATTTCAGTTTTCATTTTTAAAAAAATATTAGAGTAAAACATTTTCGCTGCAAAGTAATCGCAGCCAAGCAATGAAAGGCAAAAGTACTCCTATAAATAGTTTTCCAAGCGAAGGACGAGTCACAAGGCAAATTTTTGCATAGTACTTTTCCTTTTACAGGATTTTTGAAACATTTACCCGAATTTAATTACGGATTACTTCAGCAATCAAAGCGACTTTTTAACTAAGGAAATATGTCATTTGTATAATTTTACCTTAATACATATTATTTTATGTCAAAATATACCAAAAAGTGCACTGGGGGGTATTCCATACCCCCCAGACCCCCCGGATTTATACCCACATGCAATTTTTTGGGGGTCTGGAGGGTAATGTCAATATTTATAAATATATAAATATAATAATAAAATTATATTATGTTAAAATATACAAAATAGTGCACTGGGCGGTTGGAGGGGTCCAAACCCCCCAGACCCCCCGGAAATATATCCACGTGTAATTTTTTGGGGGTCTGGAGGGTAATGTCAATATTTATAAGTATATAAATATAATAATAAAATTATATTATGTTAAAATATACAAAATAGTGCACTGGGCGGTTGGAGGGGTCCAAACCCCCCAGACCCCCCGGATTTATATCCACATGTAATTTTTTGGGGGTCTGGAGGATTAATGCCAATTTTTATACATAAAAAGATTATTCTTTTTATATAATAATATTATATTTTAGGTCAAAATATACAAACTAATGCACTGGAGGGTATTCCATAGCCCTCAGACCCCCCGGATTTATATCCACATTCAATTGTTTGGCGGTTTGGGGTACAAAACACTATTATTTTTACAAGTTCTCTCGACGGAAGGGAAAGGGAAGTATTGGAATGAAATACTCCACAACGTGTATAGCATGCCTTTTCCCCAGCAAAACGTAAAGAAAAAAACCGTTTTTGTCCATTTTTCCCTTAATAAATTTTATATTATTTATCAGGCCCGTAGCCAGGATTTCATTTCGGGGGGAGAGGGCACTCATAAAAACCTTTCGTAAAAAGTAACATTTTTGGCGGATCCTCTTCCGGGAATTTTATTATTACAAAGAATTATTGTTTTTTTTAAACATTTCTGGGGGGGGGGGGCAACGTGGCCCCCCCCGGCTACGGGCCTGTTATTTATTATATGAATATTTATACCGGAACCTGAATAGTACAGATAGAATAACGGTTAGTAGAGGGCTTTGTACTCCACCGGAACCCCAAATAATTTTATGTCGGTATAAATCCGGGGGGTCTGGGAGGAATACCCCCCAGTTCACTCTTAAGTATATTTTCTCATACCGGGTGCTGAATGAGTTAGCCGAACAAAGTTAACATAAAAACTTATTTATGCAAATTCCTGCTTCCCAAATTATTTTAGAGAAAAAATAAAAGACACAAAAACAATGCAGAAGTATTAGCTACGAATGATAAGAGTACTAGATTTCATCTAGCTTTTACTTAGAGGTAGAAAATGCTTTTGAAATTGTAAAAATTTTCATTTATCAGATCAGGCCCGTAGCTAAAGGGGGTACCTGGGGGCACGTGCCCCCCTCCTCGAAATGTTTAAGAAAACAACGTTTGTTTGTAATAATAAAAAATCCCGGAAGGGGATCCCCCGAAAATATTACTTTTTTACAAAAGACTTTTTGTGAGTGCCCCCTTCAAAATGAAATCCTGGCTACGGGCCTGTATCAGACTGGCCATGAAATAAATTCAATTTAATTTCTAGAAATAATTACCTTGGAAACTGACAACTCATTCAGAACCCGGTATGTAAAAATATACCGAAGAGTGCACTGGGGGGTATTCCATACCCCCCAGACCCCCTGGATTTATATCCACATGCAATTGTTTGGGGGTCTGGGGGTATGAAAAACCCTATTATTCTTACAAGTTCTCTAGTCAGAAGGATTCGGTGAGGAAGAGAAGTATAGCAATGGAATACTCCCCGGCAAATATAGAATGCTTTTTTCCAGCAAAAAATAAAGAGAAAAAAACTCTTTTGGTCTATTTGCAAATATTTATACCGGCTGCTGAGTAGTAAAGATAGAATAACGGATAGTAGAGTGTTTTATACCTCCCCGGACCCCCAAACAATTTTATGTTGGAATAAATCCGGGGGGTCTGGGGGGTATGGAATACCCCCCAGTGCACTCTTTAGTATATTTTCACATACTGGGTGAGTTAACTCTAAATGAGATAGCTGAACATAGGATATTAACACGTAAAAACTTATTTATGCAAATTCCTGCTTCCCTAATTATTTTAGAGAAAAAATAAGACACAAAAACAATGCAGAAATATAAACTATAAATGAAACGACTATTAGATTTCATTTGGCTCTAACTTAAAGGGGCAAAAAATGCTTCTGAGATTGTTAAAATTTTCATTTATCAGACTGGCCATGAAAGAGCGCACTGGAGGGTATTCCATACTCCCCAGACCCCCCGGATTTATACCCCCATGCAATTTTTAGGATTCTGGGTGGTAGAAAACATTATATTATTCTTACAAGTTCTCTTGTTGGAAGGGTTGCTGTCTCTCTGCAAAAAGTATTCCTAGACTCTTCGGATTTACACCCACAGTGACTCACAATAAATTACAGTAAATAAATTACAGACTCACAGTAAATTAGACGTTTTGTAGACGTTTTTCGTCGTATAGAAATGATTTCACAACAAAACTTATTAAATATTTTTCGTTGAAAATTTCATCCCCCTCATTTTTGTTCATATACATTTTTCTATTTTGTCGCACCATTTCAGCGTTACAGTGACTTAATACAAACTTTGCAAAATACAAAAAATATTATCGTCTGTATCTCAGTAACGGTGTCACAAAATACAAAAATGTATAGGAACAAAAATGTAGAAAATTAAATTTACAAGAAAAAAAGCCTATACAATTTTCAATTTCGTCGCACCGTTTTTGAGATACAGCTCTCAGAACTGTATTATAAAAAGACCAAGTTAGCTAGGTCGTGACTTGACGATCACAAATTAGACTGTTAATAATAATGAAAAAAATTATGCAATATGGGTTGCATAAATATCTAATGTTTCTTTGTTGTCATGGTGATTAAGGCGCGAAATTCAAAACTAAAAGGTTAATAATTGCAATCAAAGAGCTTTGATTCCTTAAAATTCGTTCCGTTTGCTTGATAAGAAAAGGATTTCATGATTAATCAACTGCCTGCGGTTTGAAGTAAAATTTTTTTGGTTTCCCCGGCAGATGGATTTTTAGTCTAATAGTCAATATTTCAATATTCTCTTTGAAATTTGTTGATTACGAGGATAAAAAGTGTCAAAATTAATCATTTCGTAGCATATTCGAGAAATAATATTTCCCTTTAACTTTAAATCTTGGCTACAGAAATATGAAATATTACTTTAATTAACTGTGTCTGTAATAAAATTTGAATAAGAAATTTAAACATTTTCGGAAAATTTTAATTAGTGAAATATTTCTTTGAAAACATCTAAAAATAAATCTTTCGTAAATAACGAACCAAGTAGGTAACAACATTTCTCATTAAACCTAATTAATAATTTCGTCAAGTCGAACGACACAATGAGATAATTTTGTATTATTAAAATATTTTCAGTTCACGTGTGCTTTTTGGCAATTTAAAAAAGTTTTATTTTGACGCTAAAATGGGTAATTTGAAAATTGAATTTTCTAATTCGACGTGCAACACAAACGGAAGTTAATTGCGAGTAGGTGCGACGTTAGGAAGCAAAAATGTATATTTCCAGATTATGGTTTCATCAAATAATTGGAAATTTAAATCTTTGAGTCGATTTTTAAAAAAATATGAAGATAAAATTGGATCAAAGGAATTGAAAAACAGACGTGAGACTTTTACATTTGATACATTAAAAGCATTTGCGCGTATAGAAAATGAAAAAATGATAAGTCGTGGTATTACCAAAAGGAATAAGTGAGTATATCGAGCAGACTCGAACTTTCACGGTATAAAGCTTAAATTTAAGAAAACATTTAAAAACTTTTCTTTGCGGTCTATTTTGCACTGTGTCCTGGATAAGCACGGGATCACCAAAAACATCTTTAAAAAAATGAAAAATGTTGTTTATTTTTTAACAGTTTAATGCTCAGTCTTAAAGAGCTGAGGGTTAGATCCTAAAGTTAGCTAACGTCTCTAATTAAATAAATTTATATTTCGATATTTTAGATAATAATTTGATTTTTTAAGCTTATTCCTTATCTGTTATCCTGGACACGCGGTATATCTAAATTCTGCTTTTATCTTTTAAAACGCTTTTAAGAAAATGTTTACCCAAAACTTACCAATCATTGCAAATAAATCCGACGTATAGCTGGAACCTTCTAACGAATTCTGAACTTCTGATCCTTTTTTATTTCGACACAACACGTAACTTACTCCGAGACCAAAGTAGGCTCCCATAACGTGTACAAATATTGAACCTCCAGCGTCTGCCACCTGTTTATATTAAATAAAAGGTATCGAGTAAAGTGTATTTCCTACATCAACACCGCCAAATTGAATAAAGGCTTAATGTGGCCGGGAACATTTTTGATAATACCTACCCTGAATACTTCGGTTCCCAAGTAGAAATTGGAAGAAAAAACAGCAATTTCAATAAATCCCATAACCAAAAGTTGGACATAAGAAGTTTGTCCTAAAACTGCTCCCATTGAGATTAACACAGCTGCTGCGGCAATATCCGCTTTCAGGAGACTGGAATAAAAATTAATTAAAAAATATTTTTACGTACAATTAAGTTTTATTGCACCTTGTAATACTTAAAGTAATTTTAGCGTTATCGTCGAGATGATAAAATCCGTGACACAAAATTGCCCATTGAATCATTAAGCCCGCCAAGAGAAAATTAAAACCCACCGCGCTGTATCCGTAGCGTTTGAGGAAGGTCATTAAAAATCCAAATCCAACAAATATCATAACGTGCACATCTTGAAACACTAAAAAAAAGTTTATTATTAATTTCGACAATCGTGTAGCGTTAAGAAAGAAAGAAAGAAAGGAAAGGAGAGCTCTTATAAACTGTGTAGTTTAAAGTGAAAAGTCGTTTAAATTCAAGGCACCCCAAAAATACTTCCACACACTTTGTCACGAAATTGAATGAAATAATAAAAGATACCAAGAGAGGAAGAGTGAGTTAGTTTTTAAGTAAAATGTACTCATTTGAATTTATTTGCTAGGAAATTAAACTTGAATTGGATTTATTCAAGGCTAAACGGCAAACGCATAACATGACAGATTAACCGGCGTATAATTTAAATTGCAGGATGAAATCCATAAAGCAATTTGCAACACAAACATTTTTATTACCGTTTATTGTTTGGTTTGCAATTTCTGCTAATTTAATGGTGCGGTGCTCCTAGAGGGTTAAATAAAAAGTTTACTCTCCGAGTTGCAGGCCGATTACGCATGCTCAGTGCCCCCTGTCGGGGGCGAAAGTAACCCAGTCAGTCATTTATATCATAAATAATTTCAGTTATGAATAATTGATTATTCCAGATTATAGTTTATTAACCTTTTTATAGGAACGGAGTATCTTTGTTTCGGTGCAGCTATAATAATTTTTATTAAAATGTTGTTATTTGGCTTAATGCACGGATAAACAAAAATACGATTTGCTCATTTATTGATAAGCACGATTATCATGCTAAAACAATATTTTCGGGTTTTTAATTAAATTCAACGAATAATCTGATTTAATTGGACTTTTACCGACAAAAACATTACCGAAAGACCTAAATGCAAACTTAAGTGCATTCAGTTCAAGTTCTTTCAAGCAAATTTTTTTAACGAGGCCCAAACTATACAAAAGTTCTGTTAAAATCTTAAGGATTCTCCGAGGGGGAGAATCATGTACAAGAAATTAGTTTTAATGCTTCTTTATTCGTCAGTCCTCTAACTAAATAAAAAATAATGTTTTATCAGCAATAAAGAACATTAAATACTTCACAGAAAAGATTTTATACATTTTTTCCTTCAACCCAGGACAATTATTATTATTAGTTTAAAAATTTAACATTTGGAAGATTTAAAACATTTTTTTTTACCTTTATATTTGTTGAAAAATTAAAAAATTCTTCATCTACATCCTTAATCAATTCAAAACTTTTCAAGTTCGAGGCACTCGTTTCGTGCAGACTCACAAATTGAAAATCTTGATGTAATATGTAATAAAAAGTGTAACAGAATTTTTGTAAATTTATACCGAAGGACTTCTAAGTGAACGGCAAATAAAAATTTTACTTTCATCTCAACGAATTTTAATAACTAAGAAATTTGTAAGTTGGCCAAATCAATCGCTTAGAAAGTTTAATAATTTTGTAAACATTTTAAAATTGGCAATTAAAAATAACAGAGAAGAAGTTTTCGGTTTTCTACGAAATGAATAGAACTAAAGTTGTAGCCGGTTAAATGTGTTATCCGGAAAGTGGTGTCAATTTTTCAGTTTAAAAGATATCAAGTTTTCAAAACAAAATAAAAATTCGAATTTTTCAACAATTTTTGTTTACTTAATTTAAATCATAACTCGAACGCTGTTGATTCGTTCTTAATTTACTTTGTAGATAATTTCAGGCTTTTTAAAAAAGCACTGAATCGTTTGCAGTAAAAAATCAATACTTTCAGTGCTATTCACATTTGAAGCTAGAAATTAAAAAATTGTTACGAAAGATTTACTTTAATAAAAATTAAACTTGAATTTTTAAACTTGACTCTCGGAAACTGTACTTTAAATATCAAAGTTAGCTGTATCAGTGGCGCAGCCAGGATTTTGTTATGGGGGGCTAAGGGATGACTATGATTATTAAAAAAAGATTATTATTAAAAAAGAAGAAGACTGTCTAGGAGGGGGCTATAGCCCCCTAGACCACCTCCCCCTTGGCTGCACCACTGATTACTGTAATGTAATGTAAAACGAAAAACTTTACTTTTAGATCCTCTACTTTTCTTGTAGGCATACAAACTCAAAATAGAAATCAAACATTAATTGACGATTTTGTAGAGACTAATTTTGATTTTGAAGGTTCTAAGCCTCCCCGACCCCTAGTTGCGTCTATGCATATTTTTGTGTTTGTAGTCTATTATTGCATGTTTTTTAAAGTGTGACGTCATTGTTAAATGCACCAGTTAAAATGAGAAACTGGATGACTCTTTAAATAATAAAATTAAGTTGTCTTAAGAGAATTACGATAATTTATGTTATAGTCCTGGGGGGTATTCCATACCCCCCAGACCCCCCGGATATAATTTTATTACTTTTGCGTAAACTTATTGGTGGATTGCAAACAATAAAGTCCTATTTTTGTTTTAAAATTAATTTTTATTAATTTAGTTTTACTTGAAGCAAGATTTCTACTGCTGGCTTACAGCAACACCTGCCGAACAGAAAAACCGGAGGGAGGGTGTTAAAATATGTAAGAAAACCGACAATTTTTTTTTGTCAAATTGCACTGGAATCCAGGGAGTTTGATAGGTATGAAATACTTCCCGAAATAGAAATTGCTTGTAGAATTATACAGTGATGGTGCCGATTTTTGTTGAATTTGAAAAGTCTGATTGAAGATGACCTTTTCAGCTAATGCCGAAGAAAGTAATTTGTCGTTATTCCGCATCATCTGTTCATTTTGAAATGAGAAAAAAGTTGTTTCTTCACTGATGCAGCAGACCCTAAATACCGTAGAGCGATGGTCTACAAAAGAGGGATTCTCGGTAAATTTGGATAAGACCGCCGTGGCTGCTTGCGCGAAACCTGGAAAACTACATGATGTAAGAATGCCCATCTTATGGGGAAAAAGGCATACAGCTAGTAGGGGAGGCCAAATACCTGGGTCTAACGTTAGACAGCAAGCTGACCTTTAGACATTAGACCTGAGAGCGACTAAGGACTAAGGAAATCTTAAAAACTAAAACCAAAAATAATTTTTTGCTGTACACCGAAGCTGTATATACATCCATATCTGGTGCCACAAAGCCAAGAAAATGGGTAATACTAAAAAGCTGCAAAAACTTGCCTGTTTAGGGGAACGGGGCAATGGCAACAACACCTACCAACAACAACGCCATAAAGGGCGTTTTTGGTGCGTTTCTGGTGCTACATTTAGTGGTGGAAATAGATTTAGCTGGCTGCGGCAGCGAGCTAAATAGCGATTAAATTGCATCATATTTGCAGCAATATTGCTAAAATGGCCCACTATTTTTTAGCAATTAGCTAGCTATTTTAAAGCAATTTGCTTGCTGCGAGACAGCTAATAGCCCGCGTTTAGCTAGCTAAATAGCGTTTTATTAGTTAGCTGAATAGCGTCTTTTTAGCTAGCTAAAATCTGACTAAAAAGTAGCTATTTAGCTAGCTAATAATACGCTATTTAACTAGCTAAAAGCGCGCTATTAGCTGTCTGGCAGCAAGCAAATTGCTTTAAAATAGCTATTTAGCTCTGTCCGATTGCATGCACAATATATATATTACGCATGCAATTGGACAGAACCAGCCCTGCATGGAACTTCCAAAAACTTTTCAGGGTTCTCGTACCTGAGAGGGAAGAAGATGGTACCATGCAAGAGCTTGGGGGCTCGGTATGATCCCGTTTGTTACACAGATGGATCCAAAATGACTTCCAGGCAGAAGTAACTGGAATCACAGCCGGTGCATCCGCTGGCTATGATCTATAGCCAGGCAACACTAAGGGCCTTGGAAGAAGTGGATACACAAACCAAAGTTGTATCTCAGATAACATGTAAGCTTACAACAAGGTTGTCACTTGTTTGTCATTGGCTTGCCATGACAAGGTTTGAAAAGCTTGCAGAAAGGTTTCGGTAACAAGGTTGACATGAAACCCTTGTCACAAGCTTACCGCAAGGATGCGGCAAGGATGATAAAAGCCTTTAGCCTTGTCACGACAAGGTTGCCATATAATTATTCAAGTTTGTAATATGTCAACTAGAAATGCTTATTATGGCAAGCTTTTTGCAAAACTGAATTTTGTGCCGGGCAGTGCCTGCCGTGTGCACGCCACGTTGTGCCTTATTTTTTATTTTATTTTAATTATTTTTTTTGATTTTATAGAGATTGCTTATTTTGGGGTTGAAGTTGGCCCTACCATTTTTGATTTTTTTTACATTAAAATTGTACTGGATTCTACTCGAAGTGTGCCGTTGTGTGCCGTAAATCATTTTTTTCTTATTTTGACAAATAACATTTTCGGGGCGAAAAACAGTTTTATCGATAGAAGTTAGCGCCGCCGTTTTTTGATTTTTTAAAAAAATTTAAAAAGGAATCAAAATTGTATTGGATTGTACTCGAGGTGCGTGCCGTAAACCATCAAATTTTATGCTGAAAAAAATTTCCAGTCATGGAAATTGCATCGGTAATTTATTATTTCCGAATTAAAATAATAATAACCAATGAAATTTCAATAACCGCGTGCAATAAAAACACAATACCCACACAAAGCTAAGTTTTCAAACCGGGGGGTCTGGGGGGTATGGAATACCTCCCAGTACACCAGAGATTGTGAGCAAAAAATTTTGTTATTGAGCTTATTAAAACCATAAATCGAACTTCTAAAATTCTAAAATCTAAGATTTCTGATTTGAAATTCCATAACACATTTTCTTGTTTTGAACAAAATCACTGATGTGCTGGGGGGTATTCCATACCCCCCAGACCCCCCGGTTTGAAAACATAGCTTTCAAAAATTAAAATAAATTTTTGAGCTGATGAGTTTTGAACCAAAAATTTAACTTTTCATGTATTTCTGTTCTATTTTCATTTTTTTATTATTTTTGTAATTCGGGAATAATTCCCAATGCAATTTCCATGACCGCTACTGTGTATTACGTTTATGTAAACTCCTTCTTATGCAATGGTCGTTTTTTAAACTTTTTATTTCATGTAAAATTTTTAATTAATTATTTACTCCGTTAATTCTTTAATTATTATTTAAGGAATTATAAACTTTTTTTTATTATACAGGGTGTTGCAAATCTCGATGTCATCTCTTGGAGGACTAATACGCCAGCTGTTGACTGACCAGAGAATTTAAATAAGATCTAAGTAAAAAATCGTTAGTTTTCTAGATATTAACACTTTTATGAATATCGTGAAAATCTACACCTTAAGTCTTCAGTTTTTTGAGTGCTACATATATACAGTAGCACAGTAAGGGTTTTCAACAATGAAAATTTATTGCTGCCACATTGTTGAAAATCATTAATAATAGATTAAATTTTAATTGGCCTTTGTGAAACCGGGGATAAGAGTTTTATTTTAAACTGTGATTGTTAGCAGGGCTATTCAGGGTTTTTGAAATCAAAAATAATCAAAACTCAAAAATAGCGGAGCTAACTTCCACTGATAAAATAGTTTTTGGCCTCAAACAATTTTATTTATCAAAATAATTTTTTTTTGATTTACGGCACACAACGGCACACGTTGAGTAGAATCCAGTACAATTTTGATTAAAAAAAAAAAAAAATCAAAAATAGTGGAGTTAACTTCTATCGATAAAATAGTTTTTGGCCCTAAAAAATTTTATTTACGACACACAAACTGCACACATCGAGTAGAATCCAGTACAATTTTGATTTTTAAAAAATCAAAAATGGTGGGGCTAACTTTTACCCTAAAATAAGCAATCTAAAAAAAAAACAAAAAAAAACAATCAAATACATGGCCTCTACTGGAGACTTTTCTGGAATTACTCTTCAAGAGTACTCAAACTGCTATTATTTCAGTTGATTTTCTTCTTAGCTCTTTTGTTTTATTATTTTCATTTGGCGCCCATCAATACCAGAATTTTTGTTCATAATTAGCTGACCGAAAACTAAAAAAACTAACTGAAAGAAGTAAAATAATACGAAAAATCCTATTTAAAAATTTAACAGATGATAGTAATCTCCATAGCCCTAATACTATCTAAGTTAATTTTAATAGTTTACTTAACCTGTTGATTTTTGAAAATTTTGATTTAATATTTATAACTTCTGATTAATTGGAGATTTAAAATGCCGGATGGTATCGAAATTGTTTTTCCTGATAATTTTGTTCATTATTATTGAATATACTATAGGTACATGAAATGTTTGATGTTGATATTATCAATTAAATGGCCATGAACTTGATAAGACAGATGTTCGGGAATTTATAATTTTGATGTTATTTATTGGAAGCATAAAATATGAAAAATAATTAATATAAATAATTAGGATTTGCGTTCTCCATTGTAGACTTATGTACATCCAGGATTGGAATTCTTGTAGAATTGATTTATTTGATAAATATTTTTTAAATTTCGGATTTTTAATATTTATTTACTGGGATAGTAATAAACTAAAATATATAGCAATGATTTACTAAAACGCTTAACAGGGCAAATCGTGCGCAATAATAATTACTAAAATTTGCTTAATTATCGTTTGTTTATTTTTTTTACGAAACTATGCATTATTTATCCTTATCGTCATTTACAATCACAGAAGCAATTATTGAGTTATGCCGGTTACAATAATGGCTATAGTTTTTATATAAATAAAATCATTTTGCATTTTTAGTTAAACCTATGCACGAGGTATAATTACAGAAAAATGAAACAATTAGAATAATTTATTAAAATTTAATGTCACGAAATGCATATTTTTTGTTAGATAACGAAAACGTAACTTTAATTCTTATTGTTTAAACAATTAATCATTGTGATTCGAATTTTTAGAAAATGGTCTAGCGGTCAGCGTTCAGAACTCAAAAGCATAATTTTCTTATAGTATTGAAAAATTAAATTATGCAAAATCTATGCAAGGGCCTGATGGGTGTTTGTATTATAATGGAAACTTCAAATCAAAACTCATTATTCTTATGATAGATCATGTTAATTTAATAACTTCGCTAGAATTATTATACAACTTCGTTTAGACCCTAAAATTAGGAACGTGACATCACGATAATAAATCCAATTTGAATTATTTATGCTAATTTGTTACTGCAAAGTTATAATGTTGCGTATATTTACTTAAAATAATAAAAATTACTTGTGCAATTAATTCGTTTCAGGTTCACAACCTGAAGAGACAATGTAAGTAAACGTTACAGCAGTTTGCTTTCAGGAATGTAACAATCGCATTTAAAACATTAAAAGTAATGATAAATTTTCGGTTATACAACAATGTAATATAAATTATATATACGGATGTAGTAGAAAAACTATGGGAGTTCTCCCTCATTTACTTATTTTGGTATTTTGGTATACATAAATATGCATTTCTTATTATCAAATCATTTGCATCGATAAATTCTTCATCCGAATCACTTCAATCGTCATCGAAGCAAATAGTAATCTAAAAAGTCATATCCAGGAGATTACATAATATTATATAGCTATATAAAGCTCAGGATCAATTATTAATATGAATTTATTCGTTACTTTATTTTATTTTCACTTTCACTTTACATAAATCTCATAAAGAGATTTTCTTAAAAAAAAAAAAATTAAGAACAAGAGCTTTAAAAATATTCTTATCGGTTTATTTTTAGTAAATTTCACGTCATATTATAATAATTTTGTTACAAGTAAATAAGATGTAACGTTTAATAAAGTTTAGAAGCCCGAACAATATAATAATTGTGTTTCCTAGAACATTTATGTACAAAGAATAAAAAATAGTTTATCTACTAATTAGCGACGCGCACGAATAGATTAACAAGATTTCGATTGTCTTCTAATTTAACATTTTATTTAGAAAATATTTGAATATTTAGAAACATAGTTCAAACCAATAAGTTTGAGAAACGCTGGTTGGAGTAGATGATGAAGTGTAGTGGGTGTTTGAAAAATTTACCTGATGGGGCCTATTCGTAACGAACGATAAAATATTTAGTATATTTTGCTGGTTTTGAAGAAAATCGAAACAACCAACGTAAAAATTTCGTTATTCAGTTCACTTAATACGCAAGCAAAAATGTAAATATAAAACGATTTATTAGTTAAAAATTTGCATTTTGTTTGGTGTTCGGTACAGTAAATGAAAGCACTTCAAATGAAAACAATAATTTAATATTTCTCAAAATATATATTTTTTCCGTTCGGCGCAGTTTCCCCCGGTATAAGCTTGTTAGCAGCTTTGCGAATTGAAAAGTGCATTTCTAATGAAATAAAAGTGTTTTCTTATAGTAAAGGAAACGCTTTTCCGACTGGACCAAAAAGATAAAAATTAGGTACTCGTAATTAAATTTTAAGGGTAAAAACGATGGGGTGCGACTCGAAAAAGTCGCTTTGATGCGAGAAGCGAGAAACATTCTCAAACATCCGTACCGGCTAAAATACATCAGGGGCAGCGTGATCAAGATTTTTCTAACGGGCTAATTTAATAAAATATTTTTTAATTCTTTTAAAATATTTTGCACAGCCCAGGGCAGGCTTATAAAATGAACCACAATAGTATTAATCATTTAAAGTAAAAATATAAAATTGTCCCGTGGTTTTCGACAAATCATGTAATTTTAAAAATAAAAATTGGCACTAACTTGTGAGAAACCTGTAAATGGTGTTGGAATCCGGATCGAAGCCTCCAAAAACGGGGGCAATGGAGTTGTGTGGATCGCTAGCATCGGCTTCAGGTGAATATTGGGTGAGCAGTACGAAGATAATTAACAAAATCAACTGCGTGTAGACCAACACAAGAGCGGATCGACATCGTTCTATGTTCTGTATTTTGGGTTTATTTTTTATTTGATAGCTACCGGTAGGAGCAATATCATCGTCATTTGATATTATTTTGAAAGGCATAATCGTGTTATACATTTTAACAAAATTCTGTATCTGACAAATTTAATTAAGCACTTAGATAAGCACTCTCCTCTAATATACAATATAATATTTGCGATATTGCGTTTAAATTTCAAATAATTCAGAGCTTTCAAGATTAGCGTACAACGAAGCACACACACGCTATCAACCAACTGAACACACTTTGTAAGGATTTGTTAAAAATATGAGCTTTCGAATATATCTTCATCTACTATTAAACATACACGGGAGAACAAACAAGAGAACAAAGCGAGCGCAAAAGGTTACGTGCTCTTTTTTTATTTTTAACCGATAACTAAATTTAAAATTTAAATATGCCAATTTGCTGATTTAAATTTGTCTTTACATCAGATAACTCGGTTAAGAAAATATATATTGCTTATTGATTTATTTCAACTGCTAAATAAATAGTACACTTTACCATTCCATATTTATATTCAATTACTGCATATGTAAACAAAGTGAATTCAATTGCATGCACATAAACAATAAAAATTCACTTCAATCAGAACACTTGAAAAAGTTAACAGCACGAGAATCACGACAGTTTAAAGATTACAAATAGTATATTGTTTTACATTTAAAAAAAGTGGAACTTTCCACGACGAGTCGCGTTGTCACAACAGGCACAAATCAAAATTTAAAGGAAGGAAAATTCAAGGTCGAAGGAAAAAGCAATCAAAAACAAAAACCGAAAAAATAGAATGTTTTAACTTTCAAATTATAGGTTTTGTCTGTGTTTGTTGCTTAATTATTCATTTCAAAGCTGATTGTATCTTAATAAATAGAATAAATATTTGATCCAGTCTTAAAGTGAAGCAAACAATTTTTTTGAAGTAATTATTATTCCCATAGTTGCGTTTTAATAACCATTATTGATAACTTCAGTTCACGAGTCAAATATTAGAAAAATAACGTAATTATGTAAAATCAATCATACTCTAGGTATGCGAGCAAATTCATTAAACATTAATCATATTTTTCTTGGTAACTTGAAATTGCAATCGATTTTTTGTTCGAAAATAAATAAAACTAAAAAATTTTTTCGGGGGAAGTACATACGTAGAGGACTTCGCAGTTTGAGTGTCCGAGATTCAAACTTCAGTTTTTGCCCGATGTTTTTTTTCCGTTCGCCCCGTATTCAATTTGTGTTGAGTACAAAACAAAATATTACTTCCCCCATTTTAATGTTAAAAATGTGACATATATTTCCTTTTATTTTTGTTATTTTTATACATAAGTAATGTAGGAACAATTTATATTGACTTTCTGTCAAATTACATACTACGTTAAATTAAAATAAATTAGATATACAAACATAGTGGTGTCAATTATAAACTGTGACGTAGAATATTCTGTTTAACATATTAAAAAATATTTTGCATTAAAAAGAGGATATTGTTCTAAATTCGGGGTAACCACCCAACGGGCAAAAACCCTATACCTAGTTTAAATTTTAATTTTCTCTATTGTTATTGTTCGATGACGTGCACAAATGAAGGTATCGATAAGTATTGGCCTGCTAATTATTGTTGTTTGTTTAATAAAAAATGTTATGTAACAGTAAACCTTCATTGTAACTATGTATAAATATTTCACTTCGATAATGGAGCGAACAAAAATGTTAAAACGTTTCGAATTACAATCTCAAGTAATAAAAGACATACCAACATGAAAGAGAAAAATGAGGCCGTTAACACTCAGTTCGATGATCTAAATGATTCAAAATCAATGATTCAAACTGAAAAAATTTTAAAACAGCCATAAATTTAGTATTTTTATTTTTACATTGTTTTTAAATGGGTGCGGTACACTGAAAAACATTAACACATTTTTCAGGTGAGTAAGTCGCAGGTAAGTAAAAGTAATCATTATGAGTAAAGGCCCGGATTAAAAATCTCATTGCTCTCGACTAATAATTTGATTAATTCCTTTAATTAATTCATTTATTTCGCCAAATTAAAAAAAAAAATTTTATTTTTCAGTAGCGATTCAGTGGATCAAACGCTGTAGATTTAAATCTGGTCTGAACGTGAAGGTTTACGTGCATTTCCAGTTTGTAAACAATTTTGAAAATATATATATAATATATCACTGCTTTTAAATTATGGTTACTGTCATGAATTGAATTTTTCCTATCGATTATTGGAAAGAAGACAATTTTCTAAGAATTAAAAAGAAATTCAAGTTGGATTATCCATTAGTTTTCGAGAAAACTGCATTTAAAAATCGAAAAGGATGTTCTTTGTGTATTTTAGCCGCAACCGTTTTGCCGCAGCCGTTTCACCGCAACCGTTTTGCCACAGCCGTTTCGAGGCAACCGTTTCGCAGCAGCTGCTTCGGCGCAAAGTCGTGTTTCGGCGTGAGTCCAGTTCGACGCGGGTACAGTTGCTATGTTTTTAATTTTGTTTTAATTCTAATTTAAATTTTATTAAAGAAACTAGCAGGTCAGGCGGCCTACCGGCCGTCATGACATCCTAATATTTGAATGACCTGGAAACTTCTTTTTGCACAGGATCATTTATTATAATTAATTTCGTATTTTTTTATAATTGACGTAGAGAGCTGGGAATAGTGGCGTTAATCTTAGAACTCTTAGCTGAATATCCAGTTAAAATTTCAATTCAATCGTGACTTTGAGTTTTATATATTAAGATAAATTAAAAAAAACAGTAATCCTAAAAGATCAATTTATAAAAAAATTATTTGCGCATAGCAAAATTTAACAAAAATCCTCCACCAGTTTTGGAGGATTTTGATTTCTTCATTGTAGAAAGAACAAAATAGAGAAGGATAGACTATTCCCGAGCTAAACTGGACTCGCCCAAACTATATTTGCGCCCAACTACCCGCGCCGGAACGGCTGCGTCGAAACGGCTGCGGTAAAACGGCTGCTCTGATTACTTTTCTAATTTACACTTTCACGTGGCCATAGCCCGGAAAATATTGATTTTTTAGTAAAAACCGATTAATGATTTTTTAAAGAGCGTGAAATAATCTACAAAATAGATTCAAGAATTTTTTGTCTAAAATCAACAACTTTCGAGTTATGAATGAAAGTAAGTAAAAATATATTGAAAAATTGGATCTCCGATAATAATCCGATAACACTTTCACGTGGCCATAGCCCGAAAAATATTGATTTTTAGTAAAAACCGATTAATGATTTTTTAAAGAGCGTGAAATAAACTACAAACTAAATTCAAGAATTTTTTGTCTAAAATCAGCAACTTTCGAGTTATGAATGAAAGTAAGTAAAAATATGTTGAAAAATTGGGCCTCCGATAATAATCCGATAACACTTTCACGTGGCCGTAGCCCGGAAAATATTGATTTTTTAGTAAAAACTGATTAATAATTTTTTAAAGAGCGTGAAATAATCTACAAAATAGATTCAAGAATTTTTTGTCTAAAATCAGCAACTTTCGAGTTATGAATGAAAGTAAGTAAAAATATGTTGAAAAATTGAAGCTCCGATAATAATCCGATAACACTTTCACGTGGCTATAGCCCGGAAAATATTGATTTTTTAGTAAAAACCGATTAATGATTTTTTAAAGAGCGTGAAATAATCTACAAAATAGATTCAAGAATTTTTTGTCTAAAATCAGCAACTTTCGAGTTATGAATGAAAGTAAGTAAAAATATGTTGAAAAATTGAAGCTCCGATAATAATCCGATAACACTTTCACGTGGCTATAGCCCGGAAAATATTGATTTTTTAGTAAAAACCGATTAATGATTTTTTAAAGAGCGTGAAATAAACTATAAACTGGATTCAAGAATTTTTGTCTAAAATCAGCAACTTTCGAGTTATGAATGAAAGTAAGTAAAAATATGTTGAAAAATTTGGCCTCCGATAATAATCCGATAACACTTTCACGTGGCCGTAGCCCGGAAAATATTGATTTTTAGTAAAAACCGATTAATGATTTTTTAAAGAGCGTGAAATAAACTATAAACTAAATTCAAGAATTTTTTGTCTAAAATCAGCAACTTTCGAGTTATGAATGAAAGTAAGTAAAAATATGTTGAAAAATTGGGCCTCCGATAATAATCCGATAACACTTTCACGTGGCCGTAGCCCGGAAAATATTGATTTTTTAGTAAAAACTGATTAATAATTTTTTAAAGAGCGTGAAATAATCTACAAAATAGATTCAAGAATTTTTTGTCTAAAATCAGCAACTTTCGAGTTATGAATGAAAGTAAGTAAAAATATGTTGAAAAATTGAAGCTCCGATAATAATCCGATAACACTTTCACGTGGCTATAGCCCGGAAAATATTGATTTTTTAGTAAAAACCGATTAATGATTTTTTAAAGAGCGTGAAATAAACTATAAACTGGATTCAAGAATTTTTGTCTAAAATCAGCAACTTTCGAGTTATGAATGAAAGTAAGTAAAAATATGTTGAAAAATTAGACCTCCGATAATAATCCGATAACACTTTCACGTGGCCATAGCCCGGAAAATATTAATTTTTTAGTAAAAACTGATTAATGATTTTTTAAAGAGCGTGAAATAAATTACAAACTAGGTTCAAGAATTTTTTGTCTAAAATCAACAACTTTCGAGTTATGAATGAAAGTAAGTAAAAATATGTTGAAAAATTGGAGCTCTGATAATAATCTGATAACACTTTCACGTGGCCATAGCCCGGAAAATATTAATTTTTTAGTAAAAACTGATTAATGATTTTTTAAAGAGCGTGAAATAATCTACAAAATAGATTCAAGAATTTTTTGTCTAAAATCAACAACTTTCGACTTATGAATGAAAGTAAGTAAAAATATGTTGAAAAATTGGACCTCCGATAATAATCCGATAATACTTCACGTGGCCATAGCCCGAAAAATATTGATTTTTAGTAAAAACCGATTAATGATTTTTTAAAGAACGTGAAATAAACTACAAACTGGATTCAAGAATTTTTTGTCTAAAATCAACAACTTTCGAGTTATGAATTAAAGTAAGTAAAAATAAGTTGAAAAATTGGATCTTTTTTTATTTGGTTTTTTCAAAATTCTGTATCTTTTAAACGAAACACGTTACAAAAATTCTGACTATTCTGACCCATCTCCTGCATTTCATTTTATGCAATTTTATTTTGTAATCCAAAATTTAAACTGCGCTTGCATTAATTTAACAGTGGGTAGACTACTTATATCTACTTATGTACAATTTACAAATTTTTAATAGAAATTTAATAATAATAATTTGTAATAGCAATAATTTTAAATTTAATTTAATTAAAGTTTTCTCGAAAACTAATGGATAATCCACTTTGAATTTTTGCTTTAAATTTCTAAATTTTTTTCGAAGTGGGTAACTTGTTCCTCAGTTTAGACTGGTGAATAAAGAGCAAGGGTGAGCTGGATGGTATTCCATATCTCCCAAACCCCCTAAGCTTGATAATTCGTGCTTAAATCTGTATAAATACATGTTTTCTGTAAGAAACAACATCAATTGAAAACTAATAAAACCACAATATTTTCCGGAGCAGGACATTTGAACGCGGCCGTTTGAACGCTTGAACGTTTTTTGAACGTGAAACGAACGACGTTTGAACGTCTCTGCGTTCAAGCGTTTCTGCGTTCAAACGGCCGCGTTTAAACGGCCGCGTTCAAACGGCCGCGTTCAGATGGCCGCGTTCAAACCGATATTTTCTGGCTATTCGGTTTGGAGGTTTAAGAACTACCTGCTCAGCGGCGGGGAAATACCTACATTTGTGTTTTTATTTCAAAAGTTTTTATTTTTTTTATTTTACTAATTTTTACTCGCGGGTTTTTCTTTGGTCTTTGGTCAAGTATTTTTCATGAGTTAAAGAATGCTATTCTGTACTACAGATTTGTACTTTTCAAATTTAATAATTCTGAAAGTCTCTTCTACAACCTGCAAGATCGGCATATGAAAGACTCCAATAAGCACTAAAACAAATGCTCGAAAATAATAAAAAGTGAGTGTCGCAGGCGATTTTTCGATATTTTTCATTATTGTACAAAAATTCGTTCTGTTAATTTAATTAAATCAGAATGCAATCAATCATCAAAGTAAAATTATTTGCTCGCACAGAAAAATAAATTAAAATTTCAAGTTATCCTTCACGTGTCCAGTTTGCCTGTGGCATTTTCTTTCGGTAGAACAATTTTTTAAATTGACAATATTGGGATGTGCTAACTATATAAGTTTGGGATGACTGCTTTACAAGCAGAAAATATTTTTAATAAAACTTCAACTTTCAATTTTGCCGAGAAAAACTCTAAAGCAAAACATCGCAAACCGCAAGGACAACGTGTGGATTTAAATTTTAAACTCACTTATATAATCGCATCGTAAATCTATTAATTAATTCAATTCGGAAAGTAATCGGAAATTAAGCATCTTAATTTTTGGAGGTCATTTTTTCATTGTTAATATCGCGCGCGGTAAATCAATAAAAAAATGTTAATGCATTATCTAACAACTCATTACGAGATAAAGAAAATGAACAACATTTGAAGCACTTGTGCTAATTAAGTGGTGATAAAATTTCATGTTCGGGAGCATCTTATCACGAATTTGACATGAAAATAAAGGCATTTTTCGGTTTGACAAACGTATCACTCACATTGTTTAATTTAATTACCGATTGCTTAATGTGCACTTAAATTAAATTGCTTTTAATGAATTTTAAAAAAAATGAGGCTTCGCGCCGTTCCGTTCGGAAAAGCCCCTCAGGATGTTGGGAAGGAAAGGAAGGGTAGGGTTGCAATTTTTGTCACTTACTGGGATAGATGGTGTCGTCTTTAGTGGTACCATATCGTACGAATATTCCAAAAAGCACCACCATAAGTACTTGAAAACTCATAACTGTAATAATATCCCGACGTCGGGGTTGCATTATTGAATCTAAAACTGGAACGACTGCCATCGCGTTTTGGTGTCCTGGCTAATACTAAATTATGCATAAAGTGTTCAAATAAAAGTACACATCAAAAGGGAGGTGGACGCGTAGATAGTGGGATAACACGTATATATTATATTAGGTATTAACAAACAAAACATTAAATTAATCTTAATTCAAGGAGACAATGCTAATTATTATTTAACACGTTTAAAATTAAGTTTTTCAGGTGAGGTTTCAAAAAGAACAAACAAAATCGGAATTGCATGTTTATAATCTTCCACATACACATTACAAAATTCAGCAGCGAAACGCTTTAATTTTACAAACCATTGTTTACGTACCCCAATTTTATTTAAATTACCAAAAAGTGTAAATGCCATTACATTTAAGTCATATTTAATGATCGAAAATAATTTTCTACTCTAAAACTTGATACTCTAAACATCTTTACACATTTAGGCTTAGTCATTAAGGTCAGTTTTAATTTTAATCGTTACTGTGAAATTTTAAACGTTCCAATTTCGAAATGCAAAATAAAAATTTTAAGCTAAAATATCATAAAAACTTGATTCTCACTGTTAGAAATACTCGAAACTCAGTTTTTTTTACAAACAGTTTTAATTAAAAATCGGTGAAGTAGTCAATATGGTAGACGCTTTTTAATTAACCGCCTTCAGTTGAATGTTCTTACAAAACAAGACAAGAAAATTCTGCAATTTTCTCACCAACTCCAAGGAGCCACTTTATTCTGCGGGAAAACTGCATTGGAATGCAATACTTAATATACAAACAAATTTAAAAAATCAGGCTAATATTAAGGATAATAACATGAAAAAATTATGTGTTTGCAGTTTTGATTTGTAAAAAACAATAATTTATTGTTATCTTTCTAATATGTGTAAAGTGGCGTAACTTACACTCTCGCAACCTCCGCACTCGAGACCGTAGATATTTTAAAACTTTTTATCATTCATAAAAAAAAAAACAAATAATAAATCTGTTAAGATTTAAAATCTCATAGATAGCAAATCCGCGAGGATTAAAAGATATAAGGATTATAAAATTATTGTAACTAAAAAAAGATTACAATTTATTTTTGCAACTTCCTTATTCTTAGGATGCAATTTTGAATCACTACGATTGTTAAAGAATTATGAAATATATTTAATATTTTAGCGTCACAATGCTTAATAATAATAACAAAGTAAAATTTGAAAATTAGGTTTGAGCCGTCAGTTTTTTCGTCAGATTCGCAAGAAAAGTAAAAAAAATAAAACCTGAATTTTTTTAACATTTTTTTCCTTAATTTAATTTATAACTCGAAATCCGTTGATTCTAGACGATAAGGCGTTATATACTAATTTGTAGATGAGCGAATGATCTTTAAAAAAGTTCTAATCAATTAAGCTTAAAAATCAGTATTATCGGAGCTATAGCCGTTTGAAATCAGAAATTCAAAAAATTGTTTTAAACGGAGGTACCCCCCAAGGGTTTGGACTTGGACAAAAATTTTATTTAAAAATTTGTCTTAGAAAAGTGTCCTTTATCACCACCTTAAAGGTTCTCCACGGTCACGGGCACACCCTGTATGTACAGTGACTCATAATGAAATCCGCATGTTCTTATGTTAATAATGAAAATTTCCGGTTTTGAAGCCGATTTTGGTATATAAAATAGCTATTAACATATAAGCGATAGAAAGTAAGCCATATCAGATTTAGCAATATATCCGAACGAGCGATAGCGAGTTATAATAGCTAAATCTGATATGGCTTACTTATTTTTACGCGAATGACGTTATGCATTTTTCATCTAACACGGGTCCTTTCCCTTTTTTTTTAAATTTAATTTATAACTCGAAATCCGTTGGTTCTAGACGATAAGGGGTTATAACCTAATTTGTAGATAAAGGAATTATCTTTAAAAAAGTTAGAATCAATGAAGCTTAAAAATCAGTATTATCGGAGCTACGGCCGTTTGAAATCAGAAATACAAAAAATTGCTTTAACCGGGGGTACCCCCAAGGGTTTGGACTTGGACAAAAATTTTTTTTAAAAATTTATCTTAGAAAAGTGTCCTTTATCACCACCTTAAAGGTTCTCCACGGTCACGGGCACACCCTGTATGTACAGTGACTCATAATGAAATCCGCATGTTCTTATGTTAACAATGGAAATTTCCGGTTTTGAAGCTGATTTTGGCATATAAAAATACATTTTACAGCAAAACTTATTAGACGTTTTTTGTTGTAAATTTAACTACCTTTAATTTTGGTCTTAAAATTTTTTTATTTTGTCACGCTGTTTCTGACTGACAACGGCTTAAACAGGATTCGGTAAAATACAAAAAACATTATCATTTATATCTTGGAAACGGTGTGACCAAATACAAAAATGTATAGGAACAAAATTGTAGAAAATAAAATTTACAAAAAATATGCCTGTTAATTTAATTGCATTGTTTCCGAATCAGACGACAATATTTTTCGTCTTTTACAGAATCTTGTTTAAGCCGCTGTCAGTCGGAAACGGCGCGACAAAATAAAAAAATGTATATAAACAAAATTAAAGGCAATCAAATTTTCAATAAAAAATGTCTAAGAAGTTCTGCTGTAAAATCGATTTTTCTATGCCAAAAAAACGGCTGCAAAACCTGTAGTTACAGTAGGAATTATGGAAATTGCATCGGTGATTACTTCAGAATTAAAATAACAATTCTTAATAAAATTTCAATAACCGCACACAATACGTATACAAAGTTAAATTTTTCAAACCGGGGGGTCTGGGGGGTATGGAATACCCCCCAGTACACCGAAGATAGTGCGCAAAAGAAATCGAACTTCTGAAAATCTAAAATCTAAAAGATTTACTCGGATCCTCTAGGCAGCTGCTTAGTTTGCATATTAGATAATCCGGCCCTGAATTTGTCACTGTTATTTTATATGAATTGCTAAATTTAATGACCTGTAAATCTTTGTGAAGTTGGCATCCCATCTTCATCATTTTGATATAAAAAAATATAGAATCGTTAGGTCTTGAAAGGTTACTCGGCTTTAACGTTAGGTCGCTAGATCTGAGGTCTAAATACTTCACTATTCGCCTTTTTTTTCGGTTTTCTTCAAATTACCTTTATCACTGTAATCCTTTTGCCTTATTCCTAGTGGCCAGGATAGCTTCTTCGTTGTTCCTTCCAATAACATAAGTCACTTATAGACAAAATTCGATTAAAATTGCAAACCGGAAACAAAAAAAAAGTTATATACGAATATATGACGCGGTGCCCCGTACGGACTCATAACAGTCATTCCTTTGTAAGGCCTTAAGCTGAATACACGCAATAGCGATTTGCAGAATACGATTTTTGTTTTGATTAGTAAAATTTGAACCTTTTATTGAAATTTAACCAATAAAAACAAAAATCGCATTCCGCTAAACGCTAGTGCATGTATTCAGCTTAAAAGTAATCGTATGGAGAAAATTCGGAAAAATGTTCAGTTTTCCGCGAACAAGAGTGTGGTGTTAATCGAGAACAATTTTCTTTTTAATACTTAAGTGAAACAAAATGTGAAAGTGTTCGAGTTTGTGAGTGACTTATGTTTATTGGAAGGAACAACGAAGAGGCTATCCTGGCTTCTAGGAATAAGGCAAAAGGACTACAGTAATAAAAGTAATTTGAAGAAAACCGTTTTCATCTGCAATGATAACTAACAATAAATTTTCTTTATTATTGCAGGTAGGGTCCACTTCATGTATTTATAAGAAACTCAGGTTAGTAAAATTTTCTCTGCAGTGATGTAGCAAGTGAATAGTTTGAAATTGTGAAAAAATGCAATTTTCTTTAAATGCACGAACTGCAGTTAGGTAAGAAAAGTTTCTTTACGTTCAGAAGTAAAAAATTGCAAATTATTAAAAAGTGTGGAAAAGTACTACTTTTCGAGTACAACAAATCTGTTGTACAAGTGGAGAGTAATATGAGGAAATCTAAGAGAATCGCGGAAAATTGTAGAAAATGTTGAGAAATCTTAGGAAATTACGAATAATCTTGAATGAAAAATGAGCATTTTTTTGCTTTTTCTTAACTTAAGAAATGCTGCAGAAAATTCGGGAAAATCTTTCAAAAATCTTGTGAAAGGAAATCTAATGTACAAAAATTCGCCTAGTGACCAGCGGCGTAGCTAGGAGTTTTGCCGCCCGGGCAGTCCCTGAATTTGGCGTCACCCTACTTGGCGAAAGTCAATTATTCTACCCAAATTTTGCGCACAGCATATGATCCATCAAATTATTTAGTATTACAAAAAATAATGAAAAATTCTAATAATAGAAAAGGAGAAATAATTATTCAATCCTACTTGAAAACTTCGCAATGAGTGACTTCAAAAATAGATGTGATTTGAGTTTAATAGAAAAAAATCAAAATTTTAGAACAATGTAAGTTACCAAAATTTAAGTTAAAACAATTTATTTTTGTAGAAAGGATTCTGCTCCTAAAAAGTAAGCCCGGGGCGGAACGCCTCCCTGCCCCATAGCTACGCCACTGTTTGTGACTCACTTCTCGCTGCCATTTAGATTTTTATTGTAGTACCTGGATATAGTATTACTCATTGTGTTGTAATCGTGATGTTATAATCATGAGTGCGGATTCGAAGCTGTCGTTAAACTGCAGGTTCCTCTGGGGAACCTCCTGGTTTAGGGACAAGCATGTTATCCGGGCCTGCAGGTTTTATAGTGATCACGAAAATTGTTGTAGAATTTGATAGATGTCGTCGTTAATTCAGAAAACAATGGACATCCAAGTTTAAAAAAATTCAGTTGTTTGAAGTGGGCGGGGCTTAGCTCCATTCTATTAACGGTGTATATAACCTCCGTAAGCAGTTGCAGGCGGTGTTGTCAGATATACCAATTTTTCGGTAGATCTACCGATTTAGATTTGTTTATCTTTTCTAATAAGTTAATTAAAAAATCATAAATTGCGTTTTTACGTTCTAAACAATACCTGGAATGCCGAAATTTTACTTTTGAAGAATCTGAAAACTTCTTGAATACATCTGGCAACATCGAAAACTGCAGTTGGCGTCTAGAAATGCAACTGTTAACATCTTACCATAAATTCGATTTCGTTAATCCTGGCCAAATTTAAGTGCTTTTGGAGTTCGTGCGGCTTACAGGAATGTTTCAGGAAGCTTCTGCTCTTCGGCAGAAAGTCGTAGATTAGGAATGTTTGTTAGGAATTATTTTTAAACAGTGGCAGATCCAGGAATTTAGTTAGAAAGGGGCTTGACTTAGCTTTATTACTGACTTAGCTTTTTTTTAGCAAAAAAATGCTTTTTTTTTGGGGGGGGGGGTCCGCTAGGGTATTCTTGTATCAAAAAGTCATACGAAAGAATCCGTCTGGTTTTACAGTAGCCGTTTACTTGAGCATTGTATTAATTTTCGAGGTTTTTCCCACTTAGACGCTGCGAACTTGAACAGTTTTGACCTACGTTTTCAAAGGACACCGCTTACACTCTGCATATTTCCATACTAATTTTTTGATAATGCATGTTGTTATGTTTACGACATTCATTTTCGTACATCCTAATTAAATAATCAAATAACAGCCAATATCCTTGATTAAATTTAGATTCAAATGTGTAAATAAAAAAAGAGAAATTTCCTTTTCCAACTTAAGAGGTGGTAACACCCATTAATTGCAATATAAATTACTTGGAAAACAACTAGCACTACAAATTATCCAAGTTTATTTGCATTAATTGGATAAGTTAACGGTTGCTCTAAATTTTGCGGCTTGGAAAAGCAAACATTTCGACGAGGGCAGCGTCATGGAACTTTAAGAAAATGTAATTTCATAAACTGTCGAATTAAAATTTAAAAATTAACAAGTTAATCAAACAACAAAATCAATTGTCTGCCCCCTCCCCTATTTTGAGATAGTTGTGTAATAATTATATTGGCAACAAAGGCATCGTTTACTTGAAATTCAGTGCTGCGAGTGTAACTCAATTTGAACGTCGGAATCTTTCATGTATATTAATAAATACTTTGATGTTCAATTTATTATGCTATAAAATGTCGTTAGAGCGGTTCGTAAGTGAAGTTAATGTGGATTATGCCATGGATAGTGAGATTATGCCGATTATATCGCGGATGGAAGTCACGCAATTAAATATGCATTGTAAATTTAATGGTAATTAAATTAAATGTCACAAAATTGCCTATTCGTTTCGTATTAAAAAATAATAGCATTTTAAAATTAGCGGGTTCAGAGGGGGGGGGGGACCTCTTTTTAAATTGTAAAAAAAAATATGGGGGAGGGGTCGCATATGCCCTACCTGATTGACAACTTATTGATCACCTCTTTTCCATTTATAATCCACTGCGGAGCACTTCAGGGTGAAATAAAAATAAAGGGGGACTACCGTCGAAAGTTTTTTTGTGACAAAAATTAAACGTTTAATTAGAATCGATCATTCTATTAAAACTTGTTACGGTAACAGAGTGTAACTTGATAAAGGCTATCAGTTAATTGAAATCAATAAACGAGTAATGCTGATGTAAGTAAAAAAATAATAAAATGATCAAATAAAAGCATGTGATATTTTGAAAGGCGACATTGAAAATTAAAATAATATTCAAATAATAAACAATTAAATCATATTCGCGACGACATGTAAATTCTTATGCAATTAAAGTGTTTATCATTAGGAAGAAATAAAACAATTAGAGTGGGAGGTAACCGTTACATTTTATTATAAAACACTTCAAAAAAATTACAATGAGCCTACGAAAAATAAACATTTTAAAATAATAATTTACATAAATAGAATTTTTTAAACATAGAGAGATTTATTTTTATTAAAACGAGTTAATCACAATTAAGGGTATAGGTGCACCTAGGCCCGTTTTTGCGAAACCAACAGTTGGTCGCGCAAAAGGGGGGGCGTAGTCACGTAATAAGAATACTTTAATAAAATGGTGTCAAATTCTTCTAAACTCTTAGGTTTATTAAAGTAATTGTAATTAACACATTAATCACATCTTAGTTATATTAATTTTAGGTAATTACACAAAAGAACATAAGCTTTTACAATATTATAAAAATATCGTGAAGACGTAAGTTATGTATATTATAGTGCAGTTTACAGACAAAAGTCATGTAATATTTTAAAAATACACTTATAATCTAATCCATAATTTCGATATTTTACAAAATTTCAACTCTTAATTAAGACTATTCTGTCCGTAAATAGAGAGAATTGTGGGTACGTACACTAATATTACTATTTTTAAATTGCAATGCAGACTTAATAACAGCCATGAAATACAATAATTAAACATTTATTTACACTTTTAATTAATTAACATAAAATATTATTATGCGTACAGTTATTGATATGCAATTGTGCAGAAAGGTAAAAATATTTGGATTCAAACGGTCGTCCATCGTCCATCGATTATTTTCTCAAAAACAATGCATTTATTTGCTGAAATACTGAGCCGAAGGGGAGGGGGAGGAAAATCGGGACTAGAACGTTCAAGTACAAATATATATTTTACATAAAGTTCGCTACTGCATTCTTAAAAGAAGGGCGCAACGTTTGTGCAAAATAATCGATAGCGACGCATCGGGTGTGTAATTTACAAACGGGTTTATCGCTTTTTTGAGCTAGCATTTTTATAAAATAATAATATTATTCACCGTCAAATTAGAAACATTCATTGTTTTCTTATCAACATATGGTACACGTTAGCGGATCCATTCTAAACGAAGATAGCAAACTTTCGAATTAGGATGGATCCGTATAGCAGCTAAAAAACGTTAAAATAACGTTAAAATAAATTAAATTTGGTGAAAATATAAACTATCACTTCTATTCACATAGTATTTAATAATTTAAATAATTCCTAATAATAAATTTACTTGCGCTTTAATTTTTGCACGCATTTAATGTCATCTTCAAACGGTACATCGTTTCACACGCACAAGTTCTCGCTCTTTAGGATGACGACCGAGTCAACGTCGAGTAGTATTGCGATGAGTATTATGTACTTATTGTGCGCTCTACGATTGTAACGATCGAGTAACATTTGGATACTTTTCTGAGCCAATAGGTAATTATTATTATTATTTGTTTTATTTTTAAATTACAAATTTAGGCGCAGTTGTATAGGACGGTTGATAAAAAAAATTAAACTATCTATAAACATTTCACATTACATAGCACCGAGTATGTTCAGTAGAATACAGTTAAGTGAGCATTGCGTTTTTGTACGCCACCTTTATTATGTTATATTATGTACCTAATACTAAAAGCAGTCCTTAAAGGGTTCTCGAAGCTCTAAATCTAATCTCCTCGAAGAACTGTCCTTAGCATCTGTCGTCGACTGAGCGTACTCATTTAAATGTGCCAACTTTCAATCTTATAAAAATGTTCTCTTCTTAAATCTAGGATGTTCTATCGTTTCCCGTAATTTCAAAATATTTATTTAGAATAAAGGCGACTGCAATAAAAAATTAATAAAACTTCTAAAACTACTTACGTGAAATTTACGTTAAACGCACTAGCGTTCCGGTCGTACATAATAACCAAGTTACAGAAACGGTAATGGTAGAACATCGAGAATTAATTTCGGCGTAAGCGGGGGTGTTAATAAAATGTCTCGGTGTTTGAGTTGGAGCTTTTGATTCCTGTACACAAGGTAGATCGGCGAGTGGTATTTGAAATAAATGCCTCAACGTCGGATCTTCCGGTTGGGAAATTGTTACTTGATTTTGCAAACTTTGTTGTTGTTGATAATCGTCGTCTTCGTAATACAAATATTCGCTCTCGCCATGTCCTGCGCTAAGTGGATTAAGAGAAGGATCTTCGTCGTCGAGCAAAGTGTTGTCGACAGCTTCAGATTTTGTCGAGAACAATGACGCCGCAGGAAGCTGATCTTCGTCTATTTCCAAGTGGCAGGTTAGCTCGTTCAGTGTGTCGCGAATTATTTGATTCTTTGTTTCGTTTCGTAAAATATGCATCCACGCCAATCGACAGTCGCATACGAACTGGTTATCTGAAACGGAAAACAAAAATTTCCACTTTAGAAAATAATTCGCTTAAGTTATAAATAAAGTATTTTGATATCGAATTTATTGTTCTGTTTCTGATGCACAAACATAAATAAGAATATATTGAATCAATCAGCGATCGTAAAAAAATCGAGTCGACTATTTTTTGCAAAAATATTTATTTCTGGGCCGTACTAAACACACACACAAATCAAAACCTAATTCTTATTAAAGTGACGTCAAATGCAGGAACCAAACGAGCTATATATCATTTATACAAGTGCGCCAACAGCATCAAATATCAAATACGAACCATTTACCGATATTAAATCAATGCTGTAAACAACAGAGATGAGACAGGGTTTGTATTAATTCTGACAGATCTCGAGGGGCTTTAGGGTCAACACAACCCCACGGGACACTAATCCGCACTGATACTAATGCCAATTAAGACTTGGGGCTACATAAAACTAGGGTGCGTTATGATTCTGCAACGACGACCTAAGTGTAGCAGTTGGTATTCGTAAAATAAACAACAACTCACGATGTCGGCCAAAAGATGACATTTTAATTATCCTGCTTACAGCTTACATGCAAATAAAACTTTGTTTTCCGAAAAGTTACGATCGGGGAATTACATCGAGATAAAAACATTTTATTTCACCAAAACCAATCACAACATGTCTACATAAAATCAAAGTTAATGAAGTCGTAAAACATCGAGATCGGCGGCGGTCAGTCAACCCAATAGCAAGCTACAAAACGACGACGTGTTTTACGGAACACTCCGTATATTATTTCGCTACACCTTCCTTTTGCATTCGCCTTCGATGAATTTCAAATCGGTTTTGCTATTGTGTTACCATAGACTAAATAAATTTATAGCTTCGCGAAGACTGGAGAAAATTTTAAATGGCTTTACGAACAATGAAAAGTAGATGGCAACACTTATTTACCAATCGGAGAGCGTCTAGTTTTGTTTTACAAAATTCAACTAGTTGATTGGTTAATGCATGCTACTATCAGCTACTTGCAGATTTACATAAAACTATAAATTAACTAGAATTTAGTAAATTTTCTTGAATGCTCTATTTTCTAAATAATTTCGCAGACAAAGAAAATTCTTCAATCCTTCAGGAGGAATTGAGGCACATAGGGTGTAGCTGTTTAAAATCAGTTTACACTTTGCGACAATTTTTTATTAATTAATTAATAATATGAATTACTAGCCGGATATCCGCTCTAAAAATAAAATACTTTGCTTTTGTCTGAAGTATTTCGATTTAAAAAGGCTGCGGTGAAGAGATTGAGACTTTTCGGCGCCGCTGAGTCGGTGCAGTCAGTTAGACGCAGCCGGTTTGGCGTAGCCAGTCCGGTTCAGGGTGAATTCGGCGCAAGGACGATTCGGTGTAATCCAATTCAGCGTAGAGACGTTTCTCAGCCGGTTCGGTATAACAGTCCGGGACAAAGGCAATTGTCTTCGCGCCGAATCGTCGTTGCACCGAATTGCCTTTGTCCCGAATCGTCCTTGCGTCAACAAAGCGGCTTCTTGATCTCGTTTCATAACGATTTTGAGCTGCTCTATGAATTTCAGTATTTTGCTGCTGATATGTAGCTACTGATTTCTTATGAACTTCATGATGACTTTGTTGGTAATTAGTATTAGTAACCTGATGCGCATAACAAAATTGTTTTCATAGCCGATTTTAGTTGCTGTTTACGTGTTGCTTCACTATACTCATGTCGCACGTCGCTTGTTAACTGGCTTAATTTCTTGATTTAATTTAACTGCCTCATATACGTCAAAATGACCATTAGATAGTGTACCGGAAGAGCAAAATCTCTTTTTTTTTAAATAATTTTTTTTGTGAATGTATCAGCGTGCAGTTTTCGTCTGGATCGAGCAGTGCGTAGTCGAATGTTTTCCAGTCTTGCTTCTACTTGATCGTTTGTTTATGAATCTGTGCTTGTGAAACACAGCTTCAATTTTGTACCTAATCTATTTTTAGCTAGGGCTTGCCGTTTTCAAGATATAAGTAAAAAACTAAAGTCCGCACCTGTTGTGTCTCTTTATTTATACTTTATACATATACCAGATTTCCCGGTAACCACGAAAACTTTTCGTAAAATAACTGCATTGAGGGTTCTCTACATTTTTGCTCATATACATTTTTCTATTTGGCCACACCGTTTCCGAGTATAGGTGCAATATTTTTTGTATTTTACCGAGTCTTGTTTAAGTCGCTGTCAGTCAGAAACGGCCCGACAAAATAAAAAAAATGTATATAAACAAAATTGAAGGCAATGAAATTTGCAACAAAAAACGTCTAATAAGTTTTGCTGTAAAATGGATTTTTATATGCCAAAAACAGCTTCAAAACTGGCAATCTGCACTGTTATCATAGGAACGTTCGCATTTCATTATAAGTCACTGTAGCTCGGAAACCGTGAGACAAAGTAGAAAAATGCATATAAACAAAATTGAAGATAATGAAATTTTCAACAAAAAATGACTAAAAAAATTTGCTGTAAAATTGATTTTTATATGACAAAAATCGGCTTCAAAATCAACAATTTGAATGGTTAACATAGGAAGGAACGTCCGGATTTCATTATGCGTCACTGTAGCTCGGAAACGGTGGGACAAAATAAAAAACTGTATAGAAACAAAATTAAAGACAATACAATTTTCAACAAAAAACGTCTATTAAGTTTTGCTGTAAAATAGATTTTTATATGCCAAAAATCGGTTTCAAAACCAGCAATTTGCATGGTTAACATAGGAACGTCTGGATTTAATTATGCGTCACTGCTGTAGCTCGGAAACGGTGGGACAAAATAAAAAAATGTATAGAGACAAAATTAAAGACAATGAAATTTGCAACGTTTATTAAGTTTTGTTGCAAAGTAGATTTTTATATGTCAAAAAACGGCTTCAAAACAGACAATTTGCATTGTTATTATAGGAACGTTCGGATTTTTATATCAGAGATTTCAGACACTGCCCATGGCTGGGTTAAAATTCTAGACCATGCATTTCTGGTTTGTGACTATTGACTTTTCTGATTTTCTGGTGCTTTAATTATTAATTACATCCCCGAATACGCCAGTATTACGTTAAATAGTAACAGTGGCGTATTTAGAGGGAGGCAAGGAGCAATTGCCCTCTCCAAGGATGACTAGGATTGTATCCCCGAAGTCCTCCCTGATAAAAATAATGTTTTTTTTAAACAAAATTTTGTTTCTATATAGGTACTACTTATAGCTTAAATTTTTTGGATTTCTGGAACTCGTCAGTCGTTTTACCACTGACGCACACGAACGGATTAACAAGATTTTAAAAATATTTGGTCTGCCCCCTCCCCACAAAAGCATTTTTTAAATACGCCTTTAAATAGTACAATTCGAGTGATTTAACATCAACAAATACCTATACTTACGATTTATCGTTAATTAGTGTACAAGTTTCCGATTTTGTCGTTTGAATTCAATTTTTTGTCGGCCATCTTGTCCGCTTGGGTTAAATTTTCTAAAGATAGACTATCAGTTAGATCAGTTAGATTTCAAAGAGTCACTTTGGAATATGAAATAGTCAGTGCCTATTTCCGGTTCTAGTAGGCCTTAGGCCCACATATTTTCTGGGATCCCCTCGTAGGATTAGAAAATTATTATTTTTACTGAAATAGCAAATTAGAAAAATAGCGACGTAAATAGGCGTGTGTTGTCAGCAGATATTTTTAAATATTATTTTTTAATTGTTTTAAACCAGTGGTTCTCTAATAGGGTGCCGTGAGTCTCCCTCAGGGGTGTCGCGAAATTTTTCGCAACAAAAATATTTTATATGAGATATTTTAATTTTATTGGAAAAATTGGTAGAAGTTAATTTACGTGGTGTGGTGATATACGAAATAGTCTCCCAAGTAACAGTTTGTGCTGAATATCATGTTACAACTGACAACCCGCTGTGTCAGCACAAAATTCAGCTTTTAAGCTGAGGCAGCTACTGATTTTTAGTAACGTCAGAATCTGAATCGATACTGAATTGTTAATTTGGCGGCAAAAAAACAGCTGAAAGCGCACTTTGGCAGCTAGTCATATTGCTGAATATCAACTGACGCAGCTCTGAATATCAGCTAATTCAGCGCTGAGTCAGCTGATATTCAGCTAATATTAAGATGATATTCAGCAATTTGACCAGCTGCCGCAGCGCATTGTCAGCTGTTTTTTTGCCGCCAAATTAACAATTAAGTTTCTGACGTTACTAAAAATCGGCAGTTGGTTCAGCTTCTACGTTTTGAAGTAAACTAAATTTTTTTTTATTTTAAAGAAATTTTAAAAATTAAATTAACCCATTTTATTTTATTGATTAATATCTACATTTCTTTTACAATCATTAATTTCATTAAATTTCAATAAATAAGAAAAATTTTTGAATTCTTGACGATGTAAAAAGTTTAAAATTCAGCTAATTTGCTGGTACTGAAAACTAGCTGAATTTTTAGCTGACGCAGCGAAGCGTCTGCTTTAAATTCAGCTATTGTGCTGGTGCTGAAAATTCAGCTGATTTTCAGCGTCAGCTAATTTAGCTAAATTTCAGCTGACACAACGAAGCGTGTGATTGTGATCAAATCCATGATTGTGTTCGAAAAAAGAAAATGTGCTATTGAATTGCAAATCAGAAATCTTAGATTTTTAGAAATTAGATTTCCGGTTTGAAAGCTCAATAACACTTTTTTGCACACAATCAGCGATGTACTGAAGGATATTCCGTACCCCCCAGACCCCCCGGTTTGAAAAACCTCGCTTTGTGTTAATAAAGAATAGAAATAAATAAAAATTTGAATTTTTGGTTTTAAAAAATCAAAAATTGAAAAAAAATTTTATTTAAAAATTATCAAGAACATTTCTAAGACAATTTTCGATCTCTTCCAACGTTTCATTGCTGTTAGTATTGTTTGAATTTTGAAAATTTTCCGGTAAAAATAATTCCAATTCCTTATCGATGAAACTGTTAGTTTCGTTGTCCACTTCAGTTTGCATCTTTGTATTTAAATCGGAATTGTCTTTATTTTGAACAGAACCGCTTACCACACCTTCTTCACCAGTATTTCTCAGAGAAACAAATTTTTGACTTTCAGTAAGATTTTCAGTTTTTCCGGCCAATGGTTTTTTGGTATCTTTCACATCTTTGGAATTTCTTGTTCTTGCGTTGTTATTAAAATTTTCAGACCGATTCCAATTTTGCCTTCGTGACCGCCATCTATTTCTGCTAAAATTGTTATCAAATTTAGTTTGAGGATTATGTGAATTTTGAGTGAACCTTTGACGAGGTGCAGTATTATTGGAGTGATTTTGAAAATTATCTGGGCGACGTCGCCAAACTTCATTATTCCGTCTGTTAGCGTTTCTGAAACTTACGGAAGGCTCTCGAACAGTCTGAGACTGTTTGGTGCCTTCAGTTTTCCAAGGCTGTCTGGTACTCGTTTGGTTGTTTCGGGGACCATTATTCCATTTAGTTTCAGTTTGATGACTCCTCGAAGAGTTGTTTAACATTTTTGGTACTGTTCCTAATTGCAAGTTTCTGTTTATAGCTTTCTGAAGCAAATCAAAGGTGGCTTTCACTTGGTCAGGATTAAAAAGATTGCCAAACGGATTAAGTCTCTGATTATTTAAAGCCAACGTCGGTGTATTATTATTTCTTTGATTTTTATGAAAATCAGGATTTGTTGGCGGCCCCAGTCTTCTTTCATTATTGTTTTGCGAATTTGAGGGATGGCGTCGATTATTTTGACGATGACGGTTTTCGTTATATTTTTGTTTATTCATTTGGTCGACCATTTCGTTTACAAAAATAAAATTTTTACTACAAATTAAATTATGTATACAGGTTTACCTTATATAGAAAATAAAAAAAAGATTATCGGATTAAAAGCAATTAGAAAATTGGGCTTAAAATTTCAAACACCGAAACATTTTACAAATATTATATTATTTGACGCTTGAGATTAATTCGGATAGAAAAATGTTGGCGATCATTTCGGGTATCGAAAAAATAACTCCTAGATTTTCTTAATTCGGCGGTGTACTTTATCGGTCACGTTTTAGGCTAAAATTGATAAAATTTAATTAAAGCTTTAAATCGGCCGAGTTCTAGGCACGAGCTGACTATAATTTGACTTTCTCGCAATCGCGTAGAAAATTGAGACGAAGTAAAAAATCAAATATTATTTAATTTTTGGTGGTGTGGAAAGCAAATCAGATAACCTGGCTAATGGAGGGTAGCTGAAAGAAATGGTTCGGAAGCCTCCGGGTGAGTTTCTTGTATGTAATAGGATGCAGGAAATTAATTTAAACAAAAATCTGAAGCACAAGCAAAAAGATCGGGAATTTATTTTTTAATAAATTTTATATGAAATTCACGAAAGATTAGGGTACGAAGAGATCTGCCTGCGGTTTCGTTAAAAAGTTATCTTTCAAGTAGGACTTGTCGTTGCGTCTTCGATGTTCGGAATTAATATGAAGAGATCTTCAGTTAGTTAATATTTCCTCCACTTTGTTAAAGTGCGTCGATATTAACTATATGTATAGGAAATAGGAGGAGACGATGATGTAAAGCCCGTAAAGCAAGAAACGCAATATACAAGTACCATTTTCAAAGGAATTACTACAGGGAATATTACTAATTTAACCGGCGTACTTACACTGTAAATTCGAGAAACTTTTTGATTATAATATGGGAAATTTATCAAATTTGATTTAAATTTTAGCTTAACCGATGGAGTATTTTGCTTTGTGGTAAAATATTTAAAAACAGACTTTGAATAAATTAAAATTCGTTTTGTGGGAAATAAAAGTTTTGATTTCCTCTGTATCCCGAATCGTTTCATAAAATACCCATTTGATGGTGGTTATTTACTTAATATAAAAGCAATTACATAATTTGGTTTATTTTCTAATATCCTATTCAGATTATGGAGGTGTAAACAAGGATTAAATTTTGTTGTACTAATGTAATCTTTAATGCTTAACCAAAAGTTTACGCAAGTGGAACGTTTTATAAAGGGTGTATAATAAACGTTATCTTTATCCCATTGTCCCAAATCGTACCCATAATTTATAATTGAGTGATACTTGAGCAACATCAATTAAAATTTATGTTAATAAAAATTTGCAATTTTCTAAATTAAATTTTCGCTTTCCATTCGAATTTAATAAAATGATTAAGTTTGATTTTACTACCTAGCGTAATAAAAATGCTAATAAAAACGAGAGTTTTATTTATGATTTCATAAAAAATGTCGTATTTGTGTTGATTTAAGATTGTCTACTGATAGCGCAAAATTGTGTCACTGGGGGATTCTTATAATAAAGAATTGGAGAGTCACAAAGCTCGTGCTTACGGAAATAAAAAGCTCAAAAATGCGATTCATTACAGCTACAATTTTTATTCCGTATATCGGCCTACAGAGTTTCCGACGCTAACCGGCACAATTCTTTTCATTATTTATTTAAAAAAATAACAATATTTGTTCGCCAATATTTATCCGATGATAATTGCGAGTATGAGGGTTGTAGTAGGTACATAGTTGTTTTATCGATAGCTGCACTGAAGATGATTTTTGTAATGTGAGATCGTGCGGTTTATAATGCAACTAGGAAGCTGAATATTGTCTAAAAGTAAGTTTTTCTGTGTTAATTTTGAAAATTAAGATTAAAAACGAAGATTATCAGTATCATCTTTCTTATATTCACGCCATTTTATTTTGCAGTACCGTTCTTAGGCCAAGTTGTAAAGAGAGGGTAGGGGGGTGTCGCTCTACATTAAATGGATAATTAACAAGAGGTATATATCCAGTAAAATTTCTGTACACAAGACTTGGAATTCCAAAGACTTCCAAGAATTCCAACGATTTCCAAGGAATTCCAAAGAATTACAACAATTTTCAAGAATTCTAGGGATTTCCAAGTAATTCCAGGGATTTCCAAGGAATTCGAGGGATTTCCAAAGAATTCCAAGGATTTCCAAAGATTTCCAAAAAATTCCAATGATTTCCAAAAGAATTCCAAACGAGTGTACACAAAATTTTCGGGATATTTACCCCTTGATAATTAATTATAAGCATAGTAAATTATACAGACAATTTTAACTCAGTTACAATATGAAATATAATTGTTCACTTCTAAGTTTATTTCCAAACCCCCAGAATGGGTATTCCATACCCCCCAGACCCCCGCTTTAAAGACCGTAAGTTTATTCCTGGTTCTCAAAATAATAAGTTACTTTTTTAATCAATTTGACTCTGCACTTCATGGTTGAAAGTTATTTTTTCTACTTAAGTTGTGGTATACTGGGGGGTATTCCATACCCCCCAGACCCCCCGGTTTAGAGACCGTACGTTTAGACCGTATCTTTAGTTTTAACACAGCAAATAGATTTATTATGCACAAGCAGAGACGTATTTACGTAAGGGCCATGGTCCGGGGTGGAATGCGGCGCAAGCCGTCTTTCGCGCTCTGCTTGGGGCGCCTTTCATAATCAGAATGAATTAAAAAAATTCATCGTTTCCAAAAAATGTCTGTATGTATGTATGTAGGTATGTATGTATGTGGTCAAATTTCTTAAAATTAATTTATGGGGCGGCAAACCTTTTGAGCCCAGGGCGCCAAATTTTAAAATACGTCTCTGTGCACATGAACATTGATTATTAATGTGTTATTTATCGCATACTTTTCGGTTGTCTTTGTCAGATTTATAAAAAAAAGCTAATAGAAAAGACATAAAAAATAAATATGTCTTTCAACCTTGCCAATGTAAATTGTACAAACGTACGTCAATTATGTATTGTAGTGTCAGCCGTCAGCTGTCAAATTGATTGTTATTGTTAAGGTCAAGATTTATCATTTGGAAGAGCAATTATCTGAGTAGATGGCGTAACTGTGCATATTTAAAATTCTAATTTATTTATTGTCAGGTTTTGATGTTTTAATCATATTTAATATTTTAGAAAACCCAAAAACTGCACACATACTTTTTAGTGTTACACTAAAAGCTTTTCTTAATTAAATAAAACTTTCATTAAATTTGACAGGTGAACTTTATAATGAAGGATTTGTGAGGTTAGTTTGTACTTCAATAGAAGAACGCTCAGACAAACGTTTTATTTTTTATCGTTCGGATAATTTTTATGTATGACTCACAATCGAACTCTCGTGGGTCCGACTATAAAATTTGAAGAGAAAATTTAAATTCTTCATTTTTGGGTTTGCAAAAAAATAAGTTCCTACTTTACCCGATTTTACTCTTTATTTAATTTTTTTAAGTTTCTTCTGTTCAACTCAATTTATTGTTTAGAACTTCCGTTTTAGAGACTGAAATTTTGCCTGTATTTGTATGTAATTAATCTGACTAAACAAGAATCTTTTTTTTTTCAGAACAAATACATTTGCCACTCACACAATCCTTTAATAGTCGCGGATTAATCCGAGATTTAAGATTAATTCTCGAAATAGAAGCTGTTGCTGCGCTACAGTCTATTTAGACTGCACTGGAATTTGTTTACTTTTTTGGAATGACTGTACTGGATTACTGGAATTTTCCAGTAATCTCATTGGTAAATCCTAGGATTATCTTGAATCTCGGATTAATCCCTGACAATTAGCACGGGCATTAGTGTCTGAAACCAGAGTTTCAATTTGAATTTGAAGAAAAACTTTAATTCTTCATTTCCCGATCCTCAATAAAATAAGTTACTATTTTACTTGATTTTACTCTTCAATTCAGTGTTTAAAGTTTTCTCTTTTCAACTCAATTTGTGGTTTAGACCTTCCGTTTTAGAGACCGAAAGACGGTTTTTGCCTGTATTTGTATGTGATTAATCTGAACAAACAGGAATTTTTCGTTTTTCAGAAGAAATACATTTGAAGAAAAAATTTAAATTTTTAATTTTTTTTCCGCAAAAACGAAGTTATATTTACTTTACCCGATTTGACTGTTCAGTTCATGGTTTCAAGTTTTTTTTTCAAGTCAATTTGTAATGTATTCCATACCTCTCAGACCCCCCGGTTTAAAAATCGAAGGTTTGGTTCTGTGATTAATCTGGCTATAATAATCTGACTGAATAAGAATCTTTCGCTTTTTCAGAACAAATACATTTGCCATGCCTGAAACCGGAGTTACAATTTGAATTTGAAGAAAAAATATATCTTCTTCATTTCCTGCTCGTCAAAAAAATAAGTTACTATTTTACTCGATTTGACTCTTCAATCAGAGCTTAAAGCTTTTTTTCAACTCAATTTGTGGTGTACTGGAGGGTATTGCATACCCCCCAGACCCCCCGGTTTAGAAACGGAACGTTTGTCTGTATTTGTTTATGACTAATCTTACTAAGCAAGAATCTTTTGTTTCTTCAGAATACTCAAACCTGCCATGTCTGGAACAAGAGTTTTAATTTTAATTTCAAGAAAAAATGTTAATTCTTTATTTCCTGATCAGCAAAAAAATATGTTACTACTTTACTCGGTTTGGCTCTATCTTCAGGCCATGGTTTAAACGTTCTTCTTTTCAATTCTTCAATTTGAATTTGAAGAAACTATTTAAATTCTTCGTTTCCTGATCCGAAAATAAAAAAATTACTACTTTAGCCAATTTGACTCTTCATTTCATGCTTTAAAGCTTTTTTCTTCAAATTGTGGTGTACTGGAGGGTGTTCCGTACCCCCCAGACCCCCGGTTTAGAGACCGTAAGTTTATTTGTATTTAATTGTGATTAATCTGCTTCAAGCAGCTTTTGTTTTTTTCTTCAGTGTCTGAAATCAGAGTTACAATTTGAATTTGAAGACAAAACTTAAATTCTTCATTTCTGATCTGCAAAAAAATTAGGTAACTAGGTACTTTACCCGATTTTACTCTTCATTTCACGATTTAAAGATTTTTCTTTTCAATTCAATTTGACCCCCCGGTTTAGAGACCCTCAGTTTATCTGTATTTGTTTCTGATTAATCTGAATAAACGAACATTTTTCGTTTTTTCAGAACAAATACATTTATCATGATGTACACACAGTTGGCCTTGCGATAGTTGGCCTTACGACAACTCGCCTCGGACGACTGGCCTTGGCGACAACTGGACTTAGCGACAACTGGCCCTTGGACTAAAAATTTTCATGAAAATATATTATTTCGCTTCTTGTAACATTTTATTACAGAAAAAGTTGTACCGGAAATATCTTTTCAACTTTATAGCGTTCACTTCTAGTCCAAGGGCCAGCTGTCGCCAGAGCCAGTTGTCGCTAGGCCAGTTGTCGCCAGAGCCACTTGTCGTTAAGGCCAGTTGTAGCAAGGCCCAGTGGCTCAAGGCCACAGGTCACCATTTCGTTCTGAAAAAACGAAAAGTTCTTTATTCAGTAAAATTAATCATAAACAAGTGCAGACAAACTGTTGATTTCTAAACCGGGGGGTCTGGGGGGTATGGAATACCCTCCAGTGCACCAGAAATAGAGTTGAGAAGAAAAAACTTTAAACCATGAACAGAAGAGCGATATCGAGTGGCACCATTTTATTTATCATGCACACAAACCTTCAGTGTCTGAAACCGGAATTTGAAGAGAAAATATAAATTCTACATTTCTCGATCTGAAAAAATGGAAACAACCTAATTTGTGGTGTACTGGAGGATATTCCATACCCCCAGACCCCCCGGTTTAGAAATCAACGGTTTCTCTGTATACTTGTTTATGATTAATCTTACCGAATAAGAACTTTTCGTTTTTTCAGAACAAAAATATTTATGCGCCGTGAAAATATGTATGTACCGTGAAGGGGGGGGGGAGTGCAATTATTATATTTTGATATTAAAAAAAGTATTAATTCAATGTCATAACTTGCTGAAATTAACATGATTTCTGTTAAATAACCTGGTTATACTGGAATAACAGAAAATTACTCGAATTTCGTCTAACATCTTATGATAACAATGATGAATAATGCGAATACTGACTGTTTGCATGAAGAATGTATGTATAAGTTATAGAACCGCAGTGGTTACGTCTATAAATTTATTTAAATAAGAGTTTCTTATTTTAATAAAAAGAGTTACCCCGAGTAACAGATATAAGAAATTAATGAACCTTTAGGAGACAACCTTCTCTATCTTTGCTTTTAAGTAAAATTTGGCTATGATTACCGAATTTCAGGATAATGTAAAATTATGCTACAGTATTAACTATTTGAGTTTGAGGTCAAAAGTCTAGTGTTTACAAAAAGGGAATTAAAATAGCCATGTAAATTAAAAAATGTAATTTAGTCCGCCCACTTCAAACAAGTAGGTGTTTATTAATTAATCGATATTGCAAGGTAATCGAGAGTTTAATCGCAAAATTTCACTGTTAACATTTTTCCATGTGCATTCAACTAGCTTATACAAACATCATGGGCTACCCACAAATAATAAATGTGATAAAAAAAATGCGGCTCTCTCCAATTTTCTCAAATTCTGAAAGCTTGAAGTGAAACTTCCAGACAAGGTTTACTAATATTAAAACTTTTAAAAACACAATGAAACGCTTATGTGCCAATCCGGGGGGTCTGGGGGGTATGGAATACCCCCCAGTGCAAATAGAAGAGTTAGAAAGATTTCCCAAATAAATTGGAGATTTAAGATATCTTGATGTTCACCAGCTTTAGGTGTTGTTTGTTTCCTTCAGTATAATTATTAATCAATTTATTGTCAAATAAATTACCGTTATCGGTTCTTCTGTGACTTATTGTTGCTTAAGAGTTTAATTTTCATACTCTACTGACATAATTTATATCAAGGAATGGGCGTTCCATGTAACACATACTTATGGTTTAGTAGGTTACTCTCGTTCTATTTAACAATAAAGGAACTATGTCGGTTGTTCCGGACGTGTACAGTTTAACTGCACGAGTGGGTCGAGCTCGAAGTAATAATAAATTTATTAAATTAACACTGCACATGATGTTGTAGCAATCACAACAGTAAATAATTGATTAACGCATGGAAATTCCAATCAAAAAACAATTAACTGAACAATGAACCTTCAATTATTTTTAAATGAAAAGTAATGTTTAAAATAGTTTACAAATTAAAAATTAATAGGACAACATTTGAAGTTGTAATTTTAATTTAAACTTGATGAAAGAAACGCGAATTAAATTTTCCGAGGAAGAGATTATTCTAAGTACGCTTTTAATTTGGCGAATTTTAAGGTATAAATGGCGCGAGTACTCGAATAACCGGAAAAACAAAATTTTCCTTTTGCAAAAATGTAAATAAGACGAAATGTGCGAAATAAAATTATGACGTAAAGTAATAATTAATCGCACGATTGTGATTGAGACCGAGAATGAGGAAAAGGGAAAACTGCAGGAATAGCTAAGACCAGCAATTAGTGCACTAGAAAGCACTCGACTAGGTAGCGGAAATTCCATGTCTCGTAAATCACTCAAAAAATGGAAGCAACTTGAACAAATTCTCATTTTGAATTCCGTTCGTAAATTTTTGTATAATCTCATCGTGGGGCGCAGAAAAATGCAGCGCCGGCGTCTAATATAAAATTGATTGTAACCAGTATTTATGTTTTCGAATTAAAACAAAAAATGAATTTTCACCATAATTAATCATAAAACTTAGGCGTACGTAGCAGGTGACGCTGATGTTAGATGATATGGTTGATAGGTCCCAGGAGTGGAACCTAGTGGGAAAATAAGTCACGCACTCAATGTCAAGGGATGCGAGAGTAAACTGTGTTCCGTTACGAATGTCGGGAAAAATTCGATTAATATTTTACCGCTTCTCCTAAATAAAAAGAACAATAAAAAAAATATTTAAAAAATTCAGCTAAGTAAGTGAACGAATTTTCGCAAAATTCTGATTTGAATGCGATAGATATACATCTTATTATGTTATAAGGTAATAAAATGAAGGCCACGAGAAACAATATTTACATGCAAATTCAATTTTGTACAAAAATAAATTTTCTATTGGTTTTTAAATCAATATTATTCAAGCATTCTTATGTGTCTGGCGAACCCCCGCGTACAGTATCGGATTTAGGCGCAAGAAAATTGGCACTTATCGAGCGGCAGTTTTTTTGTAGGTACATAACTTTTTAAGTGTAGCCGGCTGGAACTAATTGTCGTCACATAATAAAGCTACTAAATTTATGCATTTTACTGTATAATTACTTCGGTAATTTGATTACCTCAATAAAAGTTATGTGCAGAATAAAACATTCCATTTACTTAACTGGGGTGTTAGGCGGTTTATTTACTTAATTATTTAAACAATAAAAGTGTAATAATTTCAGTTTTATAGTTTCCAATTAGACAGGCGCAGGCGGGCCCAGAAGAACATTATGAAAAAATTGTCGTGAAAAAATGTCTTACAAATTTTTTTATGAGATATAAAATCTGAGTCGAAACCATTTGAATGAATACACTGCAGTGCTATAAATTGAAGATGTCTCAAGCCTTCCTCAACATTACCCACATAAAGCTCATTTTCTTCAATTCATTGACCCTCATCAATAAAACCACATTTTATTATTACAGGAAGTTCAAAGCCGTGTTATAATTTAATAATTTAAGGTAAAAGATAAAAAATATATTTTCAATTTATCGGCCTTGGTCGATGTAAAATTTGCTGATGTGTAAATTAGTTGTAAATCATTACATTGCATTTTTAACATTGTAACAACTTAATATAAAGCTCGTCATGCTTTCGGTATTCATGGATTGTGCACTATAATAATAGTAAAGGACGAACGCAATCAATCAATATCACAAATTGATTCAAAAATTTTCACATTATTAAAATATGAGTCAACATTCTCCTCTTCGCTTTCAACAGGGGTTAGACAAAAGATAACGTTGAGTGTGGGGTCGAAAAGGTTACCTATATACGAGAAATGTCGTGCTATGATTATTTGGAATTTTTGAAAAAAATTTCCCCCAATACCACAACAAACAATTTGTTCACTGAATTATTAATTTAACCTGGCGCCCTGCTAAACCAAGAAACACCTCAGTCAAACTTTAAATATGAAATTCCAAATAGGAATAAAAAAAAATTATACCTTGCACTTTTCCTGCTTTCGTCCCTTCCAGGGCTTCTCCCCTAAATTAGGGCCTAGGCCGCAAAGCAGCGGTAAGCTGGATGGGGCTCGAGGGGTTAGCACGACAAAATTAATATAGTAAATATAGCTTTTCAGGATAAATGCTGTCGTCCCAACATATTTCCCGTCCTATCGTAGACGTTATCGCATAGGCGAAAAACCATCCAAAACATCTTTATTGCATTTTGGAACAAACCGAACTAAATAAAGCAAATGTTTTAGTCGTTTTAATCCGAAATTTCGCAAAACAAGCAGCAAAAATATTGTTTCAATGAAGTTCTCGACACAAAAGGAAAAGTTTCCGAACGCTATTTATCTTTAAAATTCTTTTTGTTTGTTAAATTAAATTCCTGTACGGAGGAATATTTTTTAAATGCAAGTTTTTTTTGGGTTGAAAAATTTGCACATCGAAATGCTAAAGTTAATATTAAAATTTATAAAGTTATAAAAAAATCGCGCAGAGGAAATTGAAAATTGTTAAGTTTTAACCAAAAGCAGGCAGGGCCGGATTAGGAGGCGTAGTAGACTATAATTTCCGCGATGCGTTTTGACGCCCATTTAATCATACAGATTTTCGTCTCGGCGCTTTTATAATTAACGTCGCAATGATGATGTCATCACGCACTGACACGCCTTTTGCTTCCGTTTCCCTAATCCCGTAAATTCACCCTCCTGGCACTCCATCAGAATAGAAACGAGCACATTAGAGTTTAGACAAGATCGATTTCCTATTGACCGTGTGCACCTATTTCGCTCAAATTGTATACATTATTAAGTTCCTTATTCTGGAAGCAAACAATATAAATTTTTCTTCGAACCTCCGCAGGTCCTTCCGATGTTAAAATTAGTCCTGTCGAAATTTTTTCAACCCGAACGGCGCTAAATTTATGTATTATACTTGGAGTGCGTTCCTCGTTCATTAGAAATAGATAAAAATCGGGAATAAATAACGCAGCAATTGACTAAAGCATAGTTAGTTAGTTAGTACGAAAGTTTACCACATAAATAACTTCCTCCAACTTCAAATAAGACATTAAAAGCTCAGCGGGACAATATCAGTCAGAATGAAATCAGTGAAATGGGATTTTGGAATGATAAGTTGTTACGTTTAGAAAATGAACTGAAATACCTTAACTATTGTACGTAATAAATTTATTGATGCTGAATAAAATTATTTCATATTTACATGAATTATTTAAATTCGAAACTATTTAACTTCGCCGGTTTGCTGCTATTATTTATTGCAGCCATATCAGCATTTATATACAAACTTTTCATTGCAGAATAGATTATATAAAGCTCCAGCGACACTTGAATGATGTTAAAAGAGTTAAATGGCCCGTGTTCAATTTATAAGTATTCGTAATGTTCAAACAGCAAATTTTTAGGTTTAGCATTTCACACTCAAAAAGTAAAAAATGCATTTCAAACTGAATTTTTCGCTGAAACCATTTCACTGATGTCATCTATTGTTGGATCATCGGCATTATTTTTTCAAATTATTCCTATATGAAATACAGAGAAAACGAATTTTTGAAATAAATTTCTGAACCATTGATTATAAATTTATAAAAGATAAACGAAATTTTTTTGTAATTTTGCAATCTTTCGAAATAAATCACGTCACAAAATTACACCAATGTTTTGACTCAACAGTGAAGCTTTAATAATTAAATAAGTTTTAAATAATTAATCCTATATTTTTTTTAATTTGACGTTTACCTCTCGCAACTCAACGTTCTAAGCTACAGCTTCTGGCTAGTACACATCAAGTAATCGTTGAATTATTAAATAACATTAGTTTTGTAGTCAGCTCCATTGTTCTGTGTTTAACAGAATGGCGGTTTATTTTTATCTACAAATTTATCCGCATGCAGTATTAATAGTTTCAAATAATCCTGTAGGAATTTATGTTCATTTCTCGTTGCCGAAGACACGATCAGGAAGCGCGCATATCTTTTCCGAAGAAGTTATATTCATTACAATTTCACTATAGCAATTCGGAATATTCTATACCCCCAGACCCTCCAATCTGTAACAGTTAAATTTACGTACTCTCTCTTTTATCCTGTCTTTAATCCTCGTAAAATTAAAAATATTCCTAGGCTTCATGTTTAGAGATCAACGTTTTATGAAAAAACTATGAAGAATATGAAGTATATATTTTTGATAAAGTGAAAACGATGAAGATATGTAAATTTTTCAATTTTTCAAAAAAAAAAAACGATTTTCTTATTTTGTCTTATACAGGAGGTTTGGTTTGGGGGTCTGAAATCACTGAAAGTTTGCTGACATAATACTTGAACGCCCCTAATAGTATTGTTGTTTGAGAGGTCAGGGGGTGCTCCATACCCCCAGTGTGTATTCTTTTGAAAATGACGTTTAGTCGAAGCCAAACTCCGTTTTTTCTTTTATTTTTGGGCGGAAATCCGAAAAATATATTATTACAATTATTTGCAAAGAAAGAAAATTCAAAGTAAATGCAAGTTAATGGATATTGACCAGTGCCGTACGGTAGATTTTCTTAGTATTAAGTCCGCCCCTGTAATGTATTTTTTCAAATAATAAATATATAAATAATGTATTTCAAATAATTAATTTGTCAAGTGTACAAATACAATTTTTATTTTGAAAATAAATATAAACTGCATTCTTAAAATAATATTATCGACTATCAACCTGTAGTTATAGCAGGATTACAGAACTACGGCAGTATAGTATAATACACTAAGCAGCAGTACAGGTAGTATCAACAGTAAGTAAAAGTAAATAGTGGTAAATTGCAGTATCAAGTATTTTTAAGCAATAAGGAGTAATATGAAGTAGTAAATGATAATTTGAGCGAGGTAAATGCCATAATAGGCAGTAAACAGCGGTACATAGGAGTATTAGGCAGTAACTGACAAATCAAGCAGTCAATACTAACATAAGTAATAAACGGCACTATCAACTATCAACTGGAGTTACAGCGGGATTAAATAACTACAGCAGTATAGTATACACTAAGAAGCAGTATAGGCAGTGTCAACAGTAAGTGAAAGTAAATATGTAGTCGTAAATGACAGTATCAGGTATTATTGAGCAGTAAGGAGTATAATATTAAGCAGTAACTGACAAATCAAGCAGTCAATACTAACATCAGTAATAAATAGCAGTATCAACTATCAACTGCAGTTATATCGGGATTAAATCACTGTGGCAGTATAGTATACACTAAGCAGTCAGTAAAAATAAATAGTGGTAAATGGCAGTATCAGGTATTATTAAGCAGTAAAGAACAATATTAGGCAGTAAATGACAAATTATGGAGTCAATAGTACCATACGTAATAAACAGCAGTATCGGCAGTAAATGGGAGTATTAGGCAGTATTAGGTAGCAAATATCAGTAAATAAAATAATATCATTGATTATCAACTATCAACTGCAGTTATAGCGAGATTAAATCACTACAGCAGTATGGTATACACTAAGCAGCAGTACAGGCAGTATTAACAGTAAGTGAAAGCACATAGTGGTAAAATGGCAGTATCAGGTATTATTAATCAGTAAGAAGCAATATTAGGCAGTAAATGACAATTTGAACGGAAACAGGCAATATGGGCAGTAAACGGCAGTACATAAGAGTATTAGGCAGTAACTGACAAATTAAGCAGTTAATAATAACATACGTAATAAACGACAGTATCGGCAGTAAACGGGAATATTAAGCAGTAAACTACACTAAATGGGAATATTGGGCAGTATCAGGAATATAGTAGCGAGAATATTAGAGAGTAATCAAGCAAAATCAGTAATAATGATTACAAATTAATAGAAAATTATTCGAAAATTATTCAGTAGCGGAAGTATCGGCAGTAAATAGCAGTATCGGCAGTACAAAAAAGTACCTACTTTATTGGATACTGTCAAGTGAATCTATCTAAAATCAGCGATTCACCCTAGTTCAGTCAATTTTGGTCTAAAAATCTTTTTATTTTCATCTTGGGGGGGGGGCGGTTAGTATAAATTTTGATTTTCGGGAAAATCTTGACTTTTGACTTACAGGACGATTTTTTTGTATTTCAAATAACTCGCTTATTTTCAAGTTTAGAGTGAAAGTGATAATACTCAAAGTTGTGCGGAATTATATTTACCACAACTTTAGTTAACATAACTTTTACCCTAGAATTGATATTTGTAGAGTTAGACTGCAAATAGCGGTTAAAAACGTTTTTATCAATTATCTCGTTTTGTATCATGTTTATCGTAAAAATGGTAAGAAGTAATTACGTAGGGAATTTCATTTCCTTCAATTTTAGTTATTACCAATTTTACCCTAGAATCAATATTTTGAGAGTTAGAATCAAACGAGAAATCTGAGGTATAAGTTGGACACTCTCATGGATACCGGATATATATCAGCTCTGTAAAACCCCGAAGTTGAGACGTAGGAGAAGGAGAAGCATTTCTGAGACCGCGCAGTGACGTATTGTGGGGTGGGGGTAAATGCCTCGAGCGGCACTTCTGTGTGGAGGCGGCAGGAAACTGCTAATGATAGATGGCCCGAAAAATAGGAAGAACCTCGATCAAGTTTTTCAAGATATTGACAGAGAAGAGTTTAAGCTTGAGTGTGTGCGTCTACGGATTTTTGTAGCTACAAAAAAGCTATGAGAGAGAATTTATTGTTTCCGGGAGCAGTGGGTTTATTAAATTTTACTTTTTAGTCCAAACTTGAAGAAGTATTACCAAATATTTGACATTTGATTGTAATTCTCAAAATATTGATACAAAACTAGGTTTCTCGAACGGGGGGGTCTGGGGGGTATGGAATACCCCCCAGGATATTAGTAATTGTGTTCAAACAAAGAAAATGTGTTATTAAATTTTAAATCAGAAATCTTCGATTTTTAAAAATTAGATTTCCGGTTTGGAACTTATAAGGTTAATAATACATTTTTGCACACAATCTCTGGTGTACTGGAGAGTATTCCATACCCCCCAGACCCCCCGGTTTGAAAAACCTAGCTTTGTGTTCGTATTTTGTTTATATTGTATACGGTTATTGAAACTTCATTGGGAATTCTTATTTTAATTCGGAAATATTCTTCGATGCCATTTCCATGACTGCTACTGTAAATCTGAAAATATTGATTCTGGGGTAAAAATAGTAATGACCAAAGTTGAAGAAAATGAAATTCCCTACGTAATTACTTTTGATTATTTTTACGATAAACATGATAATAAACGAGATAACTAACAATAAAGAAGAAACCACCCTTGAATGCAGTAAGTCTCTGCATCATAGCCCAACTAGAACCAAAGTGACGGCAACTGAGACGGGAACTTTGCATAAGTGACTATTACGTAACCACCACTAAATATACTATTTTGAAGTATTCATAACTTAATTGAGTTATTTCTAGTCGCTGCTACGTATTTGTGACCAATCGTGGTTACTTTGAAGTTACATTACTCCCAAATAGCTTAACTGATAGTGGGGACGTCGTAGCTACCTGTGCGACGACCTTTAAGTTTTCGAAACTTAGCGGTGGCAAATGGTAGTAACATTGACTAGTTTAGATTACTAAAATGTTTCTTAAAAGTTTCTACCACTTTTAAGTTGCATTGGCAGTCGCTGCGACGTTATGGGGACCTTGACAATCCTTTAAAGTCGTGGAACTTATAAGTAACATTTATTAGTGTTATTCCCGCTACCAACGTATGGCTACTACAAAGTGAATATCACCTTTTAAATTCACAAATAAGTAAATTTTACATTGTAGTCTCGGCTAGTCCTAGCTGTTAACATTGGTAGTGATTAAATAAACTAAAAATTCGTTTGATTATTTTGGGGGAGGGGGGGAGCAATTGCTTAACGTGACAATAATTGTCAATAATTAAATAATTTTAAATTTAAAAGAAGTTTAATTACAATGAAACTAAGCAGGTACCTAACCAAGATGACTTGTGAAGGTTGTAGTTACCACCTCGGGTAGTGGCGGCGACGTAGCGGTGTAAGTCGCGTCGCCGGAACGTTACCGGAACGTTGTCGTTACCGAAAAAGTGTTCCCCATTTTGGTAGCTGGCACGTAATGGCTACGTCCCCATTACGTGCCCGCCTCTAGTAGTGACGACTTCGCGGTTACTTATATAAGTGGCCGCTACGTGCCGGCGACTAATTGTGCTAGTTGGGAGCAATATGAAGAAAAGGCGACACAACTATTAAATAAGTTGACGGAATGATGTAAGACTGAAGCAAAAATAATTTATTACAAAAACCTACTCAGTTTTTCGAAAACTACGCTCTCGAGAACTGTGTTCTATAAAACTATAATCTATAATCAAGTGATAAGTTGAACACTTTTCCTTGATATTCTTTTTATAATTACGATAATACAAAATTATTGTAGAAAATAATTTTCTCTCGTCTTTACCGCTTGTCTGCAGCAGATCACCGAGGCCCTGCAAGTAATTTTTTATGATTTATCAAAATTTATAACGTCTTAGAACTCGAAAAGTTTACAAACTTTACATAGCTTGCGGTGCTGTTGTTGTGAGTTATTAAAGTTTAACATCTAAAAAAATCGCGTTACTCAAAATCTTTCTATGTCGAATACTTTTACCTAAAAAATACTATAAAATCTCCAACGGCGCTTTCCGGTAGGCACAGTTTTTTTTGCCTTCTTGAAACTTATCAAATAATCCAACGTTTTTTTGTAGGTTTACTTTTAAGTCTACTGAAAATATCCGCAGAAACTATGCGGCTTGGGTGGGCATCGCAAGGACTATTTATCTTCTTAAAAAATCTTTTCTTTTAGACTACTTTCGGAAAACAAAGCACCCCATCAACCTCGTCGCGAGCACAAATCACAACTATTTTTTTTAACGGTGCAAAGGATATTATTTAAATATGCAGATACATTTTTCCGATGTCAGAAATTAAATCTTCCGCAGGACTTGAAAATAGGATCAAATACCAATAATCGGATTAAAGTCACGTCTTTTAAAATTTTGTAAAATTTTATTACGTAATCTGGTTTTTAAAACTGCAATTTTCACTTTGTTAATCTTAAGTTCGTAAGTGCTCTTTCGGTGTTACGAACAGATGGAAAGCAAAAGGTGACAAGTTGGGGGAAAAGACAAATGTGAAGCCGCGCTTAATTCGGTCGTGTTACATTTTTCTTGTAAGTAAACTTTATGTTTGTGGCAATTAAAAATGTCTATAGTACGAAATCGTAGGCAAAGCTTTCGAATTTTTTATCTTTTGCTTCGGATGCGCAATTTTAACTTTATAGTTGGCAATTTTAAATTTACTACTTCATTGTGCCGATTCCTTTTGTAGTGATCGAGATAGATAACGATAAGATAGTCGTAGAGGGACCAGAAGCTTAAATACTTAATTTTTGATAAAGAGCTTTACGTCAGCCGAAATAAATGATCGCTTTCGTGCAATTATCGACCAAAGAAGGTTGCACATTTGAGAATGCCTAAAGAGGCTGGGCAATAAGTGGCAAAAATCAATTATAAAATTTATGGGGGATCCCGAAAACAAACTAATTATTTTTTTTCACAAACATTTTAAGATGCCCAATCCTCTCAAACGACGATGGAATTCTACACTAACATAATTTTCTACTTTATATTAAAATATTGAAATGTTAAAATTTTAGTATATTCGATCGAAAAAAATTCATGTATTTTTTATAAATGCGAACCTATTTACCCTGAAAACTGAAAAGTTTCAAGTGTTAAAGCTTGAATAATTATGTAAATTATGAATATACCTCGAAATGGTTTGTAATTATTATAATATTCAAAAATAACTACAACATGGTACACTTTCACCTTAGCAAGTACACACGTACAAGTTCGCACTTAAAACTTATCCTGTTTTGCTTTAAAAAAATTTTATTTTAAAATTTAACAGACCACATTTAAAAAATAACTCTCGGGAAAATATTTGGGGTGGATAAAAAATTGTTATAGCAGCTTGAAAGCTAGGTTATTGAAAATCTATTTTTATAGGAAATTACAAATTTTGAGCTAAAAAGTTTTATTCACAATTTAAATTTGAACTTAAAATATGTGCTTTCGGGTTTAATAAAAAAGTTCTTAAAAAACCATCTGAAAATAACTTTGGGTATATAATGGTTAAATCCCTTCACGATCTAAAATTTACGATTTAATTTTTAGTCCTACCCTGCCTACCCTTCTATTTGCACAATATTTAAAATCGTCCTTTAATCAATAAATTAATGTTTACTTAACAAATTAATTAGTTTCGTTTTGCAACGGTCAGTTGCACCCGAACATGAGGAAATTGATATTAGCACGCGCTGTTTAATTTTAAACTCGGAAAATAAAAAATTAAATTCGACTTAACAAATTGTTGTGTTTTTAAAATAAATTATCGCCGTTTGGTAAAGCTCTTTTTAAATGATTTTTAATTTAACAAGGCAAGTGTAATCAATAAAGTTTATGTACAAACTTTTCCGTTAAAAAAAGTTAAAAACGTAAAGCTCCGGCATTTTTTCTCTCCTTCTTCAAGTCTTTTCCACCAGCCCAAACCAATTCAATTGCACCGATATCTTGAGAGGTAAAATCGAAAGTCTTTCTTTTCAATGAAATTAACAGGTGTACTCTTTTTGTTTTGCTAAATTTATCTGTAATTAACGATTGCCGCTGGAAAAATTTCCAATTGTCGTATAACAGCTAATTTAGCTGTAAAATGTAACAGTAGAACGCTGTTAAATATAATTGTTGAAATGCCAATCGGCTGTTTTATTATTTAAATTCTTTATTGATTTCGTAATAGCAATTATTACAGATGCGACTTAATTACTTTTAAATATATGAATAACGATGCAAATGCAAGTTTTGCAGCATTCAATATTGGTTCCATCATCGGACCATTACTGGTGACAATACACAACGACATTGTACAGTTGATTTAAAAATCAATATCATTGTAAATTTTTGTGGTTTAATTTAAAAACCGTTATGATTATCTGCAAAAGGTCATGGAGAGATAAAAAATGGTGGAGATCTTGTAACAGGTCAAATTGGCTCAAAGTAGTCAAAGATGATAAAAAAGGAGGAGGCTCGATTACTGGAAGGCCGCTAGCTCTAGCGGCAAAGGTGGGGTCCGCTTAAATCAAAAACATCCAGTAACCAAGTTCCAAGAGGGGGGATGTCGCAATCAAAAAAAGAAAAACTCAAATCTATCGAAACATTTGTAAAAGCATCAAAATTAAAAAAATAGAGATGATTGCTAATATTAATGATTGTGATTCATAAACACAATAATTTTTAAATAAGTTCCCCAAAAAGGGAAAACTGAACCTGAATTAAACGAAACAAACTACGAACCAAAAAACTAAAGGTCACAAACCTCTATTTTGAAAACTTATTATTAAACACCCAAGGTTTTTTTAACATGAGCCTTTGCCGCTCGCGCCGCAATTTTGGAAAATAAGCCAATAAATCGCTTTTCCGACAATATTGTGTTTTTGGTGCTATTTACGTCAAAAATACATAATATCAATTTTATTTGGTATTAAATTCTCTACATTTTTTGTTTAAAACATTTTTTTCTCAGATCAATAAATTCTGAGATAAAATACCTCAAAGTTAAAAGTTCTGATTTCATTACTCAAAATATGTTGATTTTTCTGAAAATTTTAATCATTTTCTTTTCTAGGGAGGAGCAAATTCAAAAAAAAGCTGAAAGGGGTATCGTGGGACACTCGGTTGGAACAAAGTTCCTTACGCTATAAAAACGCTATCTTCTTGTATTTTACTTTCTCTCTCTCTCTAATTTGTATATTTTATTTGCTTCATGCTTTTTCATTTTTCAATGAAAAAATGTAAAGGCCGGATTTTGTCGCATCGTAAAGCAAACAATAAACCAAGATGACGGTGATTGGATCCGGCGTGCGAGAGAAATTCGTGACGATTTCTTCGGCTTCAGGTCCTACCGTAATAAGTTAATAAGCCGCGTTAAGGAACTTCGTTCCAAAATTTATTATAAAAAAAATAAACATTAAAATTTTTTAATTTTCTTCGTTTGCAGAAAAGACAAATTTCAAATTCCGTGGTTCCTCGCGAACTCACTAATAATTTTCTCCATGAAATTTAAATTAATTAAAATTAAATTAAAAAATTTAAGGCAAGAGTCATGGGGGGCCGGTCCCCCAATGAACGCCCATGTCTTCAGTTCTAGCATATTTCCAATCCAATGCAATGTGACAGGCCCGTAGCCAGGATTTCATTTCGGGGAAGGGGCACTCATAAAAAGCCTTTTGTAAAAAGTAACATTTTCGGGGATCCCCTTCCGGGAATTTTTATTATTACAAACAAATGTTGTTGTTTTTTAAGATTTAGGGGGACGGGGGGCACGTGCCACCAGGTGCCCCCCCCCTTGGCTACGGGCCCGCAATGTGAAAAATTGATTGATGTCCAAATAATTCTGCTGAAAATACAATAATTCCGAACGGCTCTTTCTTGTTTTAACCTTTGAAGAAACTGAAAGTCTCTTCATTCAAAAAGTCAACCAAATCGTGCATTTGCTTATGTCCGCCATTTTGAATTTTATGAAAAATGGTTTTTCTTGAACAATTCGATTATTTTCAATTTTAACGAAATATCGTGAAGACTGCCGTATATTTTTGTCTGAAATCGATACTTTTCAAATTAAACCTGAAAAAAGCGGCGCCATTTTGAATTTTATGAAAACCTGTTTTTCTTGAATAACCCGGCTAATAGATATCAATTTTGACAAAAAATCTTCAAGATAGAAGTTGCAATTCAATTTCCATTAAGAAATTGAATTTCCTGCAACTTTGGTTCTCGCAATTGTTTTCTAAAATCGATATTTTTCAAATAGAACTTAAAAAATGCTTGAAAAAATTTTAAATTTTATGAAAAATTGTTTTTCTTGAAAAAGTCGGCAAATTTCAATTTTAACAAAAAATCGTCAAGACAAAAGTTGGAAATTCAATTTTCCGTAATTTGTTCTGAATTCTTCTGTTCTGAATTCTCTTCTGAAAACTGAATTCTGTTCTTGAACTTCTTCTGAAGTCGATATTTTTCAAATTAAACCTGAAAAAAGCGGCGCCATTTTGAATTTTATGAAAAATGGTTTTTCTTGAATAATTCGGCAATTTTCAATTTTAACGAAACATCGTGAAGACTGCCGTACTTTTGTCTGAAATCGATACTTTCCAAATTAAACCTGAAAAAAGCGGTCCCATTTTGAATTTTATGAAAACTTAGTTTTCTTCAATAATCCGGCCAAAATCAATTTTAACAAAAAATCTTCAAGACCAAATTTGTAATTCAATTTTCAGTAAGAAATTCAATTTCCTGCAACGTTAGTTCTTACATTTTTCTTCTAAAATCGATATTTTTCAAATTAAAGTTGAAAAAAGCTGCGCCATTTTGAATTTTATGAAAACTGGTTTTTCTTGAAAAATTTTGTCAATTTTAATTTCAACAACAAATCGTCAAGACAAAAATTGTAGGAAATTCGTTTTCCAGTATTTTTTTTTGAAATCCATATTTTTCAAATTAAAGCTTAAAAAAGCGGGGCCATTTTGAATTTTATGAAAAAAGGTTTTTCTTGAATAACTCGGCCAATTTCAATTTTAACTAAAAATCGTCAAGACAAAAGTTGTAGGAAATTCAATTTTCCGCATTTTTTTTCTAAAATCGATATTTTTAAAAATTAAACTTGAAAGAAACGGCGCCATTTTAAATTTTATGAACAATAGTTTTCCTTAAATAACTCGACCAATTGTAGGAAATAGAATTTTCTACAACTTTGGTTCTCAAATTTTTTTTACGTAGATACTTAGGCATGACAGTAGCGGCCATTGAAATTGAAAGTATGTTATAAAAAATGGAAAATAGAACAGAAATTCGATAAAAAATTAAATTTTTAGTTCAAAACGCGAAATACTCACGAAGCTCAAAAAATACATTTCCTTTTTTGAACAAAATCACAAAGCTAGGTTTTTCAAACTGGGGTGTCTGGGGGGTATGGAATACCCCCCAGAACATCAGTGATTATGTTTCAAAAAGTAAAGGTGTTATTGAATTTCAAATCAGAAATCTGAGATTTTCGATTTTTAGAAGTTAGATTTCTGGTTTGAAATCCATAAGCTTTTTTTTGCGCACAATCTTTGGTGTACTGGGGGGTCTTCCATACCCCCCAGACCCCCCGGTTTAAAAAATTTAGCTTTATGTGCGCATTGTGGTTATATTGTGTACGGTTATTGAAATTTCATTCGCTACTGTAGATACTTACAGTACAGCCAACCTAACAAAACAAAAACATAAAGCTCATCGTAAACAAAATTTTGAATTTTTGCTTTTTTTTGGCATTGGCGCAGGGCCTTAAATATTGACCGTAGGAAAAAAATGTAAGGACCAAAATTGTTCAAAATTTAATTTCCTACAAGTTTGTTTATGTCCATTTACGCCCTAAAGTTAAAAATAAATGAGATAATGCAAGAGTTTTATTTTTTTCCGCTTTTTTCAGGTTTAATTTGAAAAATATCGATTTTAGAAAAAAAAGTTCGCAAACCAAAGTTGTAGGAAATTGAATTTTCTCTTCAGGAAATTTTTTCCCAAAACTTGAGAACGTTCTCGCGTGAATCTTCGTGCATAAAATGTGTATATAACACAGCACTTAACCCAATCTTTTTGCATCCTTTCTTACATTTATTGCAGAATATAAACTTTAAAAGTGTCTCTGGAGCAGAGTCTTTCAGTATGTACTCTTCTTTCATCGCCAGTTCTCATACCAAGAATGAACTTTACGGTAACCGCAATGCATGAAATTGTGCAGCATCGGCTTTAGGAGGTAAAATTGATAAATTAAATTTGCTTTTTGTAACAGATCTTGTGAAATTGCTGTTACGGGGATCGTCTGGATACTGATGTTTTCATTAAAATCGTTATGAAGAATAACTAAAAATTTTTCAGTAGCGGATTAATGATCTCCTTTTTATCTTTAAAATTTAATTTTTCCTTGATTAAAAATAGCAGATGTGGTATCACAGCCACTGAATGGATCAAAAAAACATTAGAAAATAATTATAATTTTCAAGAAAATCGATGTAAAAACTTCGATTTTGAAGTATTTTATCTGGGAATCTATTGATCTGAGGAAAAAATGTTTTAAACAAAAAATGTAGGAAATTTTATACAAAATAAAATTGATGCTATGTATTTTTGCCGTAACTAGCACTGCAAGCAAAATATAGTAAAAAAAGCAATTTTTTGCTCTTATTTTTCATGATAGCGGCGAAGGCCTGGAAAGTATTTTTCCAATTGCGTTTGAAGTCTGATCCATCCATAACAACAGTTCTGATGCATACAAAAGACAGTTGGAAGGTTCGAATCCCGATAAATGAAAATATATAAATTTTATTATTGTAAAGTGCATTGAGATCCGGTGCTTGCTAACAACCAATTCAATTCACAAAGTGGCTCCGATTCTCGACATGCAACTAGGGAAATAAATTTTTGTGTAGTTTCCGCGTTTTATCGAAGCTGCAAATTTACAACAAACAACCTCATCATTTGTTTTACTTTTAGAAATCGCGGTTTTTCCGACGCCTTGCGTCAGGGTTGGCGTCCGCCTGCATCGTCCAACATAAACAGAAATAAAAAAAGTTTAGGGATTGTTGAGCGATCGTAGCGAGCTGGAACGATTGTGACCGGAAATTAAAAAAATAATAAATAATGGAGACGCACGTGAAATTAAACACAAATGTTATTAATTTTTATTAAAAATTAGGAGTGCGTGCTTTGCGCGGTATCACATTATTTTAGGATAGTTTCGTATGTGGTGCAGACAGGAAGCAATTATACCCTAATCAGCGGCAGTCCAAAACATTAAGCTTTAAAACGTCTTTAATTATATTTTAACTACGTAGTAGTATTACAGATTTTACACGCAGTTATGCATGGGCTTAAAAATGCCCGATTTCACTTTATGAAACTTCTCCTGAAACATAAATTATGGATTCCGCAGTAGTAAAGCTTATGTAGGCAAAGGCACATTTATCAAATTTTATTTAGCTTTCCTAATTTTTTCTTTAATAAATCGCTTTAGTGTTGCTTTAGGCTTAAACATCTGTCTCCATTTGGAGATATCATTTTTATTTCAATTTCTAAATTTTATTTTTTTAATTTATCAATTTCTTTTGTATCGTCGTCGACGTCGGCGGCGTCGTCGTTGTTGTTGCTGCAGTGTAAAATAAGTAAGTTACGACGGTCTCCTGCAGGCTCCTACCGCAACTTAATTTATGATTTAAACATGTCGAACCTTAATTAAATATAAAATATTAGGGCGTGGTTTTGCTGTCGGCAATAAAAGACAGGTCCCCATAATAATTTAATTATTATATTACGTTAGCTCAGTTATTACTCGCCCAATGATTATACAATTTAATATACTAATAGTAATCTTACGCATCTAAACATAAATTTAATTTGCTACCTGTTAAATTAAATAACCGCCACAATTTCGATCTCGTCGTCTCTCCAAATTATATTTTTAATTTCATTTCGATAAATTTAAATAAACACAAAATATACGTCAGGTGCCCCCCAAAAATTGATATACACGTAAACTTTTTTCCCTCTTTACGTGGATCGAAAATAATATATATAAAAAGTTTTAAATCTTCCAATACTACAAAGTATTTCCATAACTAATACGTTTTTTCTAAAAGCGAAATAAACTCATTTATTTCAATCAACTTTTTCAAGCTTCTTCAATTTGCAATAGGAATATTTTAAGGAATTGTTTCGAAAGTTTGTTTTCGGAACGTTAGATGATGGTATTACCCAGCGAGAAACTTTATTTATCCGAATACAACTTTAATAATTACATCTCATGTATCATAGTCATAAATTTACATTACATCATGTAATTTCATCGATCGCATCCACATCTTCGGCGTTAAAAGTCTGGAAAGGTAAATTCAACTTGTCAATAATTTGTTGGAAAGATTCGGATATTATTATTTGCAATGGATGCTCTCCAAATTTTCAGCTAAATTTTATTTTTAGATTTTCCCAACTTCGTGATGAACATCCAGAGCACACAGGTTGTTACATTGTAAAAGGCATGCTTTTATCGATTGTTCCAACAGGAACGATTAAGATGTGCTGTCTAGATTGCCATGTTAGAAATTTATCGTATATGTAATGTGCTTTTTTTAAATTGTCAAGCTTTTTGCCTTTACCACCATTTCTCTTTATTAATCAGCTGGAACGACCGATGTTTTTCATCGACCAACCAAATTGGCGTTATAATGAGGTTGCAGTTATTCCAGGATTAAGGTGGTGCATTTTCCGCTGCAAAAGGCATAAATATTGCTTTATATTGCCAACTTTTATCATGCGCGACATAACTCATCTGCAAAAATTTGATGAAGAAATTTTGTAATAATCACGAACATGTTTATTATTATTATTATTATTCCAAGCAGATTCTAATCAAATTTTAATATTTAATAATATGACAAATTATTATTACATAACTAATAAAAGCATTAAAAGCTTTTCGAAGAAAATGCAAATTTATTTAAATTAATTTTAGGAAACTTGGCACAATAATTATAATTTACATTTAATTATTTCAGGTTTTATTTATTTATTTTTTTTTGCACGTGATTGTATTCGCATCGTTTCGGTGAGATTATGAGATTGAAGGAGATTTTTATTTGTTGATTAAGTAAAAAAGAAATAGTGTATTTTTGCTTTAAATTGTAAATGTAATCAATACTTGGTGTTTTTCACAATTTCTATGCTAGAGGAAAAGTTTAATTAAAAGCAAAACTTTAGTGCGGTATTTATTCATCAAACTTTTCGAAAAAATAGCAGAAATTTTCCCTACGAAAGTTATAGTTTTTAAAATAATTATTCTGTATAGATACAAAATTAATTTAACGGGTCATCGCCTAGAACGCATTTAATTATATTAAAAGGCCCTATCGGGCAATTTAATTTTGTGTTTTAATTCTAAAACGAAGGTTCATGCATGGATTATTTACTTTGCATTTACTCGGTAGTTCATAATAGAATATCAAAGTGCAATTTGTATTGCATCTGTGTAATCAATTCTTTGGCGTTACATATTGCAATACAGCTGAAATTCATGAAGCATTTTCAGTTATTATCGACATTATTAATTGGTTACCTTTATGTTTATTTAATATATATTTGGTTAATAAAAAGATATTTGCATTTAATCAATTTTATTGGCGGGTAGTGTTTATAATTTAGTGATTTTTTATTTTCAAAATTAAGATAAACAAATATTGACACTCAGATAATAATTTTAGTTTCAAGTTCCCTGCGCGTTCTATGCGAACGAAATTACTTTCTATAAAATATATCTTGACTCGTCAATTCCACAATAAAATCGCTGCCATCAAAAATACAGGAAATTAAGTTCTTTATGAAAAGTTTTTATATTACATATTTTTTGTATAAACCACGTAAATGACTAAAATGCAGCTGCCAGATGCAACTAATTTTAATTTAAGAAAACGTCGTCTGGCGCAAAGGAAAATTAGTTATATTTTCCAATCGAAAATATTTAGAAATTTCATTTCACAGGAAATGTAACGTTGTAAATGTGTTATTTACCGGCCAAAAACTATCTTGCCAAGTTTCACCTTGTTATTCCTTACAATATTTATCGAGTATTCACATTTCTATTTTCTAACCTTGTTATGTTAGATTACTTTCTTCGAAACTTTTCTACTGTACTTTTTATCGTTGGCTAAATCTATCTCTTAAATCACTTAAATTTGAGTTTTCATTTTGTATTTATCGGTGTGAAAGTCTTCAACTTATCACTAGCTTTAATTGATCATTACGTACGTTTGTGTTTCGTGTTACTTTATTTTATGTTTATAAAAACAAAAATAAAAAAAGTTACGACATACGAAATAACTGCTATTCATTTAAGTTGGATTTTATAAAAATAATAACACGTCTGGATTTTTTAAGCCAATTAATTAACTGCTAAACAACAAATTTTTTCTCCAAGAGCAGTAAAGGAGAAGAAAAAGCAAGGACTTTATTATCCTTCTTTATTCCTTGTCTATTTCCCAAATAATTTCTTTCATTAAATCTTAATATCCTATTTTGTTTCTATTTATTTTCCATTCCTGATACATTTTAATTTTAATTAATGCAATACATTTTTAAATGTTATATTTATTTCATCTAAAATGGTTTTACATTTTTTTTAAATTTCTCATTTTTATTTATTTTTTCTATGTCGCTATTTGGATCGAAGCAGTTCTATTTTTTTCACATTCACTTTCAAACCCCGCGTTGGCTGCCATAATAACTACCCAAGCAGCACAAAGCCGTCAAAAATGTACATATACGGTACCGATATTTACATAACGGTATGGCATTGATTTAATGCCCATTTTGCCGTTACTGTTTTGAGGTATCAATTAAGTAGATAAACGGTACAGGTATTTTCGTAACGGTACGGAATTGATTTTCTCATTTTGCATTTACTGTATGTACATAAACGGTATAGGTATTTTCGTAACGATACAGCATTGATTTGCCCATTTTTCCGTTACTGTTTTGATGTATCATTTAGGTACATATACGGTAAAGGTATTCTCGTAATGGTGCGGTATTAATTTGCCCATTTTTGCGTTACTCTTTTTAATGTATCATTTAGGTACATATAGGGTAGATGTATTGTCGTAACGGTACGGTATCGCAAATGTACTTGTTTTGTGTTTTTCACCATTTACTACATACAACGTCGCTAATATAGCCGTTTATATTTTCTCGAACAAAGCTTTAAAGGAGACCTCAAATTTATTAATAGAACTTTTTGAAAAAAATAATCTGTCGGTCCAGATTGTGCGGCCCAAAGCACCAAACCACCGTAGTTTCTTTTAAGTGTATTTAATTTTTTGTTTTATATCTGCCTTGTTTATTATTTTCTGCTTCTCTGTGAAAGGGATTGGTTTTCAAAACATTTTTACTAAACAGAAGTTGTAGTTCGTAAAATTTTCTAACCAGAATGGAGCGTAAAAAATCCCCTGAGCGTATCAGGGGACGCCCTGTATATGGGGTGGGCAAGGAAACACTAAATTTATAAATATACTCAAAAACACACGGTATTGAAATACGCACTTAAAAAATGAAACGTATATTCCAAAAAATTTGGGTGGGCACTCCAATTAACAGCGTGAGCACCTGCCCACCCTGGCCACTCTCTGGCGCCGTCACTGCTACAGTGCAATGTAATGTAGCTTAAATTTTTTAATTTAAAATTTTAAAACTTGTAATTTTCTACGAAAAACGCGTTGCCAATCCATTTCTTGTGTCCATAAGACTCTTTTTATTTAAAAAAAATGACATAAATATGTACATAAATAATTCACCAACACTCAAATGAGACAAATCAATACCGTACCGTTACGAAAATTCCTGTGCCGATTATGTACATAAATGATACATCAAAACAGTAACGGCAAAAGCCGTAGTAAATCAATGCCATACCGTTGTTACGAAAATATCTGTACCGTATATGTACATAAATGATACATCAAAACAGTAACGGCAAAAGCGGTAGTAAATCAATGCCGTACCGTTACGAAAATATCTGTACCGTATATGTACATAAATGATACCTTCGCACTGATGCGATTTGTACCGATATGTAAATATAGGTATCGTATATGTACATTTTTGACGGCTTTGTGCTGCTTGGGTAAGGAATAAATTATGTCGGTCCAGTTTGTAAGGCCGCACCGACCCACTGAAGTTTTTCATTATATTTAGATTAAAATGAACCAATCAGCAGTAAGTTACGTAAAGAAAGATGGGCATAGTAATGCAGAATAAAACGTAAAAAGAATTAAAATCATGTAAAAAATATAAAAACAGTATATAGTACTATGTACTGTATATACCTATATATAAAATATAGGTAAAATAAAAATGTTTTTATTAAAAAATTCTCTTATTTATCCAACTTTGTTTTATGTGGTTACTAAATAAAAAAAATGGGTAAGCTACGTGATGGCTGAAATAAATATCAAAACATGAAACTGAAGTCTGTTTTTTTCTGTTTGAAGTCTTTTTAGATTTCATTTAAATATACAAGTTCTGTGAAACGGATTATTTTGCAAAACTTTTACTAGATATCCAATCAATTTTCAAACAACATATTGCTCTGTTGTTTTTGTGTATATTAGGCACTATAATAGCGGTACACTGCAGTGACCGCGCCAGCAAGTTTAAAATTGGTGGGCACAAATTGGGCCCAATATACAGTAGCAGTCATGGAAATTGTTTCCGAATTAAAATAACAATTCCCAATGCAATTTCAAAAACCGCACACAATATAAACACAATACGCACACAAAGCTAGATATTCAAACCGGGGGGTCTGGGGGGTATGGAATACCCTCCAGTACACCAGAGATTTTGCGCAAAAATTGTGTTATTGAGCTTGTGGGTTTCAAACCAAAAATCTAATTTCTAAAAATTTTAAATCTAAGATCTTCGATTTGAAATTCAATGGCACATTTTCTTATTTTGAACACAATCACTAATGTGCTGGGGGGTATTCCATACCCCCTAGACCCCCCGGTTTGAAAACCTAGCTTTCAGACAGAAAATTACCTTTTTATCTATTTCTGTTCTATTTTCCATTCTTTATTATTAAGAATATGACATACTTAAAAATCTAGTTTTTAATTTGGGAATAAGTCCCAATGCAATTTCCATGACAACTACTGTAGATTTAGAAGCCCAAACCATTATTAATTGTAGAGAGAATTTTTATCATTGGAAATGGTCAAGAGGCTTATTATAATGATCGTAAAAAAAGAAAATGCAAGTCCGGAGGTGGTATAGGATTAATTTGGGGAGGGGTTAAAAGCCGTGCAAAATATATTATTGCGTTTTCCGGAGAAATTTGAAGTTCTATCAAAAACTGTCGTACAGAAAAGTTGTATATCATAAAAAAATCTACAACTTTCACACGAGTCACTTTTTACTATGACCTCAATATTTCCGTGAAAAATATGAAAAGTGCGAAAAAACGATTTTTTTTTCATGTTTTCTTTCTAGTTTAATGTAAAAAAATTGTTTCAGGTCAACAATGACAGAAAATTTCTTTTGTATATTCTTTTCGTACAATTGAATGGTGTAATCAGTTTTTCAATTTTCTTAATAATGCAAACAAATTATGAACAATTACTGAAAAATTCATTGTTGCAAAAGTCACAATATGAGAGTTTTTCCAATTTTTGAGCGTGTTGTTAGATATGAATTACTATTTCTTAGTATTGCATAAAAAAGTACATGTAAAAACGAAAAAAAAAAACGAGCACCGGAAGAACTCTATAAGATGAATTTTCACCACATAATTTATTTTTGAAAAAATAAACAATTTTAGACTGAAAAATTGAATATCTCAAAAACTTCTTCATTTTTCTATGTAAAAAAATTTGTACTTATTTAAGATATAAAGAGACATATTTTCACAAAATTTCATCAAAATTGAAGTATTTTTGCGAAAATGAAAAATAAAACAAACAAAAAATTGTTTTTTCTCATTTTTCACATTTTTTACGGAAATTTTGAGGTCATTTTGAAAAGTCACTCTTACAAAAGTTGTAGATTTTTTTATGATCTACAACATTTTTATGGGAAATATTTTGATAGAACGTCAAGTTTTGCCGAAAAACGCTATATTTTTCATACCCTTACCACCCCAGCAAATTAAGTAGTCTATACCACCCCCGAGCTTGAATTATTTTTTTTACGTTTATTATAAACCCCTTTACCATTTTCAATGATAAAAGTACTGTCCGCAATTAATAAATACTCAGAATTTAATTTGCCTGCGTTAAATATAGAAAAGGTGTAAATTGCAGTTCAAATCCTGGTAACATCGCATACACTACGGAGACTCCCCCGGTTTGAAAAGCATAGCTTTGTGATTGTGTTAATTTAATTAATTAATTTGTTAATAAAGCTTGACTTAATTTAATTTCAAAATTTAATTAATAAAAAAATTCTTATCCAAAAACCAATAACACATTTTCTTTTTTTAATGTGCTTTCCATACCTAATAAAAATCCAAATTTAAATAAAATAATTTTTAAACCAAAATAGCAAAATGCTCAAATCTTCACATGAAATCTTCATCAAATCTTAACATTCAAAATTCGTGTAAAACTTTCACTTCAATTGTATACGTTTTTAAAAAGGTAAAAAAATTTTTAATTTTTCTCAGAGAAATTTTTAAAAAATTGGTTTTTATGATTTATTAATTTGATATTTGATGAAATATTGAAATTTGTAATCAATACATAAAAAGTGTTTCGGGCTTTTGTCTATTATATCATCACAATAATAATTTTCAAATTTGAAAGTAATCCTAGAAGCTGATTATAAAATGAACGTAAAAAACTTCAAACTCACCACAAAACTGTTTACAGCTGAGTTTCCACCAATGGATTTGTACAAAAAAGTGTACAGAGAATTTTTTTGTTGAGGATTAAATTTTATTTATTATCGATGTATAGGTATATATTTTGTTGAATAATTGACGAATAAAAATGATGTTATCGTTTTTCGGTAGATATAAAAAGTGTTCTATGTTCCACGTTCAATTTCCCGATTGGTAAAATTTTTCTTAAAATCATCTTGAGTTAGAAAGAAAAAATGAAACAAGCGAGTTATTAGAAAATGGTATTTGTATAAAATCCATTAATTTTCATGAGTAAATACTTTGCGGTTTAGTTTCAGTTCAAATCCCATTTGTAATTCCCAAAAGTATTTTCAAATTGATAGATAAACAGTTTTCTCAGTTTAACAACACATGGAGTCAATGATGCTTAACAGATCAGTATAATTCATAGTCACCCTTAAACGTATGTACCAAATAATACAATAAACCATTATGGGGTGCACGCAGATCAATCACATCAAAATAACCAGCTGTTTACTCAAATAACATTCCCTCCAGTCTGAGTATTAACGATTTGCAAATATTTTGTTTTAAATTAATGAACCAATAAAAATGCTTTGCATCGAAGATCCGAAAATGAATCTAAATTATGAGAATGTTTGATACAATCAAATCAATAGTAAATTACGAAATCCCTAGTGGCGTTTTTCATTGAAACAATTTTACATTTTATAAAATCACTTTTATTCGAAACTGCACTAATTTCGATAAATTGGATTGCATGCTTCGAGTGCACAATTATAGAATTTAAAACTAAACGAATTCTTAATTTGCTTTAACAACATGCATATTTTTTTGTTTAATTTATATTTTAAAACAAAAACGCTTTTGTTTGTTTATTTACAAATCGTTTCAATAGTACTCACAATATAAAACTGTTTTAGCAAAAATATCACATGAGCAAATTTAGTTTCGGCTTGATTACAATACACACGAGCGGATTTTAAAACTTTACAAACGAAATTTTGATTTTATTTTATAATATGAATTCGGGTGTAGAAATTGACGTTAAATTAATTTAAAAAAATGATATAAAACACAAACAGAATAATGAAGCTCCTACTTAATTCTTACGATAGGCAGTTTTTTGATTTGAGAAATAAGAGTAGTTTTGTCGTTTCTCTGGATTTAATTAAAAAATAATCGGTTTCCACATTATCATTTTTGGTGCAAAGATTTTTCGCAGATACGTTTTCCCATAGTTTCACATTTATAAATAATGAGGAAAAACAACTCGGTCACTAAAATATAATTTATATTTAATAGAGTTTCCGTTCTTTCTTCTAAATTGAAAATTTTATACCGTAAAATTTATTTTCATTAAAACTCACATTATTTTAATACGGCCACATCTTGTAGTAACGAATGAAGTTAAAAGTAGAGATTTTAAGTTTTAATTTAAAATAGTTTCGACGTCTAAGATTGGAATATTTTGGTGAGTTAATGATTTATACATTTTAATTTGCGTCTTGAGATCCGAAAAGTGACTCCAATTTGTCAAATGTAAAGAATATCGTGGTTATTTAATTATTTAATAATTTTAGTTAATTTCCCAGAACATTAACTACTTTTCATTAAATTGTAATACCTGGCATAAGTTGGCTCCTTTGTGGTCTTGGTGTTTTAATGGTTTTCCTCTGTTTTGTTGTAAAGCTTGCCCAGACGAGACATTGAAACTCGAAAAGCTTTAGTGTGTTGTAGTTAATGCTTATTTTTCAATAATCATCATCATCATCGAAGTTTAAAGCTCGACATTCGAAATAATTAGACACAGTAAATGTTAATTTTCGAAGTGCTTTTTAATTAAGTTAATTAAGATAAAGTTGGATAAGATATGTTGTATGTACAAAGAGAAATACATATTAACAAGTTTCCAGAAATATTTAATTAAAATCGGTTTACTATAATTACGATTCTCGTGTTTACATATGCGAGACAGATGAGAACATTAATATTAGATTAAATAATTCACTTAATCGAATAAATCGCGCCCCCCCCCCTTGGCCCATTTAGTTTATTTTAAAAATTACAGTGCTAAGCCCAGTTTTTGCCTTCCACGAACGGCGTTTACTATTCCATTAGGACAAATAGCTAGCAAATTTTGTATTATCTACCAATTGATATTAGAATTACGATTGCACTGGAGTGCATTATTCAGGAACGCCGATCAGGTAATACCATACAGTTGACATAAATCGATTGACTACGTTATTCTCGATTATCGTAGATAATTTGGATCTGCATTATAATACGTAGTTGTAAATTTAGGTAAATAATTGCGCATTAATAAATGGAATTGTTGGTATTGCATGTAGTAATCAAAATGTTGTGTTCTCGTCCTTGCGGTATTGATAAACCGCAGTCTCCTGCTTTAATTTTTTTCATTTATGGTAGTACGCAACCCTAACAAACTAAGATTTTACCTTAAGCAATTACCTTGGGAACTAGATTAAACAAAGCCATGTCAGCGTTTTCGACATGTAGATTAGCCCTCTGGCATAACATGAGATTTGTCACCCAAAGCGATATCCTGATTACATCTACATACATGCACATGTAGCAGCATGGGTAGTAGAGAAAAATTGATGTTTATGACAACATCAAATAACAAATACAATGGAGCAACAAATATATTTCAGCTTGGTAAAGGACGTAATTGAAATGTCTCTGATCCTTCGTAATGTCCACGGGCCAATCAAAATTGCTCTAAAAGAAAAAATACAAAAATTTCTTTTTGACAATGCTATGCTTTTGCTTGACAAAACTCGAAGTATTTGATATTTAATGAAAAATTCCACAAATTTAGTCAAAGAAAAACCATTAATTTATTTAGTTTATTATAAAAATTATCCAGAATATTTAAAGTGGTGTCAACAAAAGTTGTTATCGAGTTATAAAGCTGTGGATTAAAAATGTTATTGAAGATTTTAACTATAGCCGCGGGCTGACTTGAAAACAATTTTATATTCACTTTCGTAATTATAAATATTCGAATATACCCAGTTTGTGCTTTTGTTTTAATTCTGACGTTTATTTGTTTACAAAAAACGGAAAAGTAATGTAGACTGACAGACAATTGTTTTTAAATATTTATAGTATTCCAGTAGGCCCAGTTTACGCTTTTGTTTTAATTTCGATGTTTAGTTGTTTACAAAAAACTGATCATTAATCTATATTGCTAGGCAATTGTTTTTGTGTATTTTAACTATTCAAAGAGGCCCAGATCAAGTTTTTGTTTCAATTTTGATGTTAATTTTTTTACAAAAAATTTAAGCTTAATGTACAGTAGCGGTCATGGAAATTGATTTGTAATATGCTCATAAGTATTTTTGTTTTTTAAGTTTTTGTTTTTTTATTGTTTTTTTTTGCAAATGAAAGTATAAATTATTCAATATCTTTAAAGTTAAGTGAGAAAAATTATATCCTTTACACCTCCATTTTCCTGTTGGCAGTTAATGGCTCATTTTACGGTATTTTGCATTACGTTGCGCAACGTTTCTGGTTTCAATTTTGAAATTTCTGTGCGAATATTCTCCTTTAGTTCTTGAATGCTTTGTGGTTTGTTGACGTAAACTTGTGACACCCCACAAAAAAAATCAGGGGCTGCCAAATCTTGGGAACGAGGTAGCCACGTGAAATCAGCATTTTTTGAAATAATTATTCTGTATTCGAAAAGTTCTCGCAAAACCGTTATTGTCTCTCTTACGGTATGCGCTATTATTATTTGCAAAATAATAAAAATAAAAAACTTTAAAAACAAAAAAATTTTCAAATCAGTTCATCAAAGTTGGCCCACCCTGTATATTACTTATATTCTTAAAAATAAAGAATAGAAAATAGAATAAAAATATATAAAAAGTTAAACTTTTGGTTAGAAACTCATAAGCTCAAAAATACATTTTTTTTTTTAACACAATCATAAAGCCAGTTTCTTTAAATCGGGGGGTCTGGGGGGGTATGGATTACACCATCAGGGATTGTGTTCAAAAAAAGAAAATGTGTTATTGAATTTAAAATCAAAAATCTTAGATTTTTTGAAATTAGATTTGCGGTTTGTTCAATAACACTTTTTGCGCACAATCTCTGGTGTACTGGAGAGTATTCCATACCCCCCAGACCCCCTAGTTTTGAAAAGCTAGCTTCGTGTGCGTATTGTGTACAATTATTGAAATTTGATTGAGAATTTTTTATTGTAATTCGGAAATATTCAGCAACGCAATTTCCATGACTACTACTGTATTTTCAGTATTCAAATAGACCCAGTTCATGCTTTTGTTTTAATTTTGATGCTTATTTGTTTACAAAAAATTAAGATTAATGTACAGTAGCGGTCATGGAAATTTCATTGGAAATTATTCCCGAATTAAAACAATAGATTAAACAACAGAAAAAACAGTAGAGAAAACAAAAGAAAATATCCTTCATTATTTGACCAGAAACTTAATTTTTTTACAATAAAGCTATAAACATTAAATTAGAAAAAAAAATAATAAAAAAGCAAATTGTTTTATCACACTTTTCACATTTTTCAAGGTCATAGTAAAAAGTGATTCATAAAATATAGATTTTTTTATAATATACAACTTTTCGATAGGGCAGTTTTCGATAGAACATCAAGTTTTGCCTAAACGCAATAATATATTTTGCACGGCCTTTCAAGCTCCCCCCCAAATTAACCACCTTCGAATTTGCATTTTTTTTTACGTTCATTATAAGTATCTTGACCATTTCCAATGATAACAATGCACTCTACAAAATTAATAATGGAAGAATGGAAAATAGAGCAGAAATAGGTAGATAAAATGTAAAATTTTTAGTTTGAAACTCAGAAGTTCAAAAATTCATTTTCTTTTTTAAAAGCTAAGTTCAAAAAAAGAAAATGTGTCAGAAATCTTAGATTTTAGAATTTTAGAAGTTAGATAAACCCATAAGTCCAATAACATTTTTTTTTGCGCATAATATCTGGTGTACTGGGGGGTATTCCATACCCCCCAGACCCCCCGGTTTGAAAAACTTAGCCTTGTATGCGTATTTGTTTTTAAATATTTTCAATATTAAAATAGACCCAGTTTATGATTTTTTTTATTTCGATTTTTATTTGTTTACAAAAATATTTACATTATTCAATTAGACTCAGTTATGCTTTTGTTTTAGTTATGATGCTTGATTGTTTCCATAATAAAGTTGAATATTAATCTAGAGTCTAGACTCATAGCCATTTGTTTTTAAATATTTCAATATTCAAGTAGGCTCAGTTATGCTTTTGTTTCAATTTTGATGTTTATTTGTTTAGCAAAAGCTGAACATTAATCTATACTGACTGGCAATTGTTTTTCAGTATTGTCAGGTTTTCAAATAGGCCCGCGGGTTATGCTTTTGTTTTAATTTTGATGATTATTTGTTTACAAAAATATGAATATTAATATATACTGACCTATTAGACATATTAAACCATTATTCAGTTCAAATAAATAATGTAAAAGGATACAGAAAACAATTAAATAAAAGTCGTTAGGAAATTCGACTATCGTTCTTTGCCTGATCACCGGAAACTTGGATAAGAGGGCGTCCTATCATCTCAAACTGTTGATTCACTAGACTTTACAGGGTTGTATTTAATAATTCTTTTAATTGCTACCGACTCCGGGTGGTCCATCTTATCACCTTTCTCGCATGTTCTCGACTGTTGCTTGATGCACTTTACCATTTTTTCAAGAGGTTTTGAATGTTCGGCCGGTCTGTCCCACATAAACCATATCACAATCACTACAATTTAGTTTATAGATTCCGATTTTTTTTGAATATTCAATGCTTTTGATTTAATTTGTTTACAAATAGCTGAACGTTAATATATGCTGATGGACAATTGTTTTTAAAAAATTAAAAGAAAAAAAAACAAATAAATTTTAAATTTTTAGACAGTCCAGGACAGTACTATTAAAAATATAATATACAAAATATTTTATGAAAATGCTCGGTGGGAACGAAAACAGCAGATAATCAAAATTCAGTACCCCGTGGGTTAGCTTTTCGATGCTTCCCAGGGTTCCAGTTTAAGATCTCTGATTTTTTATCGATCAACACCTGGTGGAACAATTAACGTTTGAATGTCATTTGTTTGCCTACGGACGATTTAAAATGCTTTGTGATTACTCAACTTCAGCGTGCGTGATTTAAAATTGATTGTCGAATGGTGTGATGGCTATGATATGCTACTTAACAGTAGCTAATTTTATTCAATACCTTTTAGTGGAAAAACAATTTCCTTGACCTCTTAAATTTGTTGATAACATCTAATATATTAAGCAGTGCTGATATTTTCACTTAAGCAGCATAAGTTTTCACTTGAAATTTAGATTATCCATAGGAAACTCCAACAACATCCAAGATCTACTTATGGAAGTTTTGTTACTGTAATACTTGAAAGTTTCTTTGTTTGTTGTTAATTTTCAGTTAATGAGCTGCAGAACGAATACAAAAAGGCACCGATGATGTTTACTGTTACCCCGGAGTAATTTGGTTGTGAAATTTTGCAGGTAAATAATTTCTAGACTTTCTAGTTGCTTATAGATCGATTTAAATGACAGCTTAGATTAATAAATTTTGCAAATCGCAGATAAAAACTCAATTAAGGGTAAACAATTGTAAGTGCAAAGCTTTCGTGTCCGGTACAGAAAACTACCCCTACTGATAGAAATAGAAAAATCTGGTTTTGGCAGGTTTCTAGAGATTACACCAATTAAAAACTCGAATATTTTTTATGAAAGTTGCAGAAGTTGTGAAAAATTTGTTCCAGTTTTCATTAAGATAAACTCCTTTGCCACTTGTGTGATTTAAATAAAGAAAAAGTTTTGTAGGCTCAAGTTTACAAGTTCCACATATGTTAGCTTCCTCTGTCGACAAATAAATTTTACGTAAAACTTCATAAACTAAGGTACCTATATAAAAGATTTATAACTTTGATACAAAGTTATTATAGCTATTTAGCATAAAATATCATAAAGCGGTCTATTTTCTTAAAATTTTCCTATTTCGTTTAGAAGGGTGATTAATTACTTGACGAGTTATGGGGTTACGTATTGCATTAATGGCATTTAAACTTTCAAATTGTAAAAGTTCTACTAATTACGTCAGTTAATTTAACTTTTTTTTTAAATTTTAATCAAGTGAAATATCAAGTTTGGCAAAATGCGTTTATAAAAGTCGGAAAATTTCTTTGAGAGGAAAATTAGATACAAAAATATTTTAAATGACTGGTAGTTGTGCGAAATGTGCAATATAACAAGGTCCGCTATTTTAATAAAGATATAATAACATAGGGGTGGTTTTATTACTGTGAGATCTCGAGAGTCCCGTATGCTTAATAAACAAGCACGAAAAAGAAAAAGTAAAATTTCATAGATGAAGTAACGTCGGTAGTCTGCATTTTAATTTTAAATTTTCTGTCGCAACTTTCGACTTGGTACTACACCAAATTGCATAAATACAAAACATTTTATATTATTTTTTGTTGAATTAACTTAATCAGCTGGGTTTTAAAAATCACCCCTTAGAGTAACATACACGATGTAGAGTGCGGACGACGAGCTTAGTGCAACAAGCAATATTCATCGTTTATTGAATTATTCCGATGCCTGTTAACTTGTTGAGAAATGGTAGCTTAGGGTGCAGAGTAAGGGTTACCGAGGGTACCAAAGAGAATGTTCATGTTGGATTAGAAATCCCTTGATACATCTAACTATTGCTTTATGTTAAAGTACGCAATAGAAGTCGAAAGTGTCATTAAGAATATAAAATTAGATTATAAAGGCTTCACAGATGCTTTTGCAACTCCTGTCCAATTTTGAAAATCCTCCACAAAAATAAAAGCATAAATTTTATTTTCGGACTTCTGATAATTTAATTGCGGAGTTTAGTTAGACTAAATTTTTTGAAATGAAACTGAAATTGAAAATCTTTGCAGTTCTTACGGTAGTTCAAACCCAATTGGCAGGAAAACAGTTGGTTTAAAATATTCTTTCTACTGCAACTGAGAGGAGCTTTAGAGCGCATTATTTTCTATTTATTTTTAGCAAAAAAAAAGCACATACAAAAAACTAAGCTTTCTTCAATTGCTTCGTGACGAATTAACATCTTCGGATAACATCTCACATGTGAATTTGGTAGAAATTTTTTAAAAACGAGCTTTGAAAATAGTGTACGTGATCATGTGACGAACTTTAATCGTCGTAATCAAATAAAATACCTTTCCCCGTTGGCAGTTGTTACGTTGTCATGGTGCAAATGTTATTTGAAATGCTACAGCGTTTGGAAGTTGTTGCTTTTTTAAAATTTTTAAATAAATTACAATATGCAGTTTAAATTTCTGCCGCTGTAGGTTTACAACTGGTAGGTATGTTGTTTTCTTTGATTCACTCGTTTTTGTATTTTAAATATTTTATTTTTGCTAATTTGATACAGGTAAATCACAGACATTAATAATTAAGTTATGAGCACACCAGACATTATAAATTGCTGCGTGGAGATGTCGCTATTGGGAGTCGACCATAATAAAATATACCGTAGCGGTCATGGAAATTGCATTAATAAAGAATTGAAAATAGATAAAGAGTTAAATTTTTGATTTGAAACTCGTAAGCTTAATAATACTATTTTTTTAGCACAATCACAAAGCTATTATTTTTAAACCGGGGGGTCTGGGGGGTATGGAATACCCCCCAGCACATAAATGATTGTGTTCAAAGAGAGCAAATGTGTAATTGAATTTCAAATCCGAAAGCTTAGATTTTAGATGTTTAGAAGGTATATTTCTGGCTTGAAACCCATAAGCTCAATAACACTTTTTTTGAGCACATTCTAAAGTGTACTGGAGGGTATTCCATACCCCCCAGACCCCCCGGATTGAAAAACCTAGTTTCGATTTAGACTTGATTTCTCACGGTAAATTGAAGTCCCCGGATTCTCTTCTTGATTGCTTTGAATTTCTTCATATTTCCTCAAGATTTCCTTCACTTGTATAGCAGATATCCCCGACAATTTCTCTCATAATATCAGCTGTAATTTTGTTAATTGTAGTAGAAATTTCATTTAAAAGCAAAAATTTCTTGTCTTCTGAAGGTTGGCATATTTTGATATTGCTATTTGACCGACATCGTTTTGCCGACGGTTGCTTCCTCGTCGCCGTTTCGCCGTCGGAAATTTAGTATTTAACTTTTTAATGTTAAAATGAGCAAGTAGGTATGGGGACACTTGGCCGTGGGAACCAAATTGGGTCCCGTTATATAGCCTTATAGACCGTGTTATGTACCGTTATGTACCGTTATATACCGCTAGTCCGGACCTGGACTTAATTTGGTTCCCACGGCCAAGTGTCCCCATACCTACTTGAGCATCCAAAGTAGTTTTGCAAGAGATAGGAACCAAACTCGACATTTATACAATTTAAAAATTTTTAAAAATCAATTTAAAAAATTCGAGCTTTTTTCTTTTTATTATTTAGAGCAATTATTCTCTTAATTTTTCAGTTTCGAATCATCGGTTTCTTGAATTTCCTGTTTTTGAAAATAAAATTTTTTGCAAAATTACAAAAACTTTTAGCGGTCTTTATTGTATTGGTAATTATATAATATATGTAAACACAATACGCATACAAAGCTTGTTTTTCAAACCGGGGGGTCTGGGGGGTATGGAATACCCCCCCAGCACATCTTTGATTGTGTTCAAAAAAGGAAAATGTGTTATTGAATTTCAAACCAAAAATCTAATTTCTAAAATTCTAAAATCTAAGATTTCTGATTTGAAATTCAATTACACCCATATTATTCCATACCCCCCAGACCCCCCGGTTTAGAAACCTAGCTTTCAAAACGGAAAATGTACTTTTGAGCTTATGAGTTTTAACCAAAAAATTAAATTTTTTATCTATTTCTGTTCTATTTTAATCTGAGATTCAAGATTAATTCTCGAAATAGCAGCTGTTGCTACGATACGGTCTAATTTCCAGTAATCTCATTGGTAAATCCTAGGTTTATTTTGAATCTCGGATTAATGCGTGACTATTAATACAGGCAAATAAATAGATTTAGAAGTAGATTTTGAAGCCATCAAACCCGTTATTAATTGTAGAGAGCATTTTTATTATTGAAAATGGTCAAGAGGTTTATAATCAACGTAAAAAAAGAAAATTTAAGTCTGGAGGTGGTATAGGAATAATTGGGAGGAGGGGGGGGAGTTAAAAGGCCATGAAAAATATATGATTGCATTTTCCGGCGAAACTTGATATTCTATCTAAAACTGTCCCACAGGAAAATTGTATATCATAAAAAAATCTACAACTTTCATATGAGTCACTTTATGCTACGACCTCAAAATTTCCGTGAAAAATGTGAAAAGTGCGAAAAAACATTTTTTTTGTTTTTTCATGTTTTTTCTAATTTGTTGCTTATAGCATTACTGTAAAAAAATAAGTTTCGGGTCAAACAATGAAAGAAAATTTCTTTAGTATACTTTTCCCTACAATTAAAAGGTGTAATCAGTTTTTCAATTTTTTTAAAAATTCAAACAAATGATGAACAATTACTGAAAAATTCATTGTTGCAAAAGTCATTTTAGATTTTTTTTAATTTTTGAGCTTGTTGTCAAATAAGAATTACTATTTTTTATTATTGCATCGAAAAGTACACGTAAAAACAAAAAAAATAAGCCTCGGAAGAACTCTGTAAGATAAATTTTTATCACAGAATTTATTTTTGAAAAAAAAAACAGTTTTAGACTGAAATACTGAATATCTCCAAAACTTCTCGATTTTTTTATTTAAAAAAATTTGTGTTTATTTAAGCTATAAAAAGACATATTTTCACAAAATTTCATCAAAATTGAAGTATTTTTGCGAAAATGAAAAATAAAACACAAAAAAATTGTTTTTTCACATTTTTCACGGAAATTTTGAGGTCATTTTGAAAAGTCACTCTTACAAAAGTTGTAGATTTTTTTATGATTTACAATATTTATGTAGAATATTTTTTGATAAAACTTCAAGTTTCGACAAGAAAAATAAGTAATAAGTATAAGTTAAAAATTAGAAATGTAAAAAACACTTCGGAAATCAAAGTAAATAATAAAAATTAAAGCGAACGGAGGGGGGGGTTCCCAAAAAACCCTTTTTTTACTGAAAATCTAGGCCAGCAGTGCTAGATAAAATAATTGTTAAATTTTAAATTAGTAAATTGCATCTTACATTTAAAATTCCAGTTATTTTATTTTAAATTTAGAAAAAAATAGGAATCTCGTTAATCCACATTACGCGGAGGACTCATGTGTTTTCTTAAATATCTTGAAAGCTAAAGAGGTGCTAACAATAAAAAAAAGTACCTGGTTTATAGATAGAATAAGAATTTTATGTAATTTTTGCAATAATTAAATAAAAATCGGTCTTTTATTTGAAATTTTCTGCATACTCCGCCTCTGTTGGAGATTCATTTGACTCGGGGTGGCTTTCTATATTTTCGGCAAACTACTTTATATGAATTATTTAAAAAAAAATTGTCCAATTTATTTTGTAGCAAAACTCTGTTTGAAAAATTCAAAAGCTCAATTTAGTTAAAATTCTGGAGTAGCATGTAATAACCGAAAACAAATAGCAAACCTAAAAGAGGAACATCACTTGTTATCAATTCAATTTTAAATTGATTACTGAAAATACGTAGGAAAAGAAAAATTATACACCAGAACCAATTTTTCACGTTCCGCTTAAGAAATCGATTTTAGAAGACTCTAAACAATTTTACCTTTTGTTGTTTTTATCAAAGCAAAAATCTGATTTTGATGTTGGTCCTTTAAAGTGAGTGTTTTTAGATGATAAAGCGTGTTAAATTTATTCGAATAAAAGCGAAGCCTTGACCCCGATACTATGCTTTAAAAATTATTATGGTAAATCACGCGAGCCTCGCACTTCATATTTTCCAAAAAAAAAAGAAATTGCAAATTTAATTAAATACTCAAAGAGAAAACTTTCGGGATTAAAAAAAAACAAAGAATATTTTCAAACTAATCTAAATTCTTTCTTCCAGTTTAAAACTTCGAACAAGTTCATATAATATGAAGGGTCAATTCGGTACTACATGAAGTATGTGAGATATTTCGACCCTTTTGGTAACAATACGCCCTACGCTGGAACTTTAATATTGTTTTCTCTGTGTTCATTTTCTTGGTTTACTTAAATCAATATTAGCACAACCGTAATAAAAATGTAAATATACTACGTCATAGAGGAATAAAATATTAAATCTATTTAAACATACGCATTTTCAGAGATTACAATTTAAGAAGAGATAATCCTGTCAACCCCTATTACATTTCATAAATTTCATAAAAATCACGTACCAAGTTATGTAAACAGAAGTCCACCCTTCTATTCATAAAAATATATAATATCATAAATTACCAATTCAACAGTGCGACGTATACTTATAAAGCAAATTAATAATATTTTTTTTTATCAAAATGTAATTAATAGAGTGGAACTTTAAAAATCAATCTTATTGTCAAAGAAACTTTTATTATCGACAAGAAAAGTTCGTTCGCTAAACTGTATATAGAGTTCTTTAAAAGTTTTGTGAGCGAAACTCGAGTAGATTCGTTTTCATATAATTAATTAGTTTCTATCAAAATAAAAAGCAATAAAAATAAAAAAATTGTTTTACAAATAATGTAACTCTACAGTTTAATCCGCAATTTTTAAAGTCCTTTAGACGTTAACTCAGTATAAGCTCCTGTTAAGTGTCCTTAACCGTTTGTGACCTATTATGAATATTTTTGTGGAGAGAATAGGTAATCATGTCCACTCGGTTAATTTTAACATCACCAACTGACGAAGTTAACCGCCATTAGCTTAATAGTAGCTGTAGGCTGACTTGAAGACAGGCAGATAGCGGTTTGCCACAATCTTGCACTAACAGGCTGTCTACGGGCCACTTTCAATGGACCGTCACAAAATTGTTATAATACGAAAAATTAAAAAAATGTTGAACAAAATAACCAAAGAGAAAAAAAGAGTGCCAGAAGGAAAATTTTTTTTTTAAATTTCAAGATCAAATATATTTTTACAGCCGGTTTTAGTGATTACATCCACGAAATAAATAATACAGGATATCAAACGGGAGGTAATCATACTTTGGGTTGACAAAATTTAAGTAAAGTTAGTAAATATTGTTGAGTTAGGTAAAACTTTTGAAAGTTGAAACCGCAGGTTTGAAAATCCATGTTCCATGAAAAGTGCGTTCCCCAGATTTTAACTCAAAATGAACGATTTTAATGTTACAGGAAGTTCGATCACCTAGGGATTTTGGAATACTAAATTCCTTAATTTCAGATTATCTTTTTCTAATTCTGAAAATGTCAGAAAGTTAAATTGAAATCGGATTCTCGATGTTTTTCATCAGGAAATTTTTATAATATCTGTGTATTTTTTCCTCTTGATTCAAAAATTAGTTTATTTTTCATCAGACAAGAAATGGCAAAGCTAAATACTAATTATTTAATGAAATATGTAAGGCAAGAAGCTAACAGCTGGTTCTATGTTCGTTACAGCGAAGTCAAATTACAGTTTTTTTCATAATTTTTTTTTTGCCGAATTGCTGTAGATAAATTGTAAAAATAAGTGCAGCAAAATATGTGTTCAATTTAATGGTCGGGAGAGACACCGACGACGCTATGCTGGTTCCCAGGCTCACCGGTCTCCACCAATATTAAACCAACAAAATTAGCATTTCTACAGGATTATATCCATACCAGAAATTGCTATCTCGGGAAAACTAACATTTTTGCTTTGTTATTTACATATTGAGTTGGCAGACTGATTGCATTTTAATCAAAAACCGTAATATTGCTTTAATTGCATTCAATGCCGTTTTAATTGGAAATGTGCTGAAAATTTAAAAATTACCTTTCATGCAGGTAGGTACTCGACTGGTTGCTTTTTGGAAATTTATACAAAAGCTCGTGTAGCCCTCGCGTTATTACTGTGTTAAATTTGGTGTTCTTTCGAAAAAAAAACTTAAAATGTTATTCTATAGCAACATAAAACTGAAATTTAAGCTTTTACAGCTGACACTTCGTAATGTTCGTTCACTGTTCGTTTTATGTTAAATTTAATATAAAATCCCGCAGTTTCAAAGCTATAAAAACTAATATGCTATATTTACCACCTATTCGAATGCAAATATGTTGTATAAATCAAATAAAGAATTTATTTCGTACTTGGATGACTTTATGGATGCAAAATATTCAATCTAGTTTTTCTACTTTTCCAATATTGGTATCACATATACGACCAATTTTTCAAATTTACTTTAAGATAGGAATAGTAAAAAAAAACTAATATCAAAATACGATTCCAAACAGCCTAGGGCAAAAAAATCCCGCTATAAAATTCTCTAATTATTTGTAATGTTGGAAAGTTTTCCGAGTAAATCAAATAAATTTCCTCTTGAAGTAAACTAATTCGCGATTTATCTCGAACATTTTTATAGAAGTCTATAAAATAGGTCAATTTTATTAAATTATTGCCACGACTTAAATTTTCTGGATAGGGTATTTCTGCACTAGCAGCATAACTTTCCAGAGATAAATTTTTCCACCAAAATCTAGCCGGGTCTTTCGAAAATTTCGAAGAAGATATCGTGCATTCCGAGTTTAAAAGTAACTTACCGAGGAAATGTAACGAAAAGGTGTAACTTACCTGAAACAAAAAAAAATTAAATTAGAAAAGGAATTATCCTTATATCACAAATTTAATCTATAAACACAGAGGGTAGGCCCGGAGTTCCCGAAAGCCATTAATAGTAACTTTCTCAATATTATTAAAGTGTAATCTGGAAAATGCAATAATAATTGAAATACAGATTACAGCATGGAGATAAATTTTACTACTTTCATGAAAGCGTATACAGGCATTCCGTTGGGTGAAGCTTATTCCCTTACCAAGCCTAAAGTTAGTGGTAAACCTTAAATTAATGTGGATAGCCAATAGTTGTAAAGAAGTTAGACAAGTAAATACATCATTATTTTCACTTACATAAATCACTTCGTATTTGCCGGGAAAAATAATTGAGGTAAATTTTGTGAGAAAAAATTACAGTAATTTTGAGTATTGAATCGAGGCAAGTTAAAATTTTCTATCGATAAACCAAGTCGATTGAATCCGGCGGTTTCATACTAAATTAAACTTCCGTGTATTTGCAACTTTCTCAATTTTCAGGGTTAGCCATCCAACCGCAACCAGCAAACGATTTTCAAATTATGCTCGACGTAGAATTACGTTCGTTACGTATGGAAATGGACGGTGGCGTGCAGTCACCTTTTTTTTCAAATAATTAAAGTTAATGTAATAAATACAAAAAGATCGTAGAACAAGAAAAAGTTTCCACTTACAAAACGTGTAATCAAAAAAGTCCACTCCACGACTTTCTTAATCTAAAAGAGCAGAAAGAAGTACATTATCTCAGAAACGAAAAGGTTAGCTTTTTGTAAAGAGCATTGGAAATAGTGCACTTTTTTGTGCTTTTAGTTTATCTTAGTTTTTTATAAAAACTCCACTAACATCAATTTTATCAAACATCGACTTTTATTATTATTACCATTATTACACATTTCAAGTGTATTTTTTAACAAAAACAATAATATAATGCATTTACCTTTTTTTTAAAAAAAATTATTTCTACTTTAAATACAAATAAACTGCTGTACGTAGGCACCACCGGTAGTAGAGAAGCTATGACACTCATAACGAACTTTTTTTAAAAAAATTTTCTTAGTCCGAATTTAAATAAAATTTTGAATTTTATTATTTACTGCAATAGCAGTAATACAAATGTCGAAATATTTAAATTATTCTAGAGATTGCGATCGATGACATGGTTTTTGTTGTCATGTAATTGTAAAGAGGATGCACTTCTGCGTGTAGCTGCCGGAAGGCTTGTTTGAAATGCAATACGATTTGTAATGGCGTATCCTGCGCAAATATTTTAACTGACGTGGATATTGATGAAAAGGATTAAAATACAAGAAAATGATGGTAAAAAATTTACAATGCAGTTTTGTGCAAAAAGTAACCAATTATGTCAGAAACTTTCTATATCTTATATTTTTATCAGAAAGTCAGGCGGCTTCTAATCGCTCTGATCTTATAATCGGCCGTTGATGTATCTTCCTATCCTTCGGCAGCAGTTTGTTAGAGAATTTAATTCAAATATTTTCATAAATTTCTATTTCTTCGTTTATGTTTTTAAATTTTCATTGAATTCTAATTCTAGAGAAAGTGGGATAATTGAAAACTAGGAAGACCAATGAGGTGCTGCCCTCTCAAAACATAATATTCAAGTTGTAAAGACAACAACAAGTCAAATTCCATCGTCATTATGTTTTGCGATTTAAATAGTAAAAGTTACACAATGACCTGTTGTACTGATCCTTCGACTTCCGCCCCCCCCCCCGTTGTCTTGGAAACAGAATATTTGCATGCAGGAGTGAGATATATTGTCGTCACCGTATCACCATTAGCCGTTTCGCCGCCACCGTTTCGCCCATTTCGCTTTCGGGAATTTGGTTTGGAATTTAATTTTTTTAATGTCAAAATGCACATTACATATTCTTCTATCAAAAATCTAAAACCTTCATTTAATAATTATTCAATTTTAACCCTTAACTGCCACAATTCACCAGAATAGCATAGGTAACTGCCACACTGCCTGGGACGTTTCATACCCCACCGTTAAAAAATTGGTTTAGAAAGCGGCTATTGACTTTTTCGACTTACAAACAATTTTCTAATAATTGTTAAGAGCTCTTTTAGAAGATATCAGAAGTACATTGATGAAAAAGTAATAGTTAGTTGTTAAAAAAAATTATTAAATGCAAAAAATTGCAAAAAATGACAATTTTCACAAAAAAATCATAACTTTTTAATTTTTTATATTAACAGCTATAAAAATTGAATGGGATACTCTTGAAATACAGTAGATGTCATTCCTGAATTTAAAAAAAATAGATAATATATTTTTAATAAGAAAAAATTGAAAATTGAATACAAAAAGATAAAAAGTTACATGTTTAGTTTGAAACTCATAAATTCAAAAATAAATTTTTTTTTGAAAGCTAGGTTTTTTCAAACCGAGGGGTCTGGGGGGTATGGAATACCCCCCAGGACATCAGTGATTGTGTTCAAAAAAAGAAAATGTGTAAGAAATCTTAGATTTTAGAATTTTAGAAATTAGATTTCTGGTTTGAAACCTAGAATTTCGATTACACATTATTTTTTCGCGCAATCTCTGGTGTACTGGAGGGTATTCCATACCCCCCAGACCCCCCGGTTTGAAAACCTAGCTTTGTATACAGCTTATTATTATTACCGTTGCAATTTCAATGACTGCTACTGTATATATCTGTAAGGTAAGAATCATTTGCTGGGCAGAGTAAAATGCCCACTTATGCACATTAGTGGATTAACGAAAGTCTAAAAAATAATTTTCCTCCCTTAAGCATTTTCTAAATACGCCACTGTTAACTAGAAAACAGTAACAGTAACAGAAGGTTAAAAGTATTTTTTAAGCAACAAAATTTATTTTTACGTCATTTTGAAATCCTTTTTGGTGGAACTCTTGGGTTTTTTCTAGATTATTTACGAGGAACCGCTTCCAGCTGCAGATTAAAAATTTTACTTATTTACTTCTTGTAGTTTATTTTTTATAAATAAATTTTATATCTACTACATTTATGTCAAATTATCGCATGTGACCAATTGTATCCCCAAATTTCTGGGTCCAAATGTCGCGCGACCAAATATCCGCGACGTTTCGACGTGGAACCGCTTATAATGATTTTGGGTGGAGAGGGAAGAGGTATCCAAATTTTGTTCAGTAAAAGTGTTTAAATTAGACTTGATTACGGCGGGGGTCAAATTGACCCCCCAGTGACATTGAAGGGTTAATTTTGCATTTAATATCTTACATTTTAGCATAGATTAAAAATGTAGAGATAGCTTCTCACCTTTTAAAAAACCCTAAAACTCTTCATGTTAACTTGAAAAAATTAAATTACAAATTTCCGACGGCGAAATATCCTACGCCGTTGTGGGTTTCTCATACCCCCTAATTCCACACAAATTAATAATAGCAAGTTTTAAAGTTTGTCATAGACAAATAGTAATTTTAGGCATACAGCTTTAAAGCATTTTATTTTCATTTATGAGTAAATGCTATTTGCATAGGTAAATAGTATCTGCCTAGGCAAATAGTGTCTACTTAAATGATTTATAGACATAATAAAACTTAATCAATAAATTTTAATCAATAGTCAATAAAAACAAAAGAAATAAAGTATCTACCGAGTACCGAGTTAGTTAGTATAGGAAATAACACAGTTATTTCCATTTTATTCGACGGTTTATTAATTAATCTTGAATAATGTATACTTTACTAATAAGCAGTGGCGTATTTAGGGGGGGGGACAATTTTTCTTCCCCAGGGATGACTCGGATTGTATTCTTGAAGTCCTCGTTGATAAAAATAATGTGTACCTTTTGAGGTTTTATACTTTAAATTGTGTTTGTGTATACTATTAGTCAGTTATCTTTTTACCACTGATGCACACGAATAGATTAACGAGAAAGAGGGAGAACGGATAGCCGATTTGGGCCTATTAGACAAGCGGCATTTATGTAATTTTGTTATTTATTTTTATTTTATTAAGTCAGAATGTTCTTTATTTTGATTTTATCTCAATAAATTAAATAATTGATTTTAGTTATTATGCTCGCGTCCCCACTTAGTATTATCACGCCTCCCTAGGGGGGCGCGCCCCACAGTTTGAGAAGCGCTGACTTAACGAATTAATTAAAAATGTATAAATAACTTTTCTAAATTAATATAATTATACAAAATTGAATCCAATTACCTAGCCTCAATATTATTGTTCACGATTTGAATTTAGCAGTTTATTTAATTTTAAATAATTATTATCTCTGACACTGGAATAATTATAAATTTTGCTGTATTTATTTTTAATTACAATTAACTGTGTATTATAGTTTGGATGTATTTCAACTTTAACATTAATTCGTTATACTAACTATGCCTAATTGCTAATTAAAAATATCAATTTTTTTTTTGAGCAAAAACAATACCAATTAATATAAAAGTTGGAGTTGCCAACTTTAAAATATTAGAAAGTAGGAAGCCACCTGACAAAGGCACCAACTTTCAAACAATTTTGCTTGGTACGAATGGAAAAAAATGCGGTTTAACCGTAGACTTCCCCAAAGGATTTTGATGGTATCTACCGGGCTAGGCGTAATTTAGCAAATTTTCTACTTGGCCAGTCCGCCCCTGGTTTATGCAAATGCTAGTCTTAAATCCTATTAAATTGTCAAATTAATGGTTCGAATTTAATGTTTGAGAGAATATTACAAGATTAGTGGCTCCTTTAGATATAAGTTCTCTACAGATGTCATGTAAGTACGTTCAACTTTAGAATTAGAAATTTTAAAAGCTGACAGGAGAAGGAACTTACGCTAGTACCTACTTAAATTTATTCAAGTACTAAAGAGCTTTAAACCAAACGAAATTTTCACTCGAACTTAGCTACACGAATATTATTATTATTATTATTACGGAAAATTATGTCGAAATGGAAGTGTCAAATTTTCAATTTAATTTTAAATAACTTGAGCGAAATAGAGTGAGTGAGAGAGAAATATAAAATTAAATCGTGGTAACTCTTTATGTTTGGTTCTATATGAAATAGTGAATTTATTCATGAATTGTGCATTGTAAATTATTTCGAAAAGATTGGCTTGCATTTTATATTAGTACGAATAAATCCAACTTTCCTATCGGATTGTTATATTTTAATAAAGAATAAGAAAAGCTTATACTTACGGGATCAAGTGAAGTAGTAATTTTTAAATTTCAAATTTATTCCAAAATTTAAAATTTTAATTAAGATTGCGGAGAATTTATGTATAATAATATGAATTCGCTAGTTGTAAGTTGACATTAGAAATAGATTCATCATAGCTAAGCCTAATATACTAACTTAATTATTCAAATAGTTTATCAAGTATACATAAGTAGGGAGCTGAATAATCCACACACCCAAATAGTTTGTTAAGAATTTTAACTGATATTTGAATATTCTCGTTATCTTGCAACTATGACAATGTCGTTTTCAAATTTTCATACAACGAAATACTTCTACCTTGCTAATCTCATTTTCCTAATACCTCACTTATACAGCATTCGAGATCTTAAAATTGTATTAAAAATCATGGAGCTTCCTATCTCCCCATCGGTGACAACGACAAAGCTCTTAGACGACTCATTAATTTTTATTTCAATATTATTAGCTAATTTTAAAAATTCAAAAAAAAGCGTTTTGAGGTATAAATTTCACTCCCACGTTTGTTACATTCACATTAGAAATTCTTCGCTTCTCTAAAGTTTCGCGAAATTTTTCATTTAAATCCAATTTTAGGAAACTCTAGTTAAATACATATTTTTAGATTAAATATTTGTCTCATGCGTGAAACGTAATTCTTTAAGAACATTATTTGTAATTTTAAATTCTAGACATCTTTTTTTTTATTATTTATTATTCACAGTGTACAATATTACGATGGCCTCATTTATTATAACCTACGCGAGTAACCTCTTGTGAGTAGCAAATTTAAAAAAAAACGATTTAGTTCATTTTTGAATTATAAAAAAATTTTTTTTAGCTTGAAATTCCTGAAAAACCTGAAAAATTATGTTTCTTCTTTATGATTTGTCAAATAAACCAATTCTTCACGTTGACATAGTACAGCTTGAGTTTGTGTTTGCTCGGTTTGTTTTATCACTTCATCACATTAAGTTAAATTAGATCCTGTCGGAACCTCTCATCTCCAAGAGGTCTAGAAGTATGAAATACCTCAAGTGTTTTTCAGTTTTGGCGCGTAAGTGCAACACAACACTTGTATATTGTGACAATTTATTGTTAATAATTGTTCGAGCGCCCCATTTGCCCTTTGCTCCGTGCCGCTAATGAAAGAATCGTTTCGAAGCGCCACTTTTATTGCAGTGGGCACTCGCTAGAATTAAACTAGTCTTGGGTTAGAGTTGTTAAAACGCAGTTGTAAATTTGCAAGTCCAGTTGTCCAGTTGGACAGCAAATACGGCAACGGTAAGTATGCCGACAACATTTAAATCGGCAGTAATCATTCCCACGCCAAAAAAATCGTAGAACAGCTACGTCTTTGCATTGAATTCTGGTTTAACTACGGTTTTACTAAAATACAACTTAAACCTATAGTAACTTACAGAATAGAACTACATAAGTCTTCGAACTGACTTGTAATATTCAGGGCCGGCGCCACCATATGTGCGAACGCGGTGCCTTTGCACAGGGTGGCAGATTTTTGGGGCGGCAAATTTTCGTTTTTTCGCATGTGAAATTTTAGATATTTTTATTAAATGTAATTTATTTTTAATAATTTTTTAAAAAATATTTTTAATAAATATCATTTTATTTGTTTGTTGCTTCTGTTTATTCACTTAACTCCGCCGATGGCGTATTTTATATTTTACAAGTATTTTTGAGTGCGTAACTTGCATTTGAAAATGGCGAATTTACTTATTAGAAAGTAAATCTTCGAGCCGTCTCTGCTATTAAAATCATCCCCGAAGCGGCCTCAACTCAAAATTTAAAAATCTAGAAAAATGGGATTTTGAGTAGCTGCACTTATTAAAAACATTTCTTAAGCTGCTTCAACTCGAAAATTACAAATTTTAAAAGACGGGATTTTAAAGTCGCCTCACTTAGTAGAAATATCCCCGAAGCGGCTCCAACTCAAAAATTATGCATCTTAAAAGACGGGATTTTTGAGTCGCCTTATTCATCAAAAATATCGCTGAAACGGTTTCAATTCGAAAAATTAAAATTTTTGATTTGTCTGCTTTGTTTTTCTGATTTTCTGATTATCTGGAAAAGGGATAGGTTTTTCAAAAATTTTTAATCGACAGAAGTTGTAGTTCGTTAATTTTCTTATCCGGAATGGGGCGTCAGAATTTTTGTAAAATGTAATATATTATAAAGTTTTGAAAAAAAATCTTTAATTTTTCAACATTTTTTTACTTACTTTAATTTATAACTTGAAAGCCGTTAATTTTAGACAAAATATTTTTAAATCTAGTTTGTTGATTACTTCACGATTTTCAAAAAGTCACTAATGCATCTTTACTAAAAAATCAATATTTTCTGAGATATGGCCACGTGAAAGAGGAAATTTAAAAAAAGTTTTTTAAAGAAGTCTAACTCTCGAGAGCTTAAATTTAGAAAAAAATTTTTGTTAAAAATGTTTCTTAGAAAAGTGTCCTCTACCACCTAACACACTTTTAAAAACTTTAAGGCTTAATTATTAATTAATTAGATTAATTTTGAAAAACCAAAATAAGAAAAACTCCAGTTTTTTAACATTTTTTTACTTACTTTAATTCATAACTTGAAAGTCGTTTATTTTAGACAAAAAATATTTAAATCTAGTTTGTAGATTACTTCACGCTCTTTAAAAAGTCACTAATGAATTTCTCTAAAAAAATCAATATTTTCCGGGCTATGGCTACATGGAAGTAGAAATTAAAAAAACTGATTTAAAGAGGCCTAACTCTCGAGAGCTAGAATTTAGAAAAAAATTTTTGTTAAAAATGTTTCTTAGAAAAGTGTCCTCTACCACCTAAAACACTTTTAAAATTTTTAAGGCTTAATTTGATTAATTAGATTAATTTTGAAAAACCAAAATAAAAAAGCTCCAATTTTTCAACATTTTTTTACTTACTTTAATTTATAACTTGAAAGCCGTTGATTTTAGACAAAATATTTTTAAATCTAGTTTGTTGATTATTTTACGCGTTTTAAAAAGTCACTAATGCATTTTTACTAAAAATTCAATATTTTCCGGGCTATGGCAATGTGTAGGTGAAAATTAAAAAAAAAGCTTTAAAGAGGCCTAACTCTCGAGAGCTTGAATTTAGAAAAAAATTTTTGTTAAAAATGTGTCTTAGAAAAGTGTCCTCTACCACCTAAAACACTTTTAAAAATTTTAAGGCTTAATTTGATTAATTTGATTAATTTTGAAAAACCAAAATAAGAAAAGCTTCAGTTTTTCAACATTTTTTTACTTACTTTAATTCATAACTCAAAAGCCGTTGATTTTAGACAAAAAATTTTTAAATCTAGTTTGTAGATTACTTAACGCTCTTTAAAAAATAATTAATGCATTTTACTAAAAAATCAATATTTTTCGGACTATGGCAACGTGAAAGTGGAAATTAAAAAAAAAGCTTTAAAGAGGCCTATCTCTCGAGAGCTTAAATTTAGAAAAAAATTTTTGTTAAAAATGTTTCTTAGAAAAGTGTTTTCTACCACCTAAAACACTTTTAAAAATTTTAAGGCTTAATTTGATTAATTAGATTAATTTTGAAAAACCAAAATAAGAAAAGTTTCAATTTTTCAGCATTTTTTTCTTTCTTTAATTCATAACTTGAAAGCCGTTAATTTTAGACAAAAAATTTTTAAATCTAGTTTGTAGATTTCTTCACGCTTTTTAAAAAGAAACTAATGAATTTTTCTAAAATAATCAATATTTTCCGGGTTATGGCCACATGGAAGTAGAAATTAAAAAAAGTGTTTTAAAGAGGCCTAACTCTCGAGAGCTAGAATTTAGAAAAAAATTTTTGTTAAAAATGTTTCTTAGAAAAGTGTCCTCTACCACCTAAAACACTTTTAAAATTTTTAAGGCTTAATTTGATTAATTAGATTAATTTTGAAAAACCAAAATAAAAAAGCTCCAATTTTTCAACATTTTTTTACTTACTTTAATTTATAACTTGAAAGCCGTTGATTTTAGACAAAATATTTTTAAATCTAGTTTGTTGATTATTTTACGCGTTTTAAAAAGTCACTAATGCATTTTTACTAAAAATTCAATATTTTCCGGGCTATGGCAATGTGTAGGTGAAAATTAAAAAAAAAGCTTTAAAGAGGCCTAACTCTCGAGAGCTTGAATTTAGAAAAAAATTTTTGTTAAAAATGTGTCTTAGAAAAGTGTCCTCTACCACCTAAAACACTTTTAAAAATTTTAAGGCTTAATTTTACTAATTAGATTAATTTTGAAAAACTAAAATAAGAAAAGCTTCAGTTTTTCAACATTTTTTTACTTACTTTAATTTATAACTTGAAAGCCGTTAATTTTAGACAAAAAATTTTTAAATCTAGTTTGTTGATTACTTCACGCTTTTTAAAAAGTCACTACTGCATTTTTACTAAAAATTCAATATTTTCCGAGCTATGGCCACATGAAAGTAGAAATTAAAAAAAGTGTTTTAAAGAGGCATAACTCTCGAGTGCTTAAATTTAGAAATAAAATTGTGTTAAAAATGACTTTTAGAAAAAGTTATGTAAAGGGTATCCGGGGACACTAAGGGAGCTTCCTTACCACCCTGACTTGATATGAGTAGAGAGGCTATCGGATTTCTAAGACACTTTTTAAATCCTAAGTTCAAATTTCATTAAACGAATTTTGATTCGCGGATAATTTTTACTAAAATTATAAAATCTACAAACGAATTTCAATTAATCCCAAATGATGTAATGAAATCTGTTACATTCTAATCAAAACACCACGAATCAAAATTTTAATCGAATTAATTCGCAAATGAAAACCGAACGTAAAAAGTCTTTTAAAGTGGTTGCCCTCAGAATCTTGAGGTATTTCTAAGATCCTTTAATTTCATGAGTTTTCTTGAGATTTTTTTGAAATTTTTCAGATTTCCTTTCAATTGTACAGTAGATTTCCTCTCTCGAGTGTCTCTTATTCTTTCTTCACCTCGAGATACTTTTTTTTAAATTCAAATTTATTAGAAAAATATTACGTATATTAGACAGGAAGACAGGAATCAGTTAAACTTTTGCTTTGTTATCGCTAATTGGAATTGTATCTGGTGAAATTTGTAGAAATCGAGATTCAGAGATTTGTTGTTCAAGTTTATCTGTACATCCTCAATATTTTGCTTAAGTTTTGGCATATAGCATCTGCAATGTAACAGTGGAGAACGTCCCAAAAACTTGTTTCGTGTATACATATATCTAATTATGATAACAAAGTATCACTTTATTATGACTTTTTACGTAAGACAACGTTGCACTTTATGTAGCTAAATTTAAAAAATTGTTTAAAAATTCCTTAGAAATTTTAACTAAGGTTTAACTTTAATTCCAAGTTCCCAGTTTTAGCAATAAAAAATTAAAGAAAACTAACAGTCAACCAAGTTTTTGGCCTATGCTCTGTTATTATTTGTTAGCCATTTGCACTCAAACGGTAGAATGTGAAACAACAATAAAATAAAAACAAAGTTAAATAATAATATGTAGGTAAATACATAGAAGCATTGATGATAACGTGCATTCTGTCCCTCGGGATTCGTCTTTCCTGCAGGAATGATGCTTAATGTGGTGCTTTCGTGACAGACTGTAGTTTTTTAGTAGTACTGCAGTAATTCTAATTATTTTTTCATTATTAACAAAGCAAGTGTCAGACATAAACTTGATAATAATGAATTTTTTAATTTAAATTTCGACTTTGAATCGCATCTTGGGATAATAATTTTGAGCAAAAGCATTATGGCGAAGTAATGGCTTAAAACAATAGTAGTTAATAACCTTTTTGGCTTGCGTACCTAAACTGATTTGCTTATTTAGGTGAAACAGGCCCTACGTGTAAGGATAATGAGGTTTTTTGTGAGGTCGTTACAATTAGCATGTCAACTTTACAAAATGGAATGACTCAGTGATTTGCAAATTAAAAGGCAAGATTATTCCGTGATAAGATTTAATGAAAATTTATTAGCAATTGAAAGTGAAATCGGTGCGACGATTTATTTTTTTAAATATTCCGTTATCTCGTCAGACTTTAATGTCGGTCTTGTAAGGTGAAAAATAAAAAGTTTTTCGTGGTTATTCGTCACGTTTTGGAGATATCAATTCTCCCAAAGTACAACATGAACCGTTTTAATCTTTAATGCATCATTAGGCAAGTGAGGTTCAGTGTTTGCGTGTTTATTACGGTTTTCATTTGGTGTTAAATTTATGATTTTTCAAACTCGTTTAGATCCCCGAAATCTGTGACCATCTTTAATATTTGATCGCCGCTAGTAGGCCAAATTCAAATTATAATATAAATTTTACATAGTAGTACACATGCTGTTTGACTTCCGTCCTTAATCGAACGATACGAAATTTATATGCTAATTTTTCGATGCAGCAGTACATTTTAGCTTAATAAATTCATGATTGTAGTCACGTGATATTAATAATAATCATTACATTCTAATAGATTGTAAATTTGTAGCCTATACGTGTAGACCGTAAACCGTCGATGGATTTGCATTATTTTTGAATTTCACGTGTTTTCTTCTCTTCTCACTTGGAACATTAACATTCATGAGTTGATGAAACATTTTTAGAAAAAAAAAATATATGCACACTTTTCGACTGAAAGATTTTCGTGCAATCAAGAAAAAGGGAAAATTATATTTTTATGTACTACGCAATTTGGATGGCGAAAACGGGAGTGCTTGTTAAGCGTCTTGTTAAACGTTTCGAGTGATAATAATAATATTTTAACGTCGGTATTACTCTCAGTTAATTTCAAATATCGATACAATATCTAATAATGATAATAATATTCTTTTGTCGAACAGGGATTGTTGGAAATCGAAAGCGGGCACAATATTTTCATTTAATTTTTAATTAATTTTGCTATGAAAGTGTTAACGAAAGCTGCCGATTACCACTAATATCATTTGCATGTCATTCTGCATTATGAACCGTAAATTTTGCCTGATTCTACCGAAATCCTTTTAGATTTAACCCAAAAGGATTTGTCGTAATGCATTATAATCTTCTCGAAATTTAAACCATTTTAATTCTGTTTCAGAAAAGTTTTTCCTAATTTTATTTTGTGTTACTCGGGGCATGAAAGAAAATAAAATTTTTACCCTATTATATAGTTACTTAGATACAATTTGGGATAAATTAAAAGTAAGACAACAAACCTGTTTTCTTTTTATGTTAGCTGAAGCACGCGTTTGGAATCACTAGGGAAGTGAGTGGTTTAAAAGCGAGGGTGGCCTAGCAAGGCTGGTAATCTTCCAGAAATAAATGTCCCGTAAAATGACACGTGAAATAGCAGCGAGACTCGTCGCCCGCCCTCTGCTCTGATGGACTCGAGCGTTTCTTTTGATATTATCGCACAACGAGGCAATTCCAGCCCATTTTCGACTATTTTACTGGCAATATTTTAATAAAAAAAAAAAAAATTTTTTTGCATTCGGCCACAATTAAACGAAGCCAATCAAACGGAACGTTTAAACCAACTACTAACTTATCGCTTTTGCAACAAAGTAATTAATTCTGATTTTAGTTATACCGATTTGCGGCAGTGTTTCGTGTTTGATTACGAAGGTGCCTTCGGGAATGCAAAGTTTAATTTATGAAATATTAAATTAGCCTTCTGCGAAAAGTCACTACTCGGGCTTTATATCTGCCTAAGACCTAATGGATTTAGAAAACGTAAGATCAACGAAATTTAAATGTCTCTGGCATACAAAATTGCTTTCTTATCATTTGGATACATCAAGTGTTAAGATTTTACTGGCACGCAATTTCCATTATGCTGTTTCCGTAAATCATAATCAAATATTCGCAAAGGAACACCTATCGATAAAGGCTCATTTGGCTGATTACGTGATTTCATTACAATAAGGACACATGTCACATTTTATTACCAACAGAACTGACGTTTATGGGATTATAAGAGAAAAATTCTTAATTAAATATCCGGTTGCTGCTGAACAAAAATGCGAAACACAAAAATATACTTATTATAATACTCGGAGCAAACAGAATTTCGAATATTAATTAAGTATTAAATTTAAAACCTTCGCTGCGTGGAGGAAAAAAGGTCTCCGCTATACGACATATTGTTATTATTATTATTATTATTATTATATACATAATATTACAACCGCGTTGTTTCGGTAATGTAATTGTATTTATATTTCTTTAAAACGAACGGCAATTGTAAATTTATGCTTATGAATAATTCCAACAACTTATTTTGAATGCCTTACATTTGAGCTTTCACTTAATGTAGAAAGTCAAGCCGTAACAACTTTTTAAGCTTCTAAAACCTTTATTAAATATACAATAAGCAAGTTTTTTATGTGACCCTTTAAATTGAATCGCTCCATATACGTTTAGAGGGTTCGAGTTTGTTATTTTGACAATAAATCCATCTCACGTGTTTGTGATTGAATTTTTCAAAATTTCATCATAACGCGAGTAAAATAAAAAGGAATAATTTTTAAATTTCAGTTAATTGCAGGTAAACCTAACGAAAATTCCGTTTTAAACAGACAGGCGTAACGGAATTCGTCCTTACAGGATCTGTTGTACAGAGGCACCTAATCGAATTTTAGGCAACATTTTCAAAATGCCATTTGTGTGATAAATTAGTGGCTACATAAATTTAAATTAAAAAGTTGTTTTCCGTTTGAGCTTCGTCGCAATATGATATACCAAGCCACGATAATACATCAACAAGAAATTGCTTTAGTTTGTAAAGTTTAAGGGAGTATCCCCTTTATGTATTTGACTACTGCAAACTTCAAGGTCTATAGAGTGCATTTACTCTTTGATTTATTTATATCGTGCAAAGTTTATGCAAAAATTAAATTTTTCCATTATCAAAGCGTAAACATTTTTCTAAAATTGATTTCAAATAAACGACCGTTATATTTTATTTTTTATTACGGCGTGCATAAATAATAAATTTTGTGTACGTACAACAAAAGTAGAACTAACGTGATACATACGAATATATCATACGCCGATAAAAATCTAAAATTATTTATGATTGTTCATGTTTTAAGCTTACCGGGATGTAATTACATGCAGCACTTAGTTTGAACACCGTTTATTATTTATTACAAATTATCAAACCAGAGGTTATCGGCATCCTTAAGGATTTTCCAATAACAAACCTGCATAATATATCATTTAATTAAATATTTCGGCTTTTCAGTCTTTTCAGTCGCTTTCTTGCTGAAAATTTAACAAACTTATATAATACCATAGTAGCTTCTCACTATTCTCAAACCCAAAGGACGATATCGCCAGATGCGTATTTCTAAAGTTTCCAAGTAAAAGCTGAGCTTGAACTTCTGCTAACTATGAAAAGCAATAATTTTCAAAGTTGACGTCTAATGTTGACAAGGGTTATCTCTAATAAAAAAAAAATCAACTTGTAATTATCAAGAAGTGAAAACTTCTGCAGAAAACTTCATGGTCGAATCCGATACTATACAATATTTTATTCCTTATAAATGCACTAAATATTATGAAATTCTACCCTTTTTATTTAAAATTCCCCCATTTAATTAAGGAATACCCTGGTGTACAGAAGTAATCGCCAAACTTTTAGGCTTCTAGTAGTTTATTACCCATTTCAAAAATTATCATATTTTTCACTTGTAGCATCACAATTAGATGAAAATTTTTGTGATTAAATTAAAAGCGAAGGAAGTATTATTAATCGTGAGCGTCTCGATTAGGATCGTCGTCGTAGGGAGAACCTGCTTTCCCTTTCAATCTCGAAAGATAAATAATGAAAACTTACTGTATTATTTACATAATGCACGAATTTCATATCTTACGATGTCACTAAATGTATTCGTTCAAAAATAACTCCCATTATCAATTATATGGTAACTGCAGTTTTATTGAAAATTTTCAAACCGGCTGAAACATATTTATCTAATATATAGCGATATTCGCTTTAAAGAAAATAAAACTGTTGGAATAACTTCAAACCTAGAAGTATATGATGTAATAACCGAAGCAGTTAGTATATAAGTTGAATCATCAAATAGGATTTAGTTAAACGGTTTAACGTTGCAGAATTGAAAAATATATCCCTAATGTGCATTTTAAGTAGCCGAACAAAATTATTTATTTAATATCGCATATTTGTTCGTTTTTCCTACAGGAATTTTATTAGGACGGTAAATGGTTATCTTTTAGCGAACTTCCTGCATTAATTTTTTATTAACTCTTTATTCTAGGAAGACAAAAACAAAAATTTTAAACTCCGCTCATTCTCATTTTCGCCCGGTGTTTTAAGCCTTCGGCAGCGCTCCTTACCTAATATGTGGCAAGATAAACAGCATTGTTTATGCTCCACATCACCCGACGTGAAAATCTTGTTTATAGTAAGACAACAAACATTCCGCAACACCGCTTCGGAAAATTCTCACCGGTGAAAAACCATTTAAGTTCTATCGTGAAGTTTTTATGCTTTTAAATAAATCTGTAAAGATTAATACCAAAAAAATTAGTTTCTAAATAAAAACGGTTACAACTTTACAGTGTTCTTTATAGTAGCAAATTTTTTTTAAATCTAGAAGTTTTTGAAGAATTACAATGAGCAGCGAGTCATAAGGCTATTTTTGTACACTAGATTTCCTTTTACGAGAATTTTGAAAAATTTCTCTGAATTTCCTTCTGGATTGCCCTACGATTTTCTTTCGAAACGGTTAAAAAAGCAAAAAACAGATTGTGTATAGCAGTAGTGGTTTATAGTATTCCTAATATTTTCTTCAATTTCCTGAGGTTTATTTTGATTTCCCGAATTTTTTATTTCGTAAGATTTTCTAACATTTTTTAAAATTTCCAAATATTTCCCGGGATTTTCAACAATTTCCCGGATTTCCTAAGATTTCTTTCATGTACACCAGATTTCCTCAGCGATTTATTTTGTCTGTGAATCCCAACACTGCAGTTTACAGAGGACCTCACATATTAACGAGAATTTTAATAAATTTAAATGTTTTTGAGTCACAAGGCAAATTTTTGTACATTAACTTTTGTTTTACAAAATCTTTTAAAAATTTCCCTGAATTTCCTTTTGGATTCCTCGAACATTTTCTTTCGAAACAGATAAAAAGCAAAAAAACAAAGAGATCGCAAATAATATTCCTAATATTTTCAGGATATTCCTAAGATTTTCTTGGATTTCCCGGATTTTTTATTTCGTAAGATTTCCTATTTTTCTTTATAATTTCCAAATATTTCTTGGATTCTCTAGAATTTCCCGGATTTCCTATTTCCCAAGATTTCTTTGATATCCTATTATTTTTTTTAAAATCCTGATGTTTTATTTTTTGTAGATATTTTTTTTTGTATTTTTTCCTGATTTATCATATTTGGAAAGATTTTTCTTCACTTGTACACCAGATTTCTTCGTCGATTTATTTTGTCTGTGAATCCCAGCATTACGGTATACGGAGGACCTCACATATTAACGAGAACTTTAATAAAATTAGAAGTTTTTGATGAATATTGATTAATAGCGAGTAAAAAGGCCAATTTTTGTACACAATTGTTGTTTTACAAAATTTTTAAAAAATTTCCCTGAATTTTCTCTTGGATTTCCCGAAAATTTTCTGTCGTAACGGATGAAAAGGCAAAAGCAAGAAGATCATGTATAGTATACCTATATTTTCTTGAATTTCCTACGGCTTCCTTCAATTTCCCGGATTGTTTATTTCGTAAGCTTTCTTAAGATTTTTTAGAATTTTCAAATATTTCTCCAGATTATCTACAACTTCCCAGATTTATTTTTTTTCTAAGATTTCTTCGATATCCTATTGTATTTTAGAGTATCCTGATATTTCATATTTATTAGATTTTCCTTTTTTAGGTATTTCATGATTTCTCTTCACTTGTACACCAGATTTTCTCAGCGATTTCCTCTTCGAATTAAATTGTCTCGAGCTTGAAAGCGATTTTAAGCTTAATCTTGTTCTACATTAACTATTGGATGTTCGAGTTATTACTATTTTAATTAATATGGTTTGATTTTTGTTTAAGTCAAATGATTATTACTTTATAAACAAAATTATAAAAGATATACAAGGAAATTCGTCGATCAATTGAAAAATAAATTAAAGTAATTTGCAAAATAAACTTACAAAATAATAATAAAATAAAACACAGTTTTCGTTAAAATTGAAATTAGGCGATTTATTAAAATAAAATACGGTAACCAGATTGAATTTCCTACAACTTTTGTCTTTACGATTTTTCGTTAAAATTGAAAATGGCCGAGTTATTCAAGAAAAACCATTTTTTATAAAATTCAAAATTGCGCCGTTTTTTCAGGTATAATTTGAAAAAAATCGACTTCATAAAAAAAATACAGCAATCAAAGTTGTGCGAAATTGAATTGCCTCCAACTTTTGTCTTTACGATTTTTCGTTAAAATTGAAAATGGCCGAGCTACTCAAGAAAAGCCATTTTTCCTAAAATTCAAAATGGCGCCACTTTATTTAGGTTTCACTTGAAAAATATCGAGTTCAAAAAAAATGTGGAAACCAAGGTTGTAAAAAATTGAATTGCCTACAACATTTGTCTTTACGATTATTCGTTAAAATTGAAAATGGCCGAGTTATTCAAGAAAACTCTTTTTTCATAAAATTCACAATGGAGCCGCTTTTTTCAGGTTTAAATTGAAAAATATCGATTTCAGAAAAACACTGAGAATACCAAAATTGTAGGAAATTTAATTGCCTACAATTTTTGTCTTGTCGATTTTTTGGTATAATTGAAAATGGCCGATTTATTCTAGAAAAACCATTTTTTATAAAATTCAAAATGACGCCGCTTTTTTCAGGTTTAATTGGAAAAATATTAATTTCAGAAAAAAAATAAGGCAACCAAAGTTATAGGAAATTGAATTGCCCACAACTTTTGTCTTTACGATTTTTCGTTACAATTGAAATTGGCCGAGTTTGAAATAAAATTCAAAATGGCGCTACTTTATTTAGGTTTAATTTGAAAAATATCGACATCGGAAAAAAAATTCTGGAACCAAAGTTGTAGGAAATACTAAAAAATCTCTAGACCTAGAGTGTCGGGTTTGGTTGAGGAGGGGGGGGGAGAGGCAGAAGGAGTCAAAACCGCATATTTCTACAGTTTTTGTCAAATATCTCATAACTGATCGGAGATACAGCAAATCTTATTCTATACAAAATTAAGGGCCGTTAAATTTCCTACAAAAATTGTTCTATAGAAGTTTTTGGTAAACCTCACAGATTAGAAGATATGGACGGGGAAAGTAAATTTTTGCCTTTTTTCAAAGAAATTACATTTAAATGAGAAAAAAACCATTGTTAGTTACAATAAAATACATTTTAATATGCCGAAATAAATTGTGTGGGTAATGTTAAATTAAAATGTATGGTTTTGCAGCAGTGACTTACAGTAAGTCTCAATGCCTGAAGACTGGTTTACTAAAACCGTGTAATAATTTTCGAATATCTGCAAAAGTCAATCTGAGATCCAACTGAATTTACAGTAATAAAAGTTCCTTGATTAAATTACAATTTTGTAGTTTATTTTACTTGGGTTCTTGTCATTACCACGTTTTAATTATTTATCTGTTACAGTGGAAAGTATGAATAGCATCAGGTACAGCAACATATTTACGTATAATATAAATTAAAATAAAAGTACATTGCATTATTGTCTGAGTTGTTAGTTTATTTTGTTCAAACTCATTCACATATTTGTGTATTTTAAAAATGTGGTAAATAATTAATTTAATTTAGAAAAGTATTTAAATTTGCAAACAAACGTTACACTGATTATTTTTTCAACAAAAGAATATTTGTTAAAATCAGCTAAATTAAACAAAAGCATTTTTATAAAAAATGCAATTTTTTGTTTATTTTGTATATGTTATATTGTGAAATTTGTAACAAAATATCAAATATTATATATTTATTTCAAATATTCCATAATATTCCTTAATATTCCTTCTATAATTATTATTAACAATGTCAATTGTACAAAAATCGATTTTACAATATTTTTTGTATTTTGCCGAGTCTTGTTTAAGTCGCTTTCGGTCAGCAACGGTGCGACAAAATAAAAAAATGTATATAATCAAAATTGAAGACAATGAAATTTGCAATAAAAAATATCTAAATAGTTTTGCTGTGAAATTGATTTTTTATGACGAAGAACGGTTTCAAAATGTACAATTAATATTGTAATCGTCCACTTTTTGGAGCCACTGTATGTATTATTTAAAAAAAAATTTTCATTAATTATGCCCTTTTGATATGTCTTTGTTTTGTTCTGTCGACAACCTGAACATCTAAAAATTATAACTCCGTTGAAAGCCTTTGTTACTTACTCCAAGGAGTTAACAATTTCTATAACTTTCAAAAGCTTACTCATCGTGCATTCTGTTAAGAAGATTTTTGTTTAGAGAGAGTTGATGGTCAGCCACGTATCAAACTTCATAATCAGACGTAATTCAAGTTTACTTGAATTTGAAATTGGGAAGTCGTTATTAAATATTGCAGGAATATTAAAAATCAACATAGCATGAATATTGAAAAATGTTGCACCAATATTTGTGGTACATGTGAGTTATTGAATAACTAATTTTCTAATGAGAATAGTATAGCGTACAATTATCTACATACAAATGGTTATTTAACATTTTGAACGAAATTGTAAACACGAGCAAATGGAAGTACTACTCGGAATTTCTCATCACAAAAGCAGTGCATAGTAAAGTGACATTCTCATAGAATTTCTACAATTATACTACAAACCATAGCACTTGAACAAAAATGCTTGTAAATTTTATTTGTTGAAAAAATGAAAAAACCCTCAAGTTTTTAATTTTCATTAAAAATACATCATATTTTGCAGTTTTCTCCACTTGATGTACTAGACATGGACCCTGTTATGAGTAATTTACATTTTATCAAACTAAAATTAAAAAAGTTAAAATTTTTATGTGCAGTAATTGCAATTTAGTTCACTCGATAAAAATTTCAGATTAAAACAGTTTTGGCGGCATATGGTGACATAACTTTATGATGCGGAGTTAAAGGTTTCATTTTCAAATTTCCATTTTTGTAGTTTTTCATTAAGCTAATTTGCATCCCATACTCATTTGTAAAGATGATGACAATTTTCAAGGGTGGCCTTTACTTTTGTATGCTAATCTACCGTGCAATGATTTTATTGCTAATGAAAACTCGGCACACAACTTTGTTTGTAATCAGTTCATTTGAATCGAAACTATTTTATATCAGCTGTCTTTGAAATGCACCCTTTATGAGAGCTCAATCATCGCTTTTTGTAAACAAAACTAACAAAGAGATAAAAATATGCAAAGTTGCACTTTATCTTGGCGGAAATCTTTATCGCAAGATGCACCCTCCTCTCGCTCTCAAAATTAATATTTTCCATCGAACCCTCACTTTCCTGAAGAATACAAAATATTATTATTTCAAAATTTGTGTGTTTTTTTCAACATTTAAATTTAATTCGCAAAAGTCACGTTAACACTCAGAAGTAAAGTCGATCTTTGAATATCTTATATCGTACACGACAGCTTCCTGAAAGATAAAGAAGAAATATTATTGGATTATACTTCGGTAATTGAAAAAAGCTTTTTGGATAAGCTGCAGACAGGTATTGCCCCAATAACGGAGAGAAACAATAATTTGTTTAAAATTTCAGCGAAGCTTTCGGGATTTTAATATCTCTAAATTGCAAAAAGGAATTTAACGTAAGATTTTTTAAGCAGATTTTTTTCAATCGAAAACAATTACAGTCGTTTTCCGCCCACTGTCCTGTTAAAAAGTATTCATTAAAAATCGTTCCGTTTGAACTTCTATTCCAGAATAGTACAATTCACTATGGAATACCTTTCATCATTGATAAGAAATAACTTTACAGTTTTGACGCGTAAATAACGTAAATGTGAGGATTTCATACCTCCCAGACCCCTCAGTTTACACCTCCGTTTTTTGTTTTCAAAAATCAGTTTTGTAATTGCAAAAGTTCATATAGCAATATATTGTTATATATTTTTTGATCATAAAGCGGTGCAAATCGTTTGTAACCTTTTATTCTGACTTTGAAAAAAATATTTAATTTAAATTTAAAAATTTAAAAATTTAAAATAATTACATTCTATGTTTACAATAAGGAAAATTAAAACGGAAGTCACAAACAGATGTTAGTAGAAATTTAGAAAATCACAAAGGAAAAGATGAGTAGAAAAAATAATATTATGATTAAGAGGTTTTTATTATTATAAATTGGACATTTTTTATATTTTATATTTGAACAATAGAAAATTTTACCGCCTAATAAAACTCAGTTCCTTTTACAATCGCAACGTGGAAATTTTCATAAATCATTTCAATTCCTCCCCCCCCCCCAAAAGCATTGTTTAAATACGCTACTGGCAACGGTCAATGACGGTCAAACCGGTTTTTAGGCGACCCCAACTAGGCGACGGTACAAATTACACGACGGGAAATTCGGTACATTTTTTGGTTACAGTCACGTAATTGATCCCACGAAGTGATCTCAAAATAATCCTAGAATTTACCAATTGTTTTACTGGAACTTAGACCGTATCGTAGCGACAGCTGTTAATTCGAGAATTGATCTCGATACTTGGACCAATCCATGTCTATTAGTACAGGCAGTAGTGACAGCTGCTATTTCAAGAATTAATCTTGAATCTCAGATTAATACTCGAAATAGCAGCTGTTGCTATGATGCGGTCTAAATTCCAGTAACAGTAACAAAATCTAGGATTATCTTGAATTTCGGATTAATCCGTGACTGTTAGTACGGGCATTAGCGATAATATATCTCGAGCGGATTTTAGCAAATGCTTTAGACTTATCAGAAGACTTATCACATCAGTGATTGTGTTAAAAAAAAGTGTTATTGAATTACAAATCGGAAATCTCAGCTTTCGGAATTTAGATTTCTGGTTTGAAACCCATAAGCTCAATAACACATTTTTTTGCGCACAATCTCTGGTGTCCTGGAGGGTATTCCATACCCCCCAGACCCCCCGGTTTGAAAATCCAGCTTTATGTGCGTATTATGTTTATATTGCGTGCGGTAATTGAAAGTTATTAAAGAATCGTTTTGCAATAGGTGAGTACATTTTTAAAATTACTTGCCCCCCCCTAAATGTATGAAAGCCCAGTTTGGCTCACTCACTGAGGCTTCCCTACTAAAGGCCAGTTGCTTGCCTGCTGAAGCGGCTCAAACTCAAAAATTACAGATCCTGAAAGACGGGATCTTTCAGTCGCTCTATTTATTAAAGTCATTCCTATAGCAGCTCCAACTTCAAATGTCAGATCGAGAAAAACGGAATCTTTGAGCCGCTTCATTCATTAAAAACATACCTAAAGCGGCTTCAACTCGAAATTTGAGATCTAGAGAGACGGAATATTTGAGTCGGTTCACTAATTAAAAACTAGAAGCCGCCCCAATTCGAAAATTACACATTTGGAAATACGGAATCTTTGAGCCGCGCTCCACTTATTCAAAACATCCCCAAAGCAGCTCCAACTCAAAATTTCAGATCTAGAAAGACGGCATCTTTGAGTTGATTCATTAATTAAAAACAGTCTTAAAGCCGCTTTACCTAAAAAATTACATAATATCAGGAAAAATGGAATCTTTCAAAAAAATTACGTAGTTAATGTCAACTAAAATAAAATATTTTGAAATACAGTAAGGGTCATAGCCATTGCATTGGGAATTATTCCCAAAAAAAAATAAATAGATTTCTAGGGCCCAGTTTTTCAATCGTAAGTTAACCGACATTCAATGGTTAACTTTGATTTTTGACCAATCATGATAGTCATAAACGTAGGTTAACCCTTGAATTTTGGTTAACTTAAGATTGAAAAACTGGGCCTAAGTAGGTATCAGGCCCGTAGCCAAGATTTCATTTCGGGGGGGGGGGGGGCGAACTTATAAAACGTATTGTAAAAAGTAAGATTTTCGGGGGATCCCCTTTCGGGAATGTCGATTATTACAAACAAATGTTGTTCTTTTTCACATTTCGGGAGGGGGGGTCACGTGCCCCCAGGTGCCCTCCTTGGCTACGGCCCTGGTATGTATGTTACATTCTTAATAGTAAAGAATAGAAATAAGAACAAAAATAGTTAATAAAAAGTAAAATTTTTAGTAACTCAAAGCTTAATAATACATTTTGTTTTTTGAAAACTAGGTTTTTTAAACTGGGAGGGTCTGGGGGGTATGGAAAGCAGATCAGTGATTGTGTTCAAAAAAAGAAATATGTTATTGAATAGAAAATAGAACAGAAATAGATAAAAAGTTAAATTCTTAGTTTGAAACTCATAGGCTCAAAAATACGTCTGCTTTTTTGAAAGCTAGGTATATCAAACCGGGTCTGGGGGGTATGGAAACGAGACGTCGTTAAACTAAAGAAGAAACCCGACCGAGACGTCGTTAAACTAGAGAAGAAAGTCGACCAAGAAATCGATAATTTCTGGCACCCTGCAAAAACTAGACCATCAGCCACAGATAGGAAAAATCGGTAAGCGAAAAACTTTTTTAAATTATTTTTTCTGGAAGGCAAGAGATATCCCGACGAGTTACCTAGCATGGCTCGGCCGCCCCAGTCCAGTCCGGAGGATGACCAAAGTGGATACAGAACCCCCTTGCCTTCAATTCCGGAGAAGGAAGGCTGATTCAAATATCCTGGAGGTATCCTCCAATTGCAGTTTTTTTTTGGGGCAGGGTGATCCTGGAAAAACTCGCCGAGGATATTGCCGATTTTTAAGAAAAGTTTATTTCAAACCTGATCCGACCCTGCTGCAATATTTTTGTATGGGGTATGGAATACCCTCCAGTACACATCTAAAAACAATATACAGTAGCAGGCATAGAAATTTCATCGCTGAATATTTCCTAATTAAAGTAGCAATTCTCAATAAATTCTCAATAACCATACACAATATAAATACAATACGCACACAAAGCTAGATCTCCTAAACCGGGAGGTCTGGGGGGTATGGAATACCCCCCAGTAAATTAGTGATTGTGTTAAAAAAAAGAAAATATGTGTTATTGAATTTCAAATAATAAATCTTAGATTTTAGAATTTTAGAAGTTTGAAACACATAAACTCAAAAATACATTTTATATCTTGAAGGCTATGTTTTTCAAACCGGGGGGTCTGGTATGGAGGGTATGGAATGCCCCGCAGCACATCAATGATTGCGTTCAAAGAAAGAAAACTATTTCGACTATTTCGACCCAAAGAAACATTTTAAATTCCAAATACATAAATTAAAAATAACTTTTCAATTTTCATTTCATGTGGATGTACCCCACAAAAAGGCATTTTTTGAAACTCTTGGCTATTCTCCATTTCATATTCGTTGACCTGAAAACTGCACCACATGAGAGAGATTTTTATTGGAGCCTTCGGGTTTTTCTTTCCTTTGGTCCCGTTGGCTAATAAGGTTAACTTCCGTGTGTAAGAAGCTGTGCCAGATACGAAGAGCATCTTCTTTAAAAAATACGTTTGTCTAAACCAGCGGTTCCCAAAAAAGGTTCCGCGGCACCCTTGGGGTTCCGTGAAAATATTCAAGGTTTCGCCAAAAAATGCAAAATTTGATGACCTTTTTTTTAATAATAATGAAATCTGCTTGGGGTTCCGCCAAACTCTTTGCATCGCCCAAGGGTTCTGTGGCTAAAACTAATTGGGAACCGCTAGTCTAAATAAAAACTATTCATAAAAAATTAGTTTAACGGTCAATATTAAAAGTATATCTGAGCAGACGTACCGGTAACAGAATACCCGTGTAAAAATCGTGATTGGATCCCAATCTAAAATGCATGCAAAATTTCCATTTTTAAATGCCGTTTTCTCAAAAACTAATGGATAATTTAGCCTGAATTTTTTAGAAAAATGCTTAGAAAATTGTCCTCTTAACAACTTTAGTTTCAGCGATTTGTTTATTATATTTAAATTTTTGTAAATTCAGTGCGAATGTTACTTCAGAGCCTGAAATTTCAGCTTCATTAGCTTCAATGTAGATCCTTCGCTGTCGTGTATACTTAATAGCTTTGAAATTAATATTAGGCGATTCATCTGTTCCGGTTTCGCCAAACGCTTATAATATAGGTCCATAATATCGGAATATAAATATATTTTCTGTATTCTCTCCTCGTTCCTGCGGATTAAACTCATTTTTTCTGTGTTCCCGAAAAAGATTTAATTAGAGACGAAATTAATTGTGGTTAGTTTTGCACTAAATCATATTTAATAAAGTTTCAAAAATAAATCCGAAAGAATGACAAAAAGCTGGCTGTCTTAAAATTAAAAAGCTGTTATTGGTCGGTTAAACTGAAATTCTCAAGTTTAACTTATTACATCGTAAGAAGAATGTTTATTTTTATTTTCATTTTGATTTATTGTAGCTTTCCCATTGTAAATAATCGTGATTCGATAGCAACAATTTTTAGTTGGAAAAAAGTTTGCATCTGACATTTTAACGAGTAACAACCAACACGAGATTTATATATTTCTTGTGAGCTGCAAGTTTTAAGTGATAAGTTTTTATATTTTTTCGATGGATTCGGCGGATAGTTTTCCTTTAAAGACGATAATATAGTAAAAAATTGGCGGAAACGCCCATGTAAATTAATGCCATCATAAAATTAGCATAAACATTTCAAAAACCTTGTTGAGATATACGAAAACAAGGGTTTAAAACGAACACTGCAGATATAATCTAGAAATAAAAAAAAAATAAGTAAACGTTTTGTTACAAACAAAGGGTTTTTCTTATTTTGTAGTAAATGAGTTTCATTATTGTCCAAATGGAATGGTTGTCTCGAATGTTTTCTATTTTATAAAAGAGCGCATATTAACTTCCAGGTGGAGAACGAACAATAAAAACTAATACATTTTATGCTAAATAAAATCTTCTTCACTCATAAGGGTGGAATTAAATTACAATTTGCATGTTTTACGTGCTTAAAAATTTAAAAAATAAAATTAATGAAACTTGTCGACAAACAACCGCTATGGCTTCATAAATGTTATTTTTAAAGTTACACGACTCGTCATTTCCCACAATTTTGTGCTGATTGTGTTTATTTTACTTTCACTCGACGAAAAACTTTTTTTTGCCGCTTCTTATATTTTTTCTATACGGATTTGGCAGCATTTTGGCTGATGTGATGTATCAATTTTGTTTGGATTTTTCTAAATCCCCAGTTATTATTTTGCTCTTGGAGTAAGGCGTAGCTTAGAGCTTCTTATTGCCGAAGTAAATTAAAATATTTCGCTTTTTCATGAAGAAAATTTAAATGTAACCAAATCCTTTGGTAGACTCAGTTTCTAGTTAAGCTCGAATTACTTACTATGGCAACATTTAGAAACAACACAATTTCAGTTAAATCCTAAACTTGAGCTGGAGGGTTCTGATTGCTATTAACAGACTTACGCATGGAATATTATAGTCATGTAAAATCAAGAACAAATTACGGAGACGACTAAAAATTATAACAATCCACTAAATTGTAATATTTCAGGTAACACACACACGGCAAGAAAAATAGAAAAAACTATTTATAAGACTTTCGTAATCAACGGCACTAAGCGATGCTTTTTGTGTAGCAATTTAAAGTTTCAAGTGTACGAAAAGTTTAATTTAGAGTTTAAAAAAGGAGTTTGTATACTACCAACTTTTTAGAGCGTTTATTACGGAACTCAGTTACATAAAAGATTTTCTATTTTGTGGTAAACTTTAAAAGTTTTAAAATATTTAATATACTAGCATACAACCGTGCTGTTATAATAAGAAATGCAAAAAAATGACTCAACATTTACGAAATTAGCTATTGTATCGTTTACTACCATCTACCATCGCTGAAATATGAAAAAGGTTTTTCCTTTCAAAATTACATACCAAATTTTACATTAGTTGCCTAACGATTTGTAGTACTTAGCAACTTGACGACTTCCTGAAGTGTGTTGAGTTATGCACCTTTTAACTTTCAATTTTCTACGTTAAATAATTCACGACTTTAGGTTTACCGAATTTTATGTTTGCAAAAAAAGTTCCTACCAAGGGAAATAATTATTATTATTGCTTCCAGAAAAAAGTTTTCCAAAATTGTCGGTGATTTTTCCATAATAATCGTGAGGTTACCTTGTAATTTATTCTTGATGCAGGTAAATTTTGATATCTTGGAAAGTTCTGTAGCCAAATTACAGTTAGACAGTTATCAGACTGTGCCTAACGATGCGGAATTTTTCTAGGTCAATAGGCACCAAAAAATATGTACATATACTAATTTCTCTCAGCAGTACAGGTGCTTTTAAATTATTTGCTTGAGGTAACACAAATTTAAAATTTACAAGCTAAACAACAATAAAATTAAATTTATTTCCTAAGCATTTTAAGAGAAATAAAATAACAGTGTTGACATTTTATGTGTAATTTGTATGCTTTATTATCAGTTACGTCAGACGAAGCTTTCGTGCTACTTTTTAAAATTTAAATTTAAATGAGTTTTTCCAAAAAACACCCTACAAAACAGCATTCCACAATTTCTAGTATAATTATGTTTTACTTGACTTATTAATTTTTTAAATTATAATTTTATATTAATCCAATAGCCGCAAGTTTGGTATTCTCCATCTTAAGCTGTGGCTTTCATATTGTGCATAATACGTAAAGTTAGTAATTAAAAATTAATTGTTATGTAAGCTTATCTCAAATGTAAAATAGTTTATCCGTAAATTATAAGATTAATTAGTTAGGCCAACATAAATACAAAGATCCTCGCATTTCACTTAGGAGTAAGGAAGACGTATTACCGACTAAGAAATTTCTAGTCACGTGAGCTAATTATTTTTGAGAAAAATTAACTGAAAGCTTTTATAACCTGTAGTAGACGGTACCCTTACGTTATCAATATTTATAGTAGGACCAGATTCTTAACTCGGGATAAGCAAAACCGCAGAAACTAAGGCCAAGTTTTCCATAAATTGTGTACCTGTGCAAAAACTATTTGCTCATCGTAAACATGAGCTCATGATGCTCATAATAAAAATCAGAATTTACATTTAAGACGTCGATAAATTATTTAAACCAAAATTTCTAAATTATTACCTATTGTTGTAGACTTAAGCTCCCCAGATTGTTTTAATATAAAATTTATAAATTGTTCAGCAAATGTTTCATTTGCAGGATAACTGGATAAGAAAAAAAAACTTTTCATTAATCAATTATATTTCATTTGTTTCTAAATTATTATTATTCATGTAAACCATTTAATCTAATTTAAATACAATTTTTATAACCACTGGTTCAGTTCTATTTCTTCTATTTTTTGTCAACATTTACTAATTACACTAATCGGCATGAAAAATGATCAATTTTCCGGTTTTTCGCGATTTTTTCATTTATTTTCTACATATTTCAGCTTCCAGCCCCCCTCATCCTCGCACATACACCCCTGTTGTAATTTATTGTAAACATACAATTTGAGGTGCAAATTCCCCCCCCCCCCAGAAATCTACCTCCTTGCTAAAGGTTAAAATAATCCTTTTCATCTTTCCAAATTATCGAGAAGTGATAAAAGTAGATGGGGGAGCGTCTTTGCCGACCAGTGCTATTATATGCAATTTTTTCATTTTGCATTTTTTATTTTGCAATTTTTTTCAAATTCTTTCATATAAGATGCACTGGGGGGTATTCCATACCCCCCAGACCCCCCGGTTTGTATAAACTGCAGTTTATCAGTAAAATCTGTTATTTTTTGAAAATTTATCGAAGACCCAATTGGATTACCTGAAATTTTGATTTCAGTCAATACATCGTCAATACAGTCAAAATGGCATTATATAAATATAACTACAGTGACTTTATAGAGACAGTAACGACACGAGCCCCTAAATCGGTCCAAGATGCTGCAAAATCCCCTTATTCCGCCCAGGATGCTGCAAATTCAAGCAAAAAATATATGCTCTAGAATGGCATATGCTTTTAGATTTTACAATAATGTAAAAAAATTAATTTTTATTCTGCCTTAAGCTATATGTAAGAAAAAACATTGTAGCTAATCAAAAGTCGGACATCGTTTGTCGCCACTGTCTCTCTAAGGTCACTGTAAATATAACTATAAGCATAAATTTCAAGAATTGTCACTGTTACCAATTGGCAAAGAAATTATTTCATAAATTCTTTTATATATTATCACATTCGTTGAGTAAACGTTAGCTGTCATTCTACATTTCCAGTTGAATACGAAAAATTCTGGTGTGATCCGGGGGGTCTGGGGGGTATGAAATACCCCCCCCCCAGTGCATTCTTTGCTTATTATTCATGCGCCAAAGTAGTTAAGTTGCTCATTGGCCAATAAAGAAATTATAAGAGATTTAAAGTACTCGTGCAAAATTTTAAGCAGTAAAAGATGTACTGTAAGGTATTCCATACCCCCCAGACCCCCCGGTTTGTATAAGCAACAGTAGATGAGGCCACTAGAGCATTAGATAATTTTTGAAAAATTGTCAAAGTCAGAATGTCATTACTTGTAATTATGATATTTGTCGATGCAAATAATTTTGACCTCTATTCGTTACACTTTATAATATACAGGGTGTCCCCGTGACCGTGGAAAACTTTTGAGGTGGTAATAAAGGACACTATTCTAAGACAATTTGTTTTTAATTAATTAAAATAAATTAATAGAAAGAATACAGATAGATGACAGAACTTAACGAAAGAAGCGCCGTTATAAATAATAATATACCGAGCTACAGACCCGTAGCCAGGATTTCATTTCAGGGGGGCGGGCACCCATAAAAAGCCTTTTGTAAAAAGTAACATTTTCGGAGATCCCCTTCCGGGAATTTTTATTATTGCTAACAAATGTAGCTTTTTTTATCATTTGGGGGGGGGGGGGGCACGTGCCCCCAGGTGCCCCTCTTTGGCTACGGGTCTGCCGTGCTACTCCTTTTGAAAAGAACACGCCTGTGCACTGAAAGTGCGGGAGGCCATTTTAACAATTTTTTAAAACACATTTTGTGAATTTATTTTTTTTTACCTACACCTTGTTCATTATTTTCAGAATTTCTATGAAAACGGTTAGTTTACCAAAAAAATTTATTTGACCAAAGTTGTAGCCTGTTAAATTACCTACCTGATTTGAGTCGGCACTTTTTTCCTAAGACGTTTCGTTTAAAAGATACAGGATTCGCAAAAAAAGGAAAAAAAAAATAAAACCTGAATTTTTTTATCATTTTCCCCCTTAATTTAATTGATAACTTGAAATCCGTTGATTCTAGACGGTAAGGGGTTATAACCTAATTTGTAGATAAGCGAATGATATTTAAAAAAGTTTGAATCCATTAAGCTTAAAAATCAATAATGTCGGACCTATGGCCGTTTGAAATCAGAAATTCAAAAAATTACTTTAAACGGAGGTACCCCCAAGGGTTTGGACTTGGACAAAAATTTTATTTGAAAATTTGTTTTAGAAAAGTGTCCTTTCTCCACAGTCACGGAGACACCCTGTATTTATAAGTATAAATTTCGAAAATATTGTAACTTTGTCACCAATTGTCAAACAAATTCTTTTCTATATTACTATATTTGTTGAGTTAACTAACTTTGACTGTATTTCTACAATTTCATTCGAATACGCAAAATTCTGATGCACTCCGGGGGGTCTGGGGGGTATGAAATACCCTCCAGTGCATTATTTGCCATTTATTCATGCGCCAAAGTACTTTAGTTGTTCGTTTGTCACTACAGAAGTTATAATAAGCGGTTATAACTACTCATGTAAAATTTTTGGCAGTAAAAGATGTACTGGAGGGTATTCCATACCCCCCAGACCCCCCGGTTTGAATATACAACTAAAGAGAAGGGGAACGAGAAAATCGGTTATTTTTTGCAAAATTGTCGTAGTCGGAACTTCATATTACTTGAAATTATGATATTTGTCATCGCAAATAATTTTGACTTCTATTCGTCCTACTTCATAATATATCTATAAGCAATAATTTCGAAAATTGTCACTTTGTCACCAATTGGTAGAGGTCGAGAACAATCGATAGCGCTATCGATTTATTGTCGATAGTAACTACTATCGAAAGCTATTGATAGTTTTCTGTAGCTATAGATAGTTTTCAATAGTAGTGACACGTGACAGTACCGGCAATTTACCTTTATCATTACCAGGGCCGGATAAACCATGGGTGCAATGGAGCCGCCGCACCCAGCGCCAAAATTTAGAAGGCACTAAAATTGAACGTTTTTTAATGGTGCATAAATGTGCATTGTGATTTCAAGGTACTGCATTTTTTCTTTGATTTTCATTGATTCTATAATATGATATTATAATATTAGTATTAAGGCGCCATTTAACTAAACTGCACCCGGCGCTAAAATAGTTTGATCCGGCCCTGATCATTACTAACATCACAACTTTGATTTTTATGAATAAAAATGCAACATTAGTTATTTGAGCATTTTGCACTTTCAACAGATGCCAGTTTTTTGCTAAAAATTATTTTTCCTATATTTAATATCCACTAACGAAAACTATCGATATTTATCGATGGTCTCAACGTCGCCTATAAGTATCGATTGTGCCGCCTATCGATTATTCTTGATCTCTATCGATTGGCAAAGAAATACTTTCATAATTCATATTACAATATTTGTTGAATTAATGTTAGCTGTACTTTTACATTTCCATTCGAATATGTAAAATTCTGGTGTAATCCGGGGGGTCTGGGGGGTATGGAATACTCTCCAGTGCATCCATTTCTATTTACTGATACGCCCAAGTAGTTTAGTTGTTTAATTGCCGGTACAGAAGTACCGAGTTATAAGAGATTTAAACTACTCATGGAAAATTTTTTGCAGTGATGCACTGGAGGGTATTCCATACCCCCCAGACCCCCCGGTTTTGTATAAGCCACACCAGCGGAGTCACTAGAAAATTGGTTTTTCACCCCTAACTCGACAAATATCTATCTTAGGGTAAAAATTATAAGAACCAAACTTCTGGGAAATTAAATTTTCCACAACTTTGGTTATTATCATTTTCACTCTAAAGATAAAAATAAGCGAGTAATTTAGAAAACAAAATTTTACCCTTTAAATCGAGATTGCGGCAAATGCAATGGGCGGATTTTCCCGAAAATCGAGATTTACACGACCAAACCCCCCCCCCATAAGTTTAAAATAAAAAAATCGCTGCCGGGAATTTTTTCCGGGTAAAATCCTATCTTGACTGGACTATAGGTACAAACCCACAACTAAATGCGCAAGCATATAAACTTAAAAAATTCATATCTTTAGATCCCATGACGGTCCACGATTTAAAATTTTTTTCTAAGTAGACAATGAACAAGAAATGCTCGAAAAAAAATATGGTGGAAAACAAGAGATTATTTTCTGAGTTATTAAGGGTTTAAATTTAGGGATGCTTTTTTTTTCACCCTTAAATTGATAAGTTTCACATTTTTTTCTTTAACTTGTTTGTCAAAGCAAGTATGTCATTTTAGAACAAGTCCCATCGCTCTAAGTCAGTTTGTTCAGACGATAGAGTGAAAACAGTGATTCGCCGTGCAGGGCAAAATGTAAAATACTGGGTTTTTCCGTGCCCCGCCACAGCCAAGCCGTTGGGCGAATGGCAAAAACCTTAAATACGGGTGCTCTTATTTCCTGTATTCTAGATCTCCTGCAATTTTCGTCTCCTTCTGAGAAAGTGAGGGTTTTGAGTGAGGGCACTTCATATGGAAAGACCCATATACTTAGTCAAACTGTACTCTACTATTAGATTTAAATTCAGCATACTCGTCCACTAAACCAGCAGGTAATCTTTAAAAAAAATATAAAAAGTTTAAACTGGCTCACTACGAGCTTCCTTATTTATTACGTTAGCGATGAGTCATAACTTTCTGTTTTAAAAAAAGTCGTAGAAAGGCTTTTTATAATTTTTTTTTAATTTCATAGCTTTTCTAGTGTTGTTGTTAATGCAAATCAGTGAAAGCTGTACGAGGAATTTTCATTGTAGAAGAAAAAAACTTAAAATTAGATTCTCTACTTTTACTTTACATCTTAAATTATTATTAATTAAAAAATTAAACGAAGAACGTAGTAACTATTAGGAATATATTCGTAAATATTACTATTACTAACGTAGTAATATTAACGAAATGCTTGTGGTAATATTAACGAAAAGAGTCATTGGATCAAAATGTAGTAGTATTAACGACGAATTTCGTTAAATACACACCACTTTTTTTTCTGTGTGTAAGTAACATTTTTAAAAATTAACTTCTATAAATTTATTCGCAGCAAAACGATACAATTGCCATTGAGTTTAATAAAATTTTAAAAATTTTGCAGAATTAACCTTGAGCTATCTTAGTGGATAATCCTACAATGTTCTTATCAATTAATTTTTAACACCGAGATCCTTAATTTATTATCCTTTTGTTACTTATCCCTTGCGCTACATTTTTACGGCGCTCAGAAACAAAGCGAAAAGCACCGTCCTTTTGCAAGATCTGATCCAAGTACAACTGGGATTATAAAATTTTAAAGGAAATAATTTTTTTAATTTCTTGCGAATGAATAAAATTGGGTATACGTATGTTACTTATATTTTCAAGATTTTACAGTATATTTTTGTTTGTAAGATTTACACTCATTCTGCATTCATTTATTCAGCACGAAGAACTCGTACGTACTGAAATCTTTTCATTATAAACCTATAGAAGCATTGTAAACGTCTCACCAGCAACAAAAAAGTTATTTACATAAATCACAAAGTTTATTATGAAGGATAACTCTGTACTATACAGTGTATGCTTTCAGGATCGGACGAAATTTACACAAATCTTATTGTCTAATAAATTTAAAACTTTTACGATCGAAGCTTAAATTTAATACCAAGAGCGGCCACCTTTAAAAAAATCGACATTTTTTGTTATCCGCATAAGCTATTCTTTATTAAAAAATAATTGAAAAGTGCGTTGTATTGATAAAAATCTTATTAACTTTTTCTTTGAAAACAGAATTTTCTTTTATTATTTACCCACTTTTTGAAATTTTTTAAGTTAATTAAATAAAACACGATATACTAATAATATGTTCTTCCGCTACTGCTTTCTTCTTCGCAGATAATTTTTATCGAAACTTTTGCGTGACGAAGATGAGTTTACAAAATAAAACTCTAAGACGCGTCGTGAAATTAAATATAAATCATAACGTTTCTTGGCGCACATCAATTTTTTGCCTTTTAGTTCAATATTTAACTCGGCGTCGCGATGCGATCATACGCGTCGATCTTGATATTGCAGATTTTTGCAAGTCACTGGGTGTTATTTAAAAACTACCAACGACGCCCGCCGCCGACTAATAAAATTTAAATAAGTCAAAATTTGATTTAAAAGCACAAATTAAAATGAAAAACGACATTCCAAGTAAAAAATTAATAATACGAGAAACAATTTACGTCATATTTTTTATTAACCACGAAAAGTTATTAAATCATTCCGTTGTTAAAAGCTTTAAAAAGAAAGCTTTTACTAGAGCCCATCATGCTTCTTGATGAAGTAGCTACACAGCGTCATTAGTTTTTTTTAAACAAATTGCATCTTTTTGTGCTCTTCGCAAAAAGTAAAGAAATTAATTTACTTTCAAAATGAATATCATTATAATTTTTACTATAAACGATGTCGTCGTCATTAACCATATCAAAAAGTAGGAAAATTTTATAAAGTTTTAATTAATTTAATTGGAAATTATAAATTGAAATTACTTGCAAATTTTTTATGCAAGGATATATTATAATGTTACTACATTGCTTTAGTTTCCTTTTGCTTTTCCTTCCTTAAATTTCCTTATTAATATACAACTTTTTTTTACAACTGAATTTTCTGTTATACAAAACCTCCACTGAAGATATAATTTTTAAATTATTAATTAACTAAATTATACCAAATAATATAATATTTTAAGTGAAAATTAAATAAAAAAAAATTATTAGTATTAGAGAGCAATAAAATTCTTAATCCGGGTCTTTACCCATAGATAGGTCTACTGAAAATACCTCTAAATTCGGGGGGTTTGGGAGGTATATGTAAAGTTACGCAAAATATTTATGACAGTTGGGTTTACCTCTCATTACTCTCCCATTCAAACCGTGCTTGAATCCGAACCAAAGGTTGATATTTAATCTGTTATATGCTTCAGCTTAATAATAACTCGTTGCAAATTTAATTGCGTGAATCATGAGTGTATTACTTATGAGCTTTGCTCGTCTGTACTATTATTGGTTTCTACCCTTTTTTTTTTCTACCCTTAATGAAATGTTCAATGGCTAATTTACGGTGTAAACTTTAGCTAGACTTGTGTTTTTTTGGTGTTTAAGCCGTCTTGTAATCAGTAGTTAATCGATAAAAGCTTCGTCTTGTGTTTCGCAATTAACAAAATATTGGCTGCCCTTAACGAAGAGTTAATAGCAACCAAAGGGTGTTCATTCTGTCCGTCAATTAGTTCACAACGTGTTTGATTTAGAGACAAAGAACAAACTAAAAAAGTTTTAAAAAATTCGACACGGACCAAATCTGAATGTTTGTCGAAAAAATTGATACTTTATGCGTAATATATGAAGAAAAATAATGCGTGTCAAAAATCTGTAAGCAGCTTTTTCGTATACATGACATCAATAAATAACAGACGAAACGGCTTTAAAATCCTTCATGTGTTCAATTTGTCACTGTATTTCTTATTTTGTATACCTCGTGTGCGCTTTCGAGTTTACACTTTTATATTTTATGAGAAATAAATGTATTTTCAATTCTCCGACATTAATTATGTGTAAAATTCTAGATCACTTACTTGCAAGGTAGAAATATCCGCTATTATTGTAGAAATTTTGAAGGATAGGTTTGACGTTATCAAACGTGAGGGTTTCCAGACTATTGTGACGAAGGTCAAAATTGATGATTGCTGGCACTCCATCTAAAAGGGTGTTTCCTAAATTTTTCAGTTTGTTGTAACTTAAATTTAACCTCCATAAGTGCGTTAATCCTGCAAATGCACGATCGGAGATAAATTCGATTTGATTCGCCTCGAGGTCCAGTTCCTAGAAAAATTACTAAAATTAAAACTCAAAAATCTTTAACGCTTGCCGCCCTGTGCGGCGGTCACACGGAATTTTCCCGATGAAACTTCTTGAGAGTCATGACAATGTTGCTCATGGTTAATTAACTTTTAGTACATTTTATATAGCTTGTGGAAAAATCTAAGCTTTATAAAATGAAAAATTTAATAAAATCAGGTCTTGTTTTCTTCATTATTAATAAAAAATTAGTTTTGTTATAATATTTTGAAAAATATTACAATAATATTCTCGAGTAGTTTTTGTAAATAATAAATTTCGGCTTGGAAAAATGTGAAAAATATGCAGGGGAAAGCGAAACAAGGAAATAAAAATTCCGGCCAATTAAAGCTTCGAGAGCTTTGAAAGCAATCAGAAGAATAAAAGCTCAATTTTTCCGAAACTACTTAATAACTGTTAGTCACCGCAACACGAAATATGTTTCACCTTTAAGAATATAATTGAAACATTTCCAGCAGCGACACGATTGCATGATTACCACAATAAGGCTGAATATAAAATTTTAGTATTATTGCATGATTTATGTTGGTTCTTTGAAACCTATCAGAAAATAAGATTTAAAAACCACAACTTATTACTTAAGAAAGCGGAATTAATAGCGCAAAGCGGCGAACACGTAGCGAAAATTTCGAGTACAAATAGGGAGCAATTTTTAAAGGATTTTATTGTAAAAGAAAACATCAATCGGTTGCCAATAGTAAACGTGCACGTCATATCATAGGGTGATAAGTCAAACAACAAATTTGAAATCTTGTCTTGAATACCACATAGCATGTTATTGATATTCTGGATTGATAAAATGACAGATGATGCTTAATCTACATAAAATTCTAAAGAACTCCAAAGCTTTACAAATCACACATTGAAATTCAAGGGAGCCTACCTAATACAGGGGTAGCTAATTGATAATCTTATCAGGGTAAGTGGTCGAGTGCCACAAGTCAAGTCAATTAAGTGCATGTGTGCATCCTGTTTCTAAAGCATTTCGTTATAAATAACACTTGATTACTGTCATGCTCCGGTATAAGAATAAAAATTAATTTTCTCCAATTATTGCATAAAACCAAAAATAAACTGAATAACAATTTAAATGATTGCCGCATTCCCAAAAACAGTCGCCCCGAAGAACTAAATTTTGTTGTCCAAATGTCCAATATTTAGAAAAGTCATTTTGCTGTAATATTAATTAGCTGAAAGCTGAGGTTTACCATTTACGAAGGTATATAATTGATCATTACATTTGCAATTAATAGACCTTAATTAATTTGTTTAATGTTATACGTTTGTTTTATTCGGTTTATAAACCATCAATGGAATTAAAATGTTACATTTCACAAAGTTATTTATTTAAAATGTCACCGTTGCAAAATTTGTGTACTCATAAGCGATATTCTACTTTTATTTAATTTAAAATTAATTATTGGCGAATATCAATATCAATTCCTGTAAGCCAAACTAAAGAATGTGTACAGACCGTCACATAAAAATCCGATGCTCTCTGCTGTTTTATTTGATTAACTAAATACCGTTACATTGACGAAGCGAATTAAACTAATTTCAAATATTGAGTTGATTTTAACCAGTAACATCAAATGATTTTTTTTTACATATTTGCTTGAAATTATATCGAAAATTTTGGATAATGAAGTGGAAAATTGACTAAAACATACATTTGAATTTCACCACTTGAAATTATGATTTCTATCAATTCAAATAATTTTAAAATATAATATAATCGATCGTTTATAACGAATTTTTTATAATTTAAAAGGGCAAATCATCCCCCCCCCCAAATCTACCTGCTTTCTACAAATGTTTATTTTTTATAACTATTCACATCACTAGTCTTGGGGTTCCCCTCAAGTCTCTCGAAAGAGCTGGGATTTATATGCACAATAATACTTGAAAATATGCGCATATACATGCATTAAATTTCTTTAAAATATGCACTAAAATTGATAAAATATGCATTGATATGCATAATAATAAATTTTTTAAAGATTTTTTATAGGTAATGTATTTTAAAAAGTAGCCTAAATATGCATTATTTATTGAAATATGCAGCAAAAATTGAAAATATGCAAAATATGCATTTTGAGAAGCGCCTTTTCGGATTCGTTTTTCAATATTAAAGAATATGCAAAATTCAACAATCCTAGCTCTAGATAATCCTTTTCGTCTTTCCAAATTATCGAAAAGTGATAAAAATATGAGGGCAAATGGGGGCCATGTTTGAATTCGGGAGGTAATTATTACAAATCATCGTGTACTCACTCTACTAGCGAAAAAAATTTTACCTCCAACATTCAAGTGAAACATACATATAATAATATAAGTTTTAATAAAATCAAATTAAGAGAATTTGAATGAAAGACAGATACGATACAAATGCATCAATTTAAATGTAGTAAATTTATAATAAATATAATACACTGTAAAAAATGCACTGGAGGGTATTCCATACCCCCCAGACCCCCCGGTTTGTATAAACAATAATAGAGGGGCCACGAGAAAATCGGTTGTTTTGTGAAGTGTGAATTTCATTACTTGAAATTATAATTTCTGTTAATACAATTAATTTTTTATTTAATAATAATTTAAGGGGACAAATTCTCCCCCCCCCCTCATATCTACGTCCTTGTTAAAAATATTTGTTTTAGTATTTTTAGTCTTTGTATTAAAGGATAAAATAATTCCGTTTTTTCCTTCCAAATTATCGAAAAGTGATAAAAATAGATGGGTAGGGGGCGCCCCCAGGAAAACGGTGGGCGGTGGAGGAAAACAGGGAGGATACATAAGTCTTTACATAAAAATCAGCAGAAATGGTGTTGGGGCTCAAAAAATTCATTTTGACGACCAATATTATTATATTTATGTAATTCAAGGTAAATCATCACGTGCTCACTCTACTGGTAAAAAACATTTTACCTTCAACAATCAAGGGAAGTGAATTAACGTTGAGTTAACGTTAGCTGTACATTTTCATTCAAATATGCAAAATTCTGGTGTAATCCGGGGGGTCTGGGGGGGTATGGAATACCCTTCAGCGCATCTTTTGCTTTTTATTGATGCCGCAAAGTAGCAGTTGTACATTTACTGCTAGTATAGAAACGCTATAAGAGAAACCTACTCATAAAAAAATGTTGGCAGTAAAAGATGCACTGGAGGGTATTCCATACCCCCCAGACCCCCCGGTTTGTATAAGCAACATAACAGGAGCAACTAAAAAATGGATTATTTTTTGCAAAATTGTCGAAGTTCAGTTCATTACTAGAAATTCTGAAAACTACTCATGCAAAAGTTTTGACAGTAAAAGATGCACTGGAGGGTATTCCATACCCCCCAGACCCTCCGGTTTGTATAAACAACAGTGAAGGAGTCACTAGAAAATTAGTTATATTTTGCAAAATTGTCAATTTGACACCAATTTTCAAACAAATTCTTTTTATATTTCTATATTCGTTGAGTTAATGTTAGGTGTACTTCTAAAATTCCATTCGAATAGGAAAAATGTTTGTGTAATCCGGGGGGTCTGGGGGGTATGGAATACTCTCCAGTGCATTATTTGCCATTTATTCATGCGAAAAAGCAGTTTAGTTGTTCATTTGCCAGTAGAAAAGTTATGAGAGATTTAAACAACTCATACAAAATTTTTGGAAAGAAAAGATGCACTGGAGGGTATTCCATACCCCCCAGACCCCCCGGTTTGTATAAACGACAGTAGATGAGTCACTAAAAAATAGGTTATATTTTGCAAATTTGTCGAAGTCGGAATTTCATTATACTTGAAATTATAATTTTTGTTAATGCAAATAATTTTGACTTCTAATTATCCTAAATAATAATAATTTTCTATTAGCATACATTTTGAAAATTGTCACTTTGTCACCAATTAGCAAACAAATTCTTTATGTATTAATATATTCGTTGAGTTAACGTTAGCTGTGCTTCTACATTTTCATTCAAATACGCAAAATTGTGGTGTAATCCGGGGGGTCTGGGGGGTATGGAATACCCTCCAGTGCACCTTTTGCATTTTATTTGTGCGCCAAGGTCAATGGGTAAGTATCTCAAAAATTTTGTGTACACTCGTTTGGAATTCCCTTGGAAATCCCTGGAATTCTTTGGAATTTCTAGGAAATCGTTAGAAGTCTTTAGAATTCGTTGGAATTCTTTGGAAATCATTGGAAGTCTCGGAAATCATTGGAAGTCTTGGAAATTTTTGGAATTCCTTAGAAATCTTTAGAATTCCTTGGAAATCTTTGAAATACCTTGGTAATCGTTGAAAGTTTTTGGAATTCCTTAGAATTCTTTGGAAATCTTTGAAATTCCTTGGAATTCTTTGGAAATCTCTGGAATTCCTAGGAAATCCCTAAAATTCTTTGGAAATCACTAGAATTCTTTAGATTTAACTTTGATTTGAACTCATTGTAATTCCTTTAAAATCATTGGAATTCTTTGGAATTCCTTGGAAATTGTTGGATTTCTGGATATTTACCTTTTGGCCAAAGTAGTTCAGTTGTCAGTATAAAAGTTATAACAGTTTTAAACTTCTCGTGCAAAAATTTTTTGATATTCTGATATATGCAACAGTAGAGGAGTCACTAGAAAATTGGTTATTTATTTGCAAAATAAGGACTTTTAAGAACTTATCGACCACCGATAGAACCCAAAATGTTTGTTGTTTTCTACGAAATTTGCTATACAGCCTCAGATTTAGGGGGAGCAAGTCCCGTTTGTCATGTACCCAGGGCACAATACCAAGGGCGGCAATACAAAGGAGCGCTAAAAATTATATGTTTGAAGTTACAATTTGTTTGAAAAGCAACATTTCTGCTAGATTTTGTGTAAAAGCTAAATAATCGCAAAATAAAACCTAGTAATAATCTAAAAATCGTGGGTATACCAAGTTTGAAGTGGAAAAAGCAATTACAATAAATTTCGAAATATAAATATAATTAATTTGAAATAAAATTCTTAAATGCGATTTTCAAAGTATGAGCCCAAAAATTTTTTACAATTTTTTTTTATTTACGCATGAAATCATATAGGAAAAAAATTAAATCGGCAAACTCCATATTTTTAATATTGGATTTTCCGTTGCGGACGGGATTGGTCGATATATCGACCAGCCGTTTGGTGTCAAATTCTATGTGGGCACTTGATTGGTTTATCTACAAACTTTATGAAGAAAAAAGGTCAATTTGCACGTAAAATTTCCCGTCCTTAAAAGGTTAACGTTAGCTGTATTTCTACATTTTTTGACTTTTGACTTTAAAGGCTGTCCTAAATTCAAAAACTCAAATGCTACTTAGCATTTAATGGCGTTAATGGCGTCATAGTCTAAAACTCGCACAGGACGGCAAATTGGCTAGCGCCGGCCCTGACGTTAGCGATGAGTCATAACTTAATACAGATGCTTTCTGCTGTTTTGATTGATTAATTAAATACCCTTTACATTAACAAAGGGAATTAAAGTAATATTAAAGTTTTTATTTTTCTATTTTACATATTCACTGGAAATTACCTAAAAGACTTTGAATAATTAAGTGGAAAATAGACTAAAGTTGTATCGGTTTGGATATAATAAAAAGACTAACTACTGGCAGTAAAATCACTTTTAGAGATGTGCGGAAAGCAATTAAATTTGTATAATTAAAGTTAAATATGCAATAAGATAGAGGAAAGTTTTAGTTTTGTGCAGCCACAAACGTAAAGTTTTTATTGTGGGGAACACTTTACATTATATGGTCGGAACTTAAATTGAACAATTTTTCGACCCAAAATTTTATTACAATCTTGCAGTCACTATAAATTTTGTAAGAAAACCGCGTAGTGTTGTTAATTCTGTTACCAATTAAAATTTATCGCTGTATATTCTAACATTGCGTAATAGAAAGCGTAATTATCTTCCACTTTAATAAATGAATATACCTAACTACTACTCAGTTAACCGACGTTACAATAGTTTTATTTCAAAGTATAAGCTACACTTATGTAGTTTGCAAAGTATTCAGCAAGTTCACGCAACGTAATTTGATTTGATAATTAATTGTTTTCAAGAGGCAATTTATTACATTCCTATGCGACTTGGAATTTTGCTAAAAATTCTAATAAATTTAAAAATCATGACAGAAAAGGAAATAATTACTAAAGCATGCAGCTTCAAATTATTACTTTTTATTCTCTCCTCTGCTTTCCACTCGCAAATATTTCGTTCAATTTAAGGTGTAACAAAAAATGAATTTCTCCTGATGCTTACAAACAAATTAATATAAAATGTTTAACTAAATTCCACAGTACATTTTGTTAATAAAATAATAATAATAATAATAATCAACCCACGACGAGAGGAGAAAAAGTGGAAGAAATTTATTTTGGGATAAATTCAAAAAGCTCGACACTCGGCAAGTTTTTGTCTTAACAGACCCTTAAACTTTTTAAAAGCCTATCGAACTAGATTAATAGATTCATTTATTACATCATGCAATCCTTAAACTAACTCCTAAGTGTAATTCAATCGTCCCGAGTAATAAAAAAATTTCAGAACCGAACAATAAAAACAAAATGCAGTGTCAGAAGTTTCAAGAAAATTGCCAATAAATTTTAATTCAATTCAAGCGTGGCCTTATTTATACCTACTTACACATTAGTGGATCGATAATTTAGAAAAAGTCTCTTTCGCTTGATGAAAATTTTTGGAAATTTTATAGTTTTATTTGGCTGTTAAAGGATCACAAAACTAAAGTTTTTTCATTTCAGAAGACTATAAAATCCTCCACATCAGACAAAGTACAATTGAACAAGATTTAGAAGCCTGTCTTTCAATAAAATAAACATTTTATGTTGTTGGACCGAAATCGATAATATTACGTTGCGAAATTTTACGATCGAAAAACAATAAATAAGCCGTGTTAGTTTTAATTAAAATATTTAGAATTTGAAATAAATAATATCTTACCTCCAGAACCCAAAGTTCGGCGAAGGTGAGATCTCCGAGCATAACAATCTTGTTATAGCTTAAAATCAACTTCTTGAGTTCTCCCAAACCTGCAAAGGTGTCCTTCGTAAGAACGCTAAGGCTGTTTGTGCTGAGCTCGAGTTCGATTAGATGTCCGAGATGTCTGAAGGAGTTTTCCTGAATCACGCTTAAATTATTTTGTTTTAAAAACAATTTGTGCAAATGCGGCAGATCGACGAAGACGTCGCGATTTATTTCCGATATTCGATTTTCGTCCAAATCTAAAATCGACAAATTCGTCAAATGCGCAAATGCGTGATGTCTCAGCGTGACAATTCTGTTTCTCGCCAATTCGATTTCGTATACTTTGGTCAGGTTTGCAAAGGCATACGGATGAATTTCGTCAATATTGCCGTAAACTATGGAGAGCGTTTGCAATTCTTGCAAGTACTGCAAACCTTTAGTGGGGATGAACCCTAATTTGCCAACCTGCGTTACCATTACGTTTAGGTCTGTTATAAGAGGCTGCGTCGCAAAGAGATTCCAAAAACTGTGTTCTTGAGTTAAACCGTTAAAAACCCAACATTTTGCTTTAGTGGCATTTGTGGTTGCAGAACCGTCGCTACAAAAACAATGAAAGGGAACAGAATTGCCCTCAATTGAACACAAGTTCTTATTATCGCTCCCCATTTTTGGCATTTTCTTCTTGTGCTTGTTTTTTGTAATTCTGGCCGATGTACTACTGAGTAGCATCAAAATAATGCACATCATAACAACCACACTTGGACTTTTCATTATTATATACCCTGAAACAAAAATACAAATTAGCTTTCTGTACTTAAAATAATAATAATTATTTCAACTAATAATAACATAAAATTGTTCGTTGCATTATTAAAATATCTACTACGTACATCAAAAGCATCGCAAATGCTATTTAGCTTTGTTTAAATCCGATACCGACTTTCCAGTATTTAATAATTCAAGGAAAATATCAAAGAAAATCGTTGTTTATTACAAAAGAGCTATAAAAGTGCAACATGAAAGCATATCAAATGCAAATGGCAAAGTGAAATCCTGCTTTTTGAAAAATAAAAATAATAATCACGTATGTAGGATAAAAAACGCGATGGCCTGCTTAAAATTGCCAAGAATTCGTAACTGACGAACAGAAAGCTCCCAAGACGACAATTGAAAAGATGAATTGGATGTACTGCAGTAAACAAACAGTAATCTTAACAAACAAAAATATACTTTTTGCGTCCCTTTAATTTTTTATTTCAACGAACAGAATAGTTAATGGCGCAGAACGAAAAGATCACGTTAACGTAACGTTGCATAAAATAATCGACCTTTAACAAAGTTAGATTCCCTTCAAATTTAAATTAAATGTATTTTCGCGCGAATCTATCCAACCAATCATCCAACAATGATTGAACAGCCTAAGGTTAGTCGATCGGGTCGCACGGATGGCTAAACCGGATGGGGAAATGTGTGCGGTTGACTGCAGTATTAGTTAATAATTTTTTTGCATTTTCACATCAGCACTTGAGCGTTTTACCACTAAACCAGCCGTACACACCTTACCTAAGGCAGTGCCGGATTGTGAGGAATTTAAGAGGTGAGGCATCTGTGTGAAACCGAGAAAAAGGTACACTGGGGGGTATGGAGTACCCCCCGATGTGATACTAATGTTTTGGACGTTAAAAGACAATTTTATTTTAACAGCACCTACGCTTAGTGAGCTAAACTGATTCTCAAAAAATTTTGACAAGCTCAAATAATGGATTATTACAACGGCTACTTCATAATCGAAAGTATTATCTATTGGCGAGTAATCGATTTCGCGGTAGCGGTCGAGATGAATGTCTATGATGAGTCGACATACAGAGAGATTTATTCTTTCAGTGTCCCAGTCAGTAGATTGTGAGACAAGACAAATTTTGTGAAAGCTATCAAGTGAAATAGTACTACGTGATCTGAATAAACCAATCAGGTGTAAGTTACCACGATGCTTTCCATTGTACATCGATGACATTGACATCGTGCTAGACCCCGATGAAAGTGGTGAAGGTGAATACATAGCATCTTGTCAAATTTAAATATATAGATTTAGTTTACACTGGAGGAACATCAAAGCAGTTGTTAAAATAATATTGTCTTATAGGTCAAATATGACTAGTGGGACTCAGTTGATTCTGGATCATTTTAATTTCCTTGTCCGGATTTAATTAAATAATCAAGAAATTAACGTTAATATCGGTGACAAGAGAAACTACACCGCAAACTGAAGGAGTAAAGTAGTAACAATTTAATATTCTGTATTCGAAGGGTAGTACCCAAGCGCCGCCATTCCAGTACCAGTCGCCACTAAACCACGAAATTTGAATAAAACATAGAACAAGAATAGAAATAGATAAAAAGTTAGATTTTTGGTTTGAAAGCCATAAGCTCAAAAATAGATATTTTTAAAACAATCACAAAGTTAAGCTTTCTAATCCGGAGGGTCTGGATCTGGGTCTAAATCCCCCTCCCCCCCGCACAATAGTAATTGTGTTCAAAACAGGAAAATATATTATTGAATTTCAAATCAGAAATCTTAGATTTAAAAAAAAAATTAGATTTAAAAAAATTTAGATATATGCATTGAAGGTATTTCATATAATATATATATAATTTTTTGTTATCTACAATTTAAATTGATTTTTTTGAATTTTGGGTATTTTTAAATTTTGAATATTTTTAAATTTTAAATTAAATTTATTTTAAGAAAATGGTTTAAAAACCTTACGTAAGGACTGCGTCGGACCCCCCCCCCGCCACATAAGGGTCCGTAAGATTTCTTATACCTCCTCTCCCCTAAACCTTTACGTAATTAATGAACAGCCCCTAACCTATCATAGAAAATAATTTGTCAAGTGTCGCAATAGTTTTTCACACTATATTTTATCAAGTTATTCAAACCGGGGGGTCTGGGGGGTATGGAATACCCCTCAGTGCATCACAGATTATGCGGAAAAAGGTGTTATTGAGCTTATAAGTTTCAAACCGGAAATCTAATTTTTTTAAATCTAAGATTTCCGATTTGAAATTCATTAATTCATTTTCGTGTTTTGAACACAATTACTATTGTGCTGAAGGGATTTAGACCCAGACCCAGACTTTTGTTTTTCGCGGATAATACTTTCAAACGAGCACATTTGAAACTTAAAACTATTTTTTGTGAGCCTTAGCATTGGTAAGTGAATAATTTTTTGGTTATGACACAAAACTAAGAAAGTAATAGTGCACTGGGGGGTATTCCATACCCCCCAGACCCCCCGGATTGTAATTATTCTACCTATCCTCTCCTAAAATAGAATAAAAACAGATAAAAAGTGAAATTTTTGGATTGGAACTCATAAACTCAAAAATACATTTTCTTTTTTGAACACGATCATAAAGCTAAGCTTTTCAAACCGGGGGGTGTGGGGGTATGGAATACCCTCCCAGTACATTAGTGATTGTGTTCAAGAAAAGAAAATATGTCATCTAATTACAAATAAGAAATCTTAGATTTTTAGAAATTAGATTTCCGGTTTAAAATTTATTAAACTCAATAACACTTATTTGCTCACAATTTCTGGTGAGTTGGAGGGTATTCCGTACCTCCCAGACCCCCCCCCCCCGCTGGTTTGATAAACCTAACTTTGTGTAGGTATTGTGTTTATATTGTGTACGGCTATTGAAAGTTCATATGTGCGCGAAGTTAGCCCATTTTTGAAAATTTACAAACTGAATATTGTGTCGGGCTGTGCCCGATGTGTGCTACGCTGTTCCGTATTTTTTTTAAATTTTATTTTATTTATTTTGGATTTTATCGAGATTTTATCGAGATACCGTATTTTAAGAGCCCCGTAAATCATAAAATTTATTTCGATAAATAAAATATTTTTTGTGCAAAAAACTATTTTATCGATGGAATTAGCCCCATTTTTGAATTGTTTTAAAAACAAAATTGTATTGCATTATAATCGACGCGACGTGTGCCGTTGTGTGCCGTAAATTATAAAATTTTATGTTGACAAATAAAAATTTTGTGGGCCAAAAACTATTTTATCGATAGAAATTAGCCCGCCATTTTTGAATTCTTTTAAAAATTAAATTGTATTAGATTCTATTCGACGTGTGCCGTTGTGTGCCGTAAATCATAAAATTTTATTTTGACAAATAAAATTTTTTTGGCCCTAAATCTATTTCATCCATAGAAATTTGCCGTCTTTTTGGAATTTTTTAAAGAAAATTGTATTCTACTCGACGTGTGCCGTTGTGTGCCGTAAGCATAAACTTTTATTTCGATAAATGAATATTTATTTTGATAAATAAATTTTTTTTTTAATCAAAATTGCCGGGGCCAATACTACCTCAAAATAATCAACCTCTGTAAATCAAAAATAAATTTAAAAAAAATACGGTAGAGCGTAGGGCACATCGGGTACAGTTCGGCACAAATTTCAGTTTTCAAATTTTTAAAAATGGCGGGCTTAAATTCATACACTTTATGCACACATAACGGAATTGTTATTTTATTATTACAACTACTGCTAGTGTATATTGTTTTTAGATATATTCCGAGTGACTAGAAAAAGTAAATTTATTTTTTGTGTTGTGGGGTGTACACCTAATTTTTTTTTTATGAAATTATGGAAACCCATGATAGCAAATAATTTGTCATGTGCCGCAATAGTTTTTCACACCATATTTGTAAACTTATTCAAACCGGGGGGTCTGGGGGGTATGGAATACCCCCCAGGCACATTAGTAATTTTGTTCAAAAAAAGAAATTTCCATGACTGTACGACTAACTTTTCTTAAAAGTGTAATTTATTATAGAATCTATGATGGTAAATAATTTGTCATGTGCCACAATAGATTTTCACACTAATCTATTATCAACGTACCCGTACACCGGATGCTTCGAGATATATCATGAAAAATCAGATATTGTCCTGTTTGCCATTGTAACCGATATTGTTACTTAAAACTCGGCTGGTAAAACAAACCAACAAGTTGTTTTGCGTGAACTGATAAAATATTTTAATGTAAAAACTTTTTTTTTATTTTAGAAAAATAACTGTTTACGTTTATTGTTTACCGCAAATAAATAAAAACAATTATTTGTTTTTGATCTGTCAAAACAATTTATCGGCAATTGTTTTTCACGGGACGACTTTTAATTGGTTTGGCAGTTGTTTGTTTTGTTTGTGCATGTTTAACAAGAATTAAACAAAAGAAAATTTAAAAAAAAATTAAAAATAGAAAAAATGAAATTTGCAGTACTAATTATTTTTGATAACATAAAATTGTCACTTCAAGTGTCGTTTATCATAGACAGACAAATTCTATTCATGATTTTTTGCAGTTACGACAAAGCTAAGTTCAGAAAATTTTAAAAATGTATTTTGATAGCTAGTCCGCCCCAAAATTAAGTTTCACAGATTACAAAAATTTGCTTACAAATTAGAAAATCTTTAATTAACGAAAATTGTGTGGGTCATTATCTGAATTAGGTTCAAAGGAAAAAAATTACAAACGCCAAAAAAATTGAGTTAATCAATCAATTACATAAATTTGATTACATCGTTAAATTTTACAAGCTCGTACCCCCAAATGGAGTCTCGTTAGCATGTAAAACATGAGAATTAATAAAAAATTGAATTTTTTTGACATGTAAAGTAATGTAAGTAAGTTATAAATTTGCAATTATAATTACCTTAGTACAACAAGTTAATAAGAGTCCCGTGACACGACTAAAATGTTATAAAATGATTTTGTACATGTAACAAACACTCTCACGTTATGAAAATAATATATTTATGTGCAAATGGCAAAGAATACGAACACAACAACGTCTTGGTATAATTTAATTTGAAATTTTACAACAATCAATTCCCTTTATTATAGTCCACCTAATGAGGCCTTAAAAAGCTGTAATCGCAATAAAAGTGGTATTTTTAAAAGTTCAAATTACGGTCACCTTTAGTTTCGTTTAGTAAAAACATTTTACAACCCCCTCACGCTAAGCGAATAAACAATTCGATACCACACTTAATTTTAAGTTGATTTATGATCGCACAAAGTAAAATTACTCCGAGCATAAATTATAAGAATTTTATTGTAAAAAGTTATGCCCACTCGTATTCAATGCAATCAATTTTATCAACACATGCAACCACAGTAAAAGTTATGAATCAGAAAAATAATAAAAGAATTGCGGGGTTAACTTGGGTGAGAATAATTTAACTACCCTTAAACGATGCGGCGCGAAAAAATATTTTCCACATTGACGAAAGGTCATCGCTTGGAAAATATTAATTTTTCTTGTGTTATAATTAAAATAACAGCCATAAAAATTAATTAATAAAATTTTTAATTATAAATAAGATTTCTCGTAGTTGCTACAATTTTTTTAATTGCAAAAAGTTGTAAATTACACTTTCCGAGCCAAAAGCTCAAATATTAAACGATATAAAAATTTTACATTTAATTAAAGCAATTTATAACATAAATTAAAAGTTTACGACTTGCTCGTTAAAAATTTGAATACAAAAATCAATCACTCGAAAATTAATTAGGTAATAGTCAAGGTTTACATATAATTGCATAACGAAAACCTCCCGATTCGAGATTTTCTAAAAAGTTAGGCAGTTAGCTAGAGAATGGGGTGGAAAATTTTCACGTAAGTGAAGAAGGTGATAGATTTACATTTGAAGTGTTTAGCTTGGCAGAAAATAGCAAGTCGTTTCGGAAGAATTTTCATTACTCTGTATTATTGTTGAGAAACGTCTGACGAAGTCGGATCTTAATTTCTTTCCTGAAAACCAGGACGAAATTTCGCTGAAAATTTGAATTGGAACATGCATGATCGAGTACCCGCCTGCAGTTCACTTGCAGCCGACTTTAAACAAATAACTTTGCCGTTTGTCATAAAATGTAAGAAAATACTGGGTTGATGATCCAAGAAATAACGAGTCTTTAGAACAAAAAACAAACTCCAAGACAATATATGGAGGAGTTATGGATGAGGTAACCAACCATCTACATAGCCAAATCGATTCTGGCACTATGTAGAGCATAAATATTCAGGAAATAGAATACTCATGTATATGAAGAATAAATTGTTAACAATTAGTAGATTCAGATTTTCAGGAAGGAAAAAAAAACATTTAAATTTTAATGTTTCGTTAGACATAAAATGTTAGTTCATAAAATTTGTCTGGCAATTCTTTAAAATTCTCACATTATTTGTTCAGTCGCAAAATGTCTCTATCTCTGTATGCAGCAGCGCTGGAGAATTTTAGCGTATAAGTGTCGCATAGAAAAATTTTATTATTCTACTTTTGTCATATTTAAATCGTCTGCAGTTACATTTAACTGCATTTTTATTCTTGGAGCAACAACAAACTCCAAATAATACGTAAAGCCTTCAATAACCCGGAATACTGATTAAGGATGTGAAATCTGTAAACAATGTGAATTTTATTCAGGATTTGTGGAAATAAAAACGTCAAAAAACAAAACACTCTGAAATCCTGTAGTTTATTAGCATTTTTGTTGTAAAATCAATTTAAATTGGAGACCTGATTTGTGTATTCCACAATACGTCATCTCATTTTCCTTTGGAAACTTTAATAATGTGAAGGAAATGCGTGTTAACCCTATATTCCTTATAAAGAAAAATGCAATTACGGTAGCGTTATGAGTTCCTATATTACTTCTTTTATGTCTTCCGTTTACCTATGGCTTTTCCCAACCTCTCGATGTGTATCTAACCTTTTAAACAGCTGAAAAAGTCTTGCGTGGAAAATTCAGCTAACAGAAACTTAAATATTACGGTTTTCATGTAAAGTAAGTTGTAAAATTTCCACAACAAAACAATTATTTTTCTTTCGATACAGAAACGTCACGGCCAGAGGAAAGGAGAAGACGTCGATGTATCATTACGAGAACAAAAAGCAGGTGGTAGGTGCCAGGAGCGTGAAAATTAGGGGAAAATTCGAACAAACATAATATCGATAACCAAAAGACTAGGGTTTGTAAGTTGACACTGACGGGTGACAGGTTCACCGTGTTTTGAGTTTTTTATAATTTTTTAATTTTCGGCTTTTTCAAATTAAAAGAAAACACAATTTTATGCTTTTAAATTGCAAACTTTCAGTAATTACGTCCGTGAAACTACACACAAGACTGAATATGAATAAGTGAGCTTTACGTTTTGCTTTCCTCTACTTCATTTGTGGCTTTACCTCAACTACTTAAACTTTCATGAGAAGTCTGTGTATGTTTTATAATAAATAATAAAACTTGCAGTTTGTTCAAGTTCGTATAACTTTACATAGGTACAGAGTGTTAGAAATATTTTCATACCTTATTTTATAAGCCAAGAAATTTAAATTCTGCAAAGTGGCAAGTAAAACAATAAATAAAAGCTGCAAGCTCGAGAGAAATCTTGGTTTTTTAGTTCACCTTCGAGTTAATTACTTTATTAAAACAAAAGTTCGATAGACGTAAAATTTATTAGTATTCCATTAGTTGAAAATTAAAATTTTAACTGAAAGCTGCAGAACAACTTCGAAATTCTTAATCTTTGGTTTTTAAATAAAACTTAAATTGTCTGATGATTAATTCATTAATTGATTGCTTTTTGCATTAAGCTTATAATGGATTTTTCGTCGTATTCCAGCATAAATAATCTTAATATTTTATTCAGCTCATTTTACTGATGTTCATAACATGGAATTCGGTACACCATAGTAAGATTGCAATTACTTTAAATGGCACTTTCGGTCAGAGTAAATGTGCATTTTAAAGTTTGCATTAAATTTGTAACTTAGTTATTTAAAAAAATTAAAGCTTTTAGGTGCGTTTTATTCAATTTTGTACATACAACGTTAAAGCGAAATCGTTGAAAGTTATCAAAGTTTAGAAACTTGATTATTGTTGGAAATAAAACGAGAAAACTAAGAGAAACTGGGAAATTGTGTATTCTGTAGTTTATATAGCCATGCAGTCACAGAAATGAAGACCATGTTAGTGTAACCGCAGGACATAGCTACCTCTTTTAAGGGTGCATCATTCTATAGCTTTTATTTACAAGAAGGGTAGCTATTTGAAACATAAATTGTTTGTTCGTTGTTAATGTTATCTTGTTGTCCTCTCCTTTTACAGGAAATTTTATTTAATAGTAAAAGATCCAATATTGAGTGAGCATGCTTGTATTTATTTAATGTTGCAATTTCTATACCGACGCACGTATAAAGACGTATGCATGGGGAAAACGTAGTAAAAGTTCCCTTTAATGAATGTCCTTTTGAAAACTTGAAATTTTAATAAAAAATCAGTGGAACGCTTCGAGTAGCATTAAGCGGTTTGAAAGTGGAGTTATTTACAAAAAGTTTGTTTAATGAAAGCTTAATTTGTTAAGTAGACCAATTCGGATAATATTCAAAATAAGGTCGACCGTTTAGCCAGTCTACAAATTAAACACGGATGGGCTAAAACAAATTGAAACTCATAAAATTTCTCGTTAAAACATTGTACCGAATGGGACCGCATCATGGGTTAAACTTAAATTTTATTCCAACTCCCATCTTTTCATTATGACAAACGACTTTGTTAAGGTGTAATTATTCTTTGTTTTCTGTTCTGCTTTAGGTTTTACCTTTTTTAAATTGATTATCAGTTATTATTACGTTTACTGCATCAAAATAAGGCAATTGTTATTTTGCGTCCTCGAAAATTATTTATTTTCAGAAATAATCTGCTCTTGCTATTTATTACTCAAGTACACCGATATATACGTAGTTGAAATTACATAAAATGAACTTTACGTAGCAATAATCTGAATTTAGTACCGAAAACTGGATATCAAAATTGATGAGTAGAATAGGAAATGTGACAAAAACAAACATAATTTTACGTCTTTAGCTACAGATTGAATTTAACAGCCAACGGCGAGTCTACATACAAGCTAATGAAGCTTCAGGTTTCTGATATAATAATATTGATTATATTGTATTTTTGCTTAATATAGATACACATTCAGTTACAAAAAAAAAGTAATGTATTTTAAAGCTAATAAATACTCTTAACGGCTTCTGTAGACATCAAAAATACAATAAACTTAACTTTACTCTGAGGTAATGATTACTACAATCAACAATAAAATAGTTTCAAGCGTCAAGTGTGCTTCTTTGACTGTATTACTATCGAAAAAAAAAATAATCCGGGGTCTACCCCCCAGTGCACTATTACCATTTTAGTTGTGTGTCATAACAGAAGAATTATTCAGTTCAAAACCTTCCTTTACAGCAATTTTTTTGATTTCTGATTTCAAACGGTCATAGCTCCGATATTATTGATTTTTTAATCTTAATAGATCAGTACATTTTTAAAGATAGTGCGCTTATCTACAAATTAGGTTATAACCGATTATCGTCTAGAAACAACGGATTTCGAGTTATCAATTAAATTAAGGGAAAAAATGTTTGAAACTTGCAGGTTTCATTTTTTTATTTTTCTTGCGAACTCCGTATCTTTTGAACGAAACGTCTTAGAAGAGAACTAATGGCCCAAATCGGATAGGTAATTTAACGGGCTACAACTTTGGTCAAATTAATTTTTTTTGGAAACCAACCGTTTTCACAGAAATTCTGAAAATAATGAACAAGGTGTAGGTAAAAGAAAAATAAATTTACAAAATTTACAAAATTTATTTTAATAAATTTTCAAAATGGCCTCCCTCATTTTCAGCACACAGGATTGCTCCTTTCAAAAGGTGTTGCACGGTATTATTTATATTAGCGCTTTTTTTCGTTAAGTTCTGTCATACCTACGATATCTGCATTATTTATTCCATTAATTTATTTTTTTTTTTACATATACCTTGTTTCATTATTTTTCGCATTTTAGTGAAAACGGTTGGTTTCCCAAAAAAAATTATTTAACCAAAATTGTAGCCCATTAAATTACCTATCCGGTTTGGGCTGTTAGTTTTCTTCTAAAACGATTCGTTTAAGAGATACGGGGTTTGCAAGAAAAATAACAAAAATAAAACCGAATTTTTTAAACATTTTTTCCCTTTATTTAATTGATAACTCGAAATCTGTTGATTCTAGACGATAAGGGGCTATAACCTAATTTGTAGATAAGAGAATGATCTTTAAAAAAGTTCTAATCTATTAAGCTTAAAAAATCAATAATATCGGAGCTATGACAGTTATATACGTCATATATAATAATATAACTACTAAAGGCATAAATTTTAAGAATTGTCAATTCTTTCATAAATTATTTTTTATATTATCAAGTAAACGTTAGCTGTCATTCTACATTTTCAGTTAAATACGTAAAATTCTGGTGTAATCCGGGGGGTCTGGGGGTATGGAATACCCTCCCAGTGCATCCTTTGCTATTTTTTCAGTTGTTCATTTGCCGGTACAGAAGTTATAAAAGATTTAAACTACTCATGCAAAATTTTTGGCAGTGAAATATGTACTGGAGGGTATTCCATACCCCCCAGACCCCCCCGGTTTGTATAAGCAACAATAGAGGAGGCCATTATAACTTTAGTTAAATTTTGAAAAATTGTCGAAGTCAGAATTTCATTACTTAATTATGATATTTGTCGATGCAAATAATTTTAACTTCTATTCGCCAAACTTTATAATATACAGGGTGTCCCCGCGACCGTGGAAAACCTTTGAGGTGGTGCTAAATGAAACTTTTCTAAGACAAATTTTTTAATTTAATTATAATAAATTAATGGGAAGAATACAGAATGACAGAACTTAACGAAAGAAGCGCAGTTATAAATAATACCACCGTTTTGCAACACCTTTTGAAAAGAGCACGCCTGTGTGCTGAAAATGAGGGAAGCCATTTTGACAATTTTTTAAAATACATTTTGTGATTTTATTTTTTTTTACCTACACCTTGTTCATTATTTTCAAAATTTTAACGAAAACGGTTGGTTTCCCAAAAAAATTTATTTGACCAAAGTTGTAGCCTGTTAAATTCCTTATCTGGTTTGGGTTATTACTTTTTTTCTAAGACGTTCCCTTTAAGAGATACGGGGTTCGCAAAGAAAAATAATAAAAATATAACCTGATTTGTTTTAACATTTTTTTCCCTTAATTTAATTGATAACTCGAAATCCGTTGATTCTAGACGATAAGGGGTGATAACCTAATTTGTAGATAAGCGAATGACCTTTAAAAAAATTCTAATTAATTAAGCTTAAAAAATCAATAATATCGGAGCTACGACAGTTTGAAATCTGAAATTCAAAAAATTACTTTAAAGGGAAGTACCCCCCAAGGGTTTCGACTTGGACAAAAATTTTATTTGAAAATTTGTTTTAGAAAAGTGTCCTTTATCACCACCTCAAAAGTTCTCTACGGTCACGTGGACACTCTGTATCTATAAGCATATTTTTCGAAAATATTGTCACTTTGTCACCAATTGGCAAACAAATTCTTTGTTATATTACTATATTCGTTGAGTTAACGTTAGCTGTACTTTTAAATTTTCATTCAAATATGCAAAATTCTGGTGTAATCCGGGGGGTCTGGGGGGTATGGAATACCCTCCAGTACACCAGAGATCGAGCGCAAGAAAGTGTTATGGAACTTATAAGTTTCGATCCGGAAATTTAAGATTTATTTGAAATTCAATAACATTTTTATTTTTTTAATACAATCACGGATGTTCTGGGGGGTATACCCCCAGACCCCCTCGGATTGAAAAACCTAGCTTTGTGATTGTGTTCAAAAAAGAAAATGTAGTTTTGAGCATATGTGTTCCAAACCAAATATTTAACTTTTTATCTGTTTCTATCCACTTTTAGGAGAAGATAAGTAAAATAATCATAATCCGGGGAGTCTGGGGGGTATGGAATACCCCTCAGTGCAATATTACTTTTTTAGTTTTGTGTCATAACCAAAAAACTTTTCACTTGTCAATGTTAAGACTCACAAAAAAACAGTTTCAAGTGTCTAATATGCTCTTTTGACAGCATTGCCCGCAAAAAAATTATAATCAGAGTGGTTTAGGGATATGGAATACCCTTTTGGGCACTATTCCCTTTTTAGTTGTATGTTATAACCGAAGACTTATTCAGTTGCTATTGGTAAAGCTCATTTAATATATCATCCACTATATTAAATAGTAGATGAGTAAAGTCGGAGCTGGGACACATTAAAAATTTTAAGTCCCAATTTGATTAACCGAATTTTAATTCGCAGATTACTCTCATTAAAATTTTAATCCGCGGTTTTTTTTATAACAATATAATTATTGACTACCATAACAAAAAGTTCGAAAAAATTTTTTTGAAGAACTTGCTTGCAAGGAAATTGGGATCTGAGCTTACATTATAATGATATTGTAGCTGATGACATAATATTCACTTCGCGTGATATTAATATACAGGGTGTCCCCAGATACACTTTACATAACTTAGGTGGTGATAGAGGACGCATTTCTGAGAAACAGTTTTTTTTCTAAATTCAAGTCCTCGAGAGTTAGGCCTCTTTAAAACACTTTTTTTATTTTCCACTTTCACGTAACCATAGCTCGGAACATTGGGATTTTTCGGTAAAAATGGAGTAGTACTTTTTTAAAAAGCGTGAAATAATCTACAAACTAGATTCAAACCTTTTATTGTCTAAAATCAAGGGCTTTCGAGTTATAAATTACAGTAAGTAACAAAATGTTGAAAAATTCGAGATTTTTTTTATTTTGGTTTTCTTCAAAACCCTGTATCTTCTGTAGCTAATGGGGGAATCCCCATTCCGGATAGGAAACTTAACGGACTGCAACTGCTGTCCAGTAAAAATATTTGATAAACCAATCTCTTTTACAGAAAATTAGAAAATAATAAACAGGGCAGCTATAAAACCAAGAATTAAATTCGCAAAATCAGAGAAAAACAAGTGAGAGTTAGTGTTGACAATTTACAAAGATTTTTTGTTTCAAGCATTTTGTTTACCGATGAAGTGCAATTTACAAAGAATGTAAGCGAATGATCAGCGATGGACAGTAGAACAGCCGCGGGTAAAACAGTAATCGGAACATCAAAGACGTTTCAGCGCGTACTGTTGGTGTGGAATATTAGGAAGCCGCATTATTGGTTCGAATTTTTTTTCCAGAAAACTTGCGCTTAATTTATAGCAATTTTAAAATTTTTCTATCCAGAAGTTGTATATCCAAAATCGGGGGCGTCAGAAGTTTTGTAAAATGTTTCCTTCAAAAGATACAACAGAGATTTGAAAAAAACCAAAATAAAAATAGCTCGAATTTTTCAGCATATTTTTACCTACTTTAATTCATAACTCGAAAACCGTTGATTTTAGAGAAAATAATTTTGAATCCAGTTTGTAGATTATTTTACGCTCTTTAAAAAAGTACTAATCTGTTTTAAGCAAAAAATCAATATTTTCCGAGTTATGGCCACTTGAAAGTGGAAATTTAAAAAAAAGTGTATCCGGGGACACCCGGTATACAATTACAAAAACAGTAATGTAAAGCTAATAAATATACCCTTTACGGCTGCTGTAGGACTTAAAAAAACAATAAACTAACTTTACTCTGGGGTAATGATTGCTACAATCAACAATAAAACAGTTTAAAAAAATTAAAAAATTATAATCCGGGAGGAGGGGTGTCTGACTGAAGTCAGACAGTCATGACTGAAGAATTAATCAGTTGCCCATGCTAAGGCTCAATTCGCGGATTATTTTGACTAAATTTTTAATTCGCTGTTTTTTTATAACAATATATTATAATTGATTCCCGTAACTAATAAATCTTTCTTGCAGGGAAATTGGGATCTGAACTTACATTATAATGATATTGTAGCTCGCGTGATATTAATGTTACCGGTTTTTAGCGATAATATTATTTGGACGAAGTAATCAAAAATTTAATTGTGATTTGCTAAACTAATTAAAATATTTGCATAATTTTATTGTGAAAGAGTGTTGTCATAAAATTAATTAAATGATGGAAATAAAATTTATATTGTGAAACACGGCGCATTTAAATAATCGCGACATCTGACGATGGTATAAAATATGAGATAATACTTAAAAGTTATAATTTATTACATTTCAACACAGTCGTATTATTAAAACTTCAAAGCAAGTTTGAAAACCAATTTACATGATTAGCTAGTCTTTTTCGATAAGCTTCCCATTTGAATTCTGGGAACATTAAATTTTGAAATATAAGGAGTGATTTATTTGAGGCTTGTGCATTCAATATCAGGAAAATCTGGGATTTTCGATTTTGCGTTCTTTACTGATATATGGGTTATTATTACAGATGAAAGTGCGGTGAAACAGTTGGGGAGTTTCTCCATTTTTTATTAACTATTTATTTTTGCTAGCTTAGTACAATATATTGGCAGAAATTGGAAGCGAATAAAAAGGGGATTTAAATCACCCACACACACACACACCCGAAAATTATCGCGAGAAAAATGGCTAATCCGGTCGGGAAATGCGATATAAGGTGGCAGAGGGGAATTTATTTTCTTCGCACTTTTTGTGCTTTCATTAAAAATTAATTGGAGGAAATTTTAAAGAGGTGGTCATCGGCCATATATAAACTAAGTGTGATGGCGGTCACGAGGGCCCATTAGATAATGATATTGTAAAGGGCTTTACTTTAGAAGAGGTAACCACTCTAGCCTAGTTTCCAGCGTAGCTTTTGTTGTCGACCCTTTAATGCAAAGGTTCGGAAACCCTCCATTCTATGCATAGCACCCACATATCATCCCTAACTCAAATAAGCATTTTAGCACAACATACATGAAATATCGCTTTTTTACCGCCAGTTATATAAACATAAATTTTTTTGCGCTAGAAAAAAATCCGTTTAATTTTCTAAAATTCGAAATAGCACACCCGTAGTTTTCGGCAAGCAATACCCCCGAGGAGAAATTCGTATATAAAAGGTCGATTACAATAGAATAAAAGAAGACGAATAGATTTATACAAAATGCTCGTACACACAATGCTCGCTGCGCTATTTGTACGAATCAAATAATTTTGCGTGAAAAACTTAGGATCTGGCGAAGAACAAAGAAAATAATAAATCATGTTTGCAATGTCCTCAATGACATAGAGAATATTAGCACAAAGTTTTATATAAAACAAACAAATGATAAATAACTTAGTTTAAGGTTTGGGGATGCTTTTAAGAGTTTCCCAAAAGTTTAAGCAAATTCGCTTTTATAATATTCTTTTCCATTATAATCAAGCCCCGATAAAATTTATTGTTGTTCTTGCAAAAATATGAAACACAAAATAATATTTTAGGATTATTAGTTTGAAATGATTAATGTTTTTCTATTCTTTGAACAAATCAACCTACACGACATCCAATTTAAATTTAATAAAAACGATTTCGCGTACCGATAATCCCAGTTACACAATTGATTTCCGAAAGAGTAGCACTTTTATTAAATATGAAATAACTATTGCGCTACTTTATAACTCGATAATTTATTTCTGAGGGGTCTGCAGCCAGGGTTAGGCCCAACTATGCTTTAGCTCTATTTATTAGACAATCAACCGCTTAGATAAAACCATTTAACTCTTCCGTTATATCCAACGTTTCTATTATAATAGCAATTTTATCTAAAATTGAACTCATAACAACACAACAGAAATTTTTCTATATTTTCCCAAAAAAAAAAAAAAAATCTAAACTAAACTATCCGGCACGTAAATGTATTAAGATTAGAAAAAAGTTCATGCAAATCGTTCTCCACTTTGCTTTTGAATCTGCTGCTCTTACACCTAGAATCACTAAATGGCAAATAACTTCTACTCGGGGCGGACTGGTGCTAAATTTTTGATGAGAAAAACTTCGAGGCGACCTTTCTCTAACGACGGTCCCCACAAAATTAAACAATCCGATAAGAAAAATAATTCTAATTTTTAAATAATATAATTAATTTTACATTACACATTTTTTAGAAATCGTATATTGAAAAACAAATATATTTTTGTAGAGAGAAAAATGTCAAAAGTTTGGGAAACCATTTAGAAACCGGAAATAGTATAATAATAACTTCTATTTTCTGGTGATTGCCTACTAATGTAGTTTTTATGAATAACTATTTAAAAAAATAAAATGTTACCTTAAAATTTTGAAAACATACGACCACACTAAAGCTTGTTTTTTTGCAGAGCGCAAAAATGGTCTGTCTAATGTGGACGCAGCTTTAAACACATTAGGGAACACAATAAGCTATTTTACATTGGAATCCTTTTATATTTCTGTATTTTAAAAAAATAGATGTTTGGTGTCGATATATGTCTACTTTCGAGAAACTTCGATATACTTTTTACATTTTCAGTATAATATGCATTTTTTAAAACACAAAAACATGAAATATCTAATGTTTTTACTTATTTATAAGTTTTTAATTAATTTCGAAAGAAAATTGCTCAATCTGTAAGTACGTACGTCCGTATGAGCACTCATTCGATTTAGAACGTATATTTTTATTGTTATCGTTTTCCAAATCGAAATTGGAATTTTATTACCAATTGAGTGCAAATAAACATTTTTAGTTCTTCCAATATTGAAGTGGCCGTAACTCAAAAACTGTGCACAGCAAAAATATTCCATAAAATTTATTTCGAGTTTGGATAACGTGTGCTATAATTCAAATTCTTTGTGTATACCCAAGAAAGCTTATTAAAACTAGATTTTGCCTTGAAGATTTATCTCGGTTTTGGGGCTTAGAAAAATTAAAATAAGAAAAGTTGCGTGAAAGTTATCGACTTTTTGAGTGACTCAAGGTGTTACGGATTTGAAGAACAAAGGGACAGGTAGTTATTGTGTCTGAAATTCGAGCATTTTAATTCTTAAATCAATACTTGTTTAGGTCGCAGAGATATATTTAAATTTTGTATTGGATTTAAAATTTTAACAAAAAAAATTTGAAATGTGGACAAACAAAGTTCAATGTAGTCGTGGAAATGTTATGCTGATGGCACGTATCATTCATATGTAACCGTCATGAAAACTCATGTCCAGTAATAATTAAAGTAGCCATTAATCATTTTTTAAATATTTTCAAATGCTTTATAATTTTCAGTATTTGAAAAACTCATCAATATTTTAAAAAGCGATTCGGTATAAGGAAACTAATTTACTTTTAATTAATGGCTACAGATACATAAACTATTTTATGTAATTTTATCATTTTGTATGCAAAAGGTGTCAACTTTGGTAGCGATTTATTCATTCAATTTCTGTGCTTAAAAGGGAATTTATTTTTATGGTTTCAGAGTTATCAGTATAATAAAGATAAAGGCAGTTATGACTTATGACATAAAATGTATAACCGAGTAAATCATTTTATTATATCGAAATATTAATAATCTAAGTTTTTGTTGTTATATCTATAAATTTTATTTCGTAAAACAGTAGTTGGTAGCAGCAAATGATAATAAACTCCCGGCTAAGCTTAAGCTTTAAGCAGAACCGTACTAGACGTACGACAAATTTTGTTTCTTATTTTTTAATTTTTATTTTTACTTTATCGCCCTTCTTCGCTGAAAACTCATCAATAATCTAGTCGGTGATGCAAAGGAGATACGAAGAAGATAATTAATGATACCGATGATATATTAATAAGTTATAAAACTAAAGCATTATTCCAAGACGGCTTTTAAGAAATAACAACAAAAACAACAAATAACAATTTAAAAAGACAAAAAAGGATAAAAATATTTGATAAAAACCTTTTGATATGTAATGGCATTGACGATAATCGCAATACAAAAATGTCCACTTTATAAGTTTTGCTACAAAATATTTCTTTTCTTGTTTTTTTGCAACGAAGTGACTGACGGATCTACTTAAAAGCCCGATATTACAAACTCGAGCAATGAAAAGTTTCAGTTGTTTTCAATATTAATATAATAAAGCATTGCAGTCAAATTATGGATTGAATTTGAACAAATTCGAAGTGAATTTTTAACAGCAAATAAATAAATACGGTAGATACTCAAATAAATTTTCTCATTTTCTTTTGTGACTCTAGGCAGAGCCGGAACTAAGATATAATGCGCTCGTGGCGATTTTGAAACTTGCGCCCCTACCGGGAGGTCTAGAGGGTACTCCCTAGCACATAGCGCCTCAGGCAAAATTTTCAAGCACTAGACCTTTTATCTATTTCTTAGATTTATTAATTTAATTTTAAAATTGAAAATTTGGCGCCCCTTAACTAGCTCGCGCTCGTGCCGGACGCCTCTCTCGCCACGCCCTAGTTCCGGCCCTGATTCTAGAAGTCAAAAGGTTTTGTCGAATGCTCTCTTATTACAGCATTTTAAAATTTTTTAAATTTTAGTTTTATGACGAATTTTAATTAAATGTTTGTCTGTATGTCAATGTGTCCGAGTTGTGTGGGTGATTGGAGTATGAAAAGAACTAAATGTCGTGAAATTTAATAATTAAATTTTTTTTAATTACAATTTTAAAAATAAAATTGTTAAATTTGGGTTGGGATTAAATCGATTATACGGCTGGGAGATATGCCTGTTATAAACTAAAAAGTCTCTAGGGGGGGGGAATCCCTGAAGCGTCTCCAACTCAAAAATTACAGATCTAGAAAGATGAGATTATATTGTTTTTTGGTTAAATTCTGATATAATTATTTATTAGATAAATTCTGCATTTAATACTAAGCTAACAACGCAGATCTTTTTAATTTAATATAAAATTAAATAATTATTAATTGTCAGCATAATAATTATTTACTAGCATTAAAGCTGTCGGAGTTAAAGTCTTCGGCATAATTATTTCTTGGCGTATTTGTTCTTGCAGTAATTACATTGTAGCAGAGAGAAGTGTTGTGTACATTATTGTAATTTTAATTCGATTCTCTTAATTGCTTAGTCAAGGGGTCATCGGGACAACAAATAACACTTTATTTTGTCTTATTTCTATTGATGGAGGTCTTACTAACGGTTTAACTCTAAGAACAAAAAATATTTTACAATATATCCGGTCCAACACAGGCACCGATACCACTAAGACCGGTAACCTTAAATGTAAATAATTTGTCGTATAATCCGCGTGTACAGTAGCAGTCATGGAAATTGCATCGCTGAATATTTTCGAATTAAAATATCAATTCCCAACGAAATTTCAATAACCGTACACAATATAAACACAATACGCATATAAATCTAGATTTTTTAAACCGGGGGGTCTGGGGGGTACGGAATACCCTCCAGTCCACCAAAGATTGTGCGCAAAAAAATGGGAGGTACTTGATACCTCCATATTTTTGTTTTATAGCCACGTTGGTTATTATTTTATATTTTTCTATGAAAGAAATTGGTTTTTCAAAAATTTTTATTAAACACAAGTTGTAGTCCGTTAAATTTCATACCCGGAATGAGGCACATAATTTTTGTAAAATGTTTCGTTTAAAAGATACAAAGTTTTGAAAAAGAATAAAATAAAAAAAAATCTAGAATTTTTCAACAATTTTTTACTTACTTTAATTTATGATTATTCTAAATTCGTTGATTGTAGATAATAAAAGATTTAAATCTAGTTTGTAGATAATTTCAGGTTCTTTAAAAAAGCGCTAATCCATTTTTACCGAAAAATCAATATTATCTGAGCCATGGCCACGTGAAGGTTGAAATAAAAAAAAATGTTTTAAAGAGGACTAACTCTCGAGGGCTAAACTAAAAAAAAATATTTTGTTAAAAATGTTTCTTAGAAAAGTGTTCTCTATCACCACTTAAGTTATGTAGAGTGTATCAGGGGACACCCTGTATATTAATATCAATCAAGATGACTATTATGTCATGAGCTATACAATGTATAATTATAATATCAGAACTCTTTTTTGGAATTTTTTGTTATGGTAATCAATTATATTGTTATAAAAAAAATCGCGAATTAAAATTTTAATGAAAGTAATCCGCAAATTAAAATTTTAATGAGCGTAATTCGTGAATTAAAATTCGATTAATCAAATTAGGACTTCAAAATAAAAAAAAGGACCACATTTGACACTTGAGACTGTTTTTTGTGAGCTTTAGCATTGGCAATTGAAGAATTTTTCAGTTATGACACGCAACTAAGAAAGTAATAGTGCACTGGAGGGTATTCCATACCCCCCAGACCCCCCGGATTATAATTATTCTACCTATCCTCTCCGAAAATAGAATAGAAACAGATAAAAAGTGAAATTGTTGGATTGGAACTCATAAGCACAAAAGTACATTTTCTTTTTCGAACACAATCATTAAGCTAAGTTTTTCAAACCGGGGGGTCTGGGGGGTATGGAATACCCCCCAGCACATTAGTGATTGTGTTAAAAAAAATAAGTTATTGAATTTCAAATCAGAAATCTTAGATTTCTAAAAATTAGCTTTCCGGTTTGAAACTTATAAGTTCAATAACACTTTCTTGCATTCGATCTCTGGTGTACTGAGGCGGTATTCCATACTAGGGGGTATTCTATACCCCCCAGACCCCCCGGATTATTATTATTTTACCTAAAATACAATAGGAACAGATAACAAGTTAAATTTTTGGTTTGGAACTCATAATCTTAAAAATACATTTTTCTTTTTTGAATACAATCATAAAGCCAGATTTCTCACACCGGGTGGTCTGGGGGGCATAAAATACCTCCCAGCACATTAGTGATTGTGTTCAAAAAAAGAAAATGTGTTATTGAATTTCAAATCAAAAATCTCAGATTTTTAGAAATTAGATTTCCGGTTTAAAATTAATACAAGTTCAATTACACTTTTTTTCACTCAAACTCCGGTGTACTGGAGGGTATTCCATACCCCCCAGACCCCCCGATTTGAGAAACCCAGCTTTGTAATTGTGTTCAACGGAGAAAATACGATTATGAGTTTCAAATCAAAAATTTAACTATTTATATCTTTTCGATTTCTAATTCGGGATTAATTTTCTGGGGTCTGGGGGTATGGGTATGAATTACCCCCCAGTGCACTATATACCTTCTTAGTCGTGTGTCACAACTGAAGAGTTATTCAGTTGCACATGCTCATTTAATATCATCCACATATTAAATAGTAGATGAGCTAAGCCGAAGCTGGTACACTATTAAACTTTTAAGTCCTGATTTGATTAGTCGAATTTTAATTTGCGGATTACTTTGATTGAAATTTTAATTCGCGGTTTTTCTTTATAACAAAATGATTGATTACTGTAACTAAAAATCCTAAAAAAGAGTTTTGAAAAACTTTCTTATTGTAGCTTTTTTTGCAAGAAAACGTCAAGATAATAAATACTCTTAACGGCTGCTGTAGACATCAAAAATACAATACACTAACTGTACTCTGGGGTAATGATTACTACAATCAGTAGAAAGAAGAGTCTCAAGTGTCAAGTGTACAGCAGCAGTCATAGAAATTGCATCGCTGAATATTTCCGAATTAAAATGTCATTGAAAATTGACATTTTAATAACCGTACACAATATAAAAACAATACCTACACAAAGCTACTTTTTTCAAACCGGGGGGTCTGGGGGGTATGGAATACCCTCCAGTACACCAGAGATTGAGCGAAAAAAAAAACGAAAATCTAATTTCTAAAAATCTAAGATTCTGATTTGAAATTCAATAACACATTTTCCTTTTTTGAACACAATCACTAATGTGCTGGGGGTATTCCATACCCCCCAGACCCCCCGGATTGAAAAACTTAGCTTAGTAAAAACTTTAAGTTTTTATCTATTTCTGTTCTATTTCTAATTCGGCAAAAGTTTCCAATGCAATTTTCATGACCGCTGCTGAAATATGAGAATTAAAAACTTTTTAATTACAAAACAACAAAACTTTGGCATTATTTTTTGAAATTGTAGAATTTTGTTGAAGTCGCAATATCGGCTCAGCGGAGAGAATTCTGTCTGTCAGTCAGATTTTAATGAATTTTTTAAAATAAAATAATCTATTGAGATTTTAAACTAATGAGTTGTCATGGTAACCTTTCTGTTTGTCTTGACAAATTTGAAAAAACCATAAAAAAATCATAATACGATTTTATGTCAGAAACGCTGAAAAAATAATAACAAATACTAGAAATTACAAATATATACTGAACTAAAAAGGAGAACTATCAGTTAAACGATCCCACGAATTGAACTTTTTCCTAAAAACTATTGGAGAGAGGACAATTTTCTGAGCATCCAAAATCAATTTTCTTTAAATTTTGAATTTAAATTTTTATTTTGTAGCTTTTGAATTTTTATTTTAATTATTTTTAAATGTAAATTTAATTTTTTTGTAAATTTGTGAATTAAGTATTTGAATAATTGTTCGCGCCAACAAATTTATGTTGGCACGAAAATTTGTTAGAACTTTCCTTTTGTAAATTGTGTAATTTACGCCTCAGGTTTGAGTTTTCTTTGAGTTGAACGACATAAATAGTTTAGATTAGGTGAGTAACAGATTTTTATTATTAATTTTGTAAGTTTTCGTCATAATTGGACGATTTATGAAAGAATTTTGAAAAATAGTTCTTCAAAAAGTAATTAATTGGATTGTTAATAATTATTGTTTGTTAATAAATTTTAAAATAATATTTAAATGTTTATTGGAAAATTACAAAATTATTTATACGCTGAACTAAAGGAGTGCAACATTAAACAAAACCCTGCCCTGATATAAAAATATTTGGATTCAAAAAGAAAAAAATAAAATTGAGAGTCTCATATTAAATAAATTTTTTTAAATATTTTGAGGCTTCGGGACATTGCAATACATATTATTAATGCAAAATTAAAATTGAATTGCTAACTGAAGATTATGAATTTTTGATTGAAAAAATTTCATAGTTGGTGGGAATAGTAACCGCAAAAAGGTACATAAAAAATTCAAAATAACAAAAATTCATAGCATTGATGAAGAAAATCATTGTATTGATCAATTTTTTATCAATACGATAAACCATTTTTTTCAGCAAACAATTTTACAATTTTATGGGAAATTAAATTTTCTGTAAAAAAATCTGTACAGAAATTTAGGTGCAGGAAGCATGCAAAGTCGCATAATACATTATTTCATAAAATTAAGATTCACAATAAAAGAGTCCTTTGTGTATCCTTATTACTTTACATGTAAGAGGCATTTGAGATTGCAGTAGAGTAGCAGAAAATCTTATGAAACGCAGAGGAAATCCTAGAAAATACTATAGATTACAATTTTCCAGGACCCCCAAGGTATACCTGAAACATTTTTGGCGACCCCCCACCGAGAAAATCGCTGCTACAGATGACTTTCTTTTTGTTTTTTTTTAACTTTTCCAATTAAAAATCGGAAGGAAATGCAGGAAAATTTTCAAAAATCTCGAAAACGAGCAAAGGTGAGGTGAATTTTTGAATTTTTATATATTAAAAACTGTTCGATAGATTAAGTAGATCACAAATGATTTTAAAGATTGAATAAAATGATAAGCTTAGCGACAACGAATCTAGGCAGCCTTAATGAAAAGCAAATCAAACTGAATAAATATCCATTTAAATTATGTCAATATGGATACTAATAATTGAGTTAAGTACCTTCTGCATAGAAATTTATAAATAGAAAGTTGGATGAAAAGCTGGCGAGCTGATGCGACACATAAAATATGAAATTCTAAACTAAACTACATGAAAATTGACAAGAAAATTAATCTTTCTTGAGTTAATCAATAAGGCATTGATGGACTGTAATGTTGTGGTGTTTATCGCACACGACACGCACCGCTTAGAATTGCTTCTATGAATAGCAATTCAAATCAATTATGGCATAGCTCGATTCCATGACTCTTCAATCGAAGATAGGCAAATATACAGGCAACTCTCAACAAACGAGTTATTGAAAGCTCTGCTCTCCTCACGTGCACTACTTAAATAAATTGAATTACACTACATGCAATCTCTCCATTTCTGCGGCACTCTATGCGACATATGCGGTTCAAAAATTTATTATTCTCAATGAAAATTCAATTTTTAAATGTACAGCCGAAGACGTACCGAGTTAGCTCTATTGTCTGTTCCTCTCAAATTTAGTTTTCTAATTCACACATTAATTTTCACCAACGCAAATGAAGATTTCCGGCTTAGGAGGATATAAAGCAAACTTGTTTCAAGTTTGACAACCCTCATCCATTAACGAGTTCGGTACGCTAATGCACCGCGATACAAACAACAATGGTGTTGGGCTGTCAAAGAAGTCATAATATAAATCATGTAAAATTTTCGAATAAAAGGTATCATCGATTCGACAACAATGGCGTGGAAATGTTAAAAGTAAAGTCTAGCAAACGTTGATGGAAAATTTGAAAATAATCAAAAATTCGTATTACCACCACTTCTTTTGCTCGCAAAGATTTCGCTTTAATTTGGCAAGTTTTTCAATTGAAAAGTGCTTTATGGTATTCGGGAAAGAGAGTAATTATCCGAAGTTAATTAATTCGACAAAAAATCGATGTAATAGGTAAGGCAAGAAGAAAAAAAAGTAATAAATTGGAACATCATTAAAATAGCTTGCCGACCTGCGTATGATTGATGCCTCTATTACAAAATTATTAAATTCTTTGCTGAAAGGTACGAAATGTAAGTAACGTTCAATCAAGTCATAAGTCGGTAAACTGAAAATTTAGTTGACGTTAGATTTAGATAATCAGTCAGTTTAGTGTGTCAGATTTCATGCATTATTAAAGTTTGATACCTCCTCCACCTTCGAGGTACAATATTAAGACATTCGATAATTAATTTACGTCGTAAAATTAGCTCGAAATCATATTTAATGATTGAAATTTTAATAAAGAAGCTATACGAATCGTTAATATAAATTATTACTCAAAATCGCTATTAATTATTTTTCCTAAAAATAACTCGGAGACAAGAAATTTTAATAATGCCGACAACTGATTCCATTATTTTTTTAATGGACGAATATTTGGAAGCAACTTTTAAAATTTTTAACTTCAATTACTTTTCGTAATTACCCAGGCGAACAAAGAACATCTCGGAAGATAATTAGATTATACGAGAGGGTAGCACTTTTTAGCTAAAAAACAGATTCGACAAAAAAACAATAATCGCGAAAGTTAAGTAAGTTTTATGCGGTTCCTTCGCGGACACTCTCGTGCCTATTAAATTAAAACTTTTTTTATGAATTTACTGCAACATAACGAATTTGGTGTTCCAACACGTATAACTAACCAGCTAACAAGAGAACTCCTATATTCATTTGACATTTGTGGTTGTCCGGGTGTTGGAAAGCACATTCGGTGGCCGAAGGGCTTTACTTCTTCGTGCAATAAAAGCATTACCTATACTCAAACATGTTCTAAACTCGCTAACAATAAGCGTAAATTTAAATTATCGCAAGAACTGTTTTATTGTCCACCAGGGTGCAAACGACTCCCAAATCGTTAATCGTTAATTTCACGATTAAACATCTAATGGACGCAATAAAAGAATATAAACGCAATTTTACGAACAAAATTATTCATGACAAAATGTTTCCAGAATCGACGACTTAATAAATTGAGTAAAAAATCCAAAAAAGCTTTCCAATATTTTTCGAGTGCATTTTGTACCCTTCTGCTTTCCATTCAAGCTTAAAAGTTTCTCAAACGCAGTTATCCTGCTACTACTTGTATATCCGCTTCGTCATCCAATTCGATTTAAATCAGTTCATGGATTACTAAAGATAGATAACATCAAAACTTGCATTATCGAATAGTAAAATGTACTACTACCATAATTTTAAAGTTTATTCTGTTGATTAAATTCGGTCCAAGTAAATTCACACACAATCATGGGGTCACAAATTAAAATTACTCGCAATGTTATGAATTTATAGGATAACTAATGGGACAATTAAGTGTCTACCTTTTGCTAGAGCGTATTGTTTATTCAAGTAACACAATTATCGCATTACACATAATTTCCAAAATTTATGACGCCGATGGCCCATTTAATATTGCATCTTCTGCACCAGGTCGATATTTTACTTTAATGAAGTTTTTTGAAAATTCAAAATAATCCCAAAAACCGGTTCGACACGATTTTATTTTTAATCCTTACCTCGAGGATAATAAAATCGTTGTGAAATAATTTTGTGTGTGATCGACCTCACTTGAAATTTTCCTAAAACTTAAATTGAAGCTTCGAGTTTGTAATAATTTTATTGATTTTAACTTTTTCGTAAGCTTTTATAATGTTGATTTAACGAAACTTAAATAGTTGATAAGAAAAGCTTACGTTCGTACAATCAGATTAATCACGAAGCTTGAGTAATTGTGTAGACTGTACCTCCACGTTCCTTTAACTATGATTTATAATTTATGAGGGATTACAGGACTTTAGTAACGACAGTATTAAAACTTACTTACTGCACTAGATCTGGATGAAAATACTAATTCATTAATACACCCAGTATTATTATTAATTGGTATCGATTGCCGGTCGGAAAAGTGTCACTTTTGCATTCTCCTTATTAAGGACAAAACAGCCTAACGCATTTTCTTCTGCGAGCGACCCTTTTCCTCAATTAATGATAATCTCTAATAAATTAACAATGCTCTCTCTTCCTTTGACAGTTTGGGTGTTATTAAATTAATAATTTTCTTGCATAACAAATTAAAAATGTATTTTCGAAATTCAGTGGAAGAAAATACAATTGGGTCTGAAGTAAGCACTTTAATTAGTCTTTCGGTAAACAAAATTAGATTAATTTTAAATTGCTAGGTGCTCTGAAATCTGTAGGCGGTTATTTAGGCGTAGGGACAAACTAGGGACAAAAATAATCTCTTTTATTCTGTTACCATTATCCAAAGTGCATTTCATTTAATGAGCTGCATTTGAAGTTATTACTTAATGAGGACAATTTCTATAGATTCAAAAGGTATATAAAGCACTAGAGCGGAATTAAAAAAATAAATAGTAATATTTTCTATTTCATCACATAAATAAACTTCCGGTAACGACCTTCTCGTCCTATTTATTAATTAAATTATTGTTATAAATAGATTTAAAATATTAAATTTGGCTGTTAACGACATCTGTGTAGCACATAAAATTATCATCAGTTAAAATATCCGGCTCACCTTTTTTGATAATTGATAGGTGTAAGTACCGAAACATTTTTATTTTTAATTAAATTATTAATTAAGCGTTACTGTTTATCCTGTTAAGGATAAATATTTTGTTTTGTAATAATTGTGTTTTAAACTGAAAATAATATTACATTCCTGAAAGTCTGTTGATTTCAACCACTAGTGGTTTCAATGTAGATATTTTTCAGTTACCTAAAGGTGGTTTCTATAAGTTAGCAGCAAATATCAAATTGCATTTGAATTCAGTAATAGTCATGAAAATTGCATTAGTGATTATTTTCCAATTAAAATAAAATAATTTAAGATTTCTGATTTGAAATTTAATAACACATTTTTTTTTGAACCCATTTACTAACGTCCTGGGGGGTATTCCATACCCCCCAGACCCCCCGGTTTAAAAAACGTAGCTTTGTGATTGTGTTCTAAACAGAAAATGTATTTTTGATCTTATGACTTTCAATTCCCAGTGCAATTTCCTTGACCGCTACAGTAGATCTACAAAGTTACACTCTTAAATAGGCAATCTTGGGTAATGCTTTTTATTTTGAGCTTTAAATGATCGTCCAGAGGCGCTATCGTGATGGACTACAAAAAACAAGTCATATTTAAGTTTGAATTGAGTGGTTTGACGTGAAATTCAATTGGTCAGGTTCATAACTTCCTGATATTTGTAGGTTGGCAATAAAAAATTACCAATCAGAAGTGTGTTACGAAAGAAATGACGACTATAACCTCCTAGTGAGTTTAAACAAATTATGTCGATTGTTCTTGACTGACCCATGGTCCTCAGCAGTGTCTTTTAGGATTACTCTAAGCAATCTCTGTTAGAGAAACGTTGTATATGTTCAGTAGTGTCGTCTGGAAAAATTCTAGGATTTTGTCAAATTCTAGGACTTTTCTGGCCAGGATATTTATCACAAGTTCCTTTAATTCATTATAAGAGACTTTTTGGATACCTCTGGGTTCTATTAAAGCCATCAGACTTCATTTCATCCGTTTATTACTTAAGGTATCTCAGAGTTTATTCCAGATTCAGGGTCTCTATGCCGTCCTCCTTGCGGAAAAACGTCAGGATTCTCTATTTCCGGATTTTTTCAGCTGCTAACTTGTAACTGCTAACGAATTTGTTCCATCTCTTCATTCTTGTGGCTTTTAGTTTATTTATAAATATATTATGTCTTTCCCAGTGGCGTAACTAGAGCTTTTGCCGCCCGGGGCGGTCTGATATTTTGTCACCCCCTACCAAAACAATTTTACTTAAATTAAAAAAATAAAAAGCAAAAAAAAAAATCATTGAGATGTTCGTAAACAAACATTCAACATCCTCTAGCTTTTATCAAACCCACAATTTTTACATACCGCAATCTGCCGCCCCCTAAATATGTGCCGCCCGGGGCGCTCCGCCCCCACCGCCCCTCCTAGTTACGCCACTGGTCTTTCCTCTGCATTATTTCATTGCCCAGGGTCTGAGTTCGGAAATTGGACATTTTGCCGCCGCGGGTTAGGCGTAACCAGTCCGGTCGAATCGGTGAATCGTCTTTGAGCCAAAATGGGATACGGTGAAGGGCGGGGTTAGTTCTGGTGTGCGCCAAATCGGCTACTCCGGAAACGTCCTAGACGCTTGAGTTCTATTTTGGTCTCTGTTTCTAAACAGGGAAGTCTCCTTTCTCAAGCATTGCTTTCTTTTATGTTTTTCTATCCGGCACTGGAAGGCTTCATGGAGCGATTCCACCATAGCCTCTATTTTCTCTAAGGTATTGATGGAGGCCACCGTTTCTGCAAATGGGATAAGAAAGTCTGAAATTATCTGGATGTTAGGGAATCCTAGGGCAAGGTCGATGTTACTCTTCTACCTGAAGTTCTCAAAAGTATACGGTAGTTTGCGCTATAAACTCCTCTAGAGAGAGTGACCGGTAATGGGAGGTCACCTCGTGATGTCGATGTCTGCAGTTGAGGTCCTCGCAAAGGTACACTTGGTTTGGTCCGCAGAGCCATGGATCTTGGATATCCATGTATTGGTTTTGGAAGATGATCTTGTTTCCCGAACGGTATTTGGGGTCTCTGATCTCTGCCTTGAGGTAGATTGGCAGAAGAGACGCCAACACTTGGATTGTGTCTGTACATACCGTCCGGTAGGCCCTGCATATTCTAAGGGCACTCCTCCTCGGGGTTGCCTCCATCATGCGTCTGTACGTCACCTTTTCCAGAGGAAAGGAGAGCAGCCGCCCAAAAGCACTTGGGGCAAGATCTTCCTCCAAACAACATCGTGGAGCTGATGCTGATCAGCGAGGAGCAATGGCAAACGATCGAGTGGATGCTGGTGGACACATTATCTACCAAAGCTACACTACAAGACGAAGAGCTCTAAGGAACCCACTCTAAGGAGTACCAGAACCCACTCTAAGGAGTGTCGGTAAAAGTCCGACACTACCACCCTGCACAGCTGACTGGTATCTTTTGAACATTTCCCCAATCCCAACGCTCACAAAAAAAAGGTTTCAAAAGAAAGGGTGGGGGGAGATGAACCGATGAAGTATAGAATAGAATTGTGAACAATTCGTTGGAATGGTTTTTATGAAAGGTGGAGAGAAATGATGCATGTGTTAAAGTTTAATTTTGATATTAAGTTTCAGGATTTTGGTAGTATTAACAATCCAGGGTTTGTATTGCGGTTACCGAGTTTGCAAAATCCACTATAAGCCTAAATTTGTCAACTCTGCAAGGCTTGCGGAGGCTGTACGGTTCACATTACTGTAATTGGCCCCAGTAAACATTTATGCATTTTTCTTCCTGCGGTTCATTTTTGACGGGGCATAGTTTCGAGGTGTGCTCTGTAGAGGTACAAACCAGACAGACTTCTACTGACTTGCAGTATTTTTGGGAGAGGGACGCCCAAATTTTGACACTTATGTATAACACCTGATCAAATTGATTTAGTCGGTTATGGCTTCTCTTCTCCATCTCAGTCTGAGTTTTCGTTCCATTGACACAAGACACAAGCTAGGTTTTTCAATCCGGGGGGTCTGGGTATTCCCCCCAGAATAATAATTAATAATTACCCCCCAGTACGTCAGTGATTGTGTTTAAAAAAGAAAATGTGTTATTAAATTTCAAATCAGAAATCTTAGATTTTTGAATTTTAGAAGTTAGATTTTTGATTTGAAAGCTTAATAACAAATTTTTTATGTACACAATCTCTGGTGTACTGGAGGGTATTCCATACCCCCCAGACCACCCGGTTTAAAAACCTAGCTTTGTGTACGTTTTGTGTTAAAATTTTATTGGAAATTGTTATTTTAATTCGGAAATAATTACCAATGCAATTTCCATGACTGCTAACTGCTAACTGTCCATGGTAAGCAGTGGCGTAGCGAGGGAGGGCAAGGGGGGAATCATGCCCCGGCCGCTACTCACAAAGGGGCGTCAAATGATCCGCAAAACAAAAAATTGCTGGATAATTTTTATTTTGAAGCATATTTTACATACATATAATATTATATGGTTTTAGAATGGGGGTGGGGCTAAAAAGGTATTGTGCCCCGGGCGCGAGTTAAGCTCACTACGCCACTGATGGTAAGCTATATTTTTGCTGGTTCTCTATATTCTAAACCGGTTTGGGCCAGGAGTAGGTTTCCATTCCATTATTTTTAACCATTAGCAGGGTTTAATACCGCCCTTACGCAATCCCTAGAAGGGTTTCAATTGGTGGGGGCTATTTTAGTGGTCTGGTTTTCTGTTTGATCAATCCTTACTCCTGCAATGATTATATTAGTTTCCTGGTGTTCAGTGACATGTTTTCCTGATTTCTCTAATTATTAAATTTGTTTCTGCGTTCTGTCCGTTATTATTGGCTGAATATTCTTTGCTTCCTCCAATTTTAGGGCATCCTTACATTTTCCGAGGTATTTTCTTATTTAGAGCTTTCTTCATGTTTTCGGAGATGATTAAGGACAACTTTTATCAAAATTTTGATTTTTAAATGCCGCCTTCTCGAAAAGTACTAGATAATCCGCAATAATTTTTGTGTTAAATGCTCAGAAAATTATTCTCTTCTCAATAGTCCTTAGGTAAAATTTAAATTTGGAAGCCCACTTAACTGAGAGTAACCCAAATATTTTCTTTTTTTTCTTTATCTAAAATACGAGTTAATTGCCAAACATGAAATGAAAATTAATAATATATTATTCGAACATAAAAAATCGGTTTGTTTTATAGCAAAGTAATTAAGTGATTTTATAATCCTTCTACTGAAATAGGAAGACAGATTAAGCTTTTCATACGGCACGTTTGTTGAAAATTTAAAACTACCTGTGTTTAAAACTCTCTACAAGTTATAGTTTTTGTAATACCTAATGAATGTTTTTATAACTTACATCTGTTTCAAAGCTCATACTACCGATATTGCTTAATGGCAGCTCCCATTAAGGACGAAATTAATTAGTGTAGCTAGTGAAAATCATAACAATATATATTTTGTTAAAAATCTGTTGATAAAAATTTCAAACAAAGGAGACTCTAAAGGATTACATTAATTTTGACATCATAGATCAAAGGGTTTGCATTCCGATCCGCCTCTGCAGTCGGAAGAATTCTATTTGATGATTTAAAGAATTTTTTACGCATTCGTTGCAATGAAATAAATTTGATGATGCAACTGAACATGCACTGCAATTAAAATTTATAGAACTGATACATAAATCAATTTGTGGATACAAAGTAATTGAAATTTCACTCGCGGTTAAATATAATGCGAATAGAGAAGGTTAAAACATTCCTGGATATTTAGTGGCGATATAAATTCAAATGAGTTTTATATGTCAATCACTTCGACACCCAATTTGGATCTCTTAATCAGAGCTTACATCCAATTTGATGGAACAGTTCAATCAGATATGCTGCCGGTTATTAACTATCTAACGATCAACGCTGGGATTGCATTAATTTTTTCTTAGCTTTAATTAACCGTTGCGTTAACATTTGAGACGAGAAGAATATTTTTGGGTCGCAAACGACATAAATTTTGAGTTTACCTCGAGATCCGTTTTATATTTTTACGATTATGTATGTGTTGTACCTATAAGAAATAAAAAGCTTTATTTTATTGTCGACTTTAAGATGAGCAAAGTTTATACCGCAAAAGCTTGAGCTTGACAACTTTTATAAAATAACTTAAAATTTGGTGCATTTTTATATAAATATTTAGTATTTCGATTTAATCCAGTTTCTATGTATTTACGAGACATAATTAACTCACTAAATAAAAAATATTAGCATTAAGGTACCGTTAGGGGACGTTTTAATACTAATTCGTTTTTAAAACGTATAAACTCGTTGCGTTTCCTACGTTAATAAAATAAATAAAACTAATAAATTGAAAAATTATTGTAATTAGTTTGATTTATAATTAGGGTTCACGAACTCGGTGGAAACAGTGTTTTTCCAGTTACGAATTTTCGGGGTATAATTTATTTTGAAATTTTCGAGTGGCCTTGAATTAATAATAACATGATCAAAGCGAAGGGAAATAAATATATGCAGACTACTGTGCAATGTTCGATACGACGGAGTTTCAGGATAATTGATATAAATGTGACAATAAAATCTCAACAAGATAGATTACCGAAACCGATATTCTTAAGTTATTAGTTATATTAGGTAAACTACAATACAAGCTAAAACGCGAACGTTAAAATAGATAACACAGTTTAATATTATTTATTAACCAATTTATCTTATTTAATAGAAAATAGACAAAATTAATCTTTAAACCAAATGAAAAATATATGTACAGATTGGATGAATAGAAGAGGATTAACCCAAATATTGAATACCATTAATGTACACATAATCGAAAACATTCACTAGTTTGCTTAGGGTAACTGAAGGGTCTTTTTCGACATCCCGCTTTCTGTTCCAGCTAATGTTAGGTGATAACCTGCTGCAGTCTTACATATTATACATGTTATTATGAGATTGTTTTTGAATTACTAATAAGAATTGCACGGAGGAGCTAATGAGCAAAACTAAATTTACTTTGAGAAAATTTGAGTTTACACATACAGGAAACTCTGGGAAGCGCTTAGAATAATACCGACTTTCACATTTATTACTTTTTCAGAAGACTGCAAAAGCTTATTATAAGCTCCATCTGGTAAAATATACCATAGACTTTTCTTTTGATAATCAGGTTAGAATGCCCGGATATTTTCTGTAATCCGCCTACCATTTATGCGCCGAATGGATTAACGAAATTTTCAGTTATTTTATTTTAGTTGTAGTTCTAATAATTGATTGTTCATTGCCATCATCATTTATGATACGATTTTGTAAGGTAATTAATAAAAATAGAGAGTTACAGTTTGTTCCATTAGAAAGGGCGTCTTTCTCTCTACAAGAAACGTCAGAAAAAGTGAAAAAAATTTTTTTGATGATTTTTCATGATTTTACGATCAACTTTGAGATTGATTTGTGAAGTGAGTGATGAAGATAGAAACTTGTGGTTTGCCCCATTCGAAAGAGCATATTTTTTCCTATAAAAATCACCAAAAAAGTGAAAATTGATTTTTCCGATGTAAGGTTCTTTCGTAGTCCAGGTCACATATATTTATGAAAATATTATTTCTAACGAAAAGAATTAATTGTGTTTATGAATGGTTTATTGAATTTATAAAAGATCCATAAATAAGTTTATTGATTTAAGCATATTTTTCGATGCGGATTTTTCCAGCGAATCTCTATCAGTTAACCAATATACGAGACGAGGCTACGAATTTAATATATTTTTTATATACCTACCTATATTTTTTGTACTTCAAGAAAAAATTGTTTGGGTTTCTTACAAAAGGAAAAGCATGACGGAGTTGTCAGGTTGGTGTAAAGAAAATTAAAATCATGCTAAAATTATTATTGAAGAAGGTTTGCAAAAATTCAACTGGAAGGTGGTAGGAGAATTGGTTCCTTTGTCAAAAAATTATAAATTTTAAAAAAAGGCAGTCATACTTGAATTTAAACTTTCAAGTTTTCAGCTTCACAGATAGTGACATTCTCAAATTTTAACGATGCTACTATTGGTGGCAGCGGTGGGATTTTCTACCGCTATTCAGATATCTGAATCCACGCCACCTAGGGGAATGGGGAGAATATCAATTTATTTTAACTAGGATCAATTTAAACGGATTTCAATTGTAAGTGAAGGTATAACCTTCAGATGTTTGCTTCCTCGTTTGTTTGAGAAGCTCGAAATTGCTTTGCTTCACGTGCTGCACTGATAAATCGATTAAGTGACGCACGTTTGCAAGGTATAATTCTCATTATATCGTCGGCGATCTGACAATACCTGCTAACTGACACTTAACTGACATTACATGCAGTTAGCAGTTATTGCAAGATTAGTGACGATATCTTTTTGTTTCGTATATCTTTCTTGATGTAGCTGTGATGTTGACGCTTATTGTCTTGATTTGTTGGTCCTTGTTTGCGGTTGTTATGTTAGTAGTTGTTGGTAGTTGAGATACATAATAGACCTGAATATCTTAGATTTTAGAATTTTATAAGTTATATTTCTGGTTTGAAACCAATAAATAAGCTCACACTGAAAAAAAAAATGGTTCGTCATATTTACGAAATATTTATCATTTTTGAGTCGATGAACAAAATTCGTTATATTGATAAAAAATTCGTAGTATTCATGAAAAAAATCTTTGTATTTATGAATTTGTTCATCAATATAACGAATTTTGTTCATCCGCTCAAAACAAATGTACATATTTTGCGTTAATAAAATGAATAATTTTTTCAGGGCAATAACAAATTTTTATTGGAAATTGATATTTTAATTCGGAAATATTCAGCGATGCAATTTCCATGTCTACTACTGTACACGAGGCTTACAGCACATTTTACTTTTATTAAGCTGTGTTTTTCAAACCGGGGGGTCTGGGGGGTATGGAATACCCCCCAGTATATTAGTGATTGTGTTGAAAAAAAATGTGTTAGTGAATTTCAAATCGGAAATCTTAGATTAGAAAAGTTAGATTTTTGATTTGAAATCAGTACGCTTAATGACAAATTTTTGCGCACAACCCCTGGTGTACTGGAGGGTATTCCATACCCCCCAGACCCCCCGGTTTGAAAACAGTCTTGTGTGCGGTTATTAAAATTTCATTGGTAATTGCTATTTTAATTCTGAAATAATTACCGATGCAATTTCCATGACTGCTACTGCTAATATATTACCGTGTCTTTCAATTTTTCAATATAAAATTTGATGGTTTACGACACACGTAGAAAAAATTCCAATACAATTTTGATTAAAAAAAAAATCAAAATTAATGACGCTAACTTCTACTTCAAAATAAACAATCTCTATAAAATTCAAAAAAAAAAACAAAATACGGCATAACGTGGCACAGCTTGACACAATGTGTCAAGGAGCTAACTTCACGCGTATAGAAAATATCGAGAATTGATTTATTATCAAAATAAAAGTTATGACTTACGGCACACGTTGAGTAATTAAATTTAACAAAATTAAATTTAAAAAAATAAAAATAAATGCGGCACAACGAGTGCCACACATCAAGCACAAAATTCAGTTTTTAAATTATCAGAAATGACGTGGCTAACTTCGCGATCATAGAAAACATCGAGTATGAACCAAATCAACGCACATCAACAAATTGCTAATTTAACGGCAAATACTCGGTATTTACGGGATAACGAGTATAACGGCATATATTCGGTACTGATGTTTCCATAACGGTATTGCGTTGATTTGCCCACTTTGCCGTTACGGTATTAAGGTATCATTTAGGTACATATACGGTACAGGTATTTTCGCAACTGTTCGGCATTGATTTGCCCCATTTGCCGTTACTGTATTGGTGAATCATTTATGTACAGATTAGGTGTTGATATTTTATGAACAGGCAATTTGGAAATTTATAATATCGTTTAGGTACATAAAATTTATGTACCAAATAATCATTTAATTTTTATTTAATAAAATTTAATTTAATTTTCATTTAATAAAAAAAAAATTTTTGTTTTTATTATAATTAAGAGATTAATTGTCTTTTTTTTTAGACAATTAATATTCAAAAATATAATAATATATTAGTTTGCTCGAAATTGTTTTTTATTCTTTAACGTTGTCATGGTAACCATCAGACAAATCACTTCAAGCAGTAAAATTTGTAGCACATCATAAAGTGTGCAATTTCGATTGGTTAGTTTGGAAAACTTACACGGTGAACAATATGAATCTTTCTGTTGAACAAACAACAATAGTAGATACTGTTGTTTTTGGGAAAATTTAGTTAATTTATATAAAAATAATTTTAAATTATTCGCGAGATTTACTTTTATAATTTTTAAAATTCAGCTCACATAACTAACAAATTGTAAAAAACATAGTAACAATTACATTTTTTATTTCCAACTAAGAAAGCCGGTAGTCCTTAAATTAAGAATAAAAAATGTATAAAACTGGCGATATAATCCTACTACATACTTGGGTTTATTATTTACATGGCGTGGTATTATATTTAAATTTTTCTTATCAAATTGTTTAATTTGCTCGAGGCCGTTGTTATAAAGCCGCTTCAAAATTTTTTGTACAGCTAACTATTTAGCGCCGATCCGTCCCTGTCCGAGAGCATTCGTACATTTCGTTTGTAGCTTTTTTTCATTTCACTAATTAAGCTTGGAGAGTAATCCGTGGAAAAATTAATAATTACTTTATAATACATCGGAGATTTTGTTTTATTACCAAAAAGTGACACAAAATTAAGAAGAGCAGTTGAAATTTGTTTTTAAGACGCGAAATTAGTGAAATTTCTATTTAGTTAATGAAACCGAAAGTTTCGGAAAATCAGGGTTTTACTTCTAATTTGCTAATTACTCGAGTTCATTTATCATGTTTATAGAAAATACAATTTGAAGTTTTTAATGCGAGATCCTTTTCATAATTTGAAGGATCCTTCGAGAGTCGAGCGCGCACTTTGAGCGCTCGAAGCTCTTTCTTTACCAACTTCATATTGTTACAAGGTCTCGATTTTCGTGTAATATGTGTTTTACACACAACACGGCGATGATAAGCGTTACGCTAAGTTCTAAAATATTTTGGCTTATAGTCTCTGGAGAATGAGCGCGTTAAAAGTTTCATAATAAAAGTTCTTTGAAAAAGCTCGACTTATACTCTCGGCAGCTTTATTAAAAAATAAGTTGATTAAAAATTGTTTAAAGCCGATCTCAATATAATTTCCAACTTAATTAACTGCTAACTTCCAATTAACTCATTGGAAACTAACTGCTTGATCAGAAATGAATGATTACTTCTGTAAATGTTGCAGTAAATACACATTAGTTATAATTAAATAAAAGGAAAATAAAATTGGAGTGCAGTTCACGTTTGGCTGGAGATACTTTTAGCAAAAATTAAGGATTCCAAATACATGTGAAAAATATGACACGCGTCTTAAACAAGAAAAAGGATCGTAAGGAGCTATCTAAATAGATCAAGTGTATTATAGAAGACGGTAGTCTCGTGTAGAATTCAAAATTAAACGATATCGATTGAACATTTTTTCTTTTGGAAAATTTTCGAGCTTTTCCAAAGCTCGATACGCCAGCAAAAACATGCACCGGCCTAAATGTGTAGTTAAAGTCCTTGCCGTACTTACGCTTGTGCTTAATAATTATCCTTTCAGCTATAAATCACTGTTTTGTCATATTAAAATTTGCACCAAGTTTGAGCACAAACACGACGACGATAAGAGTTCCGATTTTATTGCAAAATACATCCACCGTTACCTACCTACAATATGAAACTGTGCCCGAGATACCAACTAACATTTCTCCCTCCATTCTTACTCGCAGTGTTGTAATCCCACCCCAATTACCCTGTATAGTAAAGTTCTGCGCTCAACTTGTTGATTCATAAATATTAAGGGTAAAAAATTATAATATCAGACACTTAAGCCGTAAATGAAGAAATCAAACTATCCGTGTCGGCTTTTCCGTTAAGAGTCACGAAAATTCGCTTCGGATTAAGTGAATTTTGTAACGTGCGCGGTACGTAAAAGTAACGTCGTTTGTGCACTCTTCGCCGAGAAAAACTTAAAAGCACATTTCAACTTGCAGCCAGTAAACAAACGTCAACTTTGTTTTACTACAAGTTTGATCATTTTGCCGAACTTCTTCTGCACCTTTGCAGTAAAAACCACTTCAATGAGATTATAAATTTCCGACACGAAAACTTACTCAGGGTGGACTTGAAGGAAATGCTCTCTCGTGTGACACCTCATCAACAAATTTGTGTTGGTCTCTGGCATAATATATTATAATAACGTAAGGTCGCAGAGTAAACTCAATAAACATCAAACTTAATTTTTTCTCGCCAGGTATCTGTTTGTTGTGTGCTTCGACGATCGAGCAAATGAAAAACAAGTCGTTAGTTTCACTTAAAAGCGGAATATACTAAGTAGATATTAAAATTTCTTAATTAATTCTTAAAACAAAAGGGAAATTGCATTATTAGTGCGGAGAAAATAGAAAAAGCTTCCTCGAAGCTTTACAATTCATAATGCTTAAGTTGTCTCCGCCACTCCATTGACCGTCTTTAGAAGTGGTGCGTCAAACGATCCTTTTAGGTTTCTCATTAGCGACCGCTCTTCCGTTCAATCCTAATTCAATTTCTTACAAAAGTGTAGTTAAGTTTGCGAAATAGACACCGAAATATCTATATAGCATATTATACCTAGTATCGGAATATTAATAACATATTTTAATTAAATTAATCTTCGACGTCGTGAATACCAAAAAATGATCTCTTAAGGTTGTAAGAGAAACGAGAATATTAATTTTAGTATGTAAAGTACCTTATTCGCAACCCCTGAAGCCATCAAATTCATGTAAATATTATTATGATATCAAACACAATCTTGTAAAGCACTTTATGCAGATGTTATAAAAATATTTAATTGATTTTAAAGTCAAATAAGTTTGAAACCATAGCAAACAAATGTGTAAAACCGAGTTGAATTCTCATTATGTAAATATTTCCATAACAAGAGGCTTAAGTAAACAATAAATCACAATCTCACAAAACAATGGACTGCCCACGAAAATGAGAAGGTGGTGAAAATGCGCCAACAACTCGTAATGTTATTGAGATTTGTTTTTTATTCAGTTATTTCAAAAGCTTTCATTGTTTTTTCAAGCTGTAAACATACAACTCGCGATAATATTTTTCTATAAAGATAATCAAATCCCAAAGCTTACCTAATTCAGAAGCAATTTGTGTTAATAATTACATTTATTGCTTAATCCATCATTGTGCGATCTTTATTATGCCTACCATTATAATAATAAAGCAGATAAAGGTCATCGATCTGCTCTGCTCGCACACAGATAAAACTCTCGGATTACAAAATTAACGCAAAACTATTTTACCAAATTTATGCAAAATTACTAATAATAATAATAATTATTTCATTGATATTATTAAAAATTTATGTCCTAGTAATATATTCAGCCCCCACTTTATGCAAAAATTGCCGATATAAAATTATTCATAACTAACGCCAAATATTGATCCCCGGCCTGAATAACTCTAATTTTATGCCCAACTAAACTTTCAGAGTAAAAAATATTTCAAAATAATTTTATTCGAAAATTTCATTTTAAATTATTGGAAGGTAAAGCAAAATTTCTGAAATGCCCAAATATAAGGAGCCCAAACAAACAGAAGGTGCAATTATAATGTGACTATAAGAGGTGAGTTATCGGAAAAGCACACAATGTTGTTACTAAGTTGTAATGCTAATTTAATCAAATTTTGTGAGCTATCGGGTTTGTCTTCTCTCTATTGAAATGGTGCATAAATAATTTCATTCCGTTTTTACTTTCCAGCAAAAATAATTTAGCCTGTTATTTCAGCCTCTTATTAGTGTAATGTTTTCTAAATCACTCTTTCACCTAATGTCTTTATTTATTCTATTTTTATCGATCGAAAAAAATCATTCGATATCTAAAATATGATTGCATAATTTTGTCAATGTATACCTGCGCTTCTTTGTTTAAGTGGGCGTAGATTGCCGTGTCAACTGCGTATAGCGCCATGTCTGCTTTAGGAAATCTTGGTATGTCAATTTTAGGTAAAAATATGTAAAACCGATATACAGGGTGTTTCCGGATACACTTTACATAATATAGGTTTCAAAGAAACTTTTTTAACGTAAATTATTTTCTAAATTCAAAGCACTTTTTTAAAATTTCAACTTTCACGTGGCCATAGCCCGGAAAATATTAATTTTTTAATTAAAATAAATTAGTGCTATTTCAAAAAGCGTGAAGTAATCTACAAACTAGATTCAAACATTTTTTTTCTAAACTCAACAGCTTTCGAGTTATGAATTAAAGTAAGTAAAAAACTGATGAAAAAGTGGAGCTTTTTTGGAGCAAAAAAAAACTGTATATTATTTTCTGATTTTCTGTGAAAGGGATTAGTTTTACAGAAATTTTTACTAGGCAGAAGTTGTGGTCTGTTAAATTTCCTATCCGAAATAGGGAGTTAGAATTTTTTTTAAATGTTTTGTTTAAGAGATACAGGATTTTGAAAAAAAAACAAAATACAAAAAATATCTATTTTTCAACATTTTTTTACTTGCTTTAATGTATAACTCGAAAGCCGTTGATTTTAGACAATAAAAGGTTTGAATCTAATTTTTAGATTATTTTACTCTCTTTAAAAAAGTACTAATCCATTTTTACCGAAAAATGAATATTTTCTGGGTTACGTGAAGGCGAAAATTAAAAAAAGTGCTTTAAAGAAGCCTAACTCTCGAGAGCTTCAATTTAGAAAAAAAACTTTGTTTAAATTGTTTCTTAGGAAAATGTCCTCTAACACCACTAAAGTTATGTAAAGTGTATCCGAGGACACCCTGTATATATCAAATTAAAATACCATAATATAACGGTTAACTATTATTGGCAGAATTATAATCACTTAAATAACCCAAATTAAATTATGCCTTAAAATAGACGTTGGTGTATAATTATTCACCTGATCAGCTGATTACCACATTTAGCATTACTTATTAAAATATGTCAAATTAAAATCTGACAAAATGTCAAAACAGTGGAGGTTAAATTTATCAATTCAACTGATTTTCATTTGATGTATTTAAACTAAGAAATGGAAGTTTGTTAAAAAATTAAAAGTAAAATCAAGTCAAATTCATTAATTTAAAAACAAAAATGTAGCAGAAGATAGAAAAAAAAAAGAAAATCATAAAGAACTTTCCTAGAGTCAAACTGAAAACAATGTGGTTTTCAATCGCCAGATAAAATATACAGTCGCCAGCTGCGAGTAATCGACCGAATTTGTCAAGTCCTGGTTTTATTAATCAAATAAGCACAAATATTAATATTTTTACTTAATTTATTGAAATTAGGTTCCCCAGGTTGTGCGGCCTGAAGGCCGCAATACACCAATCAGATAAACGTTACGTAATGAGAGAAGAAAATACATAGTTTAGACCCGTAGGCAGAGGGGTGGCACCAGGGGGCACGTATGCTCCCTCTGAAATGTTAAAAAAATTTTTGTTTGTAATAATAAAAATTCCTGTAAGAGGGAACGGCCGAAAATGTTACATTTTACAAGTGCCCCCTTTCTTTTTCTTGCGCACAATCTCTGGTATACTGGGGGGTATTCCATACCCCCCTTGACTTCAGTCAAGTGACAAAGAAGAAATGACAAAGAAGTGAAAAAGAAGGGGATTAAAGCCCTACTCGCACCTCCTCGTGGCGCTGCTAAAGGGGGGAGGGCTAGGGGGTTATAGCCCCCCCCCCAAGCCATTATTCCTTTTTTCTATGATAATCTTTTTTAATGATCATAGTCGCTTTTTTACCGGTGCAATAAAAAAATTTTTAAACAAAAAAATTATTGTGTTCAAATTTTAATTTAAGGTAGATAACAGTGGTAACACAATAATTATACTCGAAAATAAAATACCCCCCCCCCATAACAAAATCCTGGCTGCGCCACTGTGTGGTGGTCCCTGGTAACTAGTGGAGGACTCTCTGAGATCGAGTTACCAATCAAAAGTCTGCAAGGCCAACGCGAGAAGCCGACATGTCCTGCAAAGGCCACGCAAGAGGCAGCAGAAATGTGGGAATTATGTCGCAGACCCTGCCAAGAATACCCCGATCGAGCGGACGGAATGGGAACCGGCCAGGAGTCCCCGCAGTAGAGCCGAGCTCGCAACTCGCGCCCCTGGTGGACACTGCCGAGATACCCTGCCCGAATGCAAGGGATGAGAACCGACTGAAAGACGGAGAAAGAAGAAGAAGATTGAGCGAGCAGCCGAAGCCAAGAACGTCTTTCCGACCAAGGTCGAAACATTGCAGGAACATCTGCAGAGGTGTCCATAAGATCAGCAGGCATGGCAACAGCCCCCAAAACACCGAAGAGCCTGTGTCACAGACACTCTAGGAATACATGAACGGGCGGACGGAACGGAAGTTACGTGGCGTAACTAGGGGGGGGGCGGCACATATTTAGGGGGGCGGCAGATTGCGGTATGTAAAAATTGTGGGTTTGAAAAAAGCTAGAACATGTTGAATGTTTGTTTACGAATACTTCGATAACTTTTTTTTTTGTTCTTTTTTTTTAAATTTAAGTAAAATTCTTTTGGTAGGGGGCGGCAAAATATCAGACCGCCCCAGGCGGCAAAATCTCTAGGTACGCCACTGTGGAAACATTGTTGGTCCTATGGAGGCTTGCCGTGCCCTATTTGGATGCCAGGGATGAGAAACCAACCAGGACTAAAGCACAACTCCAAAATACCAGATGCGAAAACAACAGACGAACAACATCTACAAACCGGCGACAGCAGGAACATCTAAACAGAAGATATCACCCGCACGATACGAAAGGAATGCCTCACGGCGGATTCTCGTGTTCGGTAAGTCGGGAGCAAGGGGGAGGTTTTAGTCAGTGAAAGTCTGACACTACCATCGCAGATGGCGATGGTGTCTCGTACGAGATTCCTCCTCCCTGCTTAAGCAAAAACAAAGAAAAAGTAACAAAGAAGAATTCTTTTGCAATTCCTAAATATTATACACAAAAACTCTTCAGCGGTTTACCCTTCTTCTTCTTTTAAAGAAAAAACAAAGCATGTCGTGTATACATTTTGTGTTTGCCGCGAGTTAGTTGACTTTGCGTCAACTAACGGAAAATATATAGCCGAATATCAATTTTTTATTGAATTTTTATAATTTTTGAGAATAAAAATGATTAATTTTTTACGAGAAGTTGTCTGATTTATATTTGAAGGTACATATTGGTTAATTGAAATAATTGATAAACAAAAGCCATATAGATTTTGAATTACAAATTGAAAAAATTATAGCAGACGAAAGAGAAAAGGTGCATTCAAAAATAAAAGTTTAATTGATTTTATATTGAAAATTTAAATATTTTAAAACAAATGATTCGATGAAATCTAAAAGTATATTTGATACGGTGACAGATGGATGTGGTGATCATTAAATTTATCATTTAAATTTTTAAATAAAATTGTAATTTCTCACTATTTCGATTTTAAAAAATTTGGAGACCCGAAAAATAACATGTTGACATAAAATTGAATTTTTGAAATTTAGCTTAACTTGCGAGTTTTCTTAATATCTGACTAAACTCTGACTATTCTGCTCGACTGTAGACATCACTAGCAAAAATTGGAATTTTAAATCAAAATTAAAATAAAATGTTATTTTTCAGATTACAATCTGTATTGACATAAATTTAAAAATTGTTCAGCAAATGTTTTGCTGCAAATTTAAATAAGTAAATACGAATATTTGAGCTAAAATAAAAAAATACATATTCCCTTTTTATTTCAGTTTATATTTTCGTTTACTTTTAATCCTATTTAAAAAAAATTAATATTTATTTAATAAATTTATTAAAATACTTGTATTTTTCGCTAGGCTCTTTTCCCGAAAATAAGAGATGTAAACGTAACTTGATAACAAGAACCTGCCAATTTGTTATCGAAAATTACAGAACAAGCACAAATATTGACTTTGTAAATTAATAACTGATCGAGTTTGCGTAATTAATTAATTTTATAAATTGTAGTATGTGGTATCACCCAATAGCATTGCGTTATCCTAGATGAAACGAATTTGAAGGGAATACAAATTGAGAAGCAGTTCCGTAATTTTATAAACAGATGCAACGAAAAACGGATGGTAATTCTCGAGATTATGAAAGTCCCATTTAAAATATGTACCGTAACCCGGCGGCTATTTTGCGACACAAAGACACTGCTACCATGGGCATATGTGTCTGTTATATTTTACTTCTAAAGTAGGGGTTACTAATGGATAGGGGAGCAACAGTCGAGGGCTTTTTATCAAATTCAAATAATTTCATTCTTAATGAAGGTTATTATGAGTGACAGGTCTCGTCCCTTTTACAAGGTGTGCAGTTTGTTGTCCGCAGAATTGCAAAACTATCGCCCTTAATGCGATAGCGATTAGGGGTGGATTACTATTAAACTTCACTTTTGTTGATTAAGTGTTTTCCGCGTCGAAGATTTGATTACTCAATCGAAAAGATTCTTCGCTTTCGTTTTGTTAACTCTAAATTAGCCAAACGTAATTTTTTACCCATTAAGCCATCCAAACAAAGACCCCAAAAAAATATTCATTTCGAAAAGTCAAAATTGGTTCTTTGATGTAAAAAATGTTAACGAGGCATTTAATTTTTGAATTTCAAATTAAAAATAACTTTTTACAACACAAAAATTCATGTTAATTTAGATTATTATTAGTACTGAAAAATTTACATATTATTGAATTTTTATCAAAACTTTGTTATTAAAAATGCCTTCAATTTAAAAAAATATTCCGGTTAAAATTATTTTAAAAACTTCCCCGTCTTCAATTTTCAATTCTTTGCTATTGCTGTGTACGATTTCCCCGAGGAGTATACTCATTAATTGTTTTATTATCGGTACGATAAAATTTATATGGTAATTTTTAATTTACCGATATATAAAATAAACCCCTAGAGAGGTAGAGGGCATTGTCGAAATAGGGGAGCCACCCAATTTATTCTAAATGATTGACTTATCAAATTATAGAAGCAAAGTTCAATTGCGCATATCTTAAATCTGAATTTTGCAATCTTAATTATTTCGAGTATACAGGTAAGAACTTTTACTCCATTTTAAATTATTGACAAGTTTGGATTACACTGAAGAGGGTTCACGAAGATGACATCTTCCATACATTTTAATGGGGTATCACGGAAAATTTTAGGAAATCGTCCAAATCCAAAACGGAATTAAAAAAGTTTTGTTACGCAAAATACAAAACCTACATTTGTTTATACAAATATTAAGACAAACGTACCTTTGTGTACTCCAATTTCGAGAAAAGCGAGAAAAGTTGTTGGTAAATCCTAAAAAAAAAAATTAAAATCAAACCCATGTTAATTAAACGCAAACAGAATAATAAAAACTTGTTACACCATATTTTCGATGTGAGGAGAATTTAATTTTTTATTTTCCAATAAACCTTTTACAATTCGAACAATAAGTAATTTTGCCTAAAATAAAAGCAACACAATTCGATTGAATTTTAAAACTGTAAATTATTAATTAAGAATCGACAGAATAATAATACCAATTGAATATTTTTTATTTTATTTTGCGCTCATTCGAACGGCCGTTTTTTTAAAATTGCAGATAAATTTAATGCTGAAGTTTAAATAATTAAAATTTTTTTTACACTTTACGACACTTGGAAACACTAAAATAATTTTAACGTTGATAATAGTTTTATTCGAAATGCTTAACTTTTAATTAAAATAAAGTAATTGGATGAAAGTTCCTTAACTTTATTTATTGTTTAAAGTAAATTTTTGTCCAAATTAATTGGAAATAATTTAAATCCGCGGATACCGACTTCTTTGGTAGACTTTTGTGTGACTTTCAATCTATGAAAAAAACTTAATTTTCTAATAAGAAAAGATAGAAAGATGGCTTCCCCGTTAATTAAGCCAAAGCATTAAAATACTCGATTGACAAGATTTTAAATTTATTTTCCTTAATTACCTGACGAACTTGATTGAGTAGCCTCAATTTCGAACGAATAAATAATTCACTTTCATTTTATCATAAATTTCGTACCCACTGATAACTGAATTAGAATATCAGATTCAATTTTGATTAATCAGTTTCGGTATAATGAACTAAGTTAAGTGCATTAATTATCCTAACCACCTTATTATGCAAGTTTCAGTAGTACATTACTTTTCAGTAACAATAACAATTTAATTTAAAATTTATTTCTTTAGAAAATTTTCCCATGCATTTACTATATAAAATGCACCGTTCTGAAGTAAACAGGAAAAAAAGAATTAAAAATGCTCGACAGCGACCACTTCCCAGATGGATTACTTTCCGATAACACTTAAATAAAAATTGTTTTAAATAAAAGTTGGGCAAAGTTTTTCTAAACCTTTCGATTGATAGATGCATCACTCTTCTGTTATTTGGAAAAACCATAAATTTTTGGAAATATCCGAATCAGGTGAGTTTCAATTCATTAAATGAAAAACTATGCGGTTTTTTAAACTGTGGCACCATTTCAAATTCGAAATGACATAATATTATGCATCTGTGCCGCCATGGTCCCTTAAGTATCCATTGCAATTACAAGTATACTATATTATTTTAGTTTTACACTTGGGGTGTCCTGTGTTGTATTTTGAAATTTTCTTACAACTTCAAACAACTTTAAAAGTTCTATTATTCTACCCAAAAAAATTTCGTAAAATTCCTATAATATGAAGATTGAACGAAGTTTTGTTTTATTTAAACCACCAACTTTTTAAATTCAAAGATATTAAATTTTAATTTAATTTAATAATAAAAAACCACAAGGGAATAATTTTTGTTTATTGTAAATTATCACACCGGCGAGAAACCATTTAAACCGCACGTTGAAAGACGTATAAGACAATATACTATTTATATAAAGGCAAAATAATAAAATGTGTACAATACGTGGCTTAAGCACAAGTAGCTAATTAAAAAAATTCCATTATATTACAAAAAATTAGAGTATACATATTTTTATTGCAATTTCTATTAAAATTCTTTAGTTTAATTGGAATTTTTCAAGAAATCTAATTTTCTTTAGTTTTGCACAGTTTCATTTAGAATATTAAAATACTGGGAATGCAATATCTAAAAGCCAAGAGGTATCTAGTCTTGTATTTAATTCTTAATATTTATTTATAACAATATCTCTCTGGAAAATAGTGAAATTTTATTACATGATATAGGAGGCACAAAAAACGAATAAAGATCTCTAAAAGGCAACATTAGCTGAATATACAAAAGGTTGTTGTATAAATTAGGCTATTCATCATTTTTCTGAATTTTGTACTGCTTGTAAAATCTCTTCTGCTTTACAGCAAATTTATTTTTGTATATCCTCATATATTCTATATTTATGCTGTGTGTAGCTTTCATTACATTTTCAGTTAACAAGAGCTTTTTCAACAATAATTTACTATTATATTAAATATGTTCGTAAATTTTTAAAAAATTACTTTAAAAATCTTTGTGTGTTAGGTAAAAGCAATCATTCAACGACGACTTTTACTTTTTGTAAATCTTTGGCTAGGCACGTGAAAAACACTTTTCACGAAAACTTTTTTTAATAATTTTATTCGATAATTAAACGTAAAGTTATGAAAGGAATGTTGGAAACAAAACCACCTTAAGGTACGGACCGAAATCAATATTGTCGGTTTTCTTTGGGTATGCCATAAATTTTCAATTTTTCCAGCATTCATTCGGGAAGCGTGTAGGAACTCAATATAGGATCTAACTTGATTGCAATGTTTCCTGCATTCGGAAAGATGCAAGTAGTAAAAACCACGTAAAAATTTTCAATAGAATATATTGCACCCTTAGGAGTGGGTAAGTTGACTTTTCCTGTGTGTAGTTTGCATAACACAGTACCTATCACCATTATTAGCATATACGTACACACCCCTCGAAATATTTTACGAAAAACGTCTAGGAAGACTTCCCAAATTTTATTACAAAGAAATAGCTAACAATATAGGTTGTAAACAAAGTGTTAGATGGCTGTAAAATATTCATATAAGAAAACAGAAGGTTGGCTCCAGCTGCACGTAATGTTAGAGCTAATCCGTGTACATAGTAGCCGTGTAAGTCTTATTAATTTAAGTGCTTCATTAAAACCATGCTACTTTTATATCGTTAATTGCCGGAATAATTAGGCGTCAACAAATTTTATACATACGACTTTCATCACCTTTCACCTAATTTAATTCACTTTTATATTTTTTTCAAAAATATTTTTCAGTTTTCAATTAATATTCAAAGATAAACAAAAAAACTGAGTTTTAAAATAATTAGGGTAAAGTAAATAAAGTAACCCTTTCCCCTCTGCTACTTATATATTTTAATTTAATTACTTATATTTTTAACTTTGTTGTAGTTTTTATATCAAAATTTACATATTAAATATCATGTTAAGCAGAACCCCTACAAGATTTAAGCCCGCTACGCTCGACTTAATAAAGTTTTATACTTTATAACGCTTCAAATAATATTTAATTTCTTGTTCCTGTTCCTGTTATGAGAAAACTAAAATATTGAGGATAGCAATTACTAGACTTGCTATTGTATTGGTGCCTAAGACATCCTTTCAAAGTTACGTCATACGGTAATTAACCTTTGAAACTTTATAGATTATTTTTCAACAGTATTAATTTTAATTATAAAAATTTAACAAGTTATTAAATGCTTTCATCGTTTTAATTGATATTATATCCTCGAAGGCATGTTCAATTTTAAGCGATTAGTGTTAATACATCTACAGCGCATAGTTTTTAATGAACAAAAATTTGTAAATTTTTAAACAGTCTCGGAAGGTTTGTTAGAAAGCTACTACATCACAACAGTCACTGTCCGTAAACATTTAATTATAGGGGAGATACAGTTATTAGCCCAGTAAGGTAGCCGAATGGAAGGAGTTTTTTATTTCGAGATCGTACCCTCTTGAACTAAAATTTAGTGAAAGATCCAGTTTTGGACCATTTACCTTTGGCCAATTATCTGAGCATATATTTTACCAGACAAACGGCTTCTGAGATCACATTGGTACTGCGACTCCTAATTGCACGTTCAAGATAATAACCTTAGCTCTAACGTGTAAACGCCGGACTCAGAGGATCACAAAGACAAAGTCCAGGACGGGATTAGGAACAATTCCTTACTCCGCCCAAAACGGAGTGGTATCGCACGACCAGAAACTTTCTTGTTGTAACCGATTGGAGTCGAAAAATTCGAGCTCGTGCACCGAACTTTTCCCAGAGTCCTCCAGCGGCCGTGTCTTTGAGATGTATCTTTGGGCTTTTATGGCACGCCTCTTGGCTATATTCTGCTCCACCTGAAGCTTGTTGATATGACTAAAGGCCACGAAACTCTAAGCTCGTCAAAATGTTATAGTTTTTTTAATTGATTGATTCTATAGCTTATATACAGAGTGTCACACTTTTCTAAGAAAAATATTTAAGGAATTTATTTTTCTAAATTAAAACTCTCGAGGTTTTTTTTTTGTTTCTGCTTTTCTAATTTCTAATTTTCCATAGCCCCGAAAATATTAATTTTTGCAGTCAAAATGTTATAGTTTTTTTTTATAACTTTTGAGTTATAGATTAAAGTAAAAAAAATGTCGAAACGTTGACGGCGAAATGGACGACGGCGAAGCGGCGACGACGAAATGTCCTAGACCGTCAGTTCGCCGCAAAGTCATTTTGACACAAAATTTATTGGTTAATTTGCCACAAAACTGTTTACGGCAAAATCAATTTAAGAATTGGTTTAGAGAGATATTTTTAGTGAGCACGGTGTTTCTTAAAACGGCCCGGAGCGTCCAGAGCAGGGGGGCTGTTTTTAAAAATGCAACCACGGCAAATCTCGGATCTAGCAGCTGCCGCCGATTAGAACAAACAAAGAAGAACATATTAGTATCTGTATTTCTGTATAAACCACGAATTAATAAAATTAAAATTTTTTATATATGACATCAAAATCAAAATTGCAATTAATCAACTTTGGACTTTGACAAATTTCAAAGAAGTATAAATCTTTCAAAACTTCTCTACTGGTAACTGAACTATTTTGGCATATGAATAAATAGCAACGGATGCAAAATTTTACAAAATATAACCAATTTTCTCGTGCCCCCTCTACTGTTGTTTATACAAACCGGGGGGTCTGGGGGGTATGGAATACCCTCCAGTGCATCTTATACTATGTATTCTATTTATTTTAAATTGGAAATTTACAAATTGTCTTAATTTGAATTTATTATGATGCACCGTTAAATAACGACGTACAAACGGAATGGGACGTCTCGCCGTGGCCGTTTCGCCGTCGTTAATTAAAAAATATAAAACCAACGTTAGAATTAAAGTTTCATTAAATTATATATAAAATTAAATAAAAAAATTAATAAGGATACAAAGTAAATATAAAAAATGTTATAGTTTTTTTATAACTTTTGAGTTATATATTACTTTAACATGCCCAATCAATAATTTAATTGATTGATTCTATAGTTTATATACAGGGTGTCACACTTTTCTAAGAAAAATATTTAAGGAATTTTTTTTTCTAAATTCAAACCCTTGAAGGTTTTTTTTTTATTTTTGGTTATCTAACTTCTTATTTTCCATAATCGAAAATATTAATTTTTGCAGTCAAAATGTTATAGTCTTTTTATATAACTTTTGAGTTATAAATTAAAGTAAAAAAATGTCGAAACGTCGACGGCGAAATGGGCGACGGCGAAACGGCCACGGCGAAATAATCCTTGCGTCCAAACGCGGCGAAAAGTAGTGGACCCTTCCCACTAAAGTCCTTTATACAGAGTTGCCTTCAAGTAAGTACTGCCGCAGAGAGAATTTCAGTGACAAACATCTTTAATTTAGATTTATAGATCTTTTCTTTCTAGTACTGTTGGCAGATGTCTTTGAGGCTCGGTTGAGTCCAATACACCAAGAGCGACACCATTTTTCTAGACCGTCGAGAGCAGTCTTATTATTATTGTTAGTAATTGTGAACTCACATGCGGTGTTGTCAGCATATAACATAAGCTGTGTCGAAGGTGTCGTCAGGTGGGGACGGCAATCGGCACATCTCTAGCACAGAATGTGCGGAATATGGGGGCCATGACGGGATCAGTCGTTTGGCTGATTGTGTGCTCTTTAGAAAACCTTATTGACGGCCCTGGCGACATCGAGGTACACAGCTCCTGTTGCCTGGTTTTAATCCCAGTACAAGGTAATGTGTTCCACTAGCGTCAGCATCTGTTGCGTGGTAAAGTGTCCTGGTCGGAAACCAAACTGTTAATCTGGAATTGAGTGGCTTTCCTCCAGTGCCTTGTTGAGTCTTATTGAGAAAATGCCGAGGGGGAAACCTCAGACCAAATTTTTGTACACCAGATTTCCTTTTATGAAATTTCCTTGGATTTCCTAAATTTCCCGGGATTTCTTAAAATTTCCCGGGATTTCCTTGGATTGCCTAAGATTTCCTTGGATTTCCTTGGATTGCCAAAGATTTCCTTAGATTTCCTAAAATTTGTTAAGATTTCCTTGAATTGCTTAAGATTTCCTTGGATTTCCTTGGATTGCCAAAGATTTCCTTGGACTTCCTAAAATTTCCTTGGATTTCGCTTCATTAACCTTTAATTAGGTAGGTTGAATTTTCCTCAGATTTCCTAAGATTGCCTGGGATTTCCAAAAATTACCTGGGATTTCCTAAGATTGCCTGAAATTTTCTAAGATTTCCTCGGATTTCCTAAAATTTCCTGAGATTTCCCAAGATTTCCTAGATTGCCTAGATTACCTAAGATTACCCGAGATTTCCTCGGATTACCTAAGATTTCCTGAAATTTCCTAAGATTTCCTGGGATTTCCAAAGATTTTCTTGATTTCCTAAGATTGCCTAGAATTTCCTAAGATTTCCTGAAATTTCCTAAGATTTCCCATCTCATGGACATCAAATTCTACCTAAGAGTTCCCGAGATTTCTTCGGATTTCCTAAAATTGCTTGAGATTTCCAAAGATTTCCTCGGATTACCTAAGATTGCCTGAAATTTCATAAGATTTTCTTAGATTTCCTAAGATTTCCTAAGATTGCCTAAATTTCCTAAGATTGCCTGTCTCTTGTACACCAAATTTCCCCAGAGATTTTCCCCTCGGAAAATGCCATATTAAATGGTATCAGCAGTAAGTGGCAGTACCGGACAGTAAGGGGCGGTATTATTTTACATACCACTTATTTTGCAATACTGCCGCCAATGCTTGAAATACCTCAGGTACTGCCTATAAAAATTTTTTTATTTTATAATAATTTCTTGCCCAATACGACATTTTACTTGCATGATACTGTCACATACCTGCCGTTTTTGATATTTCCACTTCAATTTCAACGCAGAATTTTTTTAAATGCAATGTTACGCTACAACTTAATTGTTACGGCTGGCTTCCGGTAAGCCTGTTGCAGTCTTCTCCCCTACTTGTGCAGAGTAATGGCAAACCGGTGTAATCTGCCTAGTAAATCTTCTCGAAAGAAGTGCATTATAATTCACGCAGTTCCGAGTCCACTACAAAATGTATTATACAAACATTTGTCCCCTATGTATGTGTGTATGTGATAATACATTTATTTTCATGAAAAAGTGATATTCATTTTACAGAATATTAAACTGGAATGCATTTAATTAGAATTCCTTGCTTTACAAATCATAATTAAATATTATCAAAAAATTTTATTAATATTCCTTTGACCACTTAGTTAAATCAGCAGGAAATAGTATCACAAAATTATCTATACTACCCAAGTAGTATACTTTACCTCACAAAACCACAGAACATTTTTAAAGTAAAATATAAAAAGAAACGATCAAGAAATATAACAAATTTTTTAGTGACGCTAAATGTGCGAGTATATATCGATTGTACGCCTAAACCTTTTAATTTTTTAGTTCATTTGGTCGACATTTATTATTTTTATGTCTCAACTAACGTTTCGATTGTCGGAAAAACAATATAAAATATTTTTCTATAAAATATTAATCGAAACACACAATTTTGAATATTAAATTACTAGGGAGATAATAATTTTATTTTACTTATTCATCGGTTTGAAATTTCAAAGCCAATCGAAAAATGCTATACGATTCTGTTATTGTAACCGAAAAAAATGTATTATGATAAATAAAGTTTCGTATTATGCAATTTAAAAGAAAATTCTCTAAAAGTTGAAATAGAAATTGCAAATCGAATGATAAAGTAGGCCTTATTGATATTTTTGCAATATAGCTCGCCGTCACTTGCTTCCATAAGGGATCTGAACATAAACTACGCTTATGAACCCCAGTAATAAATTTCTCAAATCAAACGTTCATTTTTACCGTCAATAAAGCTGCCCTAGATTGGGTGGTTGAATCGCTGAGGCGATAGGTCATAGAGGGCTTCAATGTTAGTTCACTCGCAGTTAATACGAATATTAAACAGCCTGGTTACCGCTGTTTTTGCTGCTTCACAATATTTTCACTAAATAAAAGTTTCCGTTAAATTAAATTGTTTATTTGGTTTAATCAAATTAATAACAGATTAATTTTTAAGTTTAAAGAATTTTCCTGAAAGTCGCATTAGAGCTGAACGTCTGTACGATAACACACACGTAAACTTAAGTTATCCTTGGAACATGTAGAAATAATATAATGCAGTACTCTAGGGGTATTTTGTTTATAATTTAAGAACGTGCACATACACTCAGCTCTAAGTGAATGTATGCAATTTAGAGAACAAGGAGCAGCAAGTTTTCCTATTTAGTATTTACCTAATATAAGGAACAGTAGACGGTGTAATTTATAAAAAATTAAAAATGTAGTCTACTGTTCATAATTTAAAACATGTAATGTAATTTAAAAATTAAACTAATGGGGCACCAGTAATACGTCCCCAAGGAACAATTTCTTAAGTTGAAGGTAATTTACTGAAATGTTTACTTATTTAGCCATGATGCGTTGTCGGCAGTTTATAATATTATTAAATTTTAGTAATTGCATTTATCCGTTTTAAGGATCTTTTATAAAGGATCTTTTTAAAATATCACAATTCGAATTAGAATTTTGTTCTGGTTTGCACTACGGGCCTGCATTTGGCACATTATGCAAACTACTTCTTATTTTACATTCTGCCACTTCAAAGTGGCCAATAAAGTAGCCCCGGGTGCCAAATACAGTCGGAATACTGAAATGCGAACTCATTAGTTAAACATTTTATTCCTTGAAAATTAAATAATAATAAAAGAAATAAATTTGGGTGCATTATTAATAGAATATCATTTTGATTAATTAAACCACCGGACGTAATAATAGTTTGAATGTCGATAAAAGTGCAGTCGGTACTATGTAATTTCGAAATAAATATATAAATGTATCAAAGAACACCACTCGAAGAATAATTTAAATTATGCATGAGTTAACAGTGGTATAATTTGTAAACGTTTCATTTGATATTTAAACTTTGACAATACTATCCATTAAAATTCAATTTATTGTTTGAAAAATATAAATAATACAGTATTTTTATTTTCGATAAAACAATTACCGAAACTTATTTTACCAGAAGCTCTCTGCTATGACACAATAAGCTTTTTGATGTTAGTTCTATCTGGGATATTGTAAGTATATGTAGGAAAATTGAATTTTAAAAATTCTTTGATAAAATAATAACCAATTGCAAGGTTTGAAATTTAAATAAAATTAAGCCGGTGGTGGTTGAAGTGGCACATACATGTGTCAAAAATAATATTATTGCTAAAATATTTCATCGAACGATACTACAAATTCGGCAGGAATATTTTAATTAACTGAAATTCCTTTATGTTAATATTAATAAATTCAAGTAAAAGGTATCGAAGTGAAAGTTTTGCTTTCAATTAAAATTTACTTAAAAAACTTTGTATAAATATATATTATACAATTTTAATAAACTTTATTTTATTTAATGTTTTGCCATAAATAAGGGCAACATTTAATTAAAGTGTTCAATTCGAGCTCTTTTTGCAAGGTACGAATTAGGACACAAAACTTTTGTTCGTTAATACAAGTAGCATTAAAATGCAAATGAAATGGCGTAGCACTAACTTGTATAAATTATTCCACAAATATGAACATGTAAATGCAAAATGGAGTAGTAATACAAACTAAGCTACTCTGTTAACTGAATCTAAGCATCCTAAACCACGAGAACTAACCGTGAAATCGCTCGTTATTTTGAATAACCAATTTATAAATTGTTATTCGACAAATTTTATGATTCCTACTTTTCCAATTTCTACGCTTATCTTTAAACTATTATAATAGAGAACAAACTATTATTTTATAAGTACAGCACCGAGGATCCCCTTCGTGTTTAAGCGCTTTTCTATATCGGCAAAGAAATGGCCAATATCAACTCGTATAGTCGAGAATACAAAGCAAAATTGTTTTCCTTGCTCAACATAACGTTTCATGAAAAATTTAATAATAATAATTATTATTGTAGCAAACGTTTGAGCAAAACAAGTAATATGCAAGGATGGACGTTCGCCATTACCTCCTCGTGAGTAAATACAGTGCAACTCGACTGAAACGAAACACTTTTCAAAGAAACATTATTAACAAAAATTTTAAAACATTTTTGTTAATTTCCACCTTCACGTGGCCGTGAAGAATATTGACTTTTCGGTAAAAATAGATTACTGCTTTTTTAAAGACGATGAATTTAAGTATAAAATAAATTTTCAATAAAAATTTTGCGATTTTAGTTTTTTGTTTTGTAGCTGCCCTTTTATTATTTTCTGATTATCTGTGAAAAGGATTGGTTTTTCAAAAATGTTTACTAGACATAAGTTGTAGTCCGTTAAATTTCCTATCCGTAGCGGGCCGTCGAAATTTTTGTAAAATGTTTCGTTTAAAAGATACGGAATTTTGAAAAAACCAAAATATAAAAAATTCAAATTTTTAAACATTTTTCTACTTACTTTAATTCATAACTCGAAATCGGTTGATTTTAGATAAAAAATGTTTAAATCTAGTTTTTAGGTTACTTCACGCTCTTTGAAAAAGTACTAATCCATTTTTACTAAATAATTAATATTTTCTGAGCTACGGCCACGTGAAAGTGTAAATTAAAAAAATCAAAATGTATTTTTCTTGGGTCAAAATTCAAGGAAATCCTTAAATTATTATCCTAAATCTTTAAGTTATTCTTGCAAAATTTCAAATTTAAAATCAAAATATCCATGAAATTCACTAGATAAAACTACGTCTCAACCGCATACGGTGGCAATTTTCGGCAAAAATCTTGTTTTTCCCTCCCATCGTTCGAATACCAATTTGATGGCGGAAAATCGGAAAAAAACAAATTATTTACAAAATTTAATAAATCTACAATTTAAATACGGAATAAATATTAATTTAATTAATTATTATTAATTAATAAATATTAATCGATAACTTCCATTAATCGATAGTTGTCGATAATTATCGGAGTATCGATATATCGATAATTATTATCGAAGTACCGTTAATTACCGAAATAATACGCGTTTTCTTAGAAAACTGATAGTTTTCAGGAAACTGAAAACTGAATGACTGAAAAATGTGTCCTAAATTTACAGCTATTGAAGCCATAGGAAGGGTCATAATCATAACTTAATAAATATAATACTTTTATTATAGAAATAATTACTATTAAAATTACAAAAAAATGTTATATGCATACATCGATAATTATCGAAATATCACTACATCGATTAATCGATAAATATCGCTACATAGATTAATTATTGATATTTCAAAAATAAAATATCGTTCTTCGATTTATCGATAACTATCGATATTTATCGATTAATCGATAAAAATTCCCAGCTCTAGTCAATACAACCTAACACGTGCAGAAGAAGAAGAAGAATTTAAGCACAAAATATAAAAAATATCATTTTTCAAAATTAAAACATTATACAGTTGCGGTCATAGAAATTGCATTGGGAGTTATTTCCAAATTTCAAAAATAGGTCTTTAAATATATTTTATTCTAAATAATGAAAAAAAATGAAAATGGAATTAAATTTTTGGTTTGAAACTCATAAGCTCAAAAATACATTTAGGTTAAACAAAACATCCAGGTTTTCAAACCGGGAGGGTCTACATCATGACATCTGCAATGGTGAGCGGTGAAAACCAGGCTTTTTCTTTCAGTTTTTGATTATTTTTTTAGATTTTGGATTATAGATAATTATAAATTAGTAATAAGTTTGAACAATAGATAATTAAAATTAATTTTTTTGAAAAATTTGTGAATTACAATTGAATTTAAGGCGACCGTAGTCAAGTTAAGTTGATATCGGCGACAGATGCACAACTTATGCCCGTATTAATAGTCACCGATTAATCTAAAATTTAAGGTAATTCTAAGATTTACCAATAAGATTACAGCAACAGCTTCTATTCGGAGAATTAATCTTGAATCACGTATTAATCCGCGACTATTATATCGGGCATTATCGATTGCATTTGTTTTCCGATTTTGCATTGAATTTTTATTTAGAATTTGAATTTTTAAAAGTTTAGTTATAATTTGAATTTTTGAATTGATTTGTCGATTGAAGGTTGGCCGGGAAAATGTTATGTGGGAATTTAATTTTTCCGGGAAATCCCTTTTGAAAAGAAAAGAAAAGAAAAGACACTAGAAAATAACATCTGAATATATTATTTCTATTAAGCTAGGTTTTCCAAACTGGGGGGTCTGGGGGGTATGGATGGAATACCCCCCAGTACATCAGTGACTATGTTCAAAAAAAGAAAATGTGTTATTAAATTTCAAATCAGAAATCTTAGATTTTAGAATTTCACAAGTTAGATTTCTGGTTTGACAACAATAAACTCAATAACAATTTTTGTTGTCATAATCTCTGGTGTACTGGAGGGTATTCCATACCCCCCAATCCCCGGGTTTGAAAAACTTAGCTTAGAGTGCCACATTACGCACGTTTCATATCCACACATTTTTTGGCGTTTTCCTATGCAGTTTTTTGAGATAAATCGACTGACGCAGGCAGATTTGCCGTAAGTATAATAGTTTAGGATTTATGCGTCTTTAAAGTTGGAAATATTTAAACGTCATTTTGAACCGCTTACGAGCATTTTCCCCCAACGATACCGCGTTTTTCGAACTCCTCGCATCAAATCACGTCGGTTTTAGTCAAAAAAAGACCTATTAAATTTTTGGCGATTTTTGAAAAAAACGTAAGGTTAACCCCTTTGGTGTTTTTTCACCCCAAAAATTAAAAGTTTCAAATCCACACATTTTTTGGCGTTTTCCTATGCAGTTTTTTGAGATAAATCGACTGACGCAGGCAGATTTGCCGTAAGTATAATATTTTAGGATTTATGCGTCTTTAAAGTTGGAAATATTTAAACGTCATTTTGAACCGCTTACGAGCGTTTTCCCCCAACGATACCGCGTTTTTCGAACTCCTCGCATCAAATCACGTCGGTTTTAGTCAAAAAAAGACCTATTAAATTTTTGGCGATTTTTGAAAAAAACGTAAGGTTAACCCCTTTGGTGTTTTTTCACCCCAAAAATTAAAAGTTTCAAATCCACACATTTTTTGGCGTTTTCCTATGCAGTTTTTTGAGATAAATCGACTGACGCAGGCAGATTTGCCGTAAGTATAATATTTTAGGATTTATGCGTCTTTAAAGTTGGAAATATTTAAACGTCATTTTGAACCGCTTACGAGCGTTTTCCCCCAACGATACCGCGTTTTTCGAACTCGTCGCATCAAATCACGTCGGTTTCAGTCAAAAAAAAGACCAATTAAATTTTTGGCGATTTTTGAAAAAAACGTATGGTTAACCCCTTTGGTGTTTTATCGCCCCAAAAATTGAAAGTTTCAAATCCACACATTTTTTTGGCGTTTTCCTATGCAGTTTTTTGAGATAAATCGACTGACGCAGGCAGATTTGCCGTAAGTATAATATTTTAGGATTTATGCGTCTTTAAAGTTGGAAATATTTGAACGTCATTTTGAACCGCTTACGACCGTTTTCCCCCAACGATACCGCGTTTTTCGAACTCCTCGCATCAAATCACGTCGGTTTTAGTCAAAAAAACACCTATTAAAATTTTGGCGATTTATGAAAAAAATGTAAGGTTAACCCCTTTGGTGTTTTCACACCCAAAAAATTTGAAAGTTTCCAATCCACACATTTTTTGGCGTTTTCCTATGCAGTTTTTTGAGATAAATCCACTGACGCAGGCAGACTTGCCGTAAGTATAATAGTTTAGGATTTATGCGTCTTTAAAGTTGGAAATATTTGAACGTCATTTTGAACCGCTTACGAGAATTTTCCCCCAACGATACCGCGTTTTTCGAACTCCTCGCATCAAATCACGTCGGTTTTAGTCAAAAAAAGACCTATTAAATTTTTGGCGATTTTTGAAAAAAACGTAAGGTTAACCCCTTTGGTGTTTTTTCCCCCCAAACATTGAAAGTTTCAAATCTACACATTTTTTGGCGTTTTCCTATGCAGTTTTTTGAGATAAATCGACTGACGCAGGCAGATTTGCCGTAAGTATAATAGTTTAGGATATATGTGTCTTTAAAGTTGGAAATATTTGAACGACACTTTGAACCGCTTACGAGCGTTTTCCCCCAACGATACCGCGTTTTTCGAACTCCTCGCATCAAATCACGTCGGTTTTAGTCAAAAAAAGACCAATTAAATTTTTGGCGATTTTTGAAAAAAAACGTAAGGTTAACCCCTTTGGTGTTTTTTCACCATGTATAATACTTCGTTTAATATAAATTAATTAATATAATTAGTATTGCACATTTTTAAATAAAATATAAATTAACTTCGATAGACAAATCATAATTAGAATTTTTTGTTTATTTATTTATTTATTTATTTATTTATTTAAGAATATACGGGCAATTAGCCCTTTAAACACATTTTACAGTGGTTATTACATAAAAATATAGCAAATTCTGCAGAAACATTAACAATACATAATTATTCATGAACATCGAAATCATACAAAATATAAAATCATAAATCATAACGGGACATTTTATGTCTTACACATTGTCGCGGAATAAACATACAAAAGCAGACTCTACTATGTGAAAGCATTTCTCGAATCCATTATGTCACCCACGCGTCGCCTATACTGGGAGAGACTCACACCGAAGAAATCTACAGATCCTCCCAGTCCATTACCCCATCTCATCATCCTAGACAAGGGACTGTAATATGCATAATTAGTGGAATGACACCTGAAAAAAAACAGATTCTGAGATCTTGTGCCCATAGATGGTACTCGAAACGCCACAAGTTCAAGCAAGTCCGGACATATGACAATTGAGTTGATAAGCTTGAAAAGGAAAACCAAATCCGAGCTCATGCGGCGCATGCGCAAGCGAGTCATGCCCATGTCATTCATGATCTCGTCTACAGGACAATCTTGATATGAGTACCCCAGTCTGTGAGCTAATTATCGAATAAATTTAGTCTGCACCCTCTCTATCCTAGCGACGTGAACAGCGTAGTGAGGAGACCATACGACAGAGCAATACTCCAAAATGGGTCGGACCAATGCACAGAACAGCATTTTGAAGGTGTCAATTCTTGTAAAATCCCTTGTGACTCTTAAGACAAAATATTGCAGCCTCATAGATCTTTGAACGATGGCACTGATGTGATCTCTAAATGAGAGCTCCGAGTCAAGATACACCCCCAGATCCTTAACAATATCGCCTCTAGGGATTATTACGCCCAAAAAAGAATAATCATAGAATAGCGAGTTTCTGGTTCTGCTGAACGTAACAGTCCTACATTTGCTAACATTCATAGTCATAAGATTAACTTGACACCACCTCTCCAGCAAGAGCAAATCATCCTCGATAGCAACACAATCATAAACTGATCTAACCCGCAAGAAAATTTTTAAGTCGTCGGCAAAAATCAGATACTTAACAATTCTAAAGGCTGCTCCAATGTCATTTACAAACAGGATAAACAAGAAAGGAGCCATTTTTGAGCCCTGAGGCACACCTGACAGATCCAAAAACTCAGAGGACATCGAGGAACCCACCTTTACGCAAAGTCTTCTATTGCTCAGGTAGCTCCTGAACCAGTAAGCATAGGGCCACAGAATCCATATGACTTAAGTTTCATTAAAAGTCGCTGATGGTCCACTCTATCAAAAGCCTAAAAAAAGATTTATGCGTCTTTAAAGTTGGAAATATTTCAACGTCATTTTGAACCGCTTACGACTAATGTGATTATATTGTCTATTACGGTTATTCAAAGTTCATTGGAAATTGTTATTTTAATTCTAAAATATTCAGCGATGCAATTTCCATGACTGCTACTGTATGTAGTTTTTAGATATTATATTCCACGTGACTTGAAGAAGTAAATTCATTTTTTCTGAGTTGTGGGGTGTACGCCTAATTTTAAAAAAATGTAATTATAGAACCTATTATGATAGTAAATAATTTGTCATGTGCTATAATAGTTATTCACACTATACAGTGGTGCAGCCAGGAATTTGTTATGGGGGGGGAGCTAAATGATGCGACGCGCGAATTTTTTTTGGATAAAGGGGCGTGGTCATCTTATTTTCGAGTATAATTATTGTGTTACCACTGTTACCTACCTTAAATTTAAGTGAGCATTAAAGGACGGCATTTCCGAAATAACCCAGAGCGAAATTATTATTTAAAAAAGGGAAGAGTGTTTGGGGGTGGCTATAGCGCCCTAGCCTCTCCCTTGGCTGCGCCACTGACACTATATATCATCAAATTATTCAAACCGGGGGGTCTGGGGGGTATGGAATACCCCCCAGCACATTAGTGTTTGTATTCAAAAAATAGAAAATGTGTTATTGAATTTCAAATCAAAAATATTAGATTTTTAGAAATTAAATTTCCGGTTTGAAAATTATAAGCTCAATAACACCCTTTTGCCCACAATCTCTGGTGTACTGGGGGGTATTCCCCCCAGACCCCCCGGTTTGACAAACTTAGTTTTGAGTGCGTATTGTGCTTATATTGTGTACGGTTATTGAAAGTTCATTATAAATTGCAATTTTAATTCGGAAATATTCAGCGATACAATTTCCATGACTACTACTGTATGTAATAATGACAGAGAATTTTTACGCTCATTTTCGTTTGTTTTGCTACAATTTTCCGTTCTCAAGATACCTATATCAATTTTCAAATCTTCACCATTCAAAATTGTTTTAAAACGCTTTAAAGTTGTTACCTACTCGGGAGTTTCGAAGATCGTTGATTACGAATTTACAGTCAGAATTTTCAAATTCAAGATGGCGCTTATGAAGTAATATCGAAGTACTTTAGATTACAATTGGTATACCTCGAGAAAGAAAAATTAGAAAAACACAAACAAAAATGGATTTGAAAAGCAGAGAATACTAAAATTTTGCCGTCCTCAATACATGGCCTTAAATATCTCCGAAAACTGTGTTTTAGCACTTTGAGGTTAGGATAACTCAAAATACTGACGTGCTAGAGCAATTCTGCGATCAGATTTAGATTCAGCGCCAAAACATTGACAAGAAATGATATGTTTACCACTCAGTAGGTAAACAAAATCAAATTTTGTGTAACTGTCTAACCCTAGATACTAGAAGCTTGCACCAACACTCATATTGACATCAGTGGGGGACTGTTAGTACCAACAACCGTCGCAAGAAGCGCCCAGCTGATGGCATTAGGATGAGCTTCTATTCATTTACTAACATCTCGTACATTTTATTACATAAAATTCCAGGACGCTGCTGCTGCTGCTTCAGCGTGCATTTTTTAGTAACCTAAAAGCACTCTGATTGGTCGACTTGTTTTACCAACCGAAAAATATATTTTAAAGCACCGCCGGTACTCCCCCTGAGACGAGTTGCACCTCAATCGAGTTTCCAACCAATCGGGGTCTAGATGCCCGTCCGTGGACGGGCTTTCCAGATAGTAAATATATATTTTGATACAAAATTTGATTTTTATTTATCTTACATTAGCGTCTCATGCATATTTATTAAACCGACTGAGCTAAATAAGAAAGTAATTTGGTAAGTACTATTTTTTAAATTTTATTCTTAATATTTTTGTTAGAAAAATACACTTCAATATCTGAAAGGATGAAAGGTTTCTATTAAAAGAACATAGACACATACCTGTTACCTTAGGTGTGTACAACCAGAAGGTCTGGGGGGGGGGGTTAGAATACCTCCTGGCACCCTGCATCTCAGTAATTGTGTTTAAATGCGAAACACAATTAAAGAAATGAAATTTCATAGGACTTAGCAGCCCTGATGATTTTTTGCAATACTTCTTACTCTTTTTTTTTTAATTCGCACAGTTTTAATCCTGGCCACTTAGATATGCATATGGGTTACAAAAATAGTTAGTTTAGTTGTTTCAAATAACACATTTACTCATTTCCACAAACGACAATATTAAAACCGTTTTGTGAGTGATACTACAGCTATACAAAGGAATACATAAATTATGCTATGATATCATTGAATGTTTCCTTGTAGGTATAGACAAAGTGTAATATATGGAGATCTATATGAATATCTAGAGATATATTCCAGGGTGCATTAATAAATCAGTTTTGTAAGAATCAATAGTGCTTTTATTTTAATATTCTATTAATAAGCATGCAACGTAATAATTAATTTTCCGGTTATGGTGTACATCCCCAGGATTACAGCAATGAAAACTTTTCTGCTGTGTAAGTAAATTTTTTAATCTTATTTTATTAATTCAAAATTTATATTAATATATAATATGTACCTACATAGAAGCAATCATTTTTCTTAACCACTACGTCAAGACCATATTTATTCGGCTTTATTTTACAATTTCAAAAAAAAATTCATATTTTTAGTACAGTACAACACAAAAAGGTTAATAGCGAACATTTAATTAAAAATAAAAGGAAAACAAGCAACGCGCTATCGTATGCATGTATGTGATGTTTAATAAAGATTATTATCTGTGCTTGGGTTTTGGTATTACCTCCAGTGTAGTATGCAGTTATAACAAATCCCAAGTGAAAGCAATTAGATTCGAGTATCTGTGGAATGTTGGTAGTCAAGCCAGATTTAGTTAGGAATTTTGGGATAATGAAAACATGTGATTTGCACGATCGATATTTTACTTTACTGCAAAATTAATGAAAAATACGGTTATCGTTTTTGGACGTTTTATTGCTAATTTTAATTATTCAAAAATCTGAAAATCGTTTTTAAAAACGTGCAAATTTGCTTAGGCACTAAGATAAAATTTATGTTGAGCAGCATTCCGGATTCGTGAGTCCGGGTCTTTTAGTTATGTTTGAAAAATGTTAATCTGACAATCGATTTGTTAAGTAAATTAATAATCAAATACTTTTCAGTGAATTGTCTAAATAAATTGTACTCGGAGGTATATTAATTTTAAATATCGATTAAATTATTTACTTTAATGTTTCTATTTCATAAAAGTCGAGCGTTTTTAAAACGTAATTTATTTTAACTTATAATAGACTTTCGCATGCGACTGAACTGTCTGAATTTTAAAATAAAAATAAAGATATTGCAAAGCTTGTACTCTGAAGCCCCAATAACCAATACATCCGCCAGGGAAGGGTATTCATCCATATTAAACTCTAGTGGTGTAAACTATACAAATTGAAATTAATTTTTAAAGGATTATTTCAGCCCAAAAATACTGAAAAAAATAACTTTTTGATAGAAGTTGCATCAACAAAGATTTATTGGCTACTATAACTACTTGTTTTGTAATACAAAATAAAATTTTTGTTCTATCAACAAATTTATTTGTTAGATCAAATAATATTTTTTGTTCGAGGTCGTTTTTTTTCTGTTACTGAAATCCCCATCTCAATAAATTTAGCACTTGATGGTAGAAATTGAATCAACAAAGTTTTATTTGCTATTATAACAAAATGTTTTGTAGTACAAAATAAAACTTTTGTTCAATCAACTAATTTATTTGTTGGATCAAATAATTTTTTTTTGTTAGTAAAAAATTTAAATTTAATATAAATTTAGCACCAGGTTTACTTAGATAATTTTTGGATATGATAAAATGTAAAACTTGGTAGAAATTTTGCAAGACTCGAACACCCCAGGGTCGTTAGTTTGAATTTAGTTAGTCGAAAGTTATTTCGGTATGGATTAGCTTTTCAATCAACTTAACTTATTCGTAAGATAAAAAATGTTGCAAGGAGGTAAGTTGTTTTTGTTAAAATAATAATTTATTTATATTTTAATAAATTTTAAGTAAAGCAGGTAAAATAATGTAAGCATCACTTTAAAAAGTTTGTAAAAGCAAAACAGTGGATGGGTATACTTTTAAATTGACTTTAAAATTTAAATTCGTCGCGAGTTATCGATTAGGTACTTGGAGATTGATCAGCTCATTTATAAGTTACACATAGTTTTAACTGGGTCGTCATTTATTCAAAAGCTTGCGTTTGATTGACGTAGTATATCAAGAAGTGAAATACAAGTTTTTTACAAGAAGTGTATAAAATTTCAATATAGCTCATGAGGTGACATTTCAAAGCTAAAATACGCATATCCCGACTATGAAAGAATATTAAACCCGTTCCAAGTACAAAATATTTCCCACCGTAAGCCCCTATATTGCAAGGCAAGTCACCATTACTACATTCGTTATATTTGCTACGATGCAAGAAGCAACCTTAGAATGTAAAAATAAAGTAAATCTACATAAAAACAGTAGTCACGAAGCAGCGATATTAGCGGTGTGAACCACAGGGGGTGCAGATGTACGTGAAAAATAACCTCATAACGTGAGCTGCATATGCAACCTTGTATATATCAGTATATCGAAATACAAACGATTTTATTTACGATAATGCATTTCGAAATACTGTTTGTTAGATCCTCTCTATGTTACATCTATCTGAATTAGAGTGTACACGGCGCGTTACCCAACAAACTAATTAACTACGGATAATTCAATTAATATTCCACGTATTAATTATTTTGTCAATTGTTACATTCATTGGCTAAATATACTTACTTACAGGAAATAATTTGAAAAATTCTAAACCAGAACTTAATAGTTTATTCCAACGAATGACGGTCGGTCATCGAAATCGTTTCCACATTGATTGACGGATACGGATACTCTTATAAAAGATTGCTTAAAAATTGTTACCTTAGAAATATTTAAAGCAGACATTTCGTTTACTTAAAGCTTTTTCCTCCAAGAATATTAAAATTTCAAGAATATTTTCAGCTCTTAAAAATTAATAAAAACAAATTGCCAGGTTTGTTGGCCAATTTTAAGTCATGCAAGAGGGATTTACGTCCTGTTTTATGCGTGGAAGTGGGTCTAAAATCTAAAATGTTCTCTTTTTCACTTTTTAAGAAAAAAAAATATTTTAATGATGCGACGTAAAATTATCTGAAAAAAATTATGGGTGTTAAATGGTTTCTTATCAGTGCGAATTTTTGTTGTTGCTGTAATTTCTAAATTCCTAGGTCAACCGTTAGTCGTGTAGGTTATGGTGCTGAAAGTGCGAGATTGTATCCAAAAAATATATAATTTTCTTAAATATTGGTTAAAAACTGGTTAAACTAACGAAATTAAAAAATTGAAATCAATCCGGTACTTATTTTTAATTCTAAGCCTGCGGCTGCTCGTCAGAGAAGGCAAAAGAGGCTTAGCCTCCTCTAAAATTCTGAACTATTAATTATACTATCAAAATTTTTAAAACAAGGTAAAATAGTAGATTTTTGACTGTAAGAAGTATCAAAAGATTGGTAAGAAGTATCAAAAGATTGGTACTTCTTTCACAATACATATTCAAACAAGGTGGAACTCGCTTTTGCGACAGTTCTTAGGCTTCTATACATCTACTTTTTCGGTAGGTTAAATTATTTGGGCTTTATTTTATTTCAATTTTTAATGCGTTAATCTTTTAATTAGGTAGATTTTTTTACTATATAAGGAAAACGCTAACATTTTAATATTTTTTTTTTATTTCGACCTTTATAGGTAAATATTTGCAATTTACAAACCACAAATAAAACACAATTCATAATGAAATATTAAAATACCCGAAACACGTACCGAATACCGTATTAGAAACACGTAAAATACCTACTCTAAAAATACAAAATAAGAATATCGGATTAAAAAATATATATGTAAATAATCTGAATAATTAATACCAATCTAAAAATATTCTATATGAAGTAAAATTGTTTTAAGAACGTGCGTTCTGATTGGTTTTGAATTATGCGGACAGACGGACAGACGGACAGACGGACACGGAGCTAGATCATAAGGCTTCTTCCTATACGTTGTATAGAAGCCTAAAAGTAAGGTGAGGCTACCGCAGAAGCAGAATCAAGGGGTAAATATCCAGTAAAATTTCTGTACACAAGACTCGGAATTCCAAAGATTTCCAAGGATTTTTAAGAATTCCAGTGATTTCTAAGGAATTCCAGTGATTTCCAAGGAATTTCATGAATTCAAATGAAATTGCAATCTAAAGAATTCCATGGATTTTCAAAGAATTCAATGGATTTCCAAAGATTTCCAAGAATTTCCAAAGAATTCCAAGGATTTTCCAATGAATTCCAAGGGTTTCCAAAGAATTCCAATGATTTGCAAGGGAATTCCAAACAAATGTACACAAAATTTTCGGGATATTTAGCCCTTGAGTAGAATCCTTGGTCTAGAACATAAATAATGTAGTCGTCACATGACCGCAAAGTGTCACTGTACTTCTTATCAGGGCCTAAATAGGCAATGTTGCGCCCGATGCACACGGGCGATTACAAACGATGTAAACTTCTCCCATGTAAAATTTTTGGTGAAAATTAAATGAGACACCCTCATTTTTTTGTGCCTTTTTTTAAATTTTTTTGTCTATAAAAACAGCGGAGTTCACTGTTTTGCGCTCCATTTTGTGCTCCCTTCTGCCTTGCGCCCGCACCAGTCGCCCCACCCTGGTTACGGTACTGCTACTAATTATTTCGAAATTACTTCGCTGTGACTGCTAAGGAAATCTGAATACAAGTGAAAAGAAATCTGAAAAAATTCAAGGAAATTCAAGAAAATTTAAAGAAATCTTAAGAAATCCTAGGAAACCTTAACAAATTTCAGAAAATCATAGGAAATCAATAGAAATCTGAAGAAATCCATATTTTATGAATAACTTGCTCATGATAAAAGCACAACCCGCCACTGTTCTAAGCAGGATAGCCGGCTGGTATTTTATAACTTGTCATATTTAAAGTTTATATCAGTGTTTTTCAACCTGTGGGTCGTGACCCCCGGGTCGCGGTCGCAAGCTAGGTAAAATAATGTAAAATATTATTTTTTTAAATTATTTGCTTACCAACCGATATCCTTTTCGCTTTCCTACTTTAACGTTACCAACTTACTGATGAGTGACAACTGAGTAGGGGAGGGTTCTAAATAAAAAAAGGAATGTTGGGGGGGGGGGGCGGGAGGACGCTACTCACAAAGGGGCACCAAATGGTCCGCAAATAAAAAATTGCTGAATAATTTTTATTTTTATTATAATTGATTTCTGAAAATGTATTTTAAATTATGGTTTTCTAATTGCCCCCCCCCCCATCTCTAAAAAGCTCTAAAAAGGTATTGTGCCCCAGGCGCAAGTTAAGCTCGCTACGCCACTGGTATCATAAATACCTTCCTTGTCTATACTCAACTACACGTTATTTTACAATAATGAAATTTATTCTATTCTTTTATAACCGACTTGCGATAGAATCAACGGATCAGTAAATTGACGGATCAATAATTAAAGAAAAACGGATCAAGGCATCAACAAATAAATTTTCTTGAGTGGAAATGTAAGTTTCTGTAATTCTGTGTTCCATGGGATACGTACTGCAAAAGCCTCAGTGAAAACATTCTCAGGGAATCACGTGCAACCGACCAAAATCAGTAGATTTCGGACAATCTCTGAAGTGCTCGCTTTAGTGCTGATTTTTGGTGCCATTTTTGGGTATCGGTTTTTGGTGTCGATTTTTCATATCGGTTTTTCATGTCGATTTTTGGGAGGTAACGACCGCAAAAATGCATTTCATGTTAAAATTTAAAACAAGTAAAGGCAATAATAAAATCAGGTAGGTACATGTCAGTGCCCCCCCCCCCCATTTTCGAATTTTTATGAGTTTGGTGTCAAGCGTTAAAGCATTGTTTCAGCCTCAATAGGCTTTCATTATTTTCGTTTGAGCCTCAAAGATCGCGAAGTTATTTGTGAAAAACTACTGGGAGTGTAAGGGGGGGGGGTGCTATTGACATGATGCCCCTCAGTATAACCCCACCCCATTCCATACTGCAATGCAATACGCAAATCACTGACTAAATGAATAACTGATAGAGAAAATCGGAGAAATTATTGCGTCCCGGAAGCTCGGGAGGTTAATCATTAGTACCGGAGTTTTCTGGGGTTTCCGGGAGGGTTGGAACCCTAGTTAGTGGTGATCCTAGCTCAAATATGAATATAGTCAGTTTAACTTTGGCTAAAGTCGCCCTTTCAACCGCTTTCATATGAATATCTCGTAATAACAAGTGCAAAATTATCATTTACCCGTATAGGTACGTAAAATTCTGGCAACCCCCTCTGTCTCTTGCATAAATTTTTTTTTTAAATAATTGTACCCCCCTCTCACCCCTTAGATTTCTAAAATATAACTATAATAATATATTACTTACAGATAAATTTAAAAATTGAAATTAAATATTATTTACATAGGTAAAAACTAATAATTATAATTAATTACATAAAAAAGTTAATACAAAAAATTAAAATTGAAGATTAAGAGATTTAAAAAACTTACGATTTAACGCATGCTGCTCGGAGTGTGGTCGGAAATTTCAACTATACATAAGTTTGTAAAAAAATTAACTTAAAATCTTGCTCACTGAAGCTCATTCAAGCTCACACGAAGCTCTATCGATTGACATTAATTACACACGTAAATTAAAAATAGAAAAATTTTAAAACATATCTACAGCCCCCCCCCCCAGTAGTTTTTCATGAATAACTTGGCTACCTTTGAGGCTAAAACGAAAATGATGGAAGCTTTTTGAAGCTTCCATCGATGCTCAAACGATGCTCTAACGCTGGACACCAAACACATCCAAAATTTTGAAACTTGGGGGGGGGAGCACAGATATCGCATATTATGTAATCAACAAAAATAATAGCATATTATTTGATAAATTTATAAACCAGATTATATTTAATTTAGAACAGCAGTCACCAAAAATTCGAATAAGGAAATAAAGATAACCGCGCGGTTGGTAGAAAAATTAAATATGACAATATTTTTATTTTAAGCAATATTTTATATTTGATTCTCATTTGTTCTTAAATAAGGGACGAAAAATTAAAAAAAAAATCGGATGTGGCCATCGCATAATTTTCCGAAAAATGAACTCTCAATTTTCCTCGGACAGAAACAACTACAATACTTTAATCTAATCAGAGCAAGTTAGAAGCAAATCAGTAGATAAAACAATTTCCAAAATATTTTGACAAAAAATATTTTAAAAAAATTTAAAAAAGTATTTAAAAAAATTTAAAAATATTTATAGAACAAAAGTTGTAGAAAATTTGCTAGTGTTTTACTAGCAATTTTTTTTTTTTTTCAGATAACAATACTTTCTTTACTAATGCCCGATTTCTTGACTTTGAGATATCTATTGGATAACGAATCCGCCCGACAAATTAGTCAAGTGACCAATCAGACAACCGCAATTTAAACTCAAAATAACAAATAAACAATTTGATTGGCTTCTTGATTAATTTGTCGGCCGGATTCATTATCCGATAGATATGTCAAGGTGAAGAAATCGGGCATAAAACACTTTCTAAACCAACTAAAAATCTTTTAAATATATTTGAAAAATTACAGAGCTTTTATAGACGAATAAATGGCAAATAAATTACGTTTGAAACATATTATATTACTTTTATTTTTATTGGTTTAATATAATGTGTTCAAGGGGGCAACCCCTCCTGCAAGAACATAATATAAAAAGTCCACAAAATCTACTGAATTTCGTTAAAATTTAAAAAAATATACCTATATTCTTATCAAAATATATCGTATCCACCCAAAAATCAAAATTTTGGTAATAAAATGCTCCTTATCATTCAATAGGAAGAAGACTGCAAGAAGAAGTTCGTCTGTATATCAGTATGTGTGTGTGGTTGGGGTAGAAAAACCATAGTATCAATCGCACAGATTGAACCGCGCAACCAAATATCATGAAATTTGGTATAAACGCGCATCACAACTAAACTGAAAGGCCAGCTGAAAACGGTAAAAATCCGTGAAAATTGCAAAAAGGACAAACAAGATAAAAAGTTCAAGTGTCAATTACTCTTAGACCACCGTCTTTTTACTGTTTTATTCAATTTGTCTGACATAAATAAAATGTTCAGTTTTAGGTCGATGGTTCGGAACGGAAAGGCACACAATATGTGTGTTAATATTTGACGTTTAACAGTTTATAAAAAATAAAATGTAAAAATATAAGGAAATTTTATAGCCAATTCCTTCCGTAATTTTCCTTATCTTTCAATTAACACTTATTCGTAACTTTCATTTTAAAATTATTAATTTATTCTTAAAATTCTTTTATTTATTATCAAATATTAAAATATTTTCAAGAAAAAGTAAAATTGAATTTTTCAAAAATAATAATTTGTAGGTCAAAAATGACGATATTGTATACCGTTTTGTACTGAGTGTTTGCTGATTTTCATCGGCCTGAATATTTATTGAAAGAAAATTTTTTATTCAATACTAAATAGCATTTAGGGGCGGCATTAGAAAAATTAAATTTAACATCGATATTATCCCGAGTGAAATTCTCGCTTCAGTGCAGAAGGTGATTGCATAGGTACAACATTTGATATTATATAAACAGACTATCTTGTTAATTCATTCTAAATTCAATTATTGCGTTTTAATTAACAACCCTGTACAAACAATTGTTAATTTGGTTATTTCTAAGGGTAGGTACCAAAAACAAACATTCGTAAAATGCATATAGTAAAAGTAATAATATACAAACAATCCTCCGTTTAACAGATCATAAAGTGAATTTTTAAAATATTGACTGTTAAAAATAACCACACGCGGAAAAGCGAACAAAAGATATTTAAATATTTTAGGAAATTACATTCATGTAAATTCGACTACTCTCCCTTTTTCGGTTTTATATAAAAATAATCATGGTTATTTTATAACGAGATTGTTGCTTTTCTCTATATAATATGTGCTTTGATTAAAATCAATAGAAAAACATTACATACAATAATATACCGAATTATAGTATTTTGGTTGTTTCTACGAAATATTTAATAAATGTAATTTCTTTAACAATAAATCGAAAACAAAAATCCGAACGTAACAAAGAAGCAAACACAAAAAATTATTATAATTACGTTATTCAATTAGATCATACAAAATAATGTATTTTGTTGCCCGAAATGTAATAACTTTTATTATTATTGTGGCTTTATTTATATTCCTCTATTAACTACATAGATATCGATAAAAAGTTACAATAACAATTTTGATTTAATATGGTAAGTATACTTCAATGTGAATAAAAACGTAGTTTCGTATAATAAAACTGTGACTTGCAGCCAATTTAATGGCAGTTTCCATTAGTAAACTTCGGGAAAGTCATTGTAACAAATTTTGCATGTCTAGAAATACCGCAACTGTCGAACATCAAATTTATACAAATCAACAACAAATTACAGAATGCAAACAATTAATTATACAAAATTGGTAGTTAGTTTAGAAAATGGACAATCAAACGACTGCATTATTTAACACGGTCCGGATAAAGCTACGACGAATATTCTGGGTAGGTGATATATTGCCCAGAATAACCAAAAGAGGGTAGACAAACAATATGAATTTAAACACGGATCCACTTTTGTTTGCATTGTTAAATTTAAAAATTGTCTAAATATTTAAATTAATAAAAAAATGTATATGCTGTTTAATCATGTTCGCTCTATAACTCAATCAGCCGTCACATCAAGCCACCACCGACCGATCGGACCCATTCACTCGTTCTCCCACAGGATATAAGTGCATTAATTATTTTTACATCGGCTTCGTGCTAGACCGTGTTGAGTTAAAATCATTGTAAATTATTCTCCCAAACTTTCAATTATTGACGTACTAATAATACATAAATCTGTAATTAGCAACAAATATCATGGTAGAGACTGCCGTAATTAACACAACTAGGTTAACCACTCGTTTAAATTATGAAACAACTTGCAACCAAAGTAATTTACTTAAAATAGATTTAAACCTCCTTACAGGTTTAAATAAGCACCGAATGATCAAATTGACATGTTGTGAACTCAGCCCCGCACTTTTTCTCAAAAATCTCAAAAAATCGTTTTTCGAATTTTAAAAAATTTAATTTATTTTGTTCCTGCTTCCTGGTTGTTCTGGGTTGGTTCAATATTGTTCCAGAAAATTATTTTCGTATTATATCCAAAAATAAAGTCGTCGTGAGAGGAAGAATAAAATTTAAGGCATTTCTGTACTTTCAAAAAAAATTAAAAATTTTTTTATTGTTCCCGATTGCTCCGAGTTTCTTCTGTATTGTTCCAAAATATTTTTTCAAAAACTGAAAAAGTAACGCGAAAAACATTTTTCCACAATATTTACAATTTAATACAACCTCAACAGATGGCGCTACTGTATGTATAAAAAGTCAAAGGGAAACCCCCCAAAATGTTACTTTTTTACAAAAGGCTATTTACAAGTGCCTCCCCCCCCCATAAATGAAAGCCTGGTTACGGGCCTGGTTGTAGTAATTATTATTAGCTTTTTAAAATAATACAAAGCCTTTTGGCCTCTTTTGATAAACTTGTTTTATACAGACTTTAAAGATGTTTACTCTTTTATTACAACAACAAGCAAACAAATTTTGAAAATTTTATTTTCTGGCAAAAAAGTCATACTTAATTGGCTTTAAACAAATTCGGCCCCTCTTTGTGATCCAATTTTCACAGTACTGCATGTATTTATTACTATTTTGTTTGTGTATACTTATTGCTTGAATTTTTTTGATTTCTGGAACTTGCGCACATGAGTGGATTAACGAAATTCTGGAAAATCTTTGGTCTGCCCCTTCCCCAAAGCATTTGCTAAATACGCCAATGGTGTGGGAGATAACGGAAGCATTCGAGAAGTGTTACAATGATGTAGAACAATTGGTGGTGATTAAATGGCGGTCCATGTGCACGCACCAGTGGCGTAACAAGCATTGGGGGACCCGTGTGCAAAGTTATTATAAGAGTGGTTTTGTATTTATAATAAGACAAAAACAAACAAAAATAATAAATAACATAATATTATAAATATTGTCATCTTCCAAAATTTTTTATTTAATTTTTAAAATTTGGCCAAACCTGATGGGGAATTTAACAGGATACAACTTTGGTCAAATAAATTTTTTTGGGAAATCAACCGTTTTCATAGAAATTCTGAAAATAATGAACAAGGTGTAGGTAAAAAAAATAAATTCGCAAAATACATTTTAAAAAATTGTCAAAATGGCATTAAAAAAATTTTGTGTTAGAATAGTGTCCTTTATCACCACCTCAATGGTTCTCCACTGTCACGGGGACACCCTGTATATTAAAAATTATGACGAATAGAAGTCAAAATTATTTGCATCGACAAATATCATAATTACAAGTAATGACATTCTGACTTCGACAATTTTTCAAAAATTAACTAACGTTCTAGTGGCTTCCTCTATTGTTGTTTATACAAACCGGGGGGTCTGGGGGGTATGGAATACCCTCCAGTGCATCTTTTACTTCCTAAAATTTTGCACGAGTACTTTGAATCTCTTATAACTCTTTTATTAGCAAATGAACAACGTAACTACTTTGGCGAATGAATAATAAGCAAAGGTTGCACTGGGGGGTATTCCGTACCCCCCAGACCCCCCGGATTACACCAGAATTTTGCGTATTCGACTGGAAATGTAGTATGACAGCTAATGTTTACTCAACGAATATGATAATATATAAAATAATTCAGGAAAGAATTTCTTTGCCAATTGGTAAATATAATTATAGATATATTTGTAAAAATAGGCTTTTTGCCAAGATGGCCGCTAGAAGCGGAACGTAAAATTTTGGTTTTATAAGGTTTTTTGAGAGTTTGCTTTTGAAAAGTTTATTTAAAAATAGATTTAATTGATTATTGAGTTTGAAATTTTGATTGCTTTAAAGTCATAATTTTTGATATTTCGAAGGTGTCATAAATAAAATTGATATCAGACCCGTAGCCGTAGCCCTGAAATGTAAAAAAGCACTTATTTGTAATAATAAAAATTCCCGAAAGGTAAACCTCCCAAAATGTTACTTTTTACGGGTGCCCCCCCCCCGAAATAAAATCCTGGCTACGGGCCTGATAAATCAGATTGATTTGCCGTTCCATTTTGTGGATGCAACTTAGGTTAGCATTGCAATTTAATATTTAATTGGAATTTGGATTTTTTTTATTTTTATGGAGAAGCCATAATTTAATTACTTTTAATAATAATTTAATTAGTTTTAATTAAATTAGTTTAATTATTGCTAATTAAAAAAAAAAATTACAATATTATATTGCTTAAAATTAAAAAACAACAAAAATTAAAAATTTGAATCAAAAATCAAAATTTGAATCAAAAACAAATGAATCATTCAACCAATTTCAATAGCCTAAATCAGGCCAATGTTCAGAGAGTTGAAGATTGGTTTATTCTTTTCAAGCCCAAATCGGCTCCGCCTCGCAAATGCAATAATTTGGTGTCAAATAAAGTTTCACTTTTAATCTGGATGAGATAATAATGTACTACATATTATTATTATTATTGTTTTTTTTCAAGATTGGAGGAAGTTGCAGCAAAACCGGGGGTCCTTTTAGCTTTTATTGTTTAAGCTTTCACCTGTTTTCTTGTTAGCAGTGGCGTATTTAGAAAATGCTTATAGGGGGGGGGGAGAGATTTATTTTCAGATTCCCGTTAATCCATTCATGCGCGGGCTTCAGGGACACAATCCAAATCATCTTTGGCGGAGGGGGGGTCATTTCCCTTATTCATCAAAAAAACATCAAAAAGTCATTAATTAAATTTGTCCTAACTTTATATCTGTAAATTTTAAAGAAGGATGAAAGTTTTGAATTTTCTCAATGAATTTTGGAAATGAAAATTTTTGCTAGGAAAATTTACCTCCTGTAAAATATTGAACAAATGATAATTATTTCAAAATTTGAGTGGAAAATTGACTTTCGTGAAGTCGGGAGGCCAAAGTCAGGGGCCGCCCCGGACAGCACAAACTCTAGCTACGCCACTGTAAAAGTGTATTAACTTTTTCAAAATTAACTAATTTATCGTTCTATTAGTTAGAAAATTTGTTTTAAAAATTTGCTGAACCCTTTTTTGTAAAAAAAATGCAAAAGCAAAAGAAAAAAAGATAAAAAAAATTATATTTTATTTTATAAATTATATAAAATGTTGTTTTTGGTTTTTTTGTAGTTTTTTCTTTTGTATGTTTCTGTAATTTGTATTGTCATTTTAATTTTGTTTTTATTGTTTTCATAGCTCTAAAAATGGGACAATAAAAAACCCGAAATGTCGGACAATTTTATTTGTTTTTATGACCGCTAACTCAACCATTCACCCAATATTTAAATTATAGTTTCGTAATGCTTTTTTTTTTTAACTTTTTAATTTATAATTAACACGACATGTTTCACACGAGGGATCGTGTATCTTCAGGTGTCTGAAGTTTATTAAATATATTTTTTGAAATTATATTTGAAAAGAGTTTTTTTTATATTATATTGTAGTCTAAATTTTATCTAATCAATCCAAAAGTATTCAAATTTGGTAGCGCCATCTGTTGATGAGTCATTAAATTACAAAAAAAAATTTTTTTGAAAAAATTTTTTTCGCGTAACTTTTTCAGTTGTTGAAAAAATATTTTGTAAACATATAAAGAAAACCTAAAACAATGCGGAATCACAACAAAAAATTGTTTTGAAAGTGCGGGACTGGCCTTAAATGTTATTTTTCCTTTCACAGCTTTATTTTTGGAGATATGAAAATGATTTTCTGGCACAATACGAAACTAACCTACTAGAACAACCTGGAAGCTGGAAAAAAATTATTTTTTTAAAAAGTGCTGAGCTAAGTTCACGCACGTACCATATTGGGTATACGAAGAGTTGGAAATATAATTTTGTTTAAATATACAATTGCAAATTAAAAGTTATTGTGTTATTCGTTTACTTAACAATAACAAGCAAGCACTCCATTCGGTTATTGTAAAATTTAACTTGTGTTTGGAAATGTTGAACAAAATATTTATGTTTTTCATTAAAAACAATAACAAAGCAAACCAAATTACTAGCTTAATTGTAAAGTTAGCATCTTCAATAATAAAGGCAGTTATTTTAATTATTTCGACTTGTTTCAAGAGTAACTTTTAATCTTTTCTTTATTTTAAATAAAAGCGAAATTAGAAATGCTTTAAAGCTTACAAATTATAGAAATTTGTAGTAGTTAAAACCATAAAGTGATTACCAGCTTTTGTATCTTTCGAAAAGCGTTTTCATTTGATGTCCCTTTTCCTTATACATTTTTGGGTTACTACACGTGAAAAGTAACATTATCGTTTTTACTTTTATGTAGATCTTTCTACCATTTATTTACAAAACATTGAGTTGCAATTTCACCTAAAAGAACGTAGTAGCTTCTGTTTAAATTTTCTCCTTCTCAACTTGTAATTACTTTCATTACTTTTCTCGTTATATCTAATAATCAAGCGTTTCTTTCTTACCTCCCTTCATTTCGATGCATTTTTATAAAAAAAATATAAAAGCAAACAAAAAAGGAAGAAATTAAAACGGGAAAAAAACAACTATAGTGCTGTTGTTGTAACATTTCCGCCAAATAAATTATCTTTTTATTTAAAAGTAATCATTGAGTTTCAGTTATCAGATTACATTAAAAATATTAGCTTTAGACAAAAAGTGGGTTGTATACAACATTTTGTTAGAACAAAAGCTCTCTTTGTTTTCAAGCACCGATGGGATAAGCAGTTCCAACGTAAAATTTTTTACGTCGTTTTATTATAAAGGATCTCTCAAGTTTTGAATTATTTTATTTTTACACCAAAAAGGGTAATTAAAACGCGCGATAATGCGAGTCCTAGGCAGGACGAAATGTTATCGAGCGAATTACGTTTATTCGATGACACACAATAATAATAATTATATATTGTCGTGGTTCTTGGGAATAAGCAGCATTTTATTATACAAATCAGTTTGGCACGTTTTTAGAATTTACAACTTGAAGTAATCCAACTGAAATATGTTATCCTTGCTGTTTTTACATATTCAAATAAAAAAAACCACCTAACGTTATATCTGCATATAGAGATATGTCGTTCTAAAACAGCAGCAAAGCAAAAAACAAACCCTTGATAAATCAAATATTAGAGGTTTATATCTCATTTAAATATATTTGAGATAAACGTTCTGATTTAATGGTCTCTTTTTGTCATGTTCCTTCTCAAATACTACAGCATTAGGCAGAAATAAGAGCAGCAGCCTTTTTAATTTTGTGTTTTACAAATTCGCATTAATTTAAGTAATTATTTGTGTTCGTTTTTACACATCGCAATTATAAGTTTTGAAAGCACAAATATACGTATAAATCAACATTCCAACTAACTCGGCTTTCGAAATAATAATTTTATATCGATTTCTCATTTACCATTGTATTTAGTATACCCAATTTAATGTGGTCCTTTTATTTACGAAAAATATTTCCAAGAGTGTCCTTCGAGATGTATCTCGTGTGGATCTTTGATGTGTTTGATGTAATTATAAATAAACTAGTTACTTCCACGGCGGCTTATTTAATTATTCAACTATGAGGATTCGAGCTTTAATTATTATACTATTGCATGCTTTGAAGCTTAATTTCAATTAATCTTCGCTTTCAAATAAAATCTTGTACACAGTCAATTTTAGAGTAAATCATAAAATTGCTGCGCGTCAGAGTCAGCGTCGTCGGAGGCGTAAAATTTAAATACCTCTTAACGATTACGATTCAAAGGACCGTCGATGAAAAAAATAAAAACTAAAAGTTGTCATCACTTTAAATTAAAATTACAAAAATCTTAACAAACGCACACTAAAATGGAGTTAAAGAAAAAGATAAAGCTCTGTAAATGCGCTCCTATCAAATACAAAAAACGATCAAAAGTTTGAATTAACGAAACAGCGTAGTCACCCAAAGTTAATTAAAGCAGAATCGATTAATTTCCCGCAGGATTTACAGTTAAATATGTAATAAGATATCTATGGCTTAACGACAGGATTAATTATTATTCAAAAAAATTTAACTTATTCTTTAATCGTTGTCCCTATAATCCTTTAATCTTGCGGTATCATAACACAATCTTCTTAAACCGAAATTTGCATTTTCACAATAATTTAATTCCAAATAGTGGCAGAGGAAATTTAGTTTTGAAAATATCAACAATTTGCAATTTACCTATATCCAAACTAAATTCAGCACATAAAGACAACAATTATGTTGTATTTAGCTTTTAACAATAATGCACAATTAAGCCATAATTATTATAAAATTGTATGTTGCTGTCGTGGCAGCGCACCGCTGTTGTATATGCAAATATTTGATAGTTTTAATAAATTGAAACAACAATTGGACAGTAAATATGATCCATATTTGCACGGTTAATTTAAGCAAACCGTTTCAGAATAACCTTACATTTCGATATTAGCATTTTTTCAGTTTAAAAAAAATTTGATTTTTCAGTTTTCAAATAATTATCCATGCTAAATATTCGCTTTCCAAATTTTTTTTTTTTTATTTGATAGAGCGTCTAAAGAGATTTGGTTATTAATTTTTATTGAATCGTTATGAAAAAATGTCAAACGTTTAATAAAATTAAACAAACTCAAATGTTGTATATATTTTTTATACATTTATTTATTAATTAAAATTTGCGAATTAATATCAAGCCAAGATAAATACTACCTTTAATTGTACCTAATTGGATCAGTATTTCTAAAGATATATTTTAACATACCATATAATATCTATCTAGAAATTTAAAAAAGCGTAGGACAGTAAAAGTAAATGGATCTTTTAATTAAAAATTGATAATGAAACCTTTTGCTAGTTTTTTTTTTAATTTAAAAAATTCACTTTTGTAGCATCGTTATAAATTAATTGGTTATTAAGTGAACATTGACTGGAATTTTTAAAAGTGTTTTATGTCGAGAGCCAGAACATGTACGAGCTAATACAGCGAAAGATATTGTAAAATAATTAATTATATTAAGTGGAATGTAGTTGTTTCAATAAAATTCATTTTTATTTAAAAATAAAAATAAGAAAAAGCTTGAAAACAAAGAAAATTAAAAAATGATAAAGAAGCAGTAAAATATATTATAGCAGTGTTACTCAATCTATGAGGCGCCCCTCCCCCTAGGTGTGGCGAAAATATTATTAGATAATTTTTTTAATTAACTGAAAGAAAATCAAAATGAAATACATTCCGACTACACAAATACATTGTGTAGGAAGGGGGTGCGATGAAAATTATGATTGGAAATAGGATCGCAAATACTGCAAGGTTGAGAACCGCTGGATTATATTTTTTAAAAATAAATACAATTAAATAAATATAACTCAAACAAAAAGGTATTTCCTTTTTACATTTACTTTATAAATTTTTAAATCTTATTTATAATTCCTTCGATGAAGAGAATCTTGAAAAAATATCGAGATTCCGTCCCTAGGTAAACAAAGCAAACGTTCCGAGACCTAGGAGGTGATGGGGTGGAAGAAGGAACAAAAAAATTCCCAGATTTTGTTTTTCTGTTTAAATCTCAAAAAACGATTAAACTTAGCCTAAAGGTGATTAAGAACAAAAGTATACATTTTTTATATCTATTATAGTTTTTGAGGTACATACACTCGTAAAAATAGAAAAAAAACATTTTTTTTCTCACATTTTTTTGAGAAATATTTTACTTTTTACCTAATTTATCATTTATTTAAAAAGAAAGTCTTCAAAGATAAATTTTAAATTATTTAATTTTCTTTAAAATACGTATATTAATCAATATTTTACTTTTTCTTATTTTTATAACATTTTTGTCTTTTTCTCTTAGTTTAATGAAATTAATTTTATGTTTTTTGCATTTATTTGTTGCACAAACTGAACGGCAAAATTTAATTGCTAAAGAAATCATAAAAGAGAATGACAGAGGTTTGTGACCCCTTCGGGAGGCTTCGTCGGCAAATTATACCTCTCAACCACTGGCGCATGAAGGGATTAACGAGATCATTTAAAGTGCGACGTAACCCGAAAATCACGAATCATGATAAAGGAAATTTCAGTAATCTATTAATGCGCGTCAAGACAAATAGCAATTAAGACAAGGTGGAACTCGCTTTTGCGACAGTTCTTAGGCTTCTATACATCTACTTTTTCGGTAGGTTAAATTATTTGGGCTTTATTTTATTTCAATTTTTAATGCGTTAATCTTTTAATTAGGTAGATTTTTTTACTATATAAGGAAAACGCTAACATTTTAATATTTTTTTTTTATTTCGACCTTTATAGGTAAATATTTGCAATTTACAAACCACAAATAAAACACAATTCATAATGAAATATTAAAATACCCGAAACACGTACCGAATACCGTATTAGAAACACGTAAAATACCTACTCTAAAAATACAAAATAAGAATATCGGATTAAAAAATATATATGTAAATAATCTGAATAATTAATACCAATCTAAAAATATTCTATATGAAGTAAAATTGTTTTAAGAACGTGCGTTCTGATTGGTTTTGAATTATGCGGACAGACGGACAGACGGACAGACGGACAGACGGACAGACGGACAGACGGACACGGAGCTAGATCATAAGGCTTCTTCCTATACGTTGTATAGAAGCCTAAAAATTAATTCGTACAGATTTCAGATCAATTTGTCGCTCTGAAATACTGAATAATCTCCAAATAGCAAACAAAGGTGCCCCTTCCTCCCCCTCACCCAGACTTCCCAGTTTACGGTCATTATTTTTTGTCTTGAAAACTACACTTCAAAATGCAAGAAGGTTTAGAGGCCTTACAATGTTGCCGTGTAAGCCGGGGGGGGGGGTAATAAAATAAAAAATAAATCCTAAAGTAATCAAATCTCGGTTAAAATTAATCTATCAACTAAATCCAAATCAAATAATCAAAACTACTCATCCAACAATCAAAAAATGATTTATTTTGATAATATAAATAAACAGGGGACCATATTCTTTTTAACCGCTTTGGACGGTCATTTTTAGCAAAAAAAACGGTTTTTAGTTTTATACTTTTTGGATCTATACGTAAAATTGCATAATAATTTTTGACATCTGAATGAATTATTTATTATTATTACACTAAAATGAAGCTACTAGAAAACCGGGGGGTCTGGGGGGTATAGATTCCCCCCCCCCAGTGCGCCATCTGCTCTTTATTTACGTACCAAAGATGAAATCACTTCAACCTCACCCGAGAAAAAGTTAGAAAATAGCTTAAAAATTAAAAAAGAATAATAGTAAAATTTATGGATCAGTGGTGGTAAAGCCCTGCATATTTTCAACTTTTTTTCTGAACCCGAGTAACCCATGAAGTTTAAAGTGCGTGAAGTTAGCCAAATTTTTTTATTGTATTGTGTTGTATTAGATTGTATTGTAAAGATATTTTTCACTTCGTGAAGCATAAAATTGAAAATCTCGAAAAACCAATTTTTGAGCTGGCCCCCCTTTTACAAAAATTTCAAAAAAATTTCTTTTATTGTGTTGTATTCAGTTTGTATTATTTGTATTATTAAAAATTAAAGTCCAAAGTTTAATATTAGCCACGTAAATCGCGAAACAAAAATTCGCCCAGGCCCCCCTTTTTCAAAATTTTCAAAAGTTTTTTTTTGTATTGTGTTCTAGCATTGTCTGTATTATTAAAATTTAAAGTCCTAAGTTTAATATCAACCGCGTAAATCGCAAAGCAAAATTTTGCTTTGGGCCAAAATTTCAAAAGTGAAGTCCGGAATGTAATAATTAGCAGTGTCTAGCGCGGAATAAAGTTTTGCACTGATCTTTTTTTTTCAAATATTTTAAAATTTGTTCTCCACGCAGTTTCTCGCTAGGCACTGATAATATTACATTCGGGACTACACTTTTAAAATTTTGGACCAAAGCAAAATTTCGCTTTGCCATTTACGCGGTTGATGTTAAATTTTGGACTTTAATTTTTAATAATACAAATAATAATAATTAAATACAACACAATACAAAAAAACTTTTCAAAATTTTGAAAAAGGGGGGCCAGAGCGAATATTTGTTATGCAATTTATGCGGCTAATATTAAACTTTGGACATTAATTTTTAATAATGCAAACAATACAAATTGAATACAACATAATGCAAAAATTTTTTTGAAATTTTTGAAAAAAGGGGGCTATTTTGGCCCCTTGGCCAATTGGTTTTTTGAGATTTTCAACTTTTTGCTTCGCGAAATGTAAAAATTTTTACAATACAATCTAATGCAAGCGAATACAACATAATACAATAAAAAATTTCTAGTTTTCGAAATAAGGGGGCTAACTTCACGCACTTTGAAGTTTAGGTTTAGGCTTGATGTGATCGCTAGTTGAAGTTATAAAAGTTCAAATCCCGGACTCGGCAGAATTTCTTAGCTCAACCCTCTGGTGAACAGTAAGCTGTGGATCGAAATACTTATATCTTTCCTTAACAACTCAATAGACAAACGGGCATAAGAATAGGTTTAGAAAGTTTATCAAAACTTATAAAAATAAGAGTAAGTAGGTATTTCGATACTATAAGAAGCATTCATTGTTTTAATTTATTGATTTCTATAGTTTCTTAAAATTCTAGTTTTTTACTGTTTGGCTCTATACGTAAAATTTTACCCCCCCCCCCATCCATCCCGTTTGTGCTTAGTGTATAATAAACGCTTTTTTGACATCTGAGTGATTTATTTATTATTATTACACTCCAATGAAGCTATAGGCAAACCGGGGGGTCTGGGGGGTATGGAATACCCCCCAGTGCACCGTTCAATTTTTATTCACGTACCAAAAATGAAAAGTCACCCCAAAAATTATAAAATAGCTTAAAAATTAAATAATATTTAAAAATCTTTTATTGAAATTTATGGATCAGTGGTAGTCAAGACGTGCATAATTTTAACTATTTTTCTTAGTTGTGATTCACAAATAATCCTCTCCGGATTCTAATTCCTCGACACGGCTTACTTTCCGAAGTAATCGGCCGCGAACTTGCAAATCCACACCTAAGCACTATCAACTCTAACCCAAGACTTCTTTAATTCTAGCGAGCGGCCACTGCCATAAAAGTGGCGCTTCGACACGATCCTTCCATTAGCGGCACGGAGAAAAGGGCAAATGGGGTAACCGCTCCCCTAACTGAGAAACAACCTATGTTAGCAATATTTGCTCTTGCGTTGAAGACGCAACCGGCTTGACTGTAGGAAAAGTAAAAAACTAACTGGATAAACTATCATCCCAAATTCCCAAAAATTTTAACCATAAACTAAATAAAACGTGGGTATTCAACTCTGATAACGGAAGGTTACCCTTATAACCGCATAAGCGAGAACCCGAAAGACTAAGTGAGAAAACCGCTCCTGGTAGTCTATAAAAATACGTGTCATCAATACTACATGATGAACTTCCTACCCTAAAGGTCAGTACAGCCAGAACAGTACAGTACAGTACATCACAGCGAAATGGGCGACGGCAAAACGGCGACGGCAAAATGTCCTAGACCGCAGTACAGCACCCCATAGGACCTGTACGTATACGCAAAAAAAACTACAAGATTCCACTGAATCTTCTCACCCAAACGGCCGCCGCCTTTGGTGACGCAGGAATGGACCACATACGACCCATTCGCTCGTGCTCGAAAGTGTATCTAACATAAACACACCCAGCAATTTAAAAAATGTTTCGGACCAAGACACTCAGTGTCCTTGAAACATAGCAACCAGTGGCGTAGCCAGGGAGTAAACTCGGGGGGGCGTCCCCCCGAAATAATTTTTAATTGTAATTTTCTAACTTTTTATTAAGCGTTTGACCTTGAAATTTTGAAAAATTTTCGTCTGCGACGTTAATAAAAGACCCACTGCGCTCATGGGCCCCTTCAAACTAAATTCCTGGCTACGCCGATGATAGAAACTGATAACAAAAAATAATAAACTACTCTGGTAATTAAACTTTGCAAAAACTCTACAGTCAATTAGGCCGCGCAATCCTAAGCGTGAAAATTAATCTGATTTATTTATTATTGTTATATACTCCAATGAAGCTATAATCAAACCGGGGGGTCTGGGGGGTATGGAATACCCCCCAGTGCACCGCTTCACAGCAAAAATGAGAAGTCACCTCAAATTCCGACGAGAAAAAATTATAAAATATCCTCAAACTACCTTCAAACCACGGTGAGAACTAAACAGAGCAAATTTGAGAGAAATGTAGTTTTCCCATTTTTTGGATTTTTAAGATTTGTGAGTAAACTATATGGCCTACAGGCGTCGTTCTGTGCTTAAATTAAAGCTAATTACATTTTCTAAAATATCTTTTCTTGCGATTTTACCTGTAAAATTAGTATTTTGTCCGATATCGGGGTCGAAAATTGACCAAATCTAAAAATTGTATTTCTTTGGAAAAAATAGTCCATTTTTGGACTGCCGTATCTCGGTAAGTATTAAAGCTGTAGAGCTCGTTCTAATCTCAAATTGTAGCAATTTTAGTCTTCTTTAAAAATGTATAGAGAATATTTCTTAAAAAAACGCATAGTTTAGAACTTATATTGAAAGAACCAAAACAGGTGCAAAAATTTCGCGGTTTTTCGAGTGCTGCAAAGTTAGCACAGGTCTTTCGAAGCTTCAAATTTGGATATACATTACTGATAGTGGTCCTAACAACATATTAAAAAATCAGAACTAGCCGTTTGTTGATAAGACTGGCCTACTAATTTTTTTTAATAAAGTTGACTCTATTCTACTCTACTCTAATAGAAAATATGCTCAAAATCGCGTCAGATTGACTATTTTTTTGACATCAGAATGATTTATTTATTATTATTACCCTCCAATGAAGCTATTGTCAAACCGGGGGGTCTGGGGGGTATGGAATACCCCCCAGTGCACCGTTTGCCCTTTATTTATGTACCAAAAATAAGGAGTCACCCCAAACTCATCCGAGAAAAAATTAGAAAATAGCTTAAAAGTTAAAGAAAAAATTTTTTTAAATTTATTTACTATTTTTCTTGGCCCGAGTAACCAATCAAGTTCAGGTTGAGTTATAACTGAAATTTTAACTTAAAATTAAAACTTTTGAATTTAAAAAATAGCATACCTGATGTTTTCTGTGGATGCTTTCCGTGGATCTGAAACAAAAACTGCATTAAATTCGTCGTTCAAAATACAAAAAAAAAACATTAAAATCTAAGGAAATTCTGACCCTTCCTAGGGTTCCCAACCCTAGAACTCGTTTTATGGGAATGTGGCGTAGTTGTTAATAGATAGATAGTATTTTGTGGGTAATTTCAAAATTTTATTAGTGCAAATAGTAGGGATAAAACGCAAATTAAAATTTTACAGTGAAATAAAATAATGAAATATGCACGAAAGGTATTAAAAAATGTTTAAATCATGGTGATTTACACGTCTAAATGACATATTGCAATTATGTGTTTGTTATTATTATTATATGGCACCTGTCAGGATTAACTAATTTCTGTTTATTGGCATATTGAAAAAAAAATTACAATAATAATAGGCGTTTAAATGAAGATTTATCATGTTTGTCCAATAAAATATTTAAATTTTCGTAATCAATATTGCGCAAGCCGTTATTTGATATTAGTAAAATTTTAATTGTTACAAAAAGGTTCATCAATCAATCAGCGTTATTATTAAAAAAATTTGTCTTTGAGGAGTTTTGTTTGCAAAACAACAATAAATTTTTGCGTGGCTGTAATATTCGTGACATAAAAGAGACAAATTAGATGTTTCCATTATCCGTTAAAAGCAATTTAATTTATAATTTGGTTGCAAATGTAAAATTATATTTATCTACTTAAGTTAAATTATTCCGAGTGCATGTACGTATGCAAAATTCATTTACCTAGAGAGGTACTTGTCTCAATTTACAAACAAGTGAAATACAGGAGTTACACAGAATTATTACTTAAACGAGAGACAATTAGAAATTTTATTATGCATTTCGTATATTCATCCCTGTCCCCCCCCACCTTCTGCTCCGGACCGTTTAAACAAGTTCAAATTAAAATCGTTGAACTCCCTCTATTATTAGCAATATGGGCCAATAGGGTCAGATGAAATAATTTCCGCAATTTCATATTTAACATTCTTTTCGATCAATTTAATTGTTATGATGTCATTATTTTTATTATTATGATGTGCATCTGAATTATTGCTACTTTTAACGCTCTCGACTTGGCCTGTAACAATTTTATTTTTAATCTTTCTGCTTTAAGTAACTTTAATTTAATATACAAACGTTTTAATTAAAACTTGATTAAAACGAAAGTTGCGGTTTAATTTATTTTAAACGAATATGTTCTCCCTTAAAACGTTCGCAAATATTATTTTATATTTCTCGATTCCGTCGTAGATATCTCAGCTTATAAATCATAAGTGGAATTTAATGTCATTAAAAAATTATTTGTTTAATCTTCAATTTAAAACCTTAAAAGATTTAATCTAAAAGGCTTTTAATGTATCGCGACGTTATGCGCAATCCGTGCGAACGACAATCAGACATTTAAATTGTACCAAACATAGATTCGTCCTTTATTTTCGGGATTAAGGCAGATGTTTCCACGTTCAAATGTGTAGTTTATTTTTTCTACCAAAAACAAGTAAGTAAGTAATACAGCTTGCAGGGATTTAATTAAAAAAAAAAGATTAATTGATATAAGGGAATTTATTTCGAAACCATTTCAAATCAGGTGAGATTATAGCAATATTTTGAATTTTGCCTAATCAACTCTCCAAATTAGCAGAAGCTTTGAAAAATCGTAAGTGTGAGCTGACGAGCAAAATATTAAAAATATTTTTTGGTTTTTTGATGTGTAATATTACCAAAGTTCTTCTTTAAAGTAACATCAAAAAGGAAAAATAATTTAAATTAACTTTTTTATAATGTTGTAAGCTAATTCTGTATCTAATTTTGTAAGCTTCATTGTCAAAAAGTATACGCAAGAGTAAACAAAGCCGCTAGGTAAATATATATTATACTATGAGAAAAGTTCATATGCGGTTTTGTTTAAAAAAGTTAAATTTATCCCATTTATTTGAAAATTAATTTCGCTTTACAAAATAATTATTTTTATTTTACTTTAGTGGAATTAACCAAATTATGGGGTGATAACAGCTTCTTTAGGATAAGTAGCATTATAATAAGAAGGAATCACTTCCAAATTCGAAAGCTTTTATTTTTCGAAAAATCTTTTTCTCGAAAATTTTAACACCTGAAACATCAAGTTTTCTGTTCGGAAACAGTATAAATATTTTTATATCGGTGAAAATTAAAAGCCCATAAATTTACATTTTTATGCTCCAATGAAACAACCCCTAAAGCAAGTAATTAACATTTAAAAGTTTTTATTTCTAGTTTTTTTTTTAATTTAAAAAAAACTGGTCATAATTAATTTCACTAAATATTTTACTGCTGAAATTCGCATAAGTCCTCCCTGTAGATATTTAAAATCTAAAATTAATTTCTAAATGTCAGCAAGGTTTCAGAATCTCGACTGCAGGCTATATCGAGCTTTGTTACAATTTTACTTAAAATAAAAAAAAGTTAAATAAAAATGTTACATTTTCAACAGTTTTACGTTAAATATGCCCTTAAGGTTGTACTGTTTAAAGATTCGAATTAGGGTGTAAATGTAAATACAGCAGTCGGTTTTCACAGTAGAAAATGAAATGTAGCTCGAGGCACTTTTCAAATATTTCATTCTCTGTGAACTTTACTCAAATAATAAACTGTCAAGCAACAAACTCATTTATTTATTATTTATTAAAAATTGATTTAATTAATTTTTCGATATTAAAAATTTTAATTTATAAGAAAAAAAATAGTTTTCTAAAATCTGAAATATCAAATTCGATAAATGCAAGTTGAACTTTAAAGTTTAGAAGTTGAATGCATGTACTTATGTGTTATATACCGGGTCAGCTTTTAAAGAAAAATATAATGTTGTTTTATATCTTTCGCCTTCAAATCCAGGTAAATCTAGGATTTAAATTCATATATCATTATTAGGACGTATAGCATTACTTGTCAATATGATTTACTTTAAAACTTGCATATGATGTATAGGTTACAGCGTTGAAATACTCTGCTGCAAGCCAATTTATCTCAGTTGATCTGTAAAATATGTTCGATTGCATTTTCTAGATTTATCATACGCTTTATTTCGAAAATTCTATTATAATATACGGATTTATATGCAGGAAGTATTGATTTTAATCCTCTAGTTTCCAATATTTACAGTTAATCTAATAAAAACTTAAATATTTACCTAACGTACAAAACTGAAAAAACTTGCTCCCAAAGTACCTATCCACTTTACGACAGTTTATCAAAAAGTTACTTATTAGTGTACTTTGAAATTGTACCTCTAATTTAGGGGAGACATATTTTGGAGATATACTGACGTCCTCACTTAACACGTGCTATCTAGAAATTTTTAAATTTGGTGTAGGTACGTTTTCTTGGTAAACCACTGAATAATTTAAAGCAAAATGTCAATTCGAACTAAAATTTTGAATGAAAACTCGTCCGAAGCCTCTTAAACGAATTCGATAATGATTTACAAACTGCACTTTATTTTCATAAAATTTAAAATTTTTTAATTTTATTTTTATAAAATGATGTTGGAAATATTGAACACGTTTCCAATAACACGTCGGCGTCGCCGCCCACCGCATCTGGTCAAGTCCAGACTTGAGAAATTTTGTACAATAATTTAAGTGAGTAAATGAAAATTATATAATAAGTTCATTTTAGGTCAATCCGAGGGGGAAACCGCAGACCTAATATTTGTACACCAGATTTCCTTTTATGAGATTTACCCGGATTTTATAAAATTTTCTCAAATGTTATAAAAAAAGCTCTTTGGAATATTTCTAAAATTTCCTAAGGTTGCTCCGGATTTCCTAAAATTTCCTTAGATTTTCTAATATTTCCGGGGTTTCGTCAGATATTCTTGGATTGCCTAAAGTTTTTCTTTAGAAAAAGTTGAAAAATTTAAAAAAACGCTTTCTGGAATATTTCTAAAAAATACTAAGATTGCACTGGATTTCTTAAAATTTCCTCAGATTTCCAGAGTTTCCTCAGATATCCTTGCATTACCCCAAGATTTCTTTTAGAAAAAGTTGAAGAAGTCAAAAAAGTAAATGCTCTCAGGAATATTCCTAAAATATCTTAGGATTGCCCCAGATTTCCTAAAATTTCCGGAGTTTCTTCAGACTTCTTTGGATTGCTTCAATATTTCCTTAAAAAGCAGTTGAAAAAGTAAAATGAGTAAATGCTCTTTGGAATATTTATAAAATTTTCTAAGATTGCCCGAATTTCCTAAGATTTTCTAGATTTTTAAGAATCTACCGGATTTCCTAAAATTTCTTCAAATTTTCTAAAATTTCCGGGGTTTCCTCAGATATTTTTGGATTGCCTAAAGATTTCTTTAAAAAAAGTTGAAAAAATAAAAAAAGCTTTCTGGAATATTTTTAAAATTTTCTAAGATTGCACCGGATTTCCTAAAATTTCTTCAGATTTTCTAAAATTTCCGGGGTTTCCTCAGATATCTTTGGATTGCCTCAAGATTTCCTTTAAAAAAGGTTAAAAAGAAAATGCTCTTTGAAACATAATATCTACAATTTTTTAAAAATACCCCGGAATTTCTAAGATTTTCTAGATTTCTAAGATTGCACCGGATTTCCTAAAATTTCCTAAAACTTTCTCAGATTTCTTCAAATTTTCGGGGTTTCTGCAGATATCTTGGATTGCCTCAAGATTTCTTTTAAAAAAATTGAAAAAGTAAGAAAGAAAATGCTCTTTGGAATATATCTAAAATTTCTTAAAAATACCCCGGATTTTCTAAGATTTTCTAGATTTCCTCAAGTTTTCGGGGTTTCTTCAGATATCTTAGATGGCCTCAAGATTTCCTTTAAAAAAAGTTGAAAAAGTAAGAAAATAAAGTGCTCTCTACACAGAATATTTCTAAAATTTCTTAAGAATGTCCCAGATTTCCTAAAAAAATGTCAGATATTCTTGGATTGCCTCAAAATTTCCTTTAGAAAAAGTGGAAAAATAAAAAAATCCTCTGGAATATTTCTAAAATTTTCCAAGATTACACCGGATTTCCTAAAGTTTCATAAGATTTCCTAATATGACCGGGCTTTTCTCATATATCCTTGGATTGTCTCAAGATTTCCTTAAGAAAAAGTTAAAAAGTAGTAATAGAAAATCTCTCTGGAATATTTCTAAAATTTCTTAAGATTGCCCCGAATATCCGTTGTTTCCTCAGATATCCTTGGATTGTCTCAAAATTTCTTTTAGAAAAAGTTGAAAAAGTAAAAATAGAATATGCCTTCTGGAATATTTCTACAAATTCCTAAAATTGCACCGGATTTCCTAAAAATTCCTCAGATTTCCAGAGTTTTGTCAGATACCATTAGGTTGCCTCAAGACTTCCTTTAGGAAAAGTTGATAAAGTTAAAAAAGAAAATGCTGTCTGGAATATTTCTAAAATTTCTTAGGATTGCCCCAAATTTCCTAAGATTTTCTAGATTTTTAAGATAGCACCGGATTTCCTAATATTCCTCAGATTTCCTAAAAAATGTCAGATATTCTTGGATTGCCTCAAAATTTCCTTTAGAAAAAGTAGAAAAATAAAAATTCCTCTGAAATATTTCTAAAATTTTCCAAGATTACACCAGATTTCCTCATGTTTCATAACATTTTCTAACATTTCCGGGCATTTCTCATATATCCTTGAATTGCCTCAAGATTTCCTTAAGAAAATGTTGAAAAAGTTAAAAATGAAAATGCTCTTGGGAATATTTATAAAATTTCATAAGATTGCGCCGGATATCCTAAGATTTGCTAGATTTCTAAGATTGTACCGTATTTCCTAAAATTTCCGTTGTTTTCTCAGATATACTTGGATTGCTTCAAAATTTCCTTTAGAAAATGTAAAAATAGAAAATGCTCTCTGTAATATTTATAAAATTTCTTATGGTTGCACCGGATTTCCTAAAATTTCCTCAGATTTCCTAAAATTTCCAGGATTTCCTCAGTTATCTTTGAACTGCCTCAAAATTTTCTTTAAAAAAAGTAAAAATAGAAAATGCTCTCTAGAATATTTCTAAAAATCCTAAGATTGTACTGAATTTCTTAAAATTTCCTCAGATTTCCGGAGTTTCCTCAGATATCCTTGCATTGTCCCAAGATTTCTTTTAGAAAAAGTTGAAGAAGTAAAAAAAGGAAATGCTCTCAGGGATATTTCTAAAATTTCTTAGGATTGCCCCAGATTTCCTAAAATTTCCGGGGTTTCCTCAGATTTCTTTGGATTGACACAAGGTAAAAAGTCGAAAAAAAAAGTTGTCTGGAAAATTTCTAAGATTTCCCATAATTTCATATGATTTTGTACACCAAATTTTCGAAAGAACGTTCATTGAAATTTATAGTGACGTGATTTTTTGGGCTTAAGCATTTAACTCCGTCACTCTAGCTTACTTTATTTATTAATAATATGTTAAATCTTTGAATATTTTTGATTAGTTGTGCTTCGACAAAATGGTCGTCGAAAGACAATGTTTTTTTTTTATTTCGTTTCATTAATTTTAAAGCGAGATTCATTAATTGATTGAATAAAATTAGATCAAGTGGATGAAATGAAATTGGGAAGACTTGGATTATTAAAATTAAAATTGAAATGGTTTTTTTGGAAAAATTAATAAAATTAATAAATAAAAAATAAATAAAACTAATTGAGGAAAGTGTCATATTTAATTTTAATATATCCTCAATGGGTCATAATATTATAAAAGTAGTCGAGTTTAAGATTCACTTAGATATCCCTTTGTTTGTACACTAAATTTTCCCAGCAGTTTCCCCCTTGTGCCAATCAATTGTCAAATTAAATTGTGTAAAATGTAAGACAATGTAAAATTAATAATAACTTTTTTAAAATTTCTGTCGGTCTGTCGGGTTATATTCTCGATGTTTTCTGTGTGCGTGAAGTTAGTTCTGATAATTTAAAAACTGAATATTGTGCCGGATTGAGCCCGAAGTGTACCACTTTGTGCCGTATATACTTTTATTTTTTTAAATTTATTTTGGATTTTATAGAGATTGCTTATTTTGGAGTACAAGTTAGCCCGGCCTTTTTTAATAGTTTCAAAAATAAAAATTGTATTAGATTCTACTCGACATGTGCCCCTTTGTATGCTACTGTGTGCCGTTGTGTGTTGTAAATCATAACTTTTAATTTTAAAAATAAATAAATGTTTGATGTTTTCTAGGTGCGTGCAGTTAGTCCTGTCATTTCTGATAATTTGAAAACTGAGTATTATGTCGTATTGTGCCCGATGTGTGCCAAGCTGTGCCGTATATATTTTTATGTCCGACTGTATGATAATAACATCATTACAATATCACTTAGCGACCATAAGATAACATTTTATGGTACTAGGCCGTTTTGCTTTATTTATAAAGTAAAACGGCCGCCTGTCAATGTCAATGAAATAAACGTCAAAATTAATATTTTATTTTATTTAATTTAATTTAAAAAGTATTACATTAATTATTACTGTGATTATAATAGATTACAAAAGTTAGCTTTTGAAGCAATTTCAACGATTTCTTCCATTTTTTCACATAATTTTAAACCAAATTAATAAACAACTTATGTAAACCAGGAGCAATAGAAAAAGCACTCTTCGAAATTATACAATTTTTATTACCTAAATGTCAAAGTGGAAAAATATAAAAGAAAATCTTCTACGGTGCAGTCGAACATAAAGCTATGTATGTCATTTGCACATAATTAGGCTTTTTGGACTCAGCCAATTTATTAGCCTCGCTCGCAAGCTCGCTCTGCCATAAACGAGGCTTCGTCCGATAAAGACCTAAATTATGTACTCATGACATAAATAGCTATTATTATTTAAAATTTATTTTGAATTTTGTCGAGATTGCGTATGTTGGGATACAAGTTAGCCCGGCCTTTTTTGATGATTTCTTAGATTCTACTCGACGTGTGCCATTGTGTGCCGTTGTGTGCTGTAAATCATAACTTTCAATTTTAAAAATAAATAAATTTTCGATGTTTTCTAGGTGCGTGAAGTATGTCCTGTCATTTATGATAATTTAAAAACTGAGTATTGTGTCGGATTGTGCCCGATATGTGCCATGGTGCGCCGTATATATTTTATTTAAAAAAAAAATTATTTTGGATTTTTTAGTGATTGCTGATTTTGGGATAGAACTTAGCCCCGGCATTGTCGGTGATTTTAAATACATAAATTGTGTTAGATTCTGCTCGACGTGCGCCGATGTGTGCCGTAAATCATAACTTTTAATTTTGATAATGATAAATAAATTCTCGATGTTTTCTATGGGCGTGAAGTTAGCCCCGCCGATTGTCATAATTTAAAAATTGAATATTGTGCCGGAGTTTGGCCGATGTGTGCCGGATTGTGCCTGTTTTTTATTTTGGATTTTATAGAAATTGCTTATTTTGCCGTTGAAGTTAGCCCCGCCATTTTCGATGATTTTAAAAATATAAATTGTTTTGGATTGCACTCGATGTATGCCGTAAGCCATTAAATTTCATGTTGAAAAATTAAATATTTTTAGATAATTTAATTTATTTTAGATAATTAAATAATTAAAAAAATATCAAAATAAAAACTACGCAAGTACCTTCTTTTTTGCTTTTATTTTCACATTTTCTTAGGTACCTACTGAGTAATTACTCAGAAAATCAGATAATCGGATTAAAATAAATAATCTCCTAAATATTTAATTAATAAAATCTTGAAACAGGATCACGTAAATTTATTAGTACTTACTTATTTATTAGTAATTTAATTATTCATTACTAATTTTCTAATATACAAGTAAAAAAAAATGGTTCACCTTTAACAGCAATATATAGTGAGATAATAAACCGATTTTTGACATTATAAAAAATAGAAAATTGCTGAATGGTAAGCTATTATAAATAATATTATTGAAATATTAAGTTATTTTATGTAATAACTAGCTGGAAAGCCCGTCCTAGAACCGATTGGTTGGAAACTCGATTGATGTGCAACTCGTCCCAGGGGGAGTACCGTCGTCGGTACTTTAATATATTTTTTGGTTGGTAAAAAATGACACGCCGGAGCAGCAGGAGCAGCAGCGAGCTGGCATTTTATGTATTAAGATTATATTGGAATGATTCGTAGTTTTTCATTTTTAATTTTTTTAAGAAAATAATAATGCTTTTTTTTTAATTTTAAAAATTTTTACGGCACACATCGATAAATGTTAAGGTGGAAATCCATTCGGTTTTCAAAAGAAATTTTTCATCTCAACTTGAAAATTCCTGGTGTTTCCAACTGCAGTCTATTCGGAATGACCAATTTTATTTAAACTTACCTGAAGGATTTTCAGGAATTTAAATTCAGAATTGCACGCTCAATGATGTGCAAAGCTACAGTTTCAAGATATTTAT